>OX422211.1:542284334-543626834 GCA_949130495.1 Sambucus nigra | reverse complement strand
GTGATAAACAGACTCATATATGCAAAGTACTAATTTGGAACATAAAAGAACCTGCATATAAACCAATTAATCCAAAAAATGCTTCCTGCAGTACCAAAAATATATCAAATTAAGCCAGAGGACTGCAAACCAATCATAAGACATTTTCCACCCTGTCGTTCGAACGAGCCAGGGAATTCGCTCAAACGAGATGGGGATGTCGCTCTAACGAAGTACAAAAGTCGTTCGCACGAGATGAGATGTCATTAGAACGACTTCGCGCGACCTGTCAAAATTTCCCAGTTTCCTAGAAATATTATAAAGTATTGCCGAGTGAAAATATTTCCACAAAAAAATTCCAGGAAGGGGATGACAGAAGCAAAACAGTGCTAAAACAGTAAGCTTTTCGCACAAAATGCAAAAACTCATAAAAACAAAAAATGCGAGTTACATGCAAACATAGTACCGATGTGCTCAAACATGGACATGGAATGAATGGGCGTGAAACTACAACAAATGAGTCATAATTCCAACACATCGAACCGATCAAGAAGCTCTAATTGATAGCGATAAATCATCAAACTTTATCATAGCCATATGAAAATTTAAAGTGTGAGCTTAATGAACTAAACATACTACATGCACACAAATCCAGAATTTTGACGATTCTACAAACAATAGCATCAAATTGCAATGTTTCAACATTAGGATTAGATGTGCAAACCCGTTCAAATTTTCTCCAACTAAAACACCCTCATATAAACATAATTTATCAAGTTCTTTTGAGGTTACTAGCACTCTCAACTGAGAGAAAATATTATTGGCCCTTTTTTAAGCATATTGCCTTTTTTCTTTTTGGGCTCTTTTAAACGGTGGCTTTCACGGCGAGTTAATTTAAAACTCTCGCAGCCCTTTTCCGTGAATCACTCATCATTTTTTCAATTCAAATCCTCATGGTAAACGGTTATTACATGCACACTTCTCCTTAAGTTTACTTACACATAGATGACAAGATTGAGATAAGAATGCCTCACCAAATTCAATTATGCAAGAGAAGTCAAACATCCATATAAACTCGTACATGTGTGCGATGTTGGCATATATACAAAGTCGAATCAAGATGCATATCAACTTCGAAACAACCCCATATAAACAATGGTTAAGATCATTCTAAACATCGATAATAATGACCAAATGTCCTAGCCACATGGATAATGAAACTATTGGGGGGGGGGGGGGGGGGTCCAAGCACACCAATATGCCACATCAAACATGTAAACTCAAAAACAAAAACTGAAAATCTTTTTGGCTTTTCAAAAATTTTCTCAAAAACAAAATCTTTTTGTATTTTTCAAATAAGACTCAAACAAATGAAAATTATAATACAAAATGATACACATGTCATAATACTAGCAAATAATATATCATGAAGCAAACTGGCATATGACAAACATGGCAACACTATCATCCTTTAGATTTAGCATGGGAAGAATCAAGTGCACCCAAACTAGAATCATGAAGTTTAATTCCTAAAGACACTAAATCCGATTTCCTAACCCAAGTAGGTGTAAAACGACACATGTGGGTGCGGGGAACCGGGGCAACTTTATTCCTAAACTTCCTAGGAGATTGTCTAAGGTTGTAACAATAACGCCTAAGGTGACCTTTCCTACCACAAAATATGCAAGTGTAGCGGTGGTGGGAATGATTACCTTTATGTGGACCTTTTCTAACCATCCTAGTGTTTCTCACACGTGCAGGGGGAATGAGACCAACTCTCTCACCAAAACCTATACCTCCCCTATCTCCCTTAATTTGGACGGTGCCTAAGATCTTATCTAACTTCTTCGACCTAGCCTCCAAATCAAACTTGACTCTAGATGAGTTTTTCAACCTCTCCTCCAACTCAAGAATCCTATACTCTATTAAACTCCTAGTCTCCTCAAATTCTAAAATCTCCTTTTTCAAGGACTCCATCAAACCACGGAGATTATCTCTCTTTTTCTCCCTAAACTTCTTCTCTCGTGCCCTAAGATCCTCAATCAAACTATCATTATTTTTTATGGCACGCTCATTCAACTTAGATTGTAATTTTGATTTAGCCTTTTTCACCTTCACCGTTTCGGCATACAACTCATTAAACGCATTTTGCAATTCTTTCACATCTATCTCCTACTCGTCACTCTCTTCACCCTCACTAACATGGGATACACTCAAAACCTCCTCGGAAGTGTCATTCACATGAGTATTGTCGTCGTCGCTCACATGACATGCCATAAACGCAAAAAAGTTACCCTCAATGGGGGAACTCTCTCCCTCTTCCGGTTCACTATCACTTAAGGTGGCATTATAGACAATGGGTTGCTTTCCCTCTTTCTTAAGTCCAGTGGGACACTCCTTAACTTTGTGACCGTACCCTTCACACCCAAAACACTTATCCGACTCATCTCTCTTAGATTTTTCAAACTTATCCTTAGAGGTGGGATCTACTTTGTTGTTCTTGAATTTTTCAAATTTCTTGGGATCTTTCGATTGCTTTTGAAACTTAATAAATTTTTTAAATTTCTTTGCCAACAAAGCAACATCCTCAAAATCGAAATTGGAATCGAAATCCGAAACTCTAATTTACGCCTTCCGAGTTTTCAAAGCAATACCCTTTTCTTTCTTAGGCACTTCCTTGTAGGTAACCATATCGATTTCATAGGTTTGTTAGTCACCTACAATCTCTTCTAGTTTCATTGACTCTAACCTACCCAAGGAGTTTAAAATGGTCACTTTCGCATCAAACCTACTAGGCAACGACCTAAGTATTTTCTTAATGACACGGTTGTCGAGAATTTTCTCACCTAGGTTAAATGATGAGTTGACAATATTGGACAACCTAGCATAAAACTCATCAAAGGTCTCACTCTCTAACATTCTAATGGTCTCAAACTGTGTAGTGAGATTTTGAAGTTTTGATGCCCTAACCGTGCTCGTGCCCTCGTGAGTGAGTGCCAAAATATCCCAAGACTCTTTTGATGTTTCACCAGTCATAATTCTGTTATATTCTTCGTGTGTGACATGTGAAGCAATAACGTGCTGACCCTTAGAATTATATTGTGCAAGTCTTTGTTCAGTTTCGGTCCAAGAATCAACAGGCTTTAAACTAGTGACCTCACCTACAATAGTGACAGGGGGTGTCCAACCTTTCTCAACTGCAAGCCAAACACGCTCATCAATAGACTTTAAAGCACATCTCATTCTCATCTTCCAATAAGTGTAATTAGTGCCATAAAAAATAGGAGTTCGAGAAAATTCACTATCTCCAGAATTCATCTTTGAAAACACACAGGATCACAAAACAAATAAAAATGTTTTCTAGCTCTGATACCAATTTGAAAGTGTGTGAGTGGCCCGATGTGTGTGTTTTAAACAAAACCAATTTTTCTTCGAAAAAGATCCAACTTTTAATAATGCACCAAACCAAGTTTTGAAAACCCAATACTTCACTTTAAACCAATTTTATCTTGATTAATCCTAAACATGCATCTAGTGATTAAAGCAAGTAAAGTAAAGTAAAGTAAAGAATACTCACAACGCCGGATGTACGAGGAAAAAAACCAAAACGGGAAAACAACCTCGGACGGCCCAAGCCAGACAATCACTATGAATAATGGTTTTATAAAGAGAGATTAGCCTTACACTAAGACTCGATCCCCACGGGTCTTGACGCTCCTTCTGATCTTCAACCGTTCTTCAATAGTGCCCACGCATAAATTCCGTCTTCTATGATCTATGTTCACGACACACGCATCCACATATGTCTCGGTGTCCACCGATATGGCTTTGATACGTTTACGATGTCGAACACGATGTCCGTCGCTTCTTCACCGCAAAACCCTTTGTGTTCAATTTGTAGAACAAACAACTTTGGTGCCGCAAGATCACTTAAACATATAAGAATGATAACTCGGATCTTTGCAAACTCTAAGGATGTGTTTAAAACTTTTAAAACTTAGAAAACATGTGCAAATAAGGTTCTGGTTGGTAAAACTGTTTTCCAGAAAGCACACTTACGAAATTATGACGCAAACTCTGTTTAAATAGGATTTAAATGCCTCCTCGAAAAATGTGTTATTAGAATGACTTAAGCATGTCGTTCGCGCGACATTGTATCTCGTTCGAACAAGATCCAGTGTCGCTCGAGCGACCTTCCGAAAGTTTGACTTTCAGATAAAAACGTCTCTCAACAAAGAGATTGAAATTAGTCAAACTCTATTTCGAGCTTATCATCATAAAACGAAGTTTAAACCATAAAAACACTTTTAAAACATTTAAAATCATTTTTCTATATAAAAATTACATCCTTATCTTTTATAAAATAATTCCGAGCACCATTAATTATACGCATTCATACTTGAGTGATCTCAGAATGAAATTAACTTTGAAGACGAGTAAACTTTCACCAAATAAACATCTGCATGATTATTTCTTTGAAGCTTTGCCCCAACGTCTTCAAATTCTTCAATACATCATAGACCAAGTGGGATCGTGACAAAATAAAATTCTCCCTATGACATATTACAAACACAGTTTTGTTCACGGACTTAAGTCAAAATAATGCAGGGACTCAATTGGAAATTTATGTCCTTACATTAATCTAGAGAAAATAAGACATTTATATATCCTTTATGTTGGATTTTCTATGTTCAAATAACGAGGCAAACTATGAAGCTTTGATTCTGGAACTACTTGAGGCTCTTTGAAGAGTCATTCGTTGACTCTGCATCAAAGGAGAATCTAACTTGGTAGTCAAATAAGTGAATGGTGAATACGCATTGAATCACCTCAGCCTAGTCCCATTCCGAACAATCATACAGAGGTTTATTAATCAATTTTATAAAGTCAATTAGAGCGACAACCAAGAATGATGAATCGACATGCTAGTGCCTATGCCACGATTACAAAAAAGATAGTTATAGAAGGAGAATCAATAACTGTGATGATCCATCGCAGGATAACTCCATCTTTTGCAATCCACCTATTTCCCATAGATGATGCCTTAGATTATAAAGGGTAAGTAAGGAATCGACTGGAAACAAGATATGGTTCGATGAAACTAGAGCTAACACAATCCTTACTTCTTCAAGGAAATTTATATTAGAAAAATCCTTTTGGTTGGTTGGCCAGATCCCTTATCCTTGAGAAAGCTCCAAGACGATTAAAAGAAACTCATAAGAAGCATTGTAAGACCACTGAGATTTCTCTTTATAGAATGATTCAAAGATAAAGGGTATTTTTTGCCCTCGATGAAGCAAGATGTAGTAGTATAACAAAGAGATTATGATAAATTCAGATCTACTTCTAGTTAGTTGAATGCAACTTTTTGGAAGCTCAAACGGACTAGAGGTAGCGTTATAATAAATTTACCAAAGATGGAGTGATTCCAGTAAAAAAAAAATTATACGCTATAGCACTTAGTAGAAGAGTCCCAAGGTTTTACTTAGTAAAGGAGAAGCTCTATTGGCGAGGATATTCCAACAGGCCTTTATAATGCATCTCAACATAGGAAGCAAAAGAGGTTCTCAAAATAAAGTCACAATCTAGGTCACATTGAAGGTGCTAAATCATATAACAAACTTATGACATTTTACTATTATTGACCAATAATGGACAGAGATTCAGTCGAGTTTGTTCTAAAGTTCAAAGGTTGCCAACAATATGGCATTACAATCCATGCTCTATCCTTTGAAATTTTCACTCACTGGCAACACCTTATCCTTACCATACTTTAGAATTTGACTTTGTAAGTATAATTAAACCTCCATTTAGGGGGGAATATATGGAGTATTGTGGTAATCGAGTGCTTTATAAAGTGGGTAGAAGCAGTACCTTTGAAAAGAGCAACAATTGGACTGGTGACACAATTCATTAAAGAATATATCATTTGTCATTTTGGCACTCCTAATGTTATTCTTACAGATAATGGAACTCCATTTGTTAATAAAGAGGTGAAAATGCTGACTCACAAATATTCAATTATTCACCACACTTCAACAGGGGCTTATACTAAAGTTAACCATCAAGGAAAAGCTACAAAAAGACTTTGGTCAATATTTTAGCCAAAATAAAGGAAGATTTTCTTAGTGCACGGGATGAAAAGATACCTATGATGCTTTGGGCATATTGAACAACCAAGAGGAATCTAACAGGTCGCACGCCTTTCTCCTTAGTTTATGGATCAGGAGTAATCCTTTAAGTGGATTTAGAAGTGACATCTGCCACATATGCCTTTCGAAGCAACATGTTTCCTCAAAGTAGGCATGCTTAAGGTGAAACACTGGATGAACATATAGAGAACATAGGGAAGCAGTTTAAAGTTTACAAGAAGAAACTCTCCAAAGCTTATGAGAACCTCGTGAGACTAAAAAAATTCGTGGAAGGCAATTTGGTCTGGAAAGCTGTTGTTAATCATATTAGAGGACTCCTTCATAAAAATTTGAGTAAATTAGTAGGGACCATATGTGGTTAAAGAAGCACATGAGTCGAGTTAATGTCTGATTTCAAAAATTAAAGATAATAGACCTTTCAAAGTAAACAAAAAGTGGTTTAAGATCTATCATGTTTGAGAAAAACACTTGTAATTTTCTTCTACTTGAAGAAAAAGAATAAATACTCTATTTGTATTTCAAATTGGTATAATTACAAAATCAAAAAGAAAATACTGCACAAAGGTACAAAATAATGAGTTTATACTAATAAAAATCCTAAACTAGAAGGAGTGAAGAAACTCTCTTCAACTGAGGCAGCTATATCTTAAGCAACCTTTTGTTGATTCTCAGACATGGTAGAAATGTTAACTTTAACCTCAGAATTTCGTTCGTCATCATAAAATGCAACAACCATGTGTGCGTCAAGAGTTGCACCAAGAGTTGTCTTACAAGTTTAGTTTAGTTCAATTTGAGAGATGATTTTCTTATTTACTCACTCTCTCTCTCTCCTAGTATTTGCTATGTATGGCATTATAAGTACTATTCATCTTCTTCCTCCATTAGCTAAAGCTTTATTTGGTCATTTTTTTCTTTGTTAACTTAGTTTCTTTCAATTCTTCTTACTTATTTACTTTCTTTCATTCAATACATGTCATTAGCAATGCTTTTTAGCTAATCTAGTTTAGGTTGAGATGATTGAGCTTACCTTATACTTTTCGATTGTTTTGATTTGGTGATTGATTATGATAGTTTGATTGGTTTGGTTGTTCTTGATTTTATGAATAGGATATTTCACATTGTACATTTTGTATGTGTCGTATTTATGACCTTGCGTGTGTTATCTCTGGAATATTTGTTGATGCCAAAATCATATTAAGCTTTTATGAGAATTTAGGGGGTGATAACTCTAGGTCTTATTAATTGTGAAAATGAGATTTAATTTTGATAAGCTTTTCCTCCCATGTAACCATTTATGCTAATTAACACGAGGTGAGGGATATTATTCTCAATCTATAGTTTTTAGTGTTCTTGCATTTAACTTAGTTTAAATACATGCCCAAATTAATTTATACTTAGATAATGATCTTTTAACCTTTTATTCAGAAGTAAGAAATCAGTTAAAGTCTAGTAATCATTCCTTTTAGATTTGATACCTATATTGTCCGTTATACTCCCGTTAGAGTGTAGTTAAAGTTTAGGTTTTTTCATTAGTTGCGGGAGCTAATAACAATGATTAGCATAGTCAAACGATGTTAGGATCCCGCGTGTACATCATTAACTAACTCCTATTTGTAATCAATTTGGTCAATCTATCTCAAGTGACCTTAAATGGCTTTGTATCCTTTTTGGAAACTTTGTTTCGTATTAAAACAAATAGGTCTAGTCTCCCACTTCCATAATCGGATTTTGAGCACTATAGTTCTTTAAATATATCAAGTGTTCTACTTTCATCAGTGGAAAGAGAATCCTATCGACGCACACTATTCTAAAACTTCTTCATCGTTCCAACCACACGAACCCCCTAATTACTATACACCCAATCACTTTTAGGATGTAAATTAGATCATAAAGCATTCCCCTTAGGTAAAAAATCTCTCTCGTAGATTGGGAAATTTTGGCATAAACAATCTCGCTTGGAGAAATAACACTCTCCTGTCATCGAATGGAGAAAGGTAAATTCTCCTAATTATAGTGTGAATACCATCTCCAGATAAAAAATTCACACTCTTAGGCCTGAACCACCCACTACTCAAATTTAGATGTAGCGTCCAGTACTCCTACACAACTCTCGCTTTAATGAGATATCTTGGCGAGTCATAGAGAACTGATATCTCGAGTGGTTAAAATGCATTACATGACACATGCTCTATATTTCATCAGAATTCTGCATTCATGATATTTTCCTACCTATTCCACTATTGGTGATAACTCATTCATATTCAAATTACAAGAATAAATCACTCTCCTAGACGGTTCCAATAGTTTGTTGATACAAAAAACTAACCCTTGTCGTCCTGTATCGTGACCTTGCCCAGCTCCAAGTGGTCCACACATCTGTTTAGTGAATCGTTCCTTATTTAGTGCTTTCCCCACAGTAACATATTCTCTGAATAACCTATTGTGGAAAATGGAGTGTTAACTCCCACAACACTCTATATCTCTAATGGAGTCAAACTAATAAGGTTCCCTCGCGATAGTCAAGTGCTAGTGCCATTCTAAGGCTATAACTAGTCTATTATGTAGGTGATAACTCGAAACCTCTCCAAATAAAAAATAAAAGGATCTCAGAATATTGTCCATATCTCTATGAAAACGCAATAACCTCTAATGTTCTTGTATTTATACATAGATAAAAGTGTGTTAGGCCCTCTCCCGAACCTGAGTATAACTATAAGAGATATTTCTTGCCCAAAAATGGTAATTATGAAAACCTACCTCAATAGTTCATATAAGCATAATAAATATATCTACCACTCAAAGATAAATAATACGAATCATAAGACCATATGTCTAAATCAACAGAGCACCCGAACATCAAGCTAACTAATAATTTGCTACATCTCTACAATCACGATGTAAATCAACCCCCTACTTGTTCGGGTATCCAAATATAACTAATGTTGATGAATAATAAAGAACAACAACTCCTTGATTAAAACTCATGCGCTTGAGCCACAAATAGTTCTGTAACCATCCCCCGATGTTAACCTAAAAGATTGGTTGCCTTTGAGGCATCTAATAATTAAGTGACCTCACTATCTGCAAGTGTAATACCTTTGTATAATAGAACCATCAAAACGATGGCCCTACTAGAAACCCTACTGACCTTGCCTCTATGGTCATTTGAGCAAAAACTTGTCTCATTGGCCTTGTTCTCATTATCCATGACCCTACTAGTCATAATTTCATTGGGTATAATAGTCGTAATAGATAGTATGGTCCTCTTTTGAAATCTCTTGGGGTCTTCTCCCCTATGCGCTTACTTTTGTTGGTGAGGTCATCCCTACTTGGGGTCAAAGATAAACCGTCTCTAGTAGTTGGGCCTACTTTGGCCTCGGTCCTCAAAATCTTAGGAACTCTATCCTTTATATATTTGTGGAGGTTCTATTGATGTGGGAAGGTAACACCCACCATCTGAATGTAAGTGGTGAATAATCAGTTACTCAATAAAACCTGACAACCTATGACACCCCGCCTAACTAAATACCAGGTGATTAGTCCTTTATTAAATTCAATCAAAATATCCAGTTGGTTCATTCTTAACATCACTGTCGAAATTTTTTTAATATTTACTAGCCACCTGGTAATTGAAAAGCTGGTGCCAAATTTTATCTTTATAATTAACATGCAACCACATAAATTTGCAATATCACATTCAATATTCAATAATCAAACACATAATGAATATAGTGACAGAATAATACAAATGTGTTTGGAATACACAATCCAATCTGAAATAATAATACAGTCATCCATAATAAAACTAGCCCAACCGTCTGGGAAATAAAATAAAATGAAAGACATCTATCTCTGAATGGAGTCTGAATAAAAGGGGCAACATGCCCAACTGAAATAATTAGCTCACAATAAGGAATGATGAATACGAAGGCATCTAATATCAAGGTCATGCAACTTCAACAGCAGCTGCAGCATGTCAATTGTTAAGATCTGCTAAGCCTGGTGTCCCGTGGCTGGGCATCTAAAATGTTTTTAAAAATATGGATTTGGAGAAAACAGGTCAGAGATCAAGTAAAACAGTTTAAAAAGGTTTAGAAAATATTTAAAATGCAGAATCAATAGATATTATATACATGTTAGGTTTACGTGCCCTCACTTAAGGTCCTCATCTCTCAACCATAGTGCACACCTAACGTATGCTATCTAACATGTCCTAGTCAAAGTCATGCTACCCCGCCTAACTAGTTCGAACCAAATCCATTTCTTCACAATCTATCTCGTTATGCCCACCCATTTTTCCCATACTATACATTACCAAAATCTTTATATCAATTAGTCAATTATGAAGTTCTCAATATATGTTTAATTCTCCATATACTAAGGTTATTTTAGTTGTCACTATCTTTATCATCTAGTAAGCACACACAATAGAATACACCAAAAGTATATATATTTATTACTCTATTATATAAATATACTAATATGGCACCCCTAGGCTGAGCTGTAGTGCATGCATACCCTGCTATCAAGTCTCGGTACATCACGTACTCAAAAAGGACCATTGGTTCAGTATCTCACTCGAACCATAATTACAAATCACACATATTAGAGGGGAACATAGTTATAGGCCCTTGGGCTATGTACATACCCACACATCCAAATGACTGTGCACACCATCGTTCACACAGATAGTGTTTCAACCTAAGTCCTATCTTCATAGGTATAAGTCAATATCCCCTCAAATGGGCTCATCAGAATAAGACTGTCTATGCCGCGTAACCTACCATGATAGCAAGCAACATAGGTACGTCAATACACATAATATCACAATCAACGTAATATATGCATACACTCATCCTATACATACATAGAGTATATTTCAAGTTTGTCCCATAAACTAATAATTCACATTTTATTCCCATTTCACATTATTCCTAACATCTCTTGTTAACCGAAAGGATATAAATAATTTAATTAATTATTTCAGTAGCTACCTTCAATCCATACTTATTGGTCCAAAACCCATAATCATTATAACAAGCCCGAATTATATTTTAATTCCAAATAATCTTTTTTCTCGATAAAGTTACATTTTGTCTAGAAAAATAAAGTTACAATTTGAGGCTTTTTTAATCTGATTTTGAAAAAACTTAAAACTACAAAGTTGTTCAAAACAGGATTTTATACAAGAACCCTCATGCACACTACCAAATTCCATTTAAAACAGTTCTCAAATTATCATACAATGTTCATCCTTTTTCTAAAACGATTTTACATGCGTTTGACTTTCGGATTCATATGAGTTCACTTCATTTCTAGTTAGATATTTGAATCTCCAATTTAATAGCATGTTTTTCTCATATTTCAAAATCATCAATAAACTATAAAATCCTAATCATGAGTTGTAAAATCCCAAATGATGTTATCTCAAATCAAAACATTCATTACATAATCCCATACTCCCAACCAAACCTACCAAACATCATCCTTACCTATATAAATTATTTCTAACGTTTGATAATCATCAAATCATCAAAAAAATCATATAACTAGAATTAAATGAAAAATCATTTTCAAAAACGCTAGTTTATCATTTATCTTCAAGAACCTCTATAAAACCCAAATTTTCTTCATGCTTAATTTTCTAAAATTCATTCAAATTCGTCATATTACATTAGGGATTAAATTCTAATATTATTTCAACCCAAAACATGATTTTAGCAATTGAGTCATCAAAACACATAAAATCAAGATATTAAATATCCTATTCTAACAGGGATGATATATCCTTCATGAATTAAGAAAGATATATACTTGCCTTTATGTGTAGGTCTGAATCCCACGAAATGGCTGATATGGTTGTGTTCCCCTCCCTACGATCAACGCAAGGATGGTGTTTGGTGGTGGTGCAAGTTGGCTCTAGGTGTTTCTTCTTCTCTAAGACCCTTCACCTTCTGAAGAAACTCTTCACTTTTTAGTAAAAGCTCGCACAATTTTTCTCCTTTGGTTTCCTCTCACTTTGATTTTTCAATTCCCCATTTGATTAGCCAAAGGTTTGGTTTTAAAGTAGCAAATACCGTATCTCTTCATAGGTTGGAAATCCAAAGGTCAAAAATTGACTTTTCACTTGTCGGGTCAACCTATAAATGACCCGAGACTCTATACATATGCCTGAATATAGTTTTTTGACTATTTCGACCCTTCTGGACACTTTGGCGCACTCAAAATGACCATATGGATTATCAAAAGTAAAATTATCTTTTATTTCTTAAATTAAGTCCCAACACGGCTGACACGCGTGTCCCGACTAAATTTATCGTAATTATCGTATTTTTCACTCACGACAATTATAGTATTTCCTTATCATATTATTACTCATTCACTAAATAATATTCAACATAAATAAATATTAACCCTTATCTCGCTAATTAATATTTATTTTAACAGGTTAATTTTCCAAATATAATTTAATTAATCCCAATTAATTCCCACTAAAAAAATCAATAAAATTACGAGAAATACACACTTTCCCGCTAATAATGGGATTTCGTCCTAAAATTCGAAAAAATAGCTGGTATAGATAACTCTGGATATTTATTGCGCATCTCATCTTTGCGCTCCCAAATAGACTCGACGGCACAATGATGCCCCATAATATTACCTCAGATTTTTATGCACATCTGCGTTCGAACGTGTTCTATATTTACTCGTAATGATCTTTTGGTATTTCCACTATACCTACACCAATGGTACCATTTCGACCGAAGGTCTACTTACTTCCACCCACGATTTAGCGACAAATTCATTCAAGCCTTTACATATCGATATATTCCCTAATACTTAAGGTCCCAATTATATAATGACACGCAAAAATATCATGAATTTGATGACAATGTCTAAAAAGATGAGCCTGTACTTATTGATGGCAATTGTTGACACGATAACCCATTTATGGTAATAACCCGAACATGACCCTTAAAATGACACGACTAGACCGAGTTTCCATATCTGCCTATACCCCTCTGGCTCTATATTCTCTATGTTAGAATTGACCTCACTTTTATAGGTATCAATTTCATTCATTGTCGTACTAAGACATTTCTCCTCATGGGGTACACCATCAACAATGCCTACTTACTCATGTCAGGCCTTAAAACTTTGGTTACCGTTAAAGAACTCTCACTATGGAAAGGATGTTGATTGATTTAATCCTAGTCAACAGATCATGAATCACTTCGGATCCAAGAAACTTTATTTCCCCTTTTTACAACTATTCAAAGGGTAAGCAAAAAAAATTCTCCCTATTAAGCCTCAGAAGTTACTTAGCAGTTTATACCCTGCTATGGATAATCACATGTAGCCCTACCAGTTGTAGTTAACATTCCCAATTACTTCCAAAAGTCTAAGACATGCATTATCACATTCTGCCACATTCTACATCACTCCTCCCGACTATACATCGGCCTATGGTTGACACACCTAGATCAGGACTAAACTCCGCCCCCATTGGCTCATGATACTCCCTATTTATGGTGGGACTCAAGGGTGTCATCCTAATTTACAACAGTATTGGGGGGCACCTTAAGCCTCTTCATTTATTCTCTTTAATAATATGTTGGACACACTGCCCAGTAATATAACACACCCCAAATAAATAACGATTATTTTGTTTCGGACAATCCACTTCACAACCGAAAGAAAATGCTGCCAACTCCACAATTTTTATAATCCAATAATAGACTTTATCAATTTGCATACCCATTCCGTCCCTGGAATCATCAATCTATCACCACATTCGGGTCGGTAGTATTGAATCAACCTCTTCCTTCTACGAGTGGTGAACTTGAAAACAGCTTCACTATGTCTCACTCAACTTGATATCATCAAACTCAACATCTCACATCACGTGAAACATCTTATTCCACTTATTCTAGGATATACAAAAATTATGTCCCATGCGTTTACTCCAAAATTGAGCACTTCCTAGGCCCTTTTTCCGTCCATTAGAATTCTTAACAACATATCTATGCGCGAACCACTCTACGTATTCGACTAGGTGAGACTCCGCTCCTCCTCCAAAAGTTGTGGAGTTCTCCTTTGTTATACAATACCTTTCACATTTGATTCCAACATCTTTCGACTCGCCTCAATTGTGGGAGTTTTCTCGTGACATACACATAGTCAGACTATCTCCTTTCCTCGAATGAAGTTTAGCCTATTCTACATTTCCACTTATTTTTCTGACTGTCCCACAAACACATTTACAACATCTTTCTAAGCCTCCTTATCACAGGCGATACGAAAAGTTAAATAGACCAAGGCGCCCACACACCCTTTATCCCATGCATAACTACACAATCATTTCTACATTCCACAAATAACATACTTATCTCAAATCCAACCCCACATTCTCAATGTGGCTTTACACTATGGCTAACCTCAGTTATTTTATTAAAATGATTTAATTCCACTCGAGACTGCACTACCCATCAACTAGTGGTGCAAAAAGTTTTTCCCCGGTGCTCCCCACACATAACATTACTCAACTCACCGGTCTTACTCATATCATAGAATAGCTCTCAGGTTATGCTTCACCAACATACATGTGTAATAATTTAAATTAATAAACTCATGCCCTAGTGAATAATACATCTCTCGACTCCTGATATTCGTTGGGATTCATGCGTGGGACGTCTCGCAAGAGAAATCCAAATAAGGAACCCCCTGATACACTACTACCTAGTATTTTTGGTCATTGAGATATGTAGGTCCTACACACACATGATCAGAACATATAAAATTCTAGCCCTAGATGTACAAGTCTAACCGTACACTCCCACATCACTAAAGGATTTATATAACATGACACCCTCACTATCACTAGTTTTCCCGTGCCTTATCGATAATGAGTTAAATTTCTCTGCTCACCACTTAACTTAATATACCCGAATCAGATTAGTATAGTCCCTACATACTGGGATCAAATATAAAGAGACAACTATAACCTTTGAAGTCTCATCCATGATATAATATAAACGCGAGCTCAACTTTCTTCCATTTGACACATTATTAATCAACATATCCAACCCTGGAATAATGAACACGATAGCCTTACTGTAATATCCCACCATCCCTCATCCCATCGCTAACCAACACATACCCATGACAACATCATACTCGAATATCATCTCTCGGAAGGAGATAACCTAGAAAATATATCCTCTCAATGATTATACTCACTTTCCTACAAATGGGACTAAAAGCCCTGTATTAAATAGTAAAAATATAGGCACACAATAGTAATACAAACAATACACCCACTAAACACATCCCACGTGCGAATTTAGTGCTAACGAAATATTGTGACTCACACGTGTCACACAAAAATACCCCATTTACCCTAGGATATAACTCACACTTTTAATTGTTAGTAGCGATGGCGATCCAAATGCTTTCTGGACATAACACTCTCATCCATACCAATCCTATAAACTTTTATAACTATTGCCCTGCTGGACATTTCGTTCATGTCCCTTAACTCGTTGACGATTAGGTAGATATATGTGGCCCTACACTCCACACATAGGACGCCTCTTGGTGTCATTTCTCGATCTCTAGCCCCATTGGCCATATCAGGATTTCCCTTTTCTTGGACCTGGTAGTCTTAGCCCTGATTTCTACCCCCATTGTTCCTTTGACTTTGCTAGCTCTGTGGAACACACCATTGTTCCTGGCATCCCTAATTGAATCCATCGTCACTCGATAGAATTTTCATTGATATATATCATTTAAATGGATCCCCTAGTGGGCATCCCTCTGTAATGCATTACCATCACCAATTACCATTAGTTTGGCCCTTCTGATTATGCTCTCCAACCCTCTTGGCTCCATTCCCATAGAAGCGTTGATATAAATTTGTAAAAGTGCATCATAGATACCATGTGCATAAGTCATCCAAGATTGAGTTCCCATAAATACTATGGACTCCTACTCGTAAGTCCATCATCACTTTTTAGAACCTTCCTGTCCAATACCTATCTCCCCAGGTATGAAGTTCACTCACATAACTAAATTTTTCATCACAATCAACCTCTGTTCGTCCCTATTATAAAAACTCCATAAACTTCCTTCGCACCTCCGTTTGAGCAACATATGAAAGAAATTGTGGTCAGATGGCGCCTAAAATTTCTCGATTAATTCCGTATTGACTTCCTTATATGTGGTGACTATCTCCTACTATGGCCACCCTGCTCCTACGAGCAAAAATTTACCCCAAAATTTAAACCTTGGGTGCCTCTGCAATCTCACTAAACGCAACTGCCTTTGAGTTATCTACTTCCATTGGCCCATTTCACTTCCTCTTTTACTCGAATCCTTACAGGTAGCTCTTTGAGAGAGCTCCACTGACTTCCCTCTGTCGACTATGCTGGGTGAGTCTGAATTTTCACTACTATTATATACTATAGTTCTTGGGGACGCTACTGCCCATGAGTGATTATCCCTTCATCGTCTTCTTGAGCAATAATCATGGTGACTTCTATTACTATCGCCATTTTCGGTATAGTCTACGGATTTTGCTAAGCCTCTACTCCTGCAGTCCTTTTAATGGCCCTCATTGGTCGTCCTTTATTATTCAGTTTACAAAACCCAATTGAGATCGCATATGATTTGTATCAATTATACTTAGTAGCAGGAGAACGTAGACATGAGTACAAACAAGAATACAACAATCCTTAAATATATCAAAGAATGCTACGCTGAAATGCAATAAGTCACAGAGATCCTAAAGACACTAGAACATGATGCTCTCATACCATCTGTGACACCCCGCCTAACTAAATACCGGGCGATCAATCCTTTATTAAATTAAAACAGAATATCCAGTTAGTTCATTCTTGGCATCACCGTCGAATTTTTTTTAATATTTACTAACCACCTAGTAATTGAAAAGTTAGTGCCAAATTTTATCTTTATAATTAACATGCAACCGCATAAATTTGTAAAATCACATTCAACATTAAATAATAAAAAAACATAATGAATATAGTGACAGAATAATACAAAGGTGTCTGGAATACACAATTTAGTATGAAATAGTAATACAGCCATCCATAATAAAACTAGCCCAACAGTCTGAGAAATATAATAAAATGAAAGTCCTCTATCTTTGAATGGAGTCTGAATAAAAGGGGCAACATGCCCAACTGAAATAAGTAGCTCACAAGTAAGGAATGAAGAATACAAAGGCGTCTAATATCAAGGTCCTGCAACTTCCACAGCAGTTGCAGCACGCCAATTGCTAAGATCTGCAATGCTTGGGGTCCCTGTGGCTGGGCACCTAAAATGTTTTACAAAAGATATAGATTTGGAGAAAACATTTCAGAGCCGAGTAAAACAGTTTTAAAAGGTTTAATAAGTATTTAAAACGCAAAATCAGCCGATATTATATACATGTTAGGTTTACGTGCCCTCACTTAAGGTCCTCATCTCTCAACTAATGTGCATACCTAACGTATGCTATCTAACCAGTCATATTCATGCTACCCCTCCTAACTAATCCGAACCAAATCCATTTCTTCACAATTCATCTCGTTATGCCCACCCGTTTCACCCATACTATACATTATCAAAATCTTTATATCAATTAGCCAATTATGAAGTTCTCAATATACGTTTAATTCTCCATATACTAGGGTTATATTAGATATCACTATCTTTATCATCTTTTAAGCACACACAGTATATACTAATATGGCACCCGTCGACTGAGTTGCGGTGCATGCATACTCTGCTATGTTCAAAGGCACAAGTCAATACCCCCCTCCCCAAATGGGCTCATCAGAATAAGACTGTCCACGCCGCGTAACCTCTCATGATAGCAAGCAACGTAGGTATGCCAATACACATAATATCACAATCAACATAATATATTCATACACTCATCCTATACATACATAGAGTATATTTCAAGTTTATCCCATAAACTAATAATTCACATTTTATTCCCATTTCCCATTATTCCTAACATCTCTTGTTAACCGAAGGATATAAATAATTTAATTAATTATTTCAGTAGCTACCTTCAACCCGTACTTATTGTTCCAAAACCCATAATTATTATAACAAGCCCGAATTATATTTTAATTCCCAATAATTTGTTTTCTCGATAAAGTTACATTCTGCCCAGAAATATAAAATTACAATTTGAGGCTTTTCAGATCGGATTTTGAAAACACTTAAAACCAAAAAGTTGTTCAACACATGATTTTATATAAAAACTCGTGAGCACACTACTAATTTCCGCTTAAAACAGTCCTAGAATTATCATACAATGTTCGCCCTTTTTTTAAAATGATTTTACATGCGTTTGACTTTCAGATTCGTATGAGTTCACTTCATTTCTAGTTAGATAGTTGAATCTCCAATTTCATCACATTCTTTTCTCATATTTCAAAATCATCAATAAACTATAAAATCCTAATAATGAGTTCTAAAATCCAAAATGATGTTATCTCAAATCAAAACCTTCATTACATAATCCCATACTCCCAACCAAACCTACCAAACATCATCCCTACCTATATACATGATTTCTACCATTTCATAATCATCAAATCATCAAGAAACATCATATAATTGGAATTAAATCAAGAATCATTTTCAAAAACTTTTATCATTTATCCTCAATAATCTCTATAAAAATCCAAATTTTCTTGATGTTTAATATTCTAAAATTCATCCAAATTCGTAATATTAAATAATGGATTAAATTCTAATATTATTTCAACCCAAAACATGATTTAATCTCCCTATTAAGTCATCAAAACACATAAAATCAAGATATTAAATATCCTATTCTAACATGGATCATATATCTTTCCTAAATTAAGCAAGATAAATACTTGCCTTTGTGAGTAGGTCTGAATTCCACAAAATTTATGATATGGTTGTGTTCCTCTCCCTCTGATCTACGAAATGATGGGGTTTGGTAGTGGTGCAAGGTGGATCTAAGTGTTTCTCCTCTTTTAAGACCCTTCACCTTCTTGAGAAACTCTTCAGTTGCTGATAAAATCTCTCACACTTTCTCTCCTTTGGTTTCCTCTCACTTTGATTTTTCAATTCCTCATTTGATTAGACAAAGAGTTGGTTTTAAATTAGCAAATCCCGTATCTCTTCATAGGTTAGAAATCCAAAGGACAAAAATTGACTTTTCACTTGTCGGGTTGACCCAAAAATGACCTGAGACCCTATACATATGCCCAAATATAGTTTTTCACTATTTTTACCCTTCCGAACACTTTGGTGTACTCAAAATGGCCATATGGAACATAAAAAGTAAAATTATCTTTTATTTTCCAAATTAAGTCCCAACACGGCTGACACGAGTATCCCGACTAGATTTACCGTAACTGTCGTATTTTTCACTCACGGCAATTATAATATTTCTTTATCATTATTATTACTCATTCAATAAATAATTTTCAACATAAATAAATATTAACCCTTATATCGCTAATTAATATTTATCTTACCGGATTAATTTTCCAAATATAATTTAGTTAATCCCAATTCATTCCCAATATAAAAATCAATAAAATTACGGGGTATTACATAACCCTTCACATAAGAATTATGCCAACTTAATATATAATCTTCTTTCACTACACTGGATTACGTAAACAATCTTCGTTGTTTCTTTATCAATCTCTCCCGATGCAGAAAGAGAATGGTAGTTGTACTCCTCCTCATATTGGCTACCACACAATCGCACAAATGAGGTATTTAAAAACATACTTTTGATGCTGTTACAAATGATGAGTGAAATTATTTCCCCTTGAATTATATGCTAAGAACTTGATAAAGGTCTCACACCCAAAAGTCCTTAACTCTCGACCAATGTCAACCTTATGCGTGAGATGTTTCACAAAGGAAATCCAAACAAGGAACCCACGCGATGCATTCGTACTTATTCGAATCGTTCGTCTGGAACAATGGTGGGAAACCCCCTAAGTGGTCATTGTTATACAGAGTACAAGTCCTAAATGGTAAATATAAAATTAAATTAGTAAACGCAAAATGGAAAGGCAAAAAATTTACTCAAGACCCTAGGACACTAGAACCTGGAATGCTCTAATACCAACTTTGTTACCCCCTAAAATTCATAAATATATTGATAAGGTCTAATAACAAAATCACGAAAATAAAAAAATATTTGGTAACATTATCAGCATAAATGAAAATCTAAAACTGAACAAGTAATAAAAAGAAGTAACGAACTATTAACTAAAAATATACCAACTTTGATACCAAAACAACCAATAAAATAAACCCAAAGTCTACGACACAAAAACCACCTAAAACCAATAAAAAAATATACAAAAACAACATAAAAAACAAGTCTAAGTAGAATAAGATTATAATTGAATTTCGGCTACAATATTATTACACATCTTCTTCTCGTATTTCAAAAAAATTTAAGCTATTCCAAACCTAATAATCCTAGATATTAAATGCGTCTAATTCCAAACACATGTGAACTCCATGTTTACATATTATTCGTTTCAATTGAATATTCATAAATAGTTGTTATATACTTCTCAAGTATATTTATCCAATCAGGATACGCATCTTTACGTATATATCCATATATGTACAATTCATATCAATCATTATATAATTTACTATCGGATATCAAAGCGGTCACCATCACACAATCCAGGGTAACCTATCTATCCTTCTCTCATGATACCAAAGTGTTCACCATCACACGACCCAAGGTATAACTCATTTAAATCTACCGGAGTACCAAAGAGGTCACCGTTGCTCGATCCAGGGTAAGACTGTCTCGCTCGGGATACCAAAACTAATCCATCACCCAGCCTAGGGTACTATAATACTGCAGTGTTATCCTTCGTACGACCTAGGGTACAACCCTTCTCTTTTTACTAAGGTACCGAAGTGGCACTGCCTCACGATCCATAAGAATGTACCCACTAGGAAGTATATCACGTGTACACATATTCGACATATCACACAAAATAAAGAAAACAAGTATGACTCTACTCAACCGAACGAAAAAATTAAATACAAACCCCAATCACCTGGGTTACACATAATCTCTAATTGTTGTTAGTTAACATGTGTTATAATCTGTTATATATAACACTAGCCTGATCTCATAAGTATCTCCAAGCTAGGTATCTCTCACACCTACTCTTTACTAGTACTATCATAATACAATTACTAACCTACTCAACAGTTTAGAAACACGTTCTAAACAATCGGGTGATATACACATTAACTAGCTATCAATTTATCACATAATCTATATATATACTCAGACCTATACTCAAGGTCCTCAATAACCATTTATAAATCCATCATATTCTTGGATTAATACCATAACATCAGATTGTTCTCCCAAAACAACTCCCCAATCAAAACGTTAACTAACTGAACACAACCCAAAGTTCAAACCCAAAATCAGCAACCTAAAAATTTAGCCTTGCACACTGTTGGTAAAAAGTTCATAATAAATTTAATAAAATCCAAAAAATATGAAGCTAGTGTCCTCACACTCGTAATTCAAAAATCTACAATTATCTTTCTGCCAACCAAACGAATGGACCACATCCTAGCAATGCGCATGGATTTTGTTCGCAAGGAAAAAATGAGCCATGCGAACGAACTCCACAACTCAGAAATTTCAAATTGCATTTTCTTTAACCTCGAGCCTTAAAATAAGAACGTACTAGCTTAATCCTCCATGGATGACTTATTCCAAAGTTCTAACACTTAAGAATACTCTATTATTATATCTAAACCCTTTATGATCAAAACCTGTTAACTTATGAACCTAAATTAACAATCTCTTCTCCAAAATTTACTGAAGTATGAAATTACTTAAGGGTTTCCATAAATCACCCAATCTAAATCATATTTACATTAATCTAATGAATTTTCATAGAATCAAGCTGTAAAATGAAGGGTTTTTTCATTATTCTGCTCAAGTGTATATATACGATTAAAGTTAAATTCTCAATTTAAACCCAATTAAAAAAATTATGAATTTGATGAATAGAAATCATATTTTTAATTACATTTTGTTTAGAATTCAATGAATAGAAATATTCTAGAAAAAAAATTAAAATTAAATTCTAGATAAAACTGCCTTAGGCCAAATGTGAGAATTCAAGTCTCAAATTCCCAATTCTCTCCTTGCCCTTGAGTGCCTCCGCTTTCCTTAGCATCCTAGGTTTTATCCCATGCTCCAAATGGGTTTTAGGTTTAGACTTCTAAAATTATAAAACTACTTACCATGAAATTGTTGTTGGGACCAACCTACGACCCAACATAATGAGCCCAAATAATCATCTAAATGATCTAAAACTCTACCCAAGTTATGTACCAACCCAATGGAATTAAACCCCAACATATTAAGTCAAAACAGATATTCCACACATCACGAAAGCCAATCCCGAGAGATGATACTACACAAACTATTTACTATTTGGTAAGACTCCAAATATTTATTTATGAATTGTCGTAAATTTGATTTTAAAATATGAATAATATACCCGATATAAATATAAATAGTGACATCACATGTCACTCCTAACACACATAATTAATAAATAGTTAAATCATATGTCTCAACAAACACAGGTAATTAATTTTTACTATTAAATTATGCACTGAAGATATGGGGTATTACATTAGCAACCCAAGAAATTGAAATCAAATGTTGGGAATTCCAAGGCAACCAAATATATTGGTTAAAAAGAATAACATAAGTTGTCATTTATGATAATTCGATATTCTAGTAAGGAACAAATATGTATTATTTAGACACATTCATACTTGCAATTGGATTTGGTGTGACCACTACCAATAACAAGATGTGCATTACGAATATACCAAAATTGTAATATTTTTAAATATAAAGGCACAAAGATAATTACAAGTACATATAACATACCAAATTTAGTCATGGCTTAATACGGCCATCAAATGGCTAAAATAAACATTATGTTAGCCTGGTAAAATTGATTTAATTAAAATTAACGACCAAAATAAAATAAAATATATCACAAGTAGTCAGAAAATACACAACATATTGGCATAGTCATAAAAAAGTATTTTTTTTCCATTTGATATCAGGAGTTTGAGATCATAAAAATGGAAAAAACATAACATCACTTTCTTTTGAGTGAGTTATAATGGGAAAACACATCAGTGACAAATTTATGGAATGCATTACACAAGAAAATAATATGCTTTCACTCTGAACCCAAATAAGCATCATCTTGAGCTGTCTTAAAAAGGAATGCCTCAGGTTGCTGAAAGCTTTGAACCACCTCTTGAGCTTTATCCTTTAACTCTCGAGGTCTGAGGTAACTTCCCTCCCCTGAAATATCTTCAAGGAAATAATCCTCTGGGGTGCCTTGGTCATGCACAAAAACATAAGTGAAATATATCTAACCTCTAAGAAACTGTCGACTTTAGTATAATGATCATTATGGAAGGCCATTCAAGTGTTATAATTTTTTAAATCATCAAGATTTTGCCTAATTCTCTTGATAAAAATATAACAAGTCTTGAAGAAGAAGGTGATTTGAGACTTAGGAGTTAAAAGAGAGTCTTTGAAGTTATGAATGATCAGGCAAGCCCCAAAAAAGTTATTTTGAGCATGAGATTTTAACAAGACTCAATGAGGAAGATAAGAGAAGGTATAAAGAACTTCTAAAGCACTATTAACATTACTGTTAGTGGAAGGGTAAGGTAGTGAGGGGTAACCAATGTATATTCCATCTTGGACATACTTTATTAAATCACAGATTGGATCCCTAAACAATGCACGGGAAACACAATCATATCAGCAAGAAGAGTATTGCAGAAGTTTGACCCAATCACTAAATCTTTGAATCCATTCAAATGAAAGCTAGACCTAGCTTAGACATAGGAGGTGTAGAGTCCATCAGTGATGAAATAAAGTGTGCGATGCACAAAAGCGTGGGAGGGAGAGATAGACTTAGCAACACCATATATTGTAACTTTATAAATATCATAATGCCAGGTCTGAGAGGTTCAAATATACACTCTTGCCAAAAAGGGAAGGAAAGTTAATCTGGTTTAGAACAGGCATAAGATCCTTTAGGATGACATGTAAACGTGGGGTAAGTCACTTGCATTTGATACTCAAGTGGAAAATGGGAAATAGTGAGAGTAGGGTCATAACCTATGCACATTTTGTCAAAGGTCTATTTAACAGGAGCTTCCAATGAAGGTTGAAAAGGAGGAATTAGTAATGGAGCACTATGAATAATAATGGGATGCTAACCAAAGTCATTGGACTCAATACTCATGTTGAGTTTGGTATGTATTCATTAAATTTTTCCACATAGTCATCACAAACCCCAACATCCATGGCATCATTTGGACCTTATTCGACTTTAAGGTGAGGTGTTTGGATTGTAACAACTAGTCTCCTAGTAGTAATAAAGCAAATTACACATAAAAAAATAGATCAGAGACGTCATAATAAAAGATCGGATCACACTCAGTAACGTTATCTTTTTCTCGAATATTCCAGACACCAATTACATCCTATTCATTATCATAAAATTGGTCTAAGGTGGCAGCACCAGAAGCCCGATGATCAACAGTATTCATTATTGGGTTTGAAGATGATCCAGGATTAAAATTGTTCTTACAAATAAACATTGTTGTTTTCTTTGAAAGCCATTATTTCTACAGAGATGATGGGAGGAGAAAAGATAGGAATCTTAGTTGGAAGAGGAAGATACTTGCAAATTAATGATGACGATCTTTTCATCACTAAAAGGAATCTATCAAAGAACTATTTTCCATAATTAAATGATCCTCGAATGTGGGAATGGAGCGTGCAAAATTAAAAAGTCCACTAATTAAGTTTTACTGAAAAATAAATTAGTGTGGGGCATATGTTTACACCACATATTTAGCGACCAATATAGTGTATCCACATGGAAATACAAGCCGATAATTATAACTCAGAACACAATGGGCCAGTTTAATACAAATAGATACACAATCAATTGACACTTGTTAACACCTTGAACATGGGATGAAAACTTAGATAGTGGTTGTACGGGAATGAGTGCACCTAGGCGGGAACATTTAAATGGGTACCCACCCAATGGTTACAATATCCGTTGCGTGACAAAGGACTCTATAAATAAGAAATTAAAGAACAAAGAAAAAAGGACTACCTAAATAAAAAACTACATTTACTCATTTATTCTTTTATTTAATTTTCCTTTTATTTCTTTATAGTTTTTCTTCTTCTTTGAAGTATTTTGTAAGGTATACTTGCGATAATTATCTTTATATTTTATGAAACGTCACTTTTCCCTTGCATTGACACTGTTTTTACTTTTCTTAATATAACTTAATTTACATTCCTTAGTGTAAATTGTTTTACTTATTGTTTATTTATCTTACTTCACTGTTTTATTTAATTTTAACCTTCTTTTCATATTTATTTCCACATTTCACATCTTGTTCCTTAGATTCTAGATGATTATATTTATTTAGTACAATATTAAGTATCCTCAAAGTGGAGCACAAGTATTATTAATTTTAGCATCAAATGGTACACAATCACATGATTATTGCAAGGCTAAGATATCAAATGTATGGCAAGAACATGACCTTGACTCACACTCTCACACATAAGCAAACCAAGACGGTGAAACAATGGGTCAGTGAGATAGATAAGATTAGTTTTACCATTGATGCCTTGATGATTCCAGAGAGAGGGAGACAAAGCAAAGAGAGGGGTATATAGAATTTTGTACTTTTACCTTTTTACCCTTTTCTTATAATCTAAGTAATTGTTCTAATTTGGATTTGACCAAAATACCCTTAGTTTCCCTCATGTGTCGTGCACATGATCAACTTTCCTTCTAGGGGCTGGGGGAACAAAGTTGAAGAAGCAAATGTAATTAACCCATAAGTAAATTTCTAAATATATCTAAAAATTAAATAAAATTTAAATATATTGTGAATATGTGTATTTTTTTTACCAGATTTGGACTTTCTGAGGGTTATATACATATATTATTTTCATTCATTTACCTAAATATTTTAAGAGTGCTATTCGAATCCACTTTAAAATACTTATTTAGATCAATGTCTTCAAATTTATATTTGAATACCCTACCCTTAGACAAAACATAGTTATTAATCCATAAATTCTTGGGTGAACTGATTCAATCATTGCAATAACATCATGAAATCAGTTATTAGATGGGAAGGGTTTAAATTTATCCAAATAATCCATAATCAAATATCAATGATATTTATCAACATATGTAGCATGGAAATATCATAACATGGACATGTTAAGAGTAATTTGTGGCTATCACAGTGTGATATCAATAACAATTATATCAAATATGCTGAAATTACTATTGAAAAGGAAATACCTACTTGTTGGCTGTGAAAAATGTGTTTAGAATTAACTGAAGTCAGGATCGGGAGGGTCAGGTGCTTAATTATATGTGAGTGAATACTATTGATAATAACATAATTATAAAAATAAATGAAAAATGATATCCTTTAAATTTTAGGGGATAATTTATAATTAAGTTTTAGAGTTTTAAATATAAGGCTTAAGACCATATTTGAAAAATGGTGTAGAAGACTTTTTGGCTTAAAACTTATCAAAGAACATGTGAAAAAAGTTAGGGTAAAAGTTCAAAACATAAAAAAATCAAGAGGTATCAATTTGAAATTTTTGAAAAATACTTTAACCTAAAATCTTGGTTTTATTTTATTTGAGGTAGGGTTGACCAAAAACTGCCTTACCTTATACCATTTTGACCAGAAAAACTCAACAAAAGTTTTAGAAAAAAATCAAAAAAATTTACTGGCCACGCGTCCTCACTCCCTTGGTCAAGGTTTTTGGTTAAAAAGTTCTTTTTCAACCTCTTGACAGTTGACCTACGTTTTGATAAAACTTTGACCTTAAATAACTCTTGATTTTCTAAACCATTCAATATGATTCTTGAATCAATCCAACCTAATTTTTTGTGAGGAATCCAAATATATAGGTTTCATGGATTGAGGTTCGGAAATGACCGAGTTTAAACTACTATATTTTTTCCAAAAAGTATGGTTGTGTTTTTTCTATCCTAAGGAAGATTTTGGCTTTGGTTTGAAGGATTAAGGTATCCTGGTTAAAGAGAATTTTGAAATTTAAGTTTTTGAACTTTGAAAACACTTTTGAGAAATTGGGATTCAAAACTTATTAGTTTTTTAAAATGGCCATTGCACTCGAGCTCCTGGCTTACAAGGAACTCATTCCTCTCTTTGAAATAGGCTTAAAGTCAAGGAATGGATCTGTACCATAAAATCTCAAGCTTTAATGGATTTTTTGAAGGCTTCTGTCTATACATACCATTCTACACGTAAGAGCTTGGTTTCTTTGATTGGGTTTTGTATTGTGATAGTGCAGAAAATGTTTTGGTTAAAAAAATAAGAATGATGCATAAAATCATAGGTTACCAGTTTGGAGCGAAAAAAAGTAAGTTTGGTTCTACTGAACTAGTGAGGTTTAAGGATGTATTTCGTGGAGTATTTATACTATGAGCTAGGGGAAGTTGGTTGGTGCTAGGAGGACGTGGATTATCCTTAGTTTTAAGAAGATAAAACTTGGACATAAGGTGGTCAGCTAGAAAAATGGTGTTATCCATGTGAAATTTGTCATTTTATACTAATTGGGATGCTTTGTTGGCAGAGGAGGAAAGTCAAAATAGGTTGGTTTTGAATTTGGTCCTTAAAGAGAAGGTTTTATATTTATTTGGTATTTATATGATAAATTTTCATGTTTAAGGTGTATTTGTATAATTTATAAAATTTCAAGGGTAAGGATTTTAAAATTAAATAAGTTAAGGTCTAAAGGTTCAATTTGATAAAAGGTTGGGGTCTTGGAGTGAATTAAAGGTCATGATATGTTTCTTTCAAAATTTATAGGGGTATTTTGGTCATTTTATAACCTTAGGGGTACTTAGGTAACCAAATTTGAAGGGTTTCATGTGTAGTTTCAATTTCGTTTAGGGTGTTTTAAAATTTGACTAAGTTATAAGATAAACATGTTGAGATAATAATTAAAAAAAGTTTTTGTTGAGGTGAAAAATTGATAATAAGTTAAATATGCAGGAAATGAAATAAAACAAAATTTACTAGAGATATATGTGGTTTGGTCACAATGTGATCTGCATCCACAGGGTAAAAAGGAGGGGAGCCATTTATTGCACATAAGATCAAAGTCAATGCATACAATCAGTTCACTTTCCATTCTTCTAACCTACAATGGCTTTATATAATAGATATACAACCTGCCCCACTAATGGGGGAGGTAATATTCAAGTGGTATATGTAAAACTCCCAAGTGAGTGGCATTTAACATGTTTCATATTCTTCGAGACAATGGGTCTTCATAATTGTAAGGACATATTTTCATAGGTCCGTTATCAATTTGTTATGTCATATACCGCTACACCGTCGAAGAGCATTCAAGACTCCGCGAAGTTTACTTTGGTAAGGTTATGTTTTAAATACCTTTACTTTTCACTTAGAGCTTTTGGGAGACTTTTACAAAATATTTTCTAAGTGTTGGAGCGAAATTTTTCGTCAAATATTGAGAATGAGTATTTTTTTCTAAGTTTTGAAGCGAACCTCGATTTTGACGCCCAGGTCGTTCGCGCGAGATAAGCATATCGTTCGAACGAGATTGGAAGTTGCGCGATGTCGTTTGAACGACATCCGTACTTCGTTCGAGAGACATATGCTTCTCGTTCGAATGAGATCGGATTTCGAGGCGGTGCATTTTTGTATAAATACTCATTAAATGGTAACGTTTTCATTAAGAAGTCCATACATTTTCCAAAACAGAAACACTTCCAAAGCAGTAATCTTTAGGCTTCTTCTTTTAAGGGTTTAATCTCTTTTTGATTTACAATTCATAAAACTCCCATCTTGCTTTAGTGAATTGTTTTTTGGTGTTCAAGAACACATCTTTGCCTCTGTTCATCTTTTGTAGAGTGCGTCTCTACACCGTATGGCTGCGTGTCATTAATGATCTTGCTGCGTGAGGATTCTTTGCTAAAGATAGGACTGCAAGTCCTTGGAGGGTGCTGCGAGTATTCTCTTGCTGAGTTCAAGACTGCGACTCTTTGTGGGTTGGCTGCGCGTTGATCCATTGCAGATTTCTCTATGTAACTGTAAGTTGTGATTTATAGATTCATAGTGAAATAAAGGTTTTACCCGAAAGGATTTTTTTCCTGAAATCTGTGTCTCAGCATATTTGTTGTGTCGCATGCGTTATTTGTTTATGGTTTGTCACACGCACCATAGATGCATGTTTAGGGGCTGAATTAATAGAATCTAATTAAATAAGTGAGCCAAATTAGAAAGTTGTGAATTTAAATCAATTATCACACAGTCTCACGCTTTACAATAATAAAGAACATGCCTTATTTGGGGTTTTATCCTTAAAACCACGTATTAAGTTTACTTTTTAATAAAGGTGTCTCAAGTTCATTTTGAAATTAGAATCACGCTTGTGAGAAAGCCTTATATTTATGGTTAAATATATTTCATGCAATATAGGTCAATTGGATTTAGTAAGAATTTTCGTGAGTTAGGTTCATCTTGATTACGGGAGATCAAAGTTTCGATTATTGTAGAATTGAACAATTCACATCCTAGATAGGGAGTTGACATCCTATCGATAAAGATGCTCGTGCAATCCTAGTAGTTTATCTTAAACTATACGAACCTATCTGACGGTGTGAGAGGTTGTTTAATAGTTCAACAAATATTGTGACGAGTACATTCAGAAATGTACTAAATAGGATCACGTGTGACATTAAAGTCTAAGTGTCAACCAGATTAAACTTAGAGAATCTCACAAGTTTGCATAGGGTTAATAGGTTCTTATTCCCGAGGGATATGAGGATTAAAATGCTTTCATAATTTTTTCTTTAATGGTTATGGATGTCATTCAATCTTATTGGATCTAAATCTACACAAGTTGGGGAATCACTGTGTGTGTAGGTAAGAGATCATAATTCGATGGAATTCACAACCAATAAAGATCTTGGATTATGACACCCCTTGATAGACTTATAGGTTTTGATTACATTAATAAACATGGCCCGTGGATTTATATCCATTAGAGTATCAAATCAGTTAAGTCTGATAATCAAGGATTACATAAGAAGTTGTTTAAAAATCTCTAATGGTGAATTGATTTGACTAAGTGAGTACTGTATGTTTAATGTAGGAAAATATATTATGTACCATAATGTAATACCCCGTAATTCTGCTTAATTAGGAAAATACGTTTTATTTAAATTACGTGAGTAGAGTAATTTAATATGATAAAATACGTTTATTTAAATTACGTGAGTAGAGTAATTTAATGTGGCACGTTTTAAATTAAATTACAAGAGTAGAGTAATTTAATGTGAGATTATGTTAATAAAGATTAATATGACGATTAAAAATTTACTAAATGTGAATAGTAAATTTTGAATGTTGATATGTACGGTCTAGCGATTTTATGGACGTACCTGAGTTATCTCAACCGAGTGTCCGCGTAGAGAAAAAAATTGAAGATGAGATGAAAAAAATATTTTAAGAGACTCGAAAGGTAATTTAGAGTCCACGGATGATTTCGAAAGGGTCGAATTAGTCAAAATAGTGTACCCGAGGGTACTAGTTGAGTACCGGGTCATTTTCGGGCTAAATCGGGACCATTCGATGGCATTTTGGTCTCTTTACATTTATGGGTAAGTAGACCTACGAATTTTGAAACCCTAAATCAGATTACAAGAGTTGAGGCTAGGGTTAGAAAGAAAGAAAATACACCCTAGCCATTAGAGAAGAGAGAGAGGTAATTTCCTAAGGCAAAAGAAAGAAGGAATGGAAATTCTAAGGAGATTTCACCACATATTTGTTGGGAAGAAGGATTGAAGGATCAAAATCATCAACCATCATACACAACCACGAAATCAGACCATACAAATCATAAGGCAAGTGGTTATTTGCAAAATAAATTGAGTTATAATACCCATATTTAAGCTTTATGAAGAACATGATTTTTATGATATTTTTGGGAGAAAAATAATTGATTATGATCCATGATTGGTAGGGATTGCATGTAGAACATTTTTGGATCTCCAAATATTTTGATATCATAGAAAACTAGATGATTGAATCGAACTAAAAATCTGGAATTATGATGAAAGATGTAAAGAATGTATTTTTAGGGTTCTTGAATATTAGTAAGATTTTTAGTTGATTTGGCCAAGATTTATGATGGTTTTGTTGTTGTAAATCGTTACTAATCATCCCAGAACATGTAGGAATGATTAGAAATTGTTGGTTGCAAATATGGTGGACTATCATGAAAGATATATAGATAAAAATGGTGAAACCCGCATGAAGAAGACGAACTGGGTATGTCACTGCTTGATCGATCAATCGACCCTTGAATGTTGATCGATCGAGCAGTCGATCGATCGACCTCATCCCATAGATCGATCGACCCTGCCTAGACTCTAGAGAATTTTGTAAATAAATTTCCTTTTAATTACCATCGCTTAATGGGAACCTTAGTGATGATATTTTTCCTTATATGGAGACTTCATAAATACCAGTAGGTGTACCGTGAGATTTCTTCATAAATAATTGAGTGGGAATTTTGGAGAAACAGGCCAATGGGAGAAAGATCGATTTAGCCGTATGTTGAGATTGAGAGAATTTAGCTACGAAAAGAGTGAGAGTAAATTCCGGGAAAAATACCAGTAGGTTAAAGTTAATTTAACTACTGAATTAAGGAAGGGGTAACCAGGGCCCTTAGAGTTGCGTGAATACTCAAATAAATACAATAGTAAAATAAATTATAAATTAATGAGTACGGTAAATATAAGTAAAATATATTACGTACGGGCATGATTTGATATGTCGGGTGTGTACCTACTAAATTATATAAAAGTTTGGGTTAAGAGAATTTTACCTAAATTAATTATGTTAGGGTTGATGTGACATTCCAAACTAACATAAGGTTATTATATGTTTGGGGTCGATGAAAAATGCCAAACCAAACTTTAAACTGGTGTCGCGATGAAAGAGTCCCGAACGTGAATATGTGTATATATATTCATATTTTTAAATAGTTGGGGTTGATGGATCATTCCGAACCAACTCTTACTTGGGTTCGATGAATCATTCCGAACCAAGAGTCCTTTATGTGTGGTAAAAGGATATGTTAGTGATAACTGATGTTAAGTACATGATTGTGTGATAAAATGTATTTTATGTGCATAATCTACAGGTTGAGAATAGTAGATAATGAAATGTATGGTAAATATCTTAGTAATAATTTATAGCGTGATGTAATTATTATAAGAATAAGGATAACGAGTAGTAAATAAGTTACCTACGCTTATGGGTAGTATAACTAGGTGAACTAAGTGTCCTCGTTAGACATACACTATAGAAGAGAGGTGAGGAAGTTCAAGGGAGTTGTGCGAAACTTTAATATGTGTAATCAATAACTCAATTGTGATAACTGCTTGCAAAATATTTTCAAATGTTTTGAGTACTAACTCTTGCTATGTAAAATCTTTAAAAAACTTTTTAGGTGCCCAGCCACAGAGACACCCAGCATGATTTCATTCTAGGTATTTGGGAGCTGCAGCACGTGTGGATGTTGCAGGGATTCTTTAGACGTTTCCTCTTTTTCAGTTCTAGTGTAGGATCTCAGTTTTAGTATTCTTAGTTGGGACATGTTGTCCTATATTTACTTTTACAGTTATTCTGATTCTGGATTTTGAGTTGTCTTTTATTGGCTGTGGTTTTCGGCAAGACTTTACCTGCATTTAGTTATTTTTGCAACTGTTTTATTATTACTAGAATTGTAATGTGGTGTGGATTATTGTTCTGTTTAAAGAAGATAAAATTTGACACTCGCTTAATTTCACTTAGGTGGTTAGTAAATTAAAAAGTTTTTGGAAGTGATGCTAAGAATGAACCATTTAAGAAACCAGTTTTAATTGAATTAAGGCTTGATCACCCAAGGTTTAATTAGGTGGGGTGTCACACATAATAACTTTTTAAACAAGCACTTATTTTTTCTGAGTGATTTTTAGATAATTAAATTGGAGTGGAGTCGTGATTATTTAGGGGAATTAGTCGCGATTAAATGGAGAAATGAAATAAATTACGGGGATGTAAATTGGGATTTTTTAGTACATATTTGGTAGTAAATTTAATTATTTAGTTTTGGGTGCCTATTATAGCATGTTACCCATGTAGCAGGCGCATACTCTTTGAAAACCCGTTTCAGCCCAAACTCATATCTTATACCATATATATTCATGTTATCTAGGGATTTGAGGAGCACACCCATTATGGTGCGTTAGAGAAGGAGAGGAAAAAACTATTCACATTTTTATAACGGGGTGAGGAGAGAGAAAATTATTTCTCTCATATTTCACTAAATTTTAATTTTTGATAGTACCCACACACAAGGATTACTTTTGGGGGGGATTATATACTAGAATATTTGAGGCTTTTAGTGGATTCTAGAAAGGTTTTGAGAGACCTTGGGAGGGAAACAATATCATCATCTTCATCAACATATTTTTTCTCATTCGAATCACTAAAAAGATCTCCAAAAGTATCGTGATCTGAAAACATAAGTTTATGCTTTAAATTTAGTTCTTTTTATTTTATTAATGCATGATCAATAAAAGTATTTAGGCTGAAAGTTTTTGCTCATTTATACCAATCCCGAACAATTGGTATCATAACCCCGCTTATAGATTGATCGTATTTTCGAAAGGACCATATTTTCCATTATGAAATCCTAGTTTTGCATGTTGTAGGATAGTATATATTTATATGGTGTTTCCTACTACCATGGTTTTATATGGTTTTAATGTTTATATATCTTCCATTATAGTCTCCTGAATGTTGTTTTATGGGAATGGATCCTACAGTGCTTTATCCATAGTTATTTTATTCATAGATTCGAGTTGGTTGTAAAAATATGTTGTTTTTAAATATTGCATTAATCGTTGTACTCGTTGCAATAGTTTTTACTAGGTAGAATACTGTATTTACATGGGTTATGGTCTTGGACAAAGTTTTATGGAGTTATGTGAAACGTTGGCCATATTTAGGAGGTTTTTGTATAAAAATGCAAACCCAAAACGAAAGATGGAAACCTACAAACCCGAATCGATCCAGAACCCCATCAGATCAATCCAACCTAGGGCATATTGCTCCGGCCGTAGACAACTTTGTGGTTTTTTTATAGTACTCTTTTATTTGATTACACAATGGTTGTTCGTCCCAATATTTCCCGTATAAAAATGAGTATTTCCAGAGTTTCAATATATGAAGAACTACAATGTATACTGAAGTCTACTTCAAAAAGGATTCTTATTTGAAAGAAAGTCTACTTCAAGTGGGATTCTTGATATTGAAGAGTTCTAATCCAAAAGAAAATCAAGGCCATGATGGAAAGGAAAATTTTCTTCTATTTGAATTGTGATTGCATTTTCTTCTTCTTTGTTATGTAACTACCATCTTTCTCATGTTGATAAATATTGTGCGCTAATTAATTAATTAATTAATTAGGATCCCATGTTATTAGAGATAACATGGATTATTATTGTGATCGATATAGATCATTTTTTTTTCTAAAAATCCATTTTTATTTATTCTTTTCTAGATTGAATTTAATCGGGTAGTTAATTTAAAGGTATAAATTAAATAAAGTTTTTCGAGCATTACTTTAATTTTAAAATGGTTTTATTTTTAGAAATTATGATGGTGAAATCATGAAATTTAATTTGTACAAATAAATTCAAAATTATCAAGGATTTAATTTGGGCATTTAGAGTTGAATAGATTATTTTTAAAATTCCCTCATGTTTAAAATATTAAGTGGGAGATGGGTTTCAACATAAATTCCATGGTCTGCATCGATATTTTAGAAATGTGATGTGATAAATTTCTCGTGTTAGTATTTTTCTCTTGTACCCATTTAAGGTATTTGATTATGGCATCACGATAATTTTAAACTGTGTAAGCGATAGTTCTTTGAAACTAAATGTGAGTATGTTTGATTGTTCCAATTGGGGAAGTTCTTCATGAGTGGATTTAATTTTAATGAATGAACCTATGGTATACACGCAACTAATGATATCCTCCCCATAGGAGTAACTACCATTAGATATGGGATCGAAAGACATCGACTATTCAATTATGTAGAACAAATGATTCCTGGACTGTCCAGAGAATATATTTGAAAGATAAAAATTTACCTAGTTCAGGGTGATGTGATTTAATATCACATCGAGATATCTCACTTGACTTGGGAACTATGATACTTAACAAGATTAGTTCTAATTGGCGTTAGAGGTATGACACATTAAAATTTAATCAAAGATAATTCTCGCATATTTAATTTGAAATTAAGTTTTTCAATGATGATTTTTAGACTTAAAAAATGAATTCAACTTTTACTCGTTGGCTTTTATCTTATAGAATAAATTTCAGGGACTGCAACATAATATGGACATTGTTCTAACTATAGGGGATTATAAATCTATTTAACCAATGATTATGATAAAAAAAAATTAAAATTATGATGTGAGTAACTCCTCACGCCAGCTTTGTCTGTCCTCCCTATGGGTGGAATAAATCACGGAATCTTTATATTTAAAAATTTATGGTAATCCTTTTAATTTAAGTGTTATGTATGTTAGGACCCCCTTTAGGGAAAGTTCTATATGTACACGTTCAATTTTAAAGGATTGATCGGTGAGAATTTACCGGCGTTGGTTGATGAGGCTCAAGTAAGAATCATGGTCTTACAAGGATTTTAATCATTGGATGAAAAAGGCATTATTTGAATTAGAGATCTAATGGAAAACCCAAATCTATTTGATAATCCAATAAAGAGTAATATTAAAATGGTGTTAGTTATCGAGAAGAGCTTTACTTCTTTCTCAAAAGGGAGGCAGAAGGAGAAGGTAAAGTCTCAAATGCAATGGTTTGGGGTTACGAAAGTCCATATTCCTCGGTAGTAGTGAAAAGATGAAAGGAGGGTGTTCTCATTATAACTAGTTAGAACATCGATAGAAAAGTTGTCTGATTTTTCCTAGCTTTATAAGAAAAAAATTTAATTTGATTGGAAAGTGAAAGAATGCTTTATGGTCCGGTTTACAGTAACGTGGTGTGTAGACTTGGGAATTGCAAGTCAGGACGGCAAATCTTTGTAACATTCCAAGTAACTTGACATCTACTTAAAGGAGAAATGTTCCTAATAATAGACAATAAGAATAAGACAACAATGTTAGTCATAGAATATTTTTTAGATTACGGTGAAGACATAAAGATAATGTAGATAAATTATTTAATGTACCTGGTTTTATAAGAAAAGTTGGTTTCAATTTCTAAGTTCGTTTTGAACAGATATTCGATTAATTTTATAAAATTATTTTTATAAAAATTTGGATAAATTTTATTTATTTTGGTACACTAGAAAATAATTTATATATTATATAGTTTGTCTCACCTATACTTCAAAATATTGAAATGGATAATATTAATGGGCATTCATTAAAGAGCAAGTTTACTTATTAATGGAACCAAACACAAGTTTAGCACTTAACTTAAGCTTAGGCTATTTTATTCTAAAAAATAATTCGAAGACTGGTTTAGAATGAAAAATTGAGTTCATTGGAAGTAGTGTCGCCTATAGTATATGAATCTGATTTAGAAGGTAAAATAACCAAGGGGCCCTTCGTGACCAAAAACTATAGAGCTAAAGATGAGTTGGAAATGGTTCATTTCAATTTGTGTGGTCATATGACTATCCAATCGAGATGTGATTTTGAGCATTTCATCGATTTCATTGATGATTGCTCAAAGTATGGATATGTTTATCTTATGAACCGCATGTCTCAAACCTTTGATTAGTTCAAAGTATATAAGACTGATCATAATTGAAGTAAACTAATCCAAATCCTCCGATCTAATCATGAGGGTGCATACCTCTTAAAAGAGTTTAAAGAATTATGTATCAGAGGTAGGGATTATATCTCAGTTATATATAAAAGTTATTCCACTTCAGAATGGTGTAGGGGAAAAGAAGTAATAGGACTCTTTTGGATATGATAAGGTCCATAGTTAGGTATTTAAGAATGCAACATTCTTATTGGCATTTTTCATTAAGAGTCGAATATATACATTCCGAATTTAATTTCATATAAATTGGTGTCTTCATCTCCCGTGGAACCGTGGAATGGGCTCAAGCTTGTTCTAGGATATATTCGGATCTGGGGGTGCCCGACATTAGTGTTGCGGAAGGAGAGAAGAAAGTTGAAATCAGTGACAAAAGTATGTCTCTTTATTATCCTAAAGGTTATAAAAGTAGTTTATATCATGATCCTAAGAACAAGAGGGTCACTAATTAGGTCAATGCTCGGTTCTTGTAAGTGGATCATGTAATAAACCACGGATCCAAGAGTAAGCTAGTCAAGATGAGTATAACGTCATATTACCGGTGTTGCTAGACCACCCATTTTGGATGAATAAAAACTTGATATCGATAGTACACTGCCTAGAAGTAGTAGGAGTGTTATCGATGATCAGGATACACGTGTCTCTTATAATGGATTGAAAGTGGTGCCACATCATAATGGGAGAATCATGAGTCATCCTGACTAATAATTATTTTTGGGTGAACATTTTAGTGAGATCCCATGGAAACACATTGTAATAGCCCAAATTTTCGGTTCCTTTTTATGAATACTAGATTTTTCAAGAAGTCATATATGCTATGACTTTGTATAAATTGGTGGATTTTAGTGGGGATGATCTAACTATTATCCAAGTAGATTTGGGTAATTATTTAACTAAGTGATGGTTTAAAATGACTTAAATTCAAGCAATTGGGTGATTGTTGGATTAGTTGGATAAGTGAGGGATTATTTGTATGACGAGACGAATTTAAATTGGAATATAAAAGTTGTTTGGGTTCAATTAGGATGAACCAAAAGAAGTTACAGTTATGGTAAATTAAAAAAATTGTCCAGATTTTTGATATTGTAGCCAAATTCCATGCCACTATAGCTTCCTTGAGACCTTCATATCTGCCATAGGGGTTGCGACAATGGGGTACGGAAATCAAATGCTTGACTGCCATGACAATTAATCAGAAATTGATTTTTTTGCTTCAATTCAACCACCAATCAGACGAAATATGGCCGAAAAATTATGTTTAGGACCGTTAAGATGTTGAAACATGTCCCCAACCCATGTATTTAATTCGTTTTAAATATGAGGAGTGTATATGTGGAGAGGTTATCCATCCAAACACTATCAAAATAAACATTTCTCTCCCAAACTCCCTTCTACCAGTATGGTGTATTGAAGGGAAATAAACCAAAATGAGTGAGTTTGAGGGTCTATATGGGGGTAATTTTTGTGGGGTTTTTAAGAGGATATAAAATGGAATAATTATTGGAGGTATATTTTCAAGCTCGAATGCTTGGTAGCCCCCTGAGGGAACCTTTGGAGGAGGGGGTTACTCTCTATATCAACCACATTTCTATACATTTTTTACTCTAAATAGGTAGGAGTGTTGTGTTATTTGGCTATTTGTAAAGTAAATATGTAATTCATGACATGAAATACATATTTCAGAAATATGTGTATATTTTGGATGTTGGTAAAAATTTTAGAATGTATTCCACGTGAAAAATATATTATGTATGTGTTATATACGTCTATTTTGGGTATTTATTATTTTATGCATTTGGATAAAGTGGATAGTTTGGGATGAAAAATAAAAAATTAAAATCAAGGGTTATGTTTAAAATAATATTATTTAAACAATGTTATAAATTATGTTTTGCCCTTAAATTAAACCTTATAATAAATGAATTTGACTCCAAACTGTTATGAAATTATAATTTGCACCTTAAACTTATTGAAATGTGATATTCTAAAACTATAAAGGAATTTTTGGAAATATTTACAAAACAAACCCTAAACTTTGAGTTAATTATAAAATAATTTCTAAACTTTGGGTTATTTAAAAAATAGCCCCTAAATTGTGGAGTAATTAAAAAATGACCTATATGCTTTGGGTTAATTATAAAATAACCCCTAAACTTTGAGTTAATTATAAAATAACCCCAAGTCATTTAAATATTGAGAAAAAATTTGAACTTTGGGATGTATAGAACTGTCCCTAAACTTGTTATTTTTTGGGAAGTATCACATAATGTAAAAATCTTACTGGACTTAGCTTTGTGAAGGATTACAAAGTAATCACCACACTTTTAAAAATTGCAAAATGAACCTTAAATGACGAGTTAAAAGAATTTAACTCTTAAAAGGTTAAGAAAAGGCAAATATGCATATCTTATTAAATAGCAACGATAAAAGTGTAAATGATGAATAAAGAATTTTTCATGGTTTTGGCAGATTGGCGGGGTATAAAATGTTAAAGTGTAATACGACATAAACCGGATATTTAGTTAAAGATGACATAAGATGAGTAATTTTTTGAATATAGAATAAGCTGGGTGTTTTTTTAAAAATGGTGATTGGACTGCGAGGAATGGATTTAATGAAAGTCGAAAGAGTTTTTATAAAGGAGTAATCGAGGTAAATTCAGTAAAACAATAGCTACGTAATTTTTGGTAGACGATGCCAACACATGAATATAAATGGAATTTGGTGAACTCTAGGATAAAACGAATTTTTATAAAAAGGAATGGATTTGATAATTTATAGAAAAAAGGATAGTTGGATAATAAATGATTAAATAATTTTTTATTTTCGGTTTTAAAAAACATGATCTTGAATCGTGGGTAAATATAAAAATAAAGAAAATTGGTGAACCCCAGAATGTATAATCAATTGGACGACCTAGTAATCGAAAATTCAAGGAATAGAAAGATAACTGTTGGGGGGCGGGGGGGTAAGTAATCCAATATTGGAGTATAAACATAGGTAAAACACATGCATGTGTTGGTAATTTGATGTGTTTCCAAAAGGATAAAAAGATAAAATGTTAATAATTGAATATGTGAGTGATCCTAGGGTGAGGGAACAATCCTAAGACTTGACACATTTATATGTGAATTAATCGTTTCAAACACCAAGTGCGGGTGTTGAAATTCTATTTTTAAGAAACACTGGGCCTATAATAATTTAATTATAATTGGATATTTTTTAAATGAAATAATGCAATTTAAAGATAGTCCAGGAGTACGATTTTTTCAAACCAACTGTGTGAGTTAAGGGCTTAAAGGACATTTTTAAAATACCATAGCAGCTTGTGAAGATAAGGATTAGTGGTATTTAACTGGATTAAAAGATAATATTTTGGAAGTAAAATATGGTTAATGCATATACTTTACAGTATTTGCATGTATAGTTGGGTAGAATTATACTGGATATAGTATTGCATTCATTCTTTTTGCTATTCGTTTTTATATTGCCTTTTATTAGGTAACCCCTATTGAGCATTGGATCACACCGTTCCCTTTATTATGAAATTTTAATCGATGTTTCATATGTTGAGATTGTCTTACAAGTAACTCTTTATCCTTTTGCTAGTATCTCTGATTACTTGAACCATAGGGCACTGTCTAATGGGTTCTTAACTTGTTATTATTATGCTTATATGTCTGGAAAATATAATAGCCTGCTTATTCAGTAGTTCTAATTAATTAAAAATGATTACATACATTATTTAAGTTGTTTCACATCACTTCACACTAACTCGAGCCGATTAGAATTATAACTTGGTATCAGAGATTTAGGTTCCAGTTTTTTTTAGGAGTGACATGTAATCTTTAAATTTTGATTTGATCCTTTTACCATCAAAGTTCGACATTGGAAACTTGACCTTATAAGGAAAATGGGACTCCTATTTGTACGCAAATGTGACTGTGATGTTAGAGTAAGAATCTTCAGATCTTTGGAGGTTTTGTTTGTGAATAATAATGGACGGTGATCTAGTCATTTTGTTACTTCCTATCGGTATCCTCGTATAGGACTATAATTAGCCTATTAAGTGTTAGGCTCGGAAGTTGCATCGCTACTAAATGACTGCCTGGAATTCCTCAAAAGACGAGTTAACATTTATTGGTTCTTAGTAGTAATTTGTTTGCGAAAGTTTATGATGTTTCATCATAAGAGTTGAAATAAGTTCAACATTAAGGTAAGAGAGGTGGTAATATTACTATCGGAAACCACAAAGCATTTTATTTAGGCACCCATCCTTAACATACAAGCATTGTGAAAATTAAGAAAGACCCGAGATTAGGATTATCCCTTGATGCAAATCCTCATTACGTTAAGAGAATTATACATAAATATCATTAGTATAATACAAGTATAATAGTATATGATTGTAGCAACCCCCATTTCCCATGTTAAGGTTAACCAGACACAATACGCTGAAGATAGGGCTTGTCTAAAAATTTATACCATTCTCAGTATCGAATGATAAAATACATTTTAATTTAATAACATATATGCACAATAAAATCATATGAAGTAATAACTGGCAATAAATAAGACTCAACTCCCATAGGTTATTATACATCTATCCCAAATATAACTGAAAAAATAAATGACCAGAATAAATGAATCCTAAGCTCATTCCTATACAATCTTTGAAATAATGAAAAATGCTGAAATAGAGAGAAGAAACCTATACTAGAATCAAATGAGCTTCATCCACTACAACGCAAGAGCAACTGCATTTCTAATCCTCTGTCAGCCCTAATGTCCCTGTCTTTCTGAGGGGGGGGGGGATATTTTATAATTTAGGTCACTGACCTAAAGTTGCAAGAATTAACGTACAAAAAAAAATGCATAATTATGTAGTCTATTCACAATACACACCTTCCATCGACACTCGCATATACTAAGTATCTGACCCCTTATTTAAGTGTAATACTATATGCATTTTCAACCCAAACGAAATTGTAAAATTCAACATCTAAATTAACGTGACAATATCAAAGGTATCTAGCATACATATTAAATGGGAGCTAAACATATAATTTCAGTTCAAAGAATAACCCCCAAAATACTATCGACAAGAAATATCATTTCATCACATTATGTATTTTATGTAGCATTTTGTTCGTTAACAGTTTTTTATATCATTAGACAACATGGATTTGTTCTTAATATATATATATATATATATACATATACGGCACGTAAAGGCATATACCTTTGGTGTCCAGTTCATGCCCTATCGATAAGTCCGGAGGAGTCCCTTACAACACGGACATAAAAAAAATAATGGGTCGATCGCTACGCAATACACTAACTCTTGGTTCATACCCCTGGCGATGATAATGGATCCGTCTATCCCACTTGTCTCATCACAAGCGGTGATGCTTAATGTAGGACCTAAATTAATGGCCTACACTACGCCTAGTCCACCTGTGTTGGCACGTGCTACGGTCCGACGATGTATGCAACCCCAACTGATAGGTTGTCCACAAACACAGGTATGTCCACACAATTAATAATTACACATATGCAACACACAATATGTATAGGTAATTATTCCCATAATTATCGCAACTAGGTTTCATATATCTCCAGATAATACCCTTGTTTTAATAATCAACACCCTAGTTAATTATTAAATTCCTCAATTAATGAAATGCGGCATAAATCTATTTTTAATTAAATATTTACTCACTTAGATAACTCGCTTGAAATCGTAAAAACTCTCTGAACGTTCGCACAGGCTAACCTTGACCCTAGCCTAGGAGCAGAATCGATTCGCCTCTCAGAGCTTAATCAATTAGCCGAAATGAATCGATTTGCCCTGGAGGCCAAATTGATTCGATTTTCAATAGTAGCCCAGATTTGCTATGTTTTTCCTATACGTGTTTCATTCCTAAAAATCCAATTTCCTTTCTAAGATTTTACACTCTTTAATTCCAAGAACTATAAACCAATTATAGTCAAGAAAATATGATAACATTATTATATACCCAATCTTTAAGAAGTTTAATCTAAACATTAGAGGTTGTCTAACCAAATCCATATCATAATTTTTATCTCAACATTTTCAGGATAATGAGATCAATACATGATTTTACAGTATCTATAAATATAAATCCTATCAAATGGATTCTAGTAGTAGATCTTCCAATAAAACGATATCAATTTTGGGTTTGTCATCAAAGTGTTTAATTCTCAAAACAATATTATTCATAGATTAATCCTAAACAATCCTACATTAAAAACCATTTGTTTTAAATATCCAAATCAATTTTAAACCCATAATTGGTCTGAGATAATATGCATATGAATCAAGAAATAAATTATAATTAGTTGAGAAAGAAAATTCTTGCCATATACAGATGATGTAAGCCTCCTCTTTTGAGCCTTTCTCCTCTCTTCTTTTCCAACCATGGTAACTTCCTCCAGAGGGTATAGGGATCCTAGGTTAACTCTAATGTGGATGGGATATGTGATTATGTTGGGTTATTAACCTAATTAGATCCCTAATGTCATATCTCCCCTCAATACCCTCTTTTGGGACCCGGATAAGCCCAGAATAATACTCAGATTGGTTGAAAATATTTCCTAAGGGTATACCTATCCCCCGGGCCCAACTTAATATGAAAAAATTCCTAAACGACTTCCCAAACCACTCCAAAATGCACTCAAACAATTTCTGTCACAATTTACACAGTTTATTATGCTTAATCACGATATAATAATGTAAGAGGATACTTTAGATAAGATGGAGGCGTAACCCGTTTTAAGTATGGTAATGATAAGTTAATTAGCTAAAACCTTGGATTAGTGAGAGAACACGCAAACACAAACTTAAGGAAGATAAGACTTAGTTTAAACTCACAAATCTCTCGTGTATAACTCCGGAAGATTGTAATGAACTTTGAAGTAACTTAGCTAGAGGGAGAGAGAAGTAAGCACCCTAGATACGCCTTGGCAGGCAGCCAAAACATACCAACCACCCTCAATAATCTCTATTAGATATTGAAAGCTTCGCAATAAATGACAAGGTGAGTGAATAAGACCTCTGGTTTGTAATAACTCTCTCTGATGTGTATTCTCTGTAGTAATAACTTCTTAAACTCTCAAAAGATAATCCTCACCTCAGGGGTGGTTAGGGTCCTTAAATAGCCCCCCCCCCCCCCCCCCCCCCACATACACACACCACCCCTGAGGCAACTCAGTCATCAATGCCTGTGAAAGACATCCCTCATACTTTATGTCACAATATTAAATGCCTGATGCACTAGTTGTCTCCACGTCATAAACATTAAATGTCAAGACATGACTTTTGCCCAACCACTGTGTGTCAGGGGGCTATTGTCGCAAAGGTGGCTCACCAACTAACTAACATCCCCAAATACCACGGTGGTTTACTCAAGTGCGTGTCTGACAATGATTAGTTGGCTAGTGACATCACCTACAGTAGATGTGACATTAAGTAGAGGGTTGTTTGGTTCATAACTCAACACCCGATGGAACTCCAAGTTGCTCCGCCCGAGGTTCCACGGTCAGGGTTCTTCAGTGTTTTACCAGGTGTATCTAAGATGGTTGGGACGATCCCCAACAGTGCCTCACTTCTCAATCCTCCAAACCAATTCCCTCTAAAGTTCCCATGACGAGGTCATTCGATAGAGCGTGAAAGCTCTCCCAGGCCCTGCCAAGCCTGGTCTCTCGCGAGTACCATTTGCCCTCACACAAACTCATTATTATTTTCGTTACATCATTACAATCGTTATAGCTTACAGTCAATATAAACAAAGATACAATATGACTAATACAGCAAACTAAAATACAAGTTACCACGCTCGAGCTGTCACGGTGCCTTAATCCCCAAAACACTGTTACTAATGTGGAATTTCCCTCCAAATTACCTTAAAACCTCCTCTACAAATAATAATTCAAGTAACTTGCAATTTAATTATCTACTAATATACACATTTGGCATAAATGAATCACATAATCATGCATGTCACATTCAAGAAGTTTACTCACACAATTTATTTATTTAAGATTTTACCAATTTAATTATTATACAAATATGGGGTGTTACATTCTCCCCTCCTATTAATGGAATTCCATCCTCAAAATTCGAAACATACCTGGCTTGAAGAGTTTCGGATATGTCTCTCGAATGTCATCCTCTATCCCCCATGTAGACTCGTCCTCGTTGTGGTGTACCCACGATACGCATACTAAAGGGACAACCTTGGAACGAAGTCTACGCTCCCTATAGTTCAAAATTACTACAGGTCTCTCCTCGTAACCCACATCGAGCTAGAGCTCTATTTCATTAAGATCAATGTGCTGGTAAGCTACCTCATCTGTAAGAAATCTACGTAACGTCAAAATATGAAAAACGTCATGGATCCTCTGTAAATGATCCGATAAATCTAACTGATACGTGTTGGTCTAATTTTCTCAATAATAGTGAATGGTCCCACATATTGGGAGGCTAACTTATCTTTCTTAACAAATCGCATCACTCCCGTTATGGGAGACACCTTAATTAGTACCTAATTACTAACCACAAAATCTAAGTGCGTCCTGTCTACATCAACATAATTCTTCTTTCTATCTTGGGCAATTCGAATCCTAGCCCAAATTATCTCCACCTTCTCCGAAGTGTCCTGGATGAATTCCACACCGAAAAAATTATTCTCCCCCACTTCTAACCAACGAGAGGGAAAATGACAAGGACTCTCGTACCATGCCACGAAAGTTTCCATCCCGATAGTAAACTGATAACTGTTGTTGTATGAAAACTCTACCAATGGTAAGTAGTGCTACCAACTACCTATGAAGTTTAAAATACACATCCACAACATGTCCTCCAACATCAAATTTACCCTCTTTGTCCGACCATTTGTATTTGGGCGATACGAGGTCCTCAACCTCAACTTTGCCCCTAATGCCTACTAGAAACTCTCAGAGTGAAAAATATTAATTGCCTCTGTGGTTTTAAAAAATTCCCTAATTTTAAAACAATTTTAGTACATCCCTAAAATATGCAACTACGTGTAAAAACAAATCAAGTAAGTATGCGACACAAAATTCAAGAAAGATCCTCGAAGGGCAAAACCTTTATTTCTAAAACTTTGACAAGTTTACAAGACCATTGACTTACATACAACTTGATAATCGCCCACAAGTGTAATGCACAGTGTCTTCATCAAACCTTCAAAGCATCGACTAGAAATCAGCAATGGTTCACACGTAGCTATACCATAAGGACACGCAGTCTTCAGCAAAGAATCAACATGCAAAAGATTCTCGATGACACGCAGTCATAAAATTCGTAGCGACTCACTCCACAATTGCATGCAACACTCGGTTATTGTAAGGACATAAATTTCCAATTGAGTCCCGGTATTGTTTTGACTTAATTTCGTGAACAAAATTTGTTTGTAATATGTCATAGGGAGATTTTTATTTTCTCATGATCCCACTTGGTCTATGACATATTGAAAAAAATTGAAGACGTTGCGGCAAAGCTTCAAAGAATTAAATCACGTCGATGTTTAATTGGTGCAAATTTAATCATCTTCAAAGTTAATTGCATTCCGAGATCACTCAGGGATGAATGCTTATAATTAATGGTGCTCGAAATTGTTTTTATAACAGATAAGGATGTATTTTTATAAAGAAAAATGTTTTAAAATGTTTTTAAAAGTGTTTTAAGTGTTAACACTATGTTTTAATTCTGATATACTCGAAATAGAATTTGACTTATTTGGATCTCCTTTGCAAGAGACGTTTTGAACTAAAAGTCAAAAGGTCAAACTAACACATCAGCTCCTTCAAACGACATAAGGATCTCGTTCGAACGAGATGCCTAAGTCGTGAACGACATGTATTTTGAGGTGGTGCTTATTTGTTATTTAAAGCGTGTTTCTATCAGATTTTCATATGTGTGCATTCTGGAAAATAGTATTCGAACCAGAAACTTGTTTACACATGTTTTCTAAGGTTTACAAAGCATAAACACATCCTTAGAGTTTGTAAAGGTCCGAGATATCATTCTTATATATTTAAGTGATCTTGCGGTACCAAATTTGTTGGTTCTATCATTGAACATAAGAGTTTTGCGGTGAAGAAAAGATAATGACTTGTTGTTCGACATCGTAAATGAATCAAAGCTAATCGGTGGACACGGAGACATACGTGGATGCGTGTGTCGTGGACAGGTATCGTATAAGACGGAATTTCTACGTGGAACTATTGAAGAACGATTGAAGATCAGAAGGAGCGTCAAGACCCGTGGGGATCGAGTCATTGAGTAAGGCTAATCTGTCTTTGTAAAACCATTGTTCATAGTGATTGTCTGGCTTGGGCCGTCCGAGGTTGTTTTCCCGTTTTAGTTCTTTTCCTCGTACATCCGGCGTTGTGAGCATTCTTTACTTTACTTTACTTTCTTTAATCACAAGATGCATGTTTAGGATTAATCAAGATAACATCGGTTTGAAGTAAGAATTGGGTTTTCACAACTTAGTCTGGTGCATAATTAAAAGTTGGATAATTTTCAGAGAAAAACTGGTTTTGTTTAGAGCACACATATTGGCCCCTCTTCAAATTGGTATCCTATGTGTTTGTTTATCACTCCTATGTTTATTTTGTCTCGATGGATTCTCTAAGCTTTGATGAATTACATCGTTTGAATTTAAAGTTTGCAAAGCGTATTGAAGTTTTGGAGAATGAAAACTACGGTTTCAAAAATAGAACTGAATATCTACAAAATTTTAAAATTCAAAGAGATATTTTTCGTGAGCACTTTAGTTCCTTGATTAAAAATTTTAATATATTAAAATTGGACAAAAAGGAGAGTGATGATAGAGTCCTTGTTTTAAAAAAAAAAGAGTTAGAGGATCTGAAAAATTCTAGGGTTTGTGCCGTTGAGGAAAATAATTCGATTAATGATTTTGTGGCACGAGAAAAGGCTCTTAGGGATAAGTTTGGTCACATTGAGGGGGAGCAAGATAACCTTTTAGGGGTAATTGAAAATTTAAAGAAGGAGTCCCGAAAGTTTGAGGAGTCTAATCGTTTGCTTAAGTCAAAAGTTTTGAGGTTAAAAAATGATTTAAATGACTCGAGTAGTGATGGTAGCGGCTTATCTTGTTCTAGTGGTTCGATTGTAAAAGCCAAAACCTTTGTTTGTTTTAGAGCGTCAACCACATCCGAGGGTATTAGAAAAGGTCAACCTAAAGGTCTCGTTCCTCATCGTGTCTTCCCATGTCCGCATTGTGATAGGAAAGGTCACCTTAGGAGTTTTTGTTTTAATCTTAGAAAAGACCCTAGGAAGATTAAATGTAGTGTCCCATTGGTTCCCAAAACCCGTTTTGTTAGGCATACACCTGTTTGGGTTAGGAAATTCATTTTGGAGATGCTAAATGCTTCGTTGGTTGATTCTCACATGCATGCACAAGATTCATCTCTTGCTATTTCTTATGGATAGTAGCTTGCATGTTTTGTCATACTCTAGCCCTTACATCATGATTTATAATTTGCTAGTGTTATGACATGTTTATCTCTTCGTATTATATTTTTCATTTGTTTGTGTCTTAATTGAAAAATATAAAAATATTTTGTTTTTCAAGAAAACTTTTAAAAAATCGAAAATAGTTTTGTTTTCTTGTTTGTTTTTGTTTTTGAGTTTACATGTTTGATGTGGCATATTGGTGTCCTTGGACCCCCCCCCCCCCCCACCCATCATTTCATATCCATGTGGCTAGGACATTTGGTCATTATTATTGATGCTTAGAATGATCTTAACCATTATTTTTATGGGGTTGTTTCGAGTTGATATTAATTTTGATTCGACTTTGTATATATGCCAACATTGCACACATGCACGAGTTTATATGGATGTTTGACTTCTCTTGCATATTTGAATTTGGTGAGGCGTTTTTATCTCAATCTTGTCATCTATGCGTAAGTAGACTTGAGGAGAAGTGTGCATGTAAGAACTGTTTATCGTGAGGATTTAAATTGGTAAAAATAATGAGTGATTCACGAGAAAGGGCTGCGAGAGTTCAAAATTAACTCATCGTGAAAGCCACCATTTAATAGAGCCCAAAATAAAATGAAATATGCTATGAAAATGGCCAAATTTTTTTAGTTCATTTCAAAGAAAATATGATATTATTGAGGGAGTTGGGATGGATTAAAAATTTAAACGGGTTTGCACAACTAATCCTAATGTTGAAACATTGCAATTTGACGATATTGTTTGTACAATCCTTAAAATTCTAGAATTGTGTGCATGTAGTATGTTTAGTTCATTAAGCTCACACTTTAATTGTCATAAGGCTATGATAAAGTTTGATGATTTATTGCTATCAATTAGAGCCTCTTGATCATTTTGATGTGTTAAAATTGTGACTCATTTGTTTTTAGTTTCACACCTATACATTCCATATCCATGTTTAAACACATCGATACTATGTTTGCATGAAACTCACATTTTTAGTTTTTATGAGTTTTTGAGTTTTGTGTTAAAAGCCTACTATTTTAACACTGTTTTGCTTCTGTCAGGCACTTCCTGAAATTTTTTTGTGCAAATTTTTTCATTGGGTAATATTATATAATATTTTTGGGAATCTGGGAAATTTTGGCAAGTGGTTAGAAGTCGTTCAAGAGACATATCCATCTCGTGCGAACGACAACTGTACTTCGTTCGAGCGATGTCCCTGGCTCGTTCGAACGACAGCCTGATCTCTTGCTTCTGATTGGTTTGTAGTCCACTGGTTTATATTTATATTTTTGGGACTGTTGGATGTGTTTCTGGACTGACTGGTTTATATATGCAGGTTTTAATTGGTTTAAAATTGGATTTTTTGTATATAGTTCGTTTAATACACCTGATTAGATTGCTATATTTTTGGTGTGATTCCTTAGTTTACAAGCTACTGATTTGTCACTTCTTGATCATATTTAGCTGGTTGTTCATGATTATCTAGCAATTGCAAATTGAATCACACTGATTTATATTCTCATGCTAGATACTATAAGGACACAAATTTCTAATTGAGTCCTTTGTATTTTTTGCCCAATTCCGGACAAAAATGTTTGTGTCATATGATAGTGTTCATTGTACCTATTTCAAGCCTATGAGGATTTTGTTGAAGACGTAGCGACCAAGTGTATAAAGCTTCATCAAAATACCATTTTTAAGTGCCTCATTTCTATGTCATCAATGTGGTTCCATGCTCCCAAGGTATGAATGCATTACATATATATATAGGAGCTTGGAATAATATAATGGGTACAAGTTTAATTAAAAATGTTGTTTATTTTCAGAAAGATTTAATTAAAACTTTAAACAAAGTTTATAAAGTTTCTGGGCTAAAAATAAAAATTCCCAACTTTCTACAAGTTCGTTCGATATGTCGTTCGAACGAGTTTTTCGTTCGAACCAAATGTCGTTCGAACGAGTTTGCCAACGAGTTCCCAGTTTAGCCTCTGTAACTTCGTTCAAAATGTCGTTCGAACGAGATTTTCAATGAGATTTCTAACGAGTTTATTTTGTAAACACACTAGAACTTCCTTAGAATGTCGTTAGAAGGCCGTTCAAATGAGACTTCGTTTGAACGACAAATCTCGTTCGAACGAGATTTGGCGAGAACAGTCAAGTGACAGTTTTTGACAGTTTTCACTCACTTTCCCATTATCTTTCCCCATTAACTTTTGACTGAATATCTAAGTGCGGGAACCAACTTTAGAAAGGGAACTTTTTCATTGTCCCCCATCACCTAGAGAGAGTTTTGAGATGAAATTCTTCCAAGAAAAGTTCATAGTTTTTTGAGTGTTTAATTCTTCAAGAAAAATCTTTTAAACACTGGTTTACACCCAAATTTTGTTTAATCCAAGTTCCATATATATATACTTTTCTTAGAGTGTTTGGCAACGATTTTTCATCTCTACCGTTTGAAGAGATGTTTGAGCTTGCTTCTACATCCCACAAAGAAGAAGATGTTTACGTTGATTTACTCACGTGGAGAAAGGCTCCTAGTTTGGGTGACGGTGACCATATAAAGTCCGATCGGAAGATTTCGAGACTGCGGTGGAGCTCCGTGGTTATTCGCTAGGCAGAGGTTGATACAAGAAGACGCGTCGGGGCTTAAGAGGGATCGAGTCGAGTGTTCTAAGTCATCTTGCTTGTATTTGTAAATTCTGTACTTAGTGGATTTGAGGCTAGGGTCGTCCGAGTTTTTTTCCCATTGTGGTTTTTTCCTCGTACATCGTGGCGTAGTGATTTATTATTTATTTTGTCTTGATATACTCACCTAGAACGCATGCTTAGGTAATTCAAGATAAAATTTGGTTTTAATCACTACATATTTAATTTGGTGCAAAATTAAATATTGGGTAATGCTTAGTTAATTTTATTCAAGTCATTTAATTTATTTTGAGAAAATTGGTTTGGCCTTATTTGATAAAATTGAGAAATATGACTTAGGCAAATTTTCTAGGATTTGGGTTAAATTAAATTGGTTTAAGTGAAATTTAAGTTGTGTGTGTTTTTATCTTATTTCACTTTGTTTAATTTTAATTTGTAAAAGAAATTAAAATTTGTAATTTATTTAATTTGAACCCTTCCTATCGCTTTTAGATATCTATCTATAAAAGGAAATTACTTTTGAATTTTAAATCGGGGGCCTTTTGCACCAACAAGTGGTATTAGAGCCAAAAAAGATAAATTAGTTCGTTAAGATCCTTTAACTATTTTTGGCTATAATGGAATTTTTCCCATTTTCAAAATTTCCTATTTTCGATGGTTCTAACTACGCGTACTGGAAAGTGCAAATGAAATCGGCACTTAAATATATTGACGAGAGGGTTTGGTTATCGGTAGTTAACGGGTGGTCTCCACCAACTCATTTAGTAGATAATGAACGTGTTCCCAAACCGGCCAACAGATGGAGTGAGAATGAGTTTAAACTTTCAAATTTTAATTCCCGTGGTTTAAATGCATTGTTTAGCGATGTCACACCGAATGAATTCCATAGCATTATGACGTGTGAGATCGCTAAAGAAGCGTGGGATATTTTACAACTCACTCATGAAGGTACAAGTGTCGTAAAAGCTTCGAAACCTCACCACTCAATCTGAACCATCAAAATGAACGAAAAAGAAACTTTTGATGAATTTTATGCTAGATTTTCCGATATTGTTAATTCATCTTTTAACATGGGAGAGAAAATACCCGACAACCGAGTAGTAAAGAAAATTTTAAGGTCCCTACCTGATAAATTTATTCTAAAAGTGACCGTTTTAAATTCTTTACCAACTTTTGCCTCTACTAAATTGGAAGAGCTCGTGGGTGATTTACAAACCTATGAACTTGACACGTTTTCCTCTAAAACTGAAAAGAAAATAGAAAAGGGTGTTGCTTTAAAATCCCGAAAAGAGGAAAAACAAGTAGTAGAGTGTGAAAGTGATAGTGACTCGGAAGATATGGCTATGTTTGCTAGAAAATTTCAAAAATTTCTTAAATTGAACAAAGATAAATTTAAAAATGATTTTAAGAAATTTGATAAATCTAGGCATGACAAAGCCGAGAAGATCCCTAAAACTTCTAATCAAATTGTAAATAGGGACGAGTCGAAAAACTGTTTTGGTTGTGAAGGGTATGGCCATAGGGATTTTGAGTGCCCCACTAAGCTCAGGAGAGAGTGTAAGCGACCAATTTATTTTAATGCAACCCTTAGTGATAGTGATTTGGAAGAGGGACCTGATTCCCCCACTAAGCCCAACTTTGTAGTTTTTATGTCTAGTCATGTGAGTGATAGTGAACACTCTTCTAATGATGAATTTTTAACACATGACACTTCCAAGGTCAAAGTTTATGATTCCCTTGTTTTTTATGATAGTGAGAGTGGATAATAAAGAGAGAGTGAAAATGAAGAAGAGGTTAATGTGAGTGAACTTCAAAATACTTTTTAAGAATTATACGAAGAATCGATTAAATTAAAAAGAGCAAATTTGAAGTTAGAATCTAGTTTGAGAGAATGTGTCAAGGTCATTTATGATAGTACGACCTTAAGACACGAGAGAGAACTTTTCGAGGGAAGCTCGAATATATATAAGGCGAGAGAGATAGCCTTAGAGGTTTAATGGAATCCTTGAAAAAGTAACTTCTCGAGTTTGAAGAGAGAAATAGTTTATTAGAGTCTAGAATTTTAGAATTTGAAGAACTATTAAAAGACTCTAGTAATGTCAAATTTGATTTGGAGTGTAGGTCCGAAAAACTAGATAAAATCTTAGGTAGCGTCCAAATAAAAAATGACACTTGTGGTTTAGGCTTCGATACTTGTAATGAATCAACTCAAAAAGCCAAAACTAATGTTTTCGGAGAATCGCCTAGGAAAGCCTTTAGAGATCACTCCTTAGGTAAATCTTTTCGCCGTGAGCTCAAGTGTTCACATTGTGGTCGAAAATGTCATCTTAGGAAATTTTGTTTTGATCTTAAACGAGGTCCTAGAAAATCCAAAGGTAAGGCAACCGAGTTAGCCAAGATTCCTACACCCCGAGATCGTCAGTCGTCATTAGTTTGGGTTAGGAGATCCGACTTAGTAGATTTACAAGATAGGGTTTTTGATTCTCATTTACTTTCACATGCTTCCTTCCTTGCAAAATCTAAAGGTTGAATGTGTTAGTTTTATTTGCATACTTTAGTGTTTGTACTTCATGCTATATTCACATGCTAAATGTATGCTTGTTTAATCATTTTCTAGTCTATGCTCCATACTTAATTACATGCTAGAATTATGATTTTTGTTTATCTTTTGTATTATATTTTCTTCATTTTTTTTGCATTAACTGAAAAATACAAAAATATTTTTGGTTTATCATTTGCATTTTATCTTGTTAGCAATTTAAGATTAATGAAAAAAACAAATGATTTTTGTTTGTCTTTTGAGTATATATTTTTATTTTTGGTTAAAAATTTCAAAAAATCAAAAAGATTTTTTTTGGTGTGTATTTTAGTTTGGCACACTTTATGTGGCATACACTTGTGTTAGAATCCCATCTTTTATGCTCCCATGTGGATAGAACTTTTGGTTTAGATTTTCAATCCTTATTATGTTCTTTACCATGCTTACATGGAGTAGTTGGATTTTTTGTTGATTAAATGTGTGACAACCCGAATATAATTATGATAAATAATATATTTAAATCATGATTATCTTATGTGATATGAATAATGTGATATTAGTATATCTAATGTTAAGTGATTATGTTTATTATAATCCTACTTTCATAAATCATGAAAGGTCGAATTATTTACAAACACAAATTTTGTTGTTTTCGGTGGAAAGGTTCCTGTTAGAGACTAGTTTTCACCTTTATAACATTATAAATGACTTGAGGTGAAAATATATAGTTGTATACATGTGAGTTAGGTTTGTAATACAACAAACGGATCATCAAATGGATGCCCGAGTAAAGAGTTATGCCGAATTTACGAACAAAGGGCAAAGTTGTCCATTCCCTTTAAGTGGTATTTGGTCTTTTATTAAACCAAATGGTTTAATTTGATTGGTTGGCTTGGGAGGCAGCCTTGGCCGACCTTATACCCTTGAAATAGCTTTATCCTTCAGCCAAAATCAGCCATGAAAGGGTTTCACCTTGAGTAAAGAGAATTAGGGAGTTTAGGAAGGAAAAGTGAGGAGAAAAGGTGTAGAAAAATCCGTGAAAATTACGTAAACGTCCCGAAGGTAATCCTAATTGCAAATCTTGTCATTTATCTTATATTACTGATTTATATGATATAAATAATCATAGGTTTATGAAAGTTTCATCCCTTTATATGTATGTATGGTTGGATGCAAGTTTATGTTAAGTTGAATGTAGAAACCCTTAAAATTGCTTTGTATTGAAACCCCTTGCATTCAAACTTGAATATATCTTTGTGTGCTTACTGGAATTGAGAAATTCCAATTGGATATGAAAGTAGACTCATATATTCATATCATAACCGAAAATGAGAATTTATCTCCTTGTAGTTAGGCCGTAATGATGATTTCAAGTTGGTACATGGTTGCTGTTTGTATACTTGATTTCGGTATGCCCTAAGTTTAGTCGAGCTTTTGAGATAGCAAATGAAGTCAAAAAATTATGAAACTTTAATTCTGTACTATTAAGTATGTGTACTGAAAATGAGTTATAAATCATGGAAATTTATATTGGATAAAAATCATGAAAATTCTGGGAATTCGAAGGAACAATAGAGGAGCTTGTAGGGCAGATTTCTTGTGTTGTAGAGAAATGGTCATAACTTGCCCTAGGAAGCTTGAAAAAATTACACCGTCACTTGTACTGGATAATATATTCATATATGTTTTCATATTTATGAGGTTAGACCCCTTTATTTGTACAATTTAGGAATATAGGATGGTTAAGTATGTAAGACAAAAATTTCAGGCCATACTGGGTACCCCTTGAATGAATGTTTGTATTTCGTCCTTACAAAGGGTACTTTGAGTACATGTTTCATGTTTATATACATTGAGGAGTATAATTTCATGTTTACTTGACTTTGGTTATAAATTCCTCATAAGGTATTTCCTACGGTTGAATGTCCATAACTTTATCAACATGTATATCATTGTTTTGCCTTTACCTATGTTTTATGGAATGTGACTTAATTGGAATTATATTGTTGATGTATAGTCATGGAAAGTTACATAATTATGTTTGGATAATATTTATGATTGAGGTTCAGTACTGATTTAGTTGGATTGACAGGTGTAAGGTCTAATCAACCCAGTTCAGCTCCACCAGAAGAAAACGTGAATACATAGTTGTCAACTAAGGTGAGTGTACTCACTGGAAAGAGATATTTGTATCGTGTTATTGATATGATCATAATATAATGAATATGAAATTGTTCATTTCGGTTTACCGAAATGAGGGGTTACTCCTCGACCAGGAATGGGGGAGATTTGTCTATTAATGACAAGGGGTTACTCCTCGACCAGGAATGGGGGAGAATTGTCTATTTAGACAGGATATGTGAATCATGATTCGGAAAAGTTGGTCATTAATTATGAATGAGCCGGATAAGTTAATTCATAATTATATGGACATGATATATTGCATGTAAATTTATGCAGTAGTATAGTAGTGATGCATTCACTGGGCTATTTTGCTCATGGTTCCTATGTTCACATTTTTCAGGTAACGCGATGTCACTGCCAAATCTAGGAAGTCGGGCTGGGTTAGCCAGGAATGGGAGAAACAAATATTTTGTTTAAATGTAAATGATGTAATTAAGTTAAATTATCCTTCAAGCAAGTTTGTATAAGTATGACTACTCTGATGTTGTAAAAAGGTTTTCAGTTATATGGATTTACAATGATGACTCTGAAATTAAAACTCTTGTTTATGGTTTGGTTAAATTAATCATGGTTTGACTCACTTTGACTTTCAAACTTAATTATAAGTAACTGGGTTAGCGTGTGTCAAAATGGATTCTATTTTTATATGCCTCTTTTCACACATGCACGAGCTCGTTTGAAATTTTAACTTCATATGTATATTTGAGCTTAGTGCGGTGTTCTCCTACCAATCTTGTCATCTACATATTTGTGACCTAGGAGGACTAGTGTATGTCAAAATCCGTTGCATGTGAGATTTGTGAGAAATAAAAATAATACATATAAATGTGCACGGGAAGGGCTCCAAAAGGATTTATTATCCTTTGTGAATAGTAAGCCACCATTTGTTTGGACCTAAAAGAAATACGTGGTCCAAGACCTAAAAGAAAATATGGCATTAAAAAAATAATTGCCAAGGCCTATTCTATTGATATATTCATTAAAATAATATATGTTTATTGAGGGAGATTGGATGGTATATCAACGGTTTGCACAATGTCCATTTATCCTAGTTGTACTTTCAATGTCATGACTCTATTGGTTTGTAGAATCATCAACATGCTAGGCTTGTATGCATTGTGTATGTTTGTCCATTGAGTTCAATTTATATGGTCACATGAGGTTATATTTAAATGTGATGAAGTTTGAAATCAATTGAGAACTCCGTGAACATGTTTTAAGTGATTGGGTCAAAATTTAATTGTTACTAGTTCACACCCCAGCACTTTCGTTTCCATATGATACATTTTTTCCATACGAGTGTGAAAAGCTTACCTTATTTTGTGTCATTTGTGGGTTTATATCTATATATGTGTACTTGAGTCTATTTGGTATATATTATGTATACATATATGCTTTAATTCATAATTGGTATCCATCTTATTGCATTCTTTGTTGATATCACATGCTTAATACTTATGTATCATAGTGGTATCTGTTTCTTGCATCTTAGTTGGTATGCATTCTTATTTGTTGGATTCGTTTATATTGTTGCCCGTGTGCTTTACCGTTCTCATCACTTTATGCATAATTACATATTTTATCTTGTTATCCCATTCTATTTATCCCTTGCTTATTTTAGATAAGTTATTTGTGTGTATATGATTTATTTGTGGGAGATAAGTTAATTTTTTATTAATTAGCCTTTGTCTATTCCGGCACAAAAAGGCGGAGAATGATAGGGGAGAAATGGTATCTAATCTTATTGTAATCGTATCTTAGTTTGGGGGAAACTTAAATTAGGGTGAGTCGCTATCTTCTTAGATTGATCATGTTTGATAAAGGAAAGAATTAATTAAGGGGGAGTAATTATGTTAATTGCATTTAAAATTTTGATATTCCCTACGCGTTTGATAGTGTGTTGAAGTGTGTAGGAAATTCTTCTAAGTGGTAATTTTCACCGACAAAGATTATGATCCTTGGGTTGTTTGAGTCAAGCATTGTATTTTTATTTTGGGTGGGGCATTTTTGTGTTAGTCTAGTAGAGCTTTACGGCCCTTTAGGTTTTTTGATTTGGTTTTTGTCTCAGAATAGCCAAAGGGGGAGATTTGTAAGGACAGAAATCTCCAATTAAGTCCCTTGTAGTTTTGGCTCAATTCCGGACAAAAATGTTGGTGTCATAGGATAGTGCTCAATGTACCTATTTCAAGCCTATGACGAGTTTGTTGAAGATGTAGCGGCCAAGTGTATAAAGCTTCATCAAAATTTCGAGTTTAAGTGCCTCATTTCTACGTCATCAACAGTGGTTCCATGCTCCCAAGGTATGAATGCATTATATATATATATATATATATAGGAGCTTGGAACTGTATAATGGGTGCAGGTTTAATTAAAACTGTTGTTTATTTTCAGAAAGATTTAATTAAAACTTTAAACAAAGTTTATAAAGTTTCTGGGCTAAAAATGAAAATTTCCAACTTTGTGGAAATTCGTTCGATATGTCGTTCGAACGAGTTTTTCGTTCGAACCAAATGTCGTTTGAATGAGTTTTCCAACGAGTTCCCTATTTGGCCTCTGTAACTTCGTTCGAATGAGATGGATGTTCGAACGAGATTTTCAACGAGATTTCTAACGAGTTCATTTTTTAAAGACACTGGAACATCCTTAGAATGTCGTTAGAAGGCTGTTCGAACGAGACTTCGCTCGAACGACAAATATCGTTCGAACGAGATTTGGCGGGAACAGTTAAATGGTAGTTTTTGACAGTTTTCACTCACTTTCCCATTATCTTTCCCCGCGAACTTTTGACTGAATATCTAAGTGAGGGAACCAACTTTGGAAAGGGAACTTTTTCATTATCCCCCATCTCCTACAGGGAGTTTTGAGAGGAAATTCTTCCAAGAAAAGTTCATAGTTTTAGAGTGTTTAATTCTTCAAGAAAAATCTTTTAAACACTTGTTTACACCCAATTGTTGTTTAATCCAAGTTCCATATATATATATATACTTTGCATGGAGTGTTTGGCACCGGTTTTTCATCTCTATCGTTTGAAGAGACGTTTGTGTTTTCTTCTACATCCCACAAAGAACAAGATGTTTGCGTTGATTTACCCACATGGAGAAAGGCTCCTAGTTTGGGTGACAGTGACCACATAAAGTCCGATCGGAAGATTCCGAGACCACGGTGGAGCTCCATGGTTATTTTCTAGATAGAGATTGATACAAGAAGATGCGTCGGGGCTTGAGAGGGATAATGTCTAGTGTTGTAAGTCATCTTGCTTGTATTTGTGAATTCCGTACTTAGTGGATTTGGGGCTAGGGTCGTTCGAGGTTTTTTCTCGTTGTGAGTTTTTCCTCGTACATCGCGGCGTAGTGATTTATTATTTATTTTATCTTGCTATACTCACCTAGAACGCATGCTTAGGTAATTCAAGATAAAATTTGGTTTTAATCACAACATATTTAATTTGTTGGAAAATTAAACATTGGGTAATGCTTAGTTAATTTTATTCAAGTCATTTAATTTATTTTGAGAAAATTGGGTTGGCCTTATTTGGTAAAATTGGGAAATATAACTTAGGAAAATTTTCTAGGACTTGGGTTAAATTAAATTGGTTTAAGTGAAATTTAAGTTGTGTGTGTTTTTATCTTTTTTAACTTTGTTTAACTTTAATTTGTAAAAGAAATTAAAATTTGTAATTTGTTTAATTTGAACCATTCTTATCGCTTTCGCATATCTATCTATAAAAGAAAATTACTTTTGAATTTTAAATCGGGGGCCTTTTGCACCAAGAGATACTTTTTTTGGTTTATCTTTTCAATGGATTGTCTATTCGAGACAAAAAGGGGGAGAGATGTATATGATGTGGGGGGATAATTATTGAGTGTTTTTATTGATATCTGGATTTACATATTGTAGAAATATAAATTGGTAACATTTGTTCCTCCATACTTCTCTCGAAATTTGTTTGTTTGCTTCATGTTTATAGGTATGCTTCAGTGATTCGAGATTTCAAGTCTACATCACATTCAGACAGTTTATGCTTTCCGGTGCTACATATTCTATTTCGTGTCCTGTATTTTTTATTTTGGGTTTATGGGATGGGATTTAGGTGTCATACGGCTTGACGACCCGACTTAGGCATTTCACTAGTTTAGTTTTGTCCCGGAATAGTCAAAGGGAGAGCTTTATAAGGACATAAATTTTCAATTGAGTCCCTGTATTGTTTTGACTTAATTCCGTGAAAAAAACTTGTTTGTAATATGTTATAGGGAGATTTTTATTTTGTCACGATCCCACTTGGTCTATGACGTATTGAAGAAAATTGAAGATGTTGCGGCAAAGCTTCAAAGAATTAAATCATGCCGATGTTTAATTGGTGCAACTTTAATCTTCTTCAAAGTTAATTCCATTCCGAGATCACTCAGGTATGAATGCGTATAATTAATGGTGCTCAGAATTATTTTTATAAAAGATAAGGATGTATTTTTATAAAGAAAAATGTTTTAATATTTTTTTTAAAAGTGTTTTAAGTGTTTACACTACGTTTTAATTCTGATATACTCGAAAAAGAGTTTGACTTAATTGGCTCTCCTTTACAAGAGACGTTTTGAACTAAAAGTCAAAAAGTCAAACTTACACGTCAGCTCGTTCAAACGATATAAGGATATCGCTCGAACGAGATGCCTAAGTCGTGAACGACATGTATTTTGAGGCGGCGCTTATTTGTTATTTAAAATGTGTTTCTATCATATTTTCGTATGTGTGCATTCTGGAAAACAATATTCGAATCAGAAACTTATTTGCACATGTTTTCTAAGGTTTATAAAGCATAAACACATCCTTAGAGTTTGCAAAGATCCGAGATATCATTCTTAAATGTTTGAGTGATCTTGCGGCACCAAAGTTGTTTGTTCTATCATTGAACATAATGGATTGGCGGTGAAGAAAAGGGAAGGACTTCTTGTTCGACATTGTAGACGAATCAAAGCCAATCGGTGGACACCGAGACATATGTGGACGCGTGTGTTATGGACAGGTATCGTAGAAGACGGAATTTCTGCATGGACACTATTGAAGAACGATTAAAGATCATAAGGATCGTTAAGACCCGTGGGGATCGAGTCATTGAGTAAGGCTAATATGTCTTTGTAAAACCATTGTTCATAGTGATTGTCTGGCCTGGCCCGTCCGAGGTTATTTTCCCGTTTTGGTTTTTTTCCTCGTACATCTGGCATTGTGAGTATTCTTTACTTTACTTTACTTGCTATAATCACTAAATGCATGTTTAGGATTAATCAAGATAAAATCGGTTTAAAGTAAGAATTGGGTTTTCACAACTTGGTTTGGTGCATAATTAAAAGTTGGATAATTTTCAGAGAAAAATTGGTTTTGTTTAAAACACACATACTAGGCACTCTTCAAATTGGTATCAGAGATAGAAAACATATTTTATTTGTTTGATGGTCCTGTGTGTTTGTTTATCTCTCCCGTGTTTGTTTTCTCTCGATGGTTTCTCTAAGCTTTGATGATTTACATCGTTCGAATTTAAAGTTTGCAAAATGTATTGAAGTTTTGGAGAAAGAAAATTACGGTTTTAAAAATAGAATTGAATATCTACAAAATTTTGAAATTCAAAGAGATATTTGTCGTGAGCACTTTAGTTCCTTGATTAAAAATTTTAATATATTAAAATTGAACAAAAAGGAGAGTGATGATAGAGTCCTTGTTTTAAAAAAAAGAGTTAGAGGATCTGAAAAATTCTAGGGTTTGTGCCGTTGAGGATAATAATTCGATTAATGATTTTGTGGCACGAGAAAAAGCTCTTAGGGATAAGTTTGCTCAAATTGAGGGGGAGCGAGAACCTTCTAGGGGTAATTGAAAATTTAAAGAAGGAGTCCCGAAAGTTTGAGGAGTCTAATCGTTAGCTTGAGTAGAAAGTTTTGAGGTTAAAAAATTATTTAAATGACTCGAGTAGTGATGGTAGCGGCTTATCTTGTTCTAGTGGTTTGATTGTAAAAGCCAAAATCATTGTTTATTTTAGAGCATCAACCACATCCAAGGGTATTAGAAAAGGTCAGCCTAAAGGTCTCGTTCCTCATTGTGTCTTCGCATGTTCGCATTGTGGTAGGAAAGGTAACCTTAGGAGTTTTTCTTTTGATCTTAGAAAAGACTCTAGGAAGATTAAACATAGTGTCCCATTGGTTCCCAAAACCCGTTTTGCAAGGCTTACACCTATTTGGGTTAGGAAATTCGTTTTGGAGATGCTAAATGCTTAGTTGGTTGATTCTCACATGCATGCACATGATTCATCTCTTACTATTTCTTATGGATAGTAGCTTTCATGTTTTGTCATGCTTCCTTATTTTGTCATACGCTAGCCCTTACATCATGATTTATAATTTTCTAGTGTTATGACATGTTTATCTCCTTGTATTATATTTTTCATTTGTTTGTGTATTATTTGAAAAACATAAAAAGATTTTATTTTTGAAGAAAACTTTTGAAAAAACAAAAATTGTTTTGTTTTCTTGTTTGTTTTTCTTTTTGATTTTACATCTTTGATGTGGCATATTGGTGTGCTTGGACCCCCCCCCCCCCCCACCCCCATCGTTTCATATCCATGTGGCTAGGACATTTTGTCATTATTATCGACGCTTAGAGTGATCTTAACCATTATTTTTATGGGGTTGTTTCAAAGTTGATATGCATTTTGATTCGACTTTGTATATATGCCAAACTTGCACACATGCACGAGTTTATATGGATGTTTGACTTCTCTTGCATATTTGAATTTGGTGAGGCATTCTTATCTCAATCTTGTCATCTATGCGTAAGTAGACTAAAGCAGAAGTGTGCATGTCGGAACCGTTTATCGTGAGGATTTAAATTGATAAAAATGATGAGTGATTCACGAGAAAGGGCTACGAGAGTTCAAAAATAACTCATCGTGAAAGCCACCTTTTAAAAGAGCCCAAAATAAAATGCAATATGCTAAGAAAATGGCGAAATTTGTTTAGTTCATTTCAAAGAAAATATGATATTATTGAGGGAGTTTGGATGGATTAAAAATTTAAACCGGTTTGCACAACTAATCTTAATGTTGAAACATTGCAATTTGACGCTATTGTTTGTAGAATCGTTCAAATTCTAAATTTATGTGCATGTAGTATGTTTAGTTCATTAAGCTCACACTTTAATTTTCATAAGGCTATGATAAAGTTTGATGATTTATCTCAATCAATTAGAGACTTTTGATCATTTTGATGTGTTGGAATTGTGACTCATTTGTTTTTAGTTTCATACATATACATTCCATATCCATGTTTAAGCACATCGATACTATATTTGTGTGAAATTCACATTTTTAGTTTTTATGAGTTTTTGCGTTTTGTGTTAAAAGCCTACTATTTTAACACTGTTTTGCTTCTGTCCGGCCCTTCCTGGAATTTTTTTATGGAAATTTTTTCACTGGCCAATATTATATAATATTTATAGGAATCTGGGATATTTTGGCAGGTCATTAGAAGTCGTTCAAGCGACATATCCATCTCGTGCAAACGACAGTTGTACTCCGTTCGAGAGACGTCCTCAACTCGTTTGAGCGATGTCCCTGGCTCGTTCGAACGACAGCCTGATCTCTTGCTTCTGATTGGTTTGCAGTCCACTGGTTTAAATTGATATTTTTTTGGTATTGTTGGAAATGTTTCATGACTGACTAGTTTATATCCAGGTTCTAATTGGTTCAAAATTGGATTTTTTATATATAGTCCGTTTATCACACCTGATTAGATTGCTATATTTTTTGTGTGATTCCTTGGTTTACTAGCTACTGATTTGTCATTTCTTGATCATATTTAGCTGGTTGTTTCATGATTATCTTGCAATTTCAAATTGATTCACATTTATTTATATTCTCATGCTAGATACTTTGTTTGGTTTATCTTTTCAACGGATTGTCTATTCGAGACAAAAAGGGGGAGAGATGTATGCGATGTAGGGGGAGAATTGTTGAGTATTTTTATTGATTTTTGGATTTACATATTGTAGAAATATAAATTGGTATCATTGGTTCCTCCATACTTCTCTGGGTATTTGTTTGTCTGTTTCATGTGTCTAGGTATGCTTCAGCGATTCGAGATTTCAAGTCTACATCACATACACATAGTTTATGCTTGTCGGTGCTACATATTCTAGTTCGTGTCCTCTATTTTTGATTTTGGATTTATGGGAAGGGATTTAGGTGTCATACGGCTTGACGGCCCGGCTTAGGCATTTCACTGGTTTAGTTTTGTCCCGGAATAGTCAAATGGGGTGATTTATAAGGACTAAAATTTCCAATTGAGTCCCTGTATTGTTTTGACTTAATTTCGTGAACAAAACTTGTTTGTAATATGTCATAGGGAGATTTTTATTTTGTCACGATCCCACTTGGTCTAAAACGTATTGAAGAAAATTAAAGATGTTGCGGCAAAGCTTCAAAGACTTAAATCATGCCGATGTTTAATTGGTGCAAGTTTAATCGTCTTCAAAGTTAATTGCATTCCGAGATCACTCAAATATGAGTACGTATAATTAATGGTGCTCGGAATTATTTTTATAAAAGATAAGGATGTATACACTACGTTTTAATTCTGATATACTCGAAATAGAGTTTGACTTATTTGGATCTCCTTTGCAAGAGACGTTTTGAACTAAAAGTCAAAAAGTCAAACTGACACGTCAACTCGTTCAAACGACATTAGGATCTCGCTCGAACGAGATGCCTAAGTCGCGAACGACATGTATTTCGAGGCGGCGCTTATTTCTTATTTAAAGCGTGTTTCTATCAAATTTTTGTTTGTGTGCATTCTGGAAAACAATATTCGAACTAGAAACTTGTTTGCACATGTTTTCTAAGGTCTACAAAGCATAAACACATCCTTAGAATTTGCAAAGATCCGAGATATCATTATTATATGTTTAAGTGATATTGCAGCACCAAAGTTGTTCGTTCTATCATTGAACATAATGGTTTTGCGGTGAAGAAAAGAGAAGGACTTCTTGTTCGACATCGTAGACGAATCAGAGCCAATCGGTGGACATCGAGACATATGTGGACGCGTGTGTTGTGAACAGGTATCGTAGAAGATGAAATTTCTGCATGGGCACTATTGAATAACGATTGAAGATCAGAAGGAGAGTCAAGAACCATTGTTCATAGTGATTATCTGGTCTGGCCCGTCCGAGGTTGTTTTCCCGTTTTGGGTTTTTTCCTCATACATTCGGCACTGTGAGTATTCTTTACATTACTTTACTTGCTTTAATCACTATATGCATGTTTAGGATAAGTAAGAATTGGGTTTTCACAACTTGGTTTGGTGCATAATTAAAAGTGGGATAATTTTCGGAGAAAAAATAGTTTTGTTTAAAACACACATATTGGGCACTCTTCAAATTGGTATCAGGGTTAGAAAACATATTTTATTTATTTTATGATCCCGTGGGTTTATTTATCTCTCCTGTGTTTATTTTCTCTCGATGGATTCTCTAAGCTTTGACGATTTACATCGTTTGAATTTAAAGTTTGCAAAAAGTATTGAAGTTTTGGAGAAAGAAAATTACGGTTTCAAAAATATAATTGAATATTTATAAAATTTTAAAATTCAAAGAGACATTTGTCGTGAGCACTTTAGTTCCTTGATTAAAAAATTTAATATATTAAAATTGGACAAAAAGGAGAGTGATGATAGATTCCTCGTTTTAGAAAAAGAGTTAGAGGAGCTAAAAAATTCTAGGGTTTGTGCGGTTGAGGAAAGTAATTCGATTAATGATTTTATGGCACGAGAAAAGGCTCTTAGGGATAAGTTTTCTCACACTGAGAGGGAGCGAGATAACCTTCTAGGGGTAATTGAAAATTTAAAGAAGGAGTCCCGAAAGTTTGAGGAGTCTAATCGTTTGCTTGAGTCGAAAGTTTTGAGGTTGAAAAATGATTTAAATGACTCGAGTAGTGATGGTAGCGACTTATCTTGTTCTAGTGGTTCGATTGTAAAAGCCAAAACCATTGTTTGTTTTAGAGCGTCAAACACATCCAGGGGTATTAGAAAAGGTCAACCTAAAGGTCCCGTTCCTCATCGTGTCTTCACATGTTTGCATTGTGGTAGGAAAGGTCACCTTAGGAGTTTTTCTTTTGATCTTAGAAAATACCCTAGGAAGATTATACGTAGTGTTCCATTGGTTCCCAAAACCCGTTTTGTTAGGCATACACCTGTTTGGGTTAGGAAATCCATTTTGGAGATGCTAAATCCTTCGTTGGTTGATTCTCACATGCATGCACATGATTCATCTCTTGCTATATCTTATGGATAGTAGCTTGCATGTTTTGTCATGCTTGCATATTTTTTCATACGCTAGACCTTACATCACAATTTATAATTTGCTAGTGTTATGACATGTTTATCTCTTTGGATTATATTTTTCATTTGTTCGTGTCTTATTTGAAAAATACAAAAAGATTTTAGTTTTGAAGAAAACTTTTGAAAAACCGAAAGTAGTTTTGTTTTCTTGTTTGTTTTTGTTTTTGAGTTTACACGTTTGATGTGGCATATTGGTGTACTTGGACCCCCCCCCCCCCCCCCATCATTTCATATCCATGTGGCTAAGACATTTAGTCATTATTATCGATGCTTATAATGATCTTTACCATTGTTTTTATGGGGTTGTTTCGAAGTTGATATGCATTTTGATTCGACTTTGTATATATGTCAAAATTGCACACATGCACGAGTTTATATGGGTGTTTGACTTATCTTGAATATTTGAATTTGGTGAGGCGTTCTTATCTCAATCTTGTCATCTCTGCGTAAGTATAATTAAGGAGAAGTGTGCATGTACGAACCGTTTACCATGAGGATTTAAATTGGTAAAAATGATGAGTGATTCATGGAAAAGGGCTGCGAGAGTTCAAAATTAACTCGTCGTGAAAGCCACCGTTAAAAAGAGCCCAAAAGAAAATGCAATATGCTAAGAAAAGGGCCAAATTTGTTTAGTTCATTTCAAAGAAAATATGATATTATTGAGGGAGTTGGGATGGATTAAAAATTTAAACGGGTTTGCACAACTAATCCTAATGTTGAAACATTGCAATTTGATGCTATTATTTGTAGAATCGTCAAAATTCTTAATTTGTGTGCATGTAGTATATTTAGTTCATTAAGCTCACACTTTAATTGTCATAAGGCTATGATAAAGTTTGATGATTTATCGCTAACAAATAGAGCCTCTTGATCATTTTGATGTGTTGGAATTGTGACTCATTTGTTTTTAGTTTCACACCTATACATTCCGTATCCATGTTTAAGCACATCGATACTATGTTTGCATGAAACTCACATTTTTAGTTTTTATGAGTTTTTGCGTTTTGTGTTAAAATCCTACTGTTTTAACACTATTTTGCTTCTGTCAGGCGCTTCCTGGAATTTTTTTATGAAATTTTTTTCATTGGGAAATATTATATAATATTTCTAGGCATCTGGGAAATTTTGGCAGGTCATTAGATGTCGTTCAAGCGACATATCCATCTCGTGTGAACGACAGTTGTACTTCGTTAGAGCGATATCCCCAACTCATTTGAGCGACGTCCCTGGCTCGTTCGAACGACAGCCTGATCTCTTGCTTCTGATTGGTTTGCAGTCCACTGGTTTAAATTGATATTTTTTGGTACTGCTGGAAGTGTTTTATGACTGACTGGTTTATATGCAGGTTTTAATTGGTTCAAAATTGGATTTTTTCCATATAGTCTGTTTATCACACTTGATTAGATTGCTATATTTTTTGTGTGATTCCTTGGTTTACTAGCTACTGATTTGTCATTTCTTGATCATATTTAGCTGGTTGTTTCATGATTATCTAGCAATTGCAAATTGATTCACATTGATTTATGCTCTCACTCTAGATACTTTGTTTGGTTTATCTTTTCAACGGATTGTCTATTCGAGACAAAAAGGGGGAGAGATGTATGTGATGTAAGTGGAGAATTATTGAGCGTTTTTATTGATATCTGGATTTACATATTGTAAAAATATAAATTGGTATCATTTGTTCGTCGTATTTATTTGTCTGTTTCATGTGTGTCGGTATGCTTCAGCGATTCAAGATTTTAAGTCTACATCAGATTCAGACAGTTTATGCTTGCAGGCAGTCCGAGAATAAATCAATTTGTCATTTATGAACATAATAATAAATTGGTCTATAATGTCCCTGAGCACCATATTCATCAAGTACATAAACACTGTCGGTGTGTTTGTTAGGCCAAAAAGCATAACCAAGAACTCGTACGACCTATATATCGTCAAGAATGCTATCTTAGGAGCATCCTGCTCCCGAATCCTCAACTCATGCTACCCTGACCTCAAATCAATATTAGAAAAATATGATGCACAACATAACATTGACACTAGGGAAAGTCATACGTGTTCCATATAGTGACCTTCTTTAGCTCCTTACAATTAATGCAAAGCCTCAATGATCCTTCCCTCTTCTTCACAAATAAAATGGGAGTAATTGCTGAATCTAATCCTCCCCAAGGTGAAATACTTCTCCGAATAAATCCTTGACCTAGTAACTGCTGAATATGATCCCTAAGCTCTCTCATCTCCAAAGGAGACATGCAAGACGATCCATATGCAATTAGTCTCATACCTGAAATCAAGTAAATCAAAAACTCAATCTCCATGCTCATTGGTAACCCTGAAAGTACTCCAAATACATCTGACAACTCCCTAATAGTCGAAATGGAATCTAGAAGAACAACGACCTCATAAAATTCTCCTCCTCAATGTGATACAAATGCGTGCTCCAGCCTCCCTCCGGTTGCAGCATCGCAACCAAGTACAGCATTTGCCCCGGAGTGGCAAAGATGATGGACCTCCCATAATAATCAACATAAGACCTGTAAGTAGCTTAAAACCCCATTCTTTGGATAATGTCATACTATGGCATATCTAACACAAGTAGGTATACCATGAACAAAAGTCACACAATGTCAATCAATATACTTTTGGAGGCAGAATGTATAGGTAGCCCCTACCCACGGGTGAATTAAGGTGACGTATTATGTTAGATGCTAATTCTACCATCCCCGATGCACGAGTAAAACTTGTACTAAAAAACAAGTGTGATGCACCATTAACAAATAAAGTATGCCCTACATGCCAAAAATAGGGTACATACCCTCCACTGCCTGTGATGGTGTGGGTCCATCTCTTAGTACGATGTGGTGCACATGCCCATACTGTAACTACGGTCGCTTACCTTAAGGTGGGGTAGGTGGAGATGGTTGTGTTGTCACTGTAATCATTGGCGGGGCTGGACAATGCTAAAGCTACCCCTGACGTGACTTATACTCATGATATCCTCCATGCTCCTGTGCCCCCAGATTTCCCTGAGGGCACTTATTTGCTATGTGTCCATTTTCTCCACAAACATAGAAGTTTCTCTGGAACTGACACATATCCTACTGTTGCCCCTATCGGCCCTGCTAGCCTTGGACCTTCTACCACTTAATCTGATGGCCTTTTTGTTGCTGACCCTACTTGTTCCGATCATCAAAACCCCTATTCCACTTACACTGATCTCCTTCTTAAGACCTATTAAATTGCTAGTCGCCTTGATTACCATTTCCACATGTATTTCCCTACTATCTCGACATCCCCGAACTGGATCTTTTCTCCCCCTTACTGTTTGAGAATGATTGGTGGTCTCGATAATGCTAAAAAGTGGCATTCACCATCTGAGTGTAGGTGGTAAAAGTCATGCTCCCCAATAAGGATTTCTTGATGTGCGAAGTTGTCCCTAACACAAACTTGTCCATTCTCTTTTCTTGAGTGTTTACCTTATCTTTAGCAGACACGGACAAGGCAGTAAACTCCTCCTCATAATATGTTATGCAATGACCCTCCTGCTTAAGGTCCATAAACTTTCTCCTCGTCTCTGATTTCATAGAGGGTGGGATATAATTTCCCTCAAACTTTAACCAGAACTCATCAATGGTCAACTAGTGTTACTCCTCCAGGGTGGTGACAAACTCCCACCACTATAGGACTGCCCTTATTAGTCAGAACAAAGCTTACATCTACTTGTGCACTATTGTGCACTCAACCATCCTCAAATGCCTCTAAATGTCTTTCTTCCACTAACTGGCTACTAAGATATTTTTACTCCCAACAAACTGTGGTGGGTGGCCTTTAGTGAAGGACTTCCTAGCTCTTTCTCAAGATGAGCCATGTTCCTCAAGGGGTTGCACACCTGTTGCGGGGGTAGTGGTGGTGGTTGTTGTTGTGGCTGAATGTGCTGGAGTATGGAGGCCATAGTCGTATAGACCATCTGCATCTCTATCATGGAAATGTCTGCTGGAGTAACCATGGGTGGTACAGGTGGTGGATGTCGGTGTGATTGAGCCTGCTACTGATCCTTATCCTTTATAGCCTCGATGGTAACACGTTGTGTCTATCGCATCTAGTTTTTTCCATCTGAAAGAAAATAATATTCAAATTAGAAAGACGAGTACAAAGATTCTGAATCATAGGGCTTTACATATCAAAGAAACGCAATGCAAAAACATAATGAGCGCAACACACATCCTAAGGATGCTAGAACCTAGATGCTTTGATACTAAATGCAATAACTCCCATTTTTGTGTAAAGGTTGTCCAGACACAATATGCTGAAGATGGGGCTTGTCTAAAAATTTATACCATTCTCGGCATCAAACAACAAAATAGCATTTTATTTTAAAACATACATGCACAATAAAACCTATGAAGTAATAATTAGCAATAAATAAGTCTCAACTCCCATAGGTTATAAAACATCCATCCCAAATGTAACAGGAAAGATAAATGAATCCTAGGCTTATGCCCATACAATCTCTGAAATAATAAAAACTGACCGAAATAGAGAGTACCAACCTATGCTAGAATCAAATGTACTGAATCCGCTACTAAGCAAGATCAATTGAAAGTATGATCCTCTATTAGCCCTGTTATCCCTATTTAAGAAAACTGGGTGAAAATATTTAATAATTTGGGTCAGTGCCCTAAAGTTACAAGAATCAACTTACAAAATCAATGTATAATTATGCAGTCAATTCACATTACACACCGCCAATCGGCACTCTCATACATTAAGTATCTCACCCTTCATCTAAGTGTAATACCATACGCATTTTCAACCCAAGCCCAAATTTGAAATCCAGTATCTACACTAATGTGACAATATGAAAGGCATTTAACATAGATATTAAACGGGAGATAAACACCTAAACAATTATGATTTCAGTCCTAAGAAAAAAACCCACAATATTACCCACAAGAAATATCATTTTATCACATTATGTATTTTACGTAGCATTGTGTTCATTAATAGTTGTCTGCATCATTAGACTACCTGGATTTTTTCTTAATTAATTGACACACACACACACACACACACACACACACACACACACACATATATATATATATATATATATATATATATATATATATATATATAATAAAGTAGGAAACTTATGTATGTCATAAGCTTAAAAGATGATGTCATCAAGATGAATTTTGTTTACACTTCCTATATTATCCTTAAAAATTTTGCATTCCCCCTCTTTTAACACACTCTAATTTATTCCCCCTTTCTTCAAAATTCAAAATCAAGGGTATAATGGTATTTGACCCCATTCTCTCCCTTTACTACCCCGTTTCCCCTACCCGTCTTTTTATTTTTCTCCCTCACTTTATGCTCTCTCTCATTTCACCATACAAGTTTGAAGACTATGTTAGTGCTCACTCTAGCCCCAGTCATAACCCCTCTGCCTACTTCTTTTGTCAAACAGCACCGGATCCATGAGCTCTTCTTCAACGGCCAGATCCGTCCCATGAAACTCTATTCTCACTTACAAAGGCCTCATATCCTATCTCCATTGCTAGATCTAAACACTGAAGATGAAGAAAATGATTAAGGTTCGATTACCAGAAGTCCGGATTTTAACTTGAGAAATAAATCCGTCAGGAGAAACACTAGATCCATGTCTCCGTTACAAAGGCCTATGTAACTGTTCCATCCGACTCCTAATGGTGACACCCTCTCTATTATGCATTTCCTTCTCTCAGTTAGGCAGTTGGTGGTGTTTCATTTTATTTTCGTTTTAGATATTTATTTTGTGGCGACACCACCTATTAGCTTGATTTGATTTTCGTAGAAGTTCATTTAATTTGATTTTCGTATTTAATTTTTTGTAGGTGTTCATTTGATTTTTGAAGGTCTTTGATTTAGGTTTTACAGGTTTGGCTTGTTTTGCAGTTCATTTGATTTGACGATGGGGTTTTAAAGGTTTACGGTGTGGTGGTGCAGTGTCGAAACTTAAATGTATATTTCAAAAAAGCCTTTATATGTTGAGTATAAGAGGTGCAGTGTTGAATTCTTCACCATTTTGTTAATCAGACGCACAAATTTCCATTAAAGGGATAATTAATTTCATTTATATTTTTAATTAAAGTTTCAATGAAACTTTAAACAGTTTATTTAATTCTAAGAGAAACTGTTGTAATAGAAAATAATAAAAGCCCTTCACTTATTTTCTTAGCCTACAAAAACTTAGAAAATAAGAAAGTATATTTATTCTAAAGCAACATGGCGAGGATCAGCATCTTCTATATATTGTACATAGTTATGGGTTTAGTTGTGGTTCCCTCAAGGCTTCCCTTAGCAAAATTTGATGATACATCTAAAGGGAGTGCCCCAGCTTCTCCAGATGAGGTTTATGTGGATAGCTTGCCAGATGATTTTAAAAGCTTGAACTGAAATCTATTTGTTTTTATGCCTTTTGGTCTTTGTTTTTTAATTTAATTTGTTTTAGATCTTAAGGTATTGTAAATAATCCAAGTGATTATAAGGGACACAATTCTCTATTCTATCATTTTCGATGTATGCTAACATATTATATTGATTTTAAAGGTTCATTAACTATGATTGTGTATGTCTCTGTTTGTCTATGTTAATATATATATATATATATATATATATATATATATATATAATAATTGTATAATGCATTTCAGGCTCAAGTAGAACAAATGAGAGCACGTGATCAAGAAAATATAGTGAAGAAGATCGTGATCGCAAGGCAAAGATTGGAAGAAAAAAGGTCAGAAAAATAGCGATGCGAAAAAACTGCTGCTCGGACAGAATGTATTCGCCAAACAGGTTATATTCCATTGCCAAGTAGGTTGAATTCTGCTGAAAAATTCCATTCAAAAGAATTATAAATTGAACCTATTACTTAAAGTGTTAGATTTGAGGTCTTTTGTACGGAATTAAATATTTTTGTTAATGTCTATCAAAGAAGCATTTTCTTGGCCAAACAGGTCTTTTGTACAGAGACACGCCTACAGTAAATAGAGACACATATAATTGATTAGTGATTTATTATGGGAACTATTATATTGGCACATTCATTTATTTTTTCACTTTATGCTTTAAATGTAAATTTTGTTGTGTCGTCAATTAATTTTGATAAGAAATTTGTATCAACATTTTGTAAATGTGAGTGTCAACAGTTTAGATGCGATATGCGTGTTGTAGGACTGATGAGAGAACATGTCATCATTGTTTAGGAACATGTTGGGAGGTCAATGATTTCCTGGCCAACCTATCTCTCTCATCTCCACTAAGCACTGACAAGCCATTCTAGGTAGTACACCTCTTAATGGAACATAATTACAGGGCACTATGTGCACATTAGGTGACAGGATAACCATCATGTCTCTCATGTTATTCAACTGCAGGAGAGACTACAATCATGATGAACATAAGCTTAGGTGTTTATGGATCTTATGATTACATAGTGATGCCTTGGGGACTAACAAATCCACCATCGGTGTTTATGGATCTGATGAACCAAATGTGTTTCTACAATATCTGGATTAATTCATATGTCTTCATTAACCACTTGCAACCCCCTGAAAACGAGGAACTTAGTTTTTACTTAGACATGTGATTTGTATGTGGGTGAGTGGACATGTGATTTGTATATGTTTAGGGGACTTTTTACGACAATATATTCACTCACCCAATGTATAGTTCAGAGGGACTTTTTAACAAAAAAATATGGTGGCTTCATAATAAAATGCATATTTCATTTACAAATTCTCCTTTCATTAATCTACTATTTTTTTTATAACTTGAAACCTATTGTTTTTTCTAACTAATCAATTTTTTTGCTGAGTTTGCATGCGATTTACTCCATGATACTTTTGGTTTTGTAATCGGGTATACTTCAAGAAGGTATTCAAGAGGTTGAGAGGCTTAGTGCACCAAAGTATGAAGTAAGACATGTGAAGAAGCTCGCTTCCAATATGGGATTTCGACATGACCCAATGTTTACTCCTCTTATAAACATGTTTCCTGGATAGATGCAACCCGAGATTGCCAACCATCCAAAGCCAGCTTTGTTTCAGGTTACAAATGTGTGTTGGTTTTCATAAGTATAGGTTCCAACTAGAACAAATATGAATTGGTGCAATCACATTCAATATACTGGAAATGCTATTGGATGTGAATATGTGTTAAACATGCGGTAGTTGATTCAACTTTGCATATAAGTTGTTGAACTATTTATTTTTTGTTAAATAGGGTGGATAGTCCTATAAATATACGATATTATGGTCATTTTTTAAAATCACACTTTGTTTTGTCGAGAAACGATGTTTTTGCAATTTTGCAGTTACATACTTTGCATTTTTGTCGTTTTACGATTGCGAATTTTGACATAATAGCTTCGTACCACAGTACACGTACATATGTACATAAACACAGTGTTTGTATGTAAATACGATGTATGGTCCAATCAATGATGTGCACTTGCAAAAATTTACGTCGTGCCTTCAGGAACAGGCATACCCAAGTATATATATATATATATATATATATATATATATATATATATATACGACACACGAATGCATTTACCTTCAATGTCCTATTTTTCTCTATCAATAAGTCCGGAGGAATCCCTCACCAAACAGACATAAACAAAATACACATAAGTGGGTCGGTCTCTATGCAGTACACCATCTCATGGTCTACACCCATGACGATTACAATGGATCCATCTATCCCACATATCTCATCACAAGCAGTGCCGCTGGACATAGGACGTAAAATAATGACCTACATTATGCCTAGCTCACCTGTGCCGGCGCGTTCTATGGTCCAAAGATGGGTGCAACCCAACTGATAGGTCGTCCACAAACACGAGTATGTTCACAAAATTAATAATTACATATATGAAGTACATAATATGTATAAGTAATGATCTCCATAAATGTCACAACTATGTTTCCTCAATATCCAGATAACACCCTTTTTTTAAGAATTAACATCCTACTTAATTATTAAGTTCCCCATTTAATGAATAGCAACACAAATCTATTTGTAATCAAATATCTACTTACTTGGATAACCTCTTATGTACTCGCTTAAATGTTCTCACGGTCTAACTCTAACCCAAGCCCAGGGGTCGAATTGATTTGCCTCCCAGAGCTGAATCGATTCGCCGGGCCGAATCGATTCACACTAGAGGCTGAATCGATTCAATTTTCGACAGCAACCTAGATCTGCTATGTTTTTTCCAATACGAGTTTCATTCCCTAAAATCCATCTCATTTATAAGGTTTTAAACTCTTCAAGTCTAAGAACTATAACCCTAATATAGTCAAGAAAACATGATAATTTTATTATATACCCAATCTACGCATGGTAACCCCCCATAAATCCTAACAATTTAATATAAACATTAGAGGTTGTCTAACCAAATGAAAATCATAATTTTCATCAAAAAATGTCTTGTATAATGAGATCAATACATGATTTTCAATCATCTATAAACATAATTCCTATCACATAGGTTATAGTAGTAGATTTTCCAATAAAACCATACCAATTCTGGGTTTGTCGCCAAAGTGTTTAATTATCAAAACCTAATTATACTTAGAGTAATCCTAAACAGACTTAGATTCAAATCCATTTGTTTTAAATCTCTAAATCAATTTTTAAATCGGAATTAGTATGAGAGAATATGCATATGAATCAATAAATAAATTACAATTAGTTTAGCAAGAAAATTCTCCTCATGATCATCCCAGAGCCAACTCACTAGAATTCCTACTAAGATCTATTGACTGATATTGTTATGAAACAGTATATTTAAAAAAAATATAAACATTCTCACAAACTTAATTCTCATTTCAAAAAGAATAAAAAAATTATTAATCAATAATAAAATGTTTTACAAATGGTTTTAAGAATAATCCCCAATAAATTCTTCTTCGATGACCTCCCCCTGTGCATAGAGGAAGATGTGCATGAGATAGCAGACCTGATTAGGAAGATGGACAATCTCTCTACAAGATGGTACCCTCTTAAGGATTTGAAAAATAATAAAATGTTCCAAGAGATTATAAAAGAGGAGAATAATTGGACCTTTTTCCACGTAGCAACGATCGAGAATCCCTTTGAAGATGAGATTGCTTACATGATTTAAGAAGAACTTACGGCTACTATATGTAACATCCCTTTTAAGGAGAAGGCCATTGAGGCAAACTATTTTGATGTACTCAATCATTTCAACCCCTATATCGATGAAATAAACTTTAATTTTGAGTGTCCTTATGAGCAAAACATTGATGATGATAAATGTGATAATCAAAGTAATGAACTCGATTGACATAATATCAAATTAGAAGACCACCTAAAAGAGCTTAATAATAAACAAACCAATTTCTCAACAATTAATTTAGGCTCTTCAGATGAGATAAAAAACTGAAATAGGATATACGTTAGACGATCTAGAATGGTCCTAACTCAAGCAACTCCTCAAAGAATACATCGACGTCTTCTCTTGGTCTTATGTCGACTTATCGAGAATTGATCCTAAAATAGTCATTCATCGTATACCCATGTATTTGAATGCCAAGACAGTAAATACAAATCTTAGAAAACTCAGACCATAATGACTCCCCAGAGTCAAAGAAGTGTTGATAAAAAATCTAAGTGTAGGATTCTTAAGGGTGATCGAATACCCCACGTGGTAGTCTAATATCGTGCTTGTCCCAAAAATAAGAGGGAAGGTAACGATGTGCGTTGATAATAAAAATTTGAATAAACCATCCTCAAGGATGATTATCCCTTGCCAAACATTGATATGATAATCGATAACACTACAGTGCATGCCTTGAAGTCCTTCATTGATGGATTTTTCGGCTATAATAGAATTAAGATGAACCCTAAAGACTAAGAGAAAATGGATTTCACTATCCCGAAGGACGTTTTATTAAACACTGATGCCATTTGGACTTAAAAATTTTGGTGCAACTTCCAATAAATGTACGTGGATAACATCATTGTTAAGTCCAAGACAAAAGAAGTGCATGTTCTGACACTTCATTTTTTTAAAAGGCCGAGGATGTTTCAAATGCACCTAAACTACCAAATGTGTGTTTTCGGAGTCACTAAGGAAAGCTAGTAGGATTACTCATTAATGAAAAAGGGATCAAAGTATACCCGATCAAAGTCAAGATCATCTTATAGATACAACCTCCACGTACTGAAAAAGAAGTCAGGTGTTTCTTGGGAAGTCTACAATATATCAGTAGGTTCATTTCCCAGATGACCTTTATATGTGACCCAATATTTATGATGCTTCACAAAGACTCCACTAACATCTATAATTTTGCATAATAAGAGGACTTAGATACGATCAATTAGTATCCAACTAACCCTCCTGTATTGGCCTCAACTCAACCTGGCCATCCCCTTCACATGTATCTCATAATTATTAACACCGTAGAAGGGGCCATACCGGCTTAACATACCGAGAAATCCTAAAAAGATCTAGACATATATTATGCTAGTCAGAAGCCCAACTCTTGTGAAGAATGATATACAGCCCTAGATTAATCTTTCCTATCTCTGGTATGGGCAAATATAAAAATTGAAACATGCTATGATTGCTCTCAAAATAAAGTTGATCTCCCGAATGGATCCCTCGAAATACTTGCTCAAAAAACCTGCATCAATAACCAAAATAGGCAAATGTCTATTTTTACTCACTGAATTTAACATCGGATATGTACATCAAAAGGCAATCAAGGTTCAGTCCATTAGAGATTACATGGCTAAATCACCAGATGAAAACATTCTAGTAATCGAAGGACAATATGGGTACATATGGAAACTATACTTTTATTGAGCCACAAACAAGAAAGGCTTTGGAATTGTGATTTATTGATTTGAAAAGATGGGAGACACTAGTCTATGACCATAAAGCTTAACTTCAACTGCACTAAAAATAGTGCCGAGTACAAAGCCTGTATTGCAATAATTAAAATATCTCATGAAAGAGGAATCCAACAAATGAACGTGTACACGGACTCTGCCCTCATCATCTGCTAAGTCTTATGAATTATAAAATTAGAGAATAGAAGCTTCTTACCTATCATGAATACCTAGAGGAAATCACTCTTCTATTTAATAATGTTCAATTATTTTATCTCCCAAGAACTCACAATATCTTCGCTGACTATTTGGCTACACGGGCCTTCATAATTGAAATGCTAAAAGATATGGATAAGGTGTGAGTAGATGTATGAAACTAAGAGTAACCCGGGTTCATGTACAAAATTTACATGACTAAGGCCATAGATGTACGACCCTAGTACCAATAAATAGAGGAGCTTCTCCATAAGGGAAAATATCCCTCAGGATCCATCAAAAAAGACAAGATGGCACTCTGACGATAGGTCGCTCAATTCATCATGTGTGTCAGACATCTGTACATTAGACATTTTAATGGCACCCACTTATGATGTCTTACAAGAGTGAAGTAGACAAGTTGATGAGAGAAATATACTAAGGATAATGTGGTCCTCACATGAATGGCCACATGCTAGCCAAGAAGATTATTCTCCAAGGGTTTTAATAGATCAACCTTCAATATGATTGCAATAAATACATCCAAAATATTCTGAAGTGGTAGCAATTCGCAAACCTACATCATCTGCCTTCGAGGGAGCTATACAATATGACATTTCCACGGCCCTTTTTAAACTTGGGAATCGGTATCATTAGAAAGTAATGCCAAAAGCATCCAGTGGCCATGAGTGCATCCTAGTTCTTATAGGTTACTTCACTAAATGGGCTAAAGTAGAATTACATGGCATACTAAATGCAAAGGAAGTGGATCAATGTATACGAAAGAACGTCATTTGCGGATTTGATGTACCTTTTGAGCTAATATCCAATCATCAAAGCTATGAACGAAGGAGTTTATTTAGTAGCTCAAAGTGACTTCATAGTCGGAATTCGAAAGGTCCATCTCAAGAAAATGCTAAATAAAGACTACGGTGTTTAGACTATGAGAGAATAAGGTAGAAGGTGTGATCTTCCAAGGCCAAAATAACTCTCAATTTATGGGGGGTGGGAAGAGTTGACCAATCAGTCCTCCCATAGATCGATCGATCCTCGCGTCAAAATCATAATATTTAGTTTGTCCCTGCATACCTGCAGACTGAAAATCTATTTGAAAAGACCTCTTATGAGAATAGAGAGTGTAATATATTTGAAAATTTGGAAATGGGATTTTTTCCATTTTGGTACACTAGCCATATCTTGTGCATATCCATCTCATGTGCATATCATCATTAATATGAAATAGCTCAAAATAAAAGGAATTTATCCTAAATAAAGCATGTTTCATACCTAATGTTTAGAAATAAAGGATAGTTCCCTTAAACCTTAAATATTAAATATCAAAATACAAAATTACAAATATAAAAAATACAAAAATACAAAAGCTAAAATGGTTATGACCCTAAAAAGGAAGTGTCATTCTCATCCTCCCATTTATCAGAACCAGAAACCACCAAAAGCGCCACAACACCCTCTATGATAAATGGACCTCCCTGAGGATGTACGGTAAAGGTAGGCCCTCGGTACCTAGGGCGCACCCTCTGAGAAGACTCAGGGACATCCGCATCCCAGAAACCACGACCTATGCAAGGGAAGGGACTCAAAACATCCTCAATCACTAGAAACCCCTTAACCAATTCTCTCATATTTCTCCGGACATAGGCCAAGTACGATCCCATCATATGATACATCTTCTCCAATATTGTCCAAGAAACGATAAAAGCCTACGACAAAGGATCAATGTTATTCAATCCTAAGAAAATAAAGACAAAAAATTAAATTAAATTAAATATGTCATGTAATTCAAGGAAAGAAGGAGACCTGTAATTTGAGAAAGAATAATGAGGAAATGAAGAACATGCAAAAATCTAAGAAGATCAAAAAGGGAAAACATACCCTGTCTGCAGTCAACCCACTCAGAAGAGTGTGTATCTCTCCCTAATAGTACACTTAAAAATGTTATCCCTATTGTCCTTCCTCCATTTCCTCTAGTGGGGCCAACAATCCTCCTCCTGCACTCTTAAAGAACCTCGGTGAATACTTAAGACCTCGAAGTCCCATAACTACATGAAGACAAAATGCAAAAAATCAGTAATATATTAAAAAATATAAAATAAAAAAGAACAGACAAAAGAAATAAACCCATCTAGAAAGGGAACTCATGTTGTCATATAAAAGCCCCAAAGTAGAAATGTACTATTCATACTGACGAATATAACTAAAGTATCAACACATACCTGATCACTATGCATATTTGTCCCTAAATGCCTCCAATGAGCCCATATGTGGGTATCGAGAGCAGTGAGTGCAAGTGTTTCCCCAGAGAAAAGAGTGGGGATGAATCCTATCGCCGCCTGAATATAATCCACCAACAATTGGATATGGATTATCCGACAGACCGATCACGACATGTAAATCGAGTGTGGTGATTTTCATCTCACGCACTAGCAGGTGAAAGGTAGAAGTCATGTCCCACTACGTCTTCGCCAGCGTCAAAACGGTGGAGGTACCACGGAGTATCTAGGAAAGGGATGAATCCAAAATCCCACACTCTCTCCCGAACTCCAACAAGAAAATGCTCACGAGTCCATAGATTCACCACCTACTTAGGACAACTCTTAAGCCAGAGGTAGGTGGCATTATCCTCCTGAGGTTGTCACATAGATGTGTAAAATAATACCAATAAATAAATAAAAAATAACATGTTACGATAATACATTTCAATACAAGAATAAAAAAACAAAAGTAAAAGGACACATAAAAATAATAATCAGGACATACCTCACCAATATGCACAATGCACTAATATAGTGTAAGGACATATTTTCCATCATGTCCCTAGTATCTAGTTTACATTATGTATGGCATATCCCGTTACATCCTTTATATCAAGTATCTTCAACAAAGTTCTATGACGAGACATATTTTTTGTATGGATTATTTTTGTGTTACTTCATTTTTTTACTAAGTATTGGGATATTTTTCTAAATTTTTTTTTTATCAAAACGAGGCATTTTTATTAAATGTTTTCAAACACTTTTCGAACATGTTTTAAATCTTAAAAAATATTTTTTTCGCTTTGCAGTCATTCAAATGACTTTGCAATATAGGTCAAACGACAATGACATGTCATTTGATAGGTTGCTTGAAGTCCTACTTCTCAAATGGATCAAACAACATTGACATGTCATTTGATAGGTCATTTGTAGCCCTGTTTTCATTTGATGCATCGTTCGAAGGGAGATTTTAACGAGATGTCAATATCGTTTGAACGACCCTAAGATCTTATTCTAACGACATTCCGTCGCCTTAAAATTTATGTTTGCCTATAAAAACCTATTTCGTGAAGATTTTTCTTTAAGAATTTTCATTTATGAAAACTGCAGAATAGCAGCAAAATAGTCTTCACTTTTTAGTGCAAAATTTGATTTTGATTCACACAAATCAATCCTAAATACTTTTGTGAATCTTTTTTGGAATCCAAACACTTCCATAACGAAGTTATTCTTATGGAGAGTTGTCTCTACTACTGATCTTGGGGATACTTGAGGGTATTCACTATTGAAGGAAGAACTACGGTTCTTGTGATTCTCAAGGGAGTCATTGCTAACTGAAGTCTGCAGTCTTTGTGGGTTCTTATGGTAATTCATTATAGTATCTCTCAAAAGTGTTCTAAGTTGCGATTTTTGAACTTTAGTGGAATAAAGGTTTTACCCTAAGGGGATTTTTCCTAAATATGTGATTGCATGCTTTATTGCATTATTTATCAAATCACATAGTTGCATATTTATGGTTTAATTAAAATTGGATTTTATAGGATTGACATCTAGTTAAATAAGCTTAATCTATTGAAATATTGGGCATCACAAATTGGTATCGCGCATCCTCACTTTTACAAATTGGTATCAGAGCAGGTTACTCCGAATTATCGAGTGATCATTTTTCTGCAAAGTTGTTTTTGTGATATCAATCGCTTCGAAAATTGATTTTTGAAAATCCATTTTTTTAATGGATAACTTATATAATCGGATGATCATCTTTGATGGCCCAATATATGACTATTGGAAAGCCCACATGAGATCTTTTTTAAAATCTATCGATGATAGAGTTTGAATCGTTTGTGAAAGAGGGTGGACTCCTCCCACTGTCACTGTTAATAATATTATTAATCCCAAACCTGTGTCTGATTAGACTGATGCTGAGTTTAAGTTGAGTAACTATAACTCCCGTGTCCTTAATGTTATTTTTGGTGTCGTCACCCCCAATGAGTTTCGACGTATTATGACGTGCACCACATCAAAAGAGGCATGGGATATCCTCCAATTGACACATGAGGGTACCAAAGCGATTAAGGCGTCAAAATTACAAAATTTGACCACCCATCACTATGTTAGAGTCTGAGCGTTTTGATGAGTTTTATGCTAGATTATCGGACATTGTTAACACGAGTTTTAATTTAGGTGAGAAAATTGATGATTAGAGAGTTGTTAAAAAGATTTTAAGGTCACTCCCATCCCGATTTATTCTTAAGATCACCGTGCTTAACTCTTTAGGGGTTTTAGACTCTCTTAGGTTAGAAGAACTCGTAGGAGACCTTCAAACTTATGAGATCGACATGTTTTCCAAAATAATTAAGCTAAGGATAGAGGTATAGCTTTAAAGAATCAAGTGAAGAAAAAGAAAAAAGATAGAGAGTTTGTGAGTCTAATTCTGAGAGAGAGGTTGGTTTAGATGACTTGACCTTGTTGGCAAAAAATTTTAAAAAGTTTCTTAAAATTTCTAAAGAAAATTCTTCCAATAAAAATATTTTTTAGGGAAAAAAAGAATGATGAGGTCAAGGATAGCAGTGAGAAAGAGGAACAAGTAAGGTGTTATGAGTGAGAGGGCAAAGGTCACAAAGTTTTTTTGTCTCCTACTATGCTAAAGAGAAAAGGCAAGAAAGTTGATAATACGACCACTCTTAGTTATAGTGACATCGATTTGGATGATTTCGGGAATGAATCATCATATGAAAAGTGCATTGCCTTCATGGCTAGTCATGTGAGCACATCGAGTTTGTCCCATGATGACGAGAACACTTTTAAACATGAGAGCCTCGATGATGTTTCGAACCATTCGATAGATAGTGAGTGTGAGTATGAGACCGCAAGGAAGGGAGAAGGGGATCTCCAAAAGGCATTTAGATAATTGTACACCGAGACATTGAAAATAAAAAAGTTGAATAAAGAGTTAGGTCTTAAGGTGTTAGAGAGAGAGAGAATTTTTTAGGGTGTGTGAGGCATCAGCGAGTCAACTCGAGAAGCTGAGAGTTTCTTTATATGAGCAATTGATCGCCTTAGGCTGGGAAAATAGTGATTTGACCAACACCGTGGCTAGTCTTAGAAGAGATCTTCAGTCTTTATTAGAAACTCATGAGAAATTTGAAGCTCATGTATCCCAACTCGAGAGATATCTCAAACGAGCTCGGGAGATCAAAATTACTTTAAAGGATATATATAAGAAGGTAGGAAAAATGCTCCTCATTCCCTCTTTGGGTAATGTTGAGAGACTAGGAATAGGTTATTACGGTGCTTCCACTTCCCATGGTGCACCCTAATCGGTTCCTTAGTTTGTTATAGATCCTAATGGCTCTCAAACTAACCTGTCTAAGTGTCCATTTCCCCATTAGAGAGCGCGTCCAAGATATTTTACGAGAGGTGCTCCTAGGTCTATTTATGTTTGTTCCCATTACAAGAAGACAGAACAACTAAGGGAATTTTTCTTTAAGTTGGGTAGTGTGTCACGTATGTATCTTCCACGATATGCTACTACACATGTTACCACACGCACTCCCACACATGATACTTCACATGATCCCGCACATCACATGAGATACTTGAGCATTTTCAAGAGCAAGTTTATTATTTAGTCAAGACTTCACACGATTTAATGGATGTTTTTCATCGGATGTCACCACCTTTGGAAACCTCCTCCAGACCTAATAATTGAGATTTATACTTGTTTGCTAGCGTAGGATGCTTTTCATGTTTACATTATTCATGCCTATTACTAGTATGTACTACCATTGTATTTATTTTTTCCATTTTGATATATTTTTTGGAAAATCCAAAATGAGTTTTGTTTTTCTTGAAAAGTTTTGGAAAAATACAAAACGATTTTCTAAGTTTTTTAGAAAAAGACAAAAAGATTTTATTTTTGATAAAAAATTATGAAAAACACAAAAATATTTTTGTATTTATTTTACACCATATAGAGATGGACATTTAGGATGACCAAGTCACAATATCATTCCATTATCCACGTGATTTTTTTATACTATTTTAAGGCATAACATCATTTCATTTATATGCTTTGTAATGTTTGGAGTCATTGAGTTGTGATTAATAATTACTTCCTACATGTTGACTCATTATTTCCTTTAATGCACACATGCACCGATTTATTTGATTATTGCACTTGTCTATCACATGTTGGTCAAAGTGTTTTCATATCAATCATGTCTTTAAAACGAACCAAATTCGATAAAACGAGACAATGAGAGTAGTACATATAAGAACCGTTGCCCATGAGAGTTTGTTTACAATTAAAAAATATATGAGTGTACACGGTAAAGGGCTACGAGTGGCAAGTGAACTCGTCGTGAAAGCCACCGTTTGAAATGAGCCTAAGAAAAAAATTAAGTCAATAAGTAGAAAAATATTCCAAAATGGGCCAAATAGTTTAGTTTGATTGATCTTTCAAAACAAAATATAGAAAATAATATCATGTTTATATTTTGAGGGAGTTTGGTTGGAAATCAACAAGTTTGCTCATCCTGACAAAGTCTCAAAAAATCATTACATAGTTTTAGATGTTATTGTTGTGAAAATCATTTTAGATTTTGATTTGTTGATTAGATTGAATCAATATCATTTGAATTCAACATTTTACACCTAAGGACGATTTTGATTTCATTCGTTAGGAGTATCCAAAATTCATCCTGCACATATGTTATGTTTGTTTGAGTTGATTTTCCTATCGAATTTGTTCACAGCCATTCATTCCATTTCCACAATTTGGCTATCTTAATGTTAATTCATGGTGTGTTGTTTTTCAAAAAAAAAATTGAAAAATAATAAATAGTTTTTGGAGATTTTGAGTTTATCCTTTCATGAGCTTAATTAATATATGTTTGTAACGATTTGATATGCTTATTGTGACCTACTCCGATTTATTATGTTTTATTCTTTTCCTTGTCTACTTCGAACAAATAAAAAGGGAGATAACGAATTATCAATTATGGGGGAGTGAGAGTTTGAATTATGGGGGAGAATTGAATTGATTTGATTTATGATTTATAATCTCATTTCAAACTTGATAGATCACGGAGGTATTTTCTTTGTCTATTGGGTGTAGGTATACTTTGATAAGAATTTTAAAATCGCACAAAAGGAAGAACAATAGAAAGCAAGGAGATTTGAAGATTTGAAAGTTGAAGATTTTGAAGACTTTCATATTTAGTATCTTTCTACTTTTGGGTTCTTATCATGGTATTAAATTTGTATAGGATATTTTTTGATAATTCGAATGTTTTGTATTTGTAACCGAATAGCCATAGGGGGGATTTTTAAGGACATATTTTCCATCATGTCCCTAGTATCCAGTTTACATTGTGTATGGCGTTTCTCATTACATCCGTCAAGGCAATTCAAGTTCACACGTTCAAGAAGATGGATCTGAATGTTAAGCATCTTCATCAAAGTTCTATGATGAGACATAAATTTAGCATGGATTTGGTTTTGTGTTACTTATATTTCTTTACTAAGTATAGGGATATTTTTCTAAAGTATTTTTTACCAAAACGAGGCATTTTTATTAAATTTAAAGAGTTTTCGAACCAGTTTTAAATCTTAAAAAATATTTTTTAAGCTTTATAGTCATTCAAACGACTTTGTAATGTCGTTCAAATGACATTCATGTCATTTGATATGTTGTTTGAAGTCCTGCTTCCCATATGGATCAAATGACATAGACATGTCGTCTGATAGGTCGTTTAAATCCCTAATTCTCATATGGATTAAACGATCACTACGGTTTTGTGTTTTTAAGGTCGTTGGATACGTCATTCGAAGGGTGCTTATAACGAGATGTCAATCTCAATTGAACGACCCTAAGATCTCATTCTAACGACATTCCGCTGCCTCAAAATTTAAGTTTGCCTATAAAAACCTGTTTCGTGATGATTTTTCTTTAAGACTTTTCATCTACGCAAACTGTAGAACAACTACAAAATAGTCTTCACTTTTTAGGGAAAAGCCTATTTTTTATTCACACAAATTAATCCCAATTACTTTTGTAAATCCTCTTTGGAACCCAAACACTTCCGTAACGAAATCATTCTTGTGGAGAGTTGTCTCTACTGCTTATCTCGGGGATACTCGAGGGTATTCACTGCTGAAGGAGGAACTGCGGTTCTTGCGATTGTCGAGGGAGTCATTATTGAATGAAGGTCGTGGACTTTGTGGGTTCTTAAAGGAATTCATTCTAGTATTTATTTAAAGTGTTATAAGTTGAGATTTACAAACTTTAGTGAATTAAAGGTTTTGCCCTGCGAGGATTTTTCTTGAATCTGTGATTGCATGACTGCTTTATTTATTGAATCACATAGTTGCTTGTTTAGGGTATAATTATTATTGAAATTTCTTGGATTGACATCTAGTTAAATAATCTTAATCCATTGAAATATTGAACATTAACAAATTGGTATCGAACATCCGCACTTTTACGTATAGCCTTATTTCCAGGTCGAGGAACGTGGTGGTGCTCACCCAAATCCCTCGCCACTTGCTCTATAAGAATATCAATATTCACCCAATCATTGGTCTCCCCAGCCTCACATCCAGGAGATAACCCGAAAGGATCTCCAAAAATAACTCAACTTCTCTCAGCCACAGCAAGAGACTCAAAGAGAAAACTCTGAAACACTCGGAGACAGATAAAATCAAAAAGCTAAAAAATCTAAAGAGATAATGAAAAGTGATAAATGAGGGAAAAGGTGAAGACCACACTTTTATATGGAGGAACAAGTGCTCGATCGATCGGTCCTACCCCTAAATTAATAAAAAATCCTTTGTCCTGTAATAAGTTAATCAAAAATCAAATATTCACTATCCTTTTAGAAATCAAAACATTTCAAAATTTCAAGGATGAAACTAACAAGAATATTACTCAATTAATACTAAAATAGGATGAAATTAACTACACATGTACATCATATAACTCAATATCCACCCTTTACTCATTAAGATACACATGGTCTCATAAATATAACATTTTCCTTATATTAGTTTCATTTAAATAAATGTGTCCATAAGTGGATTATATCATATGTACACAATACGATCCCATATCGAACCCACTCATGTCACTTGTATAATGAGATATATACAATCTCATATAAAAACAGATAAATATGACATAGGGCTTTTAGCAAAGTGCCCATCATCGGTCTAATATCATATACACATATAGAAGTCTCACGAAAACCACACGAAGGAATCAAACCTCTAGGGACCTTCTTGTTCTTCTATCGGTAAACTCATAGTAGTTCCTCACCTAACATATTTGGAAACATGCACAAATATAATAATGGGGGGTCATTACACAATCACCCCCCCCCCCCCCCCCCCGATAGTTCCATACAAAAACCACTATGATAGATTGCGTTATCTGCATCTCACGTCATAAGGTATAGACCGACTGAACATATAATCTAAATGTGTCACCACGCAGTAACACCATCAGCTATCATGCCCGATGGATCGAATCATTCGCATCTCACATAGGGAGGCAGTGATCATCCTGAATGTATGATCCAAACATATTGACCTCCTCAATCCTGAATCATCACCCAGGCATGCAATACACGGTCACAACCACTTGAATCAAAACCCTCACCCATAGATTCCCCACAAGTAAATGGTATGTTCACATAAAAATTTATATATATATATATATGATGAAGAGAACTTTTGCGTATATTTTCTTTGTCGTTGCTTGAAAAGTCCTTCAATCAAAATCCTTAAAATACCTACAAATATATATCAAATTCAAATGTAGAGTGGTAAGTAAGGATGTCATTCCTAATCTAAGGAGTGAACATGCTAAACAAGAGAGTATTATGGATATAATTCACTAGATCCTTTTTTTTTACTTTTGGGTTTTTCTAATTTTTTTATGTTTTTCAAATATTAAAACAAGTAGGTGAGGTGAGGTGAATTAACTCTAAAATAATATAAGAGATGAAATTAACAAACTAACTAATGTGCCAAATAAGAACTAAGTAATAACAATTGAGATGAACTTAAATTTTAGAAATATTCAAGGAATGAAACTTAACCACCACTTTATCAATTAAATGTGTTAATTATTCTAGTATACTAATTTTCCAAATATTAATTCATCTTATCAATTAATTCTCATCAATTGACAAAACAAACTAATATAATTTAGTTAATCTAATTTTCATTCCCACAACTCAATTGAATAATTGATTTAGAAGTACTATATTAATCACTCGCCAGAATAGATCCATATAATAAATCTTAAATCAAACAAAATTTTAATGTATGAGTATAATAAAATTTAATATAATCTAATTAGTGGGCAAACTATCTCTAGTTTAAATCTACAAATTAAGAGTATATTTGATTTTAATCCTTTCTCAAGGATAGTTTACCATTTCTCAATGTATAAACTCAAGTAGGAATGAAAAGAAAAATTAACTAAATGAAACAAAGTAGACTAGATTAATTAATACATTCAATTAATTATATGAGGATTCATTTCACTCCTTGAATGGAGTGATTAGCCAACCATATTCATAATTCAATTAACTAGCAATGGAATTAAAAATTAACTAAATGAAATTGAAATTTAGGAGAAAAGGAAATCAAACCAATTAGAGGAGAAATGAAATTGATCTTCACTTTGATTCACACTTCTCCTCAATTACAAGCACTCCAAGAAAAATTAAAAAAAAATCTAAAAATCAATCCTACTTTCTACTAAAATTTCTAAAAGCTATCTAGAATTTTTGGTAAAAAAAAACAGATTTCTCTCTCTAGTCTTCTCCTCTCCAAAAGCCTCCCTTTTTTGAATTGGGGTCTTCATCTTCTTTTTATACTATGCATGGAACTAGGGGTAGAAATGGGATGATAAGGGTTTATGGAATATGGAAGGTATTTGGATGAGAGTTAATTAGGAATTTAAATGGAGGGTGCATGTGAATGGTGAGGTGTGGAGATAAGTGGGTGAGGGAATAAAAATCTGATATTGTTATGGGGGTATTTTTGGGTCTGGATTTAAAGTTGGTAGTTGGGGGTATAAGGGGTAAAAGGGTTTAAGTTGCTTATTCGGCACATGTGGGTTATTTATGGTTTTATTATTTGGTTTGTGAGATTGGATTGGGTTTGTTTGTTGGCAGGCTAATAGAAATCGTGAGGCTTGGCTTAAAAGGGACATGGGTTTGAAATGGGTCTTTGTTGGATAAGGGGATTCGGGTTTGGGTTGGAAAGGAAGGTAGCTCCGAGTTAGTGTCCGGGTTGGAGTACGCAGCGGGGTAAAGGGATTGGAGAGGATCAGGTCGGCGGCGGGAGAGCGAAGGGAGGTGATCAGCGCCGACGAGGGGGAGAGGGTTCCGGTGGGTCTAAGTGGAGTCGGATTGTGAAGGGGTTGCTGCTCGGGTTGGCGACGCGGGTCTGTCGGCTGGTATGGTGACAGGGCACCGGCGACGGGCTTCGGGTCAGGGCCGTGAGGTCGTGGGTAACCCGTCGGAGAGTTATCTCGCCGGTGAGCGAGTGGTTTCGGGGATAGAGAGCGGAGAGCTGCTGGGGGTAGACGTTGTCGACTGGAGGGTTCTCCGGCAATGAGGTTGAGGGTAGCAGGGGTCAGGTAGTGGTGTTGGGTTGTGAGGTTTTTGCAGGTGGGTTATGGTAGTGGTGGGTTTTGTGTTTGTTAATGGTGGGTGAGGAGAGAGTGTGGTGTGGGTTAGGAAGAAGATGATGTGGGGGGGGGGGGGGGGGGTTAGTGTGTATGTGAGGTGTAGGGTGTATGGTGGGGATGAGCGTAGGTAGTGTTAGGATGTGTGTTGGTGTGTTTAATTTGTGCTCCTTAAAAATATAATACTAAAATTAAAAATGAAATAAAATAAAATAAACCTAAAAATAAAAAATTTAACTAAAATAAAAATCAATAAAAATAAAAATGACACGACACACGATAAAAAACTCTAAAAACTAAACACGACTCAATAAAAATTGAAAATAAAAACTAATAAACTAATAATGAAATAAAACAAAATAAAATAATAATAAACTAACAAAAAAATAAGAAACTAAAGAAATTATAAAAACTAATACACGACGCCCTAAAATATAAAAATTCCTAAAAATATATACATGACTCAAATGAAATAAAATACTAAAATAAATCCTAAAAATAAAATGACACAAATAAAAAAATTTAAGTAAAAGAAATAAAAAAAATAAACAGGGACAAATTAAACACACACACGGGTTTGGACAGGCTAAGGCTTAGTTTGGGTAGGGTAGGGTTACGGGTGAGGGTAATTAGCTCCATAAAACGTTCGTTTGCCTCGATATATAACTTTTGACACCGCAAACGAACGTTTTGACATACAAGATAAACATTTAAGCACATAAGACCCATATTGTCGAGAATTAGCAACTAAAGTACATCTATTCGGGATATAAAATGTACATTTTTGGGTGCTTATATATATATATATACATTATTGATCTTGTGCATACCAATCCGCATTTTAAAATTGCAGATCGGACATGTGTCAACCTGGCGGTGAGCCCAGAAAAGAGAGATAGAGTGCCTATAATTTAGCCTATAATTTCTAGGCTCACCACCAAGTGACACATGTCCGGTATGCACTCTTAAAATGCGGACTGATATGCACAAGAATAGTACTATATATATATATATATATATATATATATATATATATATATATATATATATATATATATATATATATATATATATATATATATATATATATATATATATATATATATACATGATTGTGCATACTCTCAAGCATACCCTAATCACCTCAATTTCCAAACTTAAGATTCCCCATTTCCTTTAAGGTTTACTAATTCTCAAACCTCAATTAAAATTTTACTCCTAGTTTATCACACCTTTAAACTACGAGTGCTGTGCGCGCATGCACCCCCCCCCCCCCCCCCCCCCCCCCCCCACACACACACACACTTATATATATATATATATAAAATAAGTTAGGGCAGTTTTTGAATTATGTACACATTTTAACGGTCAAGATGTGTGTCACCTCCTTACACATTTTAATGGTTAAGATCAGATCTATTTCTTTTTTACAACTCTACCCCTCAATTAATTAATTTCCTCACCAAACTTACATTTTAATTCAAAAATGAGGCTATTTTGGTAACCCACTCAGCCTTTACACACACACACCACCGTCTCTCTCTCTCGACACTCATTCCTTACAACCCCTCCCTCAAAACCCCACATTCACTCTCTACCTTCTCTCTCCTCCCAACGCCCCTCCCTCGCTGCCTACGTTCGCTGCCTCTCTCCGATGCTCTCCCTCCGCTGCCTCCATCGTCTGCTCGCCTTCGCCCTCGCCCTCCACTACTTGCCCTTGCCCTCCGCTGCCGGGCTCCGCTGCCCAGATCCGGTTCACCACCACTCTTTATATTTTTTCCATTTTCTGATATTGTAGTTACATTTTGATCTAAAGTTATGGTAGATTTTGTAATTTCCTTTTGTAGTTACATTCATTCTACTTGGGGGTTTCAAGTTACAGCTGGATAGATGTAATATTAGATATATAAGAGGTGAGTATACATCTTTCTTTATCTCTCTAAATATTTTTTTGATATTGAAATCATTTTTTGGTGGGTAAAATAGAGACCCGGAACTGAGAAACCTCTGGTTTAGATGCAGGTATGCTAAGGTTTTACAAATTCATGGAGTAAAAAGCCACGATTTAGATGTTTTGTCATCTCGGTTTGAAATGGGTTTTAAAACATAGCTTTCAGTCTCTTTTCGTTTCAGCCTCTTTTACAAATTTTGGTTTCTTTGTTTTATGCAGGTGTGTTTCATTTCAGATGCAGGTATGCTAAGTTTTAGATGCAAGTATGCTAAGGTTTTTCAATGTTTGTATACGCTCATGTTTTTTTTGACTTTGTGTTTATGTGTGTTTATTTTTTATTTTTCAGTGTTTGTATATACTCACACTCTCTATCTATACGTGTGTTTTGCAGGTAATGGCTCAGGTTTGGTGTTGTGATTTTTCCCCATTCCTCCATCTTAGGTGATTATATAGATGGGTTCGATTTAGCACTAGGTTTTTAATGTTTGTGTATCTGATTGGTTTTTTGCGTTTTTACCTGTACTAAAGAATCACACATAAAAAAAAATGGTGAATCTCCAATAGTAATGATTTGATTCAATTTTCTCCCTTTTTTTTCATTTTACCGCTACCTCCCTCTACGTCGCTTCAATTGAAAACCCTCTGCGCCGCTTTATACCCACTCTCCGACCTACTTCACACATCAACCGGCACCACCAAATTTGTGAGTTTTTTTTATATGATTTCCTATCTCTCTCTATATTTTTTATGCTTTTTCTGATAAGATCTGAAAAAACATGACTATATTTCTCTTCCTATTTTTTCCTTTGTGTTTGAAAGCTTAGGGGACTATGTGCTTTTTATAACTTCTATGTGCATTTTTTTAAAACCGAAACAATGTTTTAGAGCTTAGGGGAAGGGGGTCTTTCTGATAAGATTTGAAAAAACATGGGTATATTATATCAGCTCAATTTTTGTTATTTTTTTAACTGAATCAATGTGTTTGAGAGTTCAGGGGACCATCTGAATCAATGTTTCCTTCTAATTAACTGCTATGTGCATTTTTTTAGGAGCTATAGTTCAGCACTTATAGTGAATGTCTATGTTGTGTTAACATTGAATTTTATTATAGTTCAACACTTCAAAGAATGGTTACATAATTGCTATCTGCATTTTTTTTAAATTTTAGGAGCTATAGTTCAACACTTTATAGTGAATGTTTATGTCAGGTTGACACTGAATTTTATTATAGTTCAGCGCTTCAAAGAATGATTACATAGGTGCATTTATCCCAAGTGGATGCATTATCTCAATGTCTTCCTATGACCATTGGTTGACGCATAAAAGACCAAGTAATTGGAATCAATGTTGTTTGTACAGGAAACATAATGGGTATTTATGCATCACATTCTTTGTCTCTTACCTATTTAACTTTTTTAATATAAGATTGTATTCTATTTTTCAGAAGATAAAACACATTCTTTGCCACTGCCACTGTTCAGACAATTGTTTTGTGCGTGTTGGGACCAAATAAATGTATTTGTTGACTTTATGTTCCGGTGGATTCTTTTAAGCCTTGAATACTTCACTCTTTTAAGGCTTTTATTTTTTTGTATTGACTTTACCTGTTCATTTATAGATGTAACCTGATACCGCGTTTGTAGGGGAAAAAATTTGTGACATGCCTTTTCAACTACTTGAGAATGAAGAAGATGTGATAGAATATCGCGCACAATCTAGAGAGAGTCGTCGCATGGCTTTGCAACGAATGTATAAGTCAAAGTTCTATTTACATTCGACTGGTGATACTCCATCGGCCTCTCGACTTTTTATTGCATTGACCCCCTTCCTATAGAAAAATTGTTATTTTTGTAAATTCAAACAAAGGTGTAAAGTCAGGGTACTTTGTTAAACACAAAGAGGATTTTAGTGAGCTAAAAAAGGTATGTACTCTAAAGGTATGTACTCTATTGTGTAAACTAATTTTTTTCTGTTGTGTACGTTCAAAATTACATTAATCTATTCTATTTTTAGGTTGTTTCCCAATTTGAGTTCCATTTTCCACTTACTGAATTGTTGGAGAGTAGTATATTTTTACATACTATTTCTCGATTCGATATAATCTTTCTGGTCAATCTCTCATCTTAATCATTTACTGTTATACTGTATTCGTTGAATATCGCTTTGGAAAGTGTTGGAACTTCTAATACTAATGTTTTGAATTTTTTTACTTTCCCACTCTATTAATACGAGTTTTACAGTTTTTTGGTAATATGCATCTAGAATTAGTTGATTTAATTGTACATAGCTGATTAACCTCAATCAACACTCAGGTGTATAAAGCTGATCTGCCAGTAAAGCGTGCTGCAAGTACTGAAATTGTAACTAATCCCCATCAATAGTAAAGCGTGCTGCAAGCAGCCGACTTACGAGGCTGCCAAACAGGTACCCTTAGCTCAAACTTTTTTTTTTGTTCCAATCCATACTAACACACCATCCTAAGTGTTTGATTTCAAACTATATCTCTTTAGAAATTTAGTATTGAAGTTGAAGTTTCATTAGCTGAGTGTCCAAAGCTGAATTCTTTTTGCATTTTCTTAAAGCTGATTCAAGTACTGAAATTGTTTAATTGTTTTCAAGTAGTGAAATTTTTCATGAACATTCAAGTATAGTTGATAAGAAGTTGTTTATTATAAGTGAGTTTAAAGTATGCCACATTATGAGTATGTTTAATGGTCATAAAGTGCACAATATGAATATTTTTATAGGAGTATGATAAGAAAATATCGGTAAGCCACCATTAAACATCATGTCTATTGTTGTCTATTGCAGTGTATCCACCATTAAACATCATGTCTACTGTTGTCTATTGCTGTGTATGGCTTGAAATATAAATATTTGCACTATTACAATCCATAATTACCGTTATAAGCTGAAATCAGACAATTTTCCATGTTTTTTGAAACCATCATCTTCTATCTATATTTTTTGGCAATCTTCTTTTTCCTTCTCTTTACCAATTGGTATAATAGATGCATACTCCATCCATCACCTTATACTTTATTTTTTATGGAAGTTATAAAGTTCATGAAATATTTGATTACTCCCGCGATAATGAGTGACGTGAAGTATTTGATTATGAAGAACTTTTGATTCATCTAATCTTCTAAATGAATATTAATTATAATTAATGATTATGCAGAACATGAAGTATCGATCGGTCTGAACACGTATTCGGTGAAGAACTTTTGATTCATCGAATATTCTAAATGAATATTACTTATAATTAATGATTATGCAGAACATGAAGTATCGATCGGTCCGAGCACGTATTCGGTGACATTCAGGTGTGTTTGCTCAAGTAAGCTGGGCTCAAGACATCCAAGTTGGTTAGGACGCAACCAATTCAACAAAGCCAGAAGCATAGAGAAGAGGAAAAGGTTAAGAAAAAGGTATGGATTTGAATGGAATCTCAAACTTATTGGTTTACTAGAAAAATGTTATTAAATATTTATGAAATAACTCGGTTTTATATAAGTTATCTAACTTTCTATTTGGATTTGTATGCACTGTAGGCAACAATAATAGGAGGGCATGAGGACAACAGCAGCAGGTAGGGGTGATGGGCCTGGGGAGGGGGGCCCAATAATATGGGGGAAGGGTGTGTGGACATTCGTTGGATAACTCCTGCGCCGCAAACCAGTAGGGGCAGCAGCAGTGCTGCCTCCTGCTCCGCAAACTAGCATCGCTCCCTTCTCTGCAGACTGCCGTAAAATAGCTTGCTCCTCACGGGTTCCTCTCTCGATTTGGGGCAAACAAACCAAGACTAAGTTTTCAAGGTTTTCATCTCTCTCTCTACTTGACTCTGAACCCAAGCAGGTTGGTAACTCTCTATCTTTTTTGTGTTTTTTTTCAATTCTATGTTCAAGACTTGCAAGAAACTAGATGTTATGTTTTTTTAAACTAAATGTTATGTTTATTTATTTTTCAATTCAATGGTCAAATACACACGCACACACTCGGACTGCATATATGCATACACGCACACACGCCCCCTTCCCCATCCCCTCCCCCTTGCCCACTCACACACACACGCACACAAACACACATACAAACACGCACACATGCGCCCCCGGCCCCGTCCCCTCCCCCTTCCCCACTCACACAAACACACGCACACATGCGCCCCCTACCCCACTCACACACGCTCACACAAACGCACACGCGGCCCCTGCCCGTCCCCTTCCCCACTCACACGCACACACGCGCATTGCATATATGCACTGACATATATGCATATGCATATATGCATACACGCAAACACGCACACACGCGCCACCTGTCCCGTCCTCTCCCCCCTTCCCCACTCACACACGCGCCTCCTGCCCGTCCCCTCCCCGCTTCCCCACTCACACGCACACACGCGCACACAAACACACACTCGCACTGCATATATGCATACACGCACACACGCGCCCCCTGCCCCGTCCCCTCCCCCCTTCCCCACTCACACATGCACACACGCGCACAAAACATACACGCATACATGCGCTCCATGTCCGTCCCCTCCCCCCTTCCCCACTCACACGCACACACGCACAAGCCATAAAAGATATCCCATTTTGTTTTGATCTATAAATATGGGCTCGGTTAATATTCAATGTACTTTTTTAACTATTTTCACAGCTCTTATTTAGTGTTTTAGATTTTCGTTTATGTATATCTTTATTTTGAGTTCTATTTTATAGAGATTTGTGGTTTAGAATACATCTGTTCAAATAGTTCCTTTTTCCTAATATTGTTATTTGTTTTATTTGTAGACCAAATATGATAATGGCCAGAGATGGGAAGAAGGATGTGAAGACAGCAGTAGTAACACCTAATCCAGAAGCACCATGGCACAAATATTTTGAAGAAGTCTTACATATTCTCCTTTCCCTGCCTTCTAGCTCCCATCTCCAAATTTGGGATTTTTTTTTAATTTGTTGGATTTGTTGTTACCCCTTAAATAGGGTGGATAGTCTAATAAACAAAGAAGACTATGCACAATTTTTTTTTTTAAATTGACACTTTGTTTATTTGAGACACAATTAATTTGATTGGTGAATATTGTATATTTAATTTTATATGTGAATTTTTTTGAAGAATTTAGACAATTTGGATGTTGGACTATTTGTTATTTGTTAAGCAGGGTGAATAGTTTCATAAACAAAGGAGATTATGTCCAATTTTTTTAAAAATTTGATACTTTATTTTTTTGAGATAATGTGAATTCGATGGATGAATATTGTATATTTTGTATTATATGTGAATTTATTTGATGAATCTAGACTATTTGAATGTTATTGGACTATTTTTCATTGTTTTAAAATTACCCTTAGAAATTTTTGTGTTTCGCTATTACGTACTTTGCAAAATTGTCGCTGTTTCGCGATTATGTATTTTGGAAAATTTTGTCGTGCCTTCAGGCACGGGCATACGCTAGTATATATATATATATATATATATATACTACCTCATAATATATATATATACACTACCTCATAATATATATATATACACTGCCTCATAATATATAAATACACTATCAACCAAAACCAATCAACCCATAAAAATAACCAAAACTCGAAAACATATAAGGGCCGAATTGATTCCATCTCTGGCTGAATTGATTCCCCCTGCAATTCCAACACTGTCCAAATTTTTCCACAGTAGATTTTAACCTAACACAAACTAACCAAAAGCCTATAAAACACCAGAATAACCCAATTACCAACCATATAACCAATATATATCCTTCTAACGCGATTAATGGTCAAAACTTAGAAATTATAAAACTAATCCTAACTTCATCTTTTTTAGTCAAGTGGGTCAAATTAATATAAAATATCATATTTAAACATCAAATTATCACGGGGCCTTACTAAATGCAATTGATTCAATCCTAAACAGATGTTCTTAAATATAATGGTAATTTAGAAAAAAAAATGATTTAAAGTTTTTCGTAAAAACTTCAATCTTAGAAAATCATATTTAAACCCTCTAATAGTCTAAAGTCTAAACCCAATTAGTCTCAATAAAAATGTTATTAAGATAGCAAATTAATTCCAAAACATGCTTATAAATCCCAAATCAATTACGTGATAATTAAAGTATAAACAAGTTACAAATTAAATAGTAACAAAACAAGAGATTTATTGCTGAATGATATGAATGGGAGATTCCTCCTCTTGATCCCTTACTCTACCTCTTCAAATTTCTTCCCAAGTTATCTAAAATATATTAAGAAACTAGGGTCTGTGTTTTGTATTTAAATTGTTTAACTAATGAGGATTAACACCCTTAAATAATTCTAAAACGCAGGTCACTAAAAGGCATAATTTTGGGCCTATGGATGAGCCCAAAATACTGCCCAAACTAGTCCGTAACTTGGCCTAAAGGTATATGTATCCCATTGACCCAATCCAAAGCACTAAAAACATATTCCCAGGCCTCTTTGCCACTCTATAGTTCGATCCAAATGGTAATACCTCACAAACACGCAGTAATATCTCACAAGGTAAATAAAGTACATCCTTAATTATTTTTACACATACCCATATATAGTCAAATATCATATAATTGATATTATCAATTAATTATTTATAACACGCAACACAAAATCCACATCACATGAAATATTTATTTATCAACTAAATCATGCATTTTATCATTAGCATATCACATAAGTAATAATTAATCCAATATATTAATTTATTTCCCATTTAATATATAAAAATATATAATCCACCAAATATACGGGGCATGAATGTCTTCACCACTAATACTAAAATTTCATCCTTGGAATTCGCTAAAGCATAACGTTGCAAAGTAAACCACATAAATACCCAAGGTTCATATATACGTGTCCCATAATCATATTACGACAAGATAAAGAAATAAGGCTCCTATATGCCTGACAAAGTATGACACGACTAAGGTGCCTGTACAGCCAATACCACGTGTACGCACCTGACAAGTATCACAAGTATATTTATATAAATAATTCTAAACCTGAACTATATATATAAAGTATAACGATAAAGTAAAGACATATCTTACTACCATATTAATTGTGACTCGACTCTTTATGAGATTTCCCCACCTATGCTACTGGTAGTGAGGACGTTCCCCAGTACTCCCAATGCCATAAATCTTTGGCCCTGTTGGCCTTGAATCTTAGGACATGTCGATAATTGATGACATATTCCTCCATAATCATAATAACTAAAGCCTCCAAACGGTCCAAGTTGCCTATTGGTGAAAACTACCTCGTTGTGCCTATCACTGTCTTCGAGCGAACCGTGGTATCTCCACTACCCTACTTAAATGGCTTCCAACCTTGCCTCATTCAAGGCTCCTTATATGGATGGTTATCTCAACAGTTTCGTTTTCCAATTTCTTTGGTTCCACCTGAACCTTACTACTCATTAATATTTCATAATTCTCTCTTATAACTCATTTTCTTTTGACAAAGCATAAGTACGACATTCCCCACCCAAGCCTAAGCGGTGTATGCCAAAAATTCTAATAAAACTAGTTTGATAATCCAAGTTAACCTATAAAATAATCATTCTTTATTTTCTCCTTGGTATTGTCCTCCTCCGATGAAAACATAGATAATATTTGAATTCTCACTCATGTTAAAAATAGTTCTCAAGCTCTGGCTGAGGTTAAGAAAAATCTATCTTCTTTGTACTCATAATATCATAAGGAAAATATTTCTCATCAATTTCCACTATAAAGCCACCATAGTTTAATCAATTTGTAATCTTCGGTGATGCTTCACTCTCCCATCATCGATATGTATCCCTCGATACTAGCTCACTTATTCTAAGATCGATACCTAAACTCCCTAGATTAATTGATCCAATAACCCTCGAGAAACATCACGGGTTCCCAGACACCTGATAGGTTATACTCTACCCATCATGAAGCCAATATAGTGTTTTTATCACTCATTTACATCCTAGCATACAAAAAATACAATAAGGGCATATTATCACTAGACACTCTAACAATGTCACTATGCTAACACCACACGTGACCATACACTACTTCATGAAATTAAGGCCACCATAGCCATATAGTTCTCAAAGTAACTCAATTCCTAAAGTTACACATACTTGTCGTTAAAGCGTAAATTTATGCAATAAGAGGAGTTCAACACCATAAAGCCACCCCGTAAAGTATGCAACCATTAGCATATAACTCATTCAAGTAATGTTACACTTAATTGTCCCATCTAATAGGCACATTCACGTCATATGTCAAAATTACTATCATCGCCTCTACTTTTTGAATCCACGGTAGGGCATTGCCACCAGCTAAGAATAACTAACAAAGCACAGAGTGCTCTTACGAAACCATTAACTACTACAGTCCTCCTATAACTCATAAATAAGTAACACAACATAGGGTCAATCACATATCCACGACTATAAAAATATATGGGAAACATGCATACAATCTTGTCATACACAATAAATCAAATATTCACTTCCATATGGGATGGCTTCACTCATCGCAAAAGCCATATCCCAGGTCACACTAAAACCGTTGCCAAGGTATTGCATCAATAGACAATCCACACATAAAGAAATAACTCTTGACAAAATAACTATGCCCAAATAAAATGCATCATCATACAAAGTTTAGACATTATCAATCATGCATTTCAGTATGTCCGTGATGAAAGAACTGCTTCAATAGACAATCTACAATCCCCACATGCCATAGGTTCTCACTCGAACCATGGAACAAAGAACAAAAACACATAAATATGTGTACCCTAAGCCCATATATCCACACAATATCTACACACATCAACCTATATTCCCCAAAAAATATATATCATCAATTAACACCTTAACCTGCACAACGGTAGGTAGGCGTAACCATTTATCTGCATCGGGTGGTGGGTTTACATACTCTCCCACACTAGAGCTCAAAATGAAAAATAATATTCTAACCTAGGCTAACTCCCAATCTAGACAGCATAAAACCCCACTATCACACAAGTTAGAGGAATAAAAAAATAGACGACGACTTTAACAAGCTATATAAATTATATACAATTTAATATCCACATCATTGCAACCACTCTCAATAAGGTGCTACTCTCTAAAACATGCGAAACCCACGGCTATCACCCAAATTCCGGTACTAATGCCAACTACATAAAATATGTAGGCCTCAATCAAACCATCTTTGGTTCTCTTCTACAATACCCAAAATCCGTATTCAAGCACCTACCAACTAAATGGCCATATAGTAATCGTATAAAATGATAATCATAAATTACCTTAGGATATTTCTATCTCGTGGCTCATCTTGTTATCTCATAACATCCTATTCCATTTCCTCCATTATCTCCCTCTACACCATTTGGACCTTTTTGTCATAGTCAAGGACCTTAACAAAAAGGAGTTCTCATGGTCAATGACCATGACAATTCTAGGGGTGACAAAGCCCTGTGTCATGGTCATTGACTGTGATAACTAACCTTTGCCACATCATTTTTTACACTGATAGAACCAATTAAAAATGGGGGTGACCAAGACTTGTCACGATCAATGGGCTTAACAACATAATTAGTCACGGTCTTCGACTATAACAAGTATTAGTATCGTTACGGTATTTGACCATGACAAGAAAAAACTTATCCGTGCACACGGCTAACTCTTGTCCATTCTCACGATGGGTGGTAGTGCTGCCATGTATGACGACTGCACACACATAATAAAATTAAGTCTATGTAAATGTCCCTTATTTTTTTACAATATTGTCACAATCTTTTATCGTGTCAACTCCTTTTTGTCATGATCAAGGACCGTGATGATACTATAAAACATGAAAAAAAATTCTAGGTAGTAGCTACTGGCCAATAATGAACCTATTGCAAATAAGTCAAATTTTTTTCAATCCAACATCAGAACAATCAATAATATTGTTGACATAACAATGAACCAATATACAAAAATTCCAAATATCAAAACGAAATAATGTTTCAATTTAATTCCTACAAACGTCAAAATACATTAATTTCAAATAAACCAATTCCAATAAAAACTTAATAAAGCCTTAGGAGAAAAGATGGTCAAATGATGTAAGTCCCCAACATGTCATCAATATGTCAAAAATTGGCTTGCTGGTCTAACCATAATACCTCGTCCTCTTTCCCCACCATAATCTCAATGACATGGACCCGCGACTCAAAACCTTACAATGGAAGGTTGTGCGCCATAGTCACAGGAGCGATGCTCATGTCCTTCACTCCCTTAGTAATTGGGTTGCCTCCGTGCATGTCAAAGATATAGAATATCTCCCTAGTTATCTTGAATGAAGTCGGGATAGTTAGGTTAGGGGTAGAGTACATGTTATGGGGAAGATGAGTCAGATGGAGTTGATGAGGGGTATGGATTAGTAGTTCCCCCACCCACGTTCTCCTTGCCCTTTCCTTTATCCATTGCATTCTCCTTCCTCTTCCCTTTATTCGTGATAACACATTTGACCCATTCGAACATGTGGTTCATTATTTGTTGTAGAATTTCCAATTTTGAGTGTGGTCTGATTTGTATGTGTTGAACTTGGAGGAGATGTTACTTTAAGCCACGACCATCAGCTTCGACTTTCCTGTCCGGGAGATGACACCCCAAGTAAGAAATGTTCTATCTTAGCCTTGCACTTAGCTTAATACATCCGTACTTAGAGATGACTTGTCAGCATCACTCTAGGAGATGTGCACCGCCTTTAGCCTTTCTTGAAATATTATAAAAACACATTCTTAACTTTGAAAAAGAGTATTAAGAAACTGTCTAAAATTGACAATATAATGTCAGTTATAACTTACGATGGTCTCGGTGACCTACGGATTATCAAGATCACCTTTCTTAGTCTAAATCTTTATATAGGAGTCGATCTTAAATGGCTTCCCCTGAGCCACTGTCAGACTACTAAAAATGCGACAAAATTAAATTAATTTACTTACCACAAAACAAAATATAATTTAAATAAATTTACTTACCAATTGATGCTCTAACTCAACTTAAGATCTCTTCCCAGAGTAGTACACATCCACTTTCTTTGATCAATTAGTCCTCCTTGAGCCATAGGAGGATAAATGTATCCCGGACACCTTGTTATCCACAAACCTTTTCCAATTGACCAACATTATTGGATCCTTCTCTGGGACGGTTGTGACACCCTGCCTAATTAAATACCGGACGATCACTCCTTTATTAAATTAAAATCAAGGTGAACAGTTGGATCATTCTTAGCATCACTGTCGTTCCAATTTAAACACCCTAATTAATTAAGCTAAGTGTCAAAACCATTTTTAACATTCCTTTCAAGTTTTATTTATTTATTTTATTAAACAATCAATCCAATAATTTAACATTCAACAACTGGCTACTAACAATAAAACTTAAAGTAAATCATCCAGAATATAATAAATCCCAAAGTGACAATACTAGAAATAGATGAAGTAAAATATCCAAATAACAACTGAAAAATGGAAAGGGCGACACATGCCCCAATAATGAACATGCTAGGAGTAGAATCAAATGGATGAAGTCGTCTAAACAACAGGTCTGCAACTCCCACCTAAGCTGCAGCGTGCTCCTGCCAAAGGACCCTATGCAAGACGCCCCTGTGGCTGGGCACCTGTAATATATACATATATATATACAAGAGAGAAAGAGAAATGGAAACGGGTCAGAGCCCGATAGTGTATATGATTTAAAAATTCGTTTAGCAAGTATTTAAATTGATACAGGCCAATGCAACAACATATTAGTACGACACTCTCTTGAGAAATTCTCACCTCTCTTCTAATGTGCACTCCTATCGCACTAACCTCCCCAAGGGTTTATCTCATCATATATCACACTATCTTTCCCCAAGGATTCAACTTATCTTAGGTGACTCTCAAGATTTAAGATTTAACAACATCATGGTTTAAAAGAATAATTTTATTTAGTACCAAAACGCTCACTTTAACTTTACTGATTCATAAAGTTTTACAGTATCATATTATACTTTTCAAAACAAGTATTTCCAATTTGAGTCATTATACATGTCTTACTTACCATAACACAGTAGGCAGTTTCCCAAATTTCAGAAGTTCATGAATATATTAAATACTCGTATAATATATATATTCTAACAGCACCCCACATAAAAATTATGGTGCGGGCATACTCTGTTATCCAATCCCCGTATCAATCGTACTAAAGGGAATACAAGTTCGGGATCACTCTCAAACTGTATAAATACATACACAAATAATATTGAGGCGAAGCATAGTTTCCAAGTCCAAGAGGTCAGTACATACCCTCACGTCTCTTAGGACGGTGACTACCGATTCGATAGCCTGTACCTAGTATTTCTATCTTCTAGGGTACGAGTCAATATCCCCCATAAGGCACACGAGATAAGATCGTCCCAGCGCGAAAACCTCAGGGATAGCAAGTAGCGCGGGCATGATTCTCACAAGTATATAATATATGCATACACAATCATATAAATATACCACTTTTATTATATCAATTTAGGTTTATCCAATAACCCACAATCACAACATTTATCCTTATTTTCCCATTATTACTTATCAAGTATAATGGTTCGTTTCTAACTTTAATTCGAAGGGTTTTTCCAACTTACTACGTAACCCTCATGGACTCTATTCTTCCAAATTTACAATTCAGTAGATATCCATTTATGTTCCAACGTAACTCTCTCTTACGTGTCTCTCCCCTTTAATATATACTTACATTATCCCTTATGCAAAATATCCCAAAAATATAGATTTCGCCTTATATTAAAGGATTTTGAATTTTATTTTCAAAGATGAGAATTTCAAACGGTTTCGAAATCGGAATTAAAATGGAGTTTTAATTGATTTTTTTATTATCTCTAAGAGTCCTCAAAACATAAAACTGTCTAGGAAAAAAATATTAAAAAATATTGAACGGTCCGATCGAGCTGAATTTTTTTTCTGTAGCTTCCTCTCGTCTTCAACTAATTCTTTGTAAAATTTCATCCAATTCCAACGGTCCGATCGTTCGGAATAAATATTTTAGTGTTTGTATCTGATTAGAACTCTTTTCTTAATCAAACTCTTAATCCTTTACTTGACAAAGGGTTTCCAGAATATCATATAAATCATCACTACATGAAAATTTCCCATCTCAAATTGGATTTTTCTTCCATAAATCTCATCCTAATAACTCCTAAACTAATATGGATGATGCATCAACGAAATAAGCATGATAAACACTTGCCTGGGATTTTTCAGAAATCTGGTTTGGTGTTGAATTTGGTGTGGTTGCGTTCCCCGTCTCGCGATCTACGCGTTGGCGGTGGCGGCGGTGCAAACGGGTGAGTTTTGAGCCTTGGAATGCCTTGAGAGCTCTCTCATCTCCTCTCCAATGGCCGTTCTAGTGTTTTGAGTTATCTAACCCTACGAGATAACCTAAACATCTGATATAACCCCTTTAATTTTCGTGGGTTTAATTACCCAAATATACAAAATGACTAAAATACCCTCCCGGGGTACTAATTAGGCCTAAAAATGCCCCGAGACCCAAATCAAACTCCCGGGTATACTTTTCTGACTATCTCGACCCTTCTGGACGCGTTGGCACACTCAAAACGACCATACGAACAACTTATAAAACATTTTATTTTATTTATCAATATTTAGTCCCGACGCGACACAGGCGCGTCCCGACTCAAATTTCTAAAATTGTCATTTTATTCACTCGTGACATTTAATATGGCCACTATTATATATTACTTTTCTCATTAGTAATATTCAACAAATTTTCCCATAATTACTAACTCTCATCACGTTAATAATTATAACATAATTAATTTCCGAATTTTTATTAAATAATTAATTCACATTAATATTAATAAATCCCCAAATTAATATAGCATAAAAATACGGGGTATTACATACTTCCCCTCTAATAACGGAATTTCGTCCCGAAATTCGGAAAATAAGGCATACCTGGTAAGAACAAATCTGGATATCTCTCGCGCATATCCGCCTCGCGCTCCCAACTGGATTCCTCCACGTTATGATGCTCCCACTGGATCCGTACAAGTGGAACTATCTTCGACCTCAATCTCCTCTCACTATAGTCTAGGATAGCCACCGGTCTCTCCTCGTAAGAGTTGTTAGGCTGTAAGTCTATCTCATCTATCGCGATGTGAGTATGGGCCATATCATCCCGAAGATACCGTCTCAACGACGAGATGTGGAATACATCGTGAATGCGATGTAAATGATCTGGTAGTCCCAATCTGTATGCTACTGGCCCAATCCTCTCGATAATGGGAAATGGTCCCACGTACCTCGGGGCCAATTTCCCTTTCTTCCCAAACCTCATCACTCCTTTCATAGGAGAAACACGCAGTAACACTTGGTCCCCCACATTAAACTCCCGGAAGAACCGTTTCGCATCGACGTAGCTCTTCTTCCTGTCCTGGGCTACTCGAATGTGACTCCTAATCATCTCAATCCTCGCGGAGGTTTCTTGAATTACCTCTGGTCCTAGCAACTTGTTATCCCCCACCTCGAGCCAACAAGTTAGAGAACGACAAGATCGACCATACAAAGCCTCAAATGGAGCCATACCAATCGTAAACTGATAAGAGTTATTGTAAGCAAACTCTACCAGTGGAAGATGTGGTTCCCAACCTCCTCCAAAATTAAGAACACACATGCGTAGCATATCCTCTAACATCTGATTAGTACGCTCTGTATTTCCATCTGTCTGTGGGTGATAAGCTGAACTCAACTTCAAATCAGTACCCATAGCCTCCTGAAAGCTTTCCCAAAAACGTGACACGAAAATCTTGTCTCTATCTGACACAATATTCAAGGGCACCCCGTGTAATCTGACAATCTCAGCAATGAACAACTGAGCATACTGACCTGTGGTATAATCTGTCCGCACCGGCAGAAAATGAGCCACCTTGGTCAAACAGTCTACAATCACCCAGATAGAGTCGTGACCCCGCTATGATGTAGGCAACCCTGTAATAAAATCGATGGAAATACTCTCCCACTTCCACGCGGGTACTTCCAATGGCTGAAGCAATCCTGACGGTTTCTGATGGTCCACCTTCACCAGTTGGCAGGTATAACACTTGGACACGAACTCAACAATGTCCTTCTTCATCCCACTCCACCAGTATTGCCCCCTCATATCTTGGTACATCTTATCTCCTCCAGGATGTACCGTAAATCGGGACCCTTGAGATTGGGTCATCACTGCATGACGCAATTCTGCCCCTTCTGGAACCACTAACCTCCCATTAAACCTCAAACCCCCATCAGAACTAACAGAATAGGACTCAGCACCCTCGGCTAAAAGTCGTACAATCTGCTTCTGGCAAAACGGGTCTATGGTTTGGGCCTGTATTACCCTCGTAACAATCTCGGGTGTGACTGTCATAACAGATATGAAGGAACGGGCTACTGCGTCCTGGTGACCCAACTCATTCCACTTCGCTTTCCAGACATCCGCTACCTCATTTACCGGTCTTCGGCTCAACGCATCAGCAACTACGTTGGCTTTCCCCGGATGATATTGTTTGTCGAACTGATAGTCCTTCACAAACTCTAACCATCAGCGCTGACGCATATTCAGCTCTCGCTGAGTGAACAGGTACTGCAGTGATTTGTGATCTGTGAATAAACGGAACTTCTCCCCCAATAAATAGTGTCTCCATATCCTCAATGTTTTCTTTACTCGCTACCCACTATCCGATATGCATTGGCTCCTCTATTTTGCTATCCTCAAAAGCTTGGTTGCACCAAAAGGGGTTGAATATCGATCTCCGCTTCTCCCATAAAATAATAAGTTGTAAATTTATCCTTATCGTACACGAGCATCTTTAAAGGAGGAACATGTTCAGGAATTGACAATATTAGCTTTTCATTACAGATAGGGTTCAAATTGTTCTGTATGACACGTGTCTTCACTGATTGGTTTCCCAATTAGAGGATGACATACGGATCATTAGTCATCATATCTCGAACAACTAAATTGGTACCTCTGACCACATTGCCCTTTATCAGTCCTATAAATTCGACCATACCTACCGTGGGTCACTCTTCTTAGTGTCTTTTGTGTTTAGAATCTCTTATTCTCCAACTGTTGCGAAAGGTTTGCCCGAGCCCATGGATAAGGTGGATATTCTTTTTAAATTTCTTTTCTAGAGCGGAACCATTATTACAACTTGAAGAGCTGCTATTAAGGGACGGTAGAGATGGAAAAGGGCAAGACATCTGTTATATAACAGTTATGTTATAACAGTTATTAGTGCCAAATCAGATCCAAAAACCAGCTCAATCAATTAAGAAACTGTCAACCAATCACAGGGTATCAAGAAAGTCCAAGAACCAGCTCAAACCAATTAATATCCAAAAAATGTGGTCCCAAATACAGCTCTAACTGAAAATAAATTTGAGATACTTGATAATTGTTCTTCAGAAGATGATGAACATATGCAAGAAACAATTGATACTCAATTTCCCAAACCAAACAAATCACGCACTAAAACCTCCAAACACTAAAAAATGATTTCTCTAAACTCAACAAAAAGGATTCAGTATCAATTGAAAGATTAGAATTCTGATCAAGAAGGAGGCTTAACAATAATTCCATTGATTGAAGAACTCTAAATCTTTCATTTGCCTAAGAAAATCAATGTAATTCTCATTACTTATGAGAAGATACTGATTGTCCTATTACCAAAATGTTTTGGAACTTAGAAGAACTATTAGAAAGTTGACTTTAGCTTCTTTTATTTTCCTACAATTGTACCTTAAATTATTAACATTGTAATGATGCCTCATGATATAATCTGTCAGGATTTATTTTGTTAAAAAAAAGATAAAAAATTCAGACACATGATTTCTAATAATCTAACGCCCTCACTGCACATATATATCTCAATTAACACAAAATTATCCTCTTACTTTTTTTAAAACAGCCAACGACTGAGATCATGTTCTCCCTCAAATATGTTGTTAGGATACAATTCAAACAAACTGTCTTGTAGGTTTAAACCTATATCACACACTATTCAAAAAGCTCTCCTAAGGCTATAAATCTATAGACCTGGGAAAACACATGTTTTTAGGGCATTTTTTGGCTTATCTGATTGATTAAATGCTCCAATTGGAGAAATATCAAGGTTGGATTGCCTCCTTAAGATGCGATGCATAATTAAAAAACAAAAGCCTTCTACTCTCCCATTTTCTGCTTTGTTTATCATATATGTATATTCTATGGAACAATATGATCCTTGAGCCACATATATGCGTATTCTATGGAACAATTTGTTCCACTACATCCCGCACAATTCATAATTCTAAAAAAAACATGCCACAAGTTTAACAATATCAAAACAAACTTCAATTACATTAAAAAACTACAAAAGCCATTTGGAAAACCAAACCTTATAAAGTTTCAAAGCCTATAGATTATTCAGTCATTTCCAATGAAGCATATCTTATAATTGTAGAAGATATTCTCAATAAAATAGTTCATGCCACACTCAAGTCATTTAGTTTTGAAATAGATGTTAAGATGGTCCCTAAAAGTACTATTGTAGACAATATTGAAATGATTAAGCACTGTGAAATTAATATAGATGAAGCCATGGTAGTGGATCTTTTTAATTTGTCTCCAAGAGCCAATGACCTTCCCAAGTATGACAAGTATTTGGCTTATCATAATCTATACATGTCATAATAGGAAAACAATTATCAAATTTCCATTATAACACAAGAAGAATTAGAATTTTTTGCCTCCTCTTTTGATAGAAAATGGATATAATACAAAGAATGCAAAAACCCTACTAATAATAAACCTCCCACCCATCCTGCCCAACTAGGTACTCCTCAATTCTCAAAAACTCATCCAAAGTTTCAAGATACTATCTTTAAAAGATTCACAAGTTCATAGACAAAGAAATGCTCAAATTCTATCTCCTCTGCAGTCAATGATCTCATTTATTTTTGGGAATACAAAGGGTATTTCCTTTACAGTCAATGATCTCATGGACTGGTTTTTCAGACTTAGGCTACTCAGATTCTAAATTAACTTAGTATAACTTTAGAACCGATGATGATTATATTTAAGAAATCCTAGTGGAAAAAGAAATATATCCTGAAATGGTTCAAAAACGGGAATCTAAATACTAATTTTTTTCATTACATAGTCAAAGATAAAAAGAATAGATTACATATCCACAAAATTAAATACTTTGACCAAGTTTGGGTGGTTAACAAGAAATAAATCCATGAAGAATTCATCAACTATTTATAAAGGGATAAATTAGGTCTTGGTTCATCAACTCTTATGATGATTGTCATAACCTCTTTCTATATCCACTAACACATCTGATAGCCTTCGAGCAAAAGTCTTGGTTCTTCTTTCTGGAGTAAAATTGTGCATGCCTAAAGGGCTAAATAAGGTCCTTATTGAATCAGACAACAAGGCCATTGTAAATATAGTTAAGGGGATTTGGAAACCTCCTTAGATTATTTAGCAGACTATTTCATAAATTCAATGCATCATTGATAAATTCAAGTACAAAACAAGTCATATATGGAGACAATCAAACATTGTAGCTGGTGGTTTGGCAGATCAAGCTTCAAAATCCCAAATTTCACAATTTTGATCGTATTCCCAATATTATAAAAGGTCTTGAAAATTTATGATTTTATTCTATTATATTTATTTATCTTGTGTAATGGAGGTATTTATAAACCTCCAAATTTATTCTTGCATTAATTTTGTAATAGGGATGTTTATAAATCCCTATATTTTAATTTTATCAAATTATCATTAGGGCTTGTAAGAGACACTGGAGAGGCACTTTCTCCAGTTAATTTTTAATAATATTAGTGGGGATGTTGTCCCTCTTCCCTAAAAAGTGCCTAAAGCCTACGCCAAGGTTTGGATGTGCCTAGACTATAGGGATATCAATATGTAATCCACCAAAGATCATTTCCCCTACTCCATCTCAAGAGTTTTCAAGTACCAATCTCCAACTTTTGCACAGAGCTTGAAGGCGAACATCATCTTCGAAACTAGTAACCTTTTCTTCTACACTCTATGGTTGAACTTTTTGCAGTAAAAATTATGTCATGCACTCTGATTATTAGCAATAGTAGGGCATGTTTAAGAAACTCCGTACCAAACGAAAATTCTTTAATAATGCCTCAATTTGATTATAATTATAGTACCCTAACATTACAATTAACTAAATGCTCCAAGCAGAAGAAGCGAAAACATTGGTAGAACTTGACGCGATCGATTTTGCATTTAGTTGCATTTTTTTTCCATTTCGAGCTTGAAGGGGACTGCTATAATGCCATACCAGTCCCCTCAAAGAGGGCGAAGATTGATCTGAAAATGAATTATTTACAGACCTAGTAAAAATAAATGGTCAAAATGGAGCATAAAATCCTATCTCACATCTCTAGCATCTCATATAACCATTCTAAAAAAGGTAAAAACATCCTATGGATAACTAAACTAATAAAACTATCATCGTAAAAAATTTCAGGATTCAAGATCTCCTCGACCTAATGATATTTTAGCTAAATTAGTTTGGTTATCCTGAAATCTATATAATATCTAGACCTTAGTCATAACAATCTCATTGCTCCTATACCTTCCTCTATTGGTCAATTGAGGACTCTTAGTCGTCAGGACCTTAATTCAAATCAAATCAATAGAGGGACAAATCACCTTTCAACATTTTTAGACAAACAAGACCTGCTTCCTTAAATTGGAAATTAAATTGGCAATCAAACTGTCCTATTAAGATTTCTAATTTCATTTAGAAGCTGCTGAACATGAATGTTGAGTCCTATGAGGATACGGATATTTCCTACAAGTTACTTGTTTTCAACTTTCACCCTCAAAAGCCCACTTTTAACTCCAACATGACTGTTTACCAGTCAATTTGGGAAACCATGAGTCCTATGAGGATACGAACATTTCCTATAAGTTACTTTTGTACAACTAAAGATTTGGATGCCTCTTTTTCGGTCACTCGCTAGCTATGTTGAGTTTTCACCTCTAAATCCCATTTAAAGCCCAAAATGACCATATACTAATCAATTTTGAAACTGATATTCTAATTTAGACATACCATTTTCTTTAAATTTCTTTGGTATCATCTCGATTATTCGTGCGTCTTTTCAGGGCACTTCATTATTGTTTTTTCTTTTCACACCCCAATGCCCACTTTTAAGCCCAAAACGAATGTCTACTAGTCAATTTCGAGAATCAAGAGTCTGATTAGGACACTCACACTTCCTGTAAGTTACTTTTGTACCTCTTAGGGTATTTGTTGGTTTGTCTAGGCCATTTGATTGTTATTTTCAATTTTCACCCCTAAATTCCATTTTAACCCCAAAGCAAACACTTACTAGTCAATTTCAAAAATCAGGAACTCGATGAGACACGCAACTTCCTACAAGTTACTTTGTAATGCTTAGGGTGTATGTACTTTTGTCTGGGCCACACGATTGTTTTTTTTAGTTTCCCCGACCTAAGTTCCATTTTTAATTCCAAAACAAATGTCAACTAGCCAATTTCGGAAAACCGGGAGTTCAATAACGATCACTTCCCTTAAATTACTTTCATATTGAATAGTAAAATCACATAAACAAGTGTAAACAATCAATAATTCTAACTTGGATGGCATGAACTACTTACGAAGGATGTGAATTAATAAGCACAAACGAACATATTAATAATTCTAACTAAAATTCACACAAACACGTATACAAATATTTTCATAAATTAATCTTCAAACTATACAATAACAAACAATTGACAATCCAGGTTTTCAATTGGTTCACACTCAACCTCCTATCACCACTACAAATCAATTGAGTACAAATACTAATTATATTATTTAATGACCAAGAATTAAAATTACCTTTATCTATATCAATTCGACGATACTATAATTTGAATGCCCGGGACATGATTAACTCAGTCGATCAGATCATTTAATTTGTCTTCCTGCGAAAAAACACGAATAAATAATGATAATCCAAGAATAATATTTTATAATGAAATATTTCCCTTCTACGTTTGAACAAAGAAATAGAGTTGAGAAACAATGTCGTATTAGACGCACACACACACTTAAATAATATTTAGAGTCAATCCTACGTTTATTGTATGGCATGCTTCGAGTTAATATATTAGTGCCTAAAAACATCCCAACATTGTATTGTAAGAGCTTGAATGAATCCTCATCTCCATGCATTAAGATAAATTTAAATTCCTTTACTTATCTCTCTCACCACACTCATCTAATTCTACTTGTACAATAGCTATAAATGTTAATCACTTCACTATCAAGTATCAACTAATAAGTAAATTGAGTAAAATTTCGAATTTACTTTGGATTTGAAATAGTTATCACAAACATCAATCAAGTAGCCACTGTTTGAAAACCCAAACCCTATTATTTTGGCAGTAAATGTGTATATGTTAGTGACTAAGAACCGAAAGCCCTAGAAAAGCAACCTAAATCGAAAATTTATAAAAAAAAAATACAAACCTAAAACTTCTTTCCAATAAAAAAAGACTACAAGAAAACCTAAATCGAAAATTTATATGCAATAAAAAATGCACATAAACATACAATTTTTACCCTCAAAATTCATATGCAGTAAAAAAATGCACATAGACACATTTAAATAAATAAAAAAACACACCTAGAAGGTACTATTTTGGTCGCTTACAGTGAAGAGGGAGAGGGAGAGAGAGGGAGGAATCTTTTTTATCCAACTTCAAAGTTTGGTTGATAAAGGGAGAGGGAGATTATAGAGGGATGGAAGAGTGAGCAAGAGAATGAAGACCACGTAGGAGAGAGAAGAGGGAAATTAAAGCAAAGCCAAAATACACCAAAGTTTGTGACTGCCTATAGCGGTCACAAATTTGTGACTGCTCATAGCAGTCACAAATTAAGTCTTAAACCAAAATTTGTGATAGATACGAGCAGTCACAAATTTGTGACAGCTAGGAGCAGTCACAAATTTAAAATTTGTGACTTCTCATATTAGTTATAATTTTGTGACTGCTCATAAGAGTCATAACTTAATCTTAGTGATAAATTTGTGACTCTTTGTGGCAGTTATAAACTTGTGACTCCTTAAAGCAGTCACAAATTAATTATATGGTAAGATTTGTGACTGTCATTAGCAGTGACACACCAATTGACTCAAAATTTTCATTACCCAAATATTTTATGACTCCTAATGGAAGTTACAAATAATGTTGTGACTCCTAATGGCAGTGATAAAGTTTGTCACTCCCATTAGCAGTTACAAGAAGGCAGTCACAAAAATAGTATTTTGGTGTAGTGCTCATCACCTTGATTTTCTTAAAGTCTGATGGCGTAATAAAGTCATATTCGGCAAAAAAATAGGCTTTAGTTCCATAATATATAACATAAATCAAATGGAATACTCAAGTTCGGAATATAAAAATTTAAATAAGACAAAACTATTCCATCGAATTATTTTCATTAGTGAATCAAACGAAAATACTCAATCGGGATATAAGAATCAAATGGAAATATTGACACGATTGTTGTAATATAATAACTGATAGTAGAGTTAGCGAATAATAAAATAATGTTTGAGATTGTTTCAAACTACATATTACAAATTGGAATCCTCAATACATTTTATAACCCAAATAACTCTACTCATTTAAAATATCTAGAAATTATTTCAACTTTGGGTTATCATGCAAAATGGATTGATATTCAGTAGGGGAAGTCAGGTCATTTGCGCTACTAGTTAGATGCTTTGGCTCGTGCACGAAAACTAGTTATGGCTCATTATAGATATAGTCCTAGTAAAACACTTTATTGAACTTTTCACGTGCATAAACAAATGGGTCATATTTCATAAAATCCTTTCTCTTCATCAGGATGACTCTAACATTATCAAATTGGTACCCGAATCGACTTTACAAGAATTTTTGTCCTCAGGAATTACTCAATCATAGTAAAACACGACCTCTTTGAAATATATAGTCTATTTTAAAAATGTTTTGAATTACACCATGGTTAGTCATTTATGCTTCATCGAGGTTTTAATCATTGGCACTTGCCCTGCAATACGTAAGATCCTTATATGAAATGCCATTATTTTGTAACGACATATTTTTCTCATACCTCGACGATAATACATAACCTTTTAGTCGATACTTCTTATACTCGTGTGCCATAAAATTGGGTCAAGTGGCGAGACGAGCAAGCCTTGACATGGCATCACCAATCTTTAACAATTGAAATTATGGATTACATAAGTTAATTGATAAGTTTTAAATATTGTGATTATTTATCATTGGATAAGGGACGTTTGACGTAATAATTACCTCTTGTGACACCCAAAGTCAACTGTAATTCTTTTTTGTTGTGACTGGATGTAATATATTTTTTACATTGAATGAAAAAATTATCAATAAGGTGATCAAGTATATAAGATAACAACCCAAAGTAAAATTACATCACGAACTTACTCTCTCCATTCGTCGACATCTTTATGGTTTTCAAACATATAATGAGTCAGTTGCTCATATTGTAAACTTGTCAACTTAACTTGTTTGCCCACGACTTGACCACCCTCATAGGCGAACTCATATCCATCATATACACAATTTTAGGTTCAAGCATATATTCCCTAAGGAACACGGATTCCTCGACAGTAATGTATTCCTCCGCAATGGATCCTTCTATATACCTCGTCTTCTTAACCTACTCTTTAAAAACTTTCATTAATCCTTCCAAACAGGTACATCTATCGGTATCTTACTCGGCCACAAAAAAGTTCCTCATCACATAAGTGCACTAATAAGTGAATATTTATGTCAATGTAGCGGGGGAAGTACTTCTCCAACAGACAAGTTTCTTAAGTAAGAGTTGCTTTTGCAGCCATGATGCAATTTCGATTGACTAGTTTTGCGCACAAAAGAGTGAATCAAAGGCTAATATGATTAATTTCCCTCCGTAAATACTTATGCTTAGAGAAATAGTTCTTAAACAATAAAGAGACTAGTTCCACGATCACATGTTAATAGTGAGACTTACACTTTTGTAGATCATGTGTGGCATAACTCACAATCCTCTATAAATTTGATGGAAAATTATAAAGAACTGTCAAATTATGCAGTGTGTATAAAAGCACCTTTATTTCTTTTCTCTTTAAAGTATATGCCCCACGGGGGATTATATTCAACCCATTATCGTCTTCTTTCAACCATAATTCCAACCTAATTTCAACACTTTAAGATCATGCCCTACCGTTTTTCATCCTTTGAGTGACTTACACATATGAATGTGCTCACAAGATGTTCGGTGATGTTGTTATTGGCATGTATAATATCTAATACGTGGTGCATGGGGTTACCCTTATAATACGGCAAGTCAAATATTATTGACCTCCTAGACCACGCCTTACCTTTCTTGACTTCATTCACAATAGGGGCCATTTTGATCTTGACAGTATTGAATTAATATTCTTCCTCGACACATTATCTCCACATTTGGAAGACCTCTTTTAAATTTCTAAACTGAAATCTTTATCTAAGGTAGCCTAATGTTTGAACCCATCTAGCAAAAAATTAGTGCCTTTATAAAATATAAGCCCGTGATTGGAAGGAAAGATTCTCCTGTGGGAATAATATATAATTTTTCCACTATCTTTTTGATGTTGAGATCTAGTTTACTCTCCAAAAATGGTACACCCAAATTAATCTTGTACATCACAACACGATAAAGCCCCATAAGCTACAAAATCATGAATTACCCAAATAAACATAGATTTTAAATAAAACTTTTCATGTTTGATAGAGTCAAATGCTTTCACAACCTCTACCAATAACTCATTAAATTCTTCTACCAATAGTACTAAGTATACATCAATGTCATTGTTTGTTCCTTTGGTCCAGGTTTCAACAAGTACAATATCAAAAATCCTGATGTCATGCACAACGAAAGAGGGTGATTTTGGGTTGCTAAGATCATTGACCATACACTTTGATTGGTGCTTAGAATGATAAATGTATGAACCCTTCTCTTGATATTGCCAAACGAATACTAAGTTGTTCATTAGAAAAATCTCAATAATTAAAATTTATGTTTTTCCAAACTATTGAGTCCATAACATGACGCATGAGATTATTCTCGAATTTTTCCCTAGCATTCCAAGTTATTGCATCCACTAGCCATGGTATTACGAAAAATCTCTTCAACCTAGGTCCAGTAAGGAAATATTTCCATACTTTTTTAGGCTCTGACACATATTTAGGTTCCCCGCATACCGAATACTGGTCAATATTTTCTTTCTCCTTTCGATATAGTATAAAAGCATGAATTAATTTATACTTCAAATTGTTCTTCTTACTCAGATGCTTATTTGGAATAATATGTTCCCCTTCCTCCAATTCAAAATTTCAGTTATGTTATTGCTTGATAAACGAAAATAGTTCTTCAAAATATGCAGACCAATCATGGCATGCAAACTTGTTTTATCGTTTCCAAACTTAGGGTACAATGGTTGGGTCAATTCGAGTTTCAAACTTTAGTAGTCATCATTAAGGTTTTTCCCTCTTCTGCCATAGAGAGAGAAAACCTAAAGTTATTCTAACACCTTTTTTCAGGCAGAAAATGCAGCCATGGTTAAACACTCAAGAGACCCTGATAATCCCACCAAATCTTGCAAGGCTAGAGGCTCGAATCTCAGGTGTTATTTCATTAACAGAAGGGAGACAACCCATGCTATTAGGAAGTTGCCATTGATCAAGGCTAAGAGGTATTTAGAGGATGTTCTTGTTCACAAACATGTCATATCATTCACAAGATTTTATAGGGGTGTTGGACGAACTGCCCAGGAGAAAAATAGGCATTCAAATAGACAAGGACGTTGGCCTGCCAAATCTACAAAGTTCATTCTTGATTTTCTTAAGACCTTTGAGAGTAATGCTGAGATGAAAGGTTTGCATATGGATTCACTTTACATATCTCACATTCTGGTGAACCAGGCATAGAAGAAAATGCACCAAACATCCATGATCACTAAAGAATTAACACCTATATGTCATCCCCATGCCTCATCGAGTTGATATTGGCTGAAAAAGAAGAGCCTGTGAAAAAAGAGCTAGAGTCTCATCGTGCAACTAACAAATCCAAGAAGTATGAAGCTATACACAATGGCAATTACTCTTGAATATTAGAGTTGAACCCAGTAACTCTAAGAAAATTTGAAATTTTTTGTTCTTATTGTTATACTTTTTGCATAAATGATATTTATTTTATTCCTTCGGAAGATTTTGGGGAAAAAAATCATCAAGGTTTTTCCCAACAACATCATAAGCACTAGAACCTCCACCATAAGATTTGTTTTCTTCCTTATCATAATCCTCACTGTCTTCCACCACATGAAATTCGTTATCATCTTCAATTAAATCATATAACATATTATGCTCTACGAGGGCATCCTCTAATACTTCCATCATTGTCCCAATTAATTGTTGTTATGGAGTTTGTTCGGGGACAAATGGATAATGTAATATCCCGTGAAAAGCCCACACCCAATAATCATCTTTCATACCCTCTCTAAGTAGATGTAATTTAATTATTTCCCACTCAAACACTTTCCCATCTCTATAACGTGCGTAAAGATAGGAGAACTCTTTATCCTTGACACCACTCTTTGCGAATTTTACAAACTTGGTAGCAACCCTACGTATACATCCCAAGTCCATTTATCTCACCTATCCACTCTTTTTATAAAGGATACCCCATAACAACTTATGTGAATAATTACCTACCATGGGTGAACAAAATAGGAATTTCTACAAGCTAGTTTATCAGTGTGGATAGTTGAACCATTAGTTAACTCAGACATAAGCACAGTCTAATTAACAACACTTCATGTTTAAATAGAAATGTTAAAACACTGTCATGTTGAAACCCTAAGACGCGTATACATACCAAATTAGTTTTAATAAAACTTTATAACCTAATCGAATCTAATTTTCATAACCTAGGTTGAAACCCTAAGCTGCGTGTACATACTAATTTGGTTTTAACTATACTTTATAACCCAATAAAATTCAATTTTTAAAACCTAGGTTGAAATCCTAAGTCGCGTATACATACCAAATTGGTTTTAATTATACTTTATATCCTAATCAAATCAAAATTTCAAAACCTAAGTTGAAACCCTAATCATTGTATATATATCAAAATGGTTTTAATTATACTTTATAACCCGATCCAATCTAATTTTCAAAACCTAGGTTAAAACCGTCAATTTTCAAAACCTAGGTTGAAAACCTAAGCCGCGTATACTTACCAAATTGGTTTTAATTATTCACATTATACATACAAATTATAAATACAAAATCCCAAAATCCTTTGAATTTTTAAATAACCCATAAATTACTTTTCAACCGAAATGATTATATTTACAATAAATAAAACATATATTCAATCCCAAACAAATCTTGAAGTCAAATTGTTCAAACCATAAAACCTTGGTGTTGGCACAAGTGATTTTCTAATAATATCAAGCTATGCATGTAAATATAACTATTTTATAGTAAACAAACACATATATTCAAGACCAAACAAATATTAAAGTCAAATTATTCAAACCTAGGTTTTGCCAAAGTTGTTTTCTAATAATATCAAATCCATACATGTAAATACAACTATTTTATAACAAACAAAGATATGTAATCAATAATTACAACTACAACTACACACACACACACATGTATATATATATATATATATATATATATATATATATATAAATGAGGAGGGGGGTTTGGTCTTCCCCATCCAATGGATAGTATTGAATGTTGGGGGTTATATCTCATGGTTAAATATACTGCAATGTAGAAGATTTCGTTTATGACAATATAGTAATTTCCCAAACAGTTATTTACCTAACTCTTCCATACTTGTACCGTATATTTGCGTGGCTCGAGAAGCATGGGAAAGGCAACTTTAATTTGAATATTTACACACTTTCATCCACTCACATTTCAATCCCTCACTTTGGAGCAACCATTTCCTTTCTACAATAACAGTCACACTCTCTCAATTCAGGCGCATCGTACACCACCACCGTAAGTCTCTCTCCCTCTTTATTTTTATGTTTTGGATATCTTAGGTATAATGTAATTTTGTGTTTCTTCATATTGAAACATCTCAAAAGAATTTTTTGGTGACATATTTTTGTGGTTTGGATTAACTGTTTCGATTTTTATGGGTTATCAAATAAGGTGAGATTTATATTTGTTTGGATCTTTGTTTTGTTTGGGTATTTCAGTTTGGACTTTCTATTCAAAAGTTACTTTTTATTCCGATCTCTCTCTTTCTCAAACACATAACTCCTATCTAAAATAATATTCTCCTTATGAAGTTAACCATAGTCCTTTTTTTGGTTCGATCTAATTCACCTTCGGCTCAAGAAGCAACACAGTCCTTAACGTATCCTAAGTCCCTCTCTCTTTCTCTCTGTCTATCTATCTATTTATCTATCGTTGTCTGTAATCTATGTTGGATCGGTTTGAGGAACTGCCAGAGCTATAACTATTTTTATGTTTGTGTTTCAATGGTCTATAGGTAAACCAAGTGGACAACCTATGAGGTTATTGGCATTCTATCAAAGGTATATTCTCTTTATCTCTCTCTTTCACTCTAATTTATTTTTAGGAGTTTTTTATTCTTGGGTCTTGATTTTTTAATTCAAAACTATTTTAGTGTTTATTTTACTTAATTGGGTTCTCTGGGGTATAGTTTATTCTTTTTTGGTTGTCTGGAGTTGAAAAAAGTGTTTGGGTTTTTTATTATTTTGTTTTCGCATTAAGTTTTGTTTATTTTTAGTTACAAATTTAAGAATTTTTTCGGTGTTGTTTTTTATTTCAATCACTACTCCAAAGAAGGAGATTTGTAACTGCCATTAGAAGTTACAAATGATTTTTATAACTGCTATTTTCCATCACAACTTATGGGGTCACAAAAAACATTATCACTCCCAACATTAGTCGCAATTTCGTATCACCCCTATGGGGGTTATAACATAGTGACAACAATTTTAGTAATTGTTGTCAACAGTTATGAGTCTAATATCTGTAACTATTGTTGATCGTAACAAATATAGAATTTGTGACTTCTAATATCAATTACAAATATTAAATTCTCAACTGCTGACAGAAGTTAAAAAATTTAGGATAATGACAAATTTGTGACTGCTATCAACAATTATAAAGTTTAATTTAGTAAAGTTTGTCACAACTACGAGCATTTACAAATATCTTTATATTTTAAAAAAAATTAGTAGAATATCCTTTACATATCCTGTAGACATATAACTTATTTAAACTTAAATTTAACATTAAGAATAATATCACATAACCCGCTCTGAGTATTATACAAGTCTAAAAAAATTCCATGAAATTTCATTTATATTTCAGACATTCCAAATGTCTTGTACACATAAACTTGTTTAAACTTAAATTTAACATCAAATAAACACATCTCGGTCGCCAAATACAAAAAGAACATTGAATTAAAAATAAACTAAAATAAATAGCGACACAACACTTTGATGACATGAACAGTGGGAAGTATTGATGCGGTAAAAACCTCCCTCGTGTACTCAGAGTACACCTGCTGAGCAAGTTCAATTGACTCAATTTTTTTTTATATGAGGCTCCTCGGTATCCACTGACTTGTGTTTGTATTGCTTGCCACGAAGTGTAAACACTTGGATCGTGGCCTTTGAATACTACATATGTCGGTATGCCATGAGTATACCTGCAAACAATAAAATATAATTATTATCATTAGAAGATAAAATTAAAGTTAAAAGTATATAATTTATTTACATATAAAATGCAACCCCCCCCCCCCCCCCCCCCAGGTGGGGGAAAATGATTCCTATCATTTTCATATGCATAACAATTTCCCATTTTGATCAAATAAAGAGAAAATACTGAGTCAATTATAATCAAGTCGTTCATGCACACTGACACACAGAAGTATATAAATAAATATATATAGAGAGAGAGAGAGAAGGAGAGAGAGAAAGAGAGCACAAATTATTTAGACGAACATGATCAATAAACTTTTACTAATAAGGAATATGATAACATTACAGAGACAACAAACACAAAATACCATATGTAAGAAAATTAAAAAAAAATAGACTTAGGAGACTTCAAATCCATGAAATATCCACACTAATTAACAATACCCAATCTACATAAAATTTCAATGACAGAGCAGTGCTCATGCATTGGCATCACTAGACATGAAACCCACAAACTCCTTTATCGAAAAGGACAAGAAAGGATATTTTATTGACAAACACTATTAAAAAAAACCTTATATTCACGCACAAACCCCTTAACTAGTAAGCATAGGAAAGGTGATTCAACTTGCATTTTATTTGGGCACTCCCATCATTCGGCAGCGGTTCAGATGAAAAACATGATGTTCTGTAGTGCGAGGTCAAGCTTGTAGAAACTTTTGTCAAACAAAGGCAAAGTAGTTGACGATGCATCAGAATGGGAAGAAGATGATGATGAAGGAGATTGCAGCGACATCACCACCTCTTGAAACATCCTCCCCTATAATCAATAAGATTTGCATAGTAAATCGGCGGGATAAGTGACACGAGTTTAGTACACCGAGAAAAAGTGAAGAACAAATCATAATAGATATTTTGCATCTAATTTGGAGTAAATCCGTGATCATCATGGAGAAACTAGTAGTGAGTGGTCTTGCTTGTACCAAGACCTCCATCATGGATGTTAAGATAAAAATCAAACTGCCATCAGTGGATAACCTTAGTGTCCAAATGATGTGTTTTAGGAGGTACATAACCATTTAATCAGTCCCTTAATATGTACCTGATATTATAAAAATTACATATAATGTCATAAATAAAGAAGTTTCTTTAGTATTATTTTCATATAGATAATAAATACAAAACTTTAGATTTTATAGAAAAGGATTGCACATCGGTGCTCGATCCAAACCCAAAATCGTCCACTACTAGATATGCCCATATCCTCATTTGTCACAATTATTTCCAATCTATACAGTATTTTCTACATACTTTTAGTATAATAAATATGGTTACAGATACCAACAAAATTAATGAAAGTTTAGGAACCTATGCAGATGAATATGAAGCTCCAACATATACCCCACTTTTATCAATTTCACTAGTTTTGCATTGCATGACATCCTTAGTTTCATTCATCTTTCTCTGCATTACCAACTTATGAAATCTCTCCTCGTGACTCTTCATCTCGCAGTACTACTTGACCTTTGTAACGATGACTCTTTATTGTTTATTGTTTGCCTGATATTACTTTTAAAACCAAACCCGTATCCCTCTTTATTTTTTGCTTGTATTGCAGATCTAAGAAATAAAGAATTGAAGTTTGATCTCATTTAATCGCAATTTCAGTTGCATAGTTATAAGTCCCAAATTTGAATATCAAGATTAAAGGCTAAGGTGTGTTAGTAACTTTGAATAGTTAAGATTCAGAAATTGGATATACATCGAACTGTCACACCTAACACCCAAAATTCAACAACCACTTGATTTTTGAAATGTGAAGAAAAACCGTTTTATGAATATGGCCATTCGGGATTCCTCCAGTGTGGGCTTGCCCTGAAAGAAGAGAGCAGAAAAAAAATCTCTCAACGCATGCAGGGATTCGAGGATGGATGTCCTCTTTCCGCCACTCGCACGATTTTCATAGGCTAACCTCAGATATAAATCGGTCGTTGCCAAAAGGGGAGGAAAAGAAAAAAAATCGAGACACCAGCCTATTTCTCTCAAAATAGGAAAAAGAATGTAGCTATCCCCAAAATGATAGCATCAAAGACAAACTGGTGCATATGAAACTAAATAAATTGGGGGTTCGCGGATTAAGTTACGAAATGGGAAGGTGTTAGGCACCCATTATTCCCTTTCAGTCTCTCATGGGATATAATGTTGCCCTATTTTTTCTCCAAGATATGACTCATGTGTATAAGATGTGTGATGTGGAAATAGGTGAGGAATACGTCATGGGAAGGACGAAAATGAGTCATTCTAAGAAGTATACGAAAGAAAGAGAATAATCGAAAATTACGATATTAGTGACCACCGAATCATGATTCACTATGAGGAAGTAAATATGAATGTTGGGTGGGAATACTAATTTGTAGGCGTATACATACACACCATACTACCAAATATGAGATTTAAACAAAATAGCGTAATGAACAAAATAGGACTCGAGTCCGATATTCGTTCGGAACACTTACATAGTCAAAATAGGCATCAAAGTCCACGTATTTAGATATATCACAAGGGTGGAGTTTATCCTATAAACCCAAATTTAGGACTCCTCTTTTGTTGGTTTTGAAGAAAATGTGCCCAAGTGTAATAGTGTAAAAAAAATTCTAGAGTCCTACTTTGGAGTTTATAGGTGAACCATCATTTTTATCTTTTTTAGTTTCATGATAATACGTTTTGTATGTACTAATAATAAAGATTAGTTGAGGTGAGAAGGTAAAATAAAGAAAAAATATAACAAAAGTGAAGGAAAAATTAAATGAATAAATTAAACGAGACATAAAAGGGTAGAAATAGACCTCTTATAGAATTTTGCTTTTGAAGTAGTGTAGATTGATTTTTAAGGTGGTTGAACGGTAGTGGAGTAAGGGTAAGATGAGAGGAAAATGATGGGGTCAATGTGATGTAAGAAAAATGGAGAGTATATTTAGAAAAAGGAAGTATTAGGATGATGGAGCACGAATTTCGAGGCTGATAATGTTCTAATTGATAAAAAGGGGATCCTAAGGAATGAGGTCATGGACACCTTAAATGGAAAAAATTAAGATTAGGGAGTCTACAAATCAGCATAAACCCTATCCTGCATATCAGTATACCCTTGGCTTACTGGCAAAGAGAAATACACCTCTACCTATAGGTAGAGTTTGAGGTGCCTATAAGTAGTCCAAAAAAGCTATTTTTAGAAAAACAGGCATAAAGTGCAAATCTTAAGTCCTAATCCTACACGACTGGGAAAATTAAAAGGTAATTTAGATCCCTATGAGAATTTGGTTCGGCTTCGAGATCTTACCAAAATCAAACGGGGCTTGAAAGCTCCCGATGGACTCTAAACGGGGGGAGTAAAAAGGCAAGTACTCATGAATCGTAAGGCCAATTTGCACCCGGGATGGACCCATGAAAAGAGGATTCATATCTCTATGATAGTTCATTGGGATACACTCAGGTTGGGCTAACAAGATTGAAAGAATCCTATAGCCTCTATATCAGGGTTTGGAGTTGAACCTAAGGTCTGAGGGTAAAAGGAATAGTGTTAATAACCTAAGGAAGTTTTTGTATGGTACTAGGATGAGATGTCTACAGAGACCCTTGATGGGTGATCTTAAAACAAGCAGAGTTCGTTAAAAGATAAATAACACATGGAAGGTTAAGAGTTTGAGGGAAAAGGCTTCTACACAGGAATAAAAGAGGAAGTGACCAAATCTAGCGGGTCAAGGATGATTATGCACACATAAAGAGTGAATGATTGATTCAGGGGGTCAGGAATGATTCTGTAAACCTAGGTCAATTCTATAGAACTAAAGTGTGAAAGAGACTAATTCAGAAGATTGAGGCTGCTTCTTTAGACTTAGGTAAATTCTGCGGACCAAAAGAGTGAAAGAAATTGATTTAGGGGTTTAGGACAATTCTGTAAGCCGAGGTCAATTCTGTGAACTATAGAGTGAAAACAATTGATTCAGAGGGTCGAGGCCAATTTTTTACAAACCTAAAGATTTAAAGTGACTGATTAAGGGGGTCGAGGTCGAGGCCTATTTTTTGAACTTAGGTTAAATCTGTGAACATAAAGAGTTAATAAAATCGATTCAGATTGATTTTGTGGACCTAGGTCAATTTTGTGAACCTAAATAGTGAAAGAGATCCATTATGAGGACTGAGGTCGATTCTGCGGACATAGGTCAATTATATAAACTTAAAGAGTTTTGATGGTCAGTGGTTACAACAGGTGACATTATTCTATTCGGACTCCACTAGGGAGTATGCTAGTGATGTGGGCTCTGCGAGTGCTGGAATGCTTTGTTTAGTGAATTTCTTGAAGCTCTTATATACTTGATCCTATAGAGATTTTTTGGGAATTTTTATGAATTGTTTTTGGCAACTTTTTAGATTTTTTTAGGATTTTTACGATGAAATTTGAGAGGATTGTCGATAGGCATTGGTCATGAACTCCTGGGATTCTCAAGGCAAGTGAAGGGTCACTATATATAGGCATGACTAGGGTATTCCTATTGGCATACCCCCTAGATGCTTAAAAAAGGGGACGACCTTTTTCATTTTTCATATCTTCACTCAAATGAACTTTCTTCTCTCTCTAGAAACATGCTTCAAGTATTTTTTTCCTAAAAGAAATCATAAAAGGTGAAACAAATAACTCTTGGATGACTACTGATGACTGAGCTGGCCTAGACTGTCGCGATGCCGGGGCGTTGGTACTGGAGAGTGAGAATACTTACAATAATTTTGATCCTGTTCTTGATGAGAGGGTTTTGCTGCGAGAGTCGGGGAACAATCATTCTATGAGGTTAAAGAACCCAAATGGTTATATGAGTGTTTGATCTTGATTTTTGTTTTTTTATTTTCTCTCTCTTTTATCCCAAGGATTCTAAAGGTTTTTTTTTCTCATGTGCAGGAAGATATCGCATCATCAAGTATCCTTTCTCGTGGCTTGACGGGGATAAAGAAGGTGTGGGAGAAACTCACTCAGGAGGTGGAGTTAATGGTGGAGGCTGCTGGATTTGGCCCTCTGGTTGGGGCTTTGGATGAGCCGCCACATTTTTCGACGGTGTTGTGTGCCCAGGGCTAAAGGTGGTGGATACCACCCCCACGTGGGCATAGGGGAGATAACAATTACTCCCATGGATGTTCATCAATTGAGTAGGTCAGAGTTCGAAGGTCACCAAATCGTGGTGGATCGAACTTTATGCATGTTTGAGGTCGCAGTTCGGGCTATCCTAGGGGATATTGGGTGGATCATTTTGTTAGATTCCATTAGGATATCGGTGTTAAAGGACACCTTATTGATCAAACATATTGATGTGACAAACTGATAGGAGGTAAGGCAGGCAACCCGTTTGTTTATTTTGCTCTTGCTTGGGAGATTTATGGTGGCGATGTCGTCCATTTATGATTTTTCCCCTTCTTGAGGATCATCTCAAAGATTAAATTGTATGAATGGGGGAGTTTCACGTTTACAACCCTTTATTCTACTATGGGTGTCATTAGTTTGTGTCACTAATAGACTTTTACGGGGCCCAGGTACCTTTTGGAGATAACCTTCAGATACAATTTTCTTTATTTTCTTGTTGTCTTTCTCATTTTCCTTTCTTGACATTTGTATCGCTTTCTGAAGATGTGGTTCTATAAGGTGATTGGGCATAATATTGGATTGGTGTCCTTGAATATGAGTGATGTGGCTAACTTCCAGAGGATATACCGGTGGAAGAAGTCAAAATGAAGGCCAAAGGAGTTTTTTGGCTCTGAAGGATGTGAGGGTGATGTTGAACGCCTCGATGAGTGATCAGGTTAGGCTCTGGTTTTGTCCTTTCTTTTTGGATTTTATGTTTTATTTGCATCTTTAGATTTTTTATGACTGGCCTTTATTTGGGGACGTATTATGTTCTATGTTTGACGTCTGTCCTCGAGGGTTGTAGGGGTTATGGACATACATTCCCAAATACAGAGGTTGCTAGCACATAAGTTTAGGTACGTCTGATACTTAGGGGAGAGGGTGGTGAGGCAAGTAATAGAGGGTGAGGTAGAGGTCCCACCGTCATCACCACCAGAGTTCATGAGGCGAGTGTAGGAGATATCGAATGAGGCAAAGGCGACGGCGATGGAGGGTAAACCTTACATGCTCTACACAGACATGATAGTAGGATATGATTATCTAGACTTCACAACCAGATGGTTGATATTGTCTTCGATTTACGATGTGGAGGGTATCCCTCCACCATTATCAGGATTAGGGAGGGATACTAGTGTGACTATATCTTCAGCTTATAGCTTTAGTGGTGGAACAATGGTGGAGATAGAGAATGTTCCTATCAAGCACATTTCCAATCCCTCTTACCACATTCAGCTGGGTGGTGGGCAGGTTGTCTTAGTGCCTCATCGTACTCAGGTGGAAATAGATGGTTGAACTCCCCTTTCAAAGGAGGTTCTCAAGAAAGAGATATGAATTCATTTTTTTGCTTTTCATTTTTTTTATCTGCTTCTTTATTACTGAATTGCTCAGTTTTATTGGGTGATTCTTTTACAAACTAGTCATATATCGACATCGTGGTTGCCGAACATTCGAGACTGGATGTCTTTGGTGTTCAATCATATGAGAAAAGTTGACATGTCATGTATGGTTCCACCGTCCACTTTTGAGAGAGCTCTAGTCCTGGGAGTGGGGGATCTACCACTCGCCATCGTGGAAGCGCGTTCACTGAGGTGCTTGAAATGGAGGTTTTTAATTGACACATTTTTGGAAAGTCCACGCTGCACCTTGGTAAATTTTTTTGATTTTTTTTTTTTTCCTTTTCTTTTGTACCGGAAAAATGTAAGCATAATGACGAATATATACAAGATGCATTTTTCATTATTTTTTATTTATCTTGGATCAAATGACCTATTATGCTACGGTTTTATTTGTTGTAAGTTAAGTATAAAAAACATGCATTTATTTTTATTTTTTATAAAGAAACACTCAAAAAACTCTTGCAAATAGGTTGTCTTTGACAAAAAAGTTTCTTTATTGGAAATATGTATGCAAAAGGGGAAGGTAAAAATTTTCCAAAAATAGGGGGATACCGATCGACATGCCCCTTCACCTGCCTATTGGCATACTAGTCAGGTCCAAATCACCATTCTAGCCAGTATTTTACTCCTTCTGCACTTGGGTGAACTTTGGAACAGTTGTTATAGTAACAGGTCAAATCCTTTATTTTTTGTGAGTGATTTTAGATATAAAAATGGGGTTTAGAAGGGAGTTTCATCACCACACTTTACTATCTTTTCTTCCAATTTTCCAAATCATCTTCTCTTCTTGAAATGGACATTCCCATGACCAAAGCATTCAAGGCTTACTTGAGGGTTTGGAGGTCGCGTGACTTTACAACATAAACTACGAGGCTTTTAACTTGCGCTTGATCACCTTGTGGCGTAATCGTTCCTTGGATTTGAATATCTTATAAGCAACACTAATTTTCTGGTACCCAGAGGAAAATATGTGTGTTTTGGGTCTGTATGATGTATGCCCCACATACGAGGATTTTTCTGCGATGTTGGGCGTTAACTTTGGTGTTATAACAACTATGTCAGACCTATCCCGTTCGCCTCAGTCATCGATAGAGGAGTTACTTCATATTTATCCTTCGATTTCCTGACCACTGGGGCATGGAGGGAGTATTGTCCTTCTGACGGTGTTAAATTTTGTGTGTGGAAAAGACTATATCGATAATGTCTTTGTTAGTGCTATGGCACTGGGGTTGACTTTCTGGATACTTTTAATAACTGGTGATATGATGGTGGACTCTGAGGTGGCCACGATTATGCTGTGGATATCTCATCATTGTAATCCTACTGTTGTCTTACTGGTGCACACTATGAATGGCCTGGACACCTAGAAGGAAGGTCGATCTATTTTTTTACGGGGAATCCCCGTGATGCTATTCATATGATTGTCAGAGAGACTTCACTTCGAGGCTCCCCCTAAGTACCCTTTGGCAGGTGTTCCCAATGTCTTTTCATGATCTTTTTTTATTTTTGTCCCATTTGCAGAAAAACTGGCTGAATTAGCTTACGGTGCATTAGTCTTGAAATTGTCACTGGTTACTGCCATGGTGAATCAACCTACAACCTGTTCTACAACTGAGTGACTACCGTTATGTCCGATTAGTAAGCCTTCGTTATACTTCCTTCTATTTTACTAGGTAAATTATGCGTTAAGTTGGTTGGGTACAGATTTTTCTTCCTCGTATAACCAACTTCTTTCCTATAAAAGGTCTGGCTGAATCTCTGAGGATGATCTTGGGACCTTTGCGGCACTGCCACCGATTGTCTACACATCCATCTTAATGTATAGGAGAGCTTGGGTTTATACTTGGGGATTATTTAAAACGTTTATGGATGAAGTTAGTTATGGAGGTTTGTACTGAGTAGACTGGATAAAGGTGGCTTGTGATGTATATTGTTCTAGAGGAGGGCATTGGAGTTTCATTCAAGTTGATCAAGGCATACCGTCGCATGGAGAGGATATGGAAGCGTAGTCAGGATTGGAATTCTTGGGGTCCGAGAAAGAGAAATGATGATGAGGCGGGTTTGTCTGGCAGTAAAAGTGGGTCTTGTGGGAATGTGGAGAGGAGTTTAGCAAGAGACATGTTTGTGAGTAGGTTAAGTTATGGGGTTGGTAAGGTGTTTTGTTTGTTTTTCATTCTTGTAGGTGATGTGTTATGTAATTGTCATATTTTATTTTTAATAAAAGAATGGGATGCTGTTTTTGACATATTTTTTTGTGCCTTTGAACGATCTCTTCTTGTCTAAACTATTTATATTGATCGCTAAGGCATATATAATCCTTTGTTCATCTAAATGATGAGAGAGACTAATGTTCTCGATGGGAGAAATGAATAGCATTTTGTGAAATAAAAAGCACCGTACCCAAATCATTTTTATGGTCTACCCACGTACCTCTGTGGGGTTTATAAAGTTTTGATTTTTTATTTGAAAAGGGGATTTGAGAGGACCACGTCCTACGCAGTTTATTTTTTTGGAGTAGAAAGGATGAGAGAAGAGACATAACACAATGAGAGTTCGAATAAGGGGTAATTTTTTTAAGACGGTCTAAATTGATTGGATATGCCATCTGTTATCCATTGGTGTCTGTGAGCATAGGGGCACCACCTCACGAAAATTTCTTTATGATGTAGGCCTCTCTAGTTAGGTTTTAATTTTCTTTTTGGATACTGGATGAGTTCTATGATTTCTTTAAGGGCAATATCTCCTTCTTGAACACTAGTTTCCTTGAATTTTTTTTAACGATCGCGCAATACGAAAGTTGTACCCTTACATATGATATAAGGCTTTTAATCTTATTTCATCCAAGAGTACAAGTTCCTCGTAGCGGCTTTGCTGCCAATCTTCTTCGTCGACTGACTTTCGAGCAAAACCTAAAAGGAAGGTATTTTAAGTTTGATAGGTAGGACCACCTCCATTCCATATATTAGGGAGTAAAGAGTAGCCCCAATGGGCGTTTTGATGGAGGTAAGATATCCCCAAAGGTCATATGGGATCCAATCTGCCCAATCTCTACAACTTTTGATAATTTTACTGATGATGGTCTTGAGGCTATTATTGGCCGCTTCGATAACCCCATTAGTTTGCGTTCAGTAGGGAGGTGACTTTTTCCTTTGGATTCCATACTCGTCAACTAGTTTTGTGACCTCAGCTTCGAAATGGATCCTATTGTCTAATACTAGCTTATGGAGAACTCCATAGCGATAAATGATGTTTTTCTCAATAAACTTGGCTACTTTATTTTCATTTAACACTGCATATGACTCGACTTTAACCCATTTCGTGAAGTAATCAATAGATACTAGGATGAATTCATGCACATTTAATGCCTTGGGAGTAACTTTCCAGATGATGTTTATGCTCTAAGTGGAGAAGAACCAGGGATAAGTCATGTTGTACAACTCCCAAGGTGACAAGTACTGAAGGTTGGCATATAGTTGGAATTTAGGCATCTTATGGCGTAAGTAGTGAAGTCATAAACTATGGTGGTCTATTAATATCCTTGATAAATAATTTTCTTGGCAATCATATGACTGTTCATATGGGGTTCACGTTTCCCGTTATGGATCTTTTGCATCACGCCTTTAACCCCAGCCCCTGTTATGAAAAGTAAGTGGGTTCCATCGAAGTTTCTCTTGAAGAGTGAATTATCATAGATATTATATTGAGCATCCAGTATGCGAAAGATTGCACGATCTTTCTTATCGGTGCCCGGAGGATACGTACCATGCTTGAGGTGGCACAAATGTCATAATCCTACTATGTCTGCATATTTCTCTGTTACGAGCTCAATGTGGTAGAAGTGAGTGGGTGCTGCCTTTTTACTAGAAAGAGGGCGATTGTTATCCCCTCATGCATGTCGACTATAGAGCTAAGGTTGACAATTCATTAGCTAGGATATTTTTCCAACGAAGAAGGCAGTGGAAAGTGACATTTTCCAACTTGGAGGCGAGATCTTCGATATGATGATAGAAGGGTAGGAACTTATCTTTTTTAACTTTCTATTTTCCGAGAACTTTCCCCACGATGAGAGATGAATCTCCATAGACATCAATGGACTTGATTTTTTTCTCGAGGGTAATCTTGATCCCTGTTGATGTAAAAAACTAGATCGCTCTAATTATTCAATCACAGATAAATAAAATGAGACAAAGATTTTTAAAGTGGTTCAGCCTTATAAGAATGGCCTACGTCCACTGTTATGTTATTGTTGAGTGTTGTGGAATTCTTGATTACAAGTTCTCTCAAGAAATTCCCCTCCCCTTAAATGAGGGTGATACAAGGTATTTATAGCCCTTAGGCTGTATATGAAAAGGTTGATACATTAAATGATATACATATGAAATGGTAATACATTTAATGCAGCGTGTGCGTCAAGATGATAAACATTCAATGAATAATTGAACTTTTGATTATCTTGCAGTTTATACTACGGCCGAGATGCAGCTCGGACCGCCTTAGTTCCTCGGAGCGCTAGAGTACCTCGGAGCGTTAGAGTACCTCGGAGTGCTGAAGCTCCTCGGTGTATCCTCGTTGCTCGGAGAGAACATGAGTTGGTCGGGGAAATGAACTTTCTCGTTGTTATTGTGCCACGTAGATTTGACAAATGTCTTCGTATTATTCGCCCACATCAGCATATTAATTTTGGTATCAACAGAAGCCCCCAATGTTTCATATTTAGAACTTTGAGGAGTATGGAACATTCTTTCTCGGTATATGGCAATATTAAATGACCTTCCGGGATTTTAGGAGCATCGTATTTGAATTTATTTCCAAATTCACAGAATCCGCCTTTTTTTCGAATTTTTACGAGCGCTTCGATCTTTGTGCCCTTTTTTGTCCTTTTCCCCGCCGGAAGTTCGACAGTTTCTTTTTGTAATCATTTCCTTCGCAGCTTCCCAAGGTAAAGTATTTAAACTTCTTAGGTAACCATACCGTCGTCTACCTTTTCCAATTTTCTACATTCAAGCTTTTCGAATTCTCCAGTCTTTCTTTCTCTTGTGCGTTCATCCTTGTTTTCGTTCGTTGTCAACAGACCTCCTTTCTTCCTGTAAGATCTTCTTCCTTTCTTCTGTATTTCTTTTATTCAGTATGGTTTATATTGTGGAGTCTGTTGAGAAATTCGTTCCGATTTTTCCATTCCTTCCTGGGTAACTCTGGAGGTTCTTTCTGAGCCTTTAGATTATTTTCGATTGGCTGAGGGACATTGGTTCCCCAGTCTATTCATTGCTGAATGTGGATTTTCTTTTCCGCCAAATCCCTTATGCTTAGAGTTCTGTCTATACTTTGACGTTCTGGGGTTTGCATAAGAACGTTGCAGACGAGCACATCAGGTCTGCATCATATTTGCTGCAGTATAGGATCTATAGGACTTCTTATACTGCTCGTCATGTTGAGCCAGCTTCAACTCCAGAGGATTCTTCTTCAGATTCTCACATCCCTTTAAGTCAAAGAATGGGCAGGAAAAGAGCTCCCCCTGCTCTATTTGATGACACTACTTCTGCTGCTGAAGCCAAGAAAAGCAAAGTTGATGTCCCAGAAGGGACTAAGAAGGTGGATGTTGCACCTTCCAAAGCTGCCGAGAAGCACCCAGTGGCTCCGAGCAAGAAGGTTGCTCCTGTCGAGATGACTGCTATCTCTCCGACCAAGAGCTCTTCCTTGGTTGAAACTGCCGAAGTCCCTTTGAGGAGATTGAGGAAATCATCCTCAGTCAATTTGGCTGAAAATGTCTCTTCTCCACCATCTGGTGTTGTTGGTGTTCCAACCATCATTCCTCCGAGCTCTGCAATGATCTCGGTAAAAACTTGGATCATACCCGAGGTCCAAGGAATTGATGAAAATATTTCTAGGGATATGCTGACATCCCTAGCTACTCGTCACCTTGCTTCGATAAATTTCTCACATTCTGAATATCCTTTCTGTCTTTGAATACTTGTATTTTTGCATTGACCTGTCATTTTTTCCTTTGTTTAGCTGGTGAATTGTTTTAATAACATTGTGAAGAAAGACGAAGCTATTAAAGCTTCCAGCTCCTCGTCAGGTGTAGAGGATGATCTGCTGGGTTTAACCCAATCTTTGAAGGATTCTCGTCAGCAGTATAACGAGGACAAAGCTGAATGGGAGAAAAAGTTGTCTATAGTTGAGGCCGAGAAGGTGAAGTTGGCTGAGACCTCCAAGAGTTTGGAGGATAAGGTGAAAAGTTTAGAGGTCGAGCATCAGAAATATGACGACAAGCTCAAGAACTTTGGAGAGCTTGAAGATAAGCTGAAAAAGGCATAGGAAGAGTTGTCCGCCCTGCAAGATATCAAGGGCCAGAAGGAAGAATTTGATGTGAAGCTCTCCTCGGAGAAACTGAAAAGAAAGCTCGCAGTTAAAAAATCCTTCAGCGCTGGCTGGGATAAAGGATGGGACAAGGGGATTGCTGTGATGACATCCCAAGTTCAATACAGGAAGTTGAAATACTTCCGAGATGGCTGGGTAGCTGCCCTGCAGGAATTGAAAATCAAAGAAGATTCTGGGCTATTCCAGCTACACCTCCCTGGTCCTCCCCCACCAATTGTGGAAGAAAAAGAAGATGAGCCTATCTCTGATGAATCTTCCATGGCCATAGGTGATCAAGTCCCTGCCTCTCTTCCTTCTGCCAACGAGGACATTTCTTCCATGCCTCCTCCTCCTGAGAAAATTTTGACTCCTGCTGATCAGGCTGCTTTTACCACCGAGCAACCAAGCTCCTCGTCCCAGCCTCCCGAGAAAGTCTTGGGAGACAAGGAAAAGGTGTGAAGTTGTTCGGTATCATTTCTATCTTTCATTATTTGTAATCAAACAATGTAATCCTTTTGTGATCTAATAAAATACATCTTTGTTCATCTCTGTTGTTGATGATTTGTTTTTGTTGATTGTTGTCTTCTTCTCATCTTTAGTTTGTGGCTAGAATGGAAATGATATCTGCACATGATACAAAGCTGATGCAGCAATGTCATGAGTATTATAAAGCTGGTCATACAAATTTGAGTGTATCAGAAATTGTTGACATCCTTGGCCATGATGCCTCAGAACAAGCAATTGAGGCTTATCGGTACTTGAAGGATTTACTCGACCGAGCTGTGGCCAACAGTGTGGCCTACTATGAATTGATCGAGGAACTTCATTATACCTTAGAAGATCTACAACATCAACACAATGAATCAACTGCTTTGCTGCACAAGGAATATGAAAATAGATATCAACAGCTTTCTTCTGAAACAGGCCATAAAAAGATCCTTGCTGGATACGATGTTAGGTAAAGAACTCTAAAAGGTGAAGTTGAGGCCTGCAGGCAGATTGCTGAGTTGCTGGAACAAGAGAACAATAATTTGCAGAAAAAGTTGGCACAGTATGAATCTGCAGCGTCATCTTCCACTACTTTAGTACAAGTTACCGATGAAGGTTTCTCGTTCTTAGAAGTTGAGAATGCCAAATTAAGGCAAGAGTTGGACGTTCTGAGAAGATCTGGTATTTCCACTACTGCTCGGGGACGAGGAAGAGGATCTCGTGGGCGAGGAAGAGCTGTTCAAAATGTTGTCGAGGAGCAAAATTCTCCACCTGCTCGGAGTCGATCAAGGGTTCTCAGTCGTAATGTTGAAGAATCTCGTACTCTGTCAACATTGGAAACTCAAGCATACCAATTGAACGCCAAAGATCAGGCTTTATCTGAAATGTCCAAGAAAAATCTATCTTTGAAAGATCAACTTACTGCAACGAAGTCTGCTTTAAATGATAAAGATGTTTTTTCCAGGAGCCTTCACGAACAATTGGATAGATTAACCTTCCAATTCCATAAACAGCCCAGGGAATTTTGGATGGCATGATACAATGAAGCCCTTGTTCATTTAGATGCTTGTATTGAATATGCCAATAATGAAGGTTATAAGCAGGGGTGGTTGAACGCCCTGGGTGTACTAAAATTGGAGCAAGGGCATTTTTTTATGGGATTATCATGCTCCAGGGTTACTAGACTTGCCTGTGCCACCTTTCAAATTGGACATGGAATGGATCCCAGCTCGTTCCATTCCTCGGAGTTTAATTTCAAAATACCTTGGCGACTATAGTCTTCATTCTCAGACTGAATTATCTCATCCCGAGCATCTCTTGGATACACCTTCGGTGATGAACGTCAGAATGCTCAGAGATATTAATTTCATCAATTCTCCTTTTTGCCTGGAGGATCCTCCTGCCGGCGAGGAACCTGTTTCAAAAGCTAAAGGAAAGAAACTAATAGAATAGGTTTTTCAATGTAATAATTAGCACATATATGTAGCTTGTAATATATTTTGACCTTAATGAAAGAATTTCATTTTCTGTTTGCAAATTTGTATTGCGATTGTCTTGTGTTTATCAAACATTTTTATATTTGTGTATATGTATCTGTTAAAAAGATAACAATATGGTGCTGTTCATCAACCAACTTAGTAATCAAACTTACAAATATCAATGTTGCTCAATCACTTAATAATAAAGTAATGAGTATAAAATGTTTAAAATGTTTCCAACCAACCAAGGTTGTTAAATTGTGTTTGTCGACCAACTACAATTGATGGGTTTTTATCCCCGACCAACCATACTTGGTAAACTTTTTCATAAAATGTGTCCGACCAACCATGGTCGATAGTTTATCCCCGTCGACCAAGTATAGTTGATCACCGACCAACTATACTTGGTTCAGTTTGGAATTCTTTGTATTTTCTGGAATGATTTTACCTTCCGACCAACTTATTGGCCTATTTTCAAATCAAATGATATTGTTCTTCCCTCAACCGTAGTTGATTATTGAACTATCAGGTTCTTTCGAACTATCTTGTCCACTAGTTATCTTACCAACCTTAGTTGGTCACGCTAGTGTACGCCTCCTAACCAAAGGAGTATATTTTTTGGTTCTTTCGAGCTATCTGTCCACTAGTTATCTTACCAACCTTAGTTGGTCACGCTAGTGTACGCCTCCTAACCAAAGGAGTATATTTTTTGGTCTCGACCTTTTACCAACCGGAGTTGGTCGTGGGTTTGAACTATCGTCTTCTTTTGCTGTCGAGCAGCGTAGTGTACAACACTAGTATTCCCCGAAAAACTTTCAAACAAAGGAGAGGAAAATGGTGAAAACATCATCGTTTTATTCATATTGATGGAACCGTTGTACATTTTACATCATTGATAATACTTGCGAAGGTGTTCAGCATTCCAAGCATTCTTGAATTCGTCTCCTTCTAGAGTTGCTATTCGGTAAGTTCCTGGTCGAACAACTTCTGTAACTCGGTAAGGCCCATGCCAGTTTGCCTCCAATTTATTATGTTTCTGAATTACCTTCTTTAGCACATAATCTCATTCCTTTAAATCGCATTTCCTCACCCTTTTGTTGTAGAAAAGAGCTGTTCGTTGTTGATAGGCAGCATTCCTAATGGATGCCTCTTCTCTGACCTCCTCGAGCATATCCAAATCCAGTCTTCTCATCAAGTCACTGACAAGAGAATTGAAATTCAGTACTCTATGCGTTGGAAGACCCAACTCGGCAGGTATTACAGCCTCACTTCCAAATGCCAGCATATATGGTGATTCTCCAGTCGCTGCTCGGGGAGTTGTTCGGTAATCCCACAATACTGATTGTAGCTCGTTAATCCAGTTAGCTTTAGCTTCACTTAGCCTTTTCTTCAAACCATTTAACAGTGTTCTATTCGTCACTTCAGTCTGTCCATTGCTTTGAGGATGGCCTGGTGCTGAATGAACCTTCAAAATGTTCGACTGATGACAATAGGCAGCAAATTCCTCGTTATCAAATTGGGTTCCATGGTCTGTGATGAAGGCATAAGGGAGACCATATCGACAGATGATATTCTTCCAAACGAACTGGTATACCTTCTCGTACGTCATGTCGATAAGGGGTTCAACTTCTACCCACTTAGTAAAATAGTCTACTGCGACGACGAGGTACTTGAATCTTCCTCGGGTGGTTGGCAATGGTCCCACCAAATCAATTCCCCACATGGCGAATGGCCAAGGGGAAGTTATGGGTGTTAACAATGCTTGTGGAGTTCGTCGGATAGAGGAAAAACGTTGGCACTTGTCACATTTCTTAGCATAGGCTATACAATCATCCCTCATCGTCGGCCAATAGTATCCTTGAGTCATTACCCTTTGTAAAAGTGTTCGACCTGCTACATGAGCTCCACAAGACCCTTCATGGGTTTCTTCGATCAATTCTTTCACCTCGGAGGGATGTACACATCTCTGCAAACCTGCCATAATCCCTCGTCTATATAAAATACCATTAGTTAATACATACCGAGCAGCTTTATACTTCAATTTTTTAGCAGCGAGCTTATCCTCTGGCAATTCTCCCTCTTCAATATATACCCTGATGGGATCCATCCAAGAAGGTCCTAAATCAAGGGTAATAACATTCATCGTCAAGTTTTCATCTATGCTCCGACTTTCCAATACTTCAATTGGTATCGTTCTTCGCAGATCGGTACGAGTAGCTGATACTAGTCGGGCCAGTGCGTCTGCTTGTACATTCTCCATCCTCGATATTCTCACCAATTGAATGGCATCAAATTCTGTCAATAACTCCATCACCTTTGCATGATACTTTGCCATTAAATCTCCTTTAACTGCATATGTTCCTGTCATTTGATTTACAATTAATTGAGAATCACTGAATACAATTACTTGCTGTGCTTCCATAACTTTTGCTAAGTTTAAACCTGCTATCATGGCCTCATACTCAGCTTCATTATTAGAGGCTTTCAATTGGAATCGTAAAGCATATTCCATGTCAATCTCATTTGGGGTGTTCAAAACAATTCCTGCCCCGCAACCTGCTGTGCAAGATGAGCCATCTACATATAATCTCCATATGGGCAACCCGTCTTCAAATTCCTTATCTGGCAGGGTTCCTCGGTGAAATATTTGTTGCTTCTTTTCATCCTCCCTTGACACTTTTCGCTCCTCATCGACCATCTCTTCTCGCTCTTTTACCAATCGGAGCTGGTCTGAGCTCGAAGTTGACGATCTCTCTTCATCCATAATCCCTTTTACCAACTCGAGTTGGTCTGGGTTTATGTCTGTTGATCCTGTAACATCCACAGGTTGGTCAGCGAGCACCTTTTGCTCCTCGGGGGTATCAGGGTATGTAAACTCTGCTATAAAATCTGCTACAGCTTGCCCTTTTAATGATGATCTGGGTTCATACACAATATCATATTCACCGAGTTCTATTGCCCAGTACATCAGTCTTCCTGATTTTTCTGGCTTGTGAAGGGCTTGTCTCAATGGCATGTCGGTATACACGACGATTGTATGGGCCTGGAAGTATGGCCTCATTCTTCTACTTGCTTCAATTGATGCCAATGCCAATTTTTCTAGCTTTGGGTACCTGATTTCTGCACCTCAAAAAGCCTTACTTGTGTAATAGATGGGTTTCTGAACCCCATTCTCCAATCTAATCAATGCTGAGCTAACTGCATTCTCTGATACCGCCAGATACAAGTACAACTTCTCTCCTGTTATTGGCCTGGACAACAATGGAGGTGCTCCCAAATATTTCTTCAAGTCTTGAAAGGCCTTTTCACATTCCTCAGTCCATTCAAAAGTTTTTCGAAGTGTTTTAAAGAATGAGAGGCATTTATCAGTTGCTCGGGACACAAATCTGTTGAGCGCTGCAACTCGTCCTGTAAGACTTTGCACTTCTTTCTTTGTTGTTGGAGATCGCAACCCTAAAAGAGCTTTGATCTTATCTGGATTTGCTTCAATGCCTCGCTGGTTGACAATGTATCCGAGAAACATTCCTTCTCGTACTCCAAATGTGCACTTCGTCGGGTTGAGATTCATCTGGTATTTATCCAGTTGATCAAATGTCTGAGCTAAGTCAACTAAATGATTTGCAGCTTTCTTGCTTTTTGTCAGCATATCATCGACATAGACTTCCGTGTTGCAACTGATTTGTTCGGTGAAAACCTTGTTCATCAGCCGCTGGTATGTCGCTCCTGCATTTTTCAAACCAAAAGGCATAACATTATAGCAATAAGTTCCCCTAGGGGTAATAAAAGAAGTACTTTCCCTGTCTTCAGGTTTAATTTTGATCTGGTTGTAGCCAGAATACGCATCCATGAAGCTGAGCAACTCATGTCCCGAGGTAGCATCCACTAGTTGGTCAATTCTAGGCAATGGAAAATGATCTTTTGGGCATGCCTTGTTGAGATCAGTGAAATCAACACACATTCTCCATTTATTGTTCTTCTTATTTACCATCACCACATTTGCCAGCCAGTCTGGATATTTCACATCTTCAATGAATTGGGCTTTCTGGAGCTTCTCGACCTCCTCTTGTATGGCTTGATTCTTCTCGGGGCTAAATACCCTTCTTCTCTGCTTTACAGGCTTGATCTCCTTATTCACATTGAGTTCGTGACATAAGAAGTTTGGATATATTCCTAGCATGTCCTCATGACTCCATGCGAAAGTTTTCTTCCTGTTTCTCAAGAACATTATCAACTCTTGTTTTATTGAAGCATCCAACGACGAACCTATCTGGGTTACTCGTTCAGGGTGCTCCTCGTCCAGAATAACATTTTCTGTAGATTCTACCACCTGTCCTTTTACAAGTTGGGATTCATCCTTGGGATCAAGAGTTTCAATTTCCGTACCTTCCTCCACCTGGTAGGTAATAGTCTTTTTCCTTGATTCCTCAAGCTCCTCTTGCTCGGCAGATGAATAATAGCATTCCCGAGCTATTTTTTGATCACCTTTCACAACTCCTACTCCGAAGTTTGTTGGGAATTTTAAGCATTGATGCACTGTAGATGGAACTGCTTCGAACTTCTTCAAACCAACTCTTCCCATGATGATGTTGTAGGTTGACTGCATATTCTTATCCATCACAAAGAAGCGTATTCTTTCTGTTCGACAAGCAGGCCAAGTTCCAATGAATATGTCCAACTTGATCGTCCCAAGTGGAAAAACTTTCTCGCCAGCAAAACCCAGAAGGGGTCTATGATAAGGTTCCAATTGAGATAATTTCAAATTAAAGCTATCAAAACATGAATAGTACATGATGTCTGCCGAACTACCATTGTCCACCAACACCCTTGAAATCACCACATCTTTCATCCTCATTTTGATCACCAAGGGATCGTCGTGAGGGTAAAGAACACCTGCCAAATCATTTTTTGAAAAACCAATAACTAGCTTCTCTTTATTTACCTTCCTCGGACGATCATCCTCGGCAAGATTTATTCGTTGAATATATGAGCAGGCTTGAGCCTCTCCGAGATAGGCCTTTCTTTCTGCAGTAAGGTCTCCCCCTCCAGCATCTCCTCCTGTAATAACATTACAATCAAATGACCCAAAACGTATGGAAAATACCTCTCGTTCAGGCTGTCTTGGCTTCTTTGGAAGATCGGGGTCTTCATCTGGATCATCTTCATGATCTCTTTTCTTTTTCTCCTCCGTCCGACGAGGAGATCTGGAACGATCTCTAGTTCTATCATCATTCTTCCTTTCACCTCTGCGATCTACATACTTTGACAACTTTCCTCTTAGGATGAGCGTTTCAATCTCGTTCTGAAGGGCTATGCAATTTTTGGTCTTATGGTCATGATCTTTACGGAACTCGCAATATTTGGCCCTATTCCTCAGGTCAGGATTGGTCCTCAGTTTATCTGGCCACTTGATTTCTTCGTTATTCTTGATTTCTTCCAAAACATGATTAATACCCATCTTCAATGGAGTATAATTATCATATTTCTTCAGGACTTCCCATGACGTCCTATTATTCTTGGAGTGCTTGTCACCACCATTACCTTTTTTCTCTTTCTTCTTAGATTTGTCAACCTCCACCTTGGTTTCTTTATCCATATTCTTCTTCGCAGCCATAGCCTCCTCGGCATTCATGATTTTGGCCGCTTTTGCCATCAACTCCGACATAGTTTTAGGTGGATCTTTGGCCAAAGTATAGTATAATTTGTTAGGCAGTAATCCACTCATCAAAGCAGTGATCACTGTCTTTTCTTCGTAATCTATGACTTCCAACTTCTCGTTATTGAAACGAGTTATGTAATCTCTAGTACTCTCACCTGATTTTTGTCTAACACTTAACAAGTGCGCTACTCGCTTTACCGGCTTTGCTCCAAAACAGAAATTGCCAATGAACAACTCGGCTAACTGAATAAAAGTTGAAATCTTACCCCGAGGAAGATTATTGTACCATATCTGTGCAGATCCGGTAAGAGTTCCCGAGAATGCTCTACACCTCATCTCGTCGGGGACAACATATATGTCGGGAGCAGCTTGGTATTGTTCTATATGAAGAACAGGATCTGTCTTTCCATCATATTTAGGGGTCACTACAGGTGCTTTGAATTTCGATGGTGTAGGAAAATTCACAATGGCCTGCACAAAAGGTGTCCCTTGAACAAAAGTTCTCTGTAAGGGATTCCTTTCTTTAACCATTTCTCCAAGTCTATCCTCCAATCTCTGAATGGAACCTTTACATGCTTCATTTCTTTCCTCGGGCCGCTTAGTCCGAGCAATTGATTGTTTTGACGTAGCTTCCTGAGATCTATCTCGACGAGTAGCTGGTCGTGATTGTGCTGATCCTTCTCTCAAACCTGATGGTGGTTGAAAGCTTCTCGATGGGGCTCTAGGTGGACTCATATTTCTCCTTGGTCCTAATCGACTGAAAGGAGATACCCTGCTTAATCTTTCCAGGGCGCTAGTTCTCTCCGGAGAGAGGGTGATATGTTGATCTGTATCCGTAGCCCGTATCGATGAAGTACGCCCAGGTTGATAAGAAAAATCATTAGATTCTTCATTACGATATGACCCAGTACGCCTGGATCGCGATTGCCCACGATCACTCCTTTGCCTTGAATGGGTAGGTGCACCGCCGTGAAGAGTTTGAATGAGTTGCCTCATTGTTTCTTGCATGGTGGTTTGTCCTTCAGTCAGATTCGTCATAATTCCAGCCAGATCTGGAGGTGCAGATGGATTTGGAGGATTTCCAGCATTTCCAGCATTTCGATTACTGGATTCTGGATTATCTGCCATTGATGATAAATGATTTTTGCTGAAAAACGATAGCAACAGTCGTTTCCCACAGACGGCGCCAATCTGTTGATGTAAAAAACTAGATCGCTCTAATTATTCAATCACAGATAAATAAAATGAGACAAAGATTTTTAAAGTGGTTCAGCCTTATAAGAATGGCCTACGTCCACTGTTATGTTATTGCTGAGTGTTGTGGAATTCTTGATTACAAGTTCTCTCAAGAAATTCCCCTCCCCTTGAATGAGGGTGATACAAGGTATTTATAGCCCTTAGGCTGTATATGAAAAGGTTGATACATTAAATGATATACATATGAAATGGTAATACATTTAATGCAGCGTGTGCGTCAAGATGATAAACATTCAATGAATAATTGAACTGTTGATTATCTGGCAGTTTATGCTACGGCCGAGATGCAGCTCGGACCACCTTAGTTCCTCGGAGCGCTAGAGTACCTCGGAGTGCTAGAGTACCTCGGAGTGCTGAAGCTCCTTGGTGTATCCTCGTTGCTCGGAGAGAACATGAGTTGGTCGGGGAAATGAACTTCCTCGTTGTTATTGTGCCATGTAGATTTGACAAATGTCTTCGTATTATTCGCCTACATCAGCATATTAATTTTGGTATCAACAATCCCTATGGTATGTGCTTCATATTTTGTCATTTTATTAGTGAAAGTTAAGTCTAATTTAATTGTAATGGAAGTGTGAGAATCGTCGAGAGCGATCCAGAATATCCCAATACTGTATCATTTCTTGTTAGCGGATTCGTCGAAGAACAGTTGCCATTTATGCTCTTTTTGAGAGGCATAGAGAACGTCTTCATATGGGAATTTGGAAGTCCAAACCTCCCCTCCCCTCATGGTATTGTTGGCAAGGTAGCTAGAAATGTCTCTTCCTTTCATGGCTCTGTGTATAATGTACGTGATGTTAAATTCCTCTAGTGGCATCAACCATCAGGCCAACAAGGCAGTATTCTCCAATAGGTTTTTCATTGGATCCATTCATGACACCATAGGGAATACAAACATGTAGTGTCGGAGCTTTTGCGTGACCCGGACTAAAGCGATACATGCATTTTTCCAATATTGTATTGTTCACCCCATACTAACTAGCTTTCGACTATCATAGTAGATGTCCCTCTCCTTGCATGATTCTTTGATGTATTGGGCTATCATAGACCCTATTTTAGTTTTCGTAAAGGTGAGGTATAAGAGGAGGGGGAGAATTTACTATGGAGGCATGAGCACCGAAGGTCGGGGGCGATATCGTTTGACATATTTCAAGGCTTCTTGACATGCCTCACATCAGACTTTGGTTGAATCTTTCTGGAGAATTTTGAAAATGGGCTCACAAATGGAGGTGAGTTGGTTAATGAACCGAGATATGTGTTAGAGTTTTCCTAGTAAGCCGCAAACTTCCTTTTCTATCTGAGGTGGTGGCATCTTGACAATCACTTTTAGTTTGGCAGTGTCTGCTTTGATACTTTTCTCGTTGACTATGAAGTCCATGAGTTTTCCTTTCGTAACACCTAACACGCATTTTAATGGGTTGAGGTGCGTCTGATATTATTGTAGTCGCTCACAGAATTTCCTTAGAGCAATAATGTAACCTTCCCAAGTCTTGGATTTAATGATCATGTTGTCCACAATGAATTCAACCTCCTTGCGGATAAGATCATGAAAAATGGTAATTGCGAACCTTTGGTAGGTAGACCCAAGATTTTATAAACTGAATGGCATAACCGTGTAACAAAAGGTTCCCAACGAGGTAATGAAGGCAGTATTCTCCTAATGGTTAGGATGCATCTTGATCTGATTATACTCGATAAAATAACTGAGAAATTATTTGAGGGGATGGCTGGCAGTGTTATCGATGATCAAGATGATGTTGAGTGGGGAGTAATCATCCTTTAGAGATTCTTTGTTCAGATCTTGATATTCGATGCACATGCAGACTTTTCCTCCTTATTTCGACACGGGGATGATGTTTACAAGTCATGTAGGGTATTTAACCATGCAACTGAAGCCTACATTTAATTATTTTACCACTTTGTCTTTGATCTTGAGAGGCCACTTCGTGTGAAGATTTCTGAGCTATTGCTTGACAGCTTGCTTTATAAGAAGGTAGGAATCTCATGTTGTGTGATTTCTAGGTTAATAGTGGGCATATCATTGTAGCACCATGCAAAGACATCCCCAAATTTCTATAGAAATTTTCAAATTGAGAACACTCATGATCATCAAGGGTGGACCCTACCTAATCTCGTGCGGATTACTACTAGAACCAAAATTGATAGCAATAGTCTCATCATCATTAGTTTGAATGTGGTAATGTTGTTTAGTTTTTTCTTATTGAAATAAGTTAATAATTGCTCATTTATTAGATCATCTTCATCAGTTGTTTGACTAGAATGAAGATAATTAATATAAGGCACAACAAAATTCTCAAAATCATCATTCATTTCATTGAAAAAAAATTTAGGATATACAACAGTAAGGACCTCATCAAAGGAGGCCTCATTTACAATTACATAAGTGATAGAAGAAAAAGCAGTAGGTTTCAGTGCTTTTTGGAGAGGTGGACATCAGGGTTCAGGTTGACTTGGGCAAGCTTAATAGGGATGGAATGCCAGTTGAGAAATGGTTTATCAGTAATCGTGATATTTTTTGATGGGTTAGATGGCTCGGCCTTCACGTCAATCATAAAGAAATATAACCTTACTATATGTAGATTAAATGCCTCATCATCGTCACTGACTTCAGATTTTTTTATGCTTTCCACTACTTTGATGGTTAGAGGCTCCACCTCAATCTTCTGTTCTTCATCCCAAGTAAAACCTCATCTTCAAAAAATATCTCCTGTCATGTCTTCATCTTTTTCTCCACGGGGTCGTACCATTACTTGGGGAACCCGTAGAAAGAGAATTCCTCGCCCTCCTTAACAAATCTCCCATTCAGGAAATATCTTCAGACCATCTTTTTTCACTAAGATTCTCTTTCGTTACGGCTGGCGGAGTATTCTAAGTTCAGCTGGTGAGGGTTGGTAACCTAGTCCATAGGAGGGAAAGGCTTCCTTAAAAATTATTTGGCTCGAGGATTCCTTATTGATGGTGACCCAACTCCATTCTAGGCATGAAATGTATATTTTTAAACATCTGAATCACATTGATATTATCGTGTGGGTTGTACTTCGGGCAGAATCTATCTCTGAAATTATCCCCAGTTAGGATGGAAAGTGGATCAATCCTAAATACTGAGAGCAATATGTCGTTAACTTCATACTGGATTTTTAGTGTTGGGCTGCTTGCGCCGACACCATCCGAATTGTCATCATCCCCAATAATAGTGATGATCCCGCCATTAGCAAAGAATTTCAATTTATGATGAAGGAAAGAAGATACACCTCGGATACTATAGAGCTAAGGGTGTCCAAGGAGCAATTTTTAAGCAGGTAGGTGTATCGATGACTTGGAACTCGATTTGAGGGAAGATAGGACCATCCCATAGTGTGAGTTTTACGGAGCCCATAACCTCTCGATAGGTATTATCATAGGCACTCACAGTTAAAGAAATTAAAGTGACTTCACTAACCTTTATCCCCATTCAGTTGCGATTCCTTAATAAAAAGACGTTCAGAGCAGACCCATTGTCAATAAGGGCTATTGGAACTGTTTTCCCTATGACTTCGACTGAGATTATGAGAGCATAATTATGGCCAGGATTGATCATGGGGATTTTCTCCTAGGAGAAGGAGATGAGCCTTGTTGTAGTAAGAGATCCTACCATATGAACGACTTCTTCAGGAGTGGTTGTGGGAGGAATTATGGATCTTATGAGAAGTTTTATCAAAGAATTTATGTGTAATTAGGAGGACATGAAAAGCCCCCATAAAGTGATATTATCCTGGGTCTTTCTAAGTTGCTCGAGGACCCTAATTTTCTCAATTATCATTCCCTACATTGGGAGTTCTATAATTACTCATTTTCCCTTATTCGTACATACTGATGGCAAGATAGAACCATTATAGTACCACTCGGATCGGGCCATGTGATTTATAGAGGTAGGGAAGAATAGAAACCTAGTATCTTCATCTACCTTGGGCATGATGGATACCTCATTGATCCCTTCTAAAAAATCCTTAAAATAAATAATTCCATACAAAAAGGGAACTTAGTCAGCATATTTACCATTTGATTCATTATTCGAGTTGTCAAAAACGTCACCACATTCGGTGTCAATAATTTCATCCCTCCGTGAAATGTCAGTGCATTCCACAACCTCTATGGCCTCATTATACAAGTCTTCCCATTCAGCAAGGAAGTTTCTGAATGAAGGGAATAGATGCCCTTAGAGTTTTGAAATCGTGACCAGCTCGGGGGTAGTACATATGTCCTGCTTCTTAAAAAACACATCAGATATAACCTACACAATGCTGTCTAGATTAAATTCTTGCAATGGTATGTATCATTCATCGAATTGCCTAGCCCACTTTTGGTCTTCCATGAACATGGTGTTAATTTTTTTATTGTTGTTATCTCCGAGGGTTGGGGTCATTTCTGAGGGTAATTTCAGCCCAAATTCCTGAAGTTGATTTAACATTATGGGTAATTCCATGCCTCCCCCTTCTGAACGATTGCAAGTGGCTATGCAGACCTAGTGAGGAGGGACAAAGCTTAGTTTGCATGATTTTCTAAATGTAGGAGGAAGGAAGGTCAAACTTTGAGGGGTTTGGGTGAGATGGTAAATTAATTAGGTGTTTGTATAGGAAAATACTGGTGGAAGGGTTAAATTCTAGATTTTCTTCTAAGAGGATGGCATTTAACCCAATTACGTGTGCCGGGAGAGGGCTCAGTGTAGGATTAGGCTTTAGATTAGCTGGGGGGGAAATAATACCCTATTTATAAGGCCTTAGATGATAATATTTAGATGAAAATACTGATCGGTGGTGTACCCAATCATTTTTTGGAAGTCACAATGGGCGTCATGATTGAAATTTTGGGGAAGGGGATCTGTTAATGGTCGGGGTTCCAGAGGTTAGATGAGATTTCAGGCTAAAAGAATTGATAAACTTTTGATAAAGGGCATGGAGTCTGGAACATTCCTTTTTTATTTGATTGGGATGACTTTCGGGTGTCCTTGAAGCAGCAGGTTGAGAGATGTTGTAGATGGTCGAGACTGCAGAATTGGTCAACTTATCATACTTCGGATTGGTGAACTACTAGGTTAAGCTCTTCGGATCAGATTCAGTTTTTTTACTTATGACCCCTTCTTCGATTTCTACCCCTGCCACCCAAATGACTCTAAAATGGGGGTAGTACTGGCTTCCTAGTAAAGTTATGTTATGTGGTAGGAAGTTCTTCTTCACAATTCTAACATACTCTTCTTCTGATGGCTGGTTTGTCATAGTGGTATCCTTCTCCTTCCATCTTTTGATAAAGCTGCTAATCGATTCACTAAGGTTTTTATTTTCCAATTCTAGTTCTCTAAGGGTAACAACTAGATCTTCATTGTACTTGTATTGAGTCATAAATTCTCCATCCACATCATCCTAACAACTGATTCTGGATTCCTCAAGTGATAGAAACCATCAAATGGCACTTGCTTTGAGAGTTTACTAGAACATCTGCGCCATTATCTCTTATAATACTCCGAGGAGAGTTATAGAATGGTAATAGCTGTGTAGATGTACGATTGGAGGTTCGTTGCTGTAATACCCTGTGACTTTGGGACTGAGAAATTAAATTTTTGAGAGAAATGAAATTTATTTAAATTGGAGAATTTTGGAAATTGAGGTCCAAAAATTTAGGATGATATAAAGTAGTCTGGATGATGATTCTGAGTGCGCGATTGATTTCGGATGGGTCGAGATAGTCAAAATGACTGTCCTTGAGATTTATTTTCGTTCCGGAATATTTTTAAGTATGTTTGACTTGAATTGGAGTAAATGAGTCATTTAAAGTGTGTATTATCATTTAAAACTGGGATTATATTTTAAAGGTTTAAAAGGCTTACAAATTCAGCCAATCTCATTTGAGAGAAAGAGAGAAAGAAGAAAAAAGGAAGGGAGAGAGGAGAAAAAACTTGGAGATTTTTGGCTCGTACGCGATTTCGGGGATGATTCAACCTCTACAATTCTGAGGCAAGTGTTTAATCTTGCTAAATATTTCATTTGTGTACTTCATTTCATAATTTGTGTATAAAAGAATTGGATTTTGGGTATTAATATCAAAACCTAGATTTTGGGTATTTAAGTCTTGAAATTGAAGTTTATACTTGGGTTTAAGGGTGTATAATTTGATGAGACTGGATATATGATGGATTTTGATGTTGGGAACATGTTTGGGATGAAGATTTATGGTTGGAAGTTGTGTAGATGGGATTTTGGAAAGTTTGGGTTTTGGAGAAATTACCCCATTTCGTGGCTTGCTGCACAGGCTGAATCGATTCTCCCCTTGTGAATCGATTCGCCATGTTGCAGAAGCATAAGGGCTTTAGGACTGAATCAATTCACCCCCTTGCGAATAAATTTAGTATGTAGCCGACTTACATGTCCCTTTGGACCGAATCGATTCACTTGGACCGAATCAATTCACGGCCGGGACCGTATCGATTCGGAGGGGCCGAATCGATTCGAAAACAGGGCAGTTTTCAGAAATTCTCCTAGAGTGAGTTTTATTCCATTTCGATTGGGTTTATCGATTTGAGACATTGGTATATGAGATGAGAGATATGTTTTGGAGATTTATTGGGAGTTTTCTCATAAAAGGATCATGGGGATGTATTGAGTTATTGAGTTTTATTACATTAAGGTTGTGGGAGATATCTCATTTAGCATGGGAGCCCTAATTAGGAGATTAAAAGTAAGTTAATACATGATGAGAGGTTGAGGATTTTTTTGAGGAAGTTGTGATGGCATAACGTGAGATGCAGATGCCGACTTTTATATTGAGTCATTATAGCGATAGGACTTTATCTGGATTTGATTGGGGAGAGGCCAATAAGAGAGAGAGGTCATGTATCCTTGGCAACATTAAACTTATGGTGGTTAATAAAAAGGGATAATGTTAAAGGCTCATAATGAGCCATTGATCCGTAATCTAACATGAGAGTGATTTAACGTATTGCCGACCAATAGTTGTGAGCATACTTATCGTCGGGGTAGTTTACACATATCGGGGCGTGATTAAGTACGGGTGTCCCAATATATGATGGGATCATAAAATGAATTTAATATTAAGCTTGAGGCTTGCAGACTATTAGTTAAGTGTATACGTATGGTCGGGATTATTATTAAATATATCGATGTGATTTCGGATATAGATGGGATGTGTAGCGATTGTTACATACATTAAACTTTGTGTTAATAACCTTAATGTTGGTTATATTGGTAAACTATTCACATCATAAGGGTAATGGATGATTATGCTTCAATTAAGGGATCATAGTTATATAACGAAGTAAGTTATTACGCTTGGATCGACGGCTAGTATAATGAGGATTATGTACACTTATAGCCGAGTTTATAAATCTCATACATACGGAAGAGAGATTGTGTGTAGATATGTGTAGATATATACATATATATATATATATATATATATATATATATATATATATATATATATATATATAGAGAGAGAGAGAGAGAGAGAGAGAGAGAGAGAGAGATATAGATATGTACATATGTGTGTACTTATGGCATGAATATCTATACCGTGTGTGATGGTTTGATTATATGATGTGATCATATGGATGTATATATATAGTGTGAATGATATATATACTTATGGTGTGAGGTATACCCGGCACATGCTATCATGGGAAGTTGCGCGATGAGGGTGAGCCCCTGGCTTGAGGAGGAGGGTGTGGATATTCCCCAGGTCATAGTCGTCCATTATTATTTATGTGATTTTATATTTTTGGGGGTGAGAAGTCTTGGGTATGAGTCGTTCTCACTTGCCGGTTAGGAACTATGACCGCTTCCCATATGTTATGATTGATTTTGTTGCCATGGCGGTGTGATAATAGTCCGATAGGTGGTGACCCCAGGAGAAAGTGAGTAATTCCTGGAAGATGATAGCATGGTGCAGTATTTTGGTATCCCATAACCGTTTATGTTATGCGTATTGCAAAGTGTACATTATGTGTGTTATGTATACGTGGTTATATGAATGAATGATTACTTATATATATTTAGAGTAAATATATATTTATATACCCTATAAGTGAAGAGGATGTGGAGTTTATATGATATACATCTTGGGTGATTTGGTGTACTAGTTTATTAGGGTCAAAAGATCGTACTTAGAGACAATTGCGGTTATATCGACCTCAAGGAGATTAAATAGAGATTCTATTTATGTTCTTAGATATAATACTCATTATTTAAGTAGTTGCAGTAGTATGATATATGTAGATGACATGATGGATCCCTACGATCGACATTGTCAAGGAGTAGTGTATCGGGGGGTCCTTATTTGGATTTCGCTTTGCAAGACGCCCCACACACAAAATGTAGTGCAATGTTGAGAGTAGCGAGAAGTTTTATCCTTTGTACTTGTATGTATGTTGTTTAGAGAATAAACTCTTATATTGAAGTTAATGTTAATGTGGGACGTATTAAGACTTATAACTGGTTTAAGTTAATAATTGGAACCACTAGAGCCTCGTAAGGCATATATGTGTATATATATATTGGTGGGATTAGAATGGAAAGGATTCTTGGGTTATATTAGGATGGCAGGTCTTGCGGGTATAGGCCGTGCGTATTGTAAGGTAGGTTGTCCTTAAATGTGTCGGGTTGCTTAATTAAGGTTCCAGGACACAATTAGGTGCGCGCTGTAGATAAGAGGTGAGTTTGGGGTTTCACGAGAGTGTGACTTCACTTTAATTATGAAATAGTGTATTTATATTTATTATGCACGGTTAACACACTTGCTGCAAACATTTTTACACCTCGGGCTCAAACCCGTTTATATTTATCTTTTGCTATATATATATATACTGTTTACTATAGGTGTCCCACCGCAAGGATACCGGATGCTTTTCTATCCAGAGTCTTGGGAGCCATAGTCGTTGCGAACTGTGGCGGGATTTAGATTGCACTCGCTTCCTACTTCTTTGTAAATCTAGATAGGACTCATTTGTAGGTTTACACCCAAGGGTTATATGTAGCTGTTTATATTTCTCCCTTAAAGTTGTTGTACTGTCTGTGACCCGACAACTTATTCGGGTATATTTCCTTTTGTGTACTCATTTTATTTTAATGTTTAGCACTTCTTTTATTATGGTACTTGTGTACGTTTTACCTTTGTTAGTAGTTGTACATTGTTGGGTTGATGTCTATTGTATGTTTTATTTGAATTTTGGCATCCGCTTTTATAGTTTTGGGTAGTTAGCCTTATCTATTTTAGTATAGTCTGTTGATGCTGAGAATGAGCCATCTGAGATTCCTGATTAAATGTAGTATAGGGCTGGCCACCCGTTATTATTTTAAGCGGGGTGTCACAATTGCCTCTAAACTTTTTGATATCTTGCATTTTGAACTTCTCTGGCAATCAAGCTTTAGGATATGGAGATATATGGGTGTAATCCATATAGTTCCCCAAGATTTTGACTTGGTCAAACTTTTTAGACAATAACCCGAGGTCTTCTTTGACCATGTTCAATTTTTCCTCTCTGGGATTAACAGGAACACACACTAGCAGATTACCCCCTAGTTAAGAAAGATTTGTTATCGGTAGCTGAGCTTGTGGCTGCTTGTTGGTAGGTGGGGCATGCGGGATATGTTTATATTCTTTCATAAGCCACATCAGTTCTCGAGCTTATGGTCCCATAATATGGGGTAAGATGATATCTGACTCGTGAGCCTCGGGAGTCTAAACCTTATTTTATTGCATCTCTTGGACGTCTACTTAAAGATTGTAAATCTTGTCACTGAGCATTCTGGTTAATGTTCTCTGTGAATAATCTTCGAATGGACTGCTCGAATTCTGTAGAAGTAGTGAATGAAGCAGTAGAACTCGAGGCAGCTTGATGGAGGATTTGAACTAATAGGGAGCCAGGCCAAGACCAGGGTGTGTGATCGCACCTAAGAGGGAAAAGGATTTTTGTGTTTATTTAAACGGAAAGGGTAATATTTTTGGTATTTATATTTTTTTTAAAAGAGAAAATATTTTCGGTATTTTTTTTTTTTAAAAAAGGGAGAAGAATTGTTTTTCATTTTAAAAAAGGGAGAAAATATTTTTGATATTTGGCGGAAAAAGGGAGCAAATGAAAACTCTCAATGTAGTTATTATTATTGGGTTCCACTTGTATTTTGTTCTGTCTGGGGTGCAAGTGAAATGCCAAATAGGACTTGAGTGTGGAAAAAGATAGGGCACACGATGCAAGGCTTGGTTTGACTTGTTTCTAAACTCACGGACAAGGTCCTATTTTAAAAATGTGTGAAATAGCGCAAAATTCGAGTGGTAAGGCGACCTAAAATTTCGGCTGAGTTTTGCATTAAAAATGGAAAATTAGGTATGAGTGTCCTAGGGTAGACGCCAATATGAGGTTGATTCATTTGTAGGTTAGTGGAAAGGTTCTTTTGCATGACTTCCACAATATACCGTTTGCTTGTAATGGAAATCATTGATTGGTATATATCGAAAAGTCGCTTAATATACCTGAGTGTACATGAATTGCCTCACGATATACCTCATCGAGATGATACGTGTGAGAGAGAATTCAATGTACTCGACGTATGTGAACAAGTTATTTGCTATATACCTCTTGTCATGAGTTAGGTCAAGTGGTATGATGCGGGGGGAACCGTACGATATACGTCGAATGTACTAGGTCAATGGAATATGGGAATCATATCACTTAGGTTAATCGAGCCACAAAGGACCAGAACCAATCACTAAGTGATCCCCTAGTATGGGATAAAATTTTGCTCAATAGTGTAATGCTCAAGTGACGTTGTTATAAAGAATGAATGGGTTTTAATAGTATTTTATGGAGAGTTTCATGTATTCTAAGCAAGAGAAATACTACCATTATAAGGGAGAACATAGAATATACAAAAGTAGTATGGGATAAGGGGGATAAAGATGGAGAGTACAACTTAACATGTATGTACATGAAGCATAAAGCATATATAACGAACGATGGCATTTACAAAGTATAAGGTACGTGAATATACACAAGTGAGTGGGAAATACGTGCAAAGTGAGGGTTACATGTGAATATGTGTGATTGAAGAAAATATGGTATATACAAGTGGGAGAAATGTGGGAGTGTATACTAGTGAGATTAAGCAGGGGTATCTACAAGTGGTGTGTGCAACATGTGGCTATGTGCAAGTGAGAAGAATGTGAGAGTATGTTCTAATGGGACTAATCATGTATATTTACAAGTGATATGGATCATGTGCAAGTGTGAGTAAATGGGATAAAACATGGTAACTAAACATAAGTGAATAAAGCATAAAGCATGTGATAGAATAGGTAACATAGATATGTAATGAGGAAAATAGCATTGTGGAGAAAAGGATGTACACATCATGATGTGAACAAGGCATATATACAATATGTAAGTATGAAATTAAGAAGAATATACATGTGGGGGATATATACTCATGTAGAAAAATGGAGAAAGGGAGAAAAAAGGAAACAACCCCATATGAACTAAAGTCTAGTCCTCTAAAAATAATAAATTCTTAGCGGAGTCAACACCTTGGCCGTTTGAATTCCTCCCCGCGTGATCGCCCCAAAAAGACAGGGAAAATTTAAGGATGGAGGTCCTCTTTCCTCCACTCACACAATCTTCGCAAGGTAACATCAGATATAAATCGACAGTCGTCAAAAGTGGAGGAAAAGATAGAAAATTGAGTCACGATATATTTTCTCAAAACAAGAAAAAGAATGTATCCATTCCCAAAAGGACAACATAAAAGACAAACTGAAGCATACGAAACCAAATGAATCGAGGGTCCAGGAACTAAGTTATGGAAGGGGAAGATGTTAAACACTCATTCCACCTTTAGGCCTCTCATGGGCTATAATAATATTCTCCTTTTTCTCTAAGATATGACTCGTGTGTATAATGTATAAATAGGTGAGGAAAATAAATCAACCTACTCACGTCATGGGAAGGATGGAGGGGAGTCATCCTAAGGAGTGTACAAAAGAAAAAGAATAATAGCAAAATATGATATTAGTGACCACTGAATCATGATTCATTATGAAAAATTTAATGTGCATGTCAGGCGAGAACACTAATTGTAGGCGTATACCTATGATAAATACTACTCAATATGAGTTTTAAATAAAATAGAGCAATGAACAAAATAGGACTCGAATCCCGATAATGGTTCGAGATGCCTATATAGCCAAAATAGGCATCAAATTCCACGTACTTCGACATATCACAAGGGTGGGGTTTATCCCAATCCAAATTTAGTACTCTTTAGTTGGGTTTGAAGAAAATGTGCTCAATTGTAAAAGTGTAGAAAAAAATGAGGGAGTTCTACTTTGGGGTTTATAGGTGAATCCTCTTTTTTTTAATCATTTTTTTTTATGAAAAAATATTTTTTGTTTACTAATAATAAAAATGAGATTAGTTGATGTGAAAAAGTGAAATAAAGTAAAAATATATCAAATGTGTAGGAAAAAGTAAATGAATAACACTAATTAAATGAGATGTGAAAGGGTAGAAATAAACCTCATATAAAACTTTGCACTGAATTTTTGAAGATGTGTAGACTGATTTTTATAGTTATTGAATAATGGTGGAGTAAGGGTAAGATGGGTGGCAAAAAATAGGTAAAAGTGATATAAGAAAAGTAGAGAAATTGTTTAGAAAAGAGAATTTTTAGGCTGACGTTTCACTGATTTCGAGGCTGAGATTGTTATAATTGCTGAAAAGAGGGTCCTTGGGAATGAGGTCATGACCTCCTTAAATAGAAAAAAATTGGGGCTGGGGCCTACTAATTGGCATAGGCCCTTGCTTTCCTATCTATATACCCATGTCTTGCTGGAGAAGTAAAGTACACCTCTGCCAATAGGCAGTCCAAAAAGGATATTTTTGAAAAAATGGGCATAAAATGCAAAACGTAAGTTCGAATTGTTCATGGTCAGAACCATTAGAAAGAGTATTCAGAGACCTATGAGAATTTATGGGAAAATCCCGATTTCGAGAGTTTACCAAAGTCAAACAGCGCTTAGAAGAGACTGATGGCCTCTTACCAGTGATTCTCAGAGTAAAAAGGCAAGAACGTTCCAATCGTGAAGCCGATTTGTTCGTAGTATGGACCATTGGAAGGGAGATTTAAATCCCTATGAGAATGTATTTAGCTTCACTCAAGTTGGAGGGTTGATCATCAAACAGGGCTGGGGAGTGTTCGTTGGCCTCTAGATCAGGGTTTGGAGTAGGACCCAGGGTTTGAGGGTGATAGATATAGTCATAGGGACCTAAGGAGATATTTGGATAGTACTACGATGGGGAGTCTACAATAGATATCATAATTAATTTACTACATTAATATCAATGTTAGATACTTACATTAAAAGTCGTAAACTGCATTAGCAAGTTAGGGCTTATCTAAATCAATTACATATATCGTGTGTTTGTTGTTTTATTACTTTTTTTAGAAAATCATTCATCAAGTTATAATGGCAAAGAACATAAACCTACGCCCAAGAGTTTATAAATCTTTTAAATGGTAAAATTTTGTAGTCTTTTGGTAGTTGGAATTAGGAAATATAGTTTTTATTTTGTATGTTTTTACAACAAACAAACCCCACATTTAGTGTAAGAGCCTATAATAATCATTATTTACTTCCTAATCATATAGAGTATGGTGATCTATGTAAACACTTATTTTTTCTTCTGTAGATTCATCTTCTTGGATTCAAAATTATTGACAAATATTTTTTATGGTGTTTGGATTTCAAGATATATTAGAGCAAACCCTTATATATAAAGGTGTAGACACCTCTATATTTCTCTATATTTAAGGGGTTTAACATTTCTGACTCTCCTATTATACCTCACCTATATTTTCTCTCCCTCCCCATGCTCCTCTCAAAGATTAGCTCACCAAGTTTGCATTGTTTAGTATTTATTCTTTGTTTCTTAGTTATGAGTGTTTTGTGTGTGTTTATGTGTTTTTCGTGGAGTTTAACCCCAATTCAAGTGTTTTAGATTTTAGTTAACCTTATATTTTATATCTATAACAAATTAAATGGTAGTAATCCCCTAATGGGTTTAATGATTGGGACAAAAGTGATGATGTGAATTTAAAGAGAGAGAGAGAGAGAGAGAGAGAGAGAGAATCTCAAGTGTCGAATTTTAAATTTGATTTAATTCTCAAGCCCTTAACATTTTATTTATTTACTTTAATTCAGTAAGTTTTAGATATGTAATATTTATTGATTTGTGGTTTAAATCTGTAAATTTTAAATTTATTTGTGCAATACCAGTTATGTGTGCTTTCTAGAAATCATTAGTTGCAACTGCATAAAAAGTGGAAAATAGTGGAATCACAAGCAACATGTGATTGACACATACATAATTGGTTTCTATTTAGTTCACAATGGTGGCCAAATAAAATATTCCTTTTTTAAAAAACTTGTACAACATGGGTTGTATTATACATTTTCTAAGGTTTGAATTTATAAAATATATTGATCAACCACGTGATTTTTTTATGGGGTTTGTGATGCTTATTCGGTTTAGAATGAAATTAGTCCAGGACATGTTGAATTTACCTCATTGGTTCTTGATGGATCTTAACTAGAATTAAATATTTAGTAAAATTTTTCAAACTAACATGATTTATTATTTTCTTAATTTAGTTCCATTAATAATTACTATACCACATCTTGATTTTTTTTTAATTAACTAGCATATGCCCCTAGCGATGCACGAGCACAACTATATGTTACGAATGTTGTCCAAACAAAATAAAATATTTCATTACACTTGAATAAATATATTATTTTTTTTAAAAAATATATATACAATGGGAGGAAGAGAGAACTCACACATACATACACACACACACACACACTATACTTGAATAAAATAAATATATATATATATATATATATACACACACATGAGGAAAAGAACAAAATAAAAAGAATGAAACTAAAAGAATAGAAAAACACACACAAAATTCGAACAGAACATGAGTATGGGGGGAAAGGAAGTGGGTCTTTGGTAAAACAAAACTCAAAAAAAGGTAAATGTGGGCAGGGGAACACTAACATGGCATGGGGGGTTTAATATTTCAGTCAAAACAAAGTAGGTGATATATATATAATATGCCCACACACACAGCTCATGTATACACCCCACATCCAGCAGGTGGTTGCCCCCTTATACCACCACCTGAATCGACACCAAACTCGAAGAAACCTTTACCCACCTAAACCAAGACAAAATTAAGCCAAATCACTTTAAACCCGTCGAAATAACCACCCACACCACCTTTTTCTGCCAACAATCTAACTTTGTAATTCAATAACCTTTAGACATAGAGGATAAATTGAGACATGAATAGAAAAGATATAATAATATTTCTTATATGCTATCAAAGCATTTAATGACCTAACTTCCTCTTCTGCTTCTATTGATTTTTCTTTGCTCTGAGTTGAGATTTCTTCTCGTTAGAGTGTTGCATTTGTTTTCCCAATCTTCCCATAGTCTTTTGTGTTATTTTAAATGTTAATTTTTTTTCTCTATCTTTTTATCTCTCCGTCGTAGATTCTTTGGTATTTTCCCGTTATCTTTGCCTCTGTTCACTATTTTCTATTGTATTTTTTGCCTCATGTCCCTTTTAGTTCCTCTTATGGGTCTTCTGAGAGCCTCATGCATCTCATCGGCACTGCAGCAAAGCAGATATCGTCTCTCTTGACCTCGGCCCAATTTCTTTTTTGTTGTTAACTCTAGCCTTTGGAGAGCTCTCCAACTACCACTACAGATTCACTGACTCTTAGATTCTACTCCAAGCCTCTTGAACCCCTTAAATCCAGACGTGCATAGAGAGGGAGGGTAATGGACAAATATTGGAGGGAGTTATTGGAAAATGAATAAGTCGTTTGGATTTCAAAGGTTGATGGACATTTGGTTTCGTAAGTTTAACAACTATCTGAGTTTAAAAGGGAGTATTAAATCATATTAAAAGCTCTAATACTATCGTATTAGAGGTATAATATAGATGACTGAGATAGTTTTATCTTAAATTCAATCGATCCAATTTTGTGAGTGTTAAAACCTTGATAAATCAATGTAAAGGTAGGCAATTCGTTTTATATAAGTTTTTTGGTCAACTATAATGCATTTGCATAGATCTAACTTTGTGGTGGCCATAGTTAGTAGGGTAGTTATTGATATTAAACTTAGTTAACTCATTCATGGGTTATTAATTCACATATTTGATTTTTGTATAGTTTTAGTGTTGTTGGGTTATTAATAACCCATGAAACGAAAAGTACATATATGTAGAGACAACTCATTCATGGGTTATTAATTCACAGTTTTTTATATTAAAAATAGTTTTCTTATTCTTTAAAAATATTTTTTTAATAAAAAACATTTTTATTTTTTCAAAAAACAATTATTTTTTATTTAAAATAGTTAAAAAAAAGTTAAGCATTCCTTTTTCTATAAAAAAGGTTTTATTTTGTGATAACATTTTTTTACCAAAAGTCAAAAACTATTGAAAATATTTTTTAACCTTTTTAAATGTTTTAAGAAATTTAAAAAATTGACTAATTTATTTTATTAGTTAAAACAACGTTTGATCTATTTTATAAAAAGATAAAAAAAGTTATTTTTTAAAGATATCTAAAATTATTTTTCATAGAAATAAACTATTTTCAACTACTAAAAAACTGTTTTCAACTATTTAAAAAACTTTTTTTAATAAGAAACTATTTATTAAGGTTTTTTTATACATAAAAATATTGTGAATTTTGAGAACTAAAAAAATAATTTTTTAAAACCTTTTATTTATAAATTATGTTTATTTTTTAACGATAAAATCATTCTATTTTTTTTTTACAAAAAACGTTTATAAAATATATAAATGTTTCCCAAAAATTTTACAATATGTAATATTTTTATTTAAAAAATCGCAATTAAACAGGCACCCATAGGGCACTGGTACAAATATGTAACATTGGTATGTCGGTACAAGATGTGGCACAATGCATGTATTAAATATGCATATGCAGAGAAAAAAACTATTATTGTGCTGAGAAAGCAGGGTTATACAGATTTACTTGTATATTAGGCGAAACACAAAATCCACTTTTTGTCAAATTGTATCTCGATTTAATTTAATGAACATCCAATATTAATTGAAGCCAAACAACAAGTAAAAAAACTTAAGAAAAATCCCTTTTCGGGCAAAACTTAAATTTCAGCATTGTTATGGAGTTTGACAGACTCGATCACTTACATACTACTTAGTGATCCAGTAGGTATAATGCACATGTCTTCAAATCTTCAACATATACGACACAATCCAGTACCATCCCGAGCAAGTAGCTCTCGCCTCGGTATCCACCAATCAGCCTAAAAAATCTCAATTCCTTTCTTTGTCAGCAGTAGAGCCTCGACTCTACAATTCAGCAGTAGAGAAAAATCTTTATAAGGGTTTTTGAACTTTGAATGTGTTTTTCTTGATTTGAAAAATTGATTTTCAAACATCTAAGTGGTTTGGATAAAAAATAATAGAGTTTGATCACAAAAAGAACTCTAAAAAGGTTTGGGGAAAAGTCTAATCCCGCATCTCTATTTATAGAGAAATTAGTTGCACAACACATGTTCGAACGACCTAGTACCTCGTTCGAACGACTTACCCTATCTCGTTCGATCTTCTTTCCAATGAAACTTAGAGCGACATTCCAAAGCTTACCCAAAAGACGACGTTTCAGATTTCGTTCGAACGTGGGAACCTCATTCTAATGACCCTATGCAACTCATTTGAACGACATATCCATCTCGTTCTAACGAGTTAGCAAAATTTGAAAAATTCTTTTTTAAAAATAATTTTGAAATATTTTGATTTTTTTTATGCAAACTCTTTAAAAATAACCCCTGAATAATTAAAGTATTTATAAAACAACCTCATAACTTTTCTGAATGATGTTAATACGAACGATCTTCAATCTTCCCAATGTCATCAACTTCTTCTCTTCGACTACATGGAAGTAGTCATGAAAGTGCAGTGGGGTGTAACGGAATATGCCAAATAAAAATAAAATGAGCAATTATAAAACTTTCTCTTATAAATATCCCCCTTTAATTATTCCGATACAAGACACAAACCGAAGCCAAATTGACCCCTAAGACTAATACAATGAATGCCCTTCCTATCAAGAAACTAAAATGCATAAATGTACAAGTCTTCAACTTAAAAGTCTTCATCTTGTGTGGTCAATGAAATCAACCTCAACGTGGAATGCCCTACACACATGAGATAAAAGAAACATCATGATGCTTATGACTTTAAAAAATAAATAAACTCCCCCTCAATTTATTCTCCCCATTTTTGTCCATAATAGACGAAGTGTAAAAAACTAATCATGAAGGAATTAGCATAACATAAATCCAAATGACATAACATCACAAAGATAATCAATAAAGCACATGCGATAAAATTTCAAAGAAGAAAACCAAATATTTTTGAAAATTTTCAATTTTTTCAATTATAGTAAAATGTATATGTATAAAAAGTCAATAAATGTATTAAATACATCATAGCATGGAATAACGCTAAAATATCTAAATCATGAAAGCGAAATGTAATTGTGTGGACATATTCCGTAGGAAAATCAACATAGACATTCATAATATAGGCATATGAAGCCAATGAGATACTTATAAAAAAAGAACTCAATTTCAATCTTAGGTGTAAAAATGTTGAACTTATATGAAATTGGCTCGACTTATGCAGCATGCCATGAATTTAAATGCTTCTCGGATCAATAATGCTAAACTATTTAATATTTTTCAAGAGAGTCCGCTATGTAACCCCATTGATCTTCTACTTTATAACACCCTCAAAATCTCACATATATAAAAATTCACTCTCAATTTTGGAGATATCATAATGCTCATATGTAGTGAAGCAACAACGAAATAAAATTGGCCTTTGCACTTTATTTTGTGTACCGTTAATCTTTTAGGCTCTTTTTACTAGTGATGACTTTTAACACAGAGATAATTTTGCTCTTTCGTAGCGCCTTTTAATTGTTTAACATATGATAAAATATCTGGGAAATAAAATTCGAGGATTGATTTCTACAAGCACAAGTTAACTATAGTACATATGGTTCGTTAATAAGAACGATTGAGATGGGAACAATTTATTCGACATATGATAAGTAAGAAAAATGTTCAAAATATATGTGCACGTGTGCAATAATGGTGATAATGAGCCTAGAATGAAGAAAGTAATCATCAATGAACAACAAAATGATATCCACACATTATTAAGCACACTAAAGAAATGAAACCGTGTCTGAAAACAACATGAAAAAGTCACATGAATGGATGGAATGTATGGGTGATCCGAATATCTTAAATTCACATCCATATGTGGTAAAAATGAAAATACAAAAATATTTTTATCTATATCACAAAATTTATCAAAAAAATAAAATCTTTTTGGAATTTTTAAACCTTTTCTTAAAGACTGAAAATATTTTTGGATTTTTCAAAATATATCAAAACGAAAAAGCATAAAGAGACATAGGAATACAAAAGATATATAGTCTATCAATAGAGATAAAATATATGAGCATGATAATCACCCTATACTAGATACAGTAACCAAACTCAATCAACGGAGAAAATATCCAAAGACTTCCTAAGATTATCGAATCTAAGTGCCTCTAAAAGTTTTGTGAAAATTTTGGCTAATTTATATTTGGTGCTCACAAAGATCAAGGGCACAATCTTCTCCTTAACGAGATCATGAATAAAATCCTCACGTATACTAATGTGCTTTGTGCAGGTATGTTGGACCAAATTATGGGATATATGAATTGCACTTTATTTATCACAAGAAGTAGTCATCGTGCCTTGGAAAATCCCATAATCTTTCAACATTTGCTTCATCTATAAGAGTTATGTGCAATAACTCCCGGCGACTACATATTTGCCTCTACCGTGAACAAAGATATGGAGTTTTACTTATTTCTCAACTAAAAGACAAAATCACTCCCAAAATAAAGACACCCACCCGATGTGATCCTACAACCATAAAAAATCCTAGCCCAATCGGCATCCTAATAGGCGAACAAACGGTTATTGGTATAAAAGGAATAACAAAAACTGTAGGAAAAAGTACCACTAACGTATTTAATGATATGTTCAAGTGAGAGTCAGTGAGACTCTTTCGAGGATGCTTGCTAGCGCTCACAAAATCCAATGCTAAAGTCAATGATAGGAAGACTAGAGGTTAAGTAGAAGATTACCTATCATGCTCCTATAAAGGGTTCACTCTACATCCTTGCCTAAAGCATTTTTGTTAATCTTAGTCGATGTACTCACAGGGGGTGCATGAGTTTTTAACAGAGTCTAAACCAAACTTCTTCACTAAGTCCTTAGTATATTATGAATATCCATCCACAAGTTGACTCACCTGGAGACCTAAGAAGAACGTAAGCTAACCAACCATGCTCATCTTGAACTCGCTGTTTATCTCCTTTTAAAAAATGTGAGAATGTAGGGAGCATGTGGATCCAAATACTTTGTCATCCACATAGACTTGGACAAATAATATAGAATCACTCTTTCTTGTCATAAATAATGTCTTATCCACTCACCCTCTCTTGAAGCCATGAGCTAAGAGATAAGAAGTGAGACTCTCGTACCAAGCATGGGGTTCTTTCCTCAAATCATACAGGGCCTTCTTAAGATACAAGACATGTCGCGGGTGTTTTGGGTATTCAAACCCCTTCCGTTGTTCCAAGTAAACTTACTCCTGTATAATTCCATTTATGAAGGAACTTTTGACATCCATTTGATATAACGTGAAGCGTGTATGACATGTTGTGGCGAGTAATAAGAAGATGGACTTAAGCCTAGCAACGGGATAAAATGTCTCATCAAAGTCTACACCCTCAATCCGTGTGTAGCCATGAGTGACCGACCTAGACTTATTGTGAACTATGGTACCATTATCATCCATCTTATTCTTATTGATCCATTTGGTACCGATCATATTAGTCTCTCTAGGTCGGGGGACTAACTCACAAGCATCTTTTTTGTAAAACTGAAGCAACTTATCTTGCATAACAAATATCCAATGCTCATCCTTGAGTGCTTCTTTTACATTCTTGGGCTCGACTAAGGAGGTGTAGCAAATGTATATAACCACATTCTCAAGTTGAGCTTAATTCTTAACACCTAGTGTAGGATTACTAAGTATAGAGCAAGGGTAATGACTCTTTCGAACCTAAGACGATGGATCCTCTGGATCAAGTGTGGGATCCACTGAGGTATTATGAGGAATGACGGGGTCATCACCAGTGGTGAAAAATCCTTACACTCGAGGTTAGGGTAAGTAAATGTCAGAGGCTCCTCATCTCTAATCGTGACGTTTATTGACTCTATAACCTTAGAGCTTGCAAGGTTAAACACCCTATAAACCCTACTCGATGATGAACAATCTAAAAATATCCCCTTATCACTTCTAGAGTCGAACTTTTCTTAGTGCTCTCTATATCTCCAGATGTAGCAACTACTCCCAAAGAAATGAAAATACAATAGGTTAGGTTTCCTCCCTATCCACAACTCATATGGCGGGTGTAACGTGTGTGAACAAAAATATACTGATTCACCTTATGACATGCACTATTAATCGCCTCTGCACAAAAATATCTGGGCATATTTCTCCCAAGAAGCATGAATCCAGCTATCTCTGAATTTTTCGGTAATTCCATTCAATTATCCCATTTTGTTGAGGAGTACAAATAACCAAAAACTCGTGTTTGATGCCTGAGAAAGTGGGTTCCAAATGGACATCTCGTATATTCGGTTCCTCACACACAAATTCTAATTATAATCAATTTTTTTTATCCCGATTAGCATTTAAGTGTTCATGTGATGAGACATGCCAATTTCTAATTCTCATCAAACACACAATAAAATCAAGCATGCAAAGAAAATAAGGAAAAATTCTTAAAAGGGGCAAAACCTTTATTCATCACTATAGAGTAATTGACAGACACATTCAACTTACAGACTAATTATAATGACTAAGTATAACATACAAAGTCTTCAATTTCTTCTACTAAGTACGACCCAGTCAAGTGTCGTTTATAGGAAGCGATCTTCCCTCGGTATCCATTGATCAACCTTTTTTCTTCTTCAGTAGTGAAAGCTCGATTCCACAATTCAGCCATAGAGATGGACTTCACAAGGGTCTATGCATGGTGTATGGAAACAAGGTTTTATAAATCTCACTAATGATATATAGGGATGAAAGATTTTTATAGTAAAAGTGATTTTGAAAAACCAAAAGGGAAAATTTTTGGAACAGGTATTGGATAATTGGTTTCGGCAAAGTTTATCTAAATTTCTGAATTGTTTTTATAACAAAACACGAATTTCCTGGCGGCGTTATCGTATGAACAAAAACAAACTTTTTTTAATGAAAATAGCGGTCTCGTTCAAACCAAATCTGATCTCCTTCTAACGTGATGTACTTCTCATTCAAACTATCTTCAAACAATCTTCGAACGATAATTCTCTGTCAAGGTAGAGATGTCTCATTTGAATGTCATTTGAACCTGGTTCTAATGAGACTACATATCTCGTTCGAACGAGGCTGGATCTCGTTTGAACAAGGCTAAAAAAAATTATTGTACAAAAGCCTCGATTTAAAATAAAACATCCCATTATATGATTTATAAAAGTTCATGAAAACACAAGTTTATACCTCCATAACATATCGGTGTGTCTTTGATAGATCTTAGAAATGTAGTGTTCGGTTTGAGATGCTGATTGTTAACAGGATATGCCAAAACTATAAAATAAACCTAAAATATGAGTAATTATAAAAACTTGCTCTTACCAATCTCCCCCTTTGGCTATTCCGCTATAAAACAAAACCGGAAATAAAATTACAATAAAACCCTTTACGACAATGAATTCTAATGTCATCCCAATCCTAGAAATGGAACGACATATGAAACTTTGTCTTCAAGTGAAACTTGTTCTCCCATTGGTCAACTTTTGTCTTCATCTTGTATAGTCCATAATATCATTATCAAAGTGGAATAAACCTAGACACGTTATACAAAGAGATACTGTGATGCATACGAGTTTTAAAAATAAAAACAAAACTCCCCCTCAATTTATTCTCCCCCTTTTTTCATCATAGACAAAGGAGTAAAAACTAGTCATGAGTAATAAGCATCACAATAAGAAGCAAGATATCATCACAAAGATAATCAAGAATTCATGTGTAATGATAATCTCAAAAGGCATAAAATTCTCCACCGACTATTTTTGAAAGTTTTCATTTTTTTCAAATATAAAGTATAAAATATAAAAATAAAACAAAGTCAACATGGAATAACACTAAAGTATCTGAATCTTGAAAACAAAATTAAATTGTGTGAAAATTTTCCATAGGCAAATCAAAATAAACGTTCATAACATATGTGCAGGAAGTCATGAGACACTTCTAAACAAGGACATCAAAGTCTACCTTAGGTGTAAAATAGTGAACTCATATGAAATTAACTCAACTTAATCAATATGTCATGAACTTAAATGATTCTCACACCAATAATGCCTAACTATTAATGTTTTTCAAGAAAGTCCATTGTACAAACCCATTGGTCTTCTACTTTATAACTCCATCAAAATCTCACATGAAATATTTTAAAGAAATCATAATGCTTATGTGTAGTGAAGTATAAATGAATTTAAATCAAATGGTCTTGGCACTTCTATTTTTTTGTGTCATTAATCTTTTAGGCTCTTTTATGGAAATGACGGGTTTTAATGCAAAGTATATTTTGATCTTTCGTAGCTTATTTCCATTGCTTAACGTATAACATTATTTTACGAAAAGAAACAAAATAAGGGCAATAGTTCTTACATGCACAACTTATCTCTTTTTACATATGGTTCGTTATTAAATAGAATTGAGATGAGAACATCGTATTCAACACATGTCAAGTAAGTGAAATGTTCATAAAGTTCGTGCACATGTGCAATAAAGGTGACAAGGGGTCAAACATGTAGAAAGTAGTAATCAATGATCAACGTAATGATATCCACACATTATTAAGCACACTTAGAAAATAAAATCATGTCTCAAAACATTATGAAAAAGTCACGTGAATTGATGGAATGTATAGGTGATCTATATATCTTAAATGTTCATCCATATTCGGTGAAAAAAAATACAAAAATCTTTTTGTCTTTTTCAAAAAATTTATCAAAATAAAATCTTTTTGCACTTTTCCTTTTCTTATAAACCAAAAACCTTTTTGTAATTTTTCCAGAAAAACAAAACTCTTTTTGGAATTTTCTATCTATATCTCAAAAAGAAAAATATAAATACAATGATAATAAAATATAGCAATAGAAATATAAGATATGATCATGATAAATATCCTACATTAGATAAAGTACCCAAACTCAATCAACGGTGCAAATACCCAAAGATTTCCTAAGATCCGCGAATCTAAGTGCATCTAAAGGTTTCGTGAAAATATTGGTCTATTGACATTCGGTGCTCACAGAGCTCAAGGACACGAACTTCTCCTTAACTAGATCACGTATACAATTCTCATGTATCCTAATGTGCTTTGTGAAAGAATGTTGGATCGGATTACGGGATATATGGGTCGCACTCGTATTATTACAAGAAATATTCATCGTGCCTTATGAAATCCCATAATCTTCCAACATTTACTTCATCCATAAGAGTTTCATGCAATAACTTCCGACGATAATATACTCAGCCTCTGCCGTGGAAAAAGATATGGAGTTTTTCTTCTTGCTCAACCATGAGACAAGAGCACTCCCAAAGTAAAAAACCCACCCGAGGTGCTCTTATAACCAACAACGTCCTTAGCTTATTTGGCATCGGAATAGGCAAATAAATTATCATTAGTATCAAAGGAATACCAAATACCATAGGAAAGAGTGTCACTCACGTATTTGATGATACGTTTAAGTTCTAGTAAGTGATATTCTTTTGGTGACGCCTGGAATCATCCACAAACTTTAATGCTAAAGGCAATATTGGGAACACTAGAGGCTAAGAAGAGAATATTACATATCATACTCCGATAAAGGGTTTGCTCTACATCCTTTCCTAAAGTATATTTGCTAAGCTTTGTCGATGTACTCATAGGAGTGCGTGAAAGCTTAGCGGCGTCAAGTCAAAATTTCTTCATTAGGCCCCTTGCATATTTGGATTGAGATATGAATATTCCATCCTCAAGCTGATGAACCCGAAGACTTAAAAAGAAAGTAAATTCACTAATCATGCTTTATCTCAAACTCGATCTTCATCTCCTCCACAAAATAGTGAGCATGATAGGAGCATGTGGATCTAAATACTATGTTGTCCACATAGACTTGGACAACTAAAATAGCACCATTCTATCTCCTCACAAATAACATCTTATCCACTCCCCCTCTCTTAAAGCCACGAGTTAAGATATAGGAAGTGACCCTTTCGTACCAAGTATGGGGTGCTTTCTTCAAAGCATACAAGTCCTTCTTAAGATAATAGACGAGTCCCGAGTGCTTAGGGTCTTCAAATCCGTTTGGTTGTTACAATTAAACTTACTCTTATAGAATTCCATTTAGAAAGGCAGTCTTGACATCCATATGATATAAGTTAAAGCGCATATGACATGTTATGGCGAGTACTAAGCGGACGAACTCAAGCCAAGCAATAGGAATAAATGTCTCACCAAAGTCTACACCCTCAATCTTTGTGTAACCTTGAGAGACCAACCTAGCCTTATTGCTAAATATAGTACCATTCTCATCTATATTATTCTTATAAATCCTCTTTGTACCTATCACATTAGTTTCTCTAAGTCGGGAGACTAACTCCCATATATTATTCATGCAAAACTAAAGCGACTCATCTTGTATAGTGGATATTCAATGCTTGTCCTTGAGTGCTTATTTCATGTTCTTGGGTTCGACTAAGGAGTTATAGCGAAGGAAGCTAACCACATGCTTAAGTTGAACGTAAGTCTTGACACCTAGTTTAGGATCACTAAGTATAGTGGTAGGGTCATGACTCTTTCGAACCCAAGAGGGGGATCCTCTAAATCAGAAGTGGGGTCCGGCATGGTAGTATGAGGAAGGATGAGATCATCACCGAGGGGTGCATCATCCTCACACTGGGGTCTAGGAGCAACAAACGTCGATGGCTCGTCATCTCTAATCGTGACATTTATTGATTCCATACCCTTAAAGCTTGCAAGGTTAAACACCTTATAAGCCCTACTCGTTGATGAATATACTAAAAATATACCCTCATTTCTTTGGGAGTTGGACTTTACTAATTTGTCACTATCTCTCAAGATGCATCAAGTACTCCAACAGAAATGAAAAATATGATAGGGTAGGCTACTTCCCTATCCACAACTCAAATGGCATGTGTAGCGTGTGCGGACGAAGCTATACCCTATTTATCGTATATAGGGATGGTAATTTTAGAAATGACATAAAAACATAGCACGGAACGACACAAAATTAACACATTATGTTGTGTTTGTGTCGAGTTCGTGTCGAGTTTTCTGACATGAAGTCGTAAAGTGTCGTATTCATGTCAAAATTATGAGCCATGTTAGTCGTGTCTTTTTATATTAGCAGTGTTTTAATTCCGGTTATCATGTCTATTTATGTATAATTTAGTGTGAAATCTAAGAAATTGTGTTATTCGTGTCATGTCATGTTGTGTCATTTTTATTTGGCTCGTGTTCCTGTCAACTAGAAAATAAGAATTTGTGTCGTGTTATGTCGTGTTCATGTTCGCAAAACTCTTGTCATGTCGGACCGAAACACGGCCTAAAAACATGAATTTCCACCCCTAACTATATGTCATGCAATACTCACCACCTCTGCCCAAAAATGTCTAGGCATGTTTCCTCCAAGAAGCGTGGATATATCCATCTCTTATATCGTCTGGTTTTTCCTCTCAACAATCCCATTTTGTTGAGGAGAATGAACAGTAAAAACTCATGTTTGATTCCCACTCAATCATAATAGCTATCCACTTTGGCTTCTCTAAATTAAGTGTCATTATCACTACGCATCCGATTAATAGTGACACCGTGTTGATTTTTTATGACATGACACTTTGTTATTAGGAACTAAATCGCATCGAACTTTTTTAAGAAATCCAACAATGGAGTATCTAGAAAAGTCATTGACCATGACGAGAATGTATCTCTTACCACCAAAGCTCTTTGAACGAGTAGGACCCATAAGATCCACGTGAATAAACTCCAAAATATGGGTAGTGGTAATGGTATTAAACTTTTGATGGGGTCTTTGAATTTTTTTTACTTGTAGGCAAGCTCCACAAATTGAGTAAGTTTGTCTACTAAGTGACAGTAAGTATCTCTAAAGTTCACAAAACCTAGTCGTTGATGCCAAATGTCTATAGAGGAGACGTGGCACTGTTGCAAACAAAGGAGGACTTGGGCACAATCCCATAAAAACTATCTTCAGTCTTCACACCTTGTAGTGAAAGTTAACCGGATTGATCATAAACATTACATTCAAATCGGTAGGGGTGGGAATTTCAAAAATGACACGAAAACGCGATATGGATTGACACAAAATTGACACCATATGTCGTGTTCATATCGGGTTTTTTTTACACGAAGTCATGTCGTGTTCGTGTCAAAATTTTGAGTCATTTTAGTCATGTTATCGTGCCGTGTCGTGTTAATCACGTTTTTATCTGGGTTATCATACCTATTTATGTTTAATTTAATGTGAAATTTAAGAAATCGTGTTATTCATGTCGTGTGGTGTTATGTCATATTTATTTGGGTCGTGTTCGTGTCAACTAAAAAAACACGAATTCGTGTCGTGTCAGGTTGTGTTCATGTTCGCAAAAACTTTGTCATGTCGTGCCGTGTCATGTTGTGTCATGTCGTGTTAGCCCGAAACACGACCCAAAGACACGAATTACCACCCCTACGAACTGTTAAACTTTATCGTAAAGTTTGCGTCCCAAAGTTTCTTATGCTAATTATGTTCCCTTTTAAGCCTTTCACGTATAACACATTGTCTAGTTTAAAGAATTCGGGAATCTCAACAAATCCTCGCTATAAAATCCTAGACCTACTCCCAACTCCAAAAGTGACTTTCCCCTCCTTGATATTATCAAGGTGGGTAAAAAATAATATGTCACCAGTTATGTGCCTAAAGAACCCACTATCAAATTACCATTGGAAGCATTTTGAACCTTGAGAGCAACATGAACAACAAAGGCTTTATCGTTCTACTTAGGTACCCAAGTGGAGGTAAACTTTTCTTTTCCCTTATCATTGTTGGATCTAGTCGAAGCGTTAAGCGTTCTTAAATGGCAAAAACATCCTTGAAATTATTCTATTAAGCTTTGCTAAATAGGGACTAGAAACTCAACTTGATCTCTAAGAATAGCAAGGTCTCTAAAATAGTGTGCGAGAGTATGTGTACGTTTAGTTATACCTAACCTCTAGCAAAACACTCTAAGGTGACCTCTCCCTTTGCAAAAAGTGCAAACATAAACTTATTTGGGTCTACCTTGGTTCACTTTCTTAAGTCTAACTCTCTTTGGTGGTTTAGGTCGAAGCTCGTAAGGGTTTACCACAAATTTAGGAACTAGTTCTAATGCGGTATGGGAAGTGAATGCAGGTCGTAACCTATTCCTCGTCTCTCACAAAAACCTAAAGCGGGATGGGGGAACATATTTCCAACCTTCTTCGATGTATCCTCTATAGTAACCTTGACCTCCGAACACGTGTGATATCTTTCTCGAGTTGGAATAATAAGGCTTCAAGTTTCTCATGAGTATCCATGAATGCTTGAAGATCACTCGTAAAACTAGCCACCTTGTTAGTCAAGTCACCATTTTGCCTCTCAACTTAAATAACCCTCTCTCCTAAAGAAACTCTCACCAAGGACTCGCTTTCTCTCGCCTTTTTCAACTCCTTATCTAGGGCTAAAAATATAAGCGTTAAACCTTTATTATGTTTCTTTATTTTAAAGGACTCAGCTTAAAGATCGGTGTAGGCATATTGAAGGCCACTCTAGCTCTCACTTAAAACATCATCTTCTCACTCTCAACGGAATACTAGACTCACTGTTGAGGTCATCATGTTTAGTAGATACATCATCGTTATGAGGTGAACTAGATGTACTAACATGACTAGCCATGGACACGGTGAAGTTATGTCCATGCGATGATTCATCCCCAGAATCCACTGACTCGAGATCGTTCTTACTAAGTGTGGTATTGAAGGTAGCTTTGCTTGTGCCTTGCCTCTGTAATCACGTAGGACACTCGTGAGCTTTGTGACCCTTACCCTCTCACTCATAACATCTTTCTTGGGGTTCTTTTTTTTCTATTTCAAAATCTTTCTTGCTCTATTTTTTATCTTTCTAAAAAAATTTCCTTTTTTTAGAAGTATTTTCTTTTCTAAGTTTGAGAAAGTTTTTGAATTTTTTAGCAAAAAGGGTCAAGTCATCCAAATCAAAATCATATTCAGAGTTAGAAGAGACCTCCTCTTTCTTTTTAAACTGTACTTTCACGTAATTCCCTTTTCCTTAGGTTTAATAGTTTGGGGAAAATGTCGATCTCATAAGTTTGAAGGTCTCCTACGAGATATTATAACCTAATTATATCTAATATACCTAAAGAATTAAGCACATTAACCTTAGGAATAAAAAGGGAAGGGAGAGATCCCAAAATTTTCTTAACTACATGCGTCTTAGGAATTTTCTCACTTAAATTATAGCTAAAGTTAACGATATCAAACAATCGTGCATAAACTCATCAAATGACTCGGACTCTAGCATGGTAATTATTTCAAATTATGTAGTGAGATTTTGCAGCTTAGAAGCTTTCATAGCATTGGTACCCTCATAAGTAAGTTGGAGGATATCTTAAGCTTCTTTAGAAGTGGTGCACATCATACTACAGGGGTGAAGGCTCAAGAAATGTCACTTAAGCCATGTGAGTTAAAGTTACTCTATTTAAAGTCATCTTTTGTCCAGGCAATGACAGGTTTTGGCCTATGAGGACATCACCATTGGTTACTGTGAGTGGTGTCCACCCTCTTTCACATACAAGCCAAAAACGTTCATCAATGAATTTTAAAGCTAAAATCATCCTAGCTTTTAGTATGCATAACTCGACCCATCAAAAACAGGCACCCTATTATACAAATTATCCATTTAAACCCAAATTTTTAGGATTACACAAAAACATAGTGAAATTAGCTCTGATACAAATTTTAGAAAGCAAGTTTGAATGGATATCTCGTATATTAAATTTCTTACACACGAATTCCACTTTTAATCAATTTTTATCTTAAATAGCAATGAAGTGTTCATGTGATGAGACGTGCCAATTTTTAATTCTCATCAAACACATAATAAAATCACGCATGCAAAGAAAATAAGGAAAATTCTTAAAAAGGGCAAAACCTTTATTTAGAACTATAGAGAAATTGACAGATACATTCAACTTATAGACTAATTAGAACGACTTAGTATAACATACAGAGTCTTTAATTTATTCTACAGAATACGGCCCAGTCTAGTGTCATCCATAGGAAGCGATCTTTCCTCAGCATCCACCGATTGTGCCGTAAAGATGGACTCTACAAGGGTTTATGTGAGGTGTATGGAGACTAGGTTTTCATAAATCCATTAAATCACATATGGGTATGAAATATTTGTAAAGTAAAAGTGGTTTTGACTAACCAAAAGGGATAACCTTTGGAACGGGTATTGGAACATCATTTTTGTCAAAGTTCATCTAAATTTCTAGAAAAATAGGTTTTTATAACAAAAACACAAATTTCGAGACGACAGGGTCGTTCGATCTAAAATAGTGGTTTTATTTGAACCAAATCTGATCTCATTCTAACGAGATGCACATCTCATTCGAACTATCTTTAAATGAACTTTGAACAACATTCTTTGTCAAGGCATAGATGTCTCGATTGAATGTTGTTTGAACCTGGTTCTAACAAGACTACATATCTCGTTCGAACGAGACTGGATCTCATTTGAACGAGGCTAAAAAACTTTTTATTTTATAATTATTTGTACAAAAAGCCTCGATTTAAACTAAAACATAACAGTATATGATTTATTCAAGTTCATAAAAACATAAGTTTATACCTCCATAAAGTATCAGCGTGTTTTCGAATGATCTTGGAGATATAGTGTTCGTTTTGAGATATCAGTTTGTAACGGGACATGCCAAAACTATAAAATAAGCCTAAGCTATGAGAAATTATAAGTACTTTCTCTTATAATGCCCACTCTATCATAATATCTATCAACTTCGGCTTCTTTAAATTTAGTGTCAATGTCACTATGCATCTGAATAATAGTGACACCGTGTTGGTTTTGTAGGAAATGACACTTGATTTTTTGGAACTCAACCACATCAAACTTTTCTCTAATAAACACAATAATAGAGTACCTCGAAAAGTCATCGACCATCACGAGAATGTATCTATTACCATATATACTCTCCTTGGTAGTAGGACCCAAAAGATGCATATGTATCAACTCCAACACACAATCCTACAGTAATTATTATTGGTCCTCACTCCTTAAAGTAATAGTTCAAGGGATCCATCATATATGTTACACTCGGACTGATCGAACTTTGCCTCAAAGTTTTCATCTCAAAGTTAACTTATGATAATCAAGTTTTCTTTTAACGCTTCTATATACAACACATTTTCTAGTTTAGAAAATTTGGGTATCTCAACACAACCACATTCTAAAGTACCAGACCTACTCCCATATCCAAAGATGACTTTGCCTTCCTTGCGATCCACAAGGTTGGAAAAATATGACTTGTCACCAGTCATGTGCTTAGATCACCCACTGTCAATATATCATTGGTAAGTATTTTGAACCTTAAGAGCAACGTGAACAGTAAGGGCTTTGTCGTCTTGCTTAGGTACCCATGTGGAGGTAACCTTTTCTTTTCCCTTATCATTGTTGGCTTTATTCGAAGCGTTGGAAGCGTTCTCAAAATGCACAGACATTCTTTGAAATTCTTCAATTAATCTTTGAGAAGTTGCGACTAGGAACTCAACGTTCTCTCTAAGACTAACAAAGTCTGTATAGCAGCGTGGGGGAGTAAATGTACGTTTAGTTCTCCCTAACTTGTAGAAAAATTCCCTAAGGTTACCTCACCTTTTGCAATAGGTGAAAACATAGATTTTTTGTGGTCTACCGTGGTTTGATCGTTTAGGTTAAACATTCTTTAATTGTTTAGGTCGAGACCCATAAGGATCTACCACAAATTTAAGAACCGATTCTGATGCAGCATGGAAAGTGGAGGTACCATCGTAACCTATTCCATGCCTCTCCCTAACACCTAAAGCAAATTCGATGAACATCATACCTACCTTATACGATGGATCCTCTATAGTAACCTTGACCTCCCAGGCATTTCGAGAAATTTTTTGAGTTGGGATATAAGGGCTTCAAGTCTCCAACGAAGCTTGAAGATATCTCGTAAGACTATTCACTTTATTGGTCAAGTTATTATTGTCCCTCTATATTAAAATGACTCTCTCTCTACTAAAGACACTCTCACTGAGGACTCGCTCTTTCTTGACTCTCTCAAATCCTTCTCTAAAGCTAAAACCCTAAGCGCCAAACTTCAATTTTTTTTTCGTTTAAAGAACTCGGCATAAATCTCGGCATAAGCGCATTGAAGAACACTCTCTCCCTCACTCAAAATGTCATCTCCCTTATTCTCTCTGGGATGACTAGACACACTGTTGATGTCATCATGTTTGCAAACTTCCTTATCAGCATGAGACGTACTTGGAGGACTAACATGACTAGCCATGAACCCGGTGAAGTTATGTCTATGTGGTTATTTGTCCCCGAAATCCACCGACTCATCATTACTATCACTAAGCGTGGCATTGAAGGCAACTTTGACTTTGCCTTGTCTCTTTAATCTCGTAGCACACTCGTGAGCTTTGTGACCCTTATCCTTGCACTCTTAACATCTCTCCTCGTCTTTTTTAGAGTACTCTCTTCTCACTTTTTTAAAAAATTTCTTGCTCGATTTAAACTTTTTATCTTTCTCAAAACTTTTCCTTTCTTTGGAAGTATTTTCTTTCCCTATCTTGAGAAATTTTAAAATATTTTACAAAAAGGGCAAGATCATCTAGATCATAATCATACTCAGAGTCAGAAGAAACCTCCTCTTTCTTTTTAAATTAAAATTTCAAAGAAATTTCCTTTTTCTTTAGTTTAACAGTTTTGGGAAACATATAGATTTCATAAGTTTGAATTTCTCCTATAAGTTCTTCTAACCTAAGCATATCTAAAATTCCTAACGAATGTAAGACAATGATTTTAGGAATAAAGCGGGACGAAAGGGATCTCAAAATCATTTTCACAACGTGCATCTCAGGAATTCTCTCACCTAAATTAAAACTAGAGTTAGCGAGAACATACAATCGTGCATAAAAAATCATAAAATGACTCAGTTTGTAGCATAGTAATGGTTTCAAACTGTGTGGTGAGATTTTGAAGCTTAGAAGCTTTCACCCTCTTGGTACCCTTATGAGTGAGTCGGAGGATATCCCATGCTTCCTTAGACATGGTGCATGTCATGATGAGGTGGAACTCGTCAGGGGTGATGGCTCTAGATATTACACTTAAACTGTATGAGTTAAAATTACTCCATTTTAGTTCATCCTTCGTCCAAGTTGTGGAGGGTTTAGCACTTATGATATCGTCATTAGTCATAGTTGGTGGTGTCCACCCTCATTTACAAAAAAGTCAGACATGCTTGCCAATCGCTTTCAAAGCCAACCTCATTTGAGATTTTCAATGTGCATAATTAGACCCATCGAAAGCAGGTAGCCTATTACAAAACTTATCCATAAAACACCAATTTAAAGATGACACAAAAACTTAGTGTAACCGACTTTGATACCAATTTAAGAAAGCAATGTTATATGGATTTACTTGCATATTACTCCAAACACACACATTCACTTTTTGATAAAGCTTATCTTGATTTAATTTAGTGAACAAGTAATATTAATTGAAGCCAAATTCCAAACCAAACAGTAAGAAGAAGAATTTAAGAAACAATTCCTTTGGGGCCAAACCTAGATTTTAGCACTGTTAAAGATTATGACAGACTGGATCACTTACATACTACTTAAAAATCCACTAATTATAATGCAAAGGTCTTCAAGTATTCAACAGATACGACACAGTCAAATACCATCCACAACAAGCAGTTTTTTTCTCGGTATCCATCGATCAGCCTCAGGAATCTCAATTCCTTTCTTCTTTAGCAGTAGAGCCTCGACTCTACAATTCAGGAGTAGAGAAAATCTCTACGAGGGTTTTTGAACTTTAAATGTGTTCTTCGTGATTGGGAAAAGTGATCCTTAAAAATTCAAGGGATTTAGATGAAAAAGAATAGAGTTTGAACACAAAAGAACTCTAAAAAGGCTTGAGGAAAATTCTAATCCCATATCTCTATTTATAAGGAAATTAGTTGTAAAGAGATAGACGCAAGATATTTTCAAATATATGTTCAAAAAACAAAAACTCGCGCACTCATTTTAACGACCTGCTACATCATTCGGGCGACATACCCCATCTCTTTCGATCGCGCTTCCAATGAAACTTCGAATTACATTCCAGAGTGTACCCATAGGCAACATTCTAGATCTCATTCGAACATGAAAACCTCGTTTACCGACCTTATGCAACTTCTTTGAATGAAATATCCATCTTATTCTAACGAGCTAGCGAAATTTCAAAAATTCTTTTTTAAAAAATGATTTAAAAATATTTTAAAAACTTTTTTATGCAAACTCTTTATAAAATAATCCCTAAATAATTAAAGTAGTTACCAAACAACCTCACAACTTTTCTGAATGATGTTTAGATGAGTGATCTTCAATCATCTAAATGTCATCAACTTCTTCTCTTCGAATACGTGGAAGTGGTCATGAATGTGCATTGGGGTGTAATGGGATAAGCTAAATAAAAATAAAATGAGAAATTATAAAACTTGCTCTTACATGTTCCATAGGCACGGGAAAACCCTATCATTCCCCACCATTCTATTATATTTATAATCTATTGGTATTTTTTAAAATTATATCACCGAATATTACCAAAAAAATACTTATGTTTTCCATAATTTAAAGGATCATATCCTCAATCTAGGTAAATACAAAAGCAAAACGATATATCATCTACAGCAATATTTATTTGCAGATGTGCCGATATCATTTAATGGATATCGCTATGGAGACATAGTTTTGGAACTTAATTTTGTGACATGTGACATGTGACATGTGACACGTGTCTGCGTGTTATTGGCGCACACCTTGAGTGGGATTGTTTCAAGGTGTCCTACTCAAAGTGTTCATCAATGACACGTGAACGCATGTTCGATGTCACCAAACTAAGTTTCGAAATCATATATCCTTATCATTTTTCGCGTCCAATAGTTGAAGATGTCACAAATGTGTATATTATAAATGCATACATCGGAGAGGATAACAACCATGCCATCGGCACGGGCAAACCCTAATATATATGTATTAATGCCAAAAATTTTAAATCATACCTTTGGGTGAAAAAATGATTAGTTTTTTACCTAGGATAGAGAGGCAGCTAAGTTGATAAGAGAGAGGAGGGAAAGTGTGTTTTGAGGGGAGGGGGAATAGGGTTTTTAGGGCTCGTAACTCGACATTTTTGTTACGATCCTTATCATGGTCAATGATCGTGACAAAAAAAAGTCTCGTGTGTTGTCACGGTCACGCGTGTTTTTTTTGTCACCATCAAGAACCGTGAGAATGGCTGGCCGAAAAGTGGTGACTTTTTTTATCTTTGGGTGTAGTGTTTACTGAGGGTACTATTAATATCCTTGAGTAAAATATGAACTTCCCTTGAGCCTTTCGGAACTTACTCATTCCGCAATCTTTTCTGTAACTAATTTATCCAGAATATATGCCCATAACATGCAGTCAAACTCATTCTCCTAATAACCCCATATTAAGTCATTTGAACCCAAACAACAGAAACATCAATCCTCTCATTTCTAGTTTCCACCCACTCAAGTGTAATAACAAATAATTTCTAGCTAGCTTTAGCTTATACTTTGCAACAACGCGATGACCTTCCTTTTAGGTAAAATATTATCACATTTCCATCAACCTTAATCACATGTGGGTTTAACCGTGTATATCAACCTTGCTCGTATCTGACCGAAACACAATTCCACTCTCTCATGGGAATTAAGTACAAAAATAGTCATCATCAAAATAATCTTATCTTGTTAAAATGTATAAATCCATTACCGCGTCTCTTAGGTTCTTAAAATCACATAAAGGCATTCGGTTAGCCTCAATTGCCCTCGTAATCCATATCAACATAGGTATAACCCAAATATATAATTGTCTCTTTAATTATTCAAACTCTTTTATGTCATAAAATCGGCGCAACATGAAACATAGACACTACTTGTGCCTCCAATAATATATGAGGTTCAGACCTTATTCCAATAACAACAAGTCTTAAAATCATAATCATAGTTGTAGCGAACGCCTTTGTCAAACCACTCCTTCTATCCTTGAACACTTGCTCATAGGCTCTTCATTATCATGCTCTTCTATGCTCCAATGTTCCTCGAGTCTAACCATGATCAAAAGACAACGAACGGTGCCTACAGGCACGTCATCATGACACCAAAGTGCAAAACCCTATGGCATGATCTAAACGCATCAACAAATGCTCAATAGAAAATGGAACGGACGCAATACATATCCTAAAGACACTAAAAGCTATATACTCTGATACTAACTGTAACACCTCATATTTACTATGCCCCCTAGATCAGGTTTCTCGCTGAACACAGGGAACACTATGCAATTTATATCATTCTCGACATCACATAATAAATAAAAATTATAGTATATAAAAACCATCCACGACATAACAAATACGAATGGTAATAAGAATAACAATATAGATACTGAAACTCTAATAAAACTAAATCCATTAAAATATCTTTTATACAAAAGTCACAATAGGAATGAAAATACAACTGTAACCACCTCTAATAAAATAAAAAAATCCCAAATACAAGTGACTACTCAAACAAGACATCAACTGCTACTCTAAGGATGACAAACTGAATCTTGAACCACTACAAGTCTCACTGCTCAGACCCACTATTCTAGTATATAAAAATAATAATACACGAGGGGGGGGGGGGTATAGATTTGGGTCAGCCCCCTATAGTTGTAAGATATAACTTATAGTATCATAACAGTAATAATCATGCAATTCATTTACAATAAACATGCCAACCCGTAAACACTCACACACAAGAAATACCTCACCCATTATCATAAATGAAATACTACACGAGGGTACCAACCCAAGGCATAATTGATACTAATAAGCCTATTTCATTGGACAAATAATAAATATCACCTAATAAAATACTAACATGGGATGAAACTAACTACACATGTACAAAATATAACCCAATATCCACCTTTTACTCATTAAGATACACATGGTCTCATAAACTTCCCTTGTCTTAGTATTTATTAAATAAGTGTGTCCATCACTAGACTATATCATATGTACAAGATAAGATCTTGTATATACCACACCTATGTCACCCGCACAATAATATATACACAATCTCATATGAAAACACATAAATGCGACAGGGGGCTTTCAGTCAAAGTGTCCATCACCCAACTAATATCATATACACGTATATAAGTAGTTTCATAACAACCACACGAAGGCGTCTACCTTCAGGGGTACTTCTCATGCTTTTATCGGTCAACTTGTAGGAGTCCATCAACTAACGGATTGGTAAACATACACACATATAAGAATGGGGGATCATTATGCAATCACACCACCGATTAGTCACATATCAAAACCACTCTGATGGATTAGGTCATTCGCATCTCACATCGCGAGGCATACACCGACTGAACGTGTGAACAAGTTACAAGTTACAAGTTACACAGTGATAAAGAAAGGGATTTCTTGCGTGAATGATATGGATGGGCTATTCCCCCTCTTGATCCCTTGTTCTTCCTCTTCAAAGTTCTTCCCATGTTCTCCCAAATATCTTTGGCAATTATGGTTTGTATTTTGTGTATAAAGTGTTCAACTAATGAGGGTTACACTCCACTAATTTTGTCATTTTATAACTTATTAAAAAAAATGGTTTATAAGTCTTCCAGACACTTAGAAAATCTATATTATACTTATAAAACAATAGTAGTAGCAATTAATACACAGAAGTTAATAAGAGAAGTGAACCGACTGAAACGTGCGTTTGGTACAAATAAAACCATTACCCTTTTGAAGACACGGGTCTCGAGAACGGGGTTTTTAAAAATGACTTTTGGTTGTTTTGAGAGTTATGACTCTCATTTATTACGCGTTTATCCCTCTCCCCAAACCCACCCGCACCACTCTCCACTTAATCATCTTTTCAGATTAATGTTATAATTACATTTGTTGTCCAATTTGAATTTTCTGAACACCATCACCAATGAAATTAAAACCCATCCGTGAATCCAATTTCTTCCAAATGAGAGTATTTCGTGTCTTATGTGACACGTGATTAACTATCCTCTGAAAAAATATCCGCTCATCGAACATAGATACGATATGCATGACATAAGATTTTAAGAAACGTGTGAGGCCTCAATCCAATCCTTACTTTGAAATGACTCCTATTCAATTCATCCAATCGAACAATTGGGTCTCCTCCCACAACCACATGACTTCTCACTTTATGCTCCAAAACCTAGGTGGATGATGGATCAGTAGCAGTAATGGTGGCAGTAGGTTCCAGAGATAGAGAGAAAAAGATGTTGGTGATGAATACGTTTAAAAAGGGTCTATGTTTCATGTGTGCCAAGTTCATTTCTTTTTGTTTGTTATTCTTTGTTATTCAATTGGCAAGAACTCATTTCTGGGTCGGCCAGACTTTGTTTTCATTTTTATTTTTATCACGGTTCTAAAAAACCCGCCTAGGCTTAAGGCTTGGGAGAAACGCCTCGCCTTACGCTTTTCACGCCTTATTCTTGGTAAAACCCTTACGGCGCACTTTTTTCTAAAAACAACAATGCCTTAGTGAAACGATATCGCCTTTTAAAGAAAATGTTTACAAACCGGACCATTATCTTATTCAAAATAATCAGATAGTATTTTAATTCGCATATATTCAGACATATTTTTATGATATGTGCAATTTTTGTATCTTAATAGCGTTGTTATGGTTAAAAAATATTAAAATATATTAAGAATGCATAAATGCCTTTTCATGCCTTTTTACGCCTAGGCCCGCCTAGGCTTCTAAGGCTTAAGGCTTGGCCTCCACGCCTCAATCACGCCCCGCATTTTTTAGAACCTTGATTTTTATTAAAAATGTCTTAACTCTATTTATGTTAAAAATTGATGGGGTATGCTTTGTATATCATCATTGGTTTATATTTTTATAGTATAGTGTTGGAAATTCATGCGAAATATTGCTATAAATTCATGGACTGTTGTTGTAGTTTATACGTGCATTTGTTTATATGATGGAGGCCGAAGTAAATAAGAATAGTCTGAAATGTATCCTTACATTGTTTCGTTTTGTCACTGGGGAAGATTATTCAAAGCACAATATGATGGTAATCAATGATCTTGAGGAGGAATTCGACATGCTGTTAGAGGAAGGAGAAATCTATTGGAGGCGAAGGTTAACCAAATTGGCTTATGGGAGGTGATCGAAATTCATATTTTCTCAATCACAAGGCATCTCAGGGTGAAGAAATGAGAGAATGACTGAAGGAATAATCTGTAGTGAGAGAGCAAGGAAGGGGTTGCAGAACCAGATGAAGAGAAACATGAATTATGTGAGGATTTAAATCTTATACTATAGCAAGTTCAATCAAGGTGCTACACCCATATAGTGAAGAAAATACCGAACATATATTTGTACTTCTCATTGCGACCAATAATTTTAACATGTAATCAAACATGATAATACACAAAAATATGAGTAAAAATACAAATAAGACAACAACATATTACGACTAAGACGTTTCATAATCTTCACATAAACATGACACGAAAAAGACATATCGTTTTAGTTTTAGGTCAATATCGAATAATTTTATTGTATCATGCCTAAAATTATAACCCTACTTTTAAGTTCCTTATTTTGTTGTCATTCACCATAAAGAATTAGTCAAAATATTATACATATGCTATCATTTATAAATGCATATTTTGTAAATTTTTTATCAATCTCCCGCATATTGCTCGAATTACATGCTAATTTATAATGGTTTTAGTCCTTGCAAATTTGAAAATATTCATGAATTATAGAAAATTGTTAATATAAACATATATCTCCGAGATTAAACCCTCGTTGACATAGATCTCAAACCCAAATCTTCTCATCGTTGATCAACACCATCTTCGTCATTTGTTAAATGACGACCTCTCCCACCATCTCTCTCTCTCTCTCTCTCTCTCTCTCTCTCTCTCTCTCTTCTTAAGCGATTAGTTAGAAGCTGCCATTTAGGGATTCTTACGGGTTTTCAATTGTTAATCGGAGTAATTAGGAGCCTCGGGCTATTATTGTTAATAGTCATGTGAGTATTTTTTGTTTGGTTTGGTTATCTATGCTGAGATCTGCATGGATTTTATTTTTTAATTAGTTACATTTTGATTTAGGTGTTTTTTGTGTAGTTTAATTGATTTGTTAATTTTTATGAGTGTGAAGTTGATTTTGATGTGTTTTTAAGTTTAAACTATTCAATTAGAGTTAATTGTGAATATTTGTGAGAAGTTGAAGAAATTTAAGAATTTTGCTTAATGGATTGTGTTCTTGAAATGCATTGCTTTGAGTTTATTATTTAGTTGTTGAATTAGTGTAATATTTATGTAACTCTTGATTGATAAATATGTTTATTGTAATTCTTGATTGTTTGAGATATAGATGTGATTTTAGGTTTAGGCTGTTAATTATAGTCACTTGTTTGTGAACATATATGAGGAGTTGAAGTTTTTTAAGAGTTTTACATAAAGGATTGTGTTCTTCAAATTTTTGATTTGTTGTTTTGTTGTTGAATTTGTTAGTTTTGTGATTTAGGTGTGATTTTTATGTAGTTTATTATAACGGTTGATTGTTATAAGTGTGAAGTTGAGGTATTGTTATGTTTTAAGGTTTATATTGTTTCATTCGAGTCAGTTAGTTGTGAATCTATGTGAGAAGTTGAAGAAATTCAAGAATTTACATGTCCTTTTCTTGTTCTAAATTATATATGTATATATATACAGACAATTTTTTTTGCTTGGTAGTGATGCTTTTATGCAAATTTGTGCTCATTGAGAAACGATTTCTTAAATTTACTTTACCTTTTCCAAGCTTGTTAAATTTTACAAATTTTAGAACGTTTAGTTTTCTGTTGTGGATGTTCAATTATTTATTGTAGTTCCATATGAAATTTAATCGCAAGACCCTTTTTCTTCTGAATAAAACATGTTCTGGCATTCAGTGAAAAGTCTGTTAATGTACTCTCTTTGTGACAAAAAAACATTTAAGGCAATCCCAATTATTTTCCAAGCAATTTGATACTAATCATTACTTGTAATTTTAAAATAATACACTAGCAAGTGTTTTTCCCAATAGTAGTATCTAATGTATTAAATTTTCATGCGAAAATTTGATATCATCTATTACAATTGGTTGTTTTGCCTTTTTCTAGGATTAATTTGAATTTTACAATTGGTTGGTTGAAGCATCTTATTTTAGAATGTAATCTTACTTAGAAAAGTATTGCAAATTGTTTATAATTGATTGTATTTCTTACAGGTATCATGGGAAAAAATGTGAGGATAGACTGTTCATTGTACCAGAGAAATTTAAGGATAGGATTGTTGCTTGTGAGATGCATGTTTGGGGGATTGAATTGCAGGGTAAGATTCATTTAATCAATTTAAAAATACTTCAACTTGATGGGTTGCATTGGTATTCAAAAATAAGAAAATTAACTCACTATCTATATAAGTAGTCAAAAATGTTTAGCAGATACCCCATTGCTTGCAGTTTGTACTTTCGCACATTGATCGAGTTCATTTAGGAAAGGTAACTCTGGACGTACTTTCGATCTTTTTTTCACTAAAAAATCTTGTGAAATACATGAATTTTAACCACACATGAAGGAACTGATATGTCATTCAATGTATTCTATAGAAGAACTTTTCTCATTAAGTACATACCATTGTATTTGTTAAATGCATTTACGTGACAATTGCATTATACATAATTTAGTTAGGTTAGTGGATTTGGTGGTGTTTAACATAGGATTATGGTTGATAACTAGTAGACTTCACCACCAAACTTTACATCTCCTTATTCTTGCTTCTTTTTATACATTATTACATATATGCGTGTATGCACATATATGCGTCCAAACTTAAACTTGAACTCTGTGCAAGTTTTTATGTATTTAGTTAAGGAGCGATGGGAGGATTTGATTTGGGAGATGCCTCTGAAAGTTACATATCCGTCTTTGAAGAGACATCAGTGGAGGAGTGGAGGAATGTGACGGGGTGTGATCTGAATAATATGCATTGGAATTATCACAATGGTGGTTCTTGGCCTAGTGAGTCTCATGTAAACACTATAATTTCATGTTGTTGTGCATTATTTTTTCTATTGTAACTATCTTCAATAATTGTTGTATGGGATGTGGAAAAATGACTCACAATACGATAATTAAAAACAAATTATTTATAAGAAATACATGATATCACATTAATAGAAATGAGTGACATGGACCTAGTCATACATAACATGAACATTGTAATTATACAAGACCAACACTAGGATTTTGGGGTCATGTATTAATGCCATAATTTCTTTGTGTTTGCAAGTGGTCTGTTGGCTTTCAAACTCTTGACAACCATTTTAGAGGTTTGATGGATCCCATATGCAATGCAGAGCTTGGTCACATTATCCAGAGCATAGAAGATGTAAATTAAGTTGGTTGTCTTCACTTATTAGAATTGTATTTGATGGGAAGTTGCAGAAAATTGTATATCTAAGTTGTCGGGGTTGAAATTAGTTATCTTCAAAGAAGGATGTTTTGGCATTCCAATTGGTTGTCTTCACAGGTTAAGGTTTGGTTTCAAAATGGTAGAGCGAAGGTTGTTAATATGAAATTGTATATATCTTGAATTGTTTAAAACACTTAATAAGGATAAGTGGTCTTCAGATAGCAAGTTAATGTAGACGTTGTAAAAATGGTCTCAGCTTTTATGTAAAATTGGTGTATCAGACATGTTTATTGTATATGAGTTTATTCACTTTGATTTATTGATGCTAAAACTTTTTTGTGAGTCTAATATGATTAATGTTTTTTTTATTAAATCAAATATTGTAATAGTTAAGAACCGCTACAATCTATGATCATATTTATATAAGCTAAGTGTTATAAACTGTTACAAAATTACTGTTCTTAATATTAGTTATAGTTTACAACCGCTTCAAATTATGACTGGATTCATATTTGTAACTATTTATAATAGTTACAAATGGCAAACATAATAATGGTTTAGGCACCCATTGTAACGGTTTAGAACCGTTACAATGTGTCAAATTAGATCGCACATCTACTGATTTATTAACCAAATGAACTATTATAAAAACAAAAATTATAATGGTTTTAAACACTCACTAAAAAAATTTAACCCGTTATTTTACAACGGTTATGAACCGTTATAAATGTCTTTACAAGTGTTTAAAACAATAATTAAATTGCATTTTTTGTTTAGTGTTAACACCTTTGAAATAACTTTCACTACAAAAAATTAGGCGGATGGTCACGGATTCCATCTGTGTTCAGATCTGGCCGACCCCCTAAAACTCTATCTCAATTAGATGAGAAGGACTCCCTTTGGTCACCAACTGTAGGGATTCCTCTCAATGTCCCCTATTTTTTTAACCTTTTGTGACTTGAGGGGTATAACACCATCGATCGTATGTTCTTCATATGAACTGAGGCTTTCAAATGCGCTGAGGCATAGTGGTTTAATAGTGTAACTTCTTGTTTTTACTATCTTTAATGTAGAAGTTTTGTTGGGTTTGTATGACCCATCCGAGCAATCAAATCTATACAATTCACTATAACCCATTTTGAGTTATCGTGGGTTCTCAACATCCCTCTCTTAGAACGAGTGCCTTTTGTCCTTGTGGGGGAGCCAATGGAGGGAATTCTCGCCATAAATCACCCTCGGATATGACATCTGGGTGAATGGGTCTAGATCCCGATTTAGCTGAACCGATGCAATCTAGCCCATGATGAGGCTTTACATAAGATCTTTCATGGTTTCTTGAATTTCGATTTGGATCTCGATCAAATTTCGCAGGATTCCCTACAAATCAACCATTCCAAATGGAGACGAAGGAACTAACCTCTCCGTTGCATTACTACATTATGGATCATTGGATATTTTAAAAGAATACACCAAGGACAGTCCACATTGGATTTTCAACAAGCACAATTATAACAAAGAAGTAAAGATTTAATTTAATTAAACTAATTAGATTGAACGAATTTCTTTGAAATTTCTCTAACCCGTCGTAACACTTTAAAATCAGACCATGTGACCTGTTGTTATTGTTAATTAGGGCATCCTCAATCTCTAAGAGTAAATTGGGGGAAATGAACATGGATATGTTGTTTTCCACATATAGCGCCAAATTGTTCATGCTAGAAATTGAATTTATACCGATATTAGTTATATTTTACCAATTAGATATAAATCAAGCATTTAAGAGATAGATAAGTAGTGTATTAAGCAGAAAAGTAAAGCAAAGATCTAGAGAAAGAAATACAAAACTCGAATTTATGTAGTTTGGCCCAACCTCGTGCTTACATCCATAGGTGTTATGAGTCATATTCTTTTAATGAACAATCTTCATGAGAGTCATGGTTTACATGAGTTCTCACTTCACTTTAACATCATAACAATAATCAAATTATCCCATCCCTATAAGGCTAATGGGTTGTTATTTATATATGAGTGAGGCACGAGAATATGGTTCTTAGGACACGTGCCTCACATTTATAAAACTAGGTTAGATCACACTTTACATTAAGAGAAAGGAATAATCACTAGTTAGTTATTTCACATAGAGGAATATTTTCATAACTTCCTCGCGCTCTCTCCATGATGTCGTCATCCAGTCACATGGTTTACACTGTATGAGATAACGACGTTATCTAATGTGGTTTCCTTCCTTGTTCCATTTGATTACCACGTCTAGGATGAGGTCAACCCTAAGATGTTTTTGGGCTTATGTTGTTTGAGGGTATTTGACCTGGTTGACTCCCGTGGCAGGTGTCGTTCTTTGATACCTCCACAGATCGTTCTATATTTAGGATATAATAACCATGGTTAAAATCATAAACAAAAATGGACATAAAGCAAGGTAATCGCAATTTTTTTTCATATGGAGTAAGAGAAGAAGTAGAATACTTATATAGACAGCGACTACACATTCAGCCTATGACTCTGTTGCTAAAAAATGAAGGAATTTGAACTAAGGAGAAAAAATAATTGTGAAAAGAAGCCTTGAGCATTTATGTAATTTAACAACACGGCTCCCTAAAAGGATATCATCATTAAACTCAATCTTTCCCATTGATGGGGAACTTTGAATCAATCCAACGGTCTTCTCTGTAGCAACGTGAAAAAACCAATGTGCCATCTAATCACAAAGGGCAAAGTGTCCCTTCATTAACAAGATGTACATTATCAACATACCCTCCAACATACCCTCTAACCACTGGATAAACCTCTGCCACCTCAACAATAACGAAGCTTCGGGAAAAATTGTGGGGAGAAACAAGTCAGAGCACGTGGAGATGGCATGGAGCCCAATCGGGAAAGGATATGCATCACCAACTACACTCGCTAATATCAATGAATAGTAGATAAAGGTGATCCATTAGTCGTGATTAGCATAAAGAACTCTGAGGACACTAAGGACTCTCCCCCATTCTATCTCTAAATATGTATCGAACATCCCTAGTGAGGGGCATGTATTGATCATAAATGATAAAACTCTACTAAGAATATTTTGTATTTCAATAAAGAAATAGAAAAACTCTTTGTGGACGTAGGCTCATTGCCGAACCACGTATATCTTGACCTCTTGTGTGTGTGTTTGGTTTTTATTTTCCTCTTTTGTCGTTTTAATATATTCGACTTGTGTGATTGTTAAATATAAGATTAGTAAGATTTTTCCACCTATAGTGCTGATCTCGAAGGTAAACTCTAATAGCATATTATAGGGTTTTACACTTTTCAATTCTAATATTTTTTGTAGTTGAACTTATACATGACATCAATAGATATTGGAATTTTTGTCCCAACACATTGTAATGCCCATTGTTGCAATAGACAATTTTGTATTAAAAATGGCATAAAATAAGATGGTAAATTATGGCTTGTCAATATAAGACTATAAAGAAACTCTTTATTGGTGATGCCATATGTTTAATGAGAAAAACTTTAAATCCACTGGCTAGAGAGCAAATAAAAATTCATCCACAATCTAACCTAGTTTATTGGAGATCTTAATATTTAATATCTATGGTACAACTGATTTATCTATCTTAATATTTAAGATCTAAGGGACAGTCCATTTATTTACGTGTCTTAGTATGCATTGAAGATACGTTTAATTCTAGTCATCCACATGATTAAACAATGCACATCAGCCACATATTTAGGATAACTTGTGCTTTTAACAATTTATGTCTTTGATATGTCCAAGGGGGTAACTCGCATGATATTTACCTATGTGAATGTGAAAGGGGTTGTTTTGGGCAGGTTTCACTTATCTAAACACACTGAACCATGAAGTGTTCATGGCAAAAAAACAAATGTGTGAACCAATTTATGTCAAGGAAGGACTCGTGTGCCTTCTATAGACTTGATATACACAAACAACTGATAGTTGAAGATATCATGTTCACAACTCAGCCAAGTAACACGGCATATTGTCATTGGGTAAGTTCAAGGCTTTTGGTTACTTATTCTGATGCAATTACTTTCCAAAGTCTGTCAGCTTGTGTGTAAGTGAGTCTCTTTATCTAGTTATTTTCACTCATGTGAAAGATTGTTGAAATTATTGATGATGTTTTAATAAACTTTAATTGAGCAAAATTAAAAAATAAATTTGGGGTTTTTTACCAATAAGTTCCGTTTACTAAGTATGTAGTTCAATAAGCTCAATCATCTTTTTTTTGTTCCAACATGTCCCATGAAAAAAGATTTTTCCTCAAAGAGAACCTATTTGTAAACATACAGTGAATATTCATTATATATATAAATAGGAATTATTGAGAAAAAAAAAATTGGTAGGACCTATTAGAAAATGTCTTATCTGGTGGATACATGGAATGCATTTTAGGACAGGCATGTAACCATTCAAAATTTAAATGTCCATACAAAAGAGTCATGTATGTTCCGAAAATACATTCCTGCTCAAAAAAGTTTTCCCTGTATAAAAAGGATGTAACAATTATGAAAAGAGGCATTTGTTCATAAATGTTTCTTCACGTTCTATATATAAACACCACCCATTCATTCAATAAAATTCTTTTGAAGAATCTTGAATCCATGTTGTTTTTTCAAGTAGTTCATCTTCGTTGAGAGGGTATAACATAGAAGTTGGCTTCGTTACGACTTGTAGATTGAAGCGTTGCACTAGATGACGAGAAAGCCGTTTTATCTTAGGAGATAGAGCTTCATCAAAACATCTTGCCTAATGAAGCAACGGAAGGATGTATTAAACATAAGGCTCGACTTCAATATTACTTTGTATGGTTTGAAAACATTTTAAGCAATAATTATATATAAAATAATTGTGTTTAAATTTAAATTTATTTTATATTTTTAATTTTATTAAAACACAAAAAGGCACACATATATTCCAATTGTTTATGCAGCTTTCATAATAGTTATACAAAACTCTCCATCCAAGTCCACTGTAGCAATAACAGAGTGGTAATTGTTTACGGGACCACTGAAATATAATTTTACTTGAAACAATTAGGAGACTACGAATAGAAACTGGGCAGTCAGCCTATATGATTACATGCGATTAAAAGGCTCCAAAAAGTTGTTAACTATCATGACAGAGAATGGAGAATAACATGAATGAATAATAATGAAACAGGAGCATTTAAATTTTTGTTTTGTGTTTATCTTTTAATTTTTAAAATTTCAATAAGGTATATATTATGGCTAATATGCCATGTCAACATTTTATATTAGATGGACCACCATGCGTGGTAATTTGGGTAGGTCCCAACTAGGATGATTTTGGCCCAATCAGATGAAGGATGTCTTTTTAGATCTCTTTTGAGATTCTTTCCTCTTGACGATCCTGATGTTGTTAAACATAGATTATTTGCTGAGATCATAAAATATTAAAATTAAGATTTTATTAGCATATTTTGAATCCCCACAAAAATATCAACCAAATTCTGAAAATTTAAACTAATTCATAAATATTATGAAAATTTATAAAAAAAAAAAGGCACAAGCCCTTGGCTTCTTTACATATAGGTCCATTTGAAGAGATTTCCCGTAAATAGTCTCATTGACTATTAAAATATTAAATAAGTGTTACTACTAATTTTGGATGGGTATATCTCACAAAAATAATGATACGAGTACCAAAACTTCCCTCAGAATCTCTTCCAAAAGTGACATGGATTTCACTAATTCTCTCACTTACCATTAAGTGTTGCTTTATAGTATGGATCCCGCCACGGCACAAAAAAATATTACTTTTTGTGGAGATTTTGGAGGACTTATTTAGAACTCATTGCAGAACTTATTTAGAACTCATTGCAGGACTCGACAAGACAAATATAGCTTTTTCAACCACTCATCTAACTATTAGGAGGAGATATCTCAAATGGTTAAACTTTTTTCCTTCCTTTTTAAACATTAAAAGGTTTAACTTTTGATTTGTAAATTCATTTTTCACAAAACTACTAATTTTAAAATCTACCCGAGATCTATTGAAAAAGATCTATGAACACTATAAAATTCTAAAAAAATATATATATGCATATAGTAAACTACGTTAACAAATATATTCATATAAATATTTACTCATCCAGTAAATATTTACTATAGCAACATTAAAAATAGAAACATTTAGAGAAGCATAAAAATCAACTTGCAATCTATATATTTACCATTACAACAATCTACAAACCAAAACAACATTTACGTTTGTAGTAAACATTTACTATCAAAATATAAAACAACCATAAGAAGATTAGAAATGATGTATTGTCAGATTTGTAAATACAGTATTATATTTACTGTTAGAGCGAAACTTGATCTAGAGGAGGTTTTCACTGACAATAAATATTTACTATTAGTGCAAAATCACATTGACCTGTAGACTTTTACATGTAAGTGAAGAAGTATGTGCCTAAAGGTGTAATTTCAATTAATTATCACATCAAGCATTTTAAATCATTTTTAATTTTAATACATTTTAATTTGAACAAATAAAATTATTTAGTCCATGCAAGTGATCATTAACAGCGGAAGTAATAGAAGGCAATGACAAACAGCAAGCGAGAATTAAAAGTGAAAACCCTATCAGGAAAAAACACTATTGTCCTCTTGTGCTCCGCTTTACTGTCCATAGTAGCGAGTGCTGCTCCAGTTGAGGATTAAGTTGCACAAACTCTAAGGCATCGGTATCTACCGTTCTCAGTTCTGCCCATGCATAATCTAATGTCCTATCTCACCCACACGAATTCTCGTGCTTGAATTTTCTTAGAATGTAAAAGATGTAGGGGGATTGTAAACATAACGTCTACCTTGAAAGCTTAGAATATGACAATATCTCATACTATCAAGAAAACCCACTCAAAACCTTTTAAGGCTTTGCAAAAACTGGGTTTTATACTTTGATAGACTCATTTACAGAGACTTATACTTTTCAGTTAAAAGAAGTTGACTAAAACGCATTTTCCAAGTTTCGGTGCCCTCAGTTGAACCAAGGTCCCTCGTTCGAAGTAAGATCACTTTCGCTTGAGGTCCACTCGTGCAAAGTTTGCATCTTACGAGGGTTCCTGGATGTAAATTCCATACGAAACCTGATTCTCTCAAGGGCAACATTTTTTGAATAAGTTATTGCCAAACCTTTTTGTTTTCCCCTTAAGAGAGATGACAAATGAGTCGTCGTCTCTAACGACATCTGCTATAATTTAAACAGTCATGCACAAAGATTTTATCATTCTCCCATTCTGCAATTCCAAATTATCTTTTGAAAGTTTCACTATCCAACTCATTTATTATTTATTACTTATTTCTAAACTGGTAAATGAACATATCTCACACAATTCATTTAAATAGTTGGAATAACAATATGTCAATTCTCTTCTTTTACTCATGCTCCAATTCGAATCTCGAATTCATCAATTAGTGGTTTAAAGAAAATTAAAGGCCCAAACCAAACGAGCATTTACATATTTACTTAAATACATACTAAGATAAAGGGAAATTATTTAGGATACAGATTTGTACCTGCAAAGAACCTTACACTTGATTACTCTCTCCTGCACATAAAATCCCGGCACCACCATAATCTTAACTTGACTGGGAGCTTGATAATTTTGCCTGTCCATGAACATATCCTCCATATAATGAGGATCAAAGCTGCTATTATCTTCAACTCTGAGGATGCCCAAAGGTGGAACGAAAGAAAATGCGAGCAAATGGAGAAGCCACATGCATTTAGCAGCTACAAAGAATGATTGGAGGAGCTGTTCGGGCCATGGTCTTGTCCAATTCAAGGTAGTAATAATGCAACTCATTTTCTGATCACAGAATTTGCTAAACTCTTGGCTGTAATACTTAGTCCCCTTCCTCAACACTTCATTCCAACTCAGATTCCTCAAAGATACATAGGATGAAAAGTTTGCTTGGCGGTCTCGTTGGGGGTCTAGCAGCTGTGGTGACCCGTTCTTTTGGAACACACAGTTCTCAAAGTCTTGGTATAGTGATTGGTTTATGATGGCTTCCAGATGGTACAACACTGCCTTGGAGTACTTTGAATTTAGAGACAATTTGTGTGGCTGAAGAAGGGAGTTTATGTTGTCCATTAGAGTGTTGTCTGTCTCCTCAATCTGCCCAATTAAAGTCTTGCACAATTGTTTTACCGATAATCTTGCTTCTGATACTATTTGCAAGAAACCCTCCACCATTACTTCCTCGCTAACGGGCATTAAATGGTCTACTCTATTTGCATGATCCCCAAGCTTTTCTAGGAATTGGGAATCCTTTTCTTGCATTGCTACGTCTAGCCGTAAGGAATTTTTCAATTCTTCACAGTACGTCTCCAAGGACTCCAGCTTCTGCTTGAGCTCCCCTATTGAAGATTTCATAGCCTTGATCTCCATCAAGGCAACATCTCTACTCTCGTTTGCTTCACTTAGCTCTTTCTTTAATGCCTCAGTTGACATCATCCCTAGATGGTTAAATATCTGGGATACATTATCAGATTCTGTTCGATTTGGTGAATCTTCATTCTTGTTCTTCTTCTTTAACTTGGGAAACAACCATGAAAAATTCAATCCTCGGGTTCTTGGTTGTGATTGAGCGGAAGAGTGAGAATCCGTTAACGGGACAACAACAATGTTAGAGTACTTGCCGTTCTTGCACGTAGTATCGACTTCACTACTAATAACTGCAGGCTTGCATTTATTACATGATGATGCTGATCTAAAGTCGCCCAAACTGTGCCTTCTATACTTGCTTAAACCTGTGACCGATTTCTGATCTTCAAGTGGACATATGTGAGGATCTAAGTCCATCAATGGAGAGGGCAATCCCTTCCTTGAAGATTCATTTATTATATTGTAATCGGAATGGATGGGCCCGAGTCCATTTCCTCCTAGGTTGTACTCATCCCAATTTTCTGGAAAATTTGGGTTCTCCAATCGAATATGTTGATACCCTGATAATGGTTCATCTTCATAACTCTGTCAAGATTTCAAACACAAACAGCAACTTCATCAATTGCAAATACAACATCCGAAAAACTTCAATATCCAAATGCTTAATACGATTTCAGGGGAAAGAGATCAAGTAGTGATAAACAGTAAAAATCTAAAATTTATTTGAAAGTATTATCTTGCAATAAATTTTGAGCATAGTGGGTCTAGCCCATATCTAAATTAAATATATGTGTCAACTCGGCGACGTGTGTGATAAGCAATGAGATGAATCATCTACTAAGCCTTTTGGGTTGGAAGCCGCTTAAAGAGGTAGATTGGTTAGACCATCTCGTGTGCTTCCAATGGTGTATTTTAACGAACAACTGGGATATAAATTAGTCAGGCAACATGTTTACTCCATGCCTATAACGGAATAGAACAATTGTCAACACGCATAAGGGATCTGCATATGGGGTGGGAAACATAATAACACTTATGTGTGTGAAGATGCTACTTTAATATATGTATAAGTATCACACATAAGACATTCATGTTTGAGGAAATTTAACTAGAGACTTTTATCCTATACATAATGGTTTTATGTTTGTGACAGTTTCCCTGTTTATTTTAAATGAAATTGAAGTCCCAGGGGTTCATTAGTCCTCATATTTGCAAATGTTTTGTGCGTATGATAGAAAAAAACGCTCACATGTAAGAATGTTATGCGTCTACCGTACAAAACATATCTGTTATGCATTTGAAGGGTTACCCAATGTGAAATTTTGGGTAAAATATCTTATAGACGTTTTAAGTTATTTCTTTAGTTCAATCATTGTTGATGGTTTTACAGACAACATTGGTGCTAGTTGAATTCTTGGACCCCATCGGTGGAGATACATAATGTCATTTGCAAGGTTTTAATTTTCCCATTTAGGACTTTATATCTCACAAACAAATTTGGGAACCAAGGTTCAGACATTAATGGGATATTAAATTTGTACATGCACAAACCAAAACTAAAATGTATATAAGAAATGTGAAATTAAAGATTTATTAGTCTAACCATATTCAGGACTCTAAAAGATCCATGAAATTAAAGACTGGATAATCATGCAACTGAAGATTTATTAGAGTGAAAGGGAATTATAAGTGGAAGGGAGAAAAATACATATATGCAACTGAAGACATGAAAAGAGAAAATAAATAGTAAAGCAATAAGAAAAGAATACTCACAGGTGTAAAAACTGGATAATCATGGGCAGATAAGTGAGAAGCATGGTGTGAAAAAGGGGAAGCTAATGGGGATCTGAGAGAGGCAGGGCTGTTACCCTGCTGCACCAGAGCAGCATGAAGAGCTCTGAGCTCCACTGCTTTGGCAATGGCAGCTTGAATATCCTCCCTACTCACTTCATTGTTGTTTGTGTTGTAGTGGTTATTAATGACTTTTGTTATACCAGCCATAAGCAGAGGAACAGTTACAACAAATTATATACACCCAGAGAAAGATATTAGTTAAAATGAATGTGAAGAAAAATGTTATATGATTATGTGTGTCAACAAGGAACACAACTAAGAGGATGAAGTTGTGGGTATCTAACGGTTGGATTTGGCTTCTACATATCATATCCAATGCAGGGCACTGGAGAACCAGAAAATAAAAGAGAGAGATAAATATGTCTCAACCCAAACACCTTTTGTCTTTGTTGTAATCGATTAATTCAATGCACGCATGTGAAGCAGAGAGAGGCAGTGGTTTTTACTCTATGTAGGCAACAGAAGAAAATATGTGAATTACCAAAACAGACATGGTTTTCTAAATTTAAGCGTACACAAATGTATGGGTAATGGTATTGTTAGGAATGAGCCGTTACTGTAGTAAGAGCATTACATTTGTACACTCAATTATTCAATTTCATCATTAAATACAAAATCTTAGTGGGTTGAAACATAGGTGCATAGAATGTTATGCTACCTTCGTCATAGCATTATAGTTTTGGGTTATTTAAAGGTGCATATACCAAATAGTTCCTCAAATATTTTTTAATATACGTTTAGTTTAAGTTTTTTTATTTTGTTTCAAAAAGTTTTTCATCATATAAAAACACTTAAAAAAAAAAGAGCTCCGATGAGGATCATTGGAGCTCCGGCAGTGGGAGGGGAGGTGGGGCGGGAATGACGTTAGCACGGACCTTTAAAAAATAAAGAATATTGGTTAAATGGATGTTTGAGGGAGTTTTTTGAACAAAATAAAAAGGCTAAATGTGTATTAAAAAAATACTTTAAGGACTTCTTAGTAATTGATCATTATTTTGGAGCGTGGGCATATATTTTGTCATATCTAATTTGTGTTGGAAATGGGTTTTTGAAAAAGCCCAAACCAAATGAGTAATTTTAAGCTCATTTTATTGTGGGACTCACATTCCGATTTGGTCAGGACTACACACAAATATGTTATCCTCTGTGAGGAGTATAGCATAGTATATTTGTTTGTCCAAAAGCATTAAGTCATGAATGAAAAAATTGAGCTCAAAGTGACCCATTAAGTAATGAAATTTAATGATTTTGGGTGCGTATTACTCTTATCCCACATTAGTAGAATAGTAGGAATATGAAAAGTTAATAAAACCACAAATGTACAGTATGGCTTGGATGCCTTTGGGGTATCCCAACTCTTTGAAAGAGAGATAACCTACATTATGCATGCGTTGGGCTTGAGCCCAAGGCCCACACGCGCGCACTGGCTTGGGCTTGGGCTTGGCCAAAGTTATGGTTCCTAACCTAAAAAGGTCAAAATAGGACCAAAAATCATTGATTGTGTTTTCATTGGTTATGCAATTAACAGCAGTGCATATCGGTTTTTAATTTGTAAATCCGAGATTCTGGATATTCATGTTAATACAATTATTGAGTCAAAGGATGCTTCATTCTTTGAAAATGAATTTTCGTATAACATGACCCGAGAATCTAGTCCTACTAAAAGGACACATGATGCTACATCTAGTGGCAATCAACAATCCAAGAATCAAGAATCTTTAACGGATGAACCTAGACATAGCAAAAGGATAAATATGTCTACTTCCTCCAGTCCTGATTTTTTAACATACTTGTTGAAAAATGATCCTCAAATGTACAAAGAAGCTATATCTTCATCCAATTCTTCAAATTGGAAGGAAGCAATTAATAATGAAATTGAATCCATAATGCAAAATCATATACAGGAACTCGTGAATTTACCATTAGGTTCACAACCTTTAGGTTACAAATGGATCTTCAAAAAGAAGATAAAAGGTGATGGATAAATTGATAAGTATCAAGCGAGACTTGTTTCTAAAGGATATAAACAAAAAGAATGGTTGGATTACTTCGATGCATACTCACCAGTGGCGAGAACCGAGTCCATTTGAATGTGGATAGAAATAGTCGTAATAAATAAACTTGAAATACATCAAATGGATGTGAAAACAGCTTTCTTGAATGGTGAATTAGATAAGAAAATATATGTGGAGCAACCTGAAGGGTTCATAGCTCCCGAACAAGAAAAGAACGTATGTAAGCTTGTAAAATTAATTAATGGATTAAAACAATCACCCAAGCAATGGAATGAAAAAATTAATAATGATATGTTATCAAATGGTTTCAAAATCAATGAGTGTGATAAATGTGTTTATTATAAAAGTACTCAAACTGGATATGTCATTATATGCCTCTATGTGGATGATATGCTAATCATGGGTAGTAACATTGACATTGTCAAAACTACTAAACGTATATTGAATAATCGTTTCGACATGAAAGACCTAGGTGTGTTATATTAGGAATTAAAATTTCAAGAACATCTGACACACTTATATTATCACGGTCTCATTACATAGGGAAAGTATTTGAAAAATTCAAGAAATATAATATTAGTCCCACTAAGACACCATTAGATGTAAATTTACATCTAACAAGAAATAACGGTAATAACACATCTCAACTAAAGTACTCTCGTATTATCGAAAGTTTAATGTACATCATGAACTCTACTCGACCAGACATAGAAATCTCGATAAATAAGCTAAGTCGATATACAAGTAATTTAGGGAGAGACCACTGGAAGGCAATTTTGAGAGTTTTAGGTTATTGAAACTATACTCAAAATTATGGACTGCATTATTCGAGATATCCTACCTTACTTGAAGGTCATTGCGACGCACACTAGATATCCAATACAAATGACTCTAAGTTAATAAGTGGGTATGTATTCACCCTTGGAGGTGCAGTTGTCTCTTAAAAATCCTCAAAACAAACGTGTACTGCTAAATCAATAATGGAATCTGAATTCATTGGCCTAGATAAAGCTGGAGAAGAAGCTGAATGGCTTTGAAACTTCTTAGAGGATGTTCCAAATTGGTCAAAATCTATGCTCGCGATATATATACATTATGATAATCAATCAGCGATTAGAAGGGCACAGAATCACGTGTATAATGGAAAGTCACGACATATTCGTCGTATGCATAATACCGTTAGATAACTTCTCTCAAACGGAATTATCTCTATTCACTATGTAAAATCAATAGATAATATAGAGGATCTACTTACCAAAGGTTTAAATCAAGAGCAAGTTAAAAGATCATCGAGAGAAATGAGTCTAAAGCTTAAAAATAAACAAGAATTAATATAGTGGCAACGCAACCTAGTTGACTAAAGATCCCAAGATCTAGGTTCAAAGGGCAATCCTAGCTACATTAGTTTTAGTACACACTGTGGGATACTTAATCATATCCTTTACAAAGATGAGACAGTGCAGATATGTCACGAAGTTAGAATAAGTTACGCTTTTAATGGCATCCATCGCTTTGTACATCTAAGTGGGGTATTGCAAGATACTCCTTATGGAAATCACATATGTGAGTAAGAAGGGGGCAACTTCTATAAGAATAACGAAAGACAAATTCTCTAAAATATTCACTGACCCAAGTGTTGTTAATGTCCAAAATGAACACAAATGTTAGAACCAACTCTGTTAAAAACTTATTGTGTGAATACTATTGTCTAATTTTACAAAAACAGTTAACGGTTCAAGGACGTATAGTCTACTCATTAACCAAGAAAATCTAATTGTATATCACTAAGGAAAGTTCAAGGCCTTTAGGCTACTTCTCCCGAGCAATAAATTTGCAGTTTTACTCAAACTCATTTCTGCATTATCATTAGCATGTTGTTGTAACAACCCGAGGTCTTGGAGACAACGAATTATTTATTTTTGGGATAATATTTTATTGGAGAAATAATTAAATTGGCAATTGAGGTCAGAATTTGAAGTTGTTAGAAAGAGTGTCGAGTGTCGATTCTGAGGGCACCATAGTGTTCGGAAGAGTCGAGAAAGTCGAAATGACTGTACTTGGGGTCTATTTAGGTTTCGAAATAAATTAGGACCGTTTGACTCGAATTAAAGTCACCGGGTCATTTAAAGTGTGTATTATCATTTAAAGATGTGTATCTTGGGATTTAGGGCTTATTAAGCCTACGGGAGATATTTCTCCAAAGAGAGAAAGAGAAAAAGGAAAGAAAGAAAGAGAGAAGAAGAAAAGGGAAGGAGAAAAGAGAGAGAAAGTGAAGATTTTCGGTCAATACGCGATCTCAAGGCGGATTCAGACCCTACGAACCCGAGGCAAGTGATTAAACTTGCTAAATAATTATTGTGTACCATTTATTGCATGATTTCTGGATTGATGTTTTGGGTTTTAGGTTTAGTTTAACAAAACCTAACTTTTGGGTATAATCTTAGATTTGATATGTAGATCTTTGATTTGAGGGTATAAATTAGTTTATATGTATTCTAGGATAAATATTGATGATATATTTGTGATTGGGTTGAAGAGAAATGGAGAGAAAATGATGAATATAAATTTTGGGATTTTTGGCTTACTAAAGAGTAGCCATATTTTCGAGCCTCCAGGTAGGCCGAATCGATTCGGTCCCCTAGCCGAATCGATTCGAAAATATGCAGGTGCCCAGGTCTGAGTGACCGAATCAATTCGACAGAATCCCAGGTCTGATGACCCGAATCGATTCGCCTTCCTGGCCGAATCTATTCGCTGGGCCGAATCGATTCAGAATTGGCCCGAATCGATTCGAAAACAGGGCTTTTGAGGGATTGTTTTTCTAAAAATAATTTCATCCCGTTTTGTTCTAGGTTATCGATTGGGGGTCTCTATAGGAGATATTTGGAGTATGTTTTGGAGACTTTTAGCGAGTTTCCCTTAAGATAAATTTTGGAGTCATATTGACTAAATTTGAGGAATACTGATTAGAGATTTTGGTATTTTTCTAAGTGGGGAAGCCCACTTTTATTTGGGGGTTTTATTTTGAGATAATAACGATTTCACAATTTGAGAATGAGAATAACTTAGAGATAATTGATCTTAGGATCCAATCCCAAATGGGATAACTTCAAAGGTTCATAAAATGAATTGAACCCTATTATGGATGGAGAATTTCAAATGCTAATTGATGTGCAAACGGATATAGGAATATCCTTATTGATGATTGATTTGGGAGATATCTCACACAATGAGAAATGCTAATTGAGGTGTATTAGGATAAAAGAATATCCTTAACTTAAATAGAATTTAGAGACAATTCACAATTAGAAGCGATATGTGAGCTTCAAGCGAGAAATAGTATAGTGTATACTAAGTGGGGAAGATGTGTGAGAAATTACGATTAGCGTATCTAGAGAGAGAGATACTAATCAATGACATTAAATCCATTGCGCCTAAGAGCGTATAATGAATATGAAAATGATGTTGCAGGTATACCTTATATAATGGTATATCTTTATTATGTGGGATGTATGTATACCTTATATGATGGTGTATATACATGTTAAGCATACCCCCTCCTTGATATCATTGGGAAGTTTCGTGCGTAGAGGGTGAGCATCCTGGCTCAAAGAGAAGGGTGTAGATATTCCCAAGGTCATAGTCGTCCATGGTGGTCAGCAAATGACATTTATATACATTTATTTATTTTGGGGGTGAGAGATCGTGGGTGTGTGTCGCTCTCACTTTTCCGTTAGGAGCTATGACCGCTTCCCGGGACGTCGTGTGCGTGAGTTGATCACAAGGTGGGTGTCGTGGAACCCCACCAGGTGACCCCAGTTTTCTATGTATATGGGCTGCTGGAAGATGATAGCATGTGAGTCTGCGTCCTTCGAGCTATAGCTCGGTTGGATGGTTATTATTTCTTGTGTTTTTATTTGGGTATCAAGGGCATCATGGACCTCAACGACCTACATTACCAGGATTAGTGTATCGGGGGGTTCCTTCTTTCGATTTCTCTTCGGCGAGACGTCCCACGCACGAACCGCAGTGTAATGTTGGAACTTGGGGATAAGTTTAGTCCTTAATGCTCATAATTATCTATATATATATATCACCTATCCCGACGATCGACAGTGCCAGGAGTAGTGTAACGGGGGGGTTCCTTGTTTGGATTTCGCTTCGGTGAGACGTCCCACGCATGAAACGCCGTGTACTGTTGAGAATTAGGAATATTAATTAATTAAAACTGGATAATAATAATTTGTATTACATGCATCATACATTGAGGGCATAATGAGCCTCGAGGATTAACACGGTCAGGAGTAGTGTAACAGGGGGGTTCCTTGTTTGGATTTCGCCTCGACGAGACGTCCCACGCACGAAACGCAGTGTCGTGTTAAGAATAGAGAGGAGTTTAGTCTTTAATTCATGATGCTAATAACTCATATATAAATACTATAATAATTATATATATGGTTTCATGCCTTATAAGGGCATCACTAGAATATAAAATTCTAGTAAATGAGAATGTTGATGTATTGTGATGAATTGGTTATGAGATGGATCATGTAACTTTATATGTTCAACAAATGAACATTATAAAGATAACTATAACTATTACATTAAATTTGATGTATATAACTTATAGATTATAGAAGTGAGTGTAGATTGAGTGTTAGGTTAGACGGTTTCACTCAAATACTTTATTTGGGTTTAAGTTAGAATCCTCTTACCTAAATAGAATCGGGCATCCAATTGGAGATCACGTGCATACGCTTAGTGCGCGCTTTAGATGAGAGGTGAGTTGAAATTATTATGGAGAGTTCGATTCCAACTAAATCATGTAATAATGCATTTATAATTATTATGCATTTTAATACACTTGCTATAAAATGTTTTTCAACTCGGGCTCTGACCCGTTTATATTTTCTCCTCCATGTATATATTGTACTACTTCAGGTGTTCCTCCGCAAGGACGCCTTTGATGTTCATCCATCCGGTATTCGTGGAGCTGTGGCATTGCGGACTGTCTCAACACTTTGTTTTAGTCGATTCCTATCTTTGTATATCTAGATTAGGATTCAGTTTTATTGAGTTAGTATTCAAGTGTTGTAGATTAACACTTTCATATTTTTATATTTCTGATCATTGTATTGTCTATTACCCGACAGCATATTCGGGTATTTCATTGTTAAAATTTTGTTGTACATTGTATTGTACTCATCATATTATTGGAGTTTGCACTTATCACTCATCATAGTTAGATGTGTATTGTTGGTTAAGTTGCATTATTGGTTTTGTTGTTGTTGTTAAATAAAAAGTTTTAAATTTTTGATAATTCGCTTTTAATGATTTCGGGTAGTTAGCCTTATATTATTAGAATTGCCAGTTGATCTTGAGACTGTGCCATCTGAGATACCTGATTTAATGTAGTATCGGGTTGGCCACTCGTTATTATTTAGAGCGGGTTGTCACAGATGGTATCAGAGCATCAGGTTCTAGTGTCTTTAGGATCTGTGTGCGTTACTACGATCTTCCGTAAGCAGTCTTGATATAGAGCCTTATTGCTAGGACGGTTACATTCATACGTCCATATCTTTCTGTGAATAAAAAATATTTGAAAGGCGTTCTGATACAATTATTCTTGTTTCAGATGCCACCGAAGGGAGTTCGTTCAGTCAGGGCAAACAAAGGGCAACCCCAAATGCCTAAAAGGAACATGACTATGGATGATGTTGCCAATATTGTGGCACACTGCTGCCGTTTCCACGATAGCTCAGCAATCTGCCACTCGAGCAGCCCCACCCTATTTAGGATTGTCTTTATGTGAGAGAGTGAAGGAAGATTTTAGTATGGGGCATCCTTCCGAGTTTGCAGGGGGAGTTGATGCAATGGCTGCAAATCAATGGAAGAATAGTATACAGAGGCACCTTCGTATGGTTGAGTGTAGTGAGGTGCAGAAGCAATTTTTAACCACCTTTAGGTTATCGGGTGCAGCTCTCCATTGGTGTGAGTCTGTCACCACATCTGAACAGAGAGATACTTTACCTATAAAAGAATTTTGGGAACTTTTTGATCGAAGGTATTTTCTTTCCTCTACTAGGAATATGAAGATTTTTCAGGGTAATAGAACAGTGGCAGAATATGAGGAAGATTTTTCTAGATGGGCAAAGCTAGTACCTGATGAGGTAAATACGGAAGAGAAGCGTATATCGAAGTTTGTTCGAAGATTAGATTGGAAAATCCGACAACATTTGTTTGAGAGTCATAGGTTACTGACCTTCGTTGAGGTAGTGAATGCGGCACTACTAAAGTGTCATGAATATCGTCTTCGATCGCAATAGGGTAAGAACTTTGGAGATTCGAGTTCATCAAGCAAGTTTGGCGAAGAGAGTGCCAGTAATGCGAGTGGACAGAAAGGATTTGTGGGTAAGTGTTTCTCTTGTAAAGAAATAGGTCATAAAAAGAGAGATTGTCCTAAAAGAGGTAAAGTACCACGGTTTGATGAAGTTTTGGAAGTGCAACCCCTACAGCAGATTCGATTTCATTTTAGACCGGGGGACATTGTTTGGGGGCCCATTGATGAGGAAGAGCAATCGGACTAGAGATGGATGTTGTAAGTTAATTTTCCTTTATAATTAGGATAATTACTATGTAAAGTTTTGAAATATCGTATATAAGATATTTGTGAAAGGGTAGTACTATAGCCCTATTATATTAATAGATGGTATGTAATGACCCTAAGGGGAAGTTTGAGCAAGATAGGCTCTTATTTTATTATTTTGTAAAATGATAGATGATTTTGCAAGGTGCTCAAAAAGAGCTTTAAACCTTGTGGTAAATGTAAGAATGGTAATGGTGATAAGTAGTAATGATAAAAGCTACTTCTTTTTATATAGTCATGATAGACTATTATAATTGTTATATTCCAGATATGGATGTACCTTATAAATGGCAATATATTGAAATGACGTAAGATGTTGTTTATGTTTGAAAGTTGAGATTGTGGATTGTTGGGACGCAGGTAAAATTTTAGCTCATGAGTATGATAATATTTGTGAGCTACATGTTATATATATGATGATTTTAAAAGACCTTGTGTTGGACATAAGGCATTTTATATTATATTATATTATATAAACCGTTTTCAAAATAAACTATTTTTTTCAAAATAAAACTTTTATCGGCCTTCGGGCCAAAATTAAATTTTTCAAAATCTAGTCCGGATTTAACAAACTCTCAATCCACGACGTCGCTACATAGTAGTCTATTGGGAAGGTTCCTTGTTTGGATTTCGCTTTTGCGAGACGTCCCCCGCACGAAAGTGGCGAATGTCAGGAATTGAGAGGAGTTATTTCTTTAGACCATTTAAAATTTTTACTCTATTAAAATGTTAGTATTATATTTATGGAAATGTGGAACTTTGGAGGTAAATAAAGCCTCATTATGATTGTTGTGAGCACAAAGCTCAAATATAAAGGGTGTATGGGCGCCCTTGTTGTGGAAATTGGTTTTAATTAACTCATATTAACTTAAAATAAAATAAATTAAATAAATTCGTCATGGGAAGTTAGAAGTTTGGAGATAGGATTAGTAAGGGTGAGTGTAGTAGAACTAGTTGAGCCTTGGAGAATTAGGCTTAGCTAAAATTTCGAGGACGAAATTTTTGTAAGTGGGGAAGTTTGTAACAACCCGAGGTCTTGGAGACAACAAATTATTTATTTTGGGAGAAATAAATAATATTTTATTGGAGAAATAATTAAATTGACAATTGAGGTCAAAATTTGAAGTTGTTAAAAAGAGTGTCGAATGTCGATTCTGAGGGTACCATAGTGTCCGGAAGGGTCGAGAAAGTCGAAATGACTGTACTTGGGGTCTATTTAGGTTCCGAAATAAATTAGGACCGTTTGACTCTAATTAAAGTCACCGGGTCATTTAAAGTGTATATTATCATTTAAAGATGTGTATCTTGGGATTTAGGGCTTATTAAGCCTACGGGAGATATTTCTCCAAAGAGAGAAAGAGAAAAAGAAAAGAAAGAAAGAGAGAAGAAGAAAAAGGAAGGAGAAAAGAGAGAGAAAGTGGAGATTTCCAGTCAATACGCGATCTCAAGGCGGATTCAGACCCTACGAACCCGAGGCAAGTGATTAAACTTGCTAAATAATTGTTGTGTGCCATTTATTGCATGATTTGTGGATTGATGTTTTGGGTTTTAGGTTTAGTTTAACAAAACCTAACTTTTGGGTATAATCTTATATTTGATATGTAGATCATTGATTTGAGGGTAGAAATTAGTTTATATGTATTCTAAGATGAATATTGATGATATATTTATGATTGGGTTGAAGAGAAATGGAGAGAAAATGATGAATATAAATTTTGTGATTTTTGGCTTACTAAAAAGTAGCCATTCTCGAGCCTCGAGGTAGGCCGAATCGATTCGGTCCCCTAGCCGAATCGATTCGAAAATATGCAGATGCCCAGGTCTGAGTGACCGAATCGATTCGGACCCCAGCCGAATTAATTCGGCCTGAGACAGAATCCCAGGTCTGATGACCTAAATCGATTCGCCTTCCTGGCCGAATCGATTCGCTGGGCCGAATCGATTCGGAATTGGCCCGAATCGACTCGGAAACAGGACTTTTGAGGGATTGTTTTTCTAAAAATAATTTCATCCCGTTTTGTTCGAGGTTATCGATTGGGGGTTTCTATAGGAGATATTGGAGTATGTTTTGGAGACTTTTAGCGAGTTTCCCTTAAGAGAAATTTTGGAGTCTTATTGGCTAAATTTGAGGAATACTGATTAGAGATTTTGGTATTTTTCTAAGTGGGGAAGCCCACTTTTATTTGGGGGTTTTATTTTGAGATAATAACGATTTCACAATTTGAGAATGAGAATAACTTAGAGATAATGGATCTTAGGATCCAATCCCAAATGGGATAACTTCAAAGGTTCATAAAATGAATTGAACCCTATTATGGATGGAGAATTTCAAATGCTAATTGATGTGCAAACGGATATAGGAATATCCTTATTGATGATTGATTTGGGAGATATCTCACACAATGAGAAATGCTAATTGAGGTGTATTAGGATAAAAGAATATCCTTAACTTAAATAGAATTGAGAGACAATTCACAATTAGAAGCGACATGTGAGCTTCAAGCGAGAAATAGTATAGTGTATACTAAGTGGGGAAGATGTGTGAGAAATTACGATTATCGTATCTAGAGAGAGAGATACTAATCAATGACATTAAATCCATTGCGCCTAAGAGCGTATAATGAATATGAAAATGATGTTGCAGGTATACCTTATATAATGGTGTATCTTTATTATGTGGGATGCATGTATTGTGACACCCCGCCTAATTAAATACCTGACGATCACTCCTATATTAAATTAAAATCAAGGTGAACAGTTGGTTCATTCTTAGCATCATTGTCGTAAAAATAACTTTTCCAATTTAAACACTCTAATTAATTAAGCTAAGTGTCAAAACCATTTTTAAACATTACTTTCCAAATTTTATTTTAAAAACAAAGATTTAATTATTTCCCACAATTCAATATTAAAGAATCACACCATAATAATTCTGGAACATATAAACCAAATAATTTAAACATTCAACAACTAAATCCCAACATTAAAACTTAAAGTAAAACATCCAGATAGTAATAAATCCCAAAGTGACAATACTAGAAATAACTGAATCGTAATGTCCAAATAAACAACTGAATAATGGAAAGGGCGACACATGCCCCCACTAAATGATTATGCTAGGAGTGGAGTCAAATGAATGAAGTCGTCTAAGCAAGAGGCCTGCAACTCCCACCTAAGCTGCAACGCGTTCCTTCCAAAGGATCCTATGCAAGACGCCCCTGTGGCTGGGCACCTGTAATATATACATATATATACAAGAGATAAAGAGAAATAGAAACGGGTCAGAGCCCGATAGTGTAGTTGATTTAAAATTCATTTAGCAAGTATTTAAAATGTTTACAGGCCAATGCAACAACATATTAGTGCGACACTCTCTTGAGAAATTCTCACCTCTCTTCTAATGTGCACACCTATCGCACTAACCTTCCCAACGGTTTATCTTATCTTATATTGCACTAATCTTCCCAATGATTTAACTTATCTTAGGTTACTCGTAAGATTTAAAACTGAACAACGTAATTGTTTAAGGGGATAATTTCATTTAGTAACAAAGCTCTCATTTTAACTTTGTTTATTAATAAAGTTTCCCAGTGTCATATTATACTTTTCAAAACAAGTATTTCCAATTTGAAGTCATTATTCATTACGTACTTACCATAACACAGTAGACAGTTCCAAATTTCAGAATTTCATATATATATATATATATATATATATATATATATATATATATATTCTAACAACACCCCACATAAAAATTATGGTGCGGGCATACTCTGCTATCCAATCCCCGTATCACTCGTACTAAGGGAAATACAAGTTCGGAATCACTCTCGAACTGTATTAACACATACACAAACAATATTGAGGCGAAGCATAGATTCCAAGTCTCTAAGAGGTCAGTACATACCCTCACGTCTCTTAGGACCGTCTGACCATCGATCAGATAGCCTGTACCAAGGATATCTATCTTCTAGGGTACGAGTCAATATCCCCCGTAAAGTTCCCATCGAGATAAGACTGTCCCAGCGCGGTAACCTCAGGGATAGCAAGCAGCGCGGGCATGATTTTCACATGTATATAATATATGCATACACACAGTCATATAAATATACTACTTTTATCATATCAATTTAGGTTCATCCCATAACCCATAATCACGACATTTATCCTAATTTTCCCATTATTAGTTATCACGTATAACGGTTCGTCTCTAACTTTAATTCGAGCGATTTTTCCAACTTACTACGTAATACTCATGGACTCTATCTTCTCAAGTGAAAAATTCAGTAGGTATTCATTTATGTTCCAACGTAACTATCTTACGCGTCTCTCCCTTTAATACATAGTTTCATCATCCCTTATATGTAAGTATCCCAAAAATACAACTTTCGTCTTACATTAAAGGTCCCAAAATTATTCATATGTCCTACTGGTCTTCTTTATCTCCCAAAACATTTTAATAAGGGTGTCTAAGAATTACTTCTCATTAAATTGAATTCAATTAATTTAAAAAGGGGAAATATGAGTCTGCCACAAGGGGTCGATCGATCGAGGTCTGGGGCTCGATCGATCAAACCTTCGATCGATCGAAGCTCTTGGCTAGATCGATCGATCAAGCAGGTATGGTGAATTCTGCAGTTACCAGTTACGGGTTTTCTCACATACCCCCATCCAAATCCAAACTTTTCATTCCCAATCGCCCAGAAATTTTTACTACTAATAGTATAAACCCATTCAATACATCTTTTACGTAAAGCATGCAAATTTCCATTAATAACCATGGATTAACAGGCCAAAACTCATGTAAATCTCAAGAACCTTAGAAATCTCTTTAACATGGTTCTAATCAGTCTTTTCCAGAATTTTCTTCTTCTAAAACATCAAAATTTTGTGGTTTAAGCCTCTACATGTTAAGGGGTTTCTAGAATAACATTCAAATCATTACTACATGCGATTTCCTATCTCAAATTTGGGTTTTCTTCCATAAAACTCATCCTAATCATCCCTAGACTAACATGAGTGATGCATTAACGAAAATAAGCAAGATAAACACTTGCCTGGGATTTTCGACGTTCTGATTTGCGAACGATTTTGGTGTGGTTGCATTCCCCATCGCGCGATCTACGCGTTGGTGGTGGTGGCGGTGCAAACGGATGGATTTGGGGCCTTGGATTGCTTTGAAAGTTCTCTCCTTCCCTCTCCTATGGTCGTCACTTGTCTTTGGTTGTTATAACCCTAAAAGACAACCTTAGACATCTGATATAACCCTTGAAATTTCGTGGGTTTAATTACCCAAAAATGTAAAATGACCAAAATGGCCTCTCGAGGTGTTAAATAGGCCTAAAAACGCCCCGAGACCCAAACTAAACCCCCGAGTTCACTTTTCTGACTATCTCGATCCTTCCGGACACTTTGACGCACTCAAAACGGCCATACGAGTAACTTATAATATATTCACTTTTACTCATCAATATTTAGTCCCGACGCGACACGGGCGCGTCCTAACTCAAATTTCCAAAATTATCATTTTATTCACTCGTGACATTTAATATAACCAATATTATATACTACTTTGCTCACGAGTAATATTCAACAAATTTCCCATAATTACTAACTCTCATCACGTTAATAATTATAACATAATAAATTCACGGATTTATATTAAATAATTAATTCACATTAAATTTAATAAATCCCCAAATTAATATAGCATAAAAATACGGGGTATTACATGTATACCTTATATGATGGTGTATATACATGTTAAGCATACCCCCTCCTTGCTATCATTGGGAAGTTTCGTGCGTAGAGGGTGAGCATCCTAGCTCAAAGAGCAGGGTGTAGATATTCCCCAAGTCATAGTCGTCCATGGTGGTCAGCAAATGACATATTTATATACATTTATTTATTTTGGAGGTGAGAGGTCGTGGGTATGTGTCGCTCTCACTTGCCGGTTAGGAGCTATGACCGCTTTTTGGGACGTCGTGTGCGTGAGTTGATCACGAGGTGGGTGTCGTGGAACCCCACCAGGTAACCCCAGTTTGCTACGTATATGGGCTGCTGGAAGATGATAGCATGTGAGCCTGCGTCCTTCGAGTTATAGCTCGGTTGGATGGTTATTATTGCTTGTGTTTGTATTTGGGTATCAAGGGCATCATGGACCTCGACGACCTACATTGCCAGGATTAGTGTATCGGGGGGATTCCTTGTTTGGATTTCGCTTCGGCGAGACGTCCCACGCACGAACCGTAGTGTAATGTTGGAACTTGGGGATAAGTTTAGTCCTTAATGCTCATAATTATCTATATATATATATCACCTATCCCGACGATCGACAGTGCCAGGAGTAGTGTAACGGGGGGGTTCCTTGTTTGGATTTCGCTTCGGTGAGACGTCCCACGCATGAAACGCCGTGTACTGTTGAGAATTAGGAATATTAATTAATTAAAACTTGATAATAATAATTTGTATTACATGCATCATACATTGAGGGCATAATGAGCCTCGAGGATTAACACGGTCAGGAGTAGTGTAACAGGGGGGTTCCTTGTTTGGATTTCGCCTCGACGAGACGTCCCACGCACGAAACGCAGTGCCGTGTTAAGAATAGAGAGGAGTTTAGTCTTTAATTCATGATGCTAATAACTCATATATAAATACTATAATAATTATATATATGGTTTCATGCCTTATAAGGGCATCACTAGAATATAAAATTCTAGTAAATGAGAATGTTGATGTATTGTGATGAATTGGTTATGAGATGGATCATGTAACTTTATATGTTCAACAAATGAACATTATAAAGATAACTATAACTATTACATTAAATTTGATGTATATAACTTATAGATTATAGAAGTGAGTGTAGATTGAGTGTTAGGTTAGACGGTTTCACTTAAATACTTTATTTGGGTTTAAGTTAGAATCCTCTTACCTAAATAGAATCGGGCATCCAATTGGAGATCACGTGCATACGCTTAGTGCGCGCTTTAGATGAGAGGTGAGTTGAAATTATTATGGAGAGTTCGATTCCAACTAAATCATGTAATAATGCATTTATAATTATTATGCATTTTAATACACTTGCTATAAAATGTTTTTCAACTCGGGCTCTGACCCGTTTATATTTTCTCCTCCATGTATATATTGTACTACTTCAGGTGTTCCTCCCCAAGGACGCCTTTGATGTTCATCCATCCGGTATTCGTGGAGCTGTGGCATTGCGGACTGTCTCAACACTTTGTTTTAGTCGATTCCTATCTTTGTATATCTAGATTAGGATTCAGTTTTATTGAGTTAGTATTCAAGTGTTGTAGATTAACACTTTCATATTTTTATATTTCTGATCATTGTATTGTCTATTACCCGACAGCATATTCGGGTATTTCATTGTTAAAATTTTATTGTACATTGTATTGTACTCATCATATTATTGGAGTTTGCACTTATCACTCATCATAGTTAGATGTGTATTGTTGGTTAAGTTGCATTATTGGTTTTGTTGTTGTTGTTAAATAAAAAGTTTTAAATTTTTGACAATTAGCTTTTAATTATTTCGGGTAGTTAGCCTTATATTATTAGAATTGTCAATTAATGTTGAGACTGTGCCATCTGAGATACCTGATTTAATGTAGTATAGGGCTGGCCACCCGTTATTATTTAGAGCGGGTTGTCACAGTTGTATATAGCCAGATTTTATTCATGTGGGGGATTGTTGGAAATGGATTTTTGAAAAAGCCTAAATGAGCAATTTTAAGCTCATTTTAATATGGAACCCAGATTCTGATTTTGGTCAGGATCACGCACAAATATGTTCTCCCTCGTGAGGAGTATATCATAGTATATTTATTTTTCCAAAACTATTAAGTAATGAATGAAAATATTGAGCTCAAAGTGAGCCATTAAGTAATGAAGTTTAATGAATTTGGGTGTGTATTACTCTTATCCCACATTGGTAGAATAGTGGAAATGTGAAGAGTTAATAAAATCACAAATATTCATTAAGGCTTAGATGCCTTTGGGGTATCCCAACTCTTTGAAGGGAAGATGGCATATACTATGTATGTGTTGGGCTTGAGCCCGAGGCCCATATGCACGTGCCGACTCGGCGCGGTATGGGCTTGGGCTTATATAAAAAAATTCTTTCATTTTAGGCCAATTAAATTAAACTTTTGGGTCGAGTTTTAACCTATCTTTAAATCCGTTTGGGTTGTTGGTTGTACCCAACGGTTACAACCATTTGTAATTGTTGGTTGTCTAAATAGTCAACCAAAAACCTAAAAATTGAACACTTCTTTTCAATTGAAAAACACAAAAATTTCATTCTCTCCTCCTTCATTCTAGAAATATGTGTTTGTATCGATTTTAGTATTACACAAGTTGAATTCTCCGGAGTTAAAGATTATAGTGTTGTCTGTTCATACTCATAAATTCGTTATATCTTGAGAGACAATAATTCATAACCTTAACACCATGGAGGGAATTGAATTGTCTTAAGGACATTGTGGATACATAGGGCTCAGATTTGTTTATTATTCTACTACCTTCTTATATTTTCCATAAAATTCAAGTAAGTTTTATTATTTCTGTAATTTTAGTTTCATAATAATAATAAAATATGAGTATGCTTACTGTTTAGTAAATTCGTTACAAAAATTTATTGCATGTTTTAGTGCTATATATACCTAGCAGGTAATAACAATCTTAAGACAATTTAATAGTTATTTGCTAGTGTTTTATAACAAGTACAAAAAGTTTTATTTTTATTGTGTTGTTACGTAAATTTTAACTTTTGCATAGATTTTTAACTATTGTAATAAAAATCTATTTTATTACAGAAATTTTGAAATTTGGTTTTATTATAGGAAATTTAATAAAATAGTTTTTTGTTATTAGATTAATTATACTATTCATAGATATATTTCAAAATTTTCGTTTATAATTACAAAATTTTGATTCGTAGATATATTCAGTTATATAAAAAACTGTCAAAATTGTTAAACATAATTTTGTATTCTGTTTTAATAATTAAATTATATGTGGATAAAAATTATATTTTCGTAATAGAAATGGATGATATAAGTGAAACTACTGTCCACCAACCATGAGTGTGTCTCATGGAATGACTGTTTTCTCACCCGTGATTCTGCCTCATGGAAAGAAGCCAAAAAAATTAAAGGAATGAATTTCAAGCGTTGGCAACAACAAATGTATTTCTACCTCGCTTCTTTTCATTTGACAAAGGTTCCTTTTTTTTCCTACATGAGGAATGTCCCCTACTAATGGAGGGAGATGAAATAGAGAAAGTCCAGGCAGTGGAAGCATGGCCGGAACTACGTCCTTACTTATTTGGACAATTTACTTTATAACGTATATTGTAACATGAAGACTGCAAAGGAACTTTAAGAATCCTTAGATAAGAAGTATAAAACCGATGATGTGAGCATGAATAAATTCATAGTTGGAAGGTTTCTTGACTTTAAAATGGTAGATTCTAAGCAAATGATAGATCAAGTCCAACAACTTCAAGTTATTCTTCATAACATTCATGCTAAATGAATGTCTACTAATGTTTATTTTCAAGTAGCATCAATAATTGAGAAATTATCGTCATCGTGGAAAGACTTCAAGAACTATCTCAAGCATAAACTCAAAGAAATGAACTTGGAAGAATTAATTGTTAGGTTGCGGATTGAAAAAGACAATTGCGGGTAGGTAAAGAAAAATGAGAAGAACCCTATGGAATCTAAGGCTAACGCGATGGAACAAGGTTCAAAACCTAACAAAAGGAAACGTGAAGGCTAAGTATCTTCAAAATAGAAAAAGAAGTTCAAAGGCAAATACTATAATTACGGCAAACCAGGACATCGTTCAAATGAATGTTGAAAGTCTAAGAATTTCAAGAAGCAAAATTCACAAGCAAATGTAACAAAACATGAGAACATTTTAGAAAAAATGGTCGATATCAATCCTTCTGCGGTGGTATTCGAATGTAATTTGGTAGAAAATACCAAGAATGGTGGATGGATACTGGTGCTATGCGCCAAATTTATTCAAACAAATGGATGCTCTCTACTTACAAGCCGATGGAAGCTGAGGAGAACCTATTTATGGGTAATTCATCATGTTCCAAAGTTGAAGGGCATGAAAAGATTGTGCTGAAAATGACATCTGGAAAACAACTCACTCTCAATGATGTGCTTCACGTTTCAGGTATTTGCAAGAATCTGGTTTCTGGTTCTTTACTTAGCGAGAATGATTTCAAGTTAATGTTTGTAGATGATAAATTTATCCTGTCTAAGAATGATATATATGTTGAAAAGGGCTACATTACTGAAGGGATTTTTAAAATGAATGTAATAACTATTGTGCCTAAAGAAATCAATAATAATAATAATATAATTCCTTTTCCTTGCTCGAGTCTTTAAATATGTGGCATGTTAGATTAGGACATGTTAATTTTAATAATTTACGTAGATTAATTAACTTATAATTTCTGCCAAAATTTGAAATTGGTAAAAATCATAAATGTGATGTGTAGAATCAAAATTGGCAAAATTACCTTTTCATTTTGTTGAAAGAAATACTGAACCTTTAGACCTTATTCATACTGATATATGTGATCTAAAGTTTCTACAAACTAGAGGAGGTAAAAGTATTTTATTACTTTTATTGATGATTGCAAGAAATATTGTTGTGTTTATTTTCAACGAACCAAAGATGAGGCTATAGATGTATTTAAACAGTACAAAAATGAAGCTGAGAATCAACTTAGCAAAAGATAAAGGCTATTAGGAGCGATAGATGTGGTGAATATGAATATCCTTTTCAAGAATTTTGTTCAGATAATGGAATCATGCACCAAGCTACTGCTTCTTACTCACCTTAATCTAAAAGCATTGTGGGACGCAAAAATCATACATTGAAAAAAATGATGAACTCTATGCTAATAAGTTCTGGAGCACCACATAACTTGTAGGGGGGAGCCTTACTTTCCGCTAATTATATTCTCAACAAAATGCCTCACAAGAAAACTCACAAAACACCTTATCAATAATATAAAGGTTGAAGACCTTGTTTAAATATTTAAGAGTTTGGGTGTGCTTGGACAAAGTGACGGTTCCTAAACCAAAAAAGGTCAAAATAGGACCAAAGAATATTGATTGTGTTTTCAGTGGTTATGTAATTAATAGCAGTGCATATCGATTTTTAGCTGGTAAATTTAAGATTTCGGATATTAATGTTAATAAAATTATTGAGTCAAGGAATGATTCATTTTTTGAAATAGAATTTTCGTATAGCATGACCGAGAATCTAGTCCTACTAAAAGGACACGTGATGCTACATCTAGTGGTAATCAACAATCCAAGGATCGAGAATCTTTAATAGATGAACCTAGGCATACCAAAAGAATAAAAACATCTACTTCCTTCGGTCCTGATTTCTAGCATACTTTTCAAAAAATAATCCTCAAACGTACAAACAAGCTATATCTTCACCTGATGCTTCAAATTGGAAAGAAGTAATTAATAGTGAAATTGAATCCATAATGCAAAATCATACATGGGAACTCGTGAATTTACCACTAAGTTCAAAATATTTAGCTTACAAATGGATCTTCAAAAAGAAGATGAAAGTTGATAGATCAATTAACAAGTATAAATCAAGACTTATTTCTAAAGGATACAGACAAAAAGAAGGGTTGGATTACTTCGATACATAATCACCAGTGATGAGAATCACATCCATTCGACTGTTGATAGCAATAGCCGTAATAAATGGACTTAAAATACATCAAATGGATGTGAAAACATCTTTCTTGAATGGTGAATTAGATGAGAAAATATATGTGGGGCAACCTGAAGGGTTCATAGCTCCCAGACAAGAAAGGAAAGTATGTAAGCTTATAAAATCACTTTATAAATTCAAACAAGTAGCAAAACAATGGCATGAAAAATTTGATAATTCTATGTTATCAAATGGTTTTAAAATCAATGAGTGTGATAAATGTGTTTATTGCAAACTTACTCAAAATGGACAAGTCATTATATGCCTCTATGTAGATGATATGCTAATCATGGGTAGTGACATTGACATTGTCAAAAATACTAAACGTATGTTGAATAATTATAGCGACATGAAAAACCTAGGTATCGCCGATGATACTAGGAATTAAAATTTCAATAACATCTGATGGGCTTATATTATCACAATCTTATTACATAAAGAAAATACTTAAAAAATTGAAGAAATATAATATCAATCCCACTAAGACACCATTAGATGTAAATTTACATCTAATAAGAAATAATGGTAATAGCATATCTACATTAGAGTACTCTTGTATTATCAACAGTTTAATGTACATCATTAACTGTACTCGACCGGACATAGCATACTTGGTAAATAAGCTAAGTCGATATGGAAGTAATATAGGGAAAAACCACTAGAAGGGAATTTTGAGAGTTTTAGGTTATCTAAAATATACTCAAAATTATGGATTGCATTATTCTAGATATCCACTATTACTTGAAGGTCATTGGTCCACGAAGTGGATATCTGATACAAAAGACTGTAAGTCAACAAGGGGGTATGTATTTACCTTTGGAGGTGCAGTCATCTTTTGAAAATCCTCGAAATAAATGTGCATTCTTAGAGCAACAATGGAATCTGAATTCATTGCCTTAGATAAAGATGGAGAAGAAGTTGAATGGCTTCGTTGCTTCTTAGAGGATGTTCCAAATTGGTCAAAACATGTGCCCGTAATATGTATACATTATGATAGTCAATCAACGATTAGAAGGGTACAGAATCACATGTATAGTGGAAAGTCGCGACATATTCGTCGTATATATAATACTGTTAGACAACTTCTCTCAAACAGAATTATCTTTATTGACTATGTAAAGTCAAGAGATAATATATCGGATCCACTTACCAAAGGTTTAAATCAAGATCAAGTTGAAAGATCATCGAGAGAAATGGGCTTAAAGCCTAAAAATAAATAAGAACCCAACCTAGTTGGAGATCCCAAGAGCTAGGTACAATGGGAAAATCGAACAACATTTTATTTAGTAGGCATCGTGTGATATTTAATCATATCCATTCCAAAGATGATACAATGCACATTCATTGCGAAGTTAGGATAAGTTACCCTTTTAATGACATCCATATCTTAGTTCGTCTAAGTGGGGTAAAGCAGAATACTCCTTACGAATATCACTAACGTGAGTAAGAAGGGGGCCACTTCTTTGAGAATAACGAAAGGCAAATTCACTAAAAATACTCACGAAACCAAATGGTGTTCATGGCCAAAACAAACACAAACGTCAGAACCAACTGTATTGAAGAATTTTTATGTTATACTGTTGTCTACTTTTACAAAAATGGTTGACGATTCATGGACGTATAGTCTACTGATTAACCACGTAAATACGATAGTATATCACTATGGAAAGTTCAAGGCCACTAGGACACTTCTCCTGATGCAGTAAATTATTAGTTATACTCAAACTAGTGTCTGCATTATCATTAACATGTTGTATATAGACAAATTTCATTTATGTGGGGGATTGTTGGAATTGGTTTTTAAAAAATACCAAATGGCCAATTTTAAGCTCATTTTATTGTGGGACCCATATTTTGATTTTGTCTGGACCATGCACAAATACGTTCTCCTCCGTGAAGAGTATAACATAGTATATTTATTTCTCCAAAACCATTAACTAATATATGGAAAATTTGAGCTCAAAGTGACCCACTAAGTAATGAAATTTAATGAATTTATGTGTGTATTACTCTTGCCCCACATTGGTAGAATAATGTGAATAAGGCCATCTGTAGTGGTGTAGTGCAAAAAAATGTAAATGTACATTTTTTTGCTTAGATTGTTCCTCGAGTTTTTACAGTGGGACAATGCAAAATGCTGATGTGGCGAAGAGTGGGCGAAAGACTTTTTACCGCCCAGATCTGGGCGGACAACTTTTTACCGCTCAGATTTAATTTACCATTTGAATATTAATTTTTTTTTTCAAAAGTGAGGTTGGGCGGACGAATTATAGGCTCTGGGCGGGTATCTTTTTAACGCCCAATCTGGGCGGTAAACAACTTTACGCCCAGAACTGCTGGGCCCTACTTACACATTATGTATCGGGGTTCTACATTTACATCCTCTCAACATTTTCTCTCACCTAAAACTACACAATATCCTACCCACTGTGAGACATAAAAGTCTAAAACTACACATTTAAACATCCCACTACAGATGGCCTAAGAAGAGTTAATAAAACTACAAATGTGCACTAAGGCTTGAATTTCTTTGGGGTATACCAACTTTTTGAAGGGGACATGGCCTAAACTATGCATGTTTTGGGCTTGAGCCCAAGGCCCACACGTGCACGCACGCGCCGTTTGTCTGGTCGGCTGGGCTCGGGCTCGGGTTTATATTTAAAAAAATTATTTTATTTTGGCCCAATTAATTTAAACTTCTGGGTGAGGTTCCAACCCATCTTTAAAACCATTTGGGTTGTTGGTTGGACCCAACAATTACAATCATTTTTAATTGTTGACTGTCTTAACAGTCAACAAAAAAACCTGAAAATTGAACACCCCTGTTCAGTTGAAAAACACAAAAATTTATTTCTCTCCTCCTTCATTTTAGAAATATGTGCCTGTGTCGGTTTGAGTATTACACAAGTTGAGTTCATCGGAGTTTAACATTACAGTGTTGTCTGTTCATATTCGTAAATTCATTTTATCTTGGGAGATAATAATTAATAACCTTAACATTATGAAGGGAATTAAATTGTCTTAAGGACACTTTGGATTCACAAGGCTCGGATTCGTTTATAATTCTCCTAACTTGTTATATTTTTTGCAAATTCAAGTAATTTTTATTATTTTTCGTAATTTTGGTTTTAGAATAATAAAAAAAATATGTTTATGTTTACAATATAGTAAATTCTTTACAAAAATCGGTTGCATGTTTTAGGACTATATATACCTAACAAGTAATAACAGTTTGATCCCTATTATTTTTATTTCTTATATGTAGATCCAAAAGTGCCATAAACACATTTTTATGATGATTTTTAATAATTTTATAACGCTTTATGAGTATTTATAATGTTTTCTGGTCCCACAATTAAGAAGTGTGAATTATGGTGGCTCAAATGAGTAGATGTCGTGTTTAAATTACAATGCATGTGATATTAGGGAGTAATTTTAGTCGCACCCTAAGAGGAAACCTTATTATTTAAGCAAATCTTTTATAAAAGAAATAACTTTTATACAGTTAGCATCCATAATTAGAATACATATAACCTTGAACAAAAAAGGATAAGGTTAGCCCTAATAAGATATGAGATAGGTGTGGGAGAGATGATCGGTTCACGATGAGGTACAAACATTTTGTTTTAAGCCTGTACATTTGTTGGACACTTAGAGAGCATAAACGCACGTACAACACGCCTTAAACACATGTCCAACAAATCATGTGGCATGTTCGACAAATACAATATTTAAAAAGTCCCAACACTCGAGGGACATAGAGTGGACGTGTGAGGGACATAGGGCAGACACGTGAGATACACGACGGTGGGAAAAATATATCCTTTAAATTTAACGGGGGATGGGGGAAATTTGAGAAATCATTTTTTTTATGAATTAGTAAAGATTTAACACAATGTAATAAGGTTTTAATCATTTCCCCTTCACGAAGTCTTTTACCATCTCTAAAAAAGTGATAGCCTAAGACTCCCCCAGATAACATTGTTCCTTCTCTCAAACCTTAGGTTTCATCTTGCAATCGTGGGTGTCACTAGAAAATTTAGGATTCCTTTTTATTCAATCTATCTTAGTTGTTGGTTTAATACTCTCGAGAAGATAAGACTTTTGTCTCTTTCTAGTATCTCTTTATTTTTAATGTCTATCCTCCTTCTCTCTCTCTCTCTCTCTCTCTCTCACACACACACACACACACACACTCTATCCATATGTCTCTTGGCAAAATTAAGTTCTTAAAATGAATTTTTTTTTTGGAAATGAATGTATTTTCAAATTAGAAGTTGGAATATATATTATTTACTTTAGAAGGAATTTTTATTTGTTAGAATAGTGAAAACCCTAGGTTGTGTAAAATGTGGAAATTAATTTAGGTTAATTTTAATTACCCTATTAAAATTAAATTCTCAATCAAACTTCAGTTCTATTGAATGCAATTATGAATTAATTTAAACATAAGATATTGAACACACCATACTAGAATAGAATAGGATCAATGGAACACAAATGATGAAAATAAGATCAATAAGATACCTAAACATACATACCCCCATTAAAAAAATCCTAAGACAAAACACATGTTGGTCATTAATACAAGATAACATTAAAACAAAAACCCCCATGCATACTATCTAACATGAAATGGAATAGTTTTGACCCCCCCCCCCCCCCCAAAAAAAAAAAAAACATATGAACCCACATATATATCACTCTGACCCTCAACTATGATCACATAACTAAAATACTAAAAAGTCATTTATATTGTTAAAACGTTGAGATCACATGTGTTCACGTTGATAAATACCTAACACGCGTGCCTTAACATTTGGATAATACCAAAAAATAATATGCTAAAAGAAAATGTGCACACTCATTGGTCTTCAACTTATATCCCCCTTATTATGTCTTTTTTTAATCTATAATCAAATGTGATACTTGAGGGTATGCAATTTATCATTATTAATATTTTATTTTTCTTTCATTATCACATGTATAAAACTTTCTTTTTATGGTAGCTTTCACCTCACATTAGGCAAATGTTGCCATTGCTTCCCTCATCATTTATTAAAGGGGGTTTTGGGAAAAGGTCTTCATAATGCTCAAAGTTTATAAAAATAGGACACTCCATATAATTTTATAAATTTAGTCCATGTACTAAAAACACCATGAAAAATAGTGAAAATTAGTGCCGCTCGCGCGGACCAAAAAAATAAATGCATTTGTACCACAGGGACTAGATTTATAAACTTGAAAAGCATTGTCCTAAAAATCCAAATATAGAAAGGAACATGACCTTTTCCTTAATTCTCTATTTATTAAATACACCTCACAAAAAATATTTATTATGTGTACACTAAAAAAATCTAGCGAAAGGAAAATATAACCCGATTGAGTGAAACATGTGCAATAAAAAATTTTAATATAAAAATTGATGATGCAATCTAGTTCAACTCGTATATATGAGAGATATGAAAAAGACACTACATAATTAACATGAGTTATTCTCAAAGAACTCTGAATGTAATGATTAGGAATAAACATAAAAAATTTCACACTACCATTTAAAGTTTCTAATTCAAAATAGGAAAAACTATAGCATTATATTTCCTGAAATTTTCTATCACTTTAAACATTATTAATACACAAAACATCACTAATAAGATAATATTTTATTATTTTATAAGAAATTTTTAAAACAAAAAATTGGTATGTTTTTTAAAGGCATATATAAAACAAAACTTTTTTTTTGTATTTCCGTAAAGAAAAATAATTAAAGATCCATAAAAGAATAAAACAATATATTAAACACATATAGTTCATTATAAGGAGGTTTAATTGCAATATAAAAAATGGATATTATCCTAACTAAGATAAAAACACAAATGGCTCACGTGGCACAGGGACGAGTCATAACACCATTTTTTCGCATCCTTTGAAATTTTGGGCGTCTTGTTATTCTTCCTCCTACTTATCTTAGTCTTTTTATTCTCTTAACGACTTTTAAGTGAATAGTTCAAAATTTTGAACTCACTCATTAGACATTATGAAGTCTTCCTCATATTCAACATGCTCATCTAAATTTTGAATTATTCCAAAACATGGATAGGAAACCTATAAATATCCTTTATAAGACAAAAAAATACCTAAGGTGGCCCTCCTTATGACAATGAGTGCAAACATATTTTCATGAGTATTTACCTTATTCGGCTCACGAAAATCTTCGATTAGGGATGAGTAGGAGTCTTCTTTGACCCTTTGATAAAGACAATCAAGGGTTTTGAATTTTACGCTTGTGATATGTCATATTTGTTCCCAGTATTTTCCTTTGAGTATTATGCCAGTGTTATGAGTATCTTTTCAATCTTCTAGGATATCTCTTCCAAATCAACTTTCACTTTTTTTATAGAAAAAATATTCTTCTCATAATTCTTACTCTTAGTGGTAGACCTAAGATTGACCTTATCCATCTTAAGGGACATATTGTGAAAATTTTCGTAAGACTCTCAATATTCACTTGCATCTTCGTCTAGGGATCTCTTGGATTAATACTATACACCACCATCCTTTACCTTGTTTTCAACAAGGGAATACATAGGACTTAATACCTCATAGATACCGGTGAGCGCAGTTATATTGTGTTCAATAGAAAATTCACTACTCTTGGAGTTTGAGTCACTATCGCTAAGGGAGGCATTCAAAGACTTCTTTGATTTGGCCTCACACTTTAATATTGTGTAACACTCGAATGACTTGTGACTAACACCTCGATATTCACAGCATCTCCATCGATCCTTTTTTCTTATCCTCGTATCATTTTTTATTTCAAGGCTTCATGAGGATTTTCCACCATTTCGCTCGATTTTTCTTAACTTTCTTATAAATTGACAATTTATTATTCACTTTGAGAAATTTCATTACTTTCTTATCCAACAAGATAAAATATTCTACATCACTACTGAATTATTTTTAATCAAGTGAATCCAACTTTTGGGCCTTCAAATCGATCCATATTTATTTCTTGGGTGGATGACAATTCTTAAGTTTTATTTTTTTAAAGCACCTATAAGCTCTTTCACCTTTGTCCCATATCCTAACACAGTCAAAATTGTGATGTGTGGAAGGAATCTTAGAGGCAACAACCTCTAAAATTTTCTCACAACCTTGAAATTATACATTCTCTCTCCCCAATTAAAATATAATCTCTTAACATTAAATAATCTAGCATGAAACTCATCAAAAGTCTCATTATATTTCATTGACTCCATCTCGAACAAGGTAATGACTTGTTGGAGCTTTGAGACTCTCTGAATATTTGTACCTCTTTGTGTGATGTTAAGGATCTCACATGCATCCTTAGATATTTCACACGTTATAATCTGACGAAACTCATTAAGTGTAACATTGCTAAAAAACTCATTAAGGGTCTCACATGCATCCTTAGATCATGGGTTCTTAGCACCTTATTTCATTTATGAGGGGCCCCTAGGTCATCATCCCATAGATGAGGTTTGGTTATTGAGCTTGTATTTTACCCATACACCCTTAGTTAGGTATTACATATTTTCATATCTACTCCTTGGTCTTCTTTTTTAGGACCTTAGATCTCTTTTGTTAACCCCGATGATGCCACCTTACCTAAAATGTGTTGAAAAGCGTAAAAAGGATATAACCTTACAAAGGTGGGTAGACAGGGCTGGGATTCTTCCCGTTCACTACTTTCTTAGCCCACGATCTAGGATTTTCTACCAAAATTGTGTAATTCTTTGCACTTGAGGACTGTTTTATCCCTGGTAGACCCCTAGTAGGTGTGTGTTTCATATTACTAGGTAGGTTAAACCCAGCTTGTGGGTCCTTGGAATCACACCACGCTGCAACAAGCAGGATGCGACCTAGCAAGTGAATTACTGGAGTGCCATAACTTTTTTAATTGAGGATGATGCATAGATTCATTTCACTACTTGGGAGAAGGGACATGGTAAAACTTTCCTCGGACTTAGTGTAACAACCCGTCCTTTTGGAGATAAATAAAATCCATAATTGGGTATAAATAGGAATTTGGAGAATTTTCCCGGAGTAGTGATTTTTGGGATTTTCGAGGATTAGATGATTTTCAATGGGTATTATATTTACTTTTGGGATTAAGTAAATATAAGTTGGAGTATTTTCATTATGTCGCCATTGGGTAAAGCGACAGAAGATGATATTTTAATGGGAATATCGCATTTATTTGTTTTGGGTTAAAATAGTGATTTGTGGTCAAGTGCCTCGGATGGAAATTTCGACTGCGCCATGAGTCTTGGAATGGCCGAGATAGTCAGAAAAGAGTGTACGATTATTGAAATTGAATTTCGTGGAATTTTAGAGTTAATCGGGCTCGTAAATTGAGTAAACGAGTCATTTTTGGGTTTTAAGGGTTAAAACCCTTTTTCTTTCTATATAAAGAGGGATAGAGGGAGAAAAGAGAGAAAAGAGAAAGAAAAGAGAGAGAGGAAGGAAGAAAGAGGAGAGAAAAGGGAGATCTCGGGCCAAACCCCGTCGGACTCGACTCGGAATCGTCGAATTTTATCCACGAGGCAAGTGTTTACTTGCTTTTTTTTTTTGCATAAATCTCATATCATAGTTGGTAAACAACAAACCTTAAAGATTTTGGGTTCGGTTTTCGTGGATAAAAATGGGTTTTCGGGAGATAAAACGAATAAACCCCAATGTGGCCCAGAAAGATACTCAAGAGGGGGGGTGAATTGAGTTTTTACAAACTTTTAAGTCAAATTAATATTCTAGAAAAATAGTAAATTTAAATCACTTAAACAAATTTCAGATTAATAAAACTTTAAAGAATAAATCCAATAATATCAAATAAATGCAACTAACTAATTTAAACAACTAGAGATGCAGATTTTAACACTCTAGAAATATTAAATTAATTTTCGTATTTAATTTAAAGTGATATTCTGAAATTAATTATTTAGTTCAAAAAATAATTATTTTAATCTCAAAATTAATTTAGTCAAATTTCGGAATTAATTTATTTGCAAGATAGTGTGCTCAAAAATATTAACTCAAGCAAGCATGTGCAATTAAATAAATATAAGTGCGGAAAATAAATGACACCGAAATTTAACGTGGTTCGGCCAAATCCCGGCCTACGTCCACGCGCCTAGAGCCCCTGTCTCCTTTGCGCTTCACTAAACCTGATCCACTTGCGGGTAGGATCAAACCACCGCGTACAACTGTTTGCAAGCTAACTCCGAGCTTCAAACCCCGTGGCCCACTTACGGGTAGGAACCAATTACCGGTACAAACCGAAGCTTCAACAAAGCTTCACAACAAATCTGAATTTTTGTAGTACAGAATAAAATACTGAAACTCCTTAAAATACAATTTGTAATCTGAGTTTATCCTTCTTGAATGAGACTTCAATAAATGGTGTTGAAGTAGGCACAAGTCTTCTTCTTCAATGATTGAGCAAATGATAAAATTTATTGCTCTCTTGAATGTGTAGCCTAGTAGCAAAATGAATGCTCTCAATAATATTTCAAGTCTGTCTCATATTTTCGTTCAAGTCTGCTGCGTCACTTCAATGCAGCTCTCACAGCTTTTAAATGTGTCTTGAGATAACTAGCTGTTAGACACAGCCTTTTGAGCATTTAATGCTCCTGATTTTCTGGGATGGTGTTGCTTCAAAATGATCTTCAAGACTGATATGCAAAACTTCTTTTTGCTTCTCAATAAAAAATATTGACTGTTGTAGCATAAGAATGGTATACTTAAAAAATGTGTGACTGAAAGAAGCATTTCAAATATCTAACATGGCTCTGCAAGAAGTTGTTAGTCCAAGAGATAATATCCAAAAGATATAAACGAATTAATGGACATTAATGATAACTTGTAAATAAATATTGTGGAGAAAATCTAGTAGCACAATCTGTACACATGGAGTGTAATTATGGTTAAAAAAAAGGACGATTCTGACAGATATGTATATATAAAAATTCTCGAACAGATATATATATATATAAAAAAATAAACCTCAGCTTGCAAAAGCAGATATATATATATATATATATATATATATATATATATATATATATATATATATATATAGTCATAGAGATAATAGCTGAGAGTCTAAGGCTGTAGCAGGTACAAGACGGTCAGCTATGGTTCAAACAAATGTCAAATCATATACAACCCAAGCTGAATAAGTGGCTCTCATAATAGAGAATGACTCCATACAAACTATCATTCAAAATATATCATGCATACACGCATGTGTCTCCACATATATATATATATATATATATATATATATATATATATAAATGTTTATACAAAGATATAATAGATTTCGGAACACGAAAAAAATCAGATCAGATATTTAAAAAAAATTCAGACGAGACACAAAAGAAAGATATCTGACATGTAGATTAGATATGGCTTCTAGTAGGTGCAGCCGAAGGTCTCAAGGGCTGTAGCAGGAGCAGATTTACCTTGTCAAGACATGTCGCACAGTAAGACATCAGTGGTCAAGTCTATAGCCGAAAGTAAGCAGGTCTCTTAAGGTTTAAACACACTAACATGGGTACATGTGATGAAGCTAACTGTGAGCCTACAAATAAACTACGAATATTAAGAAGAAGGTAGCCAAAAGACATTAGAAAATTTCGAAAATCATTTAAAACAAATGTGAACTTTATTTAAAACATGTCTTACAACAATTTTATTAAAAAAAATATTTTTAACAAAAATAATATAATTTCATTTTTAGAAAACTATTTGTGCTCACAATTAATTAGACACGCAATTAATGTGTCTAATGTGTCAAGTGCAAATATGCATGTATGTCTAATGTGTCAAGTACAAATGTGCAATATACGTGAATATCTATAGAATAACCTAATAAAAATATGTTTGGAATCATCAAAATCAATATATTAGGTTAAACTAAAATGTACATTAATTAAACTAATTTAATTAATTAGGAATAAATAACATTTTCGTTAACAATCTTCCCCTTTTTTTATGATGACAAACAAGGATTCACATATATTCATAAAATGAAATATTAAGCACAAATAGTGAATCATAAATAATTCTCCCCCTTTGATATTATCAAAAAGATATTTCATATAAATTCAGTGTCACGAATAAAAAGGGCGAAGCTCCCCCTATCAAAAATAATTCGAGCATGGGATATGACCAAAAATTTGTAAGGGACATATGTGAATACCATGAATTTTCATTAAGCACATATTCAACATAAAAAAATTTATTGCATGTATTTGAATTTGTAGATAGACAACATAAAAATCAACAAATAATGCATAAGTCACAACAATGATAAATGATAAATGATACCAATAGTTGTCTGATACCAATTGTTGTAGTCACACAAACCGTGCGTTGCACACAATGATTTCTCGGAACAACTTTTTACGCATAAATCGGAATCACAACTCAGTGTTCTCAAATAATGCAATTATGAGAGATATATCAATTAGCTCAATCATCTTTCTCAATAATAAAATTTCAGCGTATAAATTTTGAATAGGCGCATAATTAACTCTCTCACTAATGTAATAAAATTCCAATGTATAAATTTTCAATAAGCGCAATATCAATTGATGTGTAAATCCTCATGATAGAATAAACTTTTAAGCGCACAACATGAAACATTTCATAACTCGATGTTTTCAAATAATCTAGAATAAAGCGCACATGCGTTAGAAGATAGCGGCATAACGAAAAAAATTTCTAATTATGTCATGATTTGCCGTTTCCAAGATACGAGCTTAAATTTTGGAAAATTCAATCATATTGCAATAAAAATTTTGATCAAACATTTTTCTATGAATAATTTCCAATAGACATTTATCTCCCCCTAAGGGATACCAATGAAGGTATATATGCATATAACAAATATGGTGCATCTATTTCAAGAGATAAAATATTTTTAAAAATTGGCTTCATAAAATCATTTTTGAAAAATCACACAAGTGATATCAATTGTTGATCATGTGGTTTCTCAATTCAAACATGCATAACACAAATATTACCAACCAAAAAAAATATTCATCGTGAATGTTACAAATATTCGAACAATGACATTAATCATGTAGAATACAATAAAACTAACTTATAGAGATTAATATGACCATATCATTAAAAACAATGAGAGAATGTCGTAATATTAACATGTAGCTCATATGACTAGCAAACCAAAAAAAATGACATTTTAGTTTCAAATAAATATTCAATAAAATCAAGAATTAATCCAATATTATCCACAAATATAAGTCTAAATATATAACACCTAAAGATTATGAATTTAAAAAAAAAAATTATTATCAAAATCCAATGTGTGATAAAAACAAAGAATCATCAAAAGTAATAAATGTACAAATTTACATGTGAAATCAATCAAACGCGCTCATGTGTTTTAACAAATATTCTATGCACGGAAATATATCAATTATGAAATAAATCATTAACAAATATATAATTTTAAATTCATGAATGGTGTTCCTTACCACCTTACCAATACCAATGATATTTTCATGAAGATTTCTTCCAAGTGTGGCATTTCCAACATTAGGCAAAGAAACTTGAAATTTGTAATATGACAAAATCATATGCCTTGAAAATCCACATTCCATTTCAAAAAGCAACCTACACAACTTTAAAGATTTTCTCTTTTCCATCCAAGAATGTGTTAGATCCATAAAGCAATATTAAATAGAGAATTTCAGAAATCATTTTCTTATCAAAAAATTCAAGCGTAGTCATAATAGGAGATAATCATCAAGAACAATAATGATCCGCAACTTATGACATATTGCAATGTACGCAACAAATAATAATCATAAATGTCAATTTTATCATGTACTAAAATTTTCATTAATCCATATACAAAGAAATAATTTAACATCCATAGCATTTTTGACAAAAAAAAAAAATTATTCACATTTTCAACCATTGAGATTAATAAGAAATAAATCAAATTATAAATCCTTAATCACAAAACAAATATTTTTAAGTAATGAATGGTGTCTAATTCAAAGAAGCATATAAACATGACAATAATTAAACAAAAATAATCAGATTATTAATCATTAATAAGCATATAAAGTGTAAGAATCTTATGAAATAATATTTCACGAAAATAAGCATATTAAATATGAAAATAACATATCAAAATATTTATCAAGTAAAGAATGTGTTCAACTTAAGAAACATATAAACAAAAAAAATCTAACACTAATTGAATTCTCATGAATTTTTGTTCAAGTCCCAATACCGGTTTTGCACCTAAAAACTTTATCTTTTGGAACCCAAAAAGAGTGTGGCAAAGTTCGATTAGCATACATAATTGTTTCTTTCGGAATCCAAGCTAATTTAGTATTCTTGAACTTTCTTTTTCTAAATTTACAAAATTTGGAATAATGTGTATGTCTACCACAATATGAACATAAAGAGTTAGAATGACTAGACGAGGCTCCATTTTTAAATACACTAGAATAACTCTTTTTCTCATTTTGTTCATCATATCCTATACCATTATTATTAAAACGAATTCTTTGTTTTTCAATAATTTTATGAAAATAATCGTTTCCTTTAGTAAAGGTATCTAAAGATTTCTTTAAATATTCAATTTCCTTTTTCAACTCAATATTTTCAATTTCAAGAGGGTGAGTAACATTTACGGATTTATTCTTTTTAAAAGTTTTAATCTCATTTTATAATGATTCATTTTCTAATTCCAAATCATCAAAATCATTTGACATAGAATCATAGTTAGTTGAAAGTAATGAATGAGACTTTTTAAGATGAATATATTTCTTTTTAAGTTCTTCAAAACTTTCACATAATTCATCAAAAACATTTTGTAATACCTCATAATCATCAACTTCATCATTATCACTATCACTAGAGTTAGGATTAGAGATTACCTCCTCATTATCATTTGCCATGAGACAAGTAGCAGTTGTCTCCTCACTGCTTGATTCATCAATATTAGCATATAAGCAAGGATTGAATTCTTCCTTTAAAACAAAGCTTGAAATGCAAGGTTGAGTATGTGTCCATTTTCTTCTCACATAATGAAACAATGAATAACTACAAGATATCAAACATTTTAGCATACAAATAATAAAAATGTAGAGTGCAGCATTTAAAATAAATACAGAAAAGTTTGTCATGATCTTTAACTCTATGATTGTTAAATCAAAATAAATAAGAAGAGCACTAGCTCTGATACCAATTGTTGCCCAGAAAGATACTCAAGAGGGGGGGTGAATTGAGTTTTTACAAACTTTTAAGTCAAATTAATATTCTAGAAAAATAGTAAATTTAAATCACTTAAACAAATTTCAGATTAATAAAACTTTAAAGAATAAATCCAATAATATCAAATAAATGCAACTAACTAATTTAAACAACTAGAGATGCAGATTTTAACACTCTAGAAATATTAAATTAATTTTCGTATTTAATTTAAAGTGATATTCTGAAATTAATTATTTAGTTCAAAAAATAATTATTTTAATCTCAAAATTAATTTAGTCAAATTTCGGAATTAATTTATTTGCAAGATAGTGTGCTGAAAAATATTAACTCAAGCAAGCATGTGCAATTAATTAAATATAAGTGCGGAAAATAAATGACACCGAAATTTAACGTGGTTCGGTCAAATCCCGGCCTACGTCCACGCGCCTAGAGCCCCTGTCTCTTTTGCACTTCACTAAACCTGATCCACTTGCGGGTAGGATCAAACCACCACGTACAACTGTTTGCAAGCTAACTCCGAGCTTCAAACCTCGTGGCCCACTTGCGGGTAGGAACCAATTACCGGTACAAACCGAAGCTTCAACAAAGCTTCACAACAAATCTGAATTTTTGTAGTACAGAATAAAATACTGAAACTCCTTAAAATACAATTTGTAATCTGAGTTTCTCCTTCTTGAATCAGACTTCAATAAATGGTGTTGAAGTAGGCACAAGTCTTCTTCTTCAATGATTGAGCAAATGATAAAATTTATTGCTCTCTTGAATGTGTAGCCTAGTAGTAAAATGAATGCTCTCAATAATATTTCAAGTCTGTCTCATATTTTCGTTCAAGTCTGCTGCGTCACTTCAATGCAGCTCTCACAGCTTTTAAATGTGTCTTGAGATAACTAGCTGTTAGACACAACATTTTGAGCATTTAATGCTCCTGATTTTCTGGGATGGTGTTGCTTCAAAATGATCTTCAAGACTGATATGCAAAACTTCTTTTTGCTTCTCAATAAAAAATATTGACTGTTGTAGCATAAGAATGGTATACTTAAAAAATGTGTGACTGAAAGAAGCATTTCAAATATCTAACATGGCTCTGCAAGAAGTTGTTAGTCCAAGAGATAATATCCAAAAGATATAAACGAATTAATGGACATTAATGATAACTTGTAAATAAATACTGTGGAGAAAATCTAGTAGCACAATCTGTACACATGGAGTGTAATTATGGTTAAAAAAAAGGACGATTCTGACAGATATATATATATAAAAATTCTCGAACAGATATATATATATATAAAAAAATAAACCTCAGCTTGCAAAAGCAGATATATATATATATATATATATATATATATATATATATATATATATATATATATATATATATATATATATATATAGTCATAGAGATAATAGCTGAGAGTCTAAGGCTGTAGCAGGTACAAGACGGTCAGCTATGGTTCAAACAAATGTCAAATCATATACAGCCCAAGCTGAATAAGTGGCTCTCATAATAGAGAATGACTCCATACAAACTATCATTCAAAATATATCATGCATACACGCATGTGTCTTCACATATATATATATATATATATATATATATATATATATATAAATGTTTATACAAAGATATAATAGATTTCGGAACACGAAAAAAATTAGATCAGATATTTAAAAAAAATTCGGACGAGACACAAAAGAAAGATATCTGACATGTATATTAGATATGGCTTCTAGTAGGTGCAGCCGAAGGTCTCAAGGGCTGTAGCAGGAGCAGATTTACCTTGTCAAGACATGTCGCACAGTAAGACATCAGTGGTCAAGTCTATGGTCGAATGTAAGCAGGTCTCTTAAGGTTTAAACACACTAACATGGGTACATGTGATGAAGCTAACTGTGAGCCTACAAATAAACTACGAATATTAAGAAGAAGGTAGCCAAAAGACATTAGAAAATTTCGAAAATCATTTAAAACAAATGTGAACTTTATTTAAAACATGTCTTACAACAATTTTATTAAAAAAAATATTTTTAACAAAAATAATATAATTTCATTTTTAGAAAACTATTTGTGCTCACAATTAATTAGACACGCAATTAATGTGTCTAATGTGTCAAGTGCAAATATGCATGTATGTCTAATGTGTCAAGTACAAATGTGCAATATACGTGAGTATCTATAGAATAACCTAATAAAAATATGTTTGGAATCATCAAAATCAATATATTAGGTTAAACTAAAATGTACATTAATTAAACTAATTTAATTAATTAGGGATAAATAACATTTTCGTTAACACCCAATATTTTTCTAATTGGAGAAACTTAGGATTTAATTGAAATTAATTGGTGATTCCGGGTTCTAGGATGTTTAGAACCCTTATTATAGATATATTTGTTATTGGTTGAGGTTGTAGGATGTCGGGAGAGGCGACAAAAGCTTGGGAGAAGCTTTAATGGCCGAAAATAGCTTCTCAGAGAAGAAGCTATCCGGCATGATCGATCGATCGACTGGCAGAGGTCGATCGATCGATGACTAGGGGTCGATCGATCGGCCCTTCTGAAAGTTAGGCAATTTTTCCTAGGGTGAGTTGGATGGGTTGGATTCCAATTCATGTTGATTGAGGTTATTTATGGGATAAAATAAGTAATCTTATGGGTGTAAATAGTCCTCTAATTAAGGGAATTTAGGAGGGTTAAGTGAGGGTTTTAAATGTATAATCCTTAAATTATATTTTCGAGGAAAATAGAGAAGAAATGGTATAATTTAAAGGTTTAAGGATCCTATGTTAGGGTGGGGACCTCTAATTGATTATAGAGACGAGATATAGTCCTTGGGTTCATGGAAATGAAATCCATAACCCACTAAATTTAAGGTTGTTCGGGAAAGATAAATCCCTAGGATATTTTAGTGGGGATTTAGGCCTATGTAGTTATGCGTATAGGGAAACATAACTACATCGATTATGGTTGAGTAAATCCTATGAGAGGATTAGGATGGAACTTGGGAATATAGATATATATGCACTAAATGTAAAATGGTATAATTAGAGATATCCAATAAATCCTTAGAGGGGATTGAGGTATGTATTACTTATCAAAGTGAGGAAATACCGTGGGTTTAGTATCTTGCGTATATGAATGCATGATTATGATTCTTTGAGAGAATCTTTGGGATTAGCGGTCATCGCTAGATGTGATTGGCAATTATGGCCATTTGTATATATTCGAGGAGGAATATATAGTATATATATACTATATGATTAAAGTATATATATGATATGATATAAATACATATATATATATATGTGTGTGTGTGTGTGTGTGTGTGTGTGTGTGATGATATGTATGCATTTAGATTGGCTGCTTTCCACGGGCTTTCCTTTGGTATAGGGTTGGAATAGCCAGGTTATATATATTACTCTAGTGCGATCCATGGAGGTTGCGTGATGTGGGTGAATCCCCTGGCTCGAGGAGCAGGGAGAGTATAGTCCCAGGTCATTTGCGTCCCGCGTTCGAGTGCCATTTATGAGATTTCCCACTCGCAGGGGGAACTTGACCGCCTCCACCGTTGTGTATTTTACCAGGACTATTGAGGATTCCGGCTGGTATCGTGGTATATGAGCAAACCCAAATTTTTTGGATCGGCACTATGAGACCGCATCCTCGAGTTATAGCTCGTTGGGATGGTTTGTATGCATGTGTGCATGGTATATTACTTGTGTATGAGAACAATGTAATATAAATCTCTAATGAGAATAAAAAGATAAAAATGAATATAGAATACACCTCAGTCCGGGAGTTATATCCGGATGTGTCTTATAAAGACAAGTATAGAATACACCTCAGTCTGGGAGATAGATCCGGATGTGTATTATAAAGATGAAAATAAAATAAACCTCAATCCCGGAGATATTATTCGGATGTATATTGTAAGATGTATATAAAAATGAATATGATATGTATGTTAATATATAAGTATGTATTTATACATTAGTTTTGTACTACGGGCCTAATGGATCTCTACCATTAACCCTACCAAGTAGTAGTGTATCGGGGGGGGGGGGGGGGTCCTTGTTTGAATTTCGCTTCGTGAGACACCCCATGCATGAACTTAGCGCAGTGTTGAGAATGGAGAAAAGTTTAGCCCTTAGTGCTCGGGTTGTAGAGGTTTCTAGTAGACGAGGGTGTTAGATTAGTTAGGCAAGGTAGCTTAACTAGAATGTTAAGTGCGCTAGGTGTGCACTGCTAGAAGAGAGGTGAGGGGTATCTCATGGGAGTGCGATACCAATTTAAATATTAGATAAAATCTATATTTCTAAGAATAAATCATTTATGCACTTGCAAAATATTTTTACAACTCGGGCTCTGAACCGTTTCTATATTTTCCTTCTTGTTAAATATTATATATATATATATATATATATATATATATATATATATATATATATATATATATATATATATAGGTGTCCAGACACAGGGACGCTTGGATGGCACTTCCTTCGAGTCAGACATCAGTTGCAGCAGCTGTGGATGCGTGCAGGTTCTCGATAGACGCTTCCATTCTTGTAATCTAGATAGGAGGTATTGCAAAAACACTCGGGTTAATAACCCAACTGTATTTATTCATTCTTTTCCCGCCTTTTAGTGCGGCATTCGATATGGTTGTATCTTTTGACCGAGTGTTCGGTTACTTTATTTCATTTCCGTTTCATTTACACATAAACTGTGTGGATGTTTTAATTATAGTTGTTTAAAAAGTGTAGTTAAGTAAAATTTTGACGCCAGCTTAATAGGTTATTAGTAATTAAATTGGTTTTTGACAGTGATGCTAAGAATGATCCATATGAGACTCCTGTTTTAATTTGATATAGGAGTGATCGCCCGGTATTTTATTGGGCGGGGTGTCACACTTAGCTCTGGTGAAATTCCCTTGGAGAGGCCTCGACAGTAACCTTGTATGTTCTATATGTCGTGACCACAACAATATTGATTGGCAAAATGCCAAAGACTACACCCTAGTTACTATACTTGGTTATTTTCTCTGCACTCATGATTTCTCCCCGATGTTTAGTTCATGTCAGAGTATATCTCTAAAGACTAACAAAGCAGAAGTGAAAGGAGACTCCAGCCAAAGTGCAAAAATAAATGATAAGATTACTCAGCTGTACAACCACATCAACCATCTGTATGACAGTCATGCCTCACTCCAGACTCAGGTCAGCTTTCTAACCCAAAGAGTTCTTATTCTTGAAGATTTAGCACCCAAAGTTGTTATTCCAATCGTCGTGGCTACAACCACAAAAGTCACTGCCTCAGAGGCCGCAGACAATAACCAAAAGAGGAAGATGGATAGGAAGGCAGAAAAAGGCATTGAAGCCTACACCCCATTGACCTATTAAATTGAAGATATTTTTGAGTCCATCAAAGAAGACAAATTTCTCAAGTGGCCTGAGAAGATGAAAGCTCCTTCCCATAAAAGGAATCGGGCCCAGTGGTGTGATTTTCACCAAGACTATGGACACATCACTGACAAATGCTTCGCGCTAAAAGATGAAATAAAAAGGCTTGTGAGGCAGGGAATGCTGCAACAATTCCTAAAGGAAGCATAAGGGATGCAGTAACTCTCAGAACCACTACGCCAAATTGAATGACATGCCATATGCCTCATATCTGCCTTAGTTTTCACTCTATGTTTCTATTTTATCTTTGAAAAACTCTATTTAGATATTTTCTTCAGACTTTATATTGTTCTAATAAGGTCATGAATATACGAAATAGGGCTTATTTTGCTATACCTCATTTCTTTTGTTGTCATTATCTGTTTTCTGATAAAAGGCTTTCGTCTTAAATAGATTTCGAATGAAGACAACATATTATCTCAGGAATAACTATCTTAGTGGGATCGCAACGCCCCTCATGGCGCCTATGCGTATGAAGGCATATGATATTTAAAATTGCAAAGGTGACTCTCAGGATAATTCGACTAGCCACGGGGGCTTACAATGCCCGTACCCAGTATTTGGATGTTTCATCTAGCCATAGGGGCTTACAATACCCATTCTCAACTGTCAGCATGCATTATTTAGCCACGGGGGTCATTTATCCACGATGGCTTACAATGCCCGTTATACGCCTCCGGATGTTCCTATTTAGCCACATGAGCTACTAATTCCCGTTATTTACTTATGGGATGCATGTATTAGCTTGGGGAAGCCTCATAATACCCAGCATGGGAAGTATATATATATATATATATATATATATATATATATATATATATATATATATATATATATATATATATATATATATATATATATATATATATATATATATAATTTTGGCTTGGGGAAGACTCATAATACCTAGCTCGGGAAGGCTTTCTATACATCCAATTATAGCTTGGGGAAGCTTTATAATACCTAGTCTGGGGAGTCCTAATAATAACCCAAGTAAAGCGACTAGAGAGAAGCTGCGAAAGTGGCTTCATGATAATTAAAGCGACTAAAAGAAGTTGTGGAAGAAGTTTCATGCAATTAAAGCGACTAAAAGAAGTTGTGGAAGAAGTTCCATGAAATTAAAGCGTCTAAAAGATGTTGCGTCAATGGCATCATCAACCATATTAAAGCTACAAGGGATAAGAGGACGCAACCCTTGATAAATCCAATATTAACTCAGATGCTGCGGCAGGCATGAAACCCAACCACAGCCCCAAAAATTACCAATAGTACCAAGACTTGGAAGATTCATAAGTCGAGAAAAATTAAGCTAACAAAAGAGTTCAATCGCAACCCAAAGGCCATTTTCCTTTGGCACCACAACTTGGGGGCTCACAAGTGTGAGATGAAAAATCATGAGAAGGCAAAAACAGATAGTCGCAGCCCTGTTCAAGAAATTCTTTTATAAGGAGTTGTCGCGCCCTGTTCCATACATTCATTATTAAAGAGAAATAGTTAAGTCTCATTTTTGGGAAAAAAAATTGTGCATTCAAGCAGTCAAATTATATATAGATGAAGCAAAGGAAAACATCCATTCAAGCATTCAAGTATTCAAGATTTAAAGGCAAAAGATGCATACAGATAAAAATGAATATTCATCATCACAAGGTTTGCAAAAGAGGCCGCAACCTTAACTAAGGTGTTCAAAGTTTCAAAGGGTCGCAACCCTATATACATTATATAAAAAATTATAAGCACAAAATATAAGAAGCCTAAGAGGCTGCATCATCATCTTCATCTCCTTCTTCACCATCAGTGATAATCTCAGTTTCATCATCCCCTATCACGGCCTCCTCCATTTGCTGTTTTTCCCTTGCCTTAGCCATAGCCCTTATCTCCTTAATGCAGGCATTATGATCATCATCTCCCAACTTTCAAGACATGATGAGATCCTTGGAGTAAGGTAAATTCTTGAACACTCTGTACCTGAGCTCTTGAAAGCCGCGAAGATAGGCTTTATTATTTATAAAATAAAAATCCTTGGACTTCTTGTACACAGCCACGACAATGTCTGCAGCTTGAGTGAGGGTTGCACCATGAGACTCTTCCATCTGCTTCACAGGTGCAGCATGTTCATTTTTTTGTTGGAGCACAGAGTTGTTGCTTTGTTCCAATTGGTCATACTTTTCTTGAAGCTGCTTCAATTGTCTCTCAAAGTTGGAGGCCTTCTTGTCAGCATCCGTAGCCTTGGCTTAAGAAGTTTGAAGAGATGATGCAGTTGTGGTAAGTTTCTTTCCGGTCTCATCATTTGCCTTGATGGCAGCATCCAAGTTCATTAGTGCATCTTTGAGTGCCGCGACAGAAGATTATTTTCCTGCCTCAAAGGATGAAGTTCTGGAATTTTCCAAGTCAACAATATGAACTCTATCCGTAGCCTCCTTCAGCTTATATAGGACTTCACATTTTAACCTCTGGGACATGACAATGTTCGCGACCTGCAGAAACATGAAGTGAAAGGAAAAGAAATAGTCCTTACTCGTAGCAGGCTGTGGAGGGCGTACTCCTCTAAATGTTCATGGTCTTCATCCACTAGGCGGTCCAAGTCAATGGTGTCTTTTACCCTTCGCATCTTATAGATCTCCCTGGAAGTTGTATCCCAAGAAGACTGAGGATTTGGAGTCCTCAACTGAGGTCGCAGATGGCCATTAGGGTCAACACTTTGACGACTTTGGGGGGTGGTGGCAAGCTAACATTCAAAGCCATGATAGTCTATAAAGGGGGAGAGTTATAGGTAGTATGTGAAAGGCCACGCTAAGTTTGGAGCTTAGACTCAGTTGGTAACAAGCCTGCCGCGTCCAGGTGATCACCAATATCATCATCAAATTGTCTATCTGGCCTTTCATTGGCTATGGGATCGTTATCCTGCATAGTCTGAGATGCAGTATCCATTTGAGCCTCTTCATTGGCCGCGACAGGACCCCAGTAGGTGCAACAGTTTTCTCGATCGCAACATGTTTCCCCTTTTGAGTTCTTTTCTTCCTCTTCCCTTTTTTGGCAGCGTTATTAAGGAGAACGACATCCTCATCCATTTCTGCCAGTTGGGCAGCCAAGAGTTCTCTGTCTATCTCCTCTCTTGAAAAAATAACAAAGTAAGGATCATATAATATTACCTTCCGCGGAAAATTTAAAGAGGTATTGATTTTTACCTTTCGCAACCATTCTTTTTGGTGAATGTTTATTGGGGAAGTATCCCTCGTCAAAGATATATGCAAAAGTGACCAAAGTGTTGAAGTTCTTTTCCTCACCGCTAAAGGCAACGACCAGACCCATTTATATAAGAGGGCGCGGGAAGACGAAATGTCGCTTTGAAAGTAGCTGCACGACAGAGATTACATACCGCGACAGCTATGGTATCATATTAAGCCGAAGCACCAAATCACCCATTGGCACTCCGACTTGGAGGCCTATTGATATGACCAATATGGTCTCCTGCCGCGAACCCTGGTGACAGAAGGTCGATGCCCCAGAGCTGGGAGGCCGTGGCCTTATGTTTATCTGGCTCCCCATTTATAGGCCGCCGCCTTGTACAATACAGGTCGCAGATACCTTAGGATTTGTCTGCCTAACAGGATGCAGCCCCCTATTCACAATTGCTGCCCCATCAGAGGGATTACTCTTCAGGCTTATTTACATGTCACGTGCTCAGGGCATGTGACACAACTTATATACCTCCTATAAATAGAGGCCCATACATCGATATAGGAGGATCCAAGACGACCACTCTTGGTGAACCCCTGCCAAACTCTCTACACAACCCCAATACACCTTGGGGGCTACTCACCTACCTCATAGTCATGTCCCCGGCTAGCCCGGAACTGTAAGAAACATGTATTTTTCTCTCTTATCTCTCTTATACGCCATTTATGGCCATGTAACTTGTACTATAATGTGTATATAATGAGAGTAGGGCAACAAAATGGACGTAGGCTCATTTTAATAGTCGAACCACTCTACATCTTATTTTGTCTCTTTACTTGCTTTATATCTATTCTATACTTAACTTGCTGGTATGAGAATGACATGTGTCCAATTTTTCGTATCAACAAATCCCTATATATATATATATATATATTATCATCATTCCCCTAGCGAGCTAAACTTTTGAGTACCAACGTAACACTAATCTAATATAAAAATGGGATATTAAGTATTTTAGAACACGTGTACATATATTGAATACTCAAATAGAGCCTATTCACTAATTATCTATTTATTTGTTATCGTTTGAATCTTAAGTCTCCTAAATTCCCCACTTTCGAAACTTTACACATCCCTTTGTCTTTTTGTCTCTTCCAATTCGGAATATCACTTCTCTTCTTGTGGATTTAATTTTGAGTATTATTTGTCCCATCCTCAGATTGACATCACCAAAACAAAATATGGTGCATTCATATTTCAAACCTACTAAAACATAATAACCTCGTACCAAAAGATATTGGGTTTCTTCTTTCTTTACGTTCCTCTCATTTCGTGTTCTATCTTCTCTCTAATATAACTTTCTATTTTTAGTTTTTAGGTATTAGTGTTCTGGTTTTTAGGCTCGTTGTTTTTATTTAGTGGTCTTCGGTGAATTATTTGTTCTCCCCCCTCTGTGTCACACACACATTTGTGTCTTTTACGTTTGATGAGTAATTTTTTAATATTGTTTATTTATTTTTATTCTTTTGAACAATGCCAAGGTATTTTATTTTCGGATATCAATTTGCCTTTCAATTCTGATCTTACTATCTAATGTTTGATCAAATGTTATAGATAAGAAGTATGGTATCGTATTCATATTAATATAAAAATAAATTAGTTTTTGGGATGCCTAATAATAATAATGTTTCGTATCAATCAATACAAATCCATATTCTTAATGACTAACCACGATGTAAATAGTTCCTCCAATTACAAGCAATGAGATATTTTGTTATTTCAAATAAGTATGAAAAATAAGTTGTATTACTGTCCAAAATGTTAATCTTCACATAATACACTGTATAGCTAATAAATAATGTGATATGAAAATAAATCGACCAGACTATTAGTGATTACTATTTTTAATTGAATAATGGTTTGATGCAATTATTGTTTGTATAGTCTTTATTATTTTTATTCTTTTTAGAGAAGTGCTACACATACCTTTCTTATCGTATTGCTTTAGCACGTTTATAAAGAGCTCGCGCATCTCGTGGGACTGAAATTTAATTAATATCATTTTAATCCTTACTATGAATATATAATCTCTACAAACTTTAATGATAATCGAAATGTAAGAGATGATTTTTCACATTTATCAACCAGTAATGATATGAATACAATAAAATTATACAAGTTGATGTAAAATTACATTGAAATATTGTACATGACTTGCTCCAAAATGATGTATAATGCTTTATTACATTACAAATTTTCTTGTATAATTATTTTGTGCCGGTAACATTTTTCTTTATAAAAAAATATACATTGGGGTTTGGGTTGGGTAAGAGAGTCAGAGTAAATTGTTTAATTTTGACATCCGACAGATTCTGTGGCTACATTCTTTTCCCATTAAACATGTATGGCGTGGAGTATGAAGTATCTCTTGAAAGGTGTGTAGAGGAGAGGGTAGTTTCGTCGAGTGCAAATAGTGAGCTGTACAGATGGGGAGTTGGCCGAAAGAAGTTGGTGCGGGACACAAAAATCCAATTCCTTCCAAAATTCATTGTGTTGTGGTCTCTATTCTGTCAACAGTTAATTCTTTTTAGATGAGATGAGAGTTGTAGTCTCGGGGACCAAACCGTCCTCTCTTCTTTGTCACTCAAATGGTCATGTCAATTCTATAAATGTGATGGATGATTGAAGGGCAGACGGAGAATACTTTAATGAAGCAGGGCTACTAACTTTATTTATTCTTCATGATTGTAGGCATTTTTAATATGGAATGGAGTTTTGGTGCTTCCCATCCCATAACCACTTCCACTTTGTTGAGAAAAGCCAGTGTTTTACTTGGAAAAAAAAACTTTCTTAACCAACAACTCCCTAAAAAGCAAACAAGTTTGTCAACCTCCACATGCAAAAAGTGCATTTGATTTATAATTAAACGTGTCGGAAGAAAACCGCCCTCTTTAAATTCGGGATTAGGGTGTTCACGGTTCGATCTTATTCGAATTTATACATTATTATGGATCGGACCGAATTAATCGGTTCATGTTTATTAAGACCTGAAACCGGACATGATTAATTGGGTTCGGTCCAAATGTGTTTCGGTCCAAATAATGTTCGGGTTCGGTCCAATTCGGTTTGACACGGTTTGATTAAAAAAATTATTTTTTTTGCTTTTTTTTTTAACTGTTTTTTTCATGTTAAAATTCTGCACTTTTTTACAATAACTTTCTCCTTAAAACTCACTTTTTTGTATATTAACATATATTAATAACTTTTGTATATTAACATATGTTAAAATTATTTTTTTTGCTGTTTTTTTCATGGTAAAATTCTCCACTTTTTTACAATAACTTTCTCCTTAAAACTCACTTTTTGTATATTAACATATATATTAATAACTTTTGTATATTAACATATATATTTTTATTATTTAATGTGTATATAGTTAAACCGGTCCGGTCCGGTCCGGTCTTAGACCCACTTTTTAAAACCAAACCCAAGACCGACCCGAATACATTCGGTCCTTCATTTTTAAAACCTTATTTTGGATCGAATTTTAAAAAACCCGTAAAATTGGGTTCGGTTCGATTATTTCGGTCCATTCGGTTTGATGCACACCTCTACCCGGGATGGATGGATTCATTTCTGTTCAAATATACCACAAATTTCTAGTTCATAGAGAATTCGGGGGTAAATTTTTTAAAACGGGTAATGGTTAGGGGACACAGTTTGAGAAGACGATTTGGAAATATCTAACATCTGCCATTCATTCATGAGCGGTTCATGTGTAGAACTGCATAGGGACCGCATTCTTGTCTATTCTCCCTTTTTTTTTAACAGTTTTTTATATTAAAAAAAATAGTTTTTTTAAAAAATAAAAAAAAATAGCCTTTTATAATATAAAATAAAAACAGTTTTTATATATAATAAAAACAGTTTTCTTATTAATAAAATATTGTTAGTAATTAGTATCGCTGGCGCGGACCCACATTAAACAAATAATTTTTGTCCGGGAATGTGGGTCCGCGCCAATAGTACTAATTAATCGCGATATTTTTTCAATAAAATATTGCGATTAATTAGTGCCGCTGGTGCGGACCCACATTCAACAAATGATTTTGGTCCGAAAATGTGAGTCCGCGCCATTGATACTCATTAATCGCAATATTTTTTTCTTATTCTTTTGTGTTTAACAATTGATATAAAAATAGTTTTTTATATAAAAAAATAGTTTTTCATATAGAAAAATAGTTTTTTCTATTAACATAAAAAACTATTTTTTTTATTGAAAGTAAATTTTTCAGGGACATATACCAAATAGTCCCTCGGACATTTTTTAATACCCATTTAGTCCAAATTTTTTTATTTTGCCTCAAAAAGTCCTTTGCCACATATTTTTGGAGAGAGAGTGCCGCTGACGCGGACCTATAAAAATAAGAAGATATTGAGTGCTTGAGGGACTAAATGGGTTAAACTAAAAATATGTGTCCTTTTAAAAAAATATATATTTATAGTAGGGACTATTTAATAATTGACCCAATTTTTTATTAAAGTTAATATTTTTTTATAAAAATAAAATAAAATATGTTTTTGGCATAATATCGCGATTGATTAGTGCCGCTGGCGCGGATCCATAAAATATCACGATTAATTACTGCCGATGACGCGACATTAATTAAACGTCGAGATTGGTTAGTGCCGCTGGCGCGGACCCACATTATCGTCGCGATTGGTTAGTGCCGCTGGCGCGGACCCACAATATCATCGCGATTGGTTAGTGTTGTTGGCGCGGACCAAATTAATGGACTGTAAATCCGGGTAAAAATAACTTTTTTTATTAAAAATTATATTTAATAAAAAAATTATATTTATTGAAATGATATCGCGATTGATTAGTATCACTGGCGCGGATCCGAATTTCCGGATTGTGGATCCGGGAATGTATCGATATTGAAATGGTATCGTGATTGATTATATAATTTTTTTATTTAAAAAATATCGCGATTAATTAGTGTCGCTGGCGCGTACCGACATTCCCAAACCTATATTATTTGTTAAATTTGGGTCCGCGCCAGCGGCATTAATTAATCGCAATATTATGAAAAAATATTTTTTAATTTTAATTTTTATAAAAAAACTGTTTGATTTTAATTTAAAAAACTGTTTGATTTTGATTAAAAAAATATTTTTTATATTAATTGGAAAAACTGTTTTTTAATATAAAAAACTGTTTTTATATTAAAAGTTATAAATAAAACAATAAGAAACTTAAAAAAAAAGGAGTAGAAGAAGAAGGAAGAATGCGGTTTGTAGGCGGTACACAGACATGACGTTCAGAATTTCTCTTCATCCATAACTTCAGTATAACTCATTTTACTTCATGACATGTGTCCTCTTATCATTATCCTTTCAAAACTCACCACATATATTTTTTGTTTCTTGTTCGTAACCTCGTGTGTGGACGGCAACAATCTCATAATTCCCTAGTAAAGATTTTATTTAGAATAATAATATGAGTACAAAAATTTATATCAAAATTTTTCCTAAATTTGACATGAATTTTACACATTCTCGTCAGAACAAATTTTTTTATTACTTTTAGAAAAAACTTTATGGAGTTACTTTGTGTGTATAACACCGCTCTTTTATTTATCGCTAAAGGTTATTGTATCTATTCTTTTTTTAAAATCCCATGAACTTAATTTAGAGTATAACGGTTTTGCTACTACAAAAAATTGGCAAGTTTGAGAATTGACTGCCCTACAAAATAAATTCATAATTGACCTTAAATTTTAATGCGATGGCTTAACAATCCAATCATGACCATGGCCGTCTTAGGAGACAAATAATAAGAAAGTATTCCAAAGCATACCCCATGCAATGAGTGTGTTACTAAGAGATGCCTATCATCCACCAACACTGTAATTATCAAGATCATTATCTAAATATCATATATAATTATTTTTAACATTGCAACTTATCACAATTATCATGCTATAATTTCTACCCAAATTCTCCAAACTATATGTAGTGCAAAATTACATAACATGTATCCCCAAATTTTAGGGCAAATTATATCTAGGTCTCATTTATTGGGTCAACAAGCTTAGAAGTCCTATTGACTTTTTTAATAATTCCATAGGTCCTATTCCAACTTTTCAGGAAATTTTTTCACAATTTTACCCTTTTAAAACCAACCATCCGTAACTTCCTTGAGGAAGTTACATAAGTGGTTGGACTTTTTTTTTAATCTTTAAATGATCATAACTTTTGATTCACAAATCCGTTTTTCGCAAAATTACTATTTTTGAAATCTGCTCGACGAGATCTATCAAACAAGATCCATGAACACTATAAAATTCCAAAGAAAAAAATTTACACAAACAGTAAACTTTACTGTATGCACTAGAATATGAAATAGTTTTATATCTGTGACATTTCACAAACAGACAGTAACATTTACTGTGGTAATACTACACAGTAAATATATATATATATATATATATATATATCCGGGGAATCCAAACCCTCTTTTTTCAAAAATACCTTATATTTAAAGGTTCGCGCTAACGGCATCCAATCCTTACCACCATTGTTGGAGCTTCAACGACCTTCGTCAGAGCTCCGATTTGGGGTGGGTAAGGGTGGCATGTGGTGCCGCTGGCGCGGACCTTTGAAAATAAGAGACTTTTGAATAAATGGGCTTTGAATCCACCGGAGTATCATGGGGTGCCGCTGGCGCGGACCTTTGAAAATAAGATTGGATCAATGGGATAGGGATCATTTGGAGCGCCAATTTGGGGTGAATAGGGGTGGTACAGAACTTTAAAAATTTACGAGCATATTGGATATATATATATATATATATATATATATATATATATATATATATATATATATATATATATATATATATATATATATATATATATATATATATATATATATAGTTTGTAAAAATGTCATAGATATTAAACTTTATTGTATACACCAGAAAATGAAATAGTTTTATATTTGTGACATTTTCACAAACAATAACATTTACTGTGATAATATATTTATGAAATAGTTTTATATATATAACATTTTCACAAACAGTAACATTTACTGAGTTAATATTACACAATATATATATAACATTTTCACAAACAGAAACATTTGTTGAGTTAATATTACATAATATATACACACACACACACACACACACACGCGCGCGCGCGCGCGCGCGCGAGCGGTAGATCCAAACCACTATTTTTTTTCAAAATTACCATATTTTTAAATGTTTATGCTAGCGACATTCAATCCCCACCACTACTCACCCCCATTGTCGGAGCTTCAACGACTTTCATCAGAGCTATGGTTGGGATTGGTAGTAGTGGCATAGGGGTGACATTGGGTTAGGTTTATATCTATAATATTTTTACAAACATAAACATTTACTGTGTTATAACACAGTATATATATATATATATATATATATATACTGTGTTATAACACAGTAAATGTTTATGTTTGTAAAAATATTATAGATATAAACCTAACCCAATGTCACCCCTACTCACCCCAAATCGGAGCGCCAGTGGATCCAAACTCCATTTATCTAATATTCTCTTAATTTCAGAGGTCCGCGCCAGCGGCACCCTATGCCACTACTACCCACCTAAATCATAGCTCTGATGAAAGTCGTTGAAGCTTTGACAATTGGGGTGGGTAGTGGTGGGGATTGAATGTTGCTAACGTAAACCTTTAAAAATATGGTAATTTAAAAAAAAAAGGTTTGGATCTACCGTGTGTGTGTATATATATATATATATATATATGTATATATATATATATATATATATGTATATATGTATATATATATACATATATATATATATATATATACATATAAACTCAGTAAATGTTACTGTTTGTGAAAATATTATATATATATTGTGTAATATTAACTCAGTAAATGTTACTGTTTGTGAAAATGTTATATATATAAAACTATTACATAAATATATTATCACAGTAAATGTTATTGTTTGTGAAAATGTCACAAATATAAAACCATTTCATTTTCTGGTGTATACAATAAAGTTTAATATCTATGACATTTTTACAAACTATATATATATATATATATATATATATATATATATATATATATATATATATATATACAGACATGCTCAGGTGCGGACTTCCCGTGCGGACTTTTGTCCTTAGCCGGAAAGTGGTCCCCCATGGTCCCAAAGACTTTTGTTATTTACCCTACATGGTCCCCCTCTTGTCTTACTCTAAAAACATAGTTTAAGACTATATAATTAAAAGATTTATAATTCAGACCCAAAATTAATATCAAGACTTTAAAGATTTTAGAACCTCACCAAATTCCGACCAAAACCCTAATTCTGGTATCAGAGCCATAAGACGTTCCTTTTAGACATACGGTAAAAAGACTTTAATGCCCTTGGGATTTATCCCTCGCATTTACCAAGATATTTTTGGAACCAACCCAGACTACCAACCTATACCCATAACTGATTTAGACTCAGAAGGTTGTTTAACCACACACATAGACGGTTGTTCACATATTGAACATATCCCAGCCAAACACGCAGATAGTAGACAAGTCACTGCTAGTGCTATTAATAGTATAATAGACCAAAATAAGTGTATATTGATTATATTAAGACAATTAATAAAAGACACTCATACCTTAGAAACAGAGATCAAAAATATCTCTAAAAGATTATTAGACATCGATAATCAAATCCCTATAGACTTAGTCCACGTGTTACAAGAAATAAATATTAAGACTAATCATATAGAAGTCATTAACAAAGACATTTTAGAAATTAAGACTTTAATTAAAAATCAAGACAGTGAGCTAATTAAACTTACTAAAGAACAAGCTAAGCTTATCCCTAGACTTGATAGTTATCTTCCTAATGGAGATAGTTAGATCAGACTGAAATGAGGTATCAAAAGACCTCTCCATTCAGACCTTATCCGAATTCTATCAAAGAATTTTAGAAAAGATAAATGATGATAGATTTTATTACAAGATAAATGAAAATGAGATTGCCAACGCAGCTAAGGCAACTAGACTTATATTAGAAAGATTAAATTTAATTTCTACATCTATAGCAGCTACCCAAGACTATAATAGTAGCTTTGTTAAAGACTTGCATTTAGACTTAAAGGCTAAGACTGAAGGGTTAACTACCTTCTACACAGACTTTGTTAAATTTCAACAGAATTTAGCAAATTACCTTAATAATATGGAAAGACATAATCTATCTAAAATGGATAGCATTATTAATGAACTTAGACTAGACATGGCCCAAGTGGAAGAAAAATACGGTGAAATTATAAACGGAATTAAGGCCGTATATAATAAACCTTCCCAAGCAGAAATAGACTCGCCTTTTATTCTAACTAGGTTAGATAAAATTGAAAAGACTGTAGAAGCCATAGAAGTTAGAACTATGCAACAATTAGAAAAAGATAATGAAGTAAAAGACTATATCACTAACATTGGTAAAACCATTGTTAATTCTCTAGCTAGACATAGTGAAGAAACTTTTGAAAAGACTAGAAAGGAAAATAAGAATTCTAAAGAAGAAATCCTCAATCAGCTAAAAAGACAAAAAGATTATTCAGACTTCTTAGAAAGAATTGAAAAAAGACTCGAACAAAAACAGGTAACCACCTGTAAGTTTAAAGAAACCCCTTCCATAGAAACTAGAGAAAGGAATACTATAGGTAGACGAGTCATAAATGACGGATTAGATAAGACTAGCAAGGTAGCCAGCTCTATCCCAAATATTGGACAGAGTAATCATATGCTCCAAAGACTTAAGGATTCATCCTCCAATGTTAGGACATGGTGGAAAGAAAGAAATTTCACCAATCCTCTCCAATGGAAAGAGTGGGGTGAAGTGGACTGGAAGATCGTAGAAGATTCCATCCATAATGGACAACTTCCAGCCGTTAGATATATAGACCTGTTTAAAGAAGGTGCCACTCCTAAGACTCCCAATTATAACATGACCTACCATTGTAGAAATCATGTGTTAGACAAATCCTATACTGAGCTCCAAGTATTTGACTCAGAATGGCTTAGATCTAGAGGAACTGATAGGAAGTTCCAATTCCTAACCTTTGGACTCTTTCAAGCAAGAATCCAAGGATTATATAGACCCCAGAATAATATAAACATATTATGTTGTTTAGTAGACAAAAGATGGAAGGACTTTGAGAAAAGTCTTATTGGAATAGCCCAATTAGAAATGTCAGACAACATAGGATACTTTAATGTCATCCCGGCATTTACAGTAACCGTAGACACAGCCAAGCATTTTAAGTTAATCTTATATGCTAGTGGTTATGAAGACTATATTATCCCAGACGCTAATATAAATATAGAATTCCAAAGCTATGTGAAGTTCTCCCAATTTCCTTATGAAGGAATGCAATCGGGAATTTCTAGCGGTAGACTTAATGAAGAAATCTTAGTAAGAACTAATGTATCAGACTATAATCATACTTACAGTATTAGGAATACTGGACCTATGAAAGAGAAAGCTAAGACTCTCTGGCAATTGCCAGAATTTCAAGAAACTAAGACTATACAAAATAAACCCTTATTTATTAATCAAGACGACGTCACTAGAAATGTTACCATCCAGTTTGGTCCCCCTAAGATTGTCAATAAGAATATCCAGACCGAAGAAATTAGATTTAGGAATATGGGAGAAGCCATAATCAATGATCCTTCAGAAGGAGAATGTAGTAGTAAGACTAGTGCTAGTTTACTTAGACAAGCCCCGACAATTAGACCTAGAAGATCATTTGAACAAAAAGACTTAGTTAAAGAAAAAGCTAGGATCCAAAACTTTGGACATGAACCCTCAGAATTGGATATGAAGACATTCAAAGACAACCTTAAGAAAAGTCATTCTGTTAGGTTTCAAGAAAGAGAAAGATTTAATATGATAGCCCAAGACCGCATATTAAAATTAAAAGAATCTAAGTACACTAAGGAACTTCTTAGAAATTTAAGACTAATAGAAGAAGGAGAACAAAGACTAATGCCAGCTACACAAGTAGAACCTAGTAAACAAGAGATAGGAAGTAGTAGTAGGCTAGAAGATGCTCCTAGACTTTTTAGTAAACCTATAGGAATAAATATTCCTATTTACTCTAGCACCGTAGTAAAGACTAAACCTGATTATATAAAAGACTTCCCAACTAGTGACAAGAGTTTCACTCCCGTCAAGACTATGGCAAGCCAAGCCATAAATCCAGTAGGTATATACCTCAACCTAGACAATGTGCAAGATAGGAAGAAAGCCTTAGACGAATGGCGTAATCAGATGAACATGTGTTTTGCGTCTAATGAACAATGGGATGCAAGTTCATGTAAGCAGTACGCTGAGCAATCCATTAGAGGAATTGCAAAAGACTACTTAGATAGTTTAAGAAAGGCTACAGATGAAGACTCCTTAGCTAAGATTGAAAAGATAAAGGAAAACCTAGAAGAACGATCAATTGAAGAATATATTCAATTGTTCACTGCAGAATTCATTGGAGCCGGACATCTAGCTCAGATCAATGAACAAAACCTAGCAAAAACTAAGTTAGCCCTCCTTAGCATTTGCAAGTTAGATAAGATAAATGAATATAGCAATAATTACGAGCAGCTATATTACCAAATTAAAGAATTTGGAGAAACCTTAAAAGATGAATACTTTAGAAAGATACCAGCCATAGGACAAATCCTAATTAATGAATATAGGAATTGGCCAGGAGTATCTGGAGTTAAGAATAACTCCCTTGGTGAAAGAATCAACTTCGCCAAAGACTATATCATATCTAAGAGACGTGATATAACCCAAGGAAAGTTAATAGAAGAAACTTTCAAGCAGATCCATCCAATCAAAGACGAAAGAGACATTGCTCCAATCCAATGGAGATGTGGAAGTGAATCTAAGAAATTCAAAAAGAAAGTAGAATGGAAACATAGGAAGTTTAAGACTAGACCTTTAGGATTTCCAAAGAAATACAAATTTAGACAATCTACTACCTTTAGGGAAAAGAATCCTAAGACTAAGAAAAATAGATTTAATCAAAGAAGATACTTTAAGAAGAATACTAGTAAGTATAAGAAGGTTCCTAATTATAGGAAGGAAAAAGACATAGCTCAATCTAAGACCGCCACCAAAGAGTGTTGGACTTGCGGCAAAGAAGGACACTTTGCTAAAGACTGCCCTAATAAGAAAGATAAAGAAAGTATTAAGATTATTAATACAATGTTAGACTATGCAGATCAAGAAGAATTTGATATCCTATATGCTATAGAAATATCAGACATAGAAGATGATGATAACACTAGTATCTATAGTGTTTACACAGACAGTGATTCAGAAGACTATAGTGATACTGATGAGTATGAAGACTCTCAGGATACCTTAGACTTATATATGATGCAGACGGATCTAGGCGATCTAGATAATGAATATATAGATTTTGAAGACGCTTGGTATAAATGTATATTAAGTCCCTTTCTGAAGAAAAGATGGACTGTTAGTAATCCAGAGCTACTAACCTATATACCTAGATGTTACTTTGATGAAAGACATTACTGCACGTTTGAGATGAAATGTTGCAAAAAAGACTTTAGATGTGTAGAATGTTTTGAGACTATACAAACAAAATTATTTATGGTTTGTATTGTTTGCCAACTACACTACCATGAAGACTGTTGGAGAACTAGATTTAGAGCAATTTATACTAGTCAGTATGACGCTCAAATAGACTTAGATATTAAAACCTATTATCAAGACATTGATAGAAATATATCCAAAAGATTGCAAGAAAATGAAGACTTCAAAGGAAAAGGAATTTCCTATGACATAGACGAATACCATTCTGATGATAGTTCAGAAGAACAAATACCCTTAGATCTTATAGATAAACCCCAGAAAGGAATATTTATTTTAGAAAAGAATAATTTAGGAATTTCTACTAAACCACATGCTTGTTTTGTAGAATTATTTGTTCAACATAAAGACTATCCTAAAAGACTTTCAGCCTTTATAGATACAGGGTGCTCTCAGAGTATTTGTAAGGCTAATGCCTTCCCTGAAGACTACTTTTTAGAAAGTACTCAAGAAATCTATGGTAAAGTGGCTAATGGAGATCCATTTACCTTATATTTCCAGACTATTCCTATTTATTTTAAATTGGGAAATCAGACCAACAAAACCGTTAATCATCGGTTTTGGATAATGGATCCTCGTCCTAGTTTCACAGGAAACCTTATTTTAGGACAAGACTTTATTAGTAAATATCATCCTTATACCCAGTATAATGATAAGATATTAATTAGTGACCAAGAGGAATTTAATATTAAAGCTCCTCTAATAGATCATAAGACTGCCTTTAACCTTATGCAGGTCAAGCCTAATTATAGACCCATAAAACATCAGAGTTCTTCAGCTGAGCATGGTGGACCTAGACCTACAACCCAACAAGAAGCCTTAGAAATAACTAAACCCTTACAAAAAGAGTGTAAGTGTCCAGACCAAAAGTGTTATAAGCAAATAGCGCTTATACAACAAGACATTTTAGATCAAGCCCAGCAGACCTTATTACAGATTCAAGCCATATCCAAACAGAAGAAAATGGATATAGAAGTAGAAAAAGAGAAGATTAGGCAACTAGCTGAGCCTACTTTAGGAGAAAATCCCATTGCTAAGTGGGATAAAGACCAAAGCTATTGTGAAATCATCCCTATTAACCCAGACGCCACTATTAATGGTGGAACCTATAAGAAAGGGTACTCACAAGAAGATAGAGAAGAATTCAAGAAAGACATAGACGAAATGCTTAAGTTAGGCAATATTAGAGAAAGTAAAAGTAGACATAATAGCTTAGCCTTCTATGTTCAAAATGAATCTGAACGTAAAAGAGGAAAAAGACGCATGGTTATAGACTATAGACAATTAAATAAGAATTGTGAATTTGATTCTTATAAGATACCAGACAAGAATAATTTGATTAATTTAATTGAAGACAGAATTATATTCAGTAAGTTTGATTGCAAATCAGGCTTCTGGCAAATTAAGATGCATCCAGACAGTATTACTTGGACAGCCTTTAGTGTGCCCCAAGGAAAATATGAATGGCTAGTCATGCCATTTGGATACTTGAATGCTCCTCAAGTTTTCCAAAGAAGAATGGATAATATATTTAGACCTTATTCAGAATTTTGCCTTGTTTACATAGATGATATTCTTGTAGCCAGTAAGACCGAGATAGAGCATGTAGACCATCTTAAAAAAATTATTCTAGAATTAGACAAACATGGTATTGTTATTTCTGAAAGGAAAATGCAATTATTTCAGACCGAAATAGACTTTGTGGGAATGCATATTAATAAAGGAAAATTGTCCTTAGCATAACACATAACCAAAAAGATTCTTGAGTTCCCAGACCAACTCAAAGATAGAAAACAATTACAATCATTTTTAGGATTGCTAAATTGTGCTGCAGACTTTATTAAAGACCTTGCTTCAAAAAGACAAAGCTTAACATCCAAATTAAAAGGAACAGACAAAACTAATCCCTTTTATTGGACTGAAGACGATTTTAAAGTAATAAGACAAATTAAAGATGAAGTCAAAAACATTCCTTTACTTGAGCTGCCTAATGCGGAAGATCAGTTTATAGTAGAAACAGATGCCTCTGATAAGCAATGGGGAGCAGTATACTTTGCCATTGATCATCAGACAAAAAAGAAGAAATTATGTAGACATAGTTCTGGAACTTTCACCGACCCAGAAACAAGATATACTGCCCATGAAAAAGAAGTTTTAGCAATAGTAAGGGCAATAGAAAAATATATGTTATTTCTTAGACCTAAACATTTTACTGTTTATACAGACTCTTCTTATGCAGTAAAATTCAGAGACTTAGATTTATCCAAATCAAGGACTAATAGACTTATTAGATGGCAGCAATTGCTTAATGGTTATGACTTCTCTGTTATTCATATTAAGGGAAGTAAAAATACCATTCCAGACATTATATCACGAGAACCAATGTTTGCCAACACTAATATAATTTCATGTTTTATGTTGCAAACAGAAGACTTAGAAGACATGAGTTCCTCTGGAACAAATAGACTGAACAAAGACGATGTTGTAGACTATCTTAGACGCGTAAGACCAAATGCTGGTGTAACGCAAAGACAGACTCATATTCAAGACTCTCAAGAAAGACCAATCCTAGAGAACTTTGATGATATCTTAGTTCCTCCTGGAAAATCAAGACAAGAGATTATTTCTCAAAATAGACTCATTGGAAAGATGTATTTTCCCCAATATAGACCCGATCAAAGATACCCAGACTTGATCAAATTTAGACGAGAATTCTCAGAAGACGAAAATACCCTTATAGATGCCATATGGTGGAATGTAAAGAATAGACTTTGGATTGAGTTTAAACAAAATTTGGTAGCTATTGCCAGATTTATGAGAACTCAAAGACTCGCAGTTACCCAACTCAGTGGTAATACTGTGCCTAGACCTCAGATTCAGACTTATGCTCAGACTCTTGGAGAAACCTCCAAAACTAGACCTACTGATTTTTGTTATCAGAAAAAGACATTTAAGACAAAGATTGTTATACCATTTGGTCATAATAATCTCCCATTAACTGAAGACTTTAAAAAAGAATCTAATAACATTATTGATCATTTTAATATGTTATTATCAGGAATAAATGGAGATGCCTTAATAGTTAAAGGCCTCTTCAAAAACGTTCCAAAAATGTATCTTTTTGGAAAATCAGAAATGGCACATATAACTCTTGCAGACCACGGGTTCATTGGACTCGTCCAGATAAAAGACATTGAAGACTCTATTGTTTTTGGAAAAATAGTCCATGAATATATCAAGAAAGTTGAAGATTTCCTTCCCCTATTTGCTAGATGTTATCAGATTGCTCCAAGTTCCTGTAGAGGAATGAGAGTCGAAGGATTTAGACTTGTTAGATTCTCCAGTTACATATTTGAAGACATAGAGATTTTATCTGAAGACGAGACTAAAGAATTAATTGTTAATAAATCCAAGCTCCAGATTGCCCAAGCTTTAGAGACTATAGAAATTATGGAGTCATTAACAGGAGAAGACAGGTGGTACACTGCCTACCACAAAGAAGACCTAATAATCCAAGCAGACGAGCCATTCAATGGAAGGCTCAAGAAAGAATCCAAGGAAATGGTAGAGATAGCTTTGCCAGCCAGCCATAAAACTGTAGGTCTCATTGATGAATTCTTCAACAATACCCTACTGAGCGAAGATAAGGATGAAGAAGTCACAGATAAAATAAGGATGGGACCCTTGATAAAGGAGGAATTATTAGAGATTGAGGATGATCTGCATTAATATCCTTCCATTATTACAAGGAGACACCGATAAAGACAGACCGGTCCCAGACGGACCCAGATAGCTTCTTTTCAGAAAAAGAAGACGAAGAATGGAGAAGAAGTCAAGACTGATTGCAAGACGCCAAATCTGCTTTTGGCAAAAGATTCGAAGACTGTAGACCTTTAATAATTGTTGTTTTCAAACCGGATCTCTTTTACTTACCGGTTGCCAGTCATTGTATGTTCCCTTGATCTATAAAAGGGAGTAGTAGGAGCTGTAATAGACATCAGTAGTTAGAGAGAGAGAGATAACAAGACTTCTATGCTTGTAATAAATGTTATGTATATGAGTGAGTAAACCTCTCATAGTTAGGGGAGAGGGGAGAGTTGTAATTACTTATGATATGCAATATAAGTGTTTTCTTTTCCAGAAATCTCTTATGTTAAGTTGTTATTATTTTCCAAATTGTCTCCAACTTTCTGTTCATAGAGGACTATTGTGTTGAACCTCTGGTGTAGCACACAAGGTGTTGTACTGGTGAACCGCCGTCAGGTGCCGATTTGTCGTGAGCCGTTAGCCAGGGTGGGCGTTAGGCGTGAAGGCGTACAGGCAGGAAACGGGTCAGCCGCCAAAGTAGTGGATTGAGGTGCAACACATAAAGAGAGAGTTGTAGGAGGCCAAGACCGGAGAAGAATAGTAACAAAGCTGAAGAGACAAAGGAAAGAAGATAAAGATATTGTAGACCAGAAGGAAGGTATAAACTCGAACCAAACCCTTAACTATTTTACATAATATTGTTTTAAGAAAAATCTTATATGAGCTTACAAATCACTAAAGACTTTTTAGATTTTGTTAATCAAACAAGTTTAGACTTAACTAGAGAAATTCAAGACTGGACTCTTACAGACCCTAAAGATAAAGAACTTATAGAATCTGCTTTGGTATATGCAGGTGGTACTTTTAAATACATAGACCAGATCATTGAGTGGTTAGGAAGAGAAGTACCTAGAATAAAAATAATTAGAACAGGAATTCGTGACCTCTTTAGACAAAAATTAAGAACTGAAGAATTTGCAGAAGAATTGTCAAGACCTGAAAAGTATCTAGAATACACTAGGATACTTGAAGATAGTATAGACGTATTAAAATTTGTTAGACGTAAAAGGTTAGCTGAAACAAAGACTATTTTAATTAGAGCCGGAGGAATCCGTCCTCTCCTTAAAAACGTAGAGACAGCTGCCCCAAGAACATACCGTAGATTTTTGTCATCTTATGGTGATAATAATTTAGACGAATTTATAGATAACGATATAATCGATATTGTTAATCAAATATATAAAGAAACTAGACAGATAAACCCACGATACCGTATAAGATATTTAAGACTAGAATATTTTCCAGCAAAACCTATTTCAATTTCTAGACTTCCAGAAGAAACTATTTATATAGATAATCCTCGCTATTCAGAATTCCAGTACGATAGTGACGGGAGAAGCTTGAGAAGTAGCAGCAGCCCTGAAACTTCTACAATTAGACTTCCAGATTAATTAGACTTTAAAATAAGTTTAAAAGACGTTAGAAAGCATTGGGGTAAAAATTGATATTTCCCAAAACTTAGAAAAAGACAAAAGACATTGCGGTCCCAAAAGGTGGTCCTAAATAGACAAAACGGTCCCTAGATAATTCTTGGACAGTAGCGGTCCGTAAACTAGGTCCGTAAACTAGGTCCGTATACGATCCAGCCTCTCTCTCTCTCTCTCTCTATATATATATATATATATATATATATCAAATATGCTCCTATTTTTAAAGTTTTGTGCCACCCCCCCAATTTGGCGTTCCAGATGATCTTGATCCCATTTATCTAACCTTATTTTCAAAAGTCCGCGTCAGCGGCCGCCCATGATACTTCGGTGGATCCAAAGCCCATTTATTCAAAAGTCTCTTTTTTTCAATGGTTAGCGCCAGCGGCACCACATGCCACCTTACCCACCCCAGATCGGAGCTCTGACGAAGGTCGTTGAAGCTCCAATAATGGTGGTAAGGATTGAATACCGCTAGCGCAATCCTTCAAATATAAAGTAATTCTGAAAAAAAGGGTTTGGATCCACCGTATATATATATATATATATATATATATATATATATATATATATATATATATATATATATATATATATATATATATATATATACTGTGTAGTATTACCACAGTAAATGTTATTGTCGCATATATAAAACTATTTTTTTCTAGTGCATACAGTAAAGTTTACTGTTTGTGTAAATTTTTTTCTTTGGAATTTTATAGCTTTCATGGATCTTGTTTGATAGATCTCGTCGAGCGAATTTCAGAAATAGTAATTTTGTGAAAAACGGATTTGTGAATCAAAAGTTATGATCATTTGAATATTTAAAAAAAAGTTCAACCACTTATGCAACTTCCTCAAGGAAGTTACGGATTGTTGGTTTTAAAAGGGTAAAATTGGAAAAAAAGTTCCAAAAAATTAGGAATTGGACTTATATATAAGGGAAAAACATGATGGGATTAGAATGTATATAAGAAAGTCTAATAGGATCTAAACGTAAATGCCCCCAAATTCTACAGGACATACAATAAGCGTATAATATTTTTATAGCAATGAACAAGATATATACAAATATACAATATAAAAATAAAATACATAACATGAATATAAGTATACTCATGAGTGTTAAACATGTATAGAACATAATTAACCATGGGAGAAGAGACCTATCACAAATCGTTAATAATCCTAACGTCAAATCAATGCATAATAATTCTTAAAAATATTGACTTGTAAATATTTATAAGGATTCCACTTTTATGATCAGTTTTGCTATATTTCATTTTAAAAAAAAATTATAATACACCATCATTCTGTTAACTTTTCATCCAATCGTAATAATATTTATATTTTGCGTTTTCTCCCCATTTTTTTGATCAGTTTTGCGAAAGATTCCCATTTAAAAAAAAATCATTTCAACCCCAAATTATTAGCAGTCCAATTTTTTTATATATAAAGAAATTTCATCGGAATATGTTTAAAAAATTCAAAATTTTTAAAAAAAAATCCTAAAAAGTCCAAAAAACAAAAAAAGAAAAATAAAATAAAAAGGGAAATTTTTAATCGACATCTATTAAGAAGTCGGAATATTATAATTTCAAATAACTAAAATATGGCAAAATAAAAGTCCGTTATAAACGATATTTTTCAATCAAAAAGTCAACTTGATATTTAAAAATGTTTTTTTATTATAATTTGACATTAATAAACTGTAGCCAGTTTTTATTATCAAAAACAGTTAAAAACTTAAATATAAACAAAGATTGGTTTTATAACAAACATACATTTTTTATATAAAAAAGTAAAAAATAGTGTAAAACAATGTATATGACTTCAAAAAAATGTACTACAATTAAAAAGAACTTTTTAACTGTTTTCTATAAATAAAAGTTGGGAAAAATTATTAAAATATTTTTTAAACAATTAAAAAATCGTTAAAACCATTACATTTTTGTTTTTGTTTTTAAAAACAGTTTATTATTAAAAAAACAATTTTTCTTATCAAAAAATAGTTTTTTTTTTCTTTATAGATAAATCTATCTTTATACTTAGTTAACTGTTTTATAAAAATGAAAAAAACTGTTTGTTAAACTAATAATTAAAGTATATTTTTTAAAATAGCAGAAATTTATTTTTTAATAAAAAAATTCTAATAATATAAAGTTGTTTGCAATAAAAATAGTTTTTTTTAATTAATAGGTATAAAAACAGTTTTTTATTTTAAAAACAACTTTTAAAATAGTCAAAACAGTTTTTTTTAAATAGTCTTATTTAAAAATAAAAGTTATACTATTTTGACTTTTTAACAAATGTCCGCTAGAAAAATTTTCTTTTTATTTTATTCCAATTTTTTTATTTTTAGGACTTTTTTTGTTCTTTTGAAAAAGTTTTGAATTTTTTAAACATATTCCGCTGAAGTTTCTTTATATATATATATATATATATAATTGGTCTGCTAATAATTTGGGCCGAAATGATTTTTTTTAAATGGGGATCTTTCGCAAAATTGATCAAAAAAGTGGGGAAAAAACACAAAATATAAATAGTACTAATGGTTTGAATGGAAAGTTAACAGAACTAAGGTGTATTGCAATTTTTTTTAAAAATAGGAGTGAAAACTGATCATAAAAACAGAAAAAAATTCAAAATAACCTTATATATAATATTTCGCGCCATGTAAAAACTCATTTTATCTCTCTAAGAGATTCTCTTACTTTATTCAAACTTTTTCTTATTTGCTTTACAAATACTCTAGAATTATCTTTCTATAAGATGCTCGTAAGTCACTAAACATGAACTCATTTATATGTCATCACATAGACTTATAATACTATTAAAACCATAAATAAAATATGAAGACTTGGATCCCAATCTTTTTCTCACTTCATTTTCTATTTGAACCCTTAATATTCCGTGATATATAGTGGCCTTATAACTCATCTAGCAAATACGATCATACATAAATTACTTTTTATGACTTCTAAACAAAATGAATTATATGCATATAAAAGTTGACCATATAATCTAATATATATACTTAAAAATGGAGTCTTCGTCCTATTTTTATGACATAAATATAACAAAAATTAAACACTTCTCTACACATCTCTTTATCGCTGCCCGCCCCGCCTCCCCCCCCCCCCCCCCCCCCTTCTCTCTAATATGACTCAATCATTTTATATCCCTTTGTGCCCCGATCATTTGTCTTCCACTCCATTTCTCTCCACTCACCATTTAACGAGACATCCATTTATATCCTTAACCAACATCAAAGTCCCCCTCTCTAATTGTGCCATTTATCCCCCCATCTCATCTTTTGCATTCACCCCTTATCCTTTGCCTCACTTCCCTTCAGAGGCGGATCCAAGGGGGGGCGAGGGGTGGCCTTGGCTCCCCCCAAAGTTTTAAGAAATTTAAAATTTAACCCTATAGTTTTAATATTTTGCGATTTTTTTTAATATATTTATTGTTTTGGCCCCCACAAAAATTAATATATATTGTTTGGCCCCCTCTTACTCACATTTCTGGATCCGCCACTGTTTCCCTTCAAATGTTACACATGTAAACATTATTTTTAGTTCTTCGGATGGAACATATGTTCACATCTTATTCCTTTTTTTTTCATCCAAATTAAAAATATATATTTCTCTGTTATTTTGGTACAACAATTGAAGTTATGCTTTTTTATTTTATGGCAAAGGATGGTATTTTTTATATTTTTATAATTAAATGCATTGGCTATTTTCAAAGGATGAGGCCTTAAGTTTCTTCACCCTTAAAACACACACGTAAAGAAAGAAAACCCCACTTAAACCCAACCTCCCAAGTTTCAAACACCAAACCTCCCACGGCACTTGGTAGAAGGATAACTGTGGGGTCAAGAGTTGCACTAACATCTGCTCAACCATATGCGCCCTGACCATGTGCGCCTATGATTAATGAAGACTCCCAGTCAAGAAAGGACTGTTCAAACATATCACTTGTAACGGTTGATCATGATCAGGGATAAGTATGAACTCATAAGGATAGCTAAGAACGGTGCTTAAGACTCTTCTAAACTGCCTTATAAATGTAAATCTGTCCCACATGAATCAGGTAATGCATTATTGTAACATCGATAAGTACTACAACTCTACCGACCTACATTCTTGAGTAATAAATAAAAAAATTCGGTACACCGTTGACGTAGGCACGTTGCCTAACCACGTATATCTTGTGTTGTATATGTGATCTCATTATTTTTTACTATTATTAGTCTTGTTTGACTTATGTGCATTGAATATCACTACTTGTACGAAAATATCATCTATAATTAGTGCCATTTATGAGAACAATCTGAGTTATTGCAATAATCTGTACTTTTATTATTATTTAATTTTCATGTGCATATAATTATTAATTTAGTTAAAGGAAATTAAATTGGATTTTAGTAAATAATAATTAGCGAGATAAATGATTAATAATTATTAATATTTATTATTTACTTATGTGTGATAAGTAAATAGATACGTGATTTATTTTATGTCGCGTATAAGTGAAAGCAACAGTTTAATATTATTTGTCAATAGAGTGTTACATTGGCAGATCCTTAAAATTTATGGGCGACGCATACGGTATGCGTGTGTCTGGCCTAGTTAATAAGATGTTAGCATATTTGGAGTTGGGTGACTTGGATGACCTTTTCGAGTGCATTAGTAATACGAAAAGGGTCGAACTAGTCCAGAATAGGTACCTGGAAGATATGTTTGGTTTTCGCGTACGTTTTAGACATAATAGGACCCGTATAAGGGTAAGAGGGTCATTTTACGCTTATGATTAAGTGAAGAATTGGGATTAGGATAATTAAGGAAGTATTTAAGACGTTGGGTTGGTGGATAGCAACCCATTTTTTATATTTTGCACAAGGGAGGTTGAGAGAGAGTTCAAAAGAAGAGAAAAGGGCTTGACGAAGAGGAAGAAAGCTAATTTCAAATTCAATCCCTCATTAAGCATGTAGATAACGTTAGATTAAATCCAAAAAGACAAGTTGTTACTTGCTTCAAGTTGTAATTATACATAGTTAATTACTTTCATGATTAGAGATAGAAATATGATATTTAAAGTATTGAAAATTGAAAATTTGGTTGATTGATGTAGAGATTTTAATGATAAGGGACCACTGATTTTAAATTGATTATTAATTTAGATTAATCACATTAGAAATTTGAAATTAACTTTAAGTTTAAATTTATGAGTAAGTAGAACTTTGAGTGGAAGATTGAACTTTTGAAAATCAAATTGGGAAAAATTCCAAGTTGAATTAATCTGATGTTTGATTCGTAATCCTAGGTGCTTAATATAAGATTCATGGTTATTCAAGTGTTATAATGTTGTTGGGATGTTAGTAAATTGAATTAATCTTATTACATTAATTTTTATTTAAAATATTCTATTATGATATTTATCTCGTATGATGCTTATGTTTGGATTCATGGATCCTATTTGGGAGGAGTAGATGGTATTCATATAGTGGGCTCTGACCCATTGCGTTGGCTAACATTTCAGATTTAGTTGCTGGAGTTGCTGCCTAGGATTTATTGGAGATTTGTGGAGTTGCAGCTAAAGTTACTTTTTATTTCTTTAGTAGTTTATTTTTTCTTTCCAATCGTACTTATTATGAGGCAGACATTAATGAATTTAGTGGTCTATTCGGTTCTACAATTTTTTATGTTTCAGTTATAGAGTTTTTAGTGGTTAGATTATTCATTTGAGTATTATTATCTTTGGGAGTTGAGTTTTATTTTTTGGAGTTACCATGATGATGGATTTTTATTATGGTGATTTTTTATATTTGTTAGACTATTTCAAATTATATCTTTATCGAAAACGTTTTTAATTCCTCATATTTCTGTTGCATGCTAAGAGCGATATTTTAAGTTTAATGCCCACGTAGGTTGGCAACCAATGCAAAAGATACGAGGTGTTACTGTTGGCTTGGCTTGAACCCTTCCCCATTGTCTCTATCTATCTTCCCTCTCTAAAACTTTCTGAGAAATTACTTTTGTTCTTTCCAATAATGTCTGCCTAAAATATTTCCCCTTCCAAAGTCTTGGACCCAAAGACTCTATTCGTTATTGGCCCTAGAATCTCCCTTCCTTCGATTGAGGAGGATATTGGGCTTCTGAAGCAACAGGTAACCAATCTCAATGCTATGAAGGACCAGTAAGCCTCTAAAGGCCAAGAACTATGGAAGGATTATGCTGAACTCCTGGTAAAGCACACAAAGCTCCTAGGAAGATTTATACCACAATGAAGAGAAACTTAGACGCTTATCTTAAGTCTGAACCCCCCCTTTAATAAACTTCTTTTCAATAATTCCAACTCTGTATTTGACGCTTTCAATGCTGAGATCCGGAAGCTTTTTCTTGACATGAATGTTTACGGCTTGTTCATAGAAGCCCCTCAGTCTGGCAAAGAGAGCTAAGATGAAGAGATCAGTAATGGTGATGATGCTGATTAATCCTCTACCTCCCAGATCCAATAAGAGGAAGAAGCTCTGAAGAAAGCCTCCACCTCACAGCCTCAATCAAACCCGAAAAAAGTAAATCTCTTGTAAACCTTATCAGTCCCAGCCTTGAGAAGATTTTTATGAATTTTTTAATTTTGTAACTCTTCTGGGGCATGGGACTTTTGATTTAAGATTTTGCTTCTCTATCATTTTAATGACAATGGCTTCAATTTTGAAATTTCAACTTATGTAATGCTTTACTTTTGCTCCGCTAATGAATTTTTTGCTCATCATTCATTTGTCTGAAGTCTACTAACAGGTAGTATCCCCCCTTAGCCCCCAAATATTTCTTGGTAAAGAAAAATAACATGAGTAGCAAATTATTGAAGTAGATTTGAGGGTCTCAAGACCTCTTCCAAATACTAGTAAAATTTTGAAAATCAAGATAGAGGCTCTGAAATGGGTTATAAGACCTTAGAACCATCGAATACCTTGTACATTTTTCGGACTTAAGGCCTAAATTTTTTGTACAAACGCATAACACCCCCCCCCCCCCCCCCCCCTCCCCCCCCAAAAAAAAAAAAGCTAATAAAGACCAAAGATTAAAGGTCACCAGACGATTTAAACTTTAGATTTAAAAGTTGTTCCATAAAGGATCCTAAGACCTCTGAAACTTACTTTTCTAAGGATGAAAACCTTAAGATAGAAAGAATAATTATAGTGGGGATCCTGAGTGAACCTGAGCGTTTGATATTTGAGTCCCACAAAGGGTTATAAGACCTATGAACATTGAAAAATTGAAACTAAAATTCTCACAAAGGGTCCTAGACCTATGAACTTAGGAATCTTGAAATTTAAAGTCCCGTAAAGAGTCGTAAACTTATTAACTCAGGAATTTTGAAATCTGAAATCCTACAAACGGTCATATGACCTCTAAACTTGGCAAAATTGAAATTTGAAGTCCTGTGACCTCTGAACTTAGGTGATTTGTAATTCGTTATGGGATAAAAAGCCTTTCTACCTTAGCCCCCCTAAGGAGGACAATCTGAGGTTCACATTGGCTCCTAAGACCTCCGAACCGTTGGGCTTGGAACTTTTTCTTATAAACTCAAGTTACGTATATTATTTTGCATTCAAACCCTTAGCCCCAAAAGATTGAAATTTTACCCCAGTCTCATATTTATATTGTTAACTTAGATTTTTTTCTAATATAGGGGTCAAACAAGTGTTTGGCTAAGGTTTTTGCATTTTTTGCATCTCTTTGTACTTTTAAAAACATTTTTTTAAGTGTGCAAAAATCCTATACCCGTACTTTTGTAGGTCTTTGAACCTTAGTTAGTTTGAATGGAACTAAGGATGAAAGCCTTAGTAATTCTTGTGGTCTTTTTTGCATCCTTGGACCTGTAACTATTAGTTCAAGCCAAGGTTGGAGTCCTTACAACTCTAGGTTTGAGTCTTTTGACCTTAGCTTAAACACAGAGCCATGGTTGAAGTCCTTATAACTTTATATTTTGGGTCCTTAGACCTTGGTTTAAGTTTAGATATGAGGCTGGAATCCTTGTAACTCAGTGTGTGGGTCCCTGGACCTTAGGTTAAACCAAGAGCCAAGGATGAAGTCCTTACAACTCTGTGTTTTAGGTCCTTAGACCTTGGATTAAGTTTAGAGACAAGGTTGGAATCCTTGCAACTTATTTGAACATGGTACTGAGACATCAAAGGTAGAAAATGAGTTCTTTACATTTTATTCAAGTATTAGAATACGTCATTGATAGTAATTTTTTAGGTGCTTTACGTTCCACGGGCACGGAAGGTCATATCCCTCTAAAAAACCTTAGGAAGTAACTGATGGACTTCTCTAAGGATTCCTAAGTATTAATTTAGGGATCAACAAGGTATACAATGTATCAGATAACTGGTTATAATCCCCGTTATGGGTTTATATTTACAACAGTGAGTTGAGAGAGTATATCAATAGGAATAAATACTTAGGAATGCTAAAACTCTCGGTTCTCTCGAAGTATAATGACTTGGATATGTGTTTAACCTTTCCCCATCCTTCTATTTATATTCAAATTCCATGAGAGAGAATGAGTGGAGTATCACATCATGGTTGTGATGGCTTTAAGTTCTGACGGCATTAACAAGATGGTGGAGTGTTAGATAAAGGTTTTTCATGTGGTGAATGGTAGTTGTTGGTTTCATTTAATGTGGTTAGGAGTCATATATACAAGTGGCGTGAGTGGTGGCGATAGGTGAAATAGTATTATGTTGTCACCTACCCTTCGGACTGGTTACAGAAGTTGTTTCAGAGGTTTAGAATCTCGAGAACTGCCATGTGACTGCCATAGGATTATCTTTAGGTATTTTGCAATGGTATACCTCTATGATGATGGTCATGTGACTTGGGGAGGTCATTTCTCTATAGACTGTCTACTCAGAGCGTCAGACACGACAAAACTCTAGTGTTGTGATCTTTCAGCTTAGTTGAAGAGACATGCTGAAATGTGTGACCATTCTCGGAGGAGGAAGAGGTTGCGGTCTGCTACAGTTTTGTGGCCTTTTTTTAAACGAGCTAAGGTCTTGGGAATCAAGCAATGGTCTATTTGAGGCCAGAGATGAACCTTCAGACCTTTATTCTTATCTGAAGGTAGTCGAGGGGTCTAAGAGTCTTTTAAATACCAAAGGTTAAACAGGGTATCATCATCAAATATACTATTGCAAACCATTAGATTATTTTGGAATATATTAAGAGGTTAATAGTGGGACGAAGAGATTAATGTACTTTTGAAATTAAATAGTAAAAAATTTATTTTGTTTAATTTAGTGTTATTTAATGTGCTAGTTTGATTTTTGTATTTGAAAATTCAAAAATAATAAAAGGCGTAGTAGTGATGATTAATAAAAAAAGTATTCAAAAAATAAAATTGAAGCTAAAAATACCAAAATTTAAAATCAACAAAAGATTAAAAAATAAAATATTGAGCAAGTTGCTATTAATACGTGTTTCTAAGAAAAAAAACTGAAGTTACGGAGACCATAAACAATGAAAAAGGTTAGTTTTGGTATTGTTATACGAAAAATACCGACTAAACCAACTAATACTTAGCCATATTGGCATTCATTAATTATATTTCTATACGGAACCAAATACAATTAAATGTCTCATAAATTAAATTTCAATTTCTCCTTAATTGATATAATTACAATTATTACCTAGCAAAATTTTCATAGATTTTCGAACTTTTGAATATTTTAATTAACTAAATTAGGTACGAACCTAACTAATTAATTGCCACTTAAGTCTTCATCCTCAATTTATAAGATTAACCTCTGTGACAATCCTAACATGGACCCCCTGGTCAAGAAGGTCTCTTCGATCATGTAGGTGTATGTTCCCGACTTTGTCATTTGTGGAGTGTTAATGGACCATACAAACGTGATTTTAAATGTCTGAAAACATGTAAATTCGATGTTTCGATCCCGTGATGCCAAATAAAAGGATACTAGTCTGAATGTTAACTAGAACTGGATGTTTAGGGATTAGTTTACAATTAAGAAGGTGTTAGGCACCCTCTTTGTCCTTTATGATACTATGTGAATCGATGATGTTATGCATGTCCAATGGTGTCAACTATCATTCATTTATGGAAAATGATATTGGAACCGGTTTTTTTACCGAAAGTGGAGATACCGAATTAGGTGACAGATTTTTATTGGTTAGTTTGTGAGGTTAAAGTCAGTAGGATCAAAAAACTCACCAATAACACGCTGTCACGTGTGATTTCAGACAAAAAAATCTATCAAAATTTATGTTCCAATAGAAGTGTTCTTCATTTATAGACATGTTGGGCAAGGTGTGGATTATACACTTAATATATACACTCGACTGACAGTTGATGATTCATATGTACAAAATTTTCTTGATATGTGTGAGGATTGAACCCTATAATGCCTAATATCTACAAAGTCATAATCAAGGTCTACGTAATTGACAATTAATTGAGACTTGAAGGAGTCGTTTTAGTTCCAAAAAAATCTTATTTTTGGCACAAAGTCATAATCAAGGTCTACGTAATTGACAATTAGTTGAGAATTGAAGGAGTCCTTTTAGTTCCAAAAAATTTTGTTTTGGCTAGAAAGTTGTTTTGTATGAAATGGGGAATACAATAGTTGTAAAGAGGTGAAAAAATCACTAAAGAACCTGAAAGAATATTTCCTTAGGTCAGACCTCACTTTTCCGATGGTGTAGTCGTTATGTGGAGTTCGTTTTACTACGCGTATCATATATTGTACTATCATGATAGAACTTTTTTAAAAGGTAAGTGTCTTAAATATTGAAATATATGGGATATGATAAAATACGATCAATAAAATCTTGCCTCATAAAATCATCATTCAAAAGTGTGTTACAGCCGCATGATTGTACCACAATTAGACTGCGGAGGTATTGGGACCTTGCTAACATTTTCTATTAAAAATTGTTCAAGTGAGTTTTGAAATATTTTTTTAGGTACTTTAGGGTAAAAAAAAAGGTTTGTGACTCTCAATGCATGAAAGACTATTTAAGTCCTGATGCTAAACTATATTTATATTTTAAAATATGAATTGACTTATAAAGTGATAAAAAAAATACAAGGCACGAGAGAGATATGCGCAAGTGTGTGACATTCAAAATTATATGGATGCAAAAGGCAAACATGGTACTCACATTAGTTTTATCTTGATCATTTATAGGTTTAAAATGGAAGAATTTGTTTAAAACATTACTTTAAATTCAAGGAAGGATTTCAATACTACTTTTGCGTATAATTGTCCTATAAGGAGGAATGAAATGGATGGTTAGTAAGCTATGGGATTGACGTGGAGGCGCAACGGTGCATGTGACAATGTAAAGGTGCGTAGTAAACAATTTTGGGGAAGTGTAATATTGTTTTTAGGAAGTTAAGTAGAGATTATGGAAGCTTTTAGTATAGGATTTTCACTCTGGCCAAAATTGAGTAGGTTACTCCTTATTTATAGAAGATATTTAAGAAGGAAAATCGACCTAATGCATAATACAGAATGCCATTTTTATGGTTTTGATGAATCACCTGGTAACATCGTCATCGCAAAAAGGGTAATGGTATGGGTCATAACATGTGAAACACATTGCATAAGCGGTGAAACAGAAAATCCTCACTCCGCGGTGGTCACAATTTGACATAAAAATCATAATTTCGTGATGGTTTTGACATGGAGTGGTAGAGTGAGTTGGTTGACTTAAGGGAACTTTTGTATTTTTGCGGGGCTGTAGGTGTAAAATAACTTAAAGGTCAATCAAGGTTCATTTTTAAGGAATATAAAACTATAAAGTTAATAAATCACTATGTATTTTATTTCACAATCTCACATGTAAATATATACAGCATCATCATGAGCTCCTCGATCAAAATAATCACAAGATATATCTATAATTAAAGTTAAATACGAGATTTCTAATATATTTGATTAATTGCTGTTAAAGTCTACACCTCATATGCTAGTCTGAGACCTATAACCATCATTTGCTCATGTACCCACGGAACTTAAAGAAATAAAGGATATTATCACTCAAATGATACAATGAAGGAATATATTTCCTCCAAACCTTGATATATAGTACAAGGATTAGTTTGAAAGATATCAACCATCTCAAATGATAAACTGAATAATATATTATAATCAAAATATCTCTATAACATGAAAATATCTCAATAATGGAAAAAACATTAACATGGATGATAAATAGGGAATCTCAAAATCCCAACCCAAGGATACACCCTAATTCAATCGAGTCTTATCTCAAGGGGCATTCTTCAGGCTACAGTGTTGCTTTATTTATGAAGACCTCTCTTATATTGAAATATTTGCAACCCTGGTAAAAAGACACTCATGATTCTGCGACCTTTTTTGTGTTTGCATCATCCTCTCGAACATACCATGCTGATGCCCACTCTTTGAGTATATTCATCCTAGTCACACCTGAATAGTCTGCGATATCCATCTCTTGCACACACTAATGGTCAGCAACCACAGCGTACCCACTAACTCTGGGCCTCGTTTGATTCGTAGTAAAGTTGGCTGAAATCTGATTCCTTTCGATCATTTCTGAGAAAGTATAAGATTGCTACATTTGGTGTGAGGTTAGGTTGCATGGGAATGTGAGCCATAATGGAATCAGATTAACTCCGTTGTGGGAAAATGTGTGGAATCGAAATTCATCCAATATAAGTGGGATTCTTACTTTTCCATGGGAATCCTTACAAATAATTTTTGTGAAGTCAAAAATGCCCTTAAAAATATTAAATTATAAAAACTACCTATAAGGTTTAAATATTTATTTAATGAAGACAATTTTATTATGTCAGTTTGTATTAAATTTAAAATCGAACAAATTTTATTTAGGCATTTTTTTCTACTCATGTAATAATTAATTGATTAACTTACAATATAATATACACACATCTACAATAAATAAATATATTTGAAAGTATATTCGAGTTCATACATTTATAAATAGTGAACCGTAATATTGTCTATATATACGCGCGCGCGCGTGTGTGTGTGTGTGTATATGTCTCTCTCTCTCTCTCTCTCTCTATATATATATATATATATATATATATATATATATATATATATATATATATATATATATATATATATATATATATATAATTGCTAAAAGGTATTATTGGTATATATAGTACATTACCATGTCACTTTCCATGTATGAACCAAACACAAAATTTTTATTCCCAATAGGAATCCATTGGTTAGCCAAACAAACCGAAAGGATTTAGAATCTTAGTAAAAGTTTTCCTAGTAATCACAATCCATTCAAAATATTATCGCGAACTAAACGGGCCCTGGATGAAATCTACAACATGGAAATCCTATATTTAACCGACTTACTAACCATAAAAGAAGCATAAAGTCTAAGGCAAGACCACAAAGGTTGTGACCTAGTGAGGCACATCGTTCCTTAATTTTTTTTTGGTATCATACCACATGGTATTCGGACCAGCTTTAAGCGCACCTCGACTAATACACGTTCGTGGTTCATGGCTTCCGCTGGCCAAGCATTATTTTAACAGTGCCGGGGATCGAGTTGGGGACCAAACCCAATCCACCCCTAAGACTGTCCCAGTGATAGCCTTATACCACTGCGCCAAGCGACTTGGTTACTTAATTGAAATTATACAAGCAACAAAAGAACACTAAGGCACATGACAACACTTCCTTCAAAATCCATGAACACGTGTAGGGGTTATATCCGTTAATATTTCAAGTGGAAGCAGTGCTGGCTCATGCCATAAGCAGATGAGGCAGCTGCCTAGGCGATACCATATTTAAGGTCCCCTAATTTCAACAGCTATTTATTATATTATATATAAGTAAATATACATATTTGAAAAAGTAAAAACTCTTCCTATTTTCAAGGCTATTAAAAACAATCCACTAACTAAACCCATTAGACTACTACACTACTCTTGGTAGTTTCGTCTCTCTCTCTCTCTCTCTCTCTGTGTGTGTGTGTGTGTGTGTGTGTGTTTGTAAAAAAAAGTCTCTATAAAACTTATTAATCTTTCTCATACAAAAACAAAAAAAAAATCTGCTCATCGAAAAGAAAAATTTGGTGGCGCTGTAAACCTTCTCTCATACAATGTTTGCTCTTTTTTATTTTATGAAATTGTTTAAACTTAAATAATTATTCTATTAATATGTTTAAAATTGTGAGTTTTTATTAGGAATGGTTATGTGGTATGATAGTTTATTTGTTGTTAATAATGTTAGCAAAAAATTACAATCTAAAGACATGCCTATTGACATTGCTATAAATCAATTAAAAGGCGTTATCATGTTCTTTGTCAAATATAGAATTGAAGGATACGAGTTTGTTATAATTTTGTCTAAGGAGATGGCTCGAGATATGAAAATAGAACCCAAATTTCGTGAAAAGAGAGATTTATAGGAAAAAACATTTTGATGAGAATTCTAATAATGAATACATTCATTTGCCTAAAGAGTATTTTCGAATTAATTATTTTATAAATATAGTAGATCAAACACTTTCTTCTATTAATAATAGATTTTAACAATTAAAAAAATAAGAAGAAAATTTTTTATTCCTATTTGATTTAAATAAATTAAAATTATGAGACGATGAAAACTTGAAAAATCGTTATATAAATCTTGGACGTAACCTAAAATATAGCAATTCTAACGATATTGACAGTATAGATTTATATTCTGAGTTAAAAGTTTTAAGAGAATTTTAAAACCGGACATTAAAACTTCAGTTTAACTATTAACTTATTTAAAAGAAATTGATTGTTTTCCGAATGCATATATAGCTTATCGAATAATGTTAACTATACTTGTAACTGTTGCTTCTGCAGAAAGAAGTTTTTCGAAATTAAATAAAATCGTACCTAAGATTGACTATGTCACAAGAAAGATTAAATGTGTTAGCTATATTATCCATTGGAAAAAATATCGTAGCAAACCTTGAATATAAAAATATAATTCATGATTTTGCATCTCCAAAAGCAAGAAAAATAAAATTCAATTAATTTGTTTTATAAAAAAAATTATTGAGAAAATGTAACATATATATAATATAATATAATAATTTTTATAATAAAAGCGCCCCAAATTAATTTCTAGCCTAGGGCACGATTTTGCTTGAGACGGCCTTGAGTGGAAGAACATTTTTTTTAAATGATAGTTTTTACTGTAAACACTTTATAAATCACATTTTAAATAACAAACCCCTAAACCATAAGCCAAAGTTTCACGAACATAATAAACACTAGTACGAATAGTAAATATAATCAATGTGAATGCATAATAAGTGCATATAAAGGGTTTATTATATATAGGTCATATTATACATTTCTTTACTCATTCTAGTACCACGATGTTTTTCACCTACACATAGGTCCTACTCCTAATTTTTTGGAACATTTTTTCACAATTATACAAATTTTTAAACCAACCATCCGTAACTTCCTTGAGGAAGTTACATAAGTGGTTGAATTTTATTTCATTTTATTTTTAATTTTGAAATGATCATAACTTTTGATTGACAAATCTTTTTTTCGCAAAGTTACTATTTTTGAAATCTCCTCGCCGAGATCTATCAAAGAAAATCCATGAATCTTATAAAATTTTGAAGAAAAAAAATGACACAGACATTAAACTTTACTCTATGCACTAAAAAATAAAATAGTTTTATATCTATGACATTTTTACAAAAGGTGATATTTTTTGTGTTAATATTACACAGACAGTAAAATTTACTGGTTAAATAAACGAGTCAAATAATCTATAAATCCACACATACATATATATATATATATATATATATATATATATATATATATATATATATATATATATATATTGAAAAAAATACACTTATTTTTAGTTTAACCCATTTAGTCGCTCAAACACCCATTTATCCAATATTCTCTTACTTTTAAAGGTTCGCTCCAACGACACCCAATGCCACCCCTACTCACCCCAACCGGAGATCCAGTGGAACCAAACCTTATTTATTCAATATTCTTTTATTTTTAAAGGTCCGCGCCAGTGGCAACGCATGCCGACTCTACCCACCACAAATCGGAAAAGGAAATAGTTTTATATCTCTGACATTTTCACAAATTCTTGTGAAAATATCACATTTTTTTGTGAACACAGTAAACTTCACTATATGCACCAGAGAATGAAAATAGTTTTATATTTGTGGCATTTTCATAAACAGTATTATTTACTGTGTTGAAATAGTTTTATGTGTGTCATTTTCACAAACAGTAATATTTATTGTGTTGATATTACACAGACAATAAAATTTACTATGTCGGTCAACTAATGTGTGTGTGTGTGTATATATATATATATATATATATATATATATATATATATATATATATATATATATATATATATATATATATATATATAGTTTAACCCATTTAGTTGGTCAAACACTCATTTATCCAATATTCTCTTATTTTTGAAGGTCCGGGCCAGCGGCACCCCTATTCACCCCAAACCGGAGCTCTGGTGGATCCAAACCCCATTTATCTAATATTCTCTTATTTTTAAAGGTCCACATGAGCGGCACCCATGCTACCCTTACCCACTTCAAATCGGAGCTCTGATTAAGGTCGTTGGAATGAGGGTGGGTGGTGGTAGGGATTGAGTGCTGCTAGCATGGACCTTTAAAAATAAGAGAATATCGGAAAAAAGTGGTTTGAATCCACCGGAGCTCATGTTTGGGGTGAGTAGAGGTTGCATGGGGTGCCTCTGACGCGAACCTTAAAAAATAAGAGAATATTGAATAAATGAACGTTTGAACGACTAAATGGGTTAAACTATAAATAAGTGTTTTTTTACAATATATGAATACATTAATTGACCAATATAGTAAATTTTATTGTCCGTGTAATATCAACACAATAAATGTTATTGTTTCTGAAAATGGCGCAAATATAAAACTATTGCAACACAATAAATGTTAATGTTTGTGAAAATATCACAAATATAAAACAATTTCATTTTCTGGTGCATATAGTAAAGTTTACTGTGTTAACAAGAAAATGTGATATTTTCACATCTTGTGAAAGTGTCACAGATATAAAACTATTTCATTTTTCGATTTGTGGTGGGTAGAGCTGGCATACGTTGCCGCTGGCGCGGACCTATAAAAATAAGAGAATATTGGATAAATGGGGTTTGGATCTACCGGATCTCCGATTTGGGGTGAGTAGGAGCGGAATTGGGTACCGCTGGCATGAATCTTTAAAAATAAGAGAGTATTGGATAAATGGGTGTTTGAACGACTAAATGGGTTAAACTAAAAATGAGTGTCTTTTTTTCAAAATATATATATATATATATATATATATATATATATATATATATATATATATATATGAGTTTATAGATTATTTACCTATTTATTTAACAAGTAAATTTTGTTGTATGTGTAATATTAACACAAAAAATGTCACCATTTGAGAAAATGTCATAAATATAAAACGATTTCACTTTCTAGTGCATAGAGTAAAATTTATTGTCTGTGTAATTTTTTTCTTTGAAATTTTATAGGCTTCATGGATCTTGTTTGATAGATCTCGGCGAAGAGATTTCAAAAATAATAATTTTGCGAAAAATGGATTTATCAATCAAATGTTATGGTCATTTGAAAATTTAAAAAAAAAGAAAAAAAAAGTTCAACCACTTATGTAACTTCCCCAAGAAAGTTACGCATGGTTGGTTTTAAAAGTGTATAATTGTGATGAAAAGTTTTAAAAAATTAGGAGTAGCACCTATATGTAAGGAAAAAACATCGTAGGACTAGAATGGGTAAATAAATATCTAATAGGAGCTATATGCGAAGCTCACTCTATCTCTCTCCAGATTTTATCTTTTTTTTGTCGAAAAATTGCTTTTACAATCATCACAACTTTGGAAAATCCATTCCAAATAAAAGCAAATCCAATCTTTACTCGTGAATTGTTGAAAAATTGGACTTAAGATTGAAATTAAAAGATGTCAAGATTTTTGGACAAAATTTTTGAGCAACTTTGAGCACAAATTTAGGTGGGACCCACACTACGATAATTGTGGGACCATATACGAACGCGTTCTCCTCTGTAAGGAGATTAACGTAGTATATTCACATGTCCAATTTTATTAATTTATGAATGATAAATATGTCCCCAAAGTGACTCACAAAGTAATGAAAGTTAATGAATTGGGTATGTTTTAACTCTTGTCCCACATTGAAAGAGTAGTGAAAATTTGGTGAGTTAATAACACTCCAAGTATGGACTAAGGCTTGGATGCCTTGGGATATTCCAACTCTTTGAAGGGGAGATGACATACACTATGCATGTGTTGGGCTTGGCCTAAAAGCCCACACGTGCTCGCCGGTCGGCTTGGGCTTGGGATCTCTTAAATTTTTGGTCTGTTTTAAATTAACTTTCTGGGCTTTAATTATTAATTAATTACAAAATTAATTAATAAACTGTTGGCAGTTATTACGAACAGTCAACAATTAAATTTGTTTAACTGTTTTGACAGTTATTTTAAACAGTCACTTACTTTACTATAAATACAAATGTTTCCCTCCGTTTTCAAACTAATGAAATATTCCCTCTCCTGCTTTATTCCAACCCAAAATGCTGTCAATTCCAGAAACATATTTCTACCCTCCTGCATTCATTTCATAATCATTTATCATACTGTTTGGTTGAGTGAAAACACATAAATTGTGTTCGTCGAAATTAATTATTGTCGTGCTACATAATTAATTTAAAAAATTCGTTTTATCTTGGGAGACAATATTCATCAACCTAAAGCACATTGAAGGGAATAAATTCTCTTAAAGACAATGAGTTACACAGGGCTCAGATTATTTTCTCGTTATATTATTTTCCTACAAATTCAACTAAGTTATTACATTTTTTGTAATTCATTTTTATTTCTGTAATTATAATTTTATTCATAATTCTGTACTTTTGTATTATCAATATAGTAGACGTAATAATCTTAAGACAATTTAAATAATGTTCTACTGTTTGTATAGTGTACAGAAATTTTTTAATTACAGAATTTTATTTGTATAAAATAAATCTGTTTTGACAGAAAAATTTGAATTAAAATATTAATTTATTACATAAATTTAATAAAACATTTATTGTTACAGAAATTAATTTCTACACTGTTTATATATTCTGTTTTAGAAAATAAAAATTTGATTTTTAATTTTTTGTTAAATCTGTTTATATAAAACATTTAATCTTAAAATTATAATTCTGTTTTGTGCGAAATTTTTTTAATATTAAAAACAGTATGACACAGATTTTTTTTTTCCGACTAGTATAAACTTGTGTTTATATTTTAGTTTAATTCTGAATATTATTTAGAATTCTTTTGGAATTCATTTATTGTTAATTATATTTGGAGGAAATTGTTGTACAGAATTTTGTATTCTGTTTTGATTAATTCATTCATATATGAATATTATCATTGATAAAAATTCTGTTTTTGTAACAGAAATGAAATCGCATAGTACGAATACTATTCCTGCTAATGTGACTGTCACTAATACAAATGTGACTGCACCCATATCTATGCCATACGGGGAGAAACCGAAAAAGTTCAATGGGGCTGATTTCAAACGTTGGCAAGGACAAATGTATTTCTATCTCATTACCTGCCAACTGGGTAGGTTTTTATATGCAGATTGTCCCTCTATTCAATAGGGAGATGACTCGGAAAAGGTTACTGCTGTTGATGCTTGAAAGCACTCTGACTATCTGTGCCGGAATTATATTCTGCCCTACTTGGACAAAACATTGTATCATGTCTACTGCACGATCAAGACATCCAAGGAATTGTGGAATTCTTTGGAAAAGAAGTACAAAACTGAAGATGCTGGGATGAAGAAATTTATCGTCGGGTGTTTTCTGGACTTCAAAATGGTTGACTCTAAACCAGTGATCTCGCAGGTGCAAGAACTCCAACTGATCTTCCACGACATTTATGCTTAACGAATGTCCCTTAGTGAAATCTTCCAAGTTGCTGCAATTGTTGAAAAATTGTCACCATCTTGGACTTTATTAAAAAATTATCTCAAACACAAGCGAAAGGAGATAAATGTGGAGGAGTTGGTGGTCACGCTAAGAATTGAAGAAGATAATAGCGAGTCTCAAAAGAAAAGTGGAAAGAATCCAATGGAAACAAAAGTCCATGTTGTTAAAGGTCCTAAGAAGAACAAGTGAAAGCATGATGGGGAAGGCACTTCCAAACAGAACAAGAATAAGTTCAAAGGCAAATACAACAACTGTGGTAAACCTGGACACCTCTCAAGCGAGTGTCGTAAGCCTAGGAAGCAAAATCGGAATAATCCACAAGCAAATGTAACTGAGGGTGAAAACATCGCCAATGACTTGGCGGATATGAATCTTTTTGCCGTGGTCTCTGAATGTAACTTGGTTGGAAATATCAAGGAATGGTGGGTGGACACTGGAGCCACACGACACCTTTGTGCAAACAAATGGATGTTCTCCACCTATAAGCCTTTAAAAAATGAGGAGAACCACTTTATGGGGAATTCTTCCACTTCTAAGGTGGTGGGACAAGGAAAGATTACTCTAAAAATGACTTCTGGAAAGGAACTTACTCTCAATAATGTTCTTCACGTGCTGGATATCCGAAAGAATCTGATTTCTGAATCTCTCCTGACTAAAAATGGGTTCAAGCTTGTGTTTGTGTCTAATCGATTTGTGTTGTCAAAGAATGACATGTATGTAGGAAAGGGCTGCCTAAATGAGGGGCCCTTTAAAATCAATGTTCTTACTGTAACCCCAAAAATATCTGTTTCAATGAATGAAATTACTAGTTCTTCTTACTTGATTGAGTCATCTAATATTTGGCATACTAGATTAGGACATGTTAATTTTGATACGTTGTGTAGATTAATTAACTTTGATTTTTTGCCAAAATTTAATATTGATAAAAATCATAAATGTGAAATTTGCGTGAAATCTAAATTAGTCAGATTACCTTTCAAATCATTTGAAAGAATAACTGAACCTTTAGATTTAATTTACACTGATATTTGTGATTTAAAATTTGTTCAAACTAGAGGTGGAAAAAAATACTTTATTACTTTTATTGACGATTGCACAAAATATTGTTATGTATATGTGCTACACAGTAAAGATAAAGCTATTAGTGCATTTAAGCAATATAAGAATGAAGTTGAGAATCGATTAAGCAAAAAGATAAAGGCTGTTAGAAGTGATAGAGGAGGTGAATATGAATATCCATTTGAGGAATTTTGGTCTGAAAATGGAATTATTCATCAAACCACCGCTCCTTATTCTCCTTAATCGAATGGTGTTGCTGAACGCAAAAACCGATGTCATTAAGTTCAGGAGCTCCCCAGAACTTGTGGGGGGAAGACTTACTTTCTGCTAATTACATTCTCAATAAAGTACCTCATAAGAAGACTCACAAGACACCTTATGAATTATGGAAAGGTCTAAGACCTTCCTATAAATATTTACGAGTGTGGGGGTGTTTAGCCAAAGTGATGGTTCCTAAACCTAAAAAGGTAAGAATAGGGACAAAAATTGTGGATTCTGTATTCATCGGTTATGTTACTAATAGCAGTGCATATCGATTTCTAGTTTGTAAATTCGAGATTTCAGATATTCATGTAAATACGGTTATTGAATCGAGGGACGCTTCATTTTTTGAAAATGAATTCCCATATAACATGACCTGAGAATCTGGTCCTTTTAAAAGGACAAATCAAGCTACTACAAGTGGTACTCATCAACCTATTAAACCAATAGAGGATGAACCAAGACATAGTAAAAGAGCAAGAACCTCGAATTCTTTCGGTCCGAATTTTCTAACATATTTGCTAGAAAATGAACCTCAATCGTACAAAAAGCCATATCATTACCCGATGCTTCTAATTGGAAAGAAGCAATTAATAGTGAAATTGAATCCATATTACAAAATCATATATGGGAACTAGTGGATCTTCCACAAGGTTTAAAATCGTTAGGTTATAAATGGATCTTCAAAAAGAAGTTGAAGGCCGATGGATCAATTGATAAATATAAAGCTAGACTTGTAACTAAAGGCTATAGGCAAAAGGAAGGGTTGGATTACTTCGACACATATTCACCGATAACAAGAATAACGTCAATTCGGATGTTAATAACAATAGCTGCTATTAATAGACTTGGAATACATCAAATGGATGTAAAAACCGCATTCTTAAACGGTAAACTAGACGAGAAAATTTATATGGAGCAACCTGAAGGGTTCAAAGCTCCCGGACAAGAAGGAAAAGTATGTAAGCTTGTTAAATCACTTTATGGATTAAAACAGGCAACTAAGCAATGGCATGAAAATTTTGATAATGCAATGTTATCAAAATTAATGAATGCGATAAATGTGTTTACTTTAAATACATTCGAAATGGATATATCATTGTATGCCTCTATGTTGATGATATGCGTATCATGGGTAGTAACTTGGAAATTGTCAAAACTACAAAACAAATGTTTAATAGTCGATTTGACATGAAAGATTTGGGAATCGCCGATGTTAAATTAGGAATAAAAATTTCTAAAACATCGGATGGACTTATATTATCTCAATCTCATTACATAGAGAAAGTACTTGAAAAATTCAAGAAGTATGATATTAGTCCTACCAAGATATCTGTAGATGTAAATTTACATCTAGTAAGAAATAATGGTGAAAGCATATCTCAACTAGAATTTCTCGTATTATGTAACACCCCACTTAAAATAATAACCGGTGGCCAACCCTATACTATATTAAATCAGGAGTCTCAGATGGCTCAGTCTCAACATCGTACTATCCGTATAACATAATATACGACTAACTACCCGATATCATATAAGCGAGATGTTAAAATTTTATAAAATATGCAACAGACAACAAACCAACACTAAACTAATAGTAAAGAAAAGAGAGATGCATACTAGAATGATGATAAATGAAATGAATAACTACAAATAAATATGACAGAAGGAGATAAACCCGAATAAGCAGTCGGGTCACAGCCAATATAATAACTGGAATGGAATTAATATAAACATGTATATAAATATCCCTTGGGTACAAGCCCGATATACAACATGAATCCTACCTAGATTTTTAAAGAAGTAGGAAGCGACTACATTTGACATCCCGCAACAGTCCGCACCTGTCACGGCTCCCAAGACTCTGGATAGAAGGTCATCCGGCATCCATGCGGTACGACACCTGTAATAATATATATATATATATATATATATATATATAGGCAGGAGAGGAAAGTAAACGGGTCAGAGCCCGAGTTGTGAAAATATTTAGCAAGTGTGTTAACCGTGCATAATATATATCGATGCACTTATTTCATAATTAAAGTGGAATCGCACTCTTGTGAAGCCCCAACTCACCTCTCAACTAACGACGCGCACCTATTCGCGTCCTCAAATTTTAGTTAAATTGCCCCAATTATAAGGACCACCTAACTTAACATAGGCCTCGCCTATTCCCACGAGAATTGCCTCCCTATCTTAACCCGAGAATCCACCCCTTTTTCTAATCATACTTGATTATGTTTACAAACAATTATGCCATAATAGGCTTAATAGATTCTGGTTTATAATTTAATTTATTTATAATTCTTAATAAGTTACCCATGTGCATTTGGATTGAAACACATGATTTAATTTCTAAATAATAGGCATACAAAATCATTATTGACAAAACTTCTCTCCAATTTCAACGTTGCGCTACGTTTCGTGCGTGGAGTGTCTCGCAAAGAGAAATCCAAACAAGGAACCACCCCGTTACACTACTCCTGGTCAACGTCGATCTTAGAGATCCATCATGCCACACATAACTATTTGACAAAAATTTTCTCCAATCTCAACACTGCACTACGTTTCGTGCGTGGGGTGTCTCGCAAAGCGAAATCCAAATAAGGAACCACCTCGTTACACTACTCCTTGACAATGTCGATCCTAGAGATCGATAATGCCATACATACCATATTATACTACTACTACAACTAAATTTTAGACTACGATTATGAAAACAACTAAAAATCTCCAATAATATCCTTAGGATAATGTACCCGAAATATTACTTAAATGCGATACATCAACCCCCATCAATCTAGTACACCATAATCATCCAAGATGTACTACACAAAGATTTCCATATCCTTTCATCTATAGGATATATAAATATATATATAGGTATTTTATTCTAACCATATATATATACACCATCATCTATACCCATGACCAAATGTACATATCATATCTGATGTACAATGGACATGCACATAATCCACCCGGCTATATATATCGCCGATAAAACTGCACCATGCTATCATCTCCCCAGTGCCCGACTCACGTAGCAACTGGGGACCACCATGGTGGGGCTCAACGACACCCATCTCGTGGTATACTCACACACACGACGTCCCGGGAAGCGGTCATAGCTCCTAACCGGCAATGAGACGAAACATACCCACCACGTCTCACCCCAAAAATTTATATCTCATAATATCACACTGGACGACTATGACCTGGGGAATATCCACACCCTGCTCTTTGAGCCAGGATGCTCACCCTCTACGCGCACAACTTCCTAATGATAGCATGAGCGGGGTATGCTTAACCACATAAGTATATATATCGTTCACATGCACAATATATACACATCCATATGATCCCATCATATGATCAAACATTAAACCATCATATACGGTTTAAATATCCATATCATGTATATCCACAACATAAATATATCCATATATTCATATACATACAAATATATACACATATTCACAGATCCATATATCTATATATACAAACTAATTCTCGTTCGTAAGTATAAGATATATAAACTCGGCTATAAGTATACATAATCCTCAATATACAAGCCGTCACCACAAACTTATTCGATTTACCTCAATATGTGAATACCATCCCTCACTTGAAGCATATTCATCCCTTTTCCTATGATGAATAGTCTCCCAATAAAACATGTATATATATCTAACATTAGGGTTATCACCCAAAGGTTTAATGTAGGTATAACAATTACTGTACATTCCATCAATGTCTGAAAGTACATCAACCCACGATACTCATCTCGATCATAGGTAATTATATAATTAATAATCGATGAGCCTCAAGCTCAAACCTAAATTCATTTCTTGGTCCCATTACTTGTTGGAATCCTCAATATTAATCACACCCGAATATATAATGACTATCACCACTAGATTGGCAACCCACCCTAACCTAGTTGATAGCGCAATCACATGATTCTCAAAATCCCATCTAAGGTTTAATAGCTCTAATAAACCTTAAATTTTATTACATTCACAATTTATTCCTTAAGTCTATACTCCTCAAGGATACACGACATCTTTCTCTCGTCGGTCCTCATTCATCTCTAAATTCACTTATGACCTCAAGCTAGAACTCCCGTCCTCATTGAGATCCCCCACTATACCTAAGGGTAACCATTATTAATACATATGTAGGTAAAAAGGGGCTATCCCTATACCATTTATAACCATTTCATGATAATTCGCCTCTATCATGATAAAAAAATATGCCAATCACTTAAGTCCCATATTCCTTTCATTACTAAAAGAGGCATCACATCCTCCTAAATCAATTTAACATAGGCCCGCAAGCCCCTATTCAACCTAGGGCCCTATTCCCTAGATCTAATATCATAACCCTCCATAATAAGCCCATTAAGAAAGCCCCTAAGAATAAAACTCCAAAAGAAAAGGGGGTAGAAGAACTCCAACTTTGGGCTAAAAACAGGGGACCGGTCGACCGGTCCCAGACCCCCGGTCGACCGCGGGTCCAAATTTTGCCTACGAAGAAATGCAGTAGGCTTTTCTCTTGAGGCGCGGTCGACCGGCCATACCAGATATCCTGGCCGATTTCCATTCCAAAACAAAACCCACGAATTTAAAACCCTAAAATTTCCATTCTAACCTCCAAATCTTTATCACAACATGATTTTAAGCCAATAAATCAACCCAAAGTTGATCCCAACCATTTCTACACCATTAAACCCATTCTTTAGACAAAGATTTCAAGATTTAACCCAAAAATTTAGGTTTTGATATTTATGCCCAAAAACCATTTCTTTAACCCACAAATTATGAAATGAAATACACAAATGACTTATTTAGCAAGATTAAACACTTGCCTCAGATTTGTAGAGGTTGGATAGTCCTCGATGTCGCGTTTGGAGCTAGAATCTCCAAGCTTTTCTTCCTCTCTCTCTTCCTTTCTTCTTCTTTCTCTCTTCCTTTCTCTTTTCTTTCTTTTTCTCTCTTTCTCTAATGAGAAAGCTTCATCCGTAAGCCTTGAAATCCCTTAAAACAATAAACCCAGTTTTAAATGTTAATACACACTTTAAATGACTCGTTTACTCCAATTTGAGTCAAACTGACTTAAAAATAATTCGGAACCGAAATAAAACTCAATGACAGTCATTTTGACTATCTCGACCCTTCCAGGATCGATGGTACCCTCAAAATCATCATCCGGAATACTTTGAAACGTTCTCTATTTTTGGGCCTCAATTCCCAAATTTTAAAATTCTCCAATTTAATTGAATTTTATTTCCCAAAAATTTAATTTCTCAGTCTCCAAAGTCACGGGTTGTTACATATTATCGGCAGTTTAAGGTATATCATGAACTGTACACAACTAGACATATCATACTCAATAAGTAAGTTAAGTCGATTTACGAGTAATTCAGGGAGAGATCACCGGAGAGAAATATTGAGAGTTTTGGGTTATTTGAAATATACTCAAAACTATGGACTACACTACTCAAAATATCCAGCTGTTCTTGAAGGACATTGCGATGCAAATTGGATATCCGATACAAATGACTCTAAGTTTACGAGTAGGTATGTGTTTACCATTGGAGGTGCAGCCGTATATTGGAAGTCCTCAAAACAAACGTGCATTGCTAGATCGACAAGGGAATCCAAATTCATTGCACTAGACAAAGCTGGAGAAGAAGTTGAATGGCTTCGAAATTTCTTAGAGGATGTTCCAAATTGGTCTAAACCTGTACTCGAAATATGTATACATTGCGATAGTCAATCGGTGATTGGAAGGGCACAAAATCACATGTATAATGGAAAGTCACGACATATTCGTCGTCGACACAATACCGTTAGACAACTTCTCTCAAACGGAATTATCTCAATTGACTATGTAAAGTCAAAAGATAATATAGCGGATCTACTAACGAAAGGTTTAAACCGAGAGCAAGTTGAAAGATCATCGAGAGGAATGGGTCTAAAGCCTATAAATTAATAAGAATCAATATAGTGGAAACCCAACCTAGCTGACTGGAGATCCCAAGATCTAGGTTCAATGAGCAAACCGAACTACATTGTATTCAGTGAGCATTGAATGATATTTAATCCTATCCATTCCAAAGATGAGACAGTGCACATCTGTCTCGAAATTAGGATAAGTTATGCTTTTAATGACATCCATATCTTAGTATGTCTAGGTGGGGTATTGCAGGATACCCTTTATGGAAGTCACCTACGTGAGTAAGAAAGGGGCCACTTCTATGAGAACAATGACATGCATATTCTCTAAAATACTCACGGAACCAAGTGGTGTTCATGACCAAAATGAACACAAACGTGAGAACCAACTGTTGAAGAATTACTGTGTGAATACTATTGTCTAGGTTTACAAAAACGGTTGACGGTTCAAGGACGTGAAGTCTACTGATTAACCAAGTAAATCCGATAATATATCACTATGAAAAGTTCAAGTCCACTAGGCTACTTCTCCCGATGCAAGAAGTCTTCAGTTTTACTCAACTCGCGTCTGCATCTGCATTAGCATATGCTCTGTTTTTATTTATAGTGGTATATCATTCATGTGGGGAATTGTTGGAAAATTGGACTTAAGATTGAAATTAAAAGCTGTCCATATTTTTGGACAGAATTTTTGAGCAACTTTGAACTCAAATTTAGGTGGGACCCACACTACGATAATTGTGGGACCATATATGAAGGCGTTCTCCTCCGCAAGGAGATTAACGTAGTGTATTCACATGTCCAGTTTCATTAAGTTATGAATGATAAATATATCCTCAAAGTGACTCACAAAGTAATAAAAGTTAATGAATTGGGTATGTTTTAACTCTTGTCCCACATTGGAAGAGTAGTGGAAATTTGGTGAGTTAATAACACCCCAAGTATAGATTAAGGCTTGGATGCCTTGGGGTATCCCAACTCTTTGAAGATAAGATGGCTTACACTATGCATGTGTTGGTCTTGGCCCAAAAGCTCACACGTTTGGTCCGTTTTAAATTAACCTTCTGGGCTTTAATTATTAATTAATTAAACAGTTAAATTCGTTTAACTGTTTTGACAGTTATTTTGAACAGTCACTTACTTTACTATAAATACAAATGCTTCCCTCCGTTTTTAAACTAATGAAAAATTCCCTCTCTTGCTTTCTTCCAACCCAAAATGCTGTCAATTCCAGAAACGTATATCTGCCCTCCTGCATTTATTTCATAATCATTTATCATACTGTTTGGTTGAGTGAAAACACAACAATTTTGTTCGTCGAAATTAATTATTATCGTGCTACATAATTTATTTTAAAAATTCGTTCTATCTTGGGAGACAATATTCATCAACCTCAGAGCACATTGGAGGGAATAAATTGTCTTAAGGACACTGTGTTACACAGGGCTCAGATTATTTTCTAGTTATATTATTTTTCTGCAAATTCAAGTAAGTTATTACATTTTTTGTAATTCAATTTTATTTTTGTAATTATAATTTTATTTATAATTCTATACTTTTGTATTATCAATATAGTAGACGTAACATGAATTAATCAATCCATTGAAGACTAATGTAATCTAAAAATGGCAATGAAACTTCGAAGGCAGTTATGATTACTATTAATGGAAAGAAACCTAATTTGCCTACATATTCTCATAATAATGAAAGATCTTATGCAGAAATGGTGAATTCGTCATTTGTTAATGGTTTAAAACATCCACATATCCAGATCAATGAGAAATTATATCAAGAATAATTGCAAGATTCTAAAAAGAATTTGATTGGGAAATTAACTTTGGGGAAGAATTCAACCTATCCTAACATGTGCTTAAGGCTGGTCTTAAAGCAATTTGGTAACCTATTTTAAATTGGAGGTTGGTGCCCCTTGGAAGAGGATATTTTGATATTTATTTTGATGGAGAAGATGATAAAAAGAGAATTTGGGCTAATGGGGCATGCTCTCTGCCCTATGGCATTATATGAGTCACGCAATGGATCCCAAATTTCAAATCAAGTATGATTACTCCCTACTCTCACGCTCAGATCTGAATTAGACTTTATGGCCATAGATAATAATTTTGGCATCCGCGAAATATCATGGATATAGCATGAGGTGTGGGGATACCTTTAAGATTAGATAGGGTTATCAGAAAGAAATAAGGATTTTGGTCTTTATGCCAGAGTTTTAGTAGAGGTAGATCTAAAATCAACTTTTTCCCAAATGTATTGTTTTTGATAGCCATGGCACTGAAACTAATATGAAATATGAATACATTCCAACCTTATGTACTAAATATGGGGAATTGGTCATCAAATCTCATATTGTAGAGTTGAGTAGAATATGAAACACAGGGAGTCATCTAATTTACCCAATTATAAGGATATCAAAAGAAATCGAAGGCATACTCCTATGTTATATAATTCTGATAAAGAAATCAATGATAAGGCTCTTGAACCTCAGATCCAAACCTAGATCTGCCACATATTCAAGAAACTATCGAGGCTCCAGATCCAATTCAAGACCAAGATCCCATCCAATTAGTGAATTATTTTAAACCTATTTTGGAATAGATGGAAGATATAGTTAGCCCTAAAATCCATCCTCATGTTGATGCAAACTTAAACTTGGATGTTATTAGCAATACCCCCAAATATTGGAGAGAGGTTTTCAAACATGATTAAGAGATTAATATAAATCAACTTCATACCAGTTCTAAAAGTATAGATGACAGTTTGAAGGATGCTCTTCCCATTGTAATAGCTGAGAAGATTATTTCAACCCAACATGACATTATTATCATTTCGTATGATAATAAAAATGAGGTTAATGACAGTGATTTCACCAAGGAATTATCTAGATCTGCAAAGAAAAGAATAAAAAAGGCTAGGAATAAAATTCAAATGAGAGAACCACACCCCACCTGTAGCAGTGGGAATGCCTCCCCATCACGAAGTTGCTATTCTGGAATCTTAGATGTATAGGGAATTCAAACACTCAAGATGAGTTCTCGAACCTCTGTAAGGCTCACAATCTAAGTTTAATTGGGATTGCTAAACCTATGATTGACTTTAGTAACATTTTTGTTTCTTATTGGTTTTCTCTTAATTTAAATCTTATTTTTTACTAATAATAGAGATATTTTCTCCCTAATATTTGGATGATGGGCGAGACTAACAATGGCCCTATTACAATTATTTTTAGGTATGATAAACATATTACAATCTCTGGCTGATTTAATGGTATATTTTCCCATGGTAATTTTGTTTACGCCAAGGCAATTATTGCTAGTAGAAGACTTCTATGGAGTGCTATCACAAAATACTTGACTAGATTTAATGGGCCAACTATGATTGTGGGTGACTTTAATTGTATTCTTGTGGCTCATGATAAGAAAGGGGGAAATTTTCCATCTAGAATTTCATGTGTTAAGTTTGAAGCCTTCATTGATACTTGTCAGTTGATTCATCCTAACTTTAAGGGGTCTTTATTAACCTGGGTGAGGAAATTATGCTTCCACTCATGTTGAAGAAATATTGGATAGAGTCACATGCTCTCAAAGCTAGTTTGATAACTGGTCTAATTACTGTGTTGGAGTTCTTCCCAGATCTATGTCTGATCATTTGGATCTTGTTTTCTATAGTCTTAAGCCTTTTATGGGACCTTATCTATATAGATTCAAGGATATGTTAATTAATCACTCTAACTTTAATAATGTTATTTCTAATGCTTGGGAATTAGTTAAGATGGTGGGATGCCCAATGCTCAAGCTGGTTTATAAACTTTAAGCAGTCAAAAGGGATTTGAATGAGTTGAACATGAATACTTTTGTCCATGTGCAGAATAATATTGATGTGGCTAGAGTTAATCTCAGGGATATCCCAAATCAGATTAGAGACGAAGGCATGGATGATTATAACATCAACCTTGAAATGAATGCTAAAAAAATGGTATTCATAAGAATAATATGTTTTGGAAAGAAAAGTCTAATGTGAGGTGGCTTACTGATGGAGACAAATCACTACAAAAAAAAATAGCTTTTGAGACGGTGGCCTAAGAGTCCTAAAAGATCATTTATCCGTCTCAAATACTTTTTGTGACGCTATTTGGGACGGCTAGGGGGGGTCTTTTTGATAGGGGGTTATAAATACTTTTTGTGACGCCATAGCCGTCTCAAAAGAGTTTTTTGAAACAGGAACAAATCCGTCTCAAAAGGTCCTCATTTTATATGACCCTTTTGAGACGGCACAAGAGCGGTCACAAAAGATTGTTTTTGAAACGAAAATTAATCTGTCTCAAAAGATTACTATTTTAAAAAACCTTTTTGAGACGGCAACATAGCCGTCTTTAATATATTTTTGGGACAGTTTTATCCATCCCAAAACAGGTGAAGGGATCTTAAAATTTTTGCACCAATATTTTGTGGAGAATAAAATGTACCGCTAAAGTTTAATATAGAATTTAATTACATTTGAAACAACACAAACAACGAATAATCATAAAATGTAATACATAAGATGATTTTCAACCAACAGAACGAATCATTTTCATTCAACAATAAATAGAGTTCTTACAACCATCTCCGAATATTCATCAAAACAAGAACTATAACACTAAGTTCAAATATTTGACTTGACAACAAAAATACATTAATTTATTATTACTCCAAACACGAAATGCTTTTATCAAACTAATTCCGCAACACTGAAGCGTACGACCTCCAAAACCACTAATTAACATTTGCATGTTCTACAAAAATTGTCACCTGCACAAAAAAAAATATAGTTTCGATTATGTCAGAATTAATACCCCTCGTCAACAATACAATGTGCAAAATGAATCAATATAGTATATTTTCATCATTAACAATATAAATATCCAACTATTATTATTTTTTAAAAAATTCGGCAGAGTCTCCTTTGTTTATTCATGAAAACCACAGGTAGCCAACCTGTTTTAAACATCAAAATTATTGATTCTAAGAATGATATACACCAACAGCAGAAAATTTTAACCACCACCATAATAAATTCTCACCACCATAACAAATTTTCCCCACCGCCATTGAAAATTTAACTTTAAACAAGAGAATTTTTCATTATATATATATAAGTAATTATATGTATGAATTATATTGTATTACCTAGTCGGACTGAATCGTCGAGGTAGTGGAAGCTTGCTGAAGGGTAAAACTTTGGAACAAACTTTGCATTTCACTTCGCATATCATTCTTCATCTGTAATAAAGCTTGTTGGTTGCGAATCTCTAACTCCTCAAGCTCCTGTAGATGTCGAGTCTCTCGATCTTCAGCTTCTTTCTTTAACTGGTTAATTTCTTCCAATAATAACTGAGATGAACATGCTTTTGTCGACGTTGGCCTAATACCTGCTCCCTTTAATAAAGCATACCCATGCCCTCCATATCCTACTACATCAGTAAAAATCTTGTTCCGCACTTCTGGGTCATTTTGTTGCTCTTCTGGTAGCTCATTTAGTCGTCTTTCAAGCATTTTCTACCAATTGAATTAATATTATTATTAATGAACATAAAATAATTTTCAAGAACACAATTTATAACAAATATTAAATAAATCTTTCAATCATCTCTTACGAATTAATATTTATACATACCGCTCTATCAAATGATCCATCTTCAACACTAAAAGTTTTATTATTTGGAGCTCGAGTGGCTTTCCACATGCTAATATTGTCGATGGGCTCCCCCAGTTCTATCCTCTGAAAAAAACAATGTATGTATATTAATACTCTTATATTAAAATCAGAAATATTTATAATAATAAAAATTCCAACCTCCTTGGCCATTTTAGCATGTGGCTTTCGTCCTGTCCTTGAGTAAGCACATTCAACTTCACGGTTCTTAGTGTTTTGATCGGCAATATCCTAAATATTTGAATAAATAAAAATAAAAATTATGATACTAGTGAAGAAGAATGTATGTATAAAATTCTTAATAAATGTGATATTTATACCTTAATCTTCTTTAGACCCCAGTATTTCACCAATTCAGGCCACTGATCTTTTTCGACTCGTTCAGGCGTATAACTCAACCGCTCTTCATCTGTTTGAAACTTTTTATAGTGATTCGCCTTCACTCGATGCTTCCATTGCTTCCACGCAAGTCCCATCCTTGCAAAGCAGATTTGTTTAAAACCTTCCGGTGCATTTGTGTTATTCTAAGAACAAAAAGAATAAATTAGTTAAAACTTGACAGCTAATGTACAACAGAACAAATAAATAAATCAAACTAATAAGTTACCTTCACTTCCTTCCAAATATTATCAAGTGCTTCCTCGTCCGCCTCTCTCCAATCCAACATTGTCAATGGAAATAAATTTCCACACCTTGCGTAATAACCTAAATGTGACATCAATTTACTTTCAAGTTTACAAACTGGCTGACAAAGTTCATTCCATTCCAATATCTTCTTTTTGTTATCATTCCATTCGAGCCAAGGCCTTGCCCCCTTTCTAACCCTTTTTTTACTAGTAAGGGTAGCCATTGTACCTGGAAAAAAAGTTGATAAATAATGTTTATACATCTTATTCAATATGAATATAAGCATAATAGTAATACAAATGGAGATATACAAACACTGTGTAACATAGCATACCTGTGAGATCCTCACCATCTAAAGCGGATGGAGGATTGGCATTCCCAACTGAATTATCAATCTGTTCAATATTTGGGGAAAGTTGACGTGTAGGTGTTTGAAATAAAGAAACTTGAGCTCTTGAGTTGAGGTGTGTATTATGGTATGTTAATTCAATATTTGGTGAAAGTTATGGTTGCATCTCTCTATTTCCATGGTCCCTTATGTTGTGTTGCACGGGAGTAATTTGAGATGTCCTCTCTAAATCATTTCTCACTGGAGTTGTGAGTGGTTGCTTCTCGAGTAGTCTTTCCTCGCCTATGAGGTCGGACATAGTCAACCGACGACGACGACGACGCCTCAATGTCATGGATCTGTATATTTGCATTTATCATAGCAAGAAGTTACATTTCAGTTATATATCACATTTCAACATCGGTTATAAACTAATCAAACATGAAACAAAATATAAAATGATCGATCATTACATTAAAATGATCGTGTTCATTTCAAAATCATTTCCAAGAATAAGAGGAGCAACATAAACCCATTACTGATAAATACTTATTAATTTGAGTCATAGAGATCTTGATTTCATCCATTAGCATCATTATCATATACATCATTCTTCCCTCCTTTAAAATATTACTCCATAAAAAGATCTCGACTCAAGCTTTCGTGGAAAACTGGATGGGCCATACAACCAAAACAAATATTTTTGAGAATTTTGGATTTTTATCTGAGACACAATAAACCTCTCATTTTTGGGTCCAAAAACTAAGTTGGCAACCACTTAAGGTTTTAGATTAACCCAAATATGTTGAACCCCAAGAAAATATCTCAATCACAGCCCACTAGAGACTAAAGCGTGGAACAAATAAGCTGAAACAAAACCCTTTCCTTTAGAACTGCTATCACAATTAAGCTTATAACACATATGCTTTCGAGGAATCCATCTAACAATAAGCATCTTTCTTTGAATTGGTGGAAATGAAGTTTTGAAGCAGGAATCATTATATGGAATAATCTTGTGTAAGTTTTTACACTTGAGCACATCTACCATTGAAAAATATCACATTGTTAATACCAGAGGGTCATAAGGAGAAGTCCCATAAAAAACCTATTTTATCTTTCCACAGCTCCCAACTTGTAATAGAAGGAAGGATCTAGTTAATAATACCTTAAACTGAGTAAGAATTTGCGTGAATTCACCAATTACTCGATCTAAGTTTAATAAGAAATGACTGCACAGGAATCCCAAGTCACTTTTAAATTATTATCTTGATGTGTAATTTAGATGATACCTGATTAGTAAATGCCATTGAATTTGGATGATACCTGATTAGTAACTGATTTGGATGATACTGAATTTGGATGATATACAGATATACTAATTTTAAGTAACTGATATACTAATTAGTAACTTATTTTTAGTAACTAATATATAAGTTTTGAAGCAGGAATCATTATATGGAATAATCTTGTGTTATGCAGATGCTATAATCATTTTTTACTAGGGGTCTAAAGAGAAGTCTCAAGCAGTTAATGTCTTTCTTGAAGAGTTATGAAGATGAGTCTGGTCAGCTTATAAGCAAGGAAAAAAGTTGTTTTAAACTGAGTTCTAAAGCATCTTATGGTACAAGAACTCAAACTGCAGAAATCACTCGTTATAATTATGAAGTGTGGCCTCTAAAATACTTAGGAAGTTTAATCTTTAAAGGAAGAAACAAAGCAATTCATTTTGATCCTCTTGTCCAAGCTATTTATTCGAAGATTCACAGTTAGAAATACAAATTCTTGTCTATGGGAGGAAGGGTAAACTTGATCCAATCTGTCCTTTCATCTACACCTCTATACTCTTTAATGTTTTTAAGCCCTCAAAAACTTGTCCAAAAATCCATTAATCAGCTAATCAGCTCTTTCTTTTGGGGTGCCAACCTTAATTTTGGAAAGAAGTTTCATTAGATTAGATGGGCATATCTGTGCCATCCAAAAATGTAGGAGGATTGGGTATAATGAATTTATATGCTATGTTAATGGCCTCAAATATCAAACTTGCATGGAATTTTAAACAAGGTTCTAGCTTATGGGCAAAATTTATGAAAGCTAAGTACTCAAATTTGAATATTGTAGGGGGATCAAAACGTTTCAAGAGGATTAAAGCAGTGTGGGACATTGTTGATTCAAATTCAGCATGGGTCAGCAATGTGCAGATATGGAAGCCTAATAAAAAGTGGGAAGTTTTCCTTTCACTTAGCTTATGAGATTTCTAGACCAAAAAAGTTATCATCTATGGCCTTTGATTTCATTTGGCATTCAAAAATTCCTCCAAAAATCTCCGTGTTTGCTTGGAAATGGTTATCTTCATGTGTTCTTATAGAAGAGAAGGTTTAAAAGGTGGGAGTTAGACTTGCATCGAGATATGTATGCTACTTTAAACTTACATAATCAATGAATCATCTGTTCATATGGGGATTACTTATCTTCCAAATTCAATCCATGGCTTAGTGATCCAATGGTGCATTCAAGCTAGTGATTCATATTCTTTCAAATGGTTGTTCAAGATCACTCCTCTATGTATTCTTTGGGATATTTGGCTAAGTAGGAACAAATAAATTTTTGAATCTAAGCCTATGAAACATTAAAAAATTATTGAAAAGGTGATCTCTTCTATTGCTGATCAAGCCTCTCCTATAATTTTTAAAGGAGGATTAAAATAATTGAGCACAGATGTACGGAATTTCTTCAAAATCAATATACAGAACCATATATTTCTACTCCCTTCTTCTATTTCTTGGTTGAAACCATATATGGGCAGAGTCACGCTCAACTGTTCAGGAGCTGAAGATCATCATTCAAATTTTGGTACTTGGGTTATAATCAGAAATAGTATGGGAGTTTTTATTTGGGATGCTACACACAGTGATCATACGAATTTAAACATAGAGGCTCAAGTTAAGGTTTTAAAGGATGGCTTATCTTTCTGCATGAAGAATGAATATAGTTAGCTTGATATTGTTCTTATAGAAGAAAAGTTTTTTGATTTTCCTTTCTTTTTTGTTTCCTCAAACAAGACGAAAGAAAATTTCCTTCTTTTCTCCTAAACTCTCAGATAAGGGGAAGTAAATCATTCATCCATTATTCCTTTTCGCTATAACCATAACTCCCAAACATAATGCTGGAGTCCACATAACTCTATGAAAATGGTTGCACCCTCAGCAACCCAAACTCAGAAGCCTTCTGTCCATGTTCACTCAAGCTCTGGGATTTCTGTGCAAAGGCCATTTCACCAGCCACAGGCACCACCGGTTCAATTCCCTGGCCCTAACCCACAAATGCAGTCTCAGGGCTTGACGAACACTTCAATGCCGATGCCTATGCCTATACCAATGGGAAATCCAGCACAAGTGCAGCAGCCGGTATATGTTCCAGGTCTTCAACCCCATCCGATGCAGTCTCAGGGGATTATTCACCAGGGCCAGGGCTTGGGTTTCTCATCTCCATAATTTTGTGAATTATGGCCTTGTTACTTTGGTGAGTTAATGGTCATTCTTTCTATAGAGCTTCTAAAGCCCTTATACTTTTGACTCATTTGAGTCTAGACTGTATAAGAGCTCATCTAGTTTGGAAACTGTGACAAAATAGTGTCCATCCTAGAAACCAAAGAGCTTCAGAGATTGGGTTGCTTCTTCTTCTATCCATCTTGTAATGATCCTAAGACTATAGCCATCACTCACACACTTAGAATTTCATTCTTGCATTTCATATTGCACCTCTATGTGTATTAATGTTGTGAGTGTGTTTAAATCCCTCAATTTGATTTTTAATATTTTTTTGGGAATTTTAAACTCATTTTAAACAAGGTTTTATTTAATTAAAACTTGATTTAAAAAAGTCTTGGGGTTAATATATAAATATGCATTGTTGTGTTTATTGGCCTAAAGTTACTCTGGGTAGAAACCGAAAGCGCTAAAGACTTTAGGGTTGGCTTTGTAATTATTTTGGGACGCGCGTTTGCATTTGTCCTCAGGCCAACACTTGCTGTTCTCTGATTGGCCCTAGGTGTGTTTCTTTACAGAGACATACCATCGCTTGTTATCAGCCCTTGGATCAACCCTTATCGATGGCCTGCATGTCTTTTGAGTGGATCCCCGTGTAATCCCTTAAGCCAATCATAGCCTGTTTAATCCACCGCCTGTTGTGAGCCCTTGGATTGCAGTCAATGGAGCTTGACTCAATCTCAGCCATTGTTTTTGAACGATGCTCTGGAATCTTCCTCTCTTCCTATTTAAAGGCCTCCAATTTCAGCCTTCGAAAGCTTTTGCCACTTTGAGTTTTCTCAGAAAAAGAATAGAGAGAGAAGAGAGAGAAGAGAGAAGAGAGAAGTTAGAGAGAGAAACCAAACCCTAGTTAGAAACCCTAACTTCGTCCAAACACTTCTCAAGCCCAAACTACTTACCTCTCCAGAAAAACCACCATAACCAAAAACACCATCCTTAGTGTTTTCTTAGGATTATGAGAGTTATGGTTAAGAGATCTTGGGTTGCTGAAATCCTTGTGTTCATAAATCTTATTTCCAACTTAGACATAGACTCAGATCTTGTTTCTCTTTCAATAGAAATCATAGATCTGAAGTTTTTCATGTCACAGAACACTTAGTTGCATTTATTTCTCATCTTGAGAATTTCGTTGTTGATTGTTTCCTGTTAAAACATTTTTCTTCTTCAAAGATCAACAATAGATGTTTTTCTATTTCTGTTTTTACAAAACCTAACCTGACCTAGTGGGATTCGCACTTGGAGGGTTCTCAATCCACATAATATTTTCAAAAGTGATTGAGAAAGGTCTTGACCGATTTCTTAAGCAAGATCTCCGTGGAATCTGGGTTACTTTGAAAGGTCAAAAAGGTTCTTGGTTTTGTAAGAAAGAAAAATAACAAATACACTGCATATAGACTTTATATGTGATTTGTTAGGATTGTCTGTAACTAATAAGTGTGTGTGTGTGCATGCATGTGTTTTAGAACACCATTCACAAACATCTTCACACTACAAACACTCAAAGTGTTGGCTATAAGATTTGGTGAAAAATAAGTCGACGTAAAGTGCTGGAACAAAGAAGAGTTGACAAACTGAGACAACTACATCAACAAACAAGATCTGCAGAAAAGTTAAGGACGCCAGAGGGTACAATCCTGAACTTGTATAGATTTGTTTTTGTGTGCATGTTAGTTAAATAGGTTGTAACTCATATATTTGTTTTAGTGATTGTTTTTGTTTTACTCCGTAGAGGGAGTCGTGGATGTTTCCTCAAGGTTGAGGTTTTACCACGTTAAAAATCCTGAGTATCAATATTTCTACATCTTCTCATCCCTTTCTGTTTGTGTGCTGAGTTTAAAACATTTTAAACTGTTTACTAAAACTTGTTATCAAATCTTGTCCACATCTCGTACATAATTTTGTTAACACATCTTGTGTTCAAAATCGTTTTGATTTTAAGTAAAGAGTTTCTTCAACAAACTTTCGGAGTTGCTTAAATAGTTTATTTTTATAAACGACTTTGGCAACGCTTTTTCAATTGGTATCAGAGCTTTTGGTGAACTTTTTTCAAAAAGATCCTGAGTTTCTGAAACTGTTTTCTCAAAATCAATTATGGACGAGAAAAATGAAAGATATGGTAACTTGACCAGACCTCCAGTCTTTGATGGAACCAATTTTTCTTACTGGAAAGTAAGAATGATTGCTTTCATTCAAGGCACTCTGGGAGATGATGTCTGGGAAATTATTGAAAATGGATACTTTTATCCAACTAAACCAGCCACTGATGGAAGCAATGAAAGGATTAAGAAAATATTGAGTGAGTTTACTCAAGAAGAGAAACAGGTTTCTCGAAATAATAACAAAGGCAAGAACGCTATATTTATGTCTATTAACGAACATGAGTTCAAGAGAATCTCATCCTGTACCACTTCCAAGGAAGCATGGGATACCTTGATTACTGCCCACGAAGGAGACTCTAGGGTAAAAGCTGCTAAGACTCAGATGTTAATCCAACAGTATAATACCTTAATCATGTCTGAATCTGAGTCTTTCGATGATTTCTATATGAACCTTACTGATATTGTCACTAAACTTCATGCCAATGGTATAACTTATGATAGACAAGAAATTGTCTCTAAAATTCTGAGATCATTACCACAGAAATTTGACAATAAAAGATATGCTATTAAGGAGATGTGTGATACAAATCTTACTCCTGAATTACTCAGTAGCAAATTAAGAACTGTGGAAATGGAATTAGAGTTTAAGAAACAATTGACCCACACTAATAGGAAACATACCAATTCCAATCTTAGCTTTACCTCTAAGATGATTAAGCCTGAGTTAAACACCTCTAGTAATGATTCTGATGAGGACTGTGACTTAGAAAGTCTAGATAATCAGATTGCCCTAATGACAAAACAATTTAAGAAAATTGTTAAATTTAGAAACAGTGTTGCAAATAGACAGGGCAAGTCTAATTATTCTACTCCTTCAAATCACAAGCCCCATGAGAAACCTCATGACAAACAGAACAAGGACAACACAAGACCTCACAGAGACCTCAAGAAGACTGAATGCTATAGATGTGGTAAACTAGGACACATTGCTCAAGACTGTAGAGTTAATTTAAATGCCCAAAACAAACACTCTAGAGCCAATATCTGCAAAACCTGGGATGACTCAAGTGATTCTGAAAATGAGGAACTTGAGACATCTGATGGTTTTGATCGTTGTTTAGCCTTCTTTGCCAAAATCATATACAATGATGATATGCCTATGCTTGATAGTGAGGATGAGTTTAGTAATTCTAGTTATGTTGCTTTGAATCATACTTTAACTGGTTTAGATGCTTTACTTACTGAGAACATTAATACCTCTTCCTCGGGGTGTGTGAGTCAAAGGGAAATCGATACTGCTGATGTCAATGGGTGCGTGAGTTTAAGAAATGAAACCTTAGGGGTCACTTCACACACTTCACTTAGTGACTCTGACAATGATGATCTCCCAGACATTCACACTCTATATACTAAAACTCTAAAGAAAAGCACTAGACTAGAAAAGATTGTTAAAGATCTTACCAAAAAGCTAGAGGATCTAAGCCTAATGGTAAAACTGAATGCTGAAGAGTATACTACACAATGCATGTCTCATGACAGTGAAGTTAAAGTGTTTGATGAAAAACTGAAAACTTTGACTGAAGCTAATGAAATTCTGGAGAAAAAATACAAAGGGACATTATTAGAATTGGAACAAACAAAAGAAAAGACAGCAACTGTTTTCAAAAAATTTACCAAATTTGAAAACAATTCTAAATGTTTTGAGGAATTCGTTGCTGAATCTAAAACCAATTCTGATGATAGAACTGGAATAGGGTTTTGCCCCAATTTGAAGACACAAACTAAACATGTTGAACCTATCAAGTTTATGTCAGGAGGCAAAAGACCTATTGAAACATGTCCAGACTTTCATTCTCTAAAAACTAAGTTTGACCATCAAAACACTAACACTGGAGATGCAAGTTGCTCTAAGCATGAAAGTTTACCAAAGGGAAAATATGTCTGCCCCCCTATTAGGAAAAGTGAACCTGTTTTCAAATCTGTGCTACCTAGGAATAAAATTCAGCCTCAAAATTTCTCAAAACCTTTGTTTAGAGACTTTCCTAAGGAAAACCCAATTCTGAGCAATCTTTATTGCTCATATTGCGATATATATGGTCACTCGTTTGATAATTGCTATGCTAGGAGACTGATTAAACCTGTCTACAACTCTTCCATATATCCTAACTTTAACTACTCTAGGAGGAGTCGTAACAACTATGTCCTTCCCAGGCCACCAGACAAAAACTCTAACTATAGGAATAGAAAGACTAAACCTAAAAGGACATTTACTAGAAGGATTACCAGAACCTTTTCTAAATCAAATGCTCAGGAATTCAAATTTACTCAAAATCATGCGCAAAATGTTTTTCAACAAAAATCTAATGCTCGCAAATTTTATCAAATGAGAGCAAACAAGCGCAAACTAAAAACCAGGGCAATTTGGGTTAGAAAAGATGATCTAGTACCCCAGATGAAGTGTAATATTGTTGTTTCTGCTCTAAAAGCTGAACTTACAACTTCTGGTTGGTATTTGGATTCTGGATGTTCCAAGCATATGACAGGTGATGATACAAAAATTTTAAATAAAACCCATTTTGATGGTGGAAAAGTTGTTTTTGGTGATGGAGTATCATCCCAGATCATAGGCAAAGGAACTCTTAAAGAAAAAGGTCTTCCTGTTCTTGAAAATGTTCTCTTAGTCAAAGGTCTTAAGGTTAAATTTACTTAGCATTTCGCAATTTTGTGACTCAAACTATACTGTTACCTTTTCAAAGAACAATTGCAAGATTTTAAATGAAAAGGGAGAATGCTTAATTACAGGATTCAGGACCCCTGACAATTGTTATACAGTCATGTCTAGTTCTGAAATCTGTAATGTTGCCAGAATGGATGACAACGAGATATGGCATAACAGAATGGGTCACATTAATTACGAAAATTTGAGTAAATTGTCTTCTCAACAGATAGTTAGAGGAATACCAAAAATTAAATCTATTCATAACATTGTCTGTGGTCCCTGTCAAGAAGGAAAAATTGTTAAAGCACCTCATAAAAGGGTTAAAGATATCCTTACCTCTAATCCCTTAGAACTCATCCATATGGACCTAATGGGTCCTTCTCAAACTGTTAGTCTTTGTGGACACAGTTATATTCTAGTTATGGTTGATGACTTCACCAGATTCACTTGGGTAGCTTTCTTAAAACAAAAATCCGATACTTTTCAAACTTTTTTAAAGATTCTCTTACGGATTGAGAATGAAAAAGACACTCAAGTGAATAGAATCCGAAGTGATAGAGGTGGTGAATTCAAAGACACTGGTATTGTAGAATATTGTGACTATAATGGTTACAAACATGAGTTCAGTGCTCCTAAGACCCCTCAACAAAATGGAATAGCTGAGAGAAAGAATCGCACTCTTCAAGAGATGGCACGTGTCATGCTCCATGCTAAGAACTTACCTAAGTATTTTTGGGTAGAATCTATTCGTACAGCCTGCCATCTTATTAATAGGGTCTATCTTAGAAAGAATTCGAAACAAACCTCTTATGAACTTTGGTACAATAAAAAGCCTAATCTTAAGTACCTTAGAACCTTTGGTAGTACCTGCTATGTTTGCAAAGATAGGGAACACTTATCTAAATTTGAGAGTAGAGGAGATAAAGCCATATTCTTAGGTTATTCACCTAACAGTAGAGCTTATCGAGTGTATAATCTTCGCACTAAGACCTTAATGGAATTCATAAATGTAATTGTTAGTGACACTACTGTGGAAAGCAAGACTAGTGAATTAACTATAGAAGAAGAATCGCCAAATATTTTAGAAAATGACTCTTCTGAAATAGATAATTCATTACCTATTGAGTCACCTGAAGTACCTAACTGGGTTTCTAAAGATCATCCCATAAACAACATAGTTGGTAACCCTGGTGAACCAGTACGTACAAGATCCCAACTTAGAAATTATGCTCTCTATGCTTGCTTTGTTTCTCTCTTGGAACCAAAGAATGTAAATGAGGCATTGAATGACTCTCACTGGATTTCTGCTATGCAGGATGAACTTTTACAATTTGTCATTCATGATGTTTGGTTTCTTGTTCCACGTCCTGATCACAAAAAGGTTATTGGTACTCGTTGGATTTTCAAAAATAAAACTGATGAAAATGGGATGATAATTAGAAATAAAGCTAGACTAGTTGCTCAAGGTTACTCCCAAATAGAAGGACTTGATTTTAATGAGACGTTTGCTCCTGTTACTCGTTTAGAATCAGTTCGTATGCTTCTTGCTATAGCTTGTCACATGCATTTTACATTATATCAAATGGACGTTAAATCTGCGTTCCTTAATGGAATACTTGCCGAGGAAACCTATGTAGAACAACCTAAAGGGTTCATTGACCCTAATTATCCTAATCATGTATTTCGGTTGAAAAAGGCTTTATATGGTCTTAAGCAAGCTCCTAGAGCTTGGTATGAGCGCCTGTCCAGTTTTCTGCTGGACAAAGGTTTCAAAAGAGGTGGAAATGACCAAACCTTATTTGTCAAACAGTTTGGCAAACACATTACTATCGCTCAAGTCTATGTAGACGATATCATATTTGGATCCACTTCTACCTCAGAAGTAAAATCTTTTGCTGAAATTATGAGTAAGGAATTTCAGATGTCCCTTATGGGGGAGTTACAGTTCTTCCTAGGTCTCCAAGTCAAACAACAACCAGATGGATTGTTTCTTTCGCAGACTAAGTACGCATTAGAGATAGTTAAAAAATTTGGCCTCGAGAGTGCTAAAAGTGCTAAAACGCCTATGAGTACTACAGAGAAATTATCTAAAGATGAAAATGGAAAATCTATAGACTCTACCTTATATCGTAGTATGATTGGCACATTACTCTATCTGACTGCCTCGCGTCCTGATATCATGTATGCTGTTTGTGTTTGTGCGCGTTATCAAAACAACCCCAAGGAGAGCCATTTAAACGTTGTTAAACGCATAATTAAATATGTTAAAGGCACTCTAAATTTAGGAATTTGGTACACGAATGACACACCTAGCACTATTATTGGGTACACTGATGCTGATTGGGCTGGGTGTACTGATGATAGTAAAAGCACTCCAGGCGCATGCTGTTATATTGGTAATAACTTGGTAGGATGGAGTAGTAAAAAACAAAACTGCACATCTCTCTCGACTGCTGAATCTGAATACATAGCCGCTGGTAGCTGTTGTGCCCAATTGTTATGGCTTAAACAAATGCTAAGTGATTATGGTATTTTAGAACCCACACTTCATCTCTATTGTGATAATCAAAGTGCGATTAATATTTCTAAGAACCCAGTTCAACACTCGCGAACTAAGCACATTAAAATAAGACATCATTTTATTCGTGAATTAGTTGAAACCAAGGAATTAGAAATCAATTATCTTTCTACTGATCTACAACTTGCAGATTTATTTACCAAACCTCTTGATTATAATAGATTCATTTCTTTACGTAAATCTATTGGTATGATTTGTGTTGAGTAAATACCTGTCTTATTTTCCAAGTTCCTTCCCTTTGTCCTTTTGAGACAAAATGAGGGAGAAATTTGAGTCTACTGCATATACTAAAAAGCTTGATCTTAGTAATTCTCTGCAGGTATTCTTCTTGTACAGTCATTCTTTATTGTAATAATAGGATGTTAAACTGTATAGAGTTGAGTTATGTAATTTTTGCTTTCTAGGATTTGGGTAGATAGATTTTTTATAGTAATAGGATTTTCTTATTTTTTGTTGCCCTACGAGTTTAGATGACTCAAAGGAGATTTTGTCTCATATTTCCAAAGGGGGAGATTGAAGCCCTTATACTTTTGACTCATTTGAGTCTAGACTGTATAAGAGCTCATCTAGTTTGGAAACTGTGACAAAATAGTGTCCATCCTAGAAACCAAAGAGCTTCAGAGATTGGGTTGCTTCTTCTTCTATCCATCTTGTAATGATCCTAAGACTATAGCCATCACTCACACACTTAGAATTTCATTCTTGCATTTCATATTGCACCTCTATGTGTATTAATGTTGTGAGTGTGTTTAAATCCCTCAATTTGATTTTTAATATTTTTTTGGGAATTTTAAACTCATTTTAAACAAGGTTTTATTTAATTAAAACTTGATTTAAAAAAGTCTTGGGGTTAATATATAAATATGCATTGTTGTGTTTATTGGCCTAAAGTTACTCTGGGTAGAAACCGAAAGCGCTAAAGACTTTAGGGTTGGCTTTGTAATTATTTTGGGACGCGCGTTTGCATTTGTCCTCAGGCCAACACTTGCTGTTCTCTGATTGGCCCTAGGTGTGTTTCTTTACAGAGACATACCATCGCTTGTTATCAGCCCTTGGATCAACCCTTATCGATGGCCTGCATGTCTTTTGAGTGGATCCTCGTGTAATCCTTTAAGCCAATCATAGCCTGTTTAATCCACCGCCTGTTGTGAGCCCTTGGATTGCAGTCAATGGAGCTTGACTCAATCTCAGCCATTGTTTTTTAACGATGTTCTGGAATCTTCCTCTCTTCCTATTTAAAGGCCTCCAATTTCAGCCTTCGAAAGCTTTTGCCACTTTGAGTTTTCTCAGAAAAAGAATAGAGAGAGAAGAGAGAGAAGAGAGAAGAGAGAAGTTAGAGAGAGAAACCAAACCCTAGTTAGAAACCCTAACTTCGTCCAAACACTTCTCAAGCCCAAACTACTTACCTCTCCAGAAAAACCACCATAACCAAAAACACCATCCTTAGTGTTTTCTTAGGATTATGAGAGTTCTGGTTAAGAGATCTTGGGTTGCTGAAATCCTTGTGTTCATAAATCTTATTTCCAACTTAGACATAGACTCAGATCTTGTTTCTCTTTCAATAGAAATCATAGATCTGAAGTTTTTCATGTCACAGAACACTTAGTTGCATTTATTTCTCATCTTGAGAATTTCGTTGTTGATTGTTTCCTGTTAAAACATTTTTCTTCTTCAAAGATCAACAATAGATGTTTTTCTATTTCTGTTTTTACAAAACCTAACCTGACCTAGTGGGATTCGCACTTGGAGGGTTCTCAATCCACATAATATTTTCAAAAGTGATTGAGAAAGGTCTTGACCGATTTCTTAAGCAAGATCTCCGTGGAATCTGGGTTACTTTGAAAGGTCAAAAAGGTTCTTGGTTTTGTAAGAAAGAAAAATAACAAATACACTGCATATAGACTTTATATGTGATTTGTTAGGATTGTCTGTAACTAATAAGTGTGTGTGTGTGCATGCATGTGTTTTAGAACACCATTCACAAACATCTTCACACTACAAACACTCAAAGTGTTGGCTATAAGATTTGGTGAAAAATAAGTCGACGTAAAGTGCTGGAACAAAGAAGAGTTGACAAACTGAGACAACTACATCAACAAACAAGATCTGCAGAAAAGTTAAGGACGCCAGAGGGTACAATCCTGAACTTGTATAGATTTGTTTTTGTGTGCATGTTAGTTAAATAGGTTGTAACTCATATATTTGTTTTAGTGATTGTTTTTGTTTTACTCCGTAGAGGGAGTCGTGGATGTTTCCTCAAGGTTGAGGTTTCACCACGTTAAAAATCCTGAGTATCAATATTTCTACATCTTCTCATCCCTTTCTGTTTGTGTGTTGAGTTTAAAACATTTTAAACTGTTTACTAAAACTTGTTATCAAATCTTGTCCACATCTCGTACATAATTTTGTTAACACATCTTGTGTTCAAAATCGTTTTGATTTTAAGTAAAGAGTTTCTTCAACAAACTTTCGGAGTTGCTTAAATAGTTTATTTTTATAAACGGCTTTGACAACGCTTTTTCAGCTTCTTCTAAGATGATATTGGATAGGACCATCGAGAGATGATACTTTTACTCACTTTCACTTTCACTTTGATACGAAATTGGAAGCCTAGATAAACATGACTATGAGCAAATGGATGCGTAAAATAAATAGACTAAGCTTCAGCAAAAATCATGTCTTTTACATTTTTAATAATTTGAATTGCACGCAGTTGAGTTCCATTAAAAAACTATTACACAATATCACCATAGGAAAAGGCATGTGATCTTTAATACCTCACATATGCCAACTACTTAGGCATGTGAATCAAGGTCGCAATAACCATGACTCATTTATATAAGTGTAATTGAGGTATTAAAGATAACCATGACTCATCTAATACCTCGCATAGTTGGCATATGTGAGGTATTAAAGATCTGAGTTTTTAACGAATCAAACCCAGATCTGAATCCCATAAAAAATTGATATTTATGCTGGCATCTAAACGTACCAGGTGTAAGGACACAGTTTCAGGTGTAAAATCACTGGTAGGCTCATATTATGCCAATTCTTCTCAATGAGACGGAAGGTAACCAAAATCATCGAGGACGAAGAAATGCAGGGACTCCTAAGAGGCTCTCCTGATAAAGCTCGAATATACGAGCATCATTATGTGCATGGGCATACATCTGAGTGCGACTCATGAAACATAAATATAGTATAAATTTGCTCCTTCATTGAGTTGAATATCACCATAAGACTGCGCAAGCTAATTATGAAAAGGCCAGAACTGAGATTAAGGAGAAGTATGATCAATTTGTAGTGAACGTTCAACAACTATTAATTATAAAGCATATGATATAGAGAATTCAGTAATCACAAAGCAAATTCAGCAAACTAGCTAATTCAGAAAACTAACAAAATATATGTTCAGATATGCAGCAAACTATCTGTTCAGTTATGCATTTGTTATAAGAAACACTACTCAGTTATGCATCAGTACATAACCAAACTACAAATGCTCCAGTTCAAAAACAAAAATAACTAGTTTATAACTATATCTCCCTCAAGCATTGCCCCTCTAAATTTCATCTCCATCTTCGTCTGCATCTGCATCTTCGTGATCATTAGCTTGAACAACACTAGTGTCAACTATTAATCCATCTCCATCCCTCACCCACCGTAAGTTGTGATCTTCATTCAAATTTTGCATGACAAACGGCTCATCTCCATTAAGCAATAATTCTTCTCCAGTTTCTTGAACTGTCGTGTACCTATCAAATTGGTCTCTTGGTGTCATGGGAACAACAACATGCCAATCTGTATCGATAGGGTCCTGCACGTAAAATACTTGTTCTGCTTGGGATGCTAGTACGAAAGGTTCGTTACTCTCTCGATCATCTTTATATTTCAAATGCTTGAAATTCACCAGCGTATAGTTAAACTCGTCAACTTTTGTACCCGTGCGATTTTCAACCCAATCACACTTGAATAACACAAACTTTATGCCATTAAGATACTGAACTTCAATAATATCCGTTAGTTCCCCATAGTATGTAATATCACCCACAATGGGGTTTTTATCCTTCCGGCTAGAATAACTCATTTGTTCGGCTTTTATAAAAACTCCTCTATTTTGAGTTTTCTTTCCCTTATCAAGTCTCTTTGTTCGAAATCTAAAACCGCTAACAATATAAGTGTTGAATCTGACCGCATCCTTAAGAGGACCTAAAGACAAGCATTTGATTTCTTCGGATACTTGCACACCGTCACGTCCCAATTTATTAACCTATAGTATATTAAAGTAAATGTCAATATAAAAGTATAGTATTTATTCATAATTCAACTATTAGTTATGATATTTTCGATTACATAATCCTTAAACCATTTGTGGAACTCATCGTTGTGAAGACGATTAACACGATGCTTTTGTGAATCTTGAGGATACTTTGATAAAAGTTCCGCAAGATGCTTTTTACAAGTAAACATATAGCCATATGTCAATTCCACAAAAAATATAAAAATGGTTTTCAAAAACACCAATTACTTATAATAAAACTTACTCAACAAATGGCGCCACTGTCTCAGTGTTGGTAAGAACGTGCCGATGAGCTTGCATATACATTACAGAATCAAGTTCAAATTGAACTTTTTTCCCAATTGCACGACCATTTATATGCCCCCAGTCATCATTTCTAGCCGGTCGGTTAGACTTAGTTTCCACATCCACATACTGGGAACAAAAATTCATGCATTCCTGAAGAATAACAGAGTTGGCAATCGAGGCCTCGGGATGAGCCCGATTACCAACGTAGCCTTTTAAAGTGTGGAGGTACCTTTCAATCGGATACATCCAACGGTAAAGGACACATCCAGCAATTAAGAGTTCGTCCGGCAAATGTATAGGCAAATGTTCCATCACATCAAAGAAACTCGGAGGGAATATCTTCTCAAGGCTACAAAGTGTAAGGGCCATCCGATCTTCAAACCTTTCCAAATCAGCTGCGATAACTGCTTTTGAGCACAGTATAACAAAGCAATTGCTCAATTCAATCAAGGCTTTGACAATATGAGTGGGCAATACCCTTCTCGCGGCTATTGGAAGTAATTGTTGCATTAAAATATGATTATCATGGCTCTTTAATCCCGAAATATTTCTTTCTTGCATGTTCACGCACCGTGAAATGTTCGAAGAGTAGCCATCAGGAACTTTAACATTCTGCAACACTTTTAAAAAAATCTCCTTCTCTTTGTTACTCATCGTGTACTCTGCTGGGGGGAGGTACTCTAGATTTGACCCTCGTGGTTGAGGATGTAGCTCTGATCTAATACCCAATTTTTTTAGATCTTTTCGAGCCTGTAAATTGTCTTTTGTCTTCCCTTTAGTACCCAACAATGTAAACAGGACATTATCGCAGACGTTTTTCTCAATATGCATGACATCAAGATTATGGCGAATAAGATTATCCTTCCAATATGGCAATTCAAAAAATATGCTCTTTTTTTTCCAACCAAATCTACATTTTCGAACTACCTGTTTACTTTTTTCTAACGCCTCTCTTTCCCTCCTTCTAAAGACATCTTCCATCTTATATTCACATTCAACGTCAAGATCATTCAACTGTTGCAATACTTGTAAGCCCGAAAGTTTAAGTGGGGATGGACGTAATTCTACCCTCCCATTAAATGGTGCTTTCTGCCTACGAAGCCTATGGCGCGAGTCTAAGAATCGACGATGACCCCAATAACAGAACTTCTTACCCTTATCTAATCGCATTGACTGGTGGTCTTCGTTACAGCAAGGGCAAGCAAATGTACCTTTTGTGCTCCATCCCGATAACATCGCATAAGCGGGGAAATCGTTAATGGTCCACAACAACGATGCATGCAACTGAAAGAACTCCTTACTTGACGCATCGTAAGTGCGTACACCATCAACCCATAGCTCAATCAACTCATCAATCAATGGCTGTAAAAATACATCAATCTTATCTCCGGGTCCTTTTGGTCCATCTATAAGAATAGACAAAATCAAGTTAGGTTGCTTCATGCACAACCACGGAGGTAAGTTGTAAATAATGAGGATAACTGGCCATGTGCTGTGATTAATGCTCATATTACCAAACGGATTAAATCCATCAGCAGCTAACCCAAGTCTAACATTACGAATCTCCCTCGCAAAAGAAGGGTTTTTCTCATTAAAAGTTTTCCAAGCACGAGAGTCAGCGGGATGTCTCATTACACCATCGTCGATCCTTTCTTCAGCATGCCATTTCATTAAAGGAGCTGAATAGGATGACCAAAATAATTTATGCAATCTCGGTTTCAAAGGGAAGTATCTCATTTTCTTTACGGCTACCTTCGGACCATGGACACCATCAATACTTGAGTCCTCATCTTTATATCGAGAAGATCCGCATATGCCACACTTTTCAAGACCCTCGGTTTCATTACGAAACAACATACAGTTATTTGGGCATGCATCCTATGTCTCGTACTTGAATCCCAGGTCTTTTTTTAGCTTGTTGGCTTGGTAGTAAGACTTGGGAATTCTAGCATGCGGAAACATCCTCCCCAAAAATTTCAATAAAGCCGTGAGAGAACAATTTGTCCAACCATGAAGTTGCTTCATTTGCAAGAGTTCAACAACAAATGATAATTCGGTAATCCCAGGCGGACAATTTTCATAAAAGTCGCATTGAGCCTTTTTCATAAGAGTATAGTACTCTGGAATATCTCCGTCGGATTCAAAGACATCTTCGGTGTTATATTCCTCCTCACGCATATTGTCATGCGCGTGGGAAATACCTACTCCCTCTTGAACCATTGTAACCATGTTATCTCGAGCACTCAGTTCAACAGGTATATGTATATCATCAACTAACATATCATCCCCCGGAGTATTTATATTGCTGCTTACACCACCAAAAGTTTCTCCGTGAAAAATCCAAACCTTATATGTCTTGTCGAAACCATGCATCTCAAGGTGATCTCTCACAGTTTGTCGGGCGTGGTACACTCGATTTGCACATCTCTTATAGGGGCAATAGATTTTCGTTGTCTCAATGTTTTTATTAGCATATGCATAGTTAAGAAACCCTTCAATACCATTAATGTATTCCTTTGAACACCGATTGCGAAAATCAATCCAACTCTTATCCATGGTTCCCATCTATGAATCTAAAAAAAAAAATGTCAGTAAATTTATATTTCATAATATAAAGATAAAGAGATTAATAATGTTTTCGTAAGATGATGAAAAGCTAAAAAGATTAATAATGGCAAACATGAATTCCTAAAAAGATTAGCACATAAAAAGAGAACAATCTATAAAATAAGAACATAATTCATCACATCAATTTAAGTATTATTATGGCTAACTAAACCGAGCAATTCAAATTTGAAATATTGAAGTATTAATGCACGCATGATAATGGAAAGTATCAAACAAAAATTCACACAATCAACTAATTAACATCTACGTCACTAAACATTTACACATTAAAAAACTCACAAGGCACATACCCATTTTCATCCTCGTTTGAATCCGTATGCTCATTTTCTTCTTCACGTGGCACAAACTCGTCATCATCACCAATGATTTTTTTTTTACTCTTTGAACCACTTTTTTTATTTTTATCTTTGTTTTGAAGTGCCGAATACAATTCATGTATTCCCAATTCCTTCAATTTTTCTCTATTCTCTTCTATTCTCTTCCTCTTTTCTTTCTCGTACTCCTTCATTGTCACAAACTTTTTCTGAGAAAAGATATGTAATTAAATAAGTAATGAGACTCATACTACTTCTTTAACATGTTAATTTCATTTCTATACTTGCTCCCATAGTAGTTGTAGAACTTTAATGACTCATTTGGTTCGAGGTTTGGAAAAGAAATTTAGAATTCCCCTCATCTAGAATTACAATGTTTGGTTGGAAATTTGGGAGGAACTTAGAATTACTGGAATTTATAATTCCAACAAAATTGGAATTCTCATTTCCCCTCTAAAATGGGGGAATCCTATATTCCCGGGCATTCTAGTTTACTTTTGTGGTGAGACAAAAATACCACCTCACTGAAACTCACACATACATTATCTCTCTCTTACACACACACACACACACTCTATCTCTCTCTTTCACACACACACACACATATACACACTCTCTCTATCTCTCTCTCTCACACACACACTCTCTCTCTCTTTCTCTCTCATACACATACACACACTCTCTCTCTCTCTCACAACACACACACATAATCTCTTTCTCTATCACACACACACGCTCTCTCACATATACACACGCTCTCTCTCACACACACACACACTCTCTCTCTTTCTCTCACACTATCTCTCTCTCTCTCTCACACACACACACACACACACTCACCACACACTCGCGCGCACACACTCAAATCAAGTAGAAGGGTATTTTAATTAAATGATATTTATTCCTAATATGGGAAAATAATTTAGATGCCGAAAAAAAAAAGAATTCCCGTTCGAACCAAACAATGGAAAGGAATTCAAGATTCCAGGAACTTAGAATTACTGGAATCAAGAATTCCCATCCCTTTTCTAAACCTCGAACCAAACGATCCCTAAATCATTTTTATCCTTGCCTTTAGCTTTGTAGTAATAAGACCCAATATCATTTAACTTCATTCTTAGAAATACATAAAAAAAAAAGATCTACCAATCATAACTTTACATCAAAAACCTAATCAATCGTTCTACAAACCTCAAATACATTAAAAAAAAAAAACATTAATGGTTTGGGAGAAGAATAATTTTAGGATCTTTGAATAATTGGTTCATGCATTTAAGAATTTCTTTAAAAATTAAATAAAAAATTATTATAGAATCATTGAGCCAACATGAACCATAATGCTATATGACATCAAACAAAATAAATAGCCTATTATAGATCTTCTTATTAGGTCACATTGAAAGCTACAAAAAAAATTAAAATCAAAAAATAAGCATCCACTCTTTATTTACATTTTATATAAGTATTATACATATGGTTATTTATTTACAGTTTTATGTATATGGCATCATTAATTATGTCTAAAGAATAATTTTTGATCACCCATTGTTACCATTGTGCAACAGACTATTTACAGTAGCATATTTTGAAGAAGAAACATAATAAATAAATTAATAACAATAATTTCTATGCTGTTTTCCTCAAAAAAAAAAAGTAAAGATGAAAACTTACCATGAAAAGAAAATAACGGGAGAGATAACGCAGCTGGGGGAGGGAGAAAACGCAGCTGTGGTGGGTGGGGGGGGGGGGGGAGCGCGCCTCTGTTGGCTGGAGAAGAAACAGGGGCGTGCGTGGGTGGGTGGGGGGGGGGGGGGAGGGGGGGCGGAGTGCGCCTCTGTGCGTGGGTGGGTGGGGGGGGGGGGGGGGGGAGGGGGGCTGTTTGGGTTTGTAGGTGACGAGGGTTTTTTGTTTTTTGTTTTTTGTTTTTTGTTTTTTTTTGAGGTGGGAAGTTAGGTTAAAGTGTTAGAGCGGGAGATGAAAATAATTAGTGGTGGGAATTAATTTTTTTAGCCGTCTTATTTGGTTTATCTTTTGATACAGTAAGTATTTACCGTCTCATTTGCTTTACTTTATAAGACGGATATAATTAATCGTATCAAAAAGTGACCTTTTTTGAGACGGGTATAATTAACCGTATCAAAAAATGACCTTTTTTAGACGGATATAATTAGCAGTCCCAAAAAATAATAGTTTTTGAGACGGCTCATTATATCCGTATAAAAAAGTATGTTTTAAAGACTACATTTTGTTTGTCTCAAAAAATAGGGTCTTAAAAGCAACTTTTTTTTGTAGTGAATGCACTGCCTTTTTTCATAACTATTCAAAAGTCGAGAGAGCTAAATCTTTTATTCATCATCTCATGTATGGGAAGTCTAAAATTACTGATCCCAATCAATTGGCAGACCTTATCCTCAAATTCTATTCTGATCTTTATCATGAAACTAATTGTGACAGAGCTAAAGTGTATCTAATATTGATAATGATATTCTCATTAAAGTTCCTACTTGAGAGGAGATTCATGATGCTATTTTTTTCTATGCAAAGTAGTGGAGCCCCTGGACCTGACAGTTTTATTAGACTTTTGCATCAACAGTGTTGGGAAGTTGTCAAAAAGGATGTGGTGGGTGCTATTCAATATATCTTTTTCAATGGATGGGTCTTACCAAAATTCAATTCTAATATGATTACCTGTATTCCCAAGGAGATTGGTGCTGATAAAATCACTCAATATAGGTCTATTTCTATGGCTAATCACTTTCAAAGTAACTCCTAAGATAATTAATCCTACAGTCTCTAGAATTATTTCACCTCAGCAAAATGGTTTTATTGAGGGGTCAAGTATTGTTGTTTGCATTAGAGTGGTGTATGAAGATTTAATCTAATGGAAAGGAGAAAAAAAAATTGGGGGGGGGGGGGGTGGCTGGCGGGAATTTAGGTTTCAAAGTGGACATTTACTAAGGCTTTTGACAATATAAACTGGGAATATCTTCTTTGCGTTCTATATAAATTTGGTTTTTACCAAAATTTTGTTCTTCTAATTCTCACTCTCTTGAAGTCTGCTAAGCTATATGTTCTTGTCAATGGTGCTCCTATGGGGTTCTTTTCATGCAGTAGAGGAGTGAGGCAGGGGAGTCCATTATCTCCTATTTTGTTTTGTTTGGCTGAAGAGGTCTTAAGCAGAGGCTTATCAAATCTTTATTCTTAAGGGAAAATCAAATATATATCTCATCCTAGAGATTTGACTCCCAATACTCATTCTGTATATGCATATGATCTCATTTTCCCTAGAGTTGATTCCAAATCCCTCTCTAATCTTCTCAGTTTTATTGAGTTATATGGCAAAGCTTATGGACAATTCATGAACAAAAAAAAAACGAAGATTCTATTTGGCCAGCCTCTCTACTCATATAAGGAATAAAGTCAGTGATAATCTTTGTTGGATAATATGAATGCCAATACAGAAATGGAACTCTTTATATATCACAATAATGTCAACTTCAATACAAAAATGTCACTTCGGAATAGATACTAGAAAGTTTCAAGGCGTGATGTCAGTTTCCTAAATACAGTATTTGCCCCACACGAATAATTTCGGTATACAAACGGGAATCCGCAAATCCGTACTCAAGATACAATGAAGCAACTTGCACTGCCTGCAACTTGTATATTTGAAGACAGCCTTTGGATGCAGCAGCGCAGTCAATCAAGTTCTTATTCTTTTTATGTGCACAAAACAGAATAAGATAATTTATATCTCCTGAAAATTATAAGAGAGTAATAGCAAGGGTTGGAAATTTCGGAACTGGGTAATATCTGTTATATGTGCAAATTCGTTTTAGGCAGCGTTTATTTATAGATAATGAAAGGCTTTGTCTTCAAGAGTCATGACTGTTGGATTAACAGTCTTAATCAATTCCGAAGTGCAAAGTGCGCCACTTGCGCCTCTACAGCCCACTGCCCCGCACCCGCACGCGCGCGCGTGTGCATATGGTGCTTTGCACCGTATTGAGGTCTCTTGAATAACCTCTTAAATGCTAGATGAATTAACTCTTCATCTTCCATTTGTACTTATTAAGTGTACAAATTCTTAATATTTTTCCAATGTGAGACTCAAAGGTTGCCCACTCCTTTTATAGCTTAGTGGTGACACTTAGCTTTGTTCATTTTTCAATGTGGGACACTATCCCTTTTTATATTTGGATTAGCTTCCCACCTCTTTCTCACACTTCCAATGTGGGACAAGCTCTTAAAGCTCTTACACTCAAAAAACTCTTACTCACTTATTTTAAAAATCACCAACAATCTTGGTATTAAAGAAGGAATAGTTCCATTTACTTATTTGGGAGTTCCAATTTTTGTGACAAATCCAAATAAGAGATATCTTTAACCTCTAGATGATAGAGGCGTTGCTAAACTCAGTAGCTGGAAAGGGTAATAATTATCTATGGCTGGGAGAGTTCAACTTGTGTTGTATGTTTCCAAGGCATCATATTCTATACTTTTTAGATCTGTAAATGGCCTATTTCTTCGCGTAAACTGTTGTGCCATAAACTTTAGGAAAATGCCATGTGTCCCAAACAACTCCCCCAAATCATCCCCCAAATAGCTTTAAGTGTTATACCTTATGGTATGGGTCCCGCCAGGGCACAACTCATCAATGCTATTTGGGGGAGATTTGGGGGAGTTATTTGGTACCCATAGCACCACTCTAAACTTTATTTGGAGTGGAGACATTAGCACTAGGAAAATTGTCAGTGTTTCTCGGAGAAAAATTTGTACTGATAATGTGAGGGAGGACTTGGTTTGAGAGATGCTCGAACCCTCAATAAAGTTTCTCTTCTTAAACTTGCTTGGGATGTATTCCAAAACCTAGGCGCGGGGTTTTTACAAATGTCTAAGTTTTGACTCAAGATGTGTATTACGCGGGATCAACGATGGCCAACGTTTTTTGGGTGAGAAATGAAGAAACGCGCATTTTTTCCTGGGTTAGGGGTGAAATAATGCGCGTTTTTTGTTTTTTATAAAATAGTATTTTAGTTTGCAAATATTGAGATGTATTTTAGGGTACGTACCATTTTTATATTTTTGTTATAGTTAAAAATGTTAAAATATATTAAAAAAATGCCTAAACGCCTTTTTAAGCTTTTTTACGCCTCAGGCGCACCTAGACTTTCAAGGTTTAAGGTTTGACCTTTATGCCTCGGTCACGCGGCCGCATTTTTTAGAACCTTGCTTGGGAGTCCTTAATAACAAGACTCATTGTGCTTCTTTCTTCAAAAATAGATTAAAGTTTACTGTCAATTAGTGGGGATCCAGAATTTGAAGTGAAGTGGGGCGAAATTTTTTGACGAAGTTCGGGGGTTTGGGGGCGATAGCCCCCGAGGCGATTTTGTTGGGTTGTTTTTACTTATATTTTTGCAATTTTTATCCCTCAAAATGTTGAAGTATTAGTTAATTAAATTTGGATTCCTAAATTTTTTCATTTCGATTGCGGTCGAACCTCAGCTTAGGAGTGAACCTCAACTTCAGATACGGTTGGTGTGTTGTCTCCTCTTTTCCGTTTAAAAAATTTCTTCATTGACTTCCTATATTTACAACAAATTAATTTAATTTCAGACTAATAGATTCACACTAAATTTAATTTCGTTTCAGACTAATTTTACAGTATAAATTAAATTTCACACTAATAGATTCTAGGAATTTTAATTTTAATATTCATTATAAATGTAAACACATATAAATAAAAACACATATTTTATTTTGTTAAACAAACACATATAAACATACCTCTATCTCTATGAACAAATTCATATAAATAAACACATATATATTTTAAAGTTGAACTGGGGGGCCGCCCCGCTTCGGCCTAGGCTGGATCCGCCCCTGCTGTCAATTATAATGTTAATTATTATTGTAAATCATCCATATGGCCTTGCATAAAGGAAGTTATTCCTTTTATTAAGCTTCATTAGGGATAGATTATTTGTGATGGGAATTCATTTAATGTTTGGTTTGATAATTGGCTTGGCATGGCATCCTGTAATACCCTTGATTTTAATAAATAAAGTAAGTGTTAATTATTTGGATCGCACAAAATTTTTACATAAAATAGTCACACGTGTTGCATTGCATGGGTCATATAAGTGTCAAAAAGAATAATTTATATTTTAAGCAAATGTTCCACGTAAAAGTTTGCATGAAAATTTTTATACGTACTATAATGAGGTTGAATGTAACGAATACGAAATTTTATAACGTGTTCAGGCTTGACTTGGTGCATGCATGTATAAAAAAGGATAATAAATGGCAAAAAATTGTACTTGCCCTTAAATGATGAAATAAAAGTGCGTGAACCACTCGTATTGTGTTAGTAATATATAATAAGTGTCGTAGACATGTTTTTAGGGTTATTTTTATAAATGGGGTACAAACCTCACTTTGGTAAAATTATATTTTGGTAAGAAAATATTTTAGCAATGAGAAATCATTTTATTAAAAAATGATTTAAGTATATAGTTATAAGTATTTATGTCAAATTATAAATTATTGTTTCCTTATGGCCTTTACGTATTTATATGCGGGTATATATTTGCAGGTAATTTTAGTGATTAATTTTCCACTTCGAAATTTGTTACACATGAGTGTGTGTTTATAGGTATATGCATGTATATATTTATATAAGGGTTGGGGTAGGAGACTTGTGGATATTTTGATTTATACCTTCTAGTATATATATTGTTATATATTATATATGGTTAGCAGCTTATGATGGTAATATGTATAACATGTATGTGTGTGTTAGCTAAGGAGGAACAAATAGGGTGTATTATTATATTTTGGCTCGTTCGTGTATATATATATATGTGTGTGTGTGTGTGTGTGTGTGCGTGTCTGTGTAAGAGATGGTTTAGAATGTATATGACACCTTGAGTTTTATATTTATTTGCTCTAAGTAGTACCTGTAGGTGTGTGCTAGTGTATGCAAATAAGAAGTAGTCAAACTTTTGGATGAGTTGAACTTGTCAGGTGGGGTCATATATATAAGTTGTAGTAGGGTCTTATAGATAAAACTCTACTTAGATATAAACCTCCTACTTAACAAACTATATGAGAAACTAAAGAAGGATTCATCAAAGATTAGTCACAGCATAAAGGAATGCAGGGACTCAACCAAGTTGTTTCAACGAAAAGGCAGGAGATCAATCGCAGATTGAAGAAGCCGACTAGAGGAAGAAAATTAGATTCACCATGCAAGTTATGAGTTTGATATGTATTTATGAGACTTATTGTAATTATGAGTTATGCTATAATAATTGAGATGAGGTTACTGGGTAGCAATGATGGACCAGGGTCTAGCTAGATCTGGAGATATTTCATAATCTATCGAGCAACATCACTTGGAAACCTTTGAGGGAATTAGCTTGGAGGATTAAGAAGGATGACAACGTTAAGGCATATCTTAACCACTTAACCAGGTAAAATACCCATCTTTACTCGTGAGAGTACATTCGAGTGACCTTGATCTTGCTCGGTTATCTACCATTGAGTTTTGGCACCAAGTTGAGTATCTTTCCATAAAAGATCTCAGCGATACCATACCATGCCTAAGCATCTCAAATCAACTAACCTTAAGCAGTGGTGGTTTGGTAAGCAGCTTGTTGGTTTGGCACTGACACACTATGGCACCGCCTCACACAATAGTTGGTCATTCTAGATTTCATTAAACATTTAATGCATTTTACATGTTGGGCATGGAGGGCTGACACAATATTTGATACATCTGAGGTTCCTCTACTGTGTTTTTTAGCATACATATACCCCTAGTTATCCTTCGAGAAAAGACAACTTTTTGGAGAACGAGAGGAGACGTGATCTTTGATCCAAAAGACCACTTTGAAAGAGTTATTATAAACTAGAGAAAATTTCCTTATCACCATTAATGATTTACCCAATTATGCTTAAGAATATAAGATTTTATTAATCTTGACCATTGTTTATTCATACCTTAGTGCTTGAGATGCCTACCTGAGGTGTATTTAGAGTGCTTACTTCTCTCTCCCCCTAGCTAGTCATTTCAAAGGTTTATTTATTATCGTAAATAGATTGCATTTATTGCTTATCATTGAGTTATACACAAGAGCTTGTGAGTTAAATATCTGAGTTTATTTCTCATCATTTGGGAGTACATATATCGTTGTTTTATTGTCATTAATACAGGTTATGCCTCAATTTATACTTAAATACCCAAGCACGTAGAGAACTACTCTATTACATTTAGCAACTCTGATGGGAAGGTATTCTCTTAGCAATGACTAATGATAACATCTACCATGTTCTCGATTTTTATGTTTTTCAACATCACGAGTAACAGGACGAGAAGGTTCCTCTAGTTGAGGTTTCTCCACTTGTAGTTGTTACAAGAACTGCCTAGATAGGGCAAGCTTCCACGAGTTATGTGATGGGCCCAGTTAAAATAACCAACCTCATGGTTAAGTTTATGGAGTTTTTATAGACTCAATTGGGGATGGCTATGTTTGGGACAATGATGGACCCAAGCTCTTTAATCATACCAGCGGCACGACATGTGGTTACTTTAATGGTAATGCTTGTTCCACCCACTAGTCCCTCTACAACCAATCTTGCATCCACACCAATCATTAAAAAACATGTGGCTGTCAACGCTACATTATGGTTGCTCTACCACAGTCCAAGGCACTAGAGGTAGCTGTTTCACCTTCCGTGACTATTGAGTAGGTGAAGAAGGAGATGATGAAAATGTTAGAATTATCCTCACAAACAGCTGGTGATGTTTCCTTTGGGACGACTTTTTTACTCTTTATTTATCTACAGGAGTACAATGACGAACCTTACCTAGAGAAGTATATTCCCACAATTTTAAGAAGTTCAACGAAAAGGGGGGAACTCAAAGGTTCACATTAAATGATTTATTGAGCACCTTGGTACTAACTGCAACAATAAAAAATTATGTTTTAGGGAGTTGTCTAAATCCCTTACTGACAAAGATTACACTTGGTACTCCCATTTTGCCCCAAGAAGTATGGCAATATGCAAGGATATGCATGTACAGTTTGTTCAAAAAATAATTCTTGCTGAAGATGAGTTTACATTGACCCAGCTTGCTCGAGAGAAACAAAGATTGAGTGAAGAGGTAGTGCCACACATTAGAAGATTTAGAGAAACATCTTTTGATTTAAGAGAATAGGAAAAGGAGGCCAATCTTCTTCAAATATGTGCGTAAAGATTGCTACCAGAATATATTTGTCACTTGATCAACAAAACTCACAAGGGCACCTTTGCACCTTCACAAAAGCAGCTCGTGACAAATATTGTGTTTAAGAAACCAATAGTTTAAGTGTAAAGAGAAGGTCAGGCTCCTTGAGTTAACTACACAAATGGAGCCAAAGCACCTCAAGGTGGCAAGGAGGTAAAGAAGAATAATAATAAAAAGGAAGTTTTATCAAGAGGATCTACCTACTTTAACTTGATCTAAAAAATAATTAGTGAGTTATTATAACACAATGGTGGTATGAGGTTTGGTTTATCCTCCTAAGAATTCACCATAATATTCCCTGGGAGTAGACATTCAAGATGACCCAACCTATTGCTAAGTCCATTAGAGAGTTTGCCATCCAACTACATCATGTTTCACTCTCTGACGAATCATTGACAAACAAATATTGGCTAGGACTTTGCATGTTACTCAGTCCAATGTTAACAATAACCCATTGCCAGTACATGGGGCAAATATTGTGGCTGTGTTTGACAAAAAAGCTGAGGCTAGAATGACAAGAAAGACCGAAGAGGAAAAGAAGTTCCAACGAGATTGTGAAAGTTGTTTGGTTGGAATGTCCAATGTGGTCCTTACCTGATGAACCATTTATTAGAGATAGTGAGCATGTCTATCAAAACGATGACTCTGAGGTTAATCCTAGTCTTGCATACCAAGCTATTTTTAAGTCACTAAAATTTTCTTAGTTCTTCGAACCGGTTATCTTGCTGCAAGATAACACAATGGAGATCAAATAAAACATAATTGAGATAGGAATTAAAAATGTTATCCCAACACTAAAGTGGAGAGGACCTACATCTAGTCTGATTCAGAAATTTATATTTAAGATCACTTTCTCAGATGCTGATAGAGCAAATAGTTTCCCCCACAATCGACCTTTTACCACAACAACTATAAATGCCACGACATTTATGAGGGCACTAATGGATAGAGGCGCTTTAGTGAACATCATGCCTATGGGCTCCTTTTATGCTTTTAACATCTTAGAGACAAGATTGATAGTGATGCCTCTTTTTATTTTAAGATATAACAACCAAACTTCCAAGTCTGTTGATTATGTCATTGTGGTAATTATAGTGGGTAACATCACTACACATATTAAGTTTCACGTGATTGAGTTTGCTACTTTCTACCATTTATTGATTGGGAGAGTTTGGATGAACAACCAGGGTTTGGTTCCATTAACATACCGTCAATTTGCTAAGGAAAATGTCAAGGGGACCGAGATTGTCATTAGGTAAACAAAGAATACATTTGCCAAAGAGGAAGCTCATTTAGTTGATGTTGCCTTTTATACAAAATTAACCCAGGACACACACATTTTGATGAGACGTATCAATGAAGTTTGGGTTCCAACAATTAAGGATACATTGGGCCCGTTAGGGGATCGAGATGAGGTGATAAAGGAAATTATACATGTTGCTAAGGAAGAATGCAAGGTTGCTCCAAAACCATAAACTATCTTTAAACAACTAAAATATAGAATGAGGCCGAGGATTGACTCGATGGAGAATGAGGCAAAGCGCCAAAGCGTGTTGAGTAGGTTTTCTAGACTTAGGTTTGAGGAAGTAGCAAATGAAAGAAAGAGGAAGGAACCTACACCACTACAATGATAGTGTAAAAACGTTTTGCTCGAGGATGGACAGGTTGTGTATCGCTTTCGAAGGTGTGAGTGTGCAGTTGATGAAATTAAGGAAGCTGGCTTGCAATATGAATGTTTTTAGGTGGATAATCAAGGGTAATGTATTATCATTGATAATTTTAACATTCAAGATGTTTATAATGAAGATGAGCCCAATTGCATGTAAGAACAACCAAAACCCTAAGATCAATCAAGAGGAGGCAAGGACAATATTCACATTGAAAGATCTGGTTACTGTGAAGAATATGGAGATTACCAAGCTCAATCAAGAGTATAAAGATATCTTCGCATGGAATTATACTGAGACGCCAGAGATAGATTAAAATATGAGATATCACAAGAACGTACAAACCTGAAATGGATCTCAGAATAAAGGTTGAGGTGTAATGGTTACTGGCAACTGGATTTTTCAAGCTGAATCAACATCCAATTTGGCTTTCCAAAATTGTACCGATGGGGAATAAAGATAAAACATAGATTCGCATTTATTTATTTATTTTAGAGACCTCAACAGAGCTTGCCCCAAAGATGAGTTCTCTCTACCTTCAATTGATAGCCTGATTGATTTAACAGTTGGTCATGATATGTACAAATTTATGGATGTCTATGTGGGTTGTAATCAAATAAAGATGGATCCAATTGATGCAGAGAATACATTATTTAGAACTCCTTTGGGCAATTTTATGTACAATGTAATGCCTTTTGATCGTAAAAATAAAGGGGTAACTTATTAAGTAACTATGACGGCCATTTTTCACGACCTATTTCATGATATTTTTTAGTTCTATGTGGATGATTTGCTGATCAAGTCAAAGAAAATGGGTTCACACTTAACTTGTTTGACGAGATTCTTTAATAAATGCAGAAACTAAAAACTAAAGATGTAGCCACTAAAGTGTGCCTTTGGTGTAATGAGTGGGAAATTCTTAGTTTTTTTAGTTAATCGACAAGGAGTTCAGATGGACGAAGATAAGAAAAAGGTCATCCTTGAAATTCGATTTCCAAAGACTTAGAGAGAGACAAAGAGTTTCCTAAGGAAGATATTTTAGTTGAAAAGATTTATCCCAATTTTATTTGAGATCACACACCTATTGATAGAGCTACTACGAAAGACCACGAAGTTCAAATGGGAGGAACCACATTAAGAACACTTTAAAAAGATTAAAAGATTGCTCACTTCTCCACAAACGATGATTCTACCAAAAATTATAGTACGTTTTTTTCTTTATCGTACCTCAATTATGAGGTCCATCGCTGCACTATTAGCACAAGAGGTTAATGGACAAGAGAGGCTTGTCTTCTATCTGAGTAGGATTATCTATGGTCCTGAGGCAAGATATACAAGCATAGCGAGCCATTGTTTAGCTTTGGTATTTATTTCCCCAAAACATAGGCATTATATGCTATCATTCACTATTCATATAGTGATAAGATGTGATCCTATTAAGTTTTTATGACATGAACAATTTTGATTGGGTGAGTAGTAAGGTGGTTCCTCACATTATCGAAGTATGATCTGAAGTGTGTGGTTCCCCGTGTGATTAAGTACCAAGCTTATGAAAATCTATTGGCAATTTTTCCCTTATGTTTATCCGAGACACCTCATAAGATATCCTAGGTGATTATTTTCAAGTCAAACTTTGTGAGAAATACTTGGAGTAATGGTCTATGAAGTTTTATGGTTCATCGGCTCAAGGTATAAGAGGAGTAGGGGTGAGTTTTTCGAGAAGAAAGTTAGAGATCAATATATCATTCAAATTTAACTTTTATTGTTAAAATAATGAAAAAGTGTATGAAGCTTTGATTTTGGGGTTACTTGAGGCCCTTTGAAGAGGCACCCATTCACTCTGCATCAAGGGAGATTCCAAATTAATGGTCAAATAAGTGAAAGGTGAATATACGTTGAAGCAGCACAACCTAGACCCTTATCTAACAATCATACATAGATTAACCCACCGATTTTATGATGTTAAAATGAAGAGGCATCCAAGAATGATAAATCGGTATGCTGATGCCTATGCCATAATTGCACAGAAGGTGGATATAAAATATGAGTCTATAACAATGGTAATCCATATAAGGACAACTCTATTGTCTGTGCTCCAGCACTTTTCCACTGATGATGCCTCATATTGGAGAGGGAAAATAAGGAGAAACTGGAGACAAAATATAGAATGATAAAGCTTACTGTGGCCATCCGGTTAGATTCTTTCGGCATGAGCTCGGACCTTGAAGTCGGGAGGAAAAAAGAAGGAAAAAGGTTCCCTCCCTCTCTTTCTTCCCTTTTTTGACCCCAGATGTGTGGGTGATTCGAGTACATGGAGGTTCTCCTTTCATCACTCATGTCGGTATTTTCAATAAACCAACCTCGGATATAAAATTTATCGTTGTCAAATGGGGGTAACACACAAAGATAGAGTCGCCAACCTATTTTTCACAAAATAGGCAAAAGAATGTTGCCACCTCGAAAGAACGACATCAAGGTCAAACTAATGCATGCAGAACCAAGTGATTCGAAGATTTAGATACACTACACCAAATCTGCCCATTTGTCGAGGTCATTGACCTTGAGAAATTCACCTTGTCAAGGTCAATGACCGTGACATTTCGAGGCGAGACAACTTTTTTTGTCACGGTCGTGTCACGGTCATTGACCTTGACAAAAAACTCGCGTTTTGTGTCACGGTCGTGTCAAGGTCAATGACCGTGACACGTTTATCACGGTTTATAACCGTGACAAAGCCGTGACCCCAATTGTCACGGTCAATGACCGTGACACGTCCGTGACAACTTTGTCGCGGACTTGTCACGGTCAATGACCGTGACAATTCTGGGCAGAATTTAAAAAAAATCTGTTGGGCAGTATGGCCACCGCCACTGCCCAGCAGTATATTTGTACCTGTTATAGCAACGTTGTACCTGTTCCAAACATCATATATCCAACACAAACTAAAGATAATGCAAATATATATTCATGACGATGTAATCCAAATATTCAAAGTAAAAACAATATACATGACGATATAATCCAAATTTAATTAAAATGGACAAACTTAAAAATAATGTTACTACACTTGGATAAAACTGAGGAGGTGAGTAGGCCACACGACATACGAATTGACGCACCCACTAATATACGTCGTGCCGCATTGTTCGCGTAACCACAATAGGGAGTTCTCCTTCCCGGGTATGACATGCGTGACGAGCATCCTGGACTCCATCTCTTGAAGCACACGTCCATGGACTATTCCACCCTCGATGATATTCGGGCCCCTCAACCCCCGCCCTATCCGCTGGCCATCAAATACGTCCAATATGAACACGCTCAGCCAACCAATTATCGACAATGGTCTGTTGGAGGGCGTCAAATAGGGAAGTGGATCGTCGAAGTACGAACGTGTCGGTGATGAAGCAGCGAGGTCCACATCCTCGTCATCCTGCGCCTCGTCCTCCCGCACCTCCTCCTCCACCGCCTTCTCCTTCCCTTTCCCTTTCCCTTTACGGTCTCCACCCAACGTACGCTTCATGAATGCGTACATATCTTGGACCGTCGCCTCCAAACGGGACAGCTTCGCGTCGTGTGAATCCACCGTTCGAGCCAACCCGGTGTCGCTCGTCTCAATCCGATGATCCTCGATTTGGCCACCCGCGAGCTCACTCCCCTTGTCCTCCCTTTGCGATCAGAGCCAAGCACTTGGCTGAGTGAGTCTGTGGACAAAGATGCCTTGTCGGCATCAGACTGCGACTCATGCACTTCCTTAAGCTTTGCCTGAAACGACAAAAAGCACATGATAAGTAAAATAAGTAAACTAAAAAATTATAACGTAATTAACAATAATTAAACTGTCGGATTACTTACAATCGTGGCCGCGACGCTCGGGGACACCTCCTTGTCCTTCCCCTTCTTCGTCCGAAGAGCCACATAAGTATCGAGCCTATGTGGCTTACCCCCTGGCCCACTCCCTACCCCCTGAAATAAAATAGAGTAAAGTAAAATTAGTAAAATTAGTAAAATTAATATCCAATAATATATTTCTGTAGTTATAGATAAATTAAATCTTACCTGCATCCTATGCTCCACCTCAGCGTAAGAGGTCCGACCGGAGTAGTGCACGTCCGTCTTTTTAGCCCGATTTTCCCTCCCCGATTGGCGAGATGCCAATTGTCGATCCTCGATCTCATTGTCAATGAACTTTTGCCATTGTTCCAATGAGATCAGCTCCTTGGGCGGGACGGATCCGCGCCATTGTAAAATGGACTCTCGTGTTTTTCCAAAGTACCGTGACCGCATATTTTTCTTCCACGTCTTGTGTTGCTCCCTCAACTGCTCCAAGACGGAATCACGTAGCTTTGGATCCAAGTTGAATTGTTCCTGTCCAACATATACAATGTTAGTTGCGAATAAATATAAATATAAATATAAATTGAAATATTCATATAAATATTACCTGTAGTGCCGCCCAAACAACTAACTTGAGCTCATACGGCACCTCCTTCCAACTCATAAATCCCGGGTCGATGACCGTCTTTAGCAGCTCGAGGGATCTCGCTAAAAGCTCCGACTTGTTTTCGACGGTAATCCCAAATTTTCCATATTTGGGGAGCCTAGCGGCGGAGGAGCCCTCATCGCCTCCGCTACCACCGAACCCAGACGACATCATCATAAACAGCATCATCATCTTCGCCTTAACATCTGAAGGAGACATTTTTGCTGTAAAAAAAATGTTATTAGTACAGATAAAAAAAAAATGTTAATAGTACACATTTCGTTTTACCTAATTGAATTAATTGAATTAATAGTACAGATAAAAAAATGTTCCATCTATATTATAACGTATGTATAAGTTCCGTCAATACCATTTCGTTTCAAGTTTGTAATATTATGTTTTTTCCAAATATTTAAAGAGTTATTAAATGGGTGCCCCACCCCCACCCCCACCCACCGCCACACACACACGCACACCTACGCACACACACACACACACACACCCCACCCCTACATATATGTTAGTTGATGCCATTATATTTTTACCCTAATAAGATTCTAAAGTTATCTCAATTTATATTTTAAGTTCGTATCCATTTGTGATGTTCAAATAGTTTGAAATGTTGGAATTATATACTATTACTTTGACCATTAGTTTGTGCACCAACTAAATTGAACATCACACACACACACACACCCCACCCCACCCCACCCCCTGCCCCCCTCCACCACCCCCTCCCCCACCACACGCCACCACACACACACACACACACCACCCCACCCCACCCCCTACAAGTCTAAGGATGTTCTTGATTAAACATGGGAAATCTCACATCGTTTGCAAAAAGTTCATAGATTCTTAATCCCTAGGGTTATGGATATTAAATTTCTTTCACAATCATTGTGTGAATAGGTATGAGATCATAATTTGGAGGAATTCACGTCCAAGAAATAATTTGGATTGTGATACCCCTTGATAGACTTATATGTTTTGTTTACCCGACCGATGAACTATTTTATAATCCTATAGAATTAAGTTTTAGAATCAAGGAATTGATCAGATATTCATTAAAATCGGTTAGTAGAAAATTTATTTAACCAAGAGGGTATCGAAAACATAACGTGGGGAATCATAATATACCGTAATCAACTTTAATAATAAGAACACATTCTTTCGAGTGATTTATAAATAATTAAATTTGAGTGCAATCATGATTATTTAGTGGAATGAATCGTGATTAAATAAATAAAGGATATAAATTAGACGGTTATAAATTGGGATTTCCTAGTATTTACTTTGAATCCAGTTTATTTATTTATCTTTGGTCCCTAGTATAGTCATTGCCCAAGTACCAGGAAGAGAATGTTTTTCAGGTAAGTTATTTGTTAAGCATATAAAACTTTTTTATTCAAATGTTTAATTTTTTTAAATTAAATGTTAAAAAGTATTTTTGTATTCCTTCAAAGGTTTAAATCATTCAATGTTAGGAGTATTTTTGTGTTCATTTGTAAATATTTAGGAAACTAACACTATTCAATGTTAGGAGTATTTTTTTCTCAAATCTTTAAATGTTAGAAATATTTAGTGTATGTTAGAAATTAGGGGTATTGTATTTTTGTGTTCAATATTTAGGGGTATCGTATTTAGGGGCAATGTTAGAAATATTTAGGAGAATTTTCAAATTTCAGTGTTATTTTTTCAGTTAATTTTCAATATTGAAGTATAATTTTCTTATAATTTCAATGTCAATCCTAAAAAAATTGCCTTTGGGGCTACCGCCCCTGAACCCCTACATTGCTAAAAAAATTTCGCACCCCCTTACTAAAAATCCTGGGTCCGCCACTGCACCCCACCCCCTGCCCCCCTCCACCACCCCCTCCCCCACCACACACCACCACACACACACACACACCACACCCCACCCCACCCCACCCCACCCCCTGCCCCCCTCCACCACCCCCTCCCCCACCACACACCACACACACACACACACACCCCACCCTACCCCACCCCCTGCCCCCCTCCACCACCCCCTCCCCCAAAACACACCACCACACACACACACACATCGCACCCCACCCCACCCCACCCCCTGCCCCCTCCACCACCCCCTCCCCCACCCCGCCCCATCCCCTGCCCCCTCCACCACCCCCTCCCCCACCCTGCCCCACCCCCACACACGCACACACATACACACATATATATATACACATACACACATAAATATACAGACAAATATATATATAAATGGAAGAGAGAGAGAGAGAGAGAAATTGGACGTGAGAGAGAGAGAGAGAGCAGCGTCGAGTCGAGAGAAAGAGAGAGAGGGAGGGAACGGCGGGAGGGAAAAAAGAAGGGGGAAAGGGTTTTTGCTGAAAAAGTTGTCACGGTCGTGTCAAGGTCATTGACCGTGACAAGCCCGTGACAATTAAATTTGTCACGGCCTTATCACGGTCAATGACTGTGACAAGGCGTTGTCACGGTCGTGTCAAGGTCAATGACCGTGACACAAAACGCGTGTTTTTTTGTCACGGTCAATGACCTTGACAAGGCTGGCCGGCTGAAAGGTGACAATTTGCCCATTTTGGTGTAGTGATACAAAGTTACGGAATGGAAAGGTGTTAGGCACCCATTATGCCCCTTTGGCCTCTCGTGGGCTATGCTAATCTTCTCATTTTTCTCTATGATGTGTGTGTATATGCGAATAATATGAGTAATAAAGAATGAAATTATTCGACTCGCATCATGGAATGGACAGAGCGTATTTATCCGTAGGAGTGTAATCGAAAATAATCATAAACATAAGATGTAAGTGTTCATCAAATCACGAAGCATTATGAAAGAGAGAATGTGCAACGTCAAGTGAGACACAAATATATAGGAGTTCAAGACTTATAATACATATAAATATAATATAAAATATATGAAATGAAAGGGGGGGGACTCGAATATCTGGATTGGCCCAAGATGCATATATAGCCCAAGGGGCAAGTCAACAGTCCACGTAGTCCGAAAATAGCATAGGGGTATGGTTCAAACCATAAATCAAAAGTATGACTCCTCTTGTGTGTCTTTGCGAAAAAATGTATTTAAGTGTGAAAATGAGAGAAAATGGAAGTCTTACTTTTGGAATTTATGAATAAAACCCTCTTTTAGTCGCTTTTAGGTTTTTATTAAAATAAGTTGTGTGTAACACTACTAATAAAAAATGAAGATTATTTGATGTGATATGATGAAACAAAACTAGAAGATATCACAAGATGAGAATTAAGTGAATAATAACTCTAAAATGAATAAATTAGAAAAATAATTAGGGATGGACCTCCTTGATAGGTCTTTACTGCTGAATTTTGAATATATATGTGCTAATTTTTATAGTGGAATAAGGGCAGTGTGGAATAATGAGGTGGGTGACCAAGTGTGGTCAAGGAAATGAGGCGAGGGAATGTTCGAAATGGACTTTTTTAGAAAAGGGCTGGCTCTGATTTTGAGGAGAATGTTAGCTGAATACTGAAAGGGGCCTTACCTCCAAGGGTGAGGGTATGGACATTTTATAGTGGAATTTAGGGTTAACTGGGATGCCGAATGGCGTGCGACCCCTGACCTACCTAGCGACTATAAATCCTGCCTTACCTGGGTAAGGAAAATCACACCCTGCCGATAAGCAGGGTGTCTGGGGGTGCCTATATGCAGTCCAAAATGGATTTTTCAGAAAAAATGGACATAAAATGCAAATCATAAATTAAAATCACGCGCGGCTGGGACCACTGGAAAGGGAATTCATAGCGCTTTAAGAATCCATTGAGCCACTCTCAGGTCCTAGAGTTGATCGAAATCAGACACGGGATTGAAATAGCCCAATGGTCTTTGGACAGGGGTTTTCGGATGAAATGGATCGTATCGTCCCGAACCATAAGTCCAAATTCATGCACATAATAGACCATTGATAAAGGAATACAATGTTCCTTTAAGATTTCATTGAGGCTTTGCTCGATTTGGAGAATTAACTGAGGTAAAATGGGGCCCGAAAGTGCTTGATGGCCCCTTTGGACTAAAGCGAGTCATTTGTTCAAACCATGAGCTCGATCCGTGCATGGGATGGCCCGTTGGAAAGGGAATTTAGAGACTTTAGAGGATTCATTGAGCTTCATTGAAGTTGAAGAGTTTACCGAAATAAAATGGAGCCCTTGGAGCACCCAGTGGCCTTTATATCGGTACTTGGAGTAAAACAAGTTGTTTGTGCGAATAGTGAGGCCGATTCACACATGGGACGAACCGTTGAAAAGATGATTCAGATCCCTTAGAGAATTTTTTAATCTTCGCTCAGTTTGAAGAGTTATCATCCGGAGTCAAATGAATCCTAGGAGCGCTCATGGCCTCCGATCAGTACTCGGAGTAATGACCTTGGGTTTGTGGTGAATGGATGAGTGTTAGGGACCTAAGGAGGTGCTTAGGGGGGGTTCCTAGCATGGGGCGTCAATGAAGCCCCTTAATGGGGGATCTCGGAATAAGTGAAGGATGTCTGAAGATAGACACCACATCAATATTAGAGAGGAGGATTGAGGTCGATTATGCGGACCTGGGTACGAAGGTGAACGATTCAGAGGATCGAGGCTAATTATGTGTATTTAAAGAGTGAGATGACCTATTCAATGAGTCGAGGTCAACTCTGCGGACCCCAAATTTGTAGCGATCGATTCAGTGGGTCAAGGTCAATTCTGAGGATATAAAGGTTGAGATGACCAATTCTATTGGTCGATGTCGATTTTGAGGACCTCAAGACTGAGGTGATCGATTCAAGGGGACGAGGTCAATTTTGAAGACCTAAAGATTGAAATGATCGATTTAGTAGGTCGAAGTTTATTCTGAGGACCTAAAGATTGAGATGACCGATTCAGAGGGTCGAGTTCGATTATGAGGACCTGAAGATTGAGATGATCGATTCAGATGGTCGAGGTCTGTTCTGTGGACCTAAAGATGGGGATGACCAGTTCTACAGGTCAAGGTCAATTTTGATGACCTAAAGATGTAGTGACCAATTTTGTGGGTCGAGGTCAATTCTACGGACCTCAAGTTGTGATGATCAATTATGCGGGTCAAGGTCGATTATATGGATCCAAATATGGGGATAACTAATTATGTGAGTGGAGGTCAATTCTGAGGACCTAGAGATGTTGAGATAAATTCTACGGGTCGAGGTCAATTATGCAAACCTTAAGATGTAGCGATCAATTCTGCAGGTCGAGGTCAATTTTGCGAACCTTAAGAGTTAAAATGAATAATTTAAAGGGTTGAGGTAAATTCTACAGACCTTAAGTTATGTTTTATGGGGAGTGGCTCCGCTGGGGAAATGTGTTAATTGCAGTTCTGCTGAGGATGGTGTATAGTACTTTAGCACAAGCGCACTTTGGATTCTTTGTTCCACTGGCGAAGGTGTAGAGTTCGTTGGTGTAGACGCACTTTGGATTCTTGTGTAGGTGCACAGTTGGTTCTGTTGGGGAGTATATTGATGATAAAAGCTAGCATTGCTGGTTCTATTGGGGATTTTTGAGAGTTTTTTAACGGTTTAGTGCTTCGAAAGGGATTTTTCTCAGAGAAATATTATTCTGTACTTTGCAAGGATATTTGGGGAATTTTTATGAATTTTTCCGGTAATTTTAGGATTTTTTGACATTTTTTAGATGAAATTTGAAGGCGACTAGCGATAGGCAAGTCTAGGGAGGTGCCTACCAACGTAGGGTATGGACTCCTGGGATTTTTGGGGAAAGGAAAAGGTCATTATCGATAGGCATGACTTAGGGACTTCCGATTGACATATCCCTTAGCCTTCTAGAAAAAGGAGGCGACCCCACCTCATTTTCACACTTCCAAGCAATTGAATCTCTTGCTTTCTCTCTTTAAAAGTCATTTTTGAGTTGCTTCTTTTTTGAGATCTCAAATGATAGGTACTACCAGCAATGCTAATAACAAATCGGTGTCTATTGACAACTGGGCAGGTTTGGAGTGGAGGGATGTGGTGCCGCTTGCATTGGGCAATGATATGCCCAATACTGGTCACAACCTGTGAACAAACAGGTTGCGAACCTATGCCCTCTTACCTCAAGAGACTGTCGCTTGGATCAAATAGGCCATGATCAATATCAGTCGTTGCCTGGGGCTAAACAGGCCGCATCACTCAACCAAGAATTGGTTATTGCATGGGGTCAAATAGGTCGCGGCACCTACTCTCACATCAGTCACTTGACGGCTATCAAGTTTCTAAAAGGATTCCTTACACATCGAATCCACATGTCACGTGCTCTATGCACATGACACCATATTTATGAATTCTATAAATAAAATTTCTCACCTTACTATAGGGGACGAAAAATACTTGGTGAAGCCCTACCAAACTCTCAGCTCTCTCTCTCTCTCTGGAGATCACCACATCTGGGTGTTTACCCCCTGCCGCAATAACACTGGGTTAACCTTTATAGGCCACATCTTGAGTTCCCCAGCATAGCTAAATTTATGTATTCTTCTCTCTTCTCTCTCTTGTAAGCCTCTAATGGCATCATAATTTTATACTATATAATGTATATAATGAGAGTAGTGCACCAAAGTGGACGTAGGCTCATTTTTATAGCCGAACAACTCTATATCTAGTGTCTATCTCCTTTTACTAGCTTTATTTCAACTTTGCACTTGATACGATGGTTGAGAAGGATGTATGTCCAATTTCTCGTATCATCATTTTGGCGCTGTCTGTGGGGATGAGGTATTAAAATTCTTTTTTACATTTTAGGGTTCCTTACACCTTTTTAATCTATGGGGGCCATGAGCCGCTATCCCATGAGTGAGATCTGGGTTATGGGATTCGTACTTTTACATATACACCCCCATAAGGGGATTGTTTATTTTCAGATTTGTTTATTGGTCTTCTTTTTATGACCTCATATTTGTTTTCTATACCCCGATGATGTTACCCTACCTAGATAGTGTTGAAAAGCACAAAAGGCTATAGCCTCATGAAGGTGGGTAACTAGGGATGAGTTTTATTTACTCATTTCTAGTCTTTACACCCATGATCTAGTGTTTGCTGCCAGATTCCTGCTATTTTTTTCACATAAGGAATATTTTTCCTTGATAGACTCCTAGTAGGCCTATTCTGTACATTTTCTATGGGCTAAACTCAAGTTCTGGGTCTAATTTTAGGATCACACCCTCCACTGCGTCAGGTCGGATGTGGCTTGGCAGCTCAACTGCCTGTAGGCCGTCAGTTGGTGCATAACATCACTCTTTTCGTTCATCACCTGGGAAAAAGGGCTTATGATAAATTGTCCTGAGACTCAACTATGGTGAATTTTACCTTGATAAAGCCATGGCAATATCTATATGTTTACAACAAGTTGCAGCCACATCAATGTAGTTTGCAGATTATCAAAGATTGCACCCCTATTACTATACTTGGTTCTTTATCTAGATTCCTTGATTTCTCACCACTGTTTAGTTCATCTCATAGTATATATTTCTAAAGATTGATATAGAAGAATTCATGGAAGGAAGCTCTAGGCCAGGTTCACAACAGAATGAAGAAATAGCCCAACTGCTAAACTATATCAACCATCTGTATGAGAGTCAGGCCTCTCTCCAAGGCCAAGTCAAACTCCTGGCACAGAGGTTTTTGATGCTGAAGTCCCCAACCTTCACCTCCATGCATAAGGCCATAGTAGTAGATGCCGCAGAGGATAAGGCCACAGCCAAAGACCCTAAGAAGAGGAGGCAGGAAGATCCTAAACCAGAGAAGGTTTATGAAAACTACACCCCACTGACCATAAGTGTTGAGGACCTCTTTGAAAACATCAAGGAGGACATATTATTGAAGTGGACCGAGAGGCTGAAATCCCCTCCCCACAAGAGAAATTGGGCCAAGTGGTGTAAATTTCATCAAGACTATGGCCATAAAACCAATAGCTATTTCACCTTGAAAGATGAAATTGAGAGGCTCGTCAGGCAGGGGATGTTCCAGCGATTTACAAAGGGCGTCGCCTACAACTGAAAGCGCATTCCTAGTTTTAACTTCAAAGCATTTCTATTTCTATTTTTGTGAATCACTTTGTAGTTCCTGCCTATAGACTTTGTATTTTTTAACAAAGTCAAATATATATATATAAATACATGAAAGGTAGATTTAGTAATACTTTATTTCTTGTTCTGGTCATCTAAAATCTCATGAAAGACCTTCGTCTTAAACAAATTTCAAGGGAAGAACGATAAATTATCTCGGACTGCAATTTGTTTTGAGAGAAGTCTACGGAGGAAAAAGGGCGACGACCTTAATTATCCCATAACACCCCTCACGATGCATAAACCTACAGAAGTATAGGATGCTTATGTTCGTAAAGCCAATCTTCTTTCGGGATACTTCTATTAACCTTAGGAGCTTAAGATACCCCTCTCATCTTTCGAGATGTGTTAATCATCCTTGAGGGCTCATAATACTCATTATTAGCCGTGGGTGGCTTTATTGACAACCTCGTCCGCGGAGGCTTGAAAATACCTAGCTTGGGGAGTTTTAATAATACCTAGCCTAGGGAGGCCTGAAAATACCCATCCAGTCATGGCTGGCTTATTGACAACCCAGTCTGGGAAGGCTTGAAAATGCCCCAAGACAAAGGAAGAAAGGAAGCTGCAGTCAATTGAAGAAAAGTGGGCCAAGGACATTATTGTTTGCGATAAGGGAAATTATTCCCCATAGTCCACCGGTCCAACAGTGCTGTAACAAAATTTCCAATCTTAGTTCTTAAGATTGCAGAAGGGAGATTTTTATCTAGCCATCTTCTCAATGGCAGCGGCATACATTAATGCTTGAAGAATTATCTGAAGCCTATGGTCGCAGCCTCTTGGGCCCCAGTCAAATTTCAATAAGATCCACACAGATGGAGCCTATCACTAAAGTTTGCAAGCATATGAACTCTAGTCTAAATGAATTGTGCAAGCATTCAAGGTTAAAAATGAAATAAGGATTCAGTCTGTTCAAGACAATCACAAACGGTATGCAAACAAAGATGACAGAAGCCTTGTGTAAGTATAAACAAATGTTTAATTTTCAGTATAGATTACAAGATGATCACTATGGTCGTAACCCTGTATGATTACACATAGAAATAGAATATGGCCACAGCCCAAAAAAGATTACAAAGAATCAAAATAGATTGAAGTCAAATATGAGGCCACATCTTCATCTTCATCTTCATCTTCTCCATCATCTCCCGCGGTCTCAGTCACATCATCATCGACATCCTTTATCCATTTCCTAGCTCTTTATTACGCAACAGCCCTTAATTATGCCACATACTCAATATGCTCAACATCACTGAGATCCTAGGCAAGGAATTTTTTCTTAAATTTGGGGAAGTTTTTAAACACCCTTTGCCTTAGATCCTAGAAAACGCAGAGGTAGGCATTGTTATTGGTAAAAAAAATCCTTTGAAGTCTTTTAAGTAGCCACATCATCATCAGCATCCTTCTTTAAGGCTGCAACATAATCATTGTCCTTCTGTTTAAGGGATGCGACATGCTCATTATTAAGTCTTTGAAGTTTTGCGGAGTGTCTTTAAACCATTTTTTCATTATTTTTTTGTCCCAAGCTAAACTTGTATTCCAAGGATATAAGTTTCCTAGTAGCCTCTGCAGCCTTAGCCTCAGCAGCTGCTATGGATTCTATGGCCTTAACAAAATTTTGCTCGGCTTCATTTTTGCTTTGATAGTAGCTTCCACATCCATTTTCTCCGCTTGAAGGGATACAGAGGAGGAGCTATTATCTACTGCAAAGGATGTAGCCCTAGTACTTTCAAGTTCATCCTTATGTCTTGTCTCCATAGCTTGATGCTGGCTATACAACTTCTCATACCTAGATCTCAAGGCCAAAGTAGACTCTACAACCTAAAAAGTTAAGTTCCAAAGTCAGAACTATGAAGATAAAATATGTAGAAGGAAAAAAATGATAGAATAATACCCTCATCAAACTATGATGGGTGAAATCCTCCAGATCCTCTGCGCCCTCCTCAATAAGACGAGAAATGTCAGAAGCCTCAGTGACCCTTTTCATTCTTAAGACGACTGTGTGCATTGTGTCCCAAGGATATTTAGGATCAGGTTGCCTTAATTGAGGCTACGAACGACCCTCCAAAAACTTTCTTTAGGGAGTTGGCAAATATAAATTGATAGCCATCACCCTCCGCAACGAGCTACTGATAATGGAAATGTGAATAGGGTTATCCTCACGAAATTCAGCACTAGTGGCCATTAGACCGGTCGTGGCAAGTTTTTCCCCAACGTCATCATCCATTGGGGGTTCATTTTGTTGACCCACTATCACGGTGCCTTCAACCATGGCTGCATCTTTTTCAAAAATAGGGTTGGCCTCAGTTTCAACGGTCGCAGACCCAATAGTAGTTGTGGTTCCCTCCTTCTCTTTTTTTCCCTTCTTCCTAGCAGTCTGGTTGAGGCCAAAAGTGGCCTCATCCATTTCATTAAGTTGAACCACAAGAAGTTAGTGGTCAATCTCCTCAACACTCTCTAAAGAAGAAAATCAGTTAAGAACAAATGCAGAATACAGGCCGCAGCAAAGCAATGTAGAGAAATATTGAAGTTACCTTCCGCAACCTTTTTCTTGGGTGGGTGCTTGGATGAAAAATATCCTTGTTCAAAGATGGATGTAGAGGTAACAAGGTCAGAAATATTTTTCTTTTTATTACTCAAGTTGGTCGCGTCCGCTATCCTCTTTACCTGCCTACTGTTGAGCTTTAAGCTGTCAAGAGTTGTACCAAAGTGTTAGTATGTGACGTAGAGAATAAAATAAAAGGGTAAAATAAAAGTATTAGCAAGAGTAAAGGCTGCGATAGTTGAATACCTACTTTTGAAGGACGTACCCACGTCCGCGACATCCTAAAGGATTTTTCCCTTTCACTTTCGTCAGGTAATATTTCCCAGTTATCCCCGAACACGAAGAAAAAATTTCCTTTCCAGTTTTTAATGCTAGTAAGCCTGTCGACATACAAATATTTATCTCCACTCTACAGTGTGAAGTAATAATACCATGAAAAATCATTGGAGTTCTCCTTTGGTCTATAGAAATAGAAGAACTCCACAGGAGTAATGTCTCTGTTGAAGTACTTTTACCAAAGCATTAGAGCAGCAAGGATGGCCCTCCAACTATTGGGGTCCAGTTGGGCCAGGGCGAAGTGATGAATGTTGAAACAATACCACTAGATGAGGTGTTGACAAGCTCAAGAAAGTGAAAACTATGGCAGTACAAGAGTGTATATATAGAAGGAGGTGAGGAGAAGAGGATGAACACTTATATGTAAGTGGTTCATACAATCTAGCCTACGTCCACCACGAGTGTGTGAATGATATCACTAGATGAAGGTACTAACGACCATAGATATAATCTCTCAAGATTTCTCTCTCAACTGTGTAAACTAACAGAGTTTTAGCTAGGGTTGCAATTTTGGATCCCTTTACAAGGTAGAGGATGACCTCTATATATAGTGCTTGGGGGGGGGGGGTGTAATGTACCCCCAAAGCATGCAATGAGCATGTGAATGAGGGTCGAACCAGTGTGAGAGTGACACATGGCTGATCTTATGTAAATCATGATGACCTCAATATTTCCTCACGTAGAGGGAATGATTCGGTTATAACATATTTGTCCACGTGTTCCAAACCATACATGTGCTTGTAAATGCTCGGCCCTGTGTCTTTGATTGGTGCAGCCTCGGCCTGGACGAGTACGAGGTTGACAAAGTTGGACTGTTGCTTTGTCCAAGGTAAATATCCATTATGAGCTCGGCTAGAAGGGCTGGCCGAGGTTAAGTATGAGGTTGTAACATCGGCTGAATATGACGCTGGCAGTGGATTAAACCCACGAGACATTGTTGATTTTGATTGACGACTGCAACGTCGGCTGGGACTGATGATGATGTTGGGAGATGATTGAGCCCATGAGGCCTTGTTGACCTTGACTGACGACCCGACGAGGTTGATGTATGAGGGTCTGACCTTATGAAAGACGACCTTGTTGATGGTTGTCATAATCTTCTGTCACCTCGGCTGTGAGACTGGCCGAGGTTAGTTACTCTGAGTAAGAGGGTGCACTTTGAGCATATCAATCACCCCTAGCCCTTAGTCTTCTATGTAATTAGATGACTGAGGGGTACGTAATTAAGGCCGAGGCTAGATTTCTTGGGGTGCTAATATTCTCTTGCCACTTGTCACTTGCTGAAGTGAGGAGCGTGCTTATCAAGGCATGATGATTCTAATTTCCCCATTGGGTTCTTTTGGGAAATGATGGGGCATTGGGACTTGCGCCCGATCATTGCATAGGTTTAAAAGCCTCTATTTCCTTCTATTTCTTTCCATATTTTTCCCACCTTAGCTTTTCTTTGCAACTGCAACCTCCTTAAGACCTCCATTGTTGGCTGCCATTTGAAGGTCTCCTTTACTTCTAAACATCTTCTCCTCTATTTCGCAATTAGTCAGGTACCATCTCCACCTTTTTTTTTCATTTTCAGCCCGTATTTGTCATTTCTGAAATTTCGGTGGGTTTTTGCATTTTTCGGCGAGTGGTTTCCTCCAGTATTGGTGGTTGTGAGGTTAGGGCAGTAGTGGTTGAGTGTCTTAGGGGCAGTTGTAGGTATCTCAAAGTTTATTTCATCCAGAAACAACCCTCTTTTAGGTTTTCGGTGAACCTCCGATCACCTTCTCCGGCGACCTTGATCTTGAGTGTTCTTAGTGTTCTTCATTAGAAACTTTATAACTTCTCTTTTTGATCCTTTGTTTAGATTGAACAAGTTGTTTGCCTGTTTGTGGTTTTGGGTCCAAGTGTAGTGTCGTCTCTCTTATGATTAGAGCCTTGTACCAACTCATAGTAGAGTTCCCATCTCTTCGTGAGAAGACCTTCGAAAAAATTAGGCAAATAGAGATAGCCCATGAGGAAGCTTGTAGGGCTGAGGTCTTTCCTCTCAGACCCATATTTCCTCCACCTCTGAAGGTAATCTACCCTAAGCCAGCCGAGCCTGCTGAGGTTCCTATGAACCCAACACCAATGTCCGAGTTCGAGTCATCCTCCTCAGACCTCATGTCTATAGGCTCTTTTCAAGAGGCTATGGATTACTCTACTAGGCAGGGTGAGGTCCCTGAAGAAGCCGAAGTTTCGAGCCGTGACTCATCTCACCAAGGTTTTAGCACCTCACATAGGTATTCTGATGTTGAAATCATAGGGCCAAGTGTGTCCATTCCACCACCCATTGATGTCATTCCTTTGTCGACTGACACTGGGGCTGAATTTTCTCAGAGGTTTCCAGGTGGTATTCCTGCACCTGCCCAGGACGATGTTGCTGGGGATGATGATGATGGTGAGGGGAGTGATATTGATACATCTGAGGCAACGGATATTGAGAGCTCCGTCAGCGAGTACGACCTTCTTGCTTTTAGGCATCTTTATTCCTTAAGCTCTTCCATCGTCCTTAGGAAACCTCTAAGGGACGAGAGGGCCTTTAATGGCTGAGATGGAGAGATATGCATTTATGAGCAGATGTTTAAATTAGGCTTTTGCCTTCATATCCACCCTTCCATCAGAGCTATACTTTCCCATATTAATCTAGCCCCTTCCCAATTATCCCCAAATGCTTAGAGGGTCATGATTGGGTCCATTGTCCTTTGGAAGGATGTCCACCACTCAGACCTTCCAGTTAGGGTTTTTACTGGATGTTATGTGCCCTCCTCTGCCAAAAACCACCATAGCTATTACCACTTCTTAGCTAGGAAATTAGAGAAGAAAATTATGTTGGTTACCTAGACTTCAAACCATAATTGAAAACTTTAGTATTTCTTTGCCTCTGGGGTATGGGAATTTAGTCCAAATGAGGCCTCTGGAACGTCTATTCCAAGAACCACTCTGAGATGGGGAAAGGTCTCCCTTGCTACGAAAGCCGACCCTGGACTTAGCCAGGACAATCACCAAAAAGTTGAGGATCTTCGCGATCAGGGTCGTCTTGTAAAATAAGAACATCTGATGACCCTCTCAGACAGGCTTGGGGGGTGGTCCATTAATAGAGATCCGTAATTCTTAATTTTTCATAAGTTATACCTCTTACTTCTTATATCTCTGAATTACTAACTCAGATACTTGTTTCCTTGTAGAGCGCCCTAAAGGTATATCCGACGACCTTTGGGAAATGTCTGCTCCAGGTCTAGTGAAGCTGATGCAAAAGATGGGTGGCAAAAATGTGCCCCCTCCTATAACCAAGAAGAACGTCGGCACTTCCCTGGCCAATGTTACCAAAAAGAGGAAGAGCACCGCAGACCCAGATCATCTGAGGCCGGGAAAGACTCAGAAAGGGGATCGTGCCATTCCTATCTCTGCAAACAATACCCTGACTGCTTGTCTTGCTCAGCTGAAGATCAATGATAGCCTCATTGGCCATAACTTGAAGGCTACCGACGCTATCGGCACCATAATGACTGAAGAGGATAAACGCTTCTTGCACTCCTTAGGCGTCCCGTTGTTAGCCGAGTTTGATCTCTATAAGTCCTTTCAGGTACTAGTTTTTGCTGATTTGAGCAAGTGTAACCTATGATTTCTAGTAGTTATAGCTCATATATTTTTTACATCTGATTTTCTTCTATAAGGTGTCTTGTCCTTCCATCACCTCGTTGACTGGACTCTAAAGAAGTTGCCCCTTATAGAGAAGGGCCAAGAAGCTGAGCAAGTTCAGGCCTCGTTAAATGCAGAGGTTGAAAGGCTGAAGGGGGTCATCAAGCAGAGGGATGACGACATGTCTAAACTCAATAGGGACCACGACAAAGCTCTGAAGGCTAAGGACGATGCCCTTTAGACTAAGGTGAATGTTGCAGTCAAGGATACTTTAGAGGATGATGCAGAGAAGACCATTGAATATTATAAGGTCTCTGATGAATTTGTTAGTTTTGGCTTTGAATACCTTAAAAGAGGTATCAAAGTAACTAGCAAATAGGCAACCAGTAAGGAGAAAGAGTCAAGGAGCCAAACTGCTTCAGACTTTGAGGGTCTTGGATTTGGTAACCCCTATTTTGCTCAGGACTTGCAAGAGGTTGAGGAAGCTGATGATGCTCCCCTAGAGGCCACTGAGACCAAAGATGATAATCCTCAGGATGATGGAGACGAGGTGATAAACGTCGTCCATGACGACACGACTACAGCTGCAAAGACTTGGGCCTTTTTCTTGTGAAGCTTTAAAAGTTGTAATTTTGATTTCCTTTTTGTACCTCTTAGCTTTTATGAACTCCGATGGCATCTTGGTACATCTGATCTGTAACTCTCTTGAATGTTGTTCAATAATAATCATTAATCCCATCTTCTTCAGATTATATTGCTTATTTCAATGTTATACTTAAATGTATTACCTCCTTGAATGTTTGCCTAGGGTCTGGGGTCACCATAATATGATGTTCCACCCCATAGATTATCACCAAACTAATGATGTTCAAGGTCAGAGGTCACCATATAATGATGTTTACCCTCATGAATTTTTCACCACACGGTTGATGTTTAAGGTCTGAGGTCACCATAATATGATGTTTACCCTCATAAGTTACCACCAAACTAATGATGTTTAAGGTCCGAGATCACCATAATATGATGTTTACCCTCATATTTTCATCAAATTAATGATGTTTAAGGTCTGAGGTCACCAAATTATGATGTTTTACCTCATATTTCACCAAATAAATGATGTTTAAGGTCCGAGGTCACTATAATATGATGTTTTTCCTCATGAATTTTTCACCAAACGGTTGATGTTTAAGGTTTAAGGTCACCATAATATGATGTTTCACCTCATATTTTCACCAAACTAGTGATGTTTAAGGTCCGAGGTCACCAAATTATGATGTTTCACCTCATATTTCACCAAATAAATGATGTTTAAGGTTTGAGGTCACCATAATATGATGTTTACCCATGTAAATTACCACCATACTAATGATTTTAAAGGTTCGAGGTCACCATAATATGATTTTTCACCTCATATTTTTATAAAATTAATGATGTTAAAGGTATGAGGTCACCATAATATGATATTTCACCCCATATTTTCACCAAATTAATGATGTTTAAGGTCTGAGGTCACCATAATATGATGTTTACCCTCATAAGTTACCGCCAAACTAATGACGTTCAAGGTCTGAGGTCACCATAATATGATGTTTACCCTCATAAATTATCACCATACTAATGATGTGAAAGGTATGAGGTCACCATAATATGATGTTTCACTTCATATTTTTATCAAATTAATGATGTTAAAGGTCCGAGGTCACCATAATATGATGTTTCACCTCATATTTTCACCAAATTAATGATGTTTAAGGTCTGAGGTCACCAAATTATGATGTTTCACCTCATATTTCACTAAATAAATGATGTTTAAGGTTCGAGGTCACCATAATATGATGTTTCACCTCAAGTTACCACCAAACTAATGATGTTTAAGGTCTGAGGTCACCATAATATGATGTTTCACCTCATATTTTCACCAAACTAATGATGTTTGAGGTCTAAGGTCACCATATAATGATGTTTCACCTCATATTTTCACCAAATTAATGATGTTCAAGGTCTGAGGTCACCATATAATGATGTTTAGCCTCAAGTTGAACTAATGATGTTTAAGGTCTGAGGTCACCATAATTTATGTTTCACCTCATATTTTCACCAAATTAATGATGTTCAAGGTCTGAGGTCACCATAATTGATGTTTCACCTCATATTTTTACCAAACGAATGATGTTTAAGATCTGAGGTCACCATATAATGATGTTTCACCTCATAAGTTACCACCAAATTAATGATGTTTAAGGTCTGAGGTCACCATAATTGATGTTTCACCTCATATTTTCACTAAATTAATGATGTTTAAGGTATGAGGTCACCATAATTGATGTTTTACCTCATATTTTCACCGAACTAATGATGTTTAAGGTCTGAGGTCATTATAATATGATGTTTCACCTCATATTTTCACCAAATTAATGGTTTAAGGTCTGAGGTCACCATAATATAATGTTTAACCTCATATTTTCACCAAATTAATGATGTTTAAGGTTTGAGGTCACCATAATATGATGTTTCACCTTATATTTTCACAAAATTAATGATATTTAAATATAATGCAACAAATTATTGGCACATAAATTGCTATCTTTTCATTAACATCCTTTGCATAAACTGGTACATGTATTACAAAAGGATAAAAACAAACTGCAACATCATATGTAATATTTCTTCAAGTGGTCAGCGTTCCAAGGGTTGGCGAAAGGTTCTCCTTCGAGGTTTTCTAGACGATAGGTTCCAGACACAACCTCATCAACTACTCTGTAAGGGCCATGCTAGTTTGGATGGAGCTTATTTGCTTTTTTCAACGTCTTCTTTATGACTAGGTCTCCTATAACTATAGGTCTTGATTTCACCCTTTGATTATATAATTTTGTGGTTCTCTGCTGGTATGCTGCTTGTCTTATCTCTGCATCCTCTCTTCTTTCCTCGATCAAATAAAGATCAAGTCTTCTCTCTTCCCCATTCCTCTGAGGGTCATAGGTCTTAACTCTATGAGTGGGAAGCCCTACTTCTGTAGGGATGACAGCTTCTGAACCGCGTGCTAACATAAAAGGAGTCTCTCCCATTGGTGTTCTTACTATCGTCCTGTAGGCCCACAACACAGCATATACCTCCTCTTTCCATCTCCCTTTATCTTATTCCAAACTCTTCTTTATCCCATCAATGATTGTTCGATTTGTGACCTCAGTCCGACAGTTTGCCTGGGGTCGGCCAGGAGAAGAGAAGAACTGCTTGATCCCTACTCTTTCGCAGTATTTATCTAAGGAAACATTCTTGAACTGGGTTCCATTATATGAGATGAGGGTATTTGGAAGACCTTACCTGCATATGATGTTCTTCCAGATGAATTGAAAGGTATTCTACTCCGTAATTATGACATTGGCTCAGCCTCTACCCACTTGGAGAAGTAATCAATTGCCATGATCAAAAATCAATAATTGTTCACAACTCTTGGCAGGGGTCCTACCAAATTAATGCCCTATACTGCAAATGGCCAAAGTGAGCTGATTGACATCATAGGTTGATGAGGCTGATGTGGGATGGTGGAGAATATCTGGCAGTTATCACATTTCTTCACGTATGCAGCTGCATCTTTGGCCAAGGTTGGCCACTAGTACCCCAGAGTGATTATCCTCTTAGCTAAAGGTCTTCCTCCTATGTGACTAGAGCAAGAGCCCTTATGCACATTGTGTAATATGTACGAAACCTCTGAGGGGTGTACACATCTGAGGAGAGGGAGTAGGAAACCCTTCTTGTATAAGACATCTCCCACAATTGAGAATTTGGCAGCTGTGAACCTCAGCTTTCTTCTTTATGACTTTGACTCTGGTAGGTCTGTCTCTCTAATGTATCTAATAAGAGGATCCATCCATAAGTCTCCCATATTCAACTTAAGGAAAGGGCTGGCAACCTTTTCTTCTTCTATGGTCGACTTGAGCAGAATCTCATGCGGTGCTATTCTTCTTATGTCTGTGATGATACGCAAATATTGCATATTTCATCCCTCGAACCTACTCATTTTATCCCCCTCGAGTATCTTATTCCCTATATTTATGCTCGTTAACTAGACAACCTCGAATTTCTACGTTAACATATTCTGCAGGGGTTAGTTGAGCTTTTATAGGTAATTGAATGCTAAGTGTGAAGTTCGGACGCATTCCGCTTGATTTTCATACGCAATCACACGTTCAAGGGCATTTTAGTAATTTCACAGATTGGGCACCTGGTCCAACATCTACACGGAAGTTGTATCCCTCCTCGCAAGCTTCACTTGGCCGTGAACGGTGCGCAATTTCGAGTTCGTATGAAGAAGTTACGGCGATTCTAGCGGACGAAAAATGCAAGCATACAAAAACAACAATGCAGTGGCTGATACCTGCTTGATCGATCGATCGACGATTTTGGTAGATCGATCGATCCTTCCTGACAGTGGGATATTTTGTTCTTGATCGATCGATCGATCCCCTGTTTCCAGGAGATATTTTGCCTTTTAATTTCTTTTCTTTTTTCTTTTCTTTTCTTATTCCAACTTACTATAAATACCAATTTTTGTTGTAATATCATAGATGAACATTTTAGGATAGATTTTAGCTTAGAATAACCTAGGGTTTAAGGGTTTTGAAGAGTTCTTCTTTGATTCTTCTTGGTTTGACACCCCATTTGGGTTGAATGTTGCACTATTCATCATCCTTTCCATTAATATAGTTTGTATTTCATTCTTTCTTGCTTTCTAATTAGATTTACATGCTTTGTTAATTAGTTTACATGCTTTGATTTACTTGCTTTCTAGGTAGCTTTATTGCGTTTATTTACCTCGCTTTATTTACCGCGTTTTTTAACATGCTTTCTAGGTAATTTAAATTAGGCTGTGTTTGAATGGAACTCACTCAGGTTAACGCATTGCTTTGCTTGGTGATAGTGTTTACGGGTATATTTCGGGTGCGTTGTCCTAGTTATTACGCTTAGGAGATTTGATGGGGCATATCATGTATGTCCCGTGCTTCCTACCTTTCGCGCGTAATTTTCGAGATATTTGTTGATGCCAAAATCTTATTAGGATTTTATGAGGATTTAGGGGGTGACAACCATTGATTTAATTAACTGTCAAAACGAGACGCATTTGTAATAACTCGTCGACCCATGTAACCATTTTATACAAATTAACCCGAGTGAGGGATATTGACGCAACCTATAGTTTTACTCGCTTTCTTAATCTAGTTTAATTACCCTTGACTAGATTAATCATTTCACTTTATGCATCTTTTACTTTTTTAGTTTGTAATTCATCTTTACACTTTTATTTCGGAGTACTAAATCTCATAAATTCTAGCAACTCGTCCATGTGAATTTTCAATACCCGACTTACCGCTAGACTTTCCCTGCAAGTGTAGTTGTAACTTAGGTTTTGGTATTGAGTAGGCGAAACGAAAACAACGACTAGCATCTTTACACGCGCTACCTTTCGCACTCGATCAAAATGGCACCATTGCTGGGGACTAGTTTATTTTAGACTTTATTTGATTTAGTATTTCATAGTATTTTCTTTCTATTTGTATTATTTTCTAACATTTTTTGCAGGACTTCCACATTTGAGCACTTAGAAATGACCGAATTTTTCTCGTGCGCACTTACTTTGTGGAATTCGCCACTTCGAGCCATTTTTGGGGTAAGCATGTCTTATTCCAATTCTTTCGGTGATCCTTGTTATAATTCTCAAAATTCCAGCAAACATATGAATTTCGGTGAATACTTAGAATCCCAAAGTATAACAAATTCAAATATGACTTTGGGCGAGTATAACGAAAGTCAAAACTTAGGTTATTAGAATTTTGATAATGATGATAATGATGATAATGATTTTGGGCATTTACCTATTTATAATAGGAATTTTGAAACGAATTGCAATAGTTTTCAAAATTCCTATCATAATGAGGTTTCATTTAAGTCCGATGGTAATTTTCAAAGTTCCCATTCTTATGTATCCGCACCTCGACCCATGAGATTCGGTGAGGGTTTGCGTATGTATGAGAATGAAAAAATTGAAAATTATCATTGGACTTAACCGAAACCTCATTATGATAGGAATTTTGAAAATTATCGCAATTCGTTTCAAAATTCCTATGATAAGGAGGTAAAGGCCCAAAATCATTATCATCATCATCAAAATTCTAATAACCTAAGTTTTGACTTTCGTTATACTCGCCCAAATTCACATTTGAATTTGTTATACTTTGGGATTCTAAGTATTCACTGAAAGTCATAGGTTTGTAGGAATTTTGAGAATTATAACAAGGATTACCGAAAGAATTGGAATAAGAGTATGTCCTTGTTGCTGAGGCCAGCCTTGCTAGTGCATCGGCTCGACTGTTGTCTTACCAAGGTATCCTCTTCATCTTCACTTCTTTGAAGCTTTCTAGCATCATTCTCACCCTCTTCAGGTACTTGGCCATCCTTTTATCTTTGGCCTCATACACTCCCATGACTTAGTTGACGACCAACCTTGAGTCACTGTGGACTAGGAGTTGGCCAACACTAAGGGCTTTTGCCAAGGAGAGACCTGCTATTAAATCCTCATACTCTGACTCGTTGTTCGAAGCTTTGAAGTTGAACCTCAGCGCATATTCAATATCGATACCATCTGGTTCTGAAACTATCAGCCCCGCTCCACTTTCATTTTCACAGGATGACCCATCAATGAAGAAGTTCCAAACATCTTCATTTTAAGAGAAGTTCCCCTATGACAGGGTCCCTTGCCTGAAGAGGTACTTGTCTTCATCATTCTCAACCATTATTTTTCTGGCTTTGCTTGACTCAACCTTGTCCGGATCGTGGAAGAAGTTTCTATCTGGTTCATCTGCAGCCTTTTGACTATCTTTAGTCTCAACCTCTTCCCAGGTAAACTCTGCTACAAATTTTGCGAGTGCCTGCCCCTTGATGGAAACCCTGTGTTGATAAGAAATGTTATACTCCCCCAACTCGATGGCCCAGGTCATCAGCCTACCTGACTTCTCAGGTTTATGGAGGACCTGTCTGAGTGGGGAATCAGTTAGGATGGCCATATAATGGGCTTGAAAGTATGGCTTTATTTTTCTAGAAGCATGTATCAAAGCATAGGCTAATTTTTCCATCCTAGGGTACTTTTGTTCAGACCCTTGAAGATCTTTACTATTGAAGTATACTGGGCTATGCACTCCATCATCTTCTCTTACTATTACAACACTAATGGATGATTCGGAGACAGCTAGATATACTTATAAATTTCCCCCCAAAATGGGTCGAGATAGGAGTAGTGGGGATCCAAGGTAGGAGTTAAGCTCCTTGAAATCTTTGTCGCATTCCTCATCCCATTCGAAGTCCTTTCTAAGAACTTTAAAAAAAGGAAGACACTTGTTCGTAGCTCTTGAGATGAACCCGTTAAGTGCAACAACTCTTCCGATTAGCCTCTGAACGCCTTTAATAGTTCTGGGTGTCTTCATTTCTAGCTAGGCCTTGATCTTCTCAAGGTTATCCTTTATTCCCCTCTGATTGACGATGAATCCCAAAAACTTTCTTGCTCTTACTCCAAAGACACATTTGGTCGGGTTAAGCTTCATTTTATACTTATCAATGGTGTCAAAAGTTCTTTCGAGGTCGGCCACATGAGTGTCGGCCTTTAAACTCTTCGTCAGCATGTCATCCACACACACTTCCATGGACTTGCCTATCTGTTCCTCGAATATCTTTTTTACGAGGCGTTGATAAGTAGCCCTTGAATTCTCCAGCCCAAAGGGCATGACCTTGTAGCAATAGGTCCCCTTATCTGTGATGAATGTTGTCTTCTCCGAGTCTTCCGCATTCATGAAGATCTGATTATACCCTGAATATACATCCATAAAGCTCATAAGGTCATGTCCTGCTGTGGCATCCACCATCTGATCAATATGAGGCAGGGGAAACTATCTTTTGGGAAAGACTTTCTTCAAATCAGTGAAGTCTACGCACATCCTCCACTTTTCATTTGCTTTCGGCACAATAACAGCGTTAGATAACCACTTAGGGTATATAACCGCTCTAATGAACTTGGCCTCTTCAAGCTTTCTGACCTCTTCTCTGATGACATCATAATTTTCTCTCGAGTATACTCTTCTTCTCTACTTGATGGGCTTAGCGTCTGCTATAACATTGAGTTTGTAGCATATAATCTCAGGGTCAATACCTGGCATGTCTGCATGGCTATAGGCAAAGATACTTGGTCTCTTCCTTAAGAGCTTCAACAGCTCTTCCTTGATCTCTGGTCTTAGGGCTCTACCGACTTGGACGGTTTTTTTCGGTTCGTCCTCATTGAGGATGATGGATTCTACCCCTTCCACGGCCTCTCCCTTCTTGAGCTTTTTTTCATCCCTAGGATCAGTGTATCGATGTTGTACGTGGTTGTTGCCCTCTTATGAGCCTCTCTCTTTTCCACAGAGTTGAAGTAGCATTCTCGTGCCGATGTTTGGTCACCTTGCACTTCCCCTACCCCATACGGAGCTGGGAATTTTAGCATTTGGTGGACCGTTGAAGGCATGACCTTAAATTCCTTGAGGGCTACTCGTCCTATGATGAGGTTGTAAGCTAAGAAGATGTTTTCATCCATCACGAAGAAATTAATTTTTTTGGTCAACCTCTTAGGCCACTCGTCTCCCATTCTAACATCCATCTCATACATACACAATGGATGAACTTTTTCACCGCTAAAGACGATTAAGGGATGATGATAAGAGACAAGCCTAGCTTTATCGAGGCCTAGGATCTTAAAATAGGGCCAGAACATAACGTCTGCAGAGCTACCTCCATCAATAGGGATTCTCTGAACTTTACACCCATGCACCCTTGTGGTGATTACTAGCGGGTCATCGTGAGGGGCTAAGATACCTTTGAAATCAAGTCGTGAGAAGCCAACTATGAGGGTATCCATATCTACCTTCTTTTTATTCTCGTGTTTAACCTCTATAGATGGCAAGTTTACAACCTCGACTTTAGTCACTACCTTAGCCTCTACCGCATGAGCCTTGCAATTTCCTACCTTTGAGCCATCTCCTGCCAGTCCTCCATAGATGGTGTTCACACCGAAAGAAATCATACCGACTCTCTTTCCTGGGTAATTATTGTCTTTTTATGGGACGTCAGGTTCATCGTCATCATTATCTTAGTCCTCATCTCTTCTCGTAGGGGCATCTTCTCGGCACCTGTCATTTCTCTTCTTTTTAGGGTCATCTCCCTCTCCCTTAGGATCTCTACCGTCAATGTACTTTCTGAGTTTTCCAGAATTTAACATCTTTTCAATCTCATCCTTCAAGGCGAAACACTTGTCAGTCATATATCTGCGATCTTGGTAGAATTCGCACCATAGGTTTTTATTCCTCTTATGTGGAGGAACCTTTAGCTTCTCCGGCCATCTCAGGGATCTATCATTCTTTATTTCATTGAGGATGTGTTTGCAGCTCACATTTAGAGGAGTATAGTGTACAAACTTATCGTCTTCAATCCTCTTCTTTCCATCCTTCTTCCTTTGAAATTTCCTACTACTGCTTCCATTCTCATCCTCATACTTTGTAGCCATCGCTTCTTCTGCGTTCATGACCTTTCCAGCTGTTGCTAACAACTCGATCATAGACTTTGAAGGGTCTTCAGCAAGCTTCCAAAGTAGCTTTTCATTTTGAAGTCCTCCAATGAGGGTCTCCTCGTAATCTTCAACCTCTAATTTTTCCTTGTTGAACGTGACAATGTAGTCTCTGAGGCTTTCATTCGTGCCTTGCTTTACATAGAGCAGATGGGTTGTCTTCTTCTGAGGTCTTACCCCAAAACAAATGTTGTGTATAAAATGCTCAGCCAAACCCTTAAAGTTCTCAACATAATTTTTAAGAAGAGAAGTGAACCAAATATGTGTAGCTCCCGTCTAGGTGTTTGAAAAAACCCGACACCTCATCTCATTAGGAATTGAATAAATGTCCTCTGCAAACTGATACATCTCAATATGATATACAGGGTTGGTACTTCCATCATACTTGGGAGACACCATTGGTGGTTTAAATTTGGTAGGGGTAGGGAAGTTGACAATCTTTGCCACAAATGGAGAGCCCTCTGAGAATCCCCTTTGTAGTGGGTCTCGGCTTTTTATGAGGTTCCCTATCTTGTCTTCCAGCCGTTGAATGGAGTCATTCTATGGTTTAGCAATGTCGGCCTGGCCGAGGTTATCCTGAGACACCTCCAAGGGGTGTACCGAGGGTTCTCCAGCTGCTGCACAACATCAGCTGTTGACCTCCTGATCACAGTCTTGACCTTGTTGGGGTCGGCCATGATGAGACCGATGTTCACCACCTTGATTTTGTTAGCCAGCTGCATTTCTTGACCTGGATAACCTCTGCCTCAGGTCATTAACTGGGCCGAGCCTTTTAAAGGCCGACCCTCTTCTTAAGCAATCAAAAGCAGACCCTCTTTACTAGGCATCACCAACCTCGACTCGTCCTGCTCCACAACCTCGGCTCTGCTGTATAGGACGTACTGTGTTGTTTGAGACCTCATAAGGCTCCCAACAATATGCTAGAGAATCCTCCGCCTCAATGTCGTCATACCTACCCTTAGGGAAAGGGTTTCCTTGCCTCCCCAGGCGTAAATGCCTAGGGTCAGCAACATCCCTCCTCCGCTGAGGAGTAGGTTGGTCTTTTCGCGATGCCTGGGTAGGTCCCCTAGCCTCAAGATGTTGTTGAACGACTGCCGAAGTGATCATCTCCGGTGAGACCCCATGTGGTCTTATTATATTTTGGCTTAACTGGGTAAATTGTTCCTTCATCGCTTGGTGCGTTTTAGCCAAAGACTTCAAGGTTGCTGCCACCTCAGCCATCTCGGACTGGGGTGGTGCCCGGCTGGAACTGGGTCCTCCAACACCAAATAGTGGAAGAGGTGGTGGTAACTTCGATGCCATACGGTAAGACTAGAGAGCTTGCGATGAAAATATTAGAGAGATTGGTACCTTAAAGGACCTCTTTCAATGGTGACACAACTTCACACGTAGGGTGAGGCCTGGTTCACCACCAGAGTCTCCAGTGAGGTTAGACTGCAATAAAGGAAGAGATGAATCTTCTCGTTCCCACAGACGGTATATATATATATATATATATATATATATATATATATATATATATATATATATATATATATATATAAGACTGTATATATATATAGGGAGGTGAGGAGAAGAGGATGAACACTTGTATGTAAATGGTTCAGCCAATGTGGCCTACGTCCACTGTGAGTGTGTGAATAATATCACTAGATGAAGGCACTCATGGACATGGATACAATCTCTCAAGCTTTCTCTCTCTACTGTGTAAACCAACAGAGTTTCAGCTAGGGTTGCAATTCTGGATCCCTTTACAAGGTAGAGGATGACCTCTATATATAGTGCTTGGGGGTGTAATGTACCCCCCAAGCATGCAATGAGCATGTGCATGAGGATCGAACCAGTGTGAGAGTGACACCTGGCTGATCTTATGTAAATCATGATTACCTCAATATTCCCTTACGTGGAGGGAATGATTCGATTATAACAGATTTGTCTACGTGTTCCAAACCATACATGTGCTTGTAAATGCTCGGCCCTGTGTCTTTGATTGGTGCAACCTCGGCCTGGACGAGTACGAGGTTGATGAAGTCTGATTGTTGGTTTGTTTGAGGGAAATATCCATGATGACCTCCGCCAGGAGTGATGGACGAGGTTAGGTATGAGGTTGTAACGTCGGTCGATGATGACGTTGGCAATGGATTGAACCCACAGGACATTGTTAATTTTGACTAACCACTACAACGTCGGTTGGGACCGATGATGATGTTGGGAGATGATTGAGCCCATGAGGCGTTGTTGACCTCAGCTGACGACCCGCCGAGGTTGATGTATGAGGGGCCGACCTTATAAAAGACGACCTTGCTGATGGTTGTCATAAGCTTTTGTCACCTCGGCTGTGAGACTGGCCGAGGTTAGTTACTCTGAGTAAGAGGGTGCACTTTGGGCATATCACCAAGTTCACAACATTTAGAATCCTTCTCACTGGGACAGGAACTATCAGCCGCAACCCTAAGATAAATGCATGAAGTGGAAAGTAAACCCTCTTATTGGGAACCACAAAACATGACCTTTGTTATGCGGTAGGACGAGTGAAGATTGTCCCTTTTGGGAACTCAAAGGTTGCGGCCACATTTGCAATCCACTCTTCTATCATGATGTACCGGTGGTCCAGTGTCGTAAGATATTTCTCTATGGATCGGCTAGAGGGTCCAGTTGGAGTATTCCTGGTCTCTAATAGGACAACAAAATTCCCAATAGCTACCGCAACAATCACTTCAGTAGGAGGGTTATTACTGAAGTGAGTATCTTCCTCCATTATGTTGGCAACCTCCATAGGATCCCTATAATTAAAATATTATGGAGAGTCAGAGTCTATTGTGACACAATTGGGATAGTCCTTAAGTTGGCAGGGCCAACTAGCCTTCAAAGGCTTTATAAAGGGAATTTAGGGAGGAGGTATGCTAGAGTATTTTTTCCAGAAGTCCTCCAAATACTCTGAAGGGTTTCAATTCATAGAGTTGCGACAATACCTAAAAAGCATAAGGACTCCACTGTCAGGTGCTACAGCCACTATGGTAAAATAGTCTGGTAGAGGCCGCGAAAGATTCAAGGAATATAATAAAAAGATGAAAAAATATGGAGTCAATGGCTGAAACCATCTAACCCAAAAACAATCTACAAGAAAATTATTTGCAAGAGATAAGGAAAAGTAAAGGTTGTAGGTAATCAATCCCAGGACTAATGACTGCAGCCAAGGGAAATCTAGGGTTGACAAGAATAGAAGGAATGCCGTGAAAAGATAGTGTTAACGAAAATGTTATTTATCCCTAATTAATTAAATTAGTTTAACTAATGTACATTTTAGTTTAACTTAATATATTGATTTTGATGATTCCAAACATATTTTTATTAGGTTATTCTATAGATATTTATTATTGTATAATCTTGCCTCGACTTTACACAACGACCTATTCAAGTAAAGGTATTCACGTTTGTTGCACATTTGCACTTGACACATTAGACACACATGCATATATCTTGATATATGTTTTAATTGTGTGACTAATAAATTGAGAGCTTAAATATTTTTTTGTCTATAAATGAAATTACCTTATTTTTGTTAAACTTATCTTTTAGATAAATTGAACTCTTAAAATAAAATTTTGTTTAAAAATAATTTTTTTTTTGTACGCTTGGTTTTATGTGTTTAGATATTGTTGTTATATTAATATGAATATTATGTTAATATAATATTATATGTTGATAAGTGTGTATGCTCATGCGCAGCAAATTTTTTATGATGTGTGAACTTGACTAGTCATAGAAAATGACTTTTAAAGAGACCTTAGGTTCTTTGTTTGGCTTTTGGCCATTCCTTTAAGCAATACGAATATATTACTGCTATGCCTACACTGCTATGCCTACTGACCATACTGCTATGCTACTGTTATACAATATATTACTCATATGTGCACATCTCTTATATCAATTTTTTTTGTACGAATGATAAGACATACTTATATATATATATATATATATAATGCATAACATGCACCCCTCTTTTACTGTCTGATAGCGTGTGTTCCCATGCCATACTGCTGTCAATTTGACCCATAGATGTCTTGGTTCTTATCAACTTTTCACTCACGTTTTTCTTTCTTTTTGCTCCTTTATCTGTTGGAGAATTGATCTCTTATGGCCGAATGACACTACTGACTGCCTATAAAACTTAGGCCAGTACAAGCCTTATCTGCTGCCGTCCTTACCAAAGATCAACTGCGAAGAGATTTGGCATTAATCTTTCGTCCTGTTACTTTTATTAAGAGGCAATCCTCTTTCACGAAATGGGAGCCACTGGTTCAGCCTTAAGGCTGTATGTGATTTGACATTTGTTTGAACCGTTGCTGACCGTCTTGTACCTATATTTTAAAACCGAGATTTTGATCTTTCCTTCAGCTTTAGTATTAGTATTAGGTGTACTTGACCTGCTACTCTATACTTGGTTCCTATGCTACGCCATCATTGGCATTTTGAATAAAGTTTATTTGGTTTATACTTGTGCAATCCGAAATCCGTTTTATATATTTCTTGGTCCGAAATTTTCTTTGGAAATTCTTTTTATAAATATCTGTTCGGAAATCTTCTTATATATCTGTCCGAAACTCTTTTTATACCTGTCGAAATATACTATTTCAGTCCAAAATCTTTTTCAGAAATCTGTCTTATATATATTTCAAGTCCAAATTATTTTTAACGTATGTATCTATTCAGAACTTTATATATATATATATATATATATATCTATTAGAAAATATTTTTATATATATATACATATATATAAATGGGTTGTTTTGTCAACATTGTCCTTTTTAATCATAATTACACTCCATGTGTACAGATTGTGCTACTAGATTTTCTCCACAATATTTATTTGCAAGTTATCACTAATGTCCATTAAGTCTTTTATATCTGTTGGATATTATCTCTTTGGACTAACAACTTCCTGCAGAGACGTGTTAGAAATTTGAAAGGCTTCTTTCAGTCACATATTTTCAGCATACCACTTTTGTGCTACACTATCTCAGAAAATCAGGAGCATTAAATGCTCAAAATGCTTGTGTCTAACAGCTAGTTTTTGGAAGACCCATTTAAAGCTTTTAAGTGCTGCATTGAAGATCAACACACAAGAATGAGAATATGATCAAGACTTGAAATATTATTGAGAGCATTTATTTTACTACTCAGCTACACATTCAAGAGAGCAATTAATTTTATCATCTGCTCAATCATTGAAGAAGAAGACTTGTGCCTACTTCAACATCATTTATTGAAGTCTGATTCAAGAAGGAGAAACTCAGATTACAACTTGTATTTTAAGGAGTTTCAGTATTTTATTCTGTACTACAAAAAATTCAGATTTGTTGTGAAGCTTTGTTGAAGCTTCGGTTTGTACCGGTAATTGGTTCCTACCCGCAAGTGGGCCACAGGGTTTGAAGCTCGGAGTTAGCTTGCAAACAGTTGTACGCGGTGGTTTGATCCTACCCGCAAGTGGATCAGGTTTAGTGAAGCGCAAAGGAGACAGGGGCTCTAGGCGCGTGGACGTAGGCCGGGATTTGGCCGAACCACGTTAAATTTCGGTGTCATCTATTTTCCGCACTCTTATTTATTTATTTGCACATGCTTGCTTGAGTTAATATTTTCAGCACACTATCTTGCAAATAAATTAATTCCGAAATTTGACTAAATTTATTTTAAGGTTAAAATAATTATTTTTGAATTAAATAATTAATTTCAGAATATCACTTTATATTAAATACGAAAATTAATTTAATATTTCTAGAGTGTTAAAATCTGCATCTCTAGTTGTTTAAATTAGTTAGTTGCATTTATTTGATATTGTTGGATTTATTCTTTATAGTTTTATTAATCTGAAATTTGTTCAAGTGATTTAAATTTACTATTTTTCTAAAATCTTAATTTGACTTAAAGTTTATAAAAACTCAATTCACCCCCCCTCTTGAGTATAATCTAGGCAACAGATAGCATCATTATGCTACTAAGCTGCGGCCATATGCAAAAATAGCTAAACAGTTTAGACTACTAACCTACAAAGGTCAAAAAATCAAAACCCTAGGGTTTTGGTGTTCTTAGCCAAAAACAAAATCCAAAATGGGGTCTAGGTATAGATTAATCACAGAAAACACCAAATCCTAACCCAAAAAGTACCCAAAACCCATTTGGAAATCTCAAATCCAGTCCAAACACTAAAAGATCCATAAAAAATACCAATTATTAAAATCCCTAATTGCCCTAAAACTCAACAACTAAAAAACACTAATATTTACAATACTTAAGAAATCAAGGGCTAAGAGTGATTCACAAAAGGATTTACAAAGCATAGATTTGCTAAAATGGCAAATACAAGTAAAATTTAAATGGCAGTATAAAAAGAAGAGATGATTACCTGGAAAATGATGAAAAATATAGAAGTCAGACGATTGCTCAGCCTTGAACCACCACGAAAAGCCTTGGAACTGTCGCCTAAAGATCGCCAAAAAATGCAAAGGGTAAAAGGACAAGGCTTTTCTCTCGATTTGCTCTCAAATTTTTGGCTAAGGTAATGATGGACACAACCCAATTCTATTTATATAAGAGGGCACTGGAAGATGAAGCATCGCTTTACAGTGGTCGTGGCAACTGGTCGCGTCCTTTTCAGGAAGCTTACAAGACATAAACAATGACACTGTAATAAGGGCATAGGACAGCCACAACACTAACTCACCACCTCTTAGCACTATGGTTAGGGGGCTTATTGATATGCCCAATACTGGACGCAGCTTGGGAGCAGGCAAGACGCAACCCTATCCCCTCTTACCTCAAGAGACTTTTGCTTGGATCAAACAGGCCATGATCAACATCAATCGTTGCCTAGGGCTATACAGGTCGCGACACTCAACCAAGCATTAGCTATTTCCTGGGTTCAAATAGGCCATGATACCTACTTTCACATCAGTCACTTGATATTTATCATATTTCTAGAAGGATTTATTACTCATTCAACTTATCCACATGTCATGTGCTCCATGCACGTGACACCACCTTTATAACTTCTATAAATAGAAGTGCTCACCTCACTATAGGGGGTATGAAAAACACTTGGCAAATACTTGCTAAACTCTCAGCTATCTCTCTCTCTAGATATCACCATATTTGGGGGCTTATCCGGTGAGACTTTGCGAACAGATCTTCATTGCGATGACTAATCAATGAGTTAAGTGAGACAAGGCCACTTGAAAGAACCATATGAGTCCTGGGAAGATAGAGGAAAGCTAATACACTATTCTTACACTGATCACTTGTGGCACACATTTTATATGATCGATGATTCCAATTCCAGGTGGCAGAGAATTTGAGAGGATTCTCGATTCTTAGTAGGATTCTTGAAGAAGGTTTTGTTAATATCTACTAATGGTCTGACCAAAGAGACTTGTCTCGCAGTCTACCCCATACAAGTTCGAACTTAAAGAAAAAGGTGGCTCGCACAATCCTATCCTATCTGAGCAGTATAGAGTAAGGGTTTCCCCCTTGCACTTCAGACAGCCGTTCGTAGCATCATAAGGAGGTCCTCCCTTTTGAGGTACAAAAAGAGTATGGTACATAGGAGGTTGGTCTTTCTCAATGTGGTGTATAAAATGAAAAAACTTTTGATACGAGATAAGGTTGTTCAGATGAAAGAAAAAAATGAATCCTTTCTTCTCTTCTTTCTCATAATGCATTCCTTATTTCTCTATCCATAGAGAGAAGACAAAGTGGAAATTCAAGGTCTTATGGTTAAAGTGATTCAAGAAGATAACTAGAGGAACCTCAAAGGCCTATCCGAGAGGCAAGGAATGTAGCTACTTACTAGAAAGGCAGGAAAGATAAAAAATAGATGAAAGCCGCGAAGAGCCACTCCAGGTAGAAGCCGTGGCACCCAATTGTGGCTGAGAGAGAAAAATAATGTCAGTCAGGAAATAATGAAGTTAAGAAAGGTGTCGTTAGATTAAGTGACAAAGGTATTACCTGAGGGATGGATTTGAATGCGGATGTAGGAGTCACAGTCCGAGAAGCCTGAGTCCTCTCACCAAAAGATTGTGAGGTAGGATCCCGCTATACTAATTTAGGGATCGAAGCCAATGGAATGGGAGTCAGAGAGGTGTAGGAGCTACTTCCAGTTTTCAAGACAAGGTCCTTAACATATTCAAAACTGGCTCCTTCTGGGGATGATTCACTTCAAGAACTCCTATCTTCAGAGGATCCATCTTGGTCACCATCTCCTTCTAGTGTAATATATACTCCCTGTTCACCACCTTATTCTTTTGGGATGGAATCATCCAGTGACTCTTGCTCCACTCCTAATAAAATAATCGATTAAAAAAGATTCCCTAATGAATTCGTTGGGCCCTTTAGGCACAACCTTTCAACTTGCAATTTTTTTTCACTTTCCCATTTAATAACTCATAATCAGATGTTGGTAACTAACTATTTGCAACTTGACAATTTAAAACAGACCTTTCAAGAACTTAAATATTATTTAATGGATGAAAGTGGGAAAATTTATAATCCCGATCCATGCAGTAACATCGTTTTGAATCCATTCAATTTGAATTGGTACTTTGTCCATCACAATTATTGTGAAGAGACATCTACACTAATTAATCTTGGGCAGTTTATTTGTGAAAATGTGTGTATAACCAAAAAAGGACCACACCTAAAATCGAGTCAAGTTCTAATTGTTCAAGTTGACTCAGTAGTAATACAATTAGATAAGCCTTATTTGGCCACCCCAGGAGCAACTGTTCATGGCTATTATGGGGAAATCCTTTACCAAGGAGATACATTAGTTACATTTATATATGAAAAATAGAGATCTGGTGAAATAACAATCCCTTTAGCAGCCCAACCCCCCTAACCCCCTGGGAGAATACCTACTAGTGCAATGCTTACCGCCCCTATTATCTCAATAAAGCCTATCCTTTATAGATGAGGGGGAGTCCCTTTCTCTACCCTTCCAAAGAAACGGCTTGATTTTCCAAAGGGAAGAAACCAATGTCATACCATTAGGGTCAGCAAGAAGATCAATTCTATCACGAAAGAGCTACTCGTTGCATACCCCCTCTTTTTCATCCCTCGATGTCTTTAGATAAAGACTTCATTTTTTCCTCTTTTTGGATGGTAAATATTTCTCAGAATATGAAGTGTGAATCAAACCCATGTTTTAATTGAAATTAAGACTGAAGCAAGTTCTTCCCTTCTGAATCAGATAGATTCATATCTGAAAGAGGTTGAAAATAAGTTCTTTCGACTATTTGTCCCTCTGTTAGAGGTGTTCCCGAATTGTCTACAATCGAGTAAATAGCTCTACGAATGAATGGATCGAATCGACTTGGAAAATGGAAAGATTTGTACAAGTTATACAGACCCGAACCTAGGTGATCTATCCATGACCAAGATGAAGCTTGGGTGAAACTAAGTGGAGGTCCGAACCGAATGATGTTGAAGAATCAACGGATGAGTTGTGGTTAGGGTGAAATGCCGCTCGAACCCAGAGCTAGCTGGTTCTCCCCGAAATGCGTTGAGGTGGAAAACACAATTTTTTCTGAAGAATTCTCCATGATATATCTGATCCATGCATAATATCATGAAAAATGGATACCAATTTTTAACTGCTACTTAGTATCGGCAATAGGTCTGAAAAAGTATCTAAAAATATCAAATTTAGATATTTATACCCTGTCGAAGTAAGGAACCATGGCATATATGTTTTGAATAAATTTAATTTTGAGAGAGTTGAAAAAGCACTATCTCGTTGAAAGGTTTTATACATTTGCCATGGGCTAGTCCACGAAAATGCCCATTCGTTTGTGGTTGGGGTTCAAAATCTTACTTGCTCGCTCCTAGGAACTCAGTGGGCATTGAGGCAGGCAGGCAGTACATATAATACAAGTAGGGACTCATTTTTGAGACATAAGGCCCCGAAGGAATTGTCTTTCTTGCCTTCAGATAATCAAGACTAGTCGTTCAACCTACCTTCCTAGCTTTAGTTGCCTTAAGGCTTGTCTTTTTTTCAGAACCTTATGACTTTTTAGTTGCCCTTTTGTCCGAGGCTTTCGGACAAGACTACTTGCTCCAGTTGGTTAGTAACCCCCTTTTTCCGCCTTCATGTGGGAAGAGTGTGTGAGTGTAATTCGTCCTGCTAGTGATAAAGTAGCTGCTCCCTCCAACCACCTTGCTGATCAACCTGATATGTAGCTTTGGAAACCCTTTGATGAAGCAATGGCACGCCAAAGTCTCGCCCAAGATCCGATGTAAGTGCGATTCCACTCAAATGTCTGGTTTCCTTTGCCAACGGAGGATTAACATTACATTTCAATAACAAAAATAATTTTCTTTTATAACATTAACTTTCTCTTTAGTAAAGGTTTTTGAAAGTGCCTAATTGGTGTCGAATATAAAAGAATTGCGAAAGTTAGTATTAGTTTAGTTCGCGAATCCCGTTTTTTTTCCAAAGGGAATCCTGGTGAATCCATTACAGTCCATGATTCCAATCCTATTTGATGGAAGCAAGAAATCCTTTGAAATTGGTTCATTGCGATGTAATGTGTAATTTATTTGTTGTAAATCAAAGAGATCTCCTACTCCAACTCCTGCGAAAATGGCCCTCCCTACTACAGACTATGCTCGAAAAGGAAATTTTGAGTATTGGATAAGAAAGAAGAGAAGAATTTGAAAGAAGAAAAGAGAATTACCTAGAAGTACTTCACTTAGACTTTCTCTAATAGTTCTTCCCTTCCTTCTTCACTACGCTTCACTACGCTTCGCTTGACTGGGGTTGGGAAGCAATGTATATATTGACAGTAGTTCACCAAAGTGGATGTAAGCTCATTTTTATAGCTGAATCACTCTATATCTTGTATATATCTCCTTTTAATAGCTTTATTTATATTTTACACTTGATATGATGGTTGAGAAGGATGTATGTCCAATTTCTCATATCACCAGGCAATGAGAATGCCTACGACTCTTTTGAGTCAATGACTGAAGAAGATCTTATTAATCGAGCATGCGCACCATCGTTCGACAAGGGTGAAGTACCTTAATAGCTAAGTGAGAATTTATCTTTTGGTTTTACATTTCTTTTTTTTCTTCTTAGGCTAATGAAAGGTATTTCTTTGGTTTCTTGCAAACTGGTATTCCTTCTTCGAGCATCCAGTCTCGGGGGATGACTAGGATAAAGGATATTTGGTACAATCTTCCTAAGGCAGTGCAGTGAATGGTGGCATCCGCCAGTTTGGGTACGTTGCAGGTGCACTGGACAGGAGTCGCGCTTTTCAGCGGTGTTGTGCACATTGGGTGAGAGGTGGAGGTATACGAACCACACATTCCATCTAGGGTATGGGGAGATGACTGTTACTCCCTTAGATGTTTAGCAGTTGATATGACTGGATTATGTTGGGCATCAGGTGGTGGATCGTACTTTGTAGGTCATGAAAGCGGTGGTATTGGATGCCTTGGGGGATGTTGGTAGAATCGTGTAAGGGATTCTATCCATATCTCTGTGCTAAAGGAGACTCTGTTGTCGAGGACGACTGATGACATGGACGGGTGGCAGTTAAGACAGGTAGAACGCTTATTTACTTTGCTTCTACTGGGAGGGTTTGTGGTGACGATGAGTGGCAACGTCGTCCTTACTTTGTTTTTACCGTATTTGAGGACTATTTAGGATGCCCATTTTTATGACTGGGGAGTTTCACTCCGGCGCCCCTTTATCCTTCGTTGGATGCATTCATTCGGTCCTGCCAACAGATATTCATATGACCCACGTACCTTCTAGAGGATAGGGCACAGTGTTAGATTAATGTCCCTAAAAGATAGTGGGTTGGATAGCTTCTGTAGGACGTATCGGTGGAGGAAGTTGAACAGACGTTTGAACCAATCTCAATCCTTGAAAGACGTATGCAAGGCACTAAACGGCCTGATGAGCTACCAGGTTAGGTTTTTTGGCTTTTGTTTCTTTTTGAGCTTTTGGAATCTTTATTTTTGGATGGATAATAACTCTTAGATGGGGATATAGGTGACCTTCTATCCTTGGAGTATTCCTTCGAGGTCCGCGGGGCTGTGGGCATGCACGCGTAGATTAGACGGTTATTCGATCATAATTTTGGGTACGTCTGATGCCTCAGGGAGAGGGTGGTATGTCAGATTATAGGGCAAGAGTTGGAGGTCCCACCGTTGTCGCCACCGAAGTAAATGATGTGAGTGAGAGAGATAACGGATGATTAGAGGGCGGCGACGATGGAGTGGGAACCCACCCTATACATTTACACCAATACAATGACGGGTAATGACAACCTAGACTTTCTTACATGATGGTTGATGCCTTCATGCATATATGTCGTGGAAAATATGCTTCCACCTAACACTGCTTCGGGGAGAGGTCCCATTGTGCTGACGACATCGACCCACAACACTGTAAGAGGCACAGTTGCAGCAGTGGAGAAGGGTCTGCTTCTTCGATTTTCTTTTCCCTTTTATCATATTCGCTTGAGTGATAGAGTAGTGTTGTTGGTGCCTCACCATCCACATGCACCGGTGGATGGGTTGTCAGGTCTTGATGATGATGCTCTCCGTTCGGAGGTATTCTCATTTCTCTCTTTTATTTCCTTTTCCTACTTTATAATTTTTTCGCTTTACTAACTTGCTTTACTTTTATTATTATTTTTTACTTACAGATTGTTCGCGTGTCGACCACCTGGCTGAGGGACATTAAACACTGGATGACGTTGATATCAGCCTACGTGAGGAGGAGAGTTATCTTTTGCATGGTGCCACCGACCACATAGGAGGAGATTTTTGGTTCCGGGAGGGGAGGGTCAACCGCTCATCCCAGGAGGAAGCGTACACTGCGGAGGTTGAGGGTTGGTTCTTAGGGGGGGTCGAGTAGTGTCCCGTTGTATCTTTTTTATTTTTACTTTCCTACGATATATATATATATATATATATACACATACATATTGCATTTATTTTTCAGGTATTTATCTTGATATAGTGATCTACTTTATATGCACTTTAATTTACCGCTCAGGTTTTTCATTTATTTGTGAAGGTAAAAATGAAAAAGGAACTCGAAGTATAAGAAAATTGTTTTTTTTAGAAATTATGCAGAAGAGGGAGAGTAAAAAGGGAACAACCTGGAGTTTTATTTTTTTTTAAAGTAAAAAAAAATTATTTCAAAAATTGGTTTTGTGTAAAAGAGGAAAATGGAATTTTTCTAAAAAAAAAGGGTTTATCGATCGGCGTACCCCTTGAACTACTAATCGACATAAGTTTAAACTACAAATCATGCATTTGGCTTTGATTTCACTTTATGCATACTTTGGGTACTATGAGGACAGAGAAACTGGTGAAGCTTTGAATGGTTCATCTTTTTACAGGGACTTTTAGTATAAAAAGGGACTTTGGGGAGTGTTTTCTTCACCATATTTCATATGATTTCTTGTTCTTTGCAAATAGCTCTATTGAGGATTTGAGGATTTTTCTTCCTACCTCGATAGTTTAGAGGCAACGTGCCACTAGAATATCGACTGCGAGACCTTTAGTTTGTGTCGGGTCTCCTTATGGCATAATCGTGCCATAGATTGGAATCTTCTAGAAGAGGCGGTACAGTTCTAGTACCCCAAACATCATGTTTTCAAGTTCGACTTAGAAGTGGTGTGCCCCATTTATAAGGAGTTTTCTGCGATGCTGGGTGTCATCCCCAGTGTAGCGGCAGTTATGCCCGATCTTTCCCATTTTCCTCGGGTGTCTTTGGTGGAGTTTCTCTATATCTCCCCATCAACTTCTTGGCCATTAGTTCGTAGAGGAAATATCATCCTCCCAGAAGTCAAGAGCACGATGTGCCAAAGGTATTTTTTTTATGCTGATTTTGCTAGAGTCGTAGCCTTGGGCTTAACTGCTAAGCTTTTATTGGTGACAGTTTACCTAAAGGCTAATCCTCAGATAACTATGATAGTGGCAGAGATATCACAACGTTGTAGCCCTGCGACAATGGTGTTAGTGAAGACTTTGAAGGCTTGGAAGCTTGAAAGGAATGTCAATCTGACTTTCTGCGGGGGTGTCCTACCATGCTCTTCGAGTTTTTAAGAAATTTTACCTTGCGTCCCCTCCTGACTACCCTCTGTCGAGTGTTCCTAATTTTTTTTTACTAGACCCTTCTTCAGATTTGTCCCTTTGACAGAGAACTAGGTTAACTGGTTTGTGGAGCACCGGATCGATGCCTTCACTGGTCTATGCCATGGTGGGGAGACTTACAACTCGTCTTATAGTTAGGGCAATATCGGTATGTGCTAGTTGGTCTTCACCAGACTTTTTTTTATTTTCCTTGGAGACTTCTATACCAAGCAGGATGAGAAAATATTGTGCCTCCTCGTATAACTAATTTATTTTCAGTGGAGGACTTGACCAAGTCCTTGAGGATGATACTAGGGTCTCTATGGCAATGCCACTGGCCGTCTAACCTTTCATCAGAATCCATTGGAGGGGCTTGGTTTGTATCTAGGGATTATTTAAAGTGGTTATGGAAATGAGTGGTTGAGATGATTTTGGAAGAGGATACTGGGCAAAGACTGCTCGTTCTTTTGATATTACATAGGAAGCTATTGTGGTTTCATCGAAGCTCATCAAGGCATACCGTTATATGGAGCATATCCTGAATAATAATTAGGAGTGGGAGACTTGGGACCTTCAGGAGCAGGCAATGATGATGAGGGGAGTGTATTTAGTAGCTGAGGGCAGGGTTTTGTAAAGGTGTATGTGTTTAGGTTTATGGAAATATGAGTTGGTGTAGGTGTTTTAGTATGCTTTTGGATTTTCCGTGAAGCTGGTTATTGGTAGAGATTTTCAGGTTATAATGTAAGTTGTTTGGGGAAATTTAGGTTATTAGGAATGTGGTTTGTTTGACTCCTTTCCCTGATGTTTTGTGTAACAATTGTATTCCTTGGTCTGAAATAAAAGTAATTTTTAACATATTTTGTCGTCTTTTAATGAATTTTTTATTTGAAATGTCTATACCAATCACTGGGGAAGAAAAAAATATTATTTTATGAAAAAGAAAGGACTGGACCCATGTATGTCCTATAGGCTACCTATTTACCTCTTTGGGTTTTAAAATTATGAGCTTCATTTTGAAAAGCGTGTTTTTAAAGGATCAGGTCCCACGTACCTCTTTGGAGAAATGAAGAGATTTTTTCTATAATAGAAGGGGGATGAGAAGAGTCATAGCATGCTGAGAGTTTAAATTAAGGGTAGAACATCTTGAGATGGTCCAGATTAAATGGACGCACTATTTCTTCTCCGTTGAGATCTGTAAGTATAGCGTTATCGCCTGATAGGATTCTCTTCATAATGTAGGGTCCATTGTAATTAGGTTTGAACTTCCCTCAAGTATCCTAGATGGGTTCTCCAATTTTTTTAGGGCAAGGTCTTCTTCTTGGACACCGCGATCCTTGACTTTCCTATTGAATGATTGCGTGATCCGGTAATAATATCCCTATATGTGGGATAGATCTTTAAGTCTCTTTTAATCTAAGAGTGAGAGTTCCTCATAGAGGCTCTAATGCCAGTCTTCCTCAATGACTTTTCTTTCTAGCATGATACGCAGGGAAGACACTTCTAGTTCGACGGGGAGAACTTCCTCTATGTCATATACCAGAGAATAGGGGTAGCCTCGGTGGGTGTACTGATAGAGAAGCGGTAGCCCCAAAGGGCATATGGGAACCGTTCGACCTAGTATCTGTAGCTTTTGATCATCTTGCTAATAATGGTTTTGAAGCTCTTATTAGCAGCTTCGACAGTGTTAATGGTTTGGGCTCGGTAGGGAGAAGACTTGTATCTTTGAATTCCATACTCAACGACAAATCCTGTAACCTCATCTTTGAAGTGGAGTCCATTGTATGATATAAACTAATGAGGAACCCCATAGTGGCATATGATATTCTTTTTTTTAAACTTAGCCACTTTTATTGCATTTAATGTCACGTATGACTCGACTTTGACCCATTTCGTGAAGTAATCAATGGCGACCAGGATGAACTCGTGCCCGTTCGAAGCTTTGGGAGTACCCTTCCCTATGATGTTTATACCCCAGGTAGAGAAGGTACATGGAAAAGTCATGTTATATAGCTCTCGGGAGGCATGTGTTAGAGGTTGGAGAATTGTTGGCATTTAAGGCATCTTCAAACAATGTTAATGCAGTCTTAAACCATGGCGGTCCATCAGTACCCTTGACGGATAGTTTCTTAGAAATCATGTGATCGTTTATGTGGGTCCCACATTACCCATTGTGGATTTTCTCCATCATTCCTTTAATATCAAACTAGCTATGTAATGCAAATGGGTTTCGTTAAAGTTTCTCTTGAAAAGTGCTTTATCACTAATGATGTACTGGGCAGCTAGATTACGAAGGGTTGCCCGATCTTTCTTATCTACATCTTAGGTATACCTACCATGTTTGAGAAGGCACCAAATGCCATAGTACTATAACCCTGCCATGTTAGGATCTTCTCCGATGACGATCTCAATGTGGCAACAGTAGGTGGGCACAACTTATTTCTGAACTAGGAAATGGGCCCTTATTATTCTCTCATGCATGTTGACCATAGAGGCTAAGGTTGTTAGGGCATCAACTAGGCTATTCTTCGAGCGAGAAAGGTAATGGAAAATGACATCTCTGAATTGGGAAGCGAGATCTTCTGGGTGGGCATGGAAGGGTAGGAGCTTATCATATTTTACTTCTCATTTTCTGAGGATTTGTCCAACGATGAGGGTAAAGTCCCCATAGATATCTTGGTGCTTGATACATTTTGCGAGGGAGCCTCTGGAGCCCTATGATGCATGTCTCGTGATGGAAATAGGAATGTGAAAGTCATCAGGAGCGATCAGGAATATCCCAATACAATACCCTTTCTTATTGGCAGCTTCATCGAAGGACATCTGCCACTTGAGATCCTACTTAGAAGTGCAGAGAACTTCTTCGCCTAGGAATTTGGAGTCCCAAAGCTCAGTTCCCTCCATAGGATAATTGGTAAGGTAATCAGAGATGTCCCTCCATTTTATAGCTTTCTGTGCCATGCATATAATTTTGAACTCTGCTAAAAACATCAACCAACGTGACATTTAACATGATAGAGAAGGTTTCTCCAGCAGGTATTTTATGGAATCCATTTGGGATACTAATTTGATAGGAAATGTAAGCATGTAGTGACGTAGTTTTTGTGTGACCCAGAGTAGGGCAACACATACCTTCTCCAAGGCAGTGTAGTTGACTGCATACCCGTTTAGTTTTTAACTAGCGTAGTAGATGGTTCTTTCTTTGGGGGACTTTTCAGTGTATTGGCCTAGAAAAACCCTTGTTGTGGTATTAGTTACGATCATGTATAGCAGGATGTGGAGATATAGATGTAGAGGCATGAGCACCGGAGGCTAGTTGAGGTATCGCTTGATTTGGTCAAAGGCTTCTTGGCATGCCTCGTTCAAAACATTGGTTGAATCCAGTGGCGGATCCAGGATTTTAGTCCAACCGGGGCCAAATCGATTCAAAAAAAAACTTAACGACACTAATAAATAATCAACTCATAAAAACCAGCATCTGATAAAACATAATAAATACTGAATATGCCAAAATTTCATATCAATTCATCCATTCATTACCAGAAATTGCAAATACAAAGAGATTGTTTACATAAAATTAGGCTACAACTTGAAATTAGTCTACACATACATAAAATTAGGATACAACTTGAAATTTCTCCACATACAAAAAATTAAACTACACATACATAAAATTAGGCTACGTAAAAAATTAAACTACACTACACATACATAGAATTTGGATACAAAAAATACCTGAAATGGAGGAGGTGGCGCCGAGAGGGAGGCTGGACGGAAAAACAGGCGCTGGGTGGGAGGGAGGGGCTGGACAGCCTGACAAGCGTTGGGCTGGGAGGGAGCCGCTGCTGGCCTGGGAGAGGGTGGGAGGTGCAAACAGGGGGGGAGGGGAAATCGGTTTAGTAAATAAGAAAATAGATGAGAATGAGAAATGAGACGAGCCGTGTGTTTTGTTTTTAGGTTAAAAATTTTAAGTAATTACAATTTTACACCTTCTGTTTTGTAAATAATTAGAGGTATACCTTGAAGTTCGAAATTTTACCAAAAAAAAACCTTTATTTATTTATTTATTTATTTTTTTGAAAAACTCAACCGGGGCCACTGCCCCCCTTCGGCCCTATGTGGATCCGCCACTGGTTGAATCCTTTTGGGCGAAGTTTGAAAATGGGTTCATAGATAGAGATCATCTAGTTAATGTACCGATTGATGTATTGTAGTTTACCCAGAAATCCTCGTACTTCATTTTTTATTCGGGGTGGTAGCATCTCGAGTATGGCTTTCAATTTGGCAGGGTCTGCTTCAATTCTTTTCTCACTGACCATGAACCCAATGATTTTTCCTTTAGTGATGCCAGAAACACACTTTTATGGGTTAAGTCGCATCTAGTACTATCACAGTCGCTTGAAGAATTCTCTTTGGGAAGGGATATGACGTTATAGAGTCTTGGACTTGATGATCGTGTCATCAATATAAACCTCGACTTCTTTATGAATGAGTTTGTGCAGGATGGTTTTGGCGGCCCTTTGGTAGGTAGCCCCGACATTTTTTAGCCCAAACAGTATGACGTTGTGACAGAAAGTTCCCCATGGGGTAATGAAGGAAGTTTTCTCTTAGTGGTTAGGGTGCATTTTGATCTGGTTGTAGCTGACAAACCCATCAAAAAATTACTTGAGGGTGTGGCTAACTATATTTTCCACGATCATGTCGATATTAGGAAGAGGGTAATCATCTTTTAGGGACAACTTGTTTAGATCCCGATAGTTGATGCACATATGGACGATTCCACTCGATTTCATCAAAGGGGCGATGTTTGCAAGACATTTAGGGTATTAAACTATGCGAATGAAACCCGCGTTCAGTTATTTGACTACCTTTTCATTAACTTTGAGAGACCATTCTGTTCGGAGCTTCCTTAATTTTTGCTTAATTGGTTTACTTTCTGGGAAATTGAGGATTTCGTGCTGGGATATATTTGAGTAAACATCGGGCATATCATCGTAGGATCATGCGAAGACGCCCACGAACTCTTTTAGTTTATCTTCGAATTAGGCCTACTCATGCTCATTCACGATAGACTATAACCTAATCTCGTGTAGATAGCTACTAGAATCGAGATTTATAACAACAATCACATCATCAATAGTTCGAACGAGGTTATGTTGTTTATTATTTTCCTTATTGAGATCAATTAAGAATTGCTCATTTATAAAATCATCATCATTAAAAGTTTGATTAGAATCAATAGAATTAATGTAAAGCACAGTAAGATACTCAAAGTCTTCATTTATTTCATTATCAGGGAATAAAACATTGAGAACCTCATTAAAAGAGTCCTCGTTTACATTAACGTTAGAAAAAGTAAAAACAGAAGCAAGTGCAAAGGTTTCTTAGATGGGATAAATAGTGAGGTTTGGTGGTCTTGAGTGGGCGAAACTAGGATGGTATACAAATTTAGGAGAGGTAATTCAACAGTTATGATTTTAGCGAACGATCTCGATGACGCAACATCTTGGTGGATTATGCAGAGACCCAACCCTAGTGTTTGCAGGTCAAAGGATTTCTCAGAGTTACTTCCTTCGAAGTTCTAAGTTATTTCCATGTTTCCTCGGCCAGAGATTTCACATCGTTCTTCTCCCCAGGTGGTACCATCTTGGAAAAAAATCTTTATCCCCCATTTTATTTTTTCTCGGCGTGGTCATATCAAGGATCAAAGAATCCTCAAAAAAGTAAGTCTTCACCCTTTTTGATAAATTTTCCATTCAGAGAGTCTCTAGAAACGATCTTTTCATCCTCCATGATTCTTTTCCGTCGTGGTCGATGGAGTGCTTTGAGTTCGGCAAGTGAAGGTTGGTAGCCCAGAATGTATAGGGGAAACGCTTCTTTTAGGACTATCTGCTCAAGGATCCCATATTGGCATCATCCTAGCCCCATTCTGAGCATAAAGTGCATATTTTTGAACAACTGAATTATATTAACGTTTCCATCAGGGCTATGTTCTTGGCAAAACTAGATCTCTGACATTATCTCTTACTAGGAGAAGGAGTGGATCAATTTTGAAATTAGATAGGAACATGTCATTGGTCCCAGGCTGAATTTTCAATACTGGGCGGCTGGTGTTGGCACTATCTGAATTGTCATCAACCCTAAAGATGGTGATAACTTAACCTTCAAAGAAGAACTTCAGTTTTTGATTGAGTGAAAAAGACAATCCTCGAATGTTGTGGAGATATGAATGGCTAAGGAGAAGATTGAAATAGGCAGGTATATCGATGACATAGAACTCGGCCAAAGGGTTGATATTTATAGAATCTATCACTTCTCGACGGGTGTTTTCTAAGCGTGCACACAACAGATGTGGGAGTGAGATGGCTGACTCTCAATCCCGGGCAGTTGAAGTTCCCGAGTGGGCAGATACTGAGAATAAATCCGTTGTCTACAATGTTAAGAGCATAATTATAATCGAGGCCAAATTTTGGAATTTTTTCTTCGGAAAAAGAGAGGAGTTGGGTAGAGGTCAAGGATCTAACCATATTCATGCCTTATTCGAGAGTGGTTGAGGGGGAAACTATGGGCCATGTATTCAGAGCATTTCGATGCAGATGGGAGGACATGAAGAGTCCTCATAAGGTGATATTGGCTTGGGTTTTCATGAACTGGTCGAGAACTTTTCTTTCTTCAATGGTCATCTCTAGCATTAGGAGCACTTTGATAACTCATTTTCCTTTATCTGTTTCGCTTGGATGGAGAATCGAATCTTTTTAATATCACCCAAATCGGGTCATGTGTTTAACATAGGTGGGGAAGAATAATAACCCTGGGGCTTCGTACACTTCGAGCTGATAGATAATTTATTGATTTCCCTCAACCATTCTTCGAAAGATATCGTTCCACATAAGTCTATGATGGAGGTGGCTTATTTACAATTTGGTTCATCATCTAGGCTATCAAACTCATCCCCTCATCCGTAAGCGACGATGCCCTCTTGCTAAGATTAATCGATGCACTCGACAACCTCCATAACCTTACCAAATAGTTCTTCCCACTCAGTAAGGAAATACAGAAGTGAGGGGACCAAACATCCCTGAAGTTTTAAGGCAGTGAGACACTCGGGGATGTTGCATATCTCCTTCTTTTGGTGAGGGAAATCACATATGGTCTACACAATATCATCCAAATTGATTTTTTCTACGGGTACCACCCATTCGTTTGATTCTCGTTCCCACTTTCAGGCTTCCATGAATATTCCACTAAATCTCTCATAATCGATGGACATTAACCCAAAACTTTGGAGTTAATCTAGTACAGTAAGCAGTTACATGCCTCCCCCTGTAATCGGGTGCGAACGATAATTTAGGCTCGTGTGAGGAGTGACAAAGCTTAGTCAGAAAAGCATGTGTGATGAAGAAGAAAGGATAGTTAGACCTTGAGAGGTTTTGGTGAGACTTGGGGGTGCTGAGTATTTTGACATGCATAATTTGGGTTGAAGAGTCAAAATCGAGGCCATCAGATCTTGTTAAACATTCATTCCCTGATCATCATTCTTCATAAACAGATTGTAGAGGTAGATCTGGAATTCGATCGAAGCAGCAAAAGAAGTGGTGGAGCTTCAAGGTGGTTTGATCGACGACCAAAGCCAATAGAGAGCCAGGCCAAAGTCGGGTATGTGATTCACCCTAGAGGGAAAAAAGATTTTGGTTTATTTTTGAAGGAAAGAGAGAGTGTTTTGCAGTATTTGAAAAAGGGGAAAGATATGTTTTTGTATTTTATTTTCTAAAAAGTGGGAAAAAGGAGAAACCTTAGCATGATTATTATTATTAGTTTTCACTTGTATTATGTTTGCCTATAATCAAAGAAAATGTCGGACAATATCCGAGCCTGGGGAAAGGACAGGTTATAAGATATGGACAGAGTATGACTTGTTTTTAGTCTCATGAGAAGGTCCTATTTTAAAAAAGGGCAAAATAGCGTGAAAATTCGGGTTGTATGGAGACCCAGAATTTTGGCAAAGTTTTGCATGGTAATCAGTAAACTAATTGTGAGTGCCCTAAGGTTGACGCCTATATGAGGTCTTTGCATTTGGTGGGTTAGTAGAAGGGGCCCTTTTGGCATGACTTCTACGATATACCTCTTACCTATAAGGTAAATCATTCATCAGTACGTGTGGATAAGCTATTTGATATACTTGAGTGTACGTGAATTGCCCCACGATATACCTCGTGAGGATAGTACGTGTGAGAACGAATTCGATATACTCGACATACATGAAAGACGTCTCTATTATATACATCCAATCTGAGTTCGATCAAGTGATACAATGTGGGGGAAACCGTTCTATATACGTTGAAGGTACGAGAAAAATAGAAGGTGAGAATCATATCGCTTAGGTTAACTGTGCCCCGTAGGACCGACACCCATCACGAAGTGACCCCCCTAGTATGGGATAAAATTTAGGTCAATATTGCCATGCTCTGGTGATGCAATGTGCAAAAATGCATGCTAAGTAAGGGGAGTACTTCCACTATTAGGGATAATTTATAAATAGCATGAAATGAAAAGTAAAGATAGCATGGAGCATGAAGACTATACTAAGCATAGTGATAGAGAAACATGTGAATATATAAGTGAGTTATATGGGTAGGGTGAGAGAGTGACATGATGACAGTGTAAGTGAAAAAGAATGTGAATATATACAAGTGAAACTGTGTGCTAGTGAGACTAAGCAAGTGGTGTGTGAGATGTGTAAGTGAGCATGGAGATATCTACAAGTGAGATAAATGAGGGTGTGTGCTAGTGAAGATAAGCATGGATAATCTACAAGTGGTGTGTGGAGAATGTAAGCAAAGATGAAACTATATACAAGTGCGAGTGTGTGAAGTGAGCATGAAGAATATATACAAGTTGGAGCAAGGTGAAGCATTTTGAGCATGTATAAGTGAATGAAGAGTGATATATACGCGAGAAGAAAGCATGTTGGAGATGAGCAAGAGATAAATATACAAAAATTAAGCCCAAGAGTAAAGTGAACATACAAGTGGGAGCATATGTACACATGTAGAAAATCATGAGAGTAAAGAATAACACCCATGTAAAAATAGAGTCTAGTCCTCTAAAAAGTCCCCAACGGAGTCTCCACTGTGACCATCTGGGTCGAATTCCTCCGGCGTGAGCTCGAGCCTTGAAATCGAGACGAGGGTAGGTAGAAGGAAGGAAGAAGGTTCCCTCCCTATCTCTCTCTTCCCTTGAAACTGGGGTGGTATTTGTACTTAAAGTTTCAGTAGTCCCAAATGAATCACCAACTGGATCTTCGTGCATGGCCAATTTTTGTGCCACCTCAGTAGCACAACTAGATGAGTCACCCTTAGAGGAAGAACGCCTCATGGAAACTCGTTATGGACACCCCCATCTACAATCGGGGTGTGTCTCATTATATCCCACCCTACAAAATGCCCTAAAATCGGCCTCGCCCAAATTATCAAGGGTAAAAACACCCCAATGCACCCTAAAACCAGCCTCGCCCTAAGTCTCAGACCCTAAACACCCACCTAAGTCTTGGAGAGAAACCACCCCAAAAGTACACTAAAAGGGACGAAAAGCAGAGTATACAAAAACTATTAGGGTCAAAATTTAAAAAAAAAATAATAATTATAAAAATGCCCAAAAATATCTCTAGGAGCTTTAGCCGATCGACAAAAGGCCCAGATCCCATTTAACTGATCGGTAGAAGCCATGTCAGAGTGAGTTATCTCAGTCGCACACGTGGTAGCCTTATCTAAAATAACGACTCTCATCCTTCTGCCGAACGCCAGAAGGAATATCCTAGTTACCTATAAATAGAGGGACCCACCTCTCATTTTAGGCACTTCGAAAATCACAGAAAGCACTCCAAAAATCATCGAGAGCCCAAAAACCTAATTTTCTAACTTTCTTCTCCCCTAGCATCTGAGATACTTGAGATCATTGTAAAATCTCCAAGGAAGCTCGTACTTTCGCAAAGTTGCTTTTGAGTCCCAAAAAAAGTCAAACCTCTGTAAAAAGATTCAAAAAAACACAAAAGTCAAGACTTATAGATGAAGCTCTGCCCGACTGAAAAACACCAGAAAAAGGGGACATTCTCCTCGCAAAAAAGTCGACTTTCGCCATGAGGGTAAAAAATATCTGAACACATTTTGGGACAATACCACCCATATATATTGGAATAAATTGTATATATTTGTGTATTTGATTTAGTCTGACCTCCATTTAGGGGTACAGGTATGCAATTAACACTGTTTATATTTTAAAGAATGGTTTCTAACCCAACGCCTCTATTAATTAACTTGACACGGTGATATCTGAAAACACTGCTATTCAAATGCGCCAATGACAATTATAAAACATGAAAACATACTTTTGAAAATAATTCTATGGAAACTGTATGTGAGCCGAGTCAGTCCGAAACTTTGCATTGACAAAAATTCTAAAATTCAACTACTCCCACCACTTATCCAAAATGAATGAAGCCCGTCCAAGCGACGGCACCCGAATATGTGTTTTCATATCAAATACTTGTCAAACGTTGTCTCTAATTAGACAATATTTTAACATATAAATAAATCAACCCAACAAACCGAAAATGATATATTAAGGACTAGGCTCCATAAATTCCATTATGTTGTATATTATATACCTGATATATCATCGCCTACACCTTTAAATATATCTCGTTTATTGGAACTATGTAGAAATTGATCCCAAGTCCCCATGGGTACTTAGGTGCTATACTGAGCTAAACTCGTGAAGCCCAAGCTTCATAATACGTCTCTTGGCATATTACCTATTAGGGATGCATCCGTCCCCAGTCCAAATAATGGAGTAATTATCCTGATGGTTACTACACCCTTAGGGTTTTATCCATATCGATAAGATATGCTAGGATCTCTTTCGATGGTTTCTATTCCACTCCTATACTAAATACAATCCCCCCTCTCCCTATACACCTCTAAACTAATCTGAGGGACAATACTTTCTAGCTATTGATCGCCCGACGATTATAACATGATATATAAATATCAGTGATCTTCGGGTCCACTCCTATTCTACCCCCATACACAATCCCCCTCCCGAGCAAAGTCTTACACTTGCACACACCTCACGTTTGAACATATGTACAATCGAACTGCATAGGCTTTAATCTCATGGCCACACGAGTATGTATGCACAATACCAATTCTTATTCGTGAGCTCAAGCCTCAACAATATGTCTCTCGATATGTTGTCTCTTCCAAGATGCATCCATTTATTAACTCTAATACCTTACATATACATAACTAAAAGGAGATATCATACTATCTCAATGCAGAATAATATTTAATATACTCAATCGCTCAAATGTGTACTTATCAATTATCCAACAGAGATTCACCCATCTCACCTCCCTCATATCACTTCTAAAAAATTCAAAATGAGACATCAAATTATCTCAACGTGTGACCTCCCAAACATATCCCAACATACCAACTCTCAAAATATTCATACAAACGTCCAGATACACAAATCACAATAGAGATGCACCCGTATATCACCTTTCTATCTCTCCCCAACCAGGAAGGAGATATCAAACTCCCATATAGACGAGATCTCTCGCACACTAACATACATACAAATAGCCACCCATTATATGAAAATAAGCATGAAGTCATGCACACTCAATCTTGTGTACCTATAGTGGTTAAAGTGATTTTTATATGCCTCTCATTGGTACCATTTTCCTACCTAAGAACCTATCTACGTTTATAGGATTCTCAACCTAAGATCTCTAAACCAGTCCTAAAATTAACTAAAAAATAGTCAAGTAATGTTAGTAGTAATAATAAGCATAAAATTAAGGAAGCATACAAAATAAGTGGGGCGCCTAATACCTTCCCTACTCATAACCCGATTTTTGAACCCACATTACAAGAATCTCTTGACCAATCGCAGACATAAAACCTGCCATAGAATTAGACCAAAAGAGATATCCCGAATCTTTTATTTATTTTTTATAAAATAAGCTGACGCCTCTATACAAGTCAGTCGAACCCTTTCACTTGGGACCAGGGTTGTGCGACTCAACCTGTACATGGCATCAAACATCCTCTAGGGCAAAGTCACCGAGTTCGACCTCGAACTAATAACCCGACCTCAGGGGAAGGTGATTGATCTTATGAAAATCACTCTCGCGCATCCCATGGTACCAAAAATTGCCTCCTCGGACCCCGGGGACTGCAATGAAATTATGGCGACTCCGCTGGGGATAATTTTTCTATCTATTGAAATTAATATTGCATGTCATAGCTGGATTCCTAGATATGTCACACTGGTGATTACGCAGAGGGACAATCAAGAGAACCGAACTATCTATATGCTTCCTTTTTACTATACTTAATATTCCTCTCCAACATGACTATTTTTGTAAATTTTAGAACCATTTAATGGCTTTAGTTTAGAATCTATCATAACAAAGATACATGCTTAGGTCACCATGTACATTATTGTACATTTTCCCAAACATATAGGTACGTGCGAAAGATCTAGCGATAAAATAAACTTCAACGTATGTAAAAATTAATGATTACATGTTTGCATCACACACTACATAGTCCTAATTTTCATATTTTTTAAACCCTATACCCTCAAGGTCTCCCAGAAGCCACTAGTTAAAAGAAGTTCGTAATTTAAAAAATTCACTTTATCGAAAGGAGCGTTCATACTTTAGAAACATCACACCTCCCCAAAAGAGAGGTTGATATTTTAGATAAGTCACTACCCCGGATAAAGCTCGTACTTTCAAAAAGTCACTTTCCCCAAAGGCTAGTTACTAATGAGTGTCCTCACTCTTTTTGCCCACCTATTTGATATATTGAACAACTTTCCTGTTAATCCTAAAGTCTTGGTGACGGGGAACGTTTGAAGTTACTTTCGTACTGGTTTATATCGAATAGGCTTTCATAGATATTCAGTACCAGGGTAAAAGGGTGTCACATACCTTGAAGGTTGTTCTGTCCAAATAGCTCGATATATCGTGACCCATGGAAATGGAAACCAATCCTTCGATAACCGAACAGCATCACCCCCTTTGCATATAGAAAATACTATAGAACACTCTATTGAATAAAAATAACAGATACTTATGCGTTAATAGCTCTACCGATTTTTTTTTTAAAAAAAATTATCAGATGGCCCAAGGCTGGTTCAAAAACCCTCAAATTCCAGGATGAATCTCTTCTCCTCCTATAAATAAGATAAACAATATGAATTTGCAAGTCATTTCCAAAACAGATCTCCCTTATAATGGATTCCCCTAAACACATGTTATTTTGAAAAAAAATACTAGACCACAGTTTATCATTTACTTAATCCTCATTTAAAAAAATGAGAGTTCACCCTTGTTCACAAGAATCCAATAGGTCTCTGTTTAAATTTCTCATCCTTTGAAGATACTACTAAAAGAAAAATAGGAAAAATGCATCGTCTAAACAAGGGTAAAATAGATAAAATGATTGCATCATTAAACGTCATGCATATGTGAGTCCTTTTTCCCTATGTATTGTCATTATATAAATCCTTTTGTCAATAAGAACCTGAACGAAAGTTCCTTAACTGTGTTTACAGTTGGTATCATTAGTAGAGAGACCACGCTAAGTTCTTACCCTGGAAACTCGAGTTAGTGATCCATGCGGCTGATTAGTTTTCATAAACGAACTACCCACCCACTATTGTCAATCTCCAAAGTACGATCCGTACCTACTGAAGAAGACCAGGCTCCGTCCATAGTGGATCAAATAATGAGGCAACTGGAAAACATCACTGCCTCACGAAATACCATGCAGTCTGAAATCAAGGCCTTAAGTCTAGAACAAGTCAACCTATAAGAGGCCATTGTTATAATCAGAATAGGAGAGAACATACATCCTCCTCCCATACCTAACACTGATGCACCGCTTATAGTAGCTATAGAGGCAATCCATCTTATCCCTAGGATTTTCTTGTGCCAGTCCTAGCCCGTCCATTGATAATTTCAGTGCCCCTCAATTTAAAATATCATTTGCCCCACAAAGGTATTTCAAACCATACCAATAGTACCCTAAGTACCCACACATCGCCTTCCAAGGGCCCCAGAGAGCCAAATTTGTGGCCCTTCCATCGACCGATGAAATTGTGTCCCCACCTCTAAATGAGGAGATCAAGTAGGTCTAATCTAAACTGCATCTCCTTCAGAAAGACATTAGTAAGATGCAAACCACCGATGACCTCACTAACATTAGAAAGATGTCCCTATATCCTGAATCCCGACTATCGAAAAAATTCAATATGCCAGTCTTCAATACCTATAAAGTACTAGGTTCCCCGATCTCTCACTTATTTAATTATACCTTTAGATGCAGGTTTGAAATTTAATCCTAGGGGTTCTAGAGAGAATGTTCTCGTCCACTCTGTTTGGAGGAGCCCCTATCCGGTATGTGGAACTGAAAAGATAAAGGACTGCTAAAATCTGGGATAATGTATGTCATGCTTTCTTGAAATAGTACAAATACAATGAGGAGTTAAGCATCACCCAAAATGATTTAGAGATGCTAAAAAAGAGGAAGGAGATGTAGCTGGCGCTTTTATCACATGTTGGAGAGAGAAAAATGACCAGATGATCAATCTCCCCCTTAAAAATAATCAGAATGAAATCTTGATCTGAAATCTCCGAAAATAAGTGTTGAATGAACTCGGGCTCACCTAGATCCCTAAGTTCAAATAACTTAAACATATCGGGTGAAAGATTGAGGAAAGTTTGGTCAAAAGGATACTAAATCCACTGAAGAAACTTTTCGAGCTATAAATTAATTATTTGCCCGTAATAACTCCCCCAGAGCTTCTACATCTCACATCACCACCCTCATGGTTATCCTAAACCCGACATCATGCCCGATTACCAATAATTCCAAAGTAATGATAGCCACTATTGCACCTTTCCAAAAAGGACCCTCCCCCACAAATTATAAAGTTACCCCCCCTCCCCCCTAAAAAAAAAGAGTTCTGGACCCCACCAGGATAGTTCACTAACCTACAACCTCCTCTTGGTTAGGTATACGTCACCCTAAAAATGGATGGTTGCCTGATACCTCTCAACCCTAGACCACCCCCTGTATTCCCAGACAAGAACGGGAAATCCGATGCACATTGTGAGTTCCATCAGGGACCCAACTACATTACCGACAACTGTTATGCCCTAAAGTTTTCCATCCAAAACCTCATTGATGTCGGGAGCCTCATCTCCCCAAAACTAAATATCACCAACAATCCCTTCTTAGCAGAGGCCGATCACTCATGTAAGGACATATCTGTTCGTTATCGATTTATATGTCGTATACCGATATACCGTTGAAGAAGTTCAAGATCATATTCCCATCAAGACGGATCCGAATAATCAAGGTTCTTCAACAAACAGTCTCCGTAAGACTAACTTTGGTAAGGTTACGTTTTAAAGTGCCTTAATAATGCATTTAGAGTGGTGGGATTATTTTTCATAACATATTTTCTAAGTGTTGGAGCTTTAAATGTGTTATTAAATTTTTTTTGAATTCATTATATCTAAAGATTTTGTTCTCAGACTCCTTTCAGTAGAAAAATCATAACTAATTCAAAAAAAATCAGAAAAATACGAAACTGATGGCCACACGTTCGTATCGAAATTATCTACAATCATGGCCTAAAATCTCGTTTGATAGATCATTTGAACGCAACCAATGTCGTTCAAATGGCATGGCATGTCGCGCGAAGTTCCAACTATCGTTCGAACGACAATGGATCTCGTTCAAAATACATGCTATCTTGTTTGAGCGACCCACCGCCTTAAGTCTTTTATAAATAGACTTTTATAACTCTATTTTAATTGAGAGACTTGACATTTTTATTCTGCACAAAACTGCAAAAATAGCATATTTAGTTTTTCTCCTTTAGGGACTTTAACCCTTTTTGTTTATGATTCACAAATAAATCCCAATCTTTATGTGAGTTGTTTTAGAACCCAAAGAACATACTTTGCTATTGTTCATCCTTTTTGGGGAGATCTCTATAACCGAGAGCTGCGTGCTATTGTGGAGTGAGTTTTTACAAAGTTTATGACTGTGTGTCATTGAGGATCTTCTGCATGTTGATTCTTTACTAAAGACTGCGTGTCTGGACTACTTGTCCTTGTGGTATAGCTGCATGTGAACCATTGCTGATTTCTAGCCGATGCTTTGAAGGTTTGACGAAGACGTCGTGCGTTGCACTTGTGGGCGATTATCAGGTTGTATGTAAGTCAATGGTCTTGTAAACTTGTCAAAGTTCTAGAAATAAATATTTTTCCCATCGGGGATTTTTCCTGAATTTTTTGTCATATGCTTACTTGATTTGTTTTGACGTGTAATTGCATATTTTAGGGATGAACTAAAATTGGCTTAAAATTAGAAAATTTATGAAAACCACCATGGCAATTAATATTTTGCATTCTCAAATTGGTATTAGAACCTGTTGCACTAATTTACTGTGTAGATCCTATAGTGCAATTTTTTCTATGGTTATTTGTATTCCTTTCCTGATTTGTTTTCTCGATGGATTCTAATATTGTTGATATTATTAGTCGAGATGAGTTTGATAAAGTTCACGACCGTGCAAGAAAATTAACTATTGAATTTGAAACTTTGCAAAAAAATTAAAATTTTAGAACAAGAAAACTCTCTTTTTAAAAATAAGTTTGAATATTTGCAAACGTTTCAAACTCAAAAAGATATTTGTCATGAACACTTTGGTAATTTGTTTATTGACTTTGATTCTTTAAAAGTTGCCAAAAAGTAGAGTGATGATAAAGTCCATGTTTTAGAAAAAGAATTAGAGGATTTAAAAAATTCTAGGATTCCAGTTCGTGCCGTTGAGGATAAAAAATTAATCGATAATTTTACGGAATGTGAAGAGACTCTTAGGAATAAGTTTATTTTAATTGAGGACGAGTGAAATAAACTATTAAGTTTAATTAATAACTTGAAAAAGAAATCCCTAACCTTGGAGAGTTTAATTCTTTTCTTGAGTTTAAAATTTTGAAGTTGAAAAATGATTTGAAAGACTCGAGTAGTTTGTGTTGTGATGGTAATGGCTCATCTTGTTCTAATGCTTCTGTTGAAAAAGCCAGAACCATTATTTGTTTTATAGGACCAACCATTCCTAAGGACATTAGAAAAGGTCAACCCATAGGTGTCGTTCCACTCGTTTACACATGTTCTCATTGTGGTAGGAAAGGTCAGCTTAGGCGTTTATGTTTTGATCTTCGAAGAGGTACTAGGAAGTCTAAGTCTAGTGTTTTGTTGGTTCCCAAAACCCCATGTCGATGTGTCACATCCGTTTGGGTTATAAAATCACTTTTGAATACGATAGATTTTAGACATATTGATTCCCATTTGCTTGCACATAATTCTTCTCTTACCATATCATATAGATGATTTTGTTTGCATGATTGTCATACGCTAGTTGTGCTTCTTGATATATTCTGGCTAGTGTTATGACTTGTGTACTTTTTGTATTAATTTTTTTTGTTTTTGAAAATTTTTGGAAAAATAAAAAAAGATTTTATTTTGATAAAATTTGAAAATCCAAAAAGATTTTTGTATTTTTGTTTAGCACCATATATGAATTAACATTTAGGATGACCGAGTCAAAATTTCATTCCATTTATCGATGTGACTATTTGATAGTGTTTTAAGACAATAAGTCATGTCATTCATGTGCTTTATAGTGATTGGAGTCATTAAGATATAATTAAGTGTTATTACCTACATAATTGACTCGCTATTTCCTTTAATGCACACGAGCAAGATTTTTTTTTAATATTATTCTTGTCAAATCACATGTTGGTTACGTGTTTTCATCTCAATTCTGTTTATTAAAACGAATCAAATGCGATAAAACAAGATAATAAAAGGTGTGCATGTTTTAAACTGTTTGCCGTGAGTTTCTGTGAATTTTAAAAACGGTGAAGGGCTACGAAAGGTACACATCTATCCTTTGCGATTAAGCCACTGTTTAATTGGACCTAAAAAATTGAGGTATTTTAATTATCCGGGGTCCAAGGAGGTTTAAAAGGGCTCGAAAAAATTTAAAGGCAATAAAAAGAAATTTATGCCAAAAAGGGGCCATTAGGTATATTCACCAATTCTCCAATGTTTGAGAATTTAGATCACCTCAAAAAAGAAAATATATATGAGGGAGTTTGGTTGGAGAATTAAAATGACTTTGCACGTCCTTAAAAAGACATGAAAAGGCATTAAAAAGTTTTTAGACGTTATTAGTGTGAAAATCATGTAGACTTTGATTTGTTGATTTTAATTTAAGACAATGTCATCTAAATTCAACACTTTTACGCCTAAGGACGATTTTGATGCTCATTCGTTAGGAATACACAATATGCATCGTGCAAATACGACGTGATTGAGTTTTATTTCCTATCGAATTAGTTCACACCCATTCATATCGTTTCCACGATTTGGCTATCTTAGTATGAATTCATGGCGTGTGTTTGTAACACTGTTGTATAAAAAAATCAAAAATCAAAAATAGTTTGTGAAGTTTTTTGATCATATCCTGCATTGAGCACGTTTGTCATATTTGTTTGCCTTGTTTACCATGACACCGCGATTTGATTTATTTAGTTTATTCGTTTCCTTGTCTATTTCAGACAAATAAAAAGGGGGAGAACGAATTATGATAGTATGGGGGAGTTTAAGTATGGGGGAGATTTGATTATGCTTACATGTTATATGTTTATATCATTTCAAACTCGATATATCACGAGATTTTTGCTTTGTCTCGTGTGTGTAGGTACAATTGAAGATTTTTGGATTGCACACCCTGATTATGACAAAGAATGTTTGAAGTTCGTTGAAGATTGAAAAAGTTTGAAGACTTGTCATTTACCTTTCCAGTCTTAGGTTCATGGGAGGGTAGATTTTTATAGGTCATATTTTCTTCGATAATTCAGATGTTTTTATTTTGTACCGGCATAGACATAGGGGGAGATTTGTAAGGACATTTTTGTCCATTATCAATTTATATGTCATATACCGCTACACCGTCGAAGAAGTTCAAGATTGCATTCACATCAAGACGGATCCGAATAATCAAGGTTCTTCAACAAATAGTCTTCGTAAGGTTAACTTTGGTAAGGTTACATTTTAAAGTACCTTAATAATACACTTAAAGTATTGAGATTATTTTTCATAACATATTTTCTAAGTGTTGGAGCTTTAAATGCTTTTATTATTTTTTTTAATTTATTTTATCTAAACATTTTGTTCTCAGACTCCTTTCCGTAGAAAAATCATAACTAATTCAAAAAAACCCAGAAAAATACGAAACTAGCGGCCATGTGTTCGTATCGAAATTATCTACAATCATGGCTTGAAATCTCATTTGATAGGTCATTTGAACGCCAACTAATGTCATTCAAACAACATGGCATGTCGCGCGAAGTTTCAACTGTCGTTCAAACGATAGCGAATCTCGTTAAAACGACATGTTATCTCGTTAGAGCGACCCACCGCCTTAAGTCTTTTATAAATAGGCTTTTCCAACTTTGTTTTCATTGAGAGACCTGACATTTTTATTTCTGCACAAAACTGCAAAAATAGAATATTTAGGTTTTGTTCTTTAGGGTCTTTGACCTTTTTTGTTTACAATTCACAAATAAATCCCAATCTTTATGTGAGTTATTTTGGAACCCAAAGAACATACTTTGCTATTGTTCATCCTTTTGGAGGAGATCTCTACAACCGAGAGCTGCGTGATATTGTGGAGTGAGTCTTTATAAAGTTTATGGCTGCGTGCCATTCAGGATCTTCTACGTGTTGACTCTTTGCTGAAGACTGCGTGTCCTTGTGCTATAGATGCCTGTGAACCATTGCTGATTTCTAGCCGATGCTTTGAAGGTATGACGAAGACACCGTGCGTTACACTTGTGGGCGATTATCAGGTTGTATGTAAGTCAATGGTGTTATAAACTTGTCAAAGTTATAGAAATAAAGGTTTTGCTCTTTGAGGATTTTTCCTGAATATTGTGTCGCATGCTTACTTAATTTGTTTTGACACGTAGTTGCATATTTTAGTGTTGAACTAAAATTGGTTTAAAATTAGGGAATTTGTGAAAACCACTAAGGCAATTAATATTTTGCATTATCAACTCGGTTGAATGGGAAGAAATGTGTGACTAATTTATCCAAGCAACAGAGCATATCACCTTTCCAGTACCTATTCAGTCCATCAGATGGGAGGAATATACCTCGGGAGTACATATGTTCTCCTTCTAGAATTTGGAAGCCAACAGAGATACCCACCCACCCACTATTGTAAAAATGTTCTCGATTAAATATTCGAGAAATATTAAAAGCCCCATATCATCCTGTCACCAAATAAAAGACCTCGTTATTTAGCCACCACGATATCCTACCACCCATTACAGATGACTGACAGACACCAACAATTCAGGGCATACAATCACATCATTTGGAAGTTCAAAGATCGCCACCAATTACTGTACGAAGAGGAAGAAAGGCTGAGAGCCCACTTAGTTCGAAGAGACATCGCTTGGGAATCCAATTTTAGGGACAATCTGGGACTTAGACTGTATGCAACACACCTTAATCTATCGAAAGAAAGGTGGAACCAAATCCACGAGTACGAAAGTTCTGTAGTGTCTCAAGTTATATTTGAGTCAGAGTACGACCTACAGCATAAAGTATTCACCCAAACCTCCCTAAAGACTAGAGACAGAGGAATACCCTTAGGCTCCATCTACATGATGTAGACAGACACCAAAAATGATATTGAACCCTCACAGTTAATAGGCCCAAAAACCATACACCCCTCTACAAGGGGCACCACCTTTGGACATTCAAAACATACTCTGAGATCCCCAACATCCAATCTAGACTATGTATTCTACACTGACATGCTGGAACAAGGTATTATTGATTGCTTTAACCATATCCTTATTGCCAAAGAAAACACATCCCCAAGTCCTAGAGTCGAATTAACCCTCAACCCGTAAGGTTTGGGAAATGATGATAGAGTGGGACTACTCCCCAGAGAAAGGTCTCGGGCTACATGAGGGGTCAATACATAATATACAAGACTACAAATTTAGGATCGAATACTGAGCCACTATAGAGGAGCTTGATCATCTAGAGCATGATGAACATTAGATCTATCATATGAAAAAGTGAGGTCACGTCAAAGATATTCTATAACCCAACCTCTTATATGGAAGGCCACTTCTCCAATTCTTTAATAGTAAAGGGGATATCTTCCATCCCAAAATCGACATATATCATCACACCTAAGACACTAGATGGGATAACTTACCCATACAATATACGATATACCATATGCAGTTCCATGATAGTAGAGAACAAACCTCCTGAAATTCCTATGCTCGAGGAAGACCCCATCGATCCTAAAAGTGAATTAGATTTTATCCTGTCACAGTTGTCTTATGACCTCTTCATCCTAGAGATATCTCCCCGATCCTACCATTACACTAATACAGTACACATTTACGAAATGCCTACCTGGATGCAAACCATATAAGTGCGATCCCACCATTACATTGACACGGTACACAGTTACGAAAACTCCTACCTGGATACGAACCATATAATTGGTATTATTAAACTACAAGATGAGATGACCCGCTGAATTCATCTCCTGCCAAAAGGTCCCCCCTTACGGAGGTACTAATATATAGCCAAAAAGGAATTTCTCCACCTCGCTCCCCATGACCATGCTCACGGAATATTCGATAGCCTACAATGCATGGTATCTACACTAACTCTCACCAAGTTTTTATATGAAATTTCTCCTTAGGGGATGGAATATGTAGAGTATCGATACTACGTATGGAGACATCTTCTGTGAAGCCGCCAGCATAGTGAAAGAAACGAATCTAGGGGAACCAGATCCACTTTCCTATAATGGAGAGCGCTAAGAAATGAATCTAGGGGAACCATATCCACTTTCCTAAAGAATTCCTCATAAAGGAACTAGACCAGATATGTGACCAAGTCATGGACACGATGGTGAAAATCCCCACCTTAATGCTAAACTCAAACATAAATGTATGAAGTGTAGATAACCCCATATCTTGATCTCCCTCAGTAACTAAGTATGCAGCTCCCAAGAGCCAAAAACACACTCCTATCTTAGATTGGACTGAAGTCAGAGATCCAAAACCAGCACCTTAATCCTTTGGTCCTACATCCTTAGTTGAGATCATGCTCCTCTTAGACGAAACTGAACAAGAAACTCAAACAAGCATGTGCTCACTACGGACAAGGAGGTTAATTTTCTCACTAGATCAAGCCAACACTCCACTCCACCAAAACTTGGTGATAGAGAGGGAGGTCCCCTATAGTAACCACTATACCCCCTCCTTGAGAAAATAATAAAATCAAGGAGCAACTTAGGTGAACATTAGCCAACATCACTATCTGGGAATTGTTAGCCACTTCCGGGGAGAATCAGGCTACTCTCATGTGCCTATTATCTCAGGCTTGTGTACCTACATATCTCACTCTGGTAGAAATGCCAGCAACCATCATCTCGTCACTATGAAATAACACATTAGATCCTCTGATAAGGACCACCCAATGTAGGGACTCTACTACTGACTTGCGGTGCATTTCACCACTGAGACCTATGAACAAATCGTTCCCCAAGTAATATTAGACAACGGGTCTACCCTTGACATATGCCCCTTTCGCACTGTCACCGATCTAGGACATACCACCTTAGAATTTACACCATCCTCTATGGCCATCAGGATGTATGGAAATACCCACTGAGAGGTCTTAGGGCCCATCATCCTTACCCTCATAATAGGGCCTATTAAGTGCGATGTCGAGTTTTAAGTACTTTACCACCCGGACATCTTCAACATCCTACTTAAAAGATCCTAAATACATCCCATGGAGTCATTACCTTCATTATTACACATGAAAGTGTGGTTCCCGTTTGACACTAAGGTCATCACCATTTAAGAAGACGGAGGTTGGTCTATATTGGCTAATATTAGCACTACCCTGCTTTACACATCCATCAAGACAGTTGTGATATCTACCTCAAAAGATTTCGAGTCATACTAATTGCATACATAATAAAAGAGGAGTTAGTTATTCATAATGTAGCTACCCAAATCATCCAAAAAATAGGATACATGCTCGGGTTCGATCTCGAAAGAAATCAATAAGGAAATCTCAAAGTTATCACCGCTACAAAACATGAAGGAAAATTTGATCTTGGGTACACCTTCGATCGTAAAACCATAACGAAAAGCCTCAAAGACCCTTATTAAGGGTGGAATGGAGACTTCGGTCTCCATGGAGAAGACTTCCCCTATCATGGGCTCCCCAAGCCATGGTGGGATGAAACAAAGATATCCTTGCAGTCAGGACTAGAAATCCTCTACGAGGAGGGATTGTACGTAGATTATGGGAAATTCCTCACAGTCCACTAGGGTGAACTTAATATATTACGGGTTACCACAGAAGATAAGAAATCCCCCATCTAGAACCCGAATAGTATTTATCAGCGATATTTCAAGATAAGACTACTCGAATAACTATGTCAGGAACCACTAACCTAACCCTTGCTGAACGCTTCCACGATTGGTACACCGCCTCGACCACCTGAGATGACACTATAAAGAAAGGAAAATTGATTAGTATCTCTGAACTCAATCTCTACCACCATGCGTCAAACTCCACAACCCTCATGTTTGAAACATCGCCATCATTCGAACCTAAGGATATGACTGGCAAGCCCTAATGGAATTATCACTGGAATAAGGAAAGTCACTAGCTCTTGTTGAAATCCCTCTTCGAGGTATGCCCTTACAATGACCCTATTATAGATCCGACTAGACTCCCAAAGGCCACCCCCAAGGGAAAAAAATACCTGCTCAAGAAACACTGTCCTCCCCAACCCGTAAACAATATTGAGGTTGCCAAACACTCAAAGGTCACTTTAAAGGTGTCTTAGTAGAACCTGGTTCACCACATCACCAACATCACAGAAACTGCAATATTAAAGAACTAAACCTCCACTGGATGCATCCTAGTGCCTGTCATATCGAGGCCCTTTAAGTTTGTCCCGTTAGATTAAAAGCCCCATCCCCTCTCTTGATGTATCCCTCTATAAAGTAGATTTTTATGCTATTATCAATGATGTCCTTCCTCCCTTTGATGGCATAATAAATAATGATATCAAGTATTGGTTTATAGGTTTTACATATGATGATAACGAATCCAATAATGGATTAGAAATCATCCCTAATAATGTTAATTTTGCGGGCACAATCGGGCTCTCCCCAAACATGATTTCCCCATATTAAGCATCGACCTATTAGTAGATAGCACAATGAGTAATGCATTCAAGTCCTTCGTTGACGGATTCTTGGGCCATACCAAAATCAAAATCCACCCTGACCATCAAGAGAAAATGGGTTCATTATCCCTCGGGGGACATATTGTTATATGGTCATGCCCTTCAGTCTCAAGAATGTTGGTGCAACTTACCAGATAGCGGGCACAACCATCTTGCACGAACTCACTTAAGGAAGAAAAAGTCTATGTGGATGACATGATCATTAAATCCAAATATTGAGATGAACACGTACTGGCACTCGAAAAACTCTTCCAAATGTTATGCCTCTTTAAAATGAGGTTAAATCCACAAAATTGTGTCTTCAGAGTATTTAAAGGGAAGGTAATTGTCTTCATGTCAGTAAAAATAGAATAATAGAGATAGAACTCAAGAAGTTTAAATCCATATAGGAAATGCCACCACTCATAATAGAAGAGGAAGTCAGGAGGTTCCAAGGCCAAGTATAGTTCATAAGTTAGTTCGCCAACCAGCACACCACCATTTATGAAGCTATTTTTTAAATATTCAAGAAGGGCTCACCCAATGAATGGAATGATCAATTACAATATGCATTAGAGAAAATACAAAAGTACCTCATTCATCCACTAGTGTTAGTGTCTCCTCAGTCAGGACAACCACTCCTGCTCTACATGATCATAATCAACACGGCTATTGGATCCATATTGGCCCAATACATTGAGAGTTCTCGAACGGAATATTCCATTTGCTATATTAGAAAAAGGCTAATCTCCTATGATCTCAAATACACCATCTTAGAGAAGTCTTGTGTATCCCTCGTTTAGATCACTCGCAAGCTATAACACTACATGATGTCCTACAGCATACAGCTCATCTCTAGGATGGATCTCCTTAAATGCCCCTTTGAGATACCCGCTCTCTTTAGACGGATGGCTAAGTAGATGTCAATATTGTCCCAATTCATAATCACATATGTCACTTAGAAGCCCCTAGAGGGAGATGAGGAAGACCAAAATGAGGCAGAATTCCTCGATGAGAATCTCTTCACCCTAAACGATAGAGAAACTTAGGAAGTCTACTTTGACGGGGCATCCAATAAAAGGGTATTAAACATAAGAATGCTACTTATATCCTCGGACTCAAGACTACTCCCCACTGCTATCAAGATCACATATGAATGCATCAATAACATGATCGAGTATGAGTCTTACATCATAAGTTTTGAAATCACCTTGGAAATGAGAATCACCAACCTGAAGGCCTACGGGGAATCCAGCCTAGTCATCAGTTAAATACTAGGAAAATAAAAGATCCAGATGACATATTGCACTCATACCATGCCGACTTAGAGGAAGTAGCTTCGTGATTCTAGCATCTCGAATTAGACTTCCTCTTGAGAGCTAAATATAACTTTGTAGATGCACTTACCACCTTGGCATCTATGATCGATATGCCAGATGGCACTACCCTTTCATATTGTTTTGGGGTTGATACCATCGAATAAATAGACGTAGGACCCATATTTTGGTACTACGACTTATAGAACTTGCTCAACAGATTTCACTACCCATCAAATGCCTCCTCCAATGACTAAAATACACTACGATAATTGGCATCCCAATTCATTATTTATGTGGACCAACTCTATAAAAGAGGGTTCGATGATATACACTTACTATGTGTCACAGGGGATTGAAATTATAAACAAAATCCATGTAGTGAATGTGGTTAACACATGAGTAGGGACACCCTCTCCAGAAAAATACTCTGGAAGTCATACTACTTGACCACCATGTAAAAATAGTGCACTTAGTACGTTAAGAAGTGACTCAAATGTCAGTTATATGCCCCCCGACAACATCTACCTCCCCAAGAGCTATATTGCATGACCTCACCCTAGTTGTTATCCACCTAGGGGGTCGATATCATAGGAAAGGTCACTCATATGGTCTCCACAGGGCTTGAGTTCATATTGCTAGTCATCAACTACTTCACCAAATAGGTAGAGCCCAAATCTTACGCAATTCTCAATGTTAAGAAAGTGTCCAAATTCATATGGTTAGACATTATCCGTCGCTTCAACATACCTCATGAGTTGGTATCAGACAATGGATCTCACTTCAAAAATGAGGTCTCCAACCTATTACACGAGTATGGGATCACTAAGCATAAATCATCCCCTATAAACCCCAAACAAATGGAGCAGTGGAAGATGCTAACAAAAATGTCAAAAACATTATCGGTAAGATGATCGAAGCCTATAATGATCAGTCAGACAAACTCCCATACACCGTCTGGGGATACCATACTACAAAATGAATATCCACTGGGGCTACCCCCTACTCACTACTTTAAGGCATGGAAGTAGTCCTACTCATTGAACTCGAGGTACCCTCACTAAGGGTTATGAGCGAAAGTTAAGTTGCTGAACCTAACTGGGTGTAAGACCACTACGAAGAACTATCCCTCCTTGACGAGAGGAGGATAAAACACACTTACCACAACCAATATCTTATCACTCAGAAATTCAATAAACGAGTCAAAAAGCTAAACATTCAATAGGGTGACCTAGTTTTGAAAGAGAATCTCACACCATCCCAGACTCTCAAAAGTAATCTTGTACCCAATTAGGGAGGACCTTATCTAGTTATAAAAATAAATTATGTTAGGGAAGCTACCTTAGCTGATCTCGACAAAGTCACATTTTCCAGACCCTTCAATCTCGACCGGTTAAAGAAATTCCTTCCTTAAAACTACTTAGGGTAAAAAAGAAAAGGATCGGACCATCAGTCATCACGGGAAGGGACAACTATGCAAGCCCATACACGTTATCAAGCCTATATAAAAAATCCCACTTTAGCCACCAACCTTTTTGCTTGAAGTTATCTAAAACAGTTTAAACCCCCAATTTTCATCCTTTTTTAAAGAGAACTACATAGAGCCGATTCTCTGTTATATTATTATTGCAGGCATTCAAAATTATAGGTTCATCGTTAATTTCAAGTTAGAGATACCTAGGCAGCCCGAGATATCACTTCGATTGTGGTATAAATAAACACTAAAAAAACCCATATGAGGAGAAAACCCTGTCTATGGTCATTGTGTCGTCAATCCCAAAGAATAGGCACGATTTAAAAGGCTAAAACATCAAGTAAACAAACAGTGCTATAAGGCAATTTAAAGACTCCGCAGGGTCATCCTTATTTAAAGTACACACAAAGGCTAATAATCGAAAATTAAAGAAGTCTGCAAAAGGGAAAATACGTTATCGTTATACACTTATTTCTAAATAAATAAACACCAAACACCCCTCTCTCTCAAACAACCATGCATTTCGGGACAAAGATCATCAACAGGCAGACTCACTAACGGCCCCCCAAAAATGGAACCCTATATAGGATAAAGGACAACATTTTGATTCCCAAGCTACGTCAGATGGCCCCAACTAGTTTGGAAACAAAGAAAGGGGAACTCCCTTCCCTCACACTCCGACATCAACACAAACAAATGGATATATATATATATATATATATATATATATATATATATATATTTAGAGAGAGAGAGAGAGAGAGGCAGGCTCATGTGCACACTAAGTTTGCACATTACTTTTTTAAAGTAGTAAAAAAAATATTTTTGAGTGCTGGCGCACATCAATTTTTTTATGTGATATTTTAACATTTCAACGGACTCACATAAAAAAAATTAGCTGAAAAAAACTTTTTTTGCTATTTTTAAAAAATCGGTCAAACTTTCGCAGTTTTTAAAGGGCTTAAAAGCATAGAAAGTTTGACCGATTTTTTAAAACTAGCAAAAAAAGTTTTTTTGAGCTGATTTTTTTTATATGGGTTCCTTGAAATGTTTAAATATCACACAAAAAAAATCAATTCAAAAATATTTTTTTTACTACTTTAAAAAAGTAATGTGCAAACTTAGTGTGCAAACTTAGTGTGCACAGGAGCCTGCCTCTCTCTCTCTCTCTCTCTCTCTCTCTCTCTCTCTCTCTCTCTCTCTCTCTCTATATATATATATATATATATATATATATATATATATATATATATATATATATATATATATATATATATATATATATAGAGAGAGAGAGAGAGAGAGAGAGAGAGTCAGGCTATAGTACATCATGCTCTATACATCACCCATGCATCACACCTAATTCTAGGCCCTAAAAACTTTTTTTTTTAAATTTTATATTTTTCCCTTGAAATTAACTTCCAATCAACCCATATGCAAAAAATTAGGTCAAAATACATTTTGTAGCTATTTTTAAAAAATCCACAAAAAAAGTGCTAAAAATACTGTCTGCGCCATCATTTTTTTGTGGATTTTTTAAAAATAGCTGCAAAATGTATTTTGACCTAATTTTTTGTATATGGGTTGATAGGAAGGTTAATTCCAAGGGAAAAATATATAATTTGAAAAAAAAGGTTTCTAGGGCCTAGAATTAGGTGTGATGTACGGGGTGATGTATAGTGCATGATGTAGGTGAGCCTTCCTCTCTCTCTCTCTCTCTCTCTCTCTCTCTCTCTCTAGAGAAACAGAGAGATCCTTGTTTGGTTATTATATACATGTGGCATCACCATTCTAATAAAAAGATAAGATCCTAGGCTCGCTCTTTTCATAAGCATATTTGGAATTATTTATCTTATAAATAAGATTAAATTTGCACCTAATATATCAAAACAATCATCTCCTCCAAATCGGTCCCCTACGCGACCTAAAATAGGGAGCCCTGCACTCCAAAACAACTTCGTCCTCTACACGACCTAAAATAGGAAGCCCCATGCTTCGAATAACTCGATCCCCCACGTGACCTAAAATATGAAGCCCCTCCCTTCAAACAACTTGATCCCCCACGCGACCTAAAATTGGAATCCCTGTGCTTCAAATAACTCGGTCCCTTAAGTGACCTAAAATAGGGAGCCCTGCACTCCAAAACAATTTGGTTCCCTACGTGACCAAAAATAGGGAGCCCTATGCTCCAAACCAATTAGGTCCCTACACAATCTTAAATACGAAGCCCTACACTTTGAAACCACTCGGTCCCCTACGTGACCTTATATAGGAAGCCATGTGCTTCAAAACCAATTCGGTCCCCTACATGACCTTAAATAGGTAGCCTTATTCTCCAAAACAATATGGTACACCTAGCGACCTAAAATAGAAGGAATGGGAATATTTTGAATCGTTACTAAAATCAAAGTCGAAAATAAAGGTACCCTATACCCACAGTCACACTTGAGATTTATACTTCCTAATTTTTTTGAGCCGCTCCACAGTCACACTTAAGCTGCCTCTCTTCAACTATGAAGGTTAATTGGTCGTAAAGAAATACTACACCCTAATAGAAGTCATTGAAACCTTGTGCTTCTATGTCTGGTCCTCTTAGTGACCTAAAATAGAAGGGATGTGGATATTTTGAATCTTTGCTGAAAGCAAAGTCAAAATTCAAGGTATTATATACATGAAGAGCTTTTTCCCTCCCTTTGAGTTTCCCCACACTCACACTTAAGCTACCACTATTCAACTAAGAAGGTTAATTAGTCGTGAAGCAATCCTACACCCCTAATAGACGTCGATGAAGCCTTGTATTTCTACGGCTAATCCCCCTAGCAACCTAAAATTAAAGGGATGGGAAAATTTGAATCTTTGTTAAAACCAAAGCCTATAATCAAGGTAACTTATACCACTAGAGATTTCTCCCTCCCCTTGTTTTGAGTCACCCTACACTCGCACTTAAGTTACCTTTATTCAACTAAGAAGGATAACCGGTCGTGAAGCGATCCTACACCCAGATAGACGTCGTCGAAACCCTACATTTCTATGTATAGTGCCTTAGTAACATGAAATAAAAGGGATGGGAATATTTTGAATCTTTGAATAAATCAAAGTCGAAAATTAAGGTACCCTATACTCGTTAGAGCTTCTCCCTCCTTGTGTTTTGAGTTGTTCCACACTCACATTCAAGCCATTTCTACGGGATTAAGATGGTTACTCAGTTGTAAAGCAATCCTACGCCCCAATAGATGCCATCGAAACCCGACGTTTCTACCTTTGGCCCCCCTAGCGACCTAAAATAAAAGAGATGGGAATATTTTGAATCTTTATTAGACCAAAGTCTAAACTCTAGATACTCTACACCCCTCGGAGCTTTCTCCCTCTCGGTGTGTTAAATCACCATACGTTCATACTTAATCTCATTACCCTCGGTTCCCTCTAACTAGGAAGGATAACTAGTCGTAAGGTAACTAAAAACCCCTTGGAGATTTCTCCCTCTCGTTGTTTTAGTTACCATACTTTCACACTTAAGAAACTTATATTCGATCCCCGCTGACCAAGAAGGTTAATCAGTTATGAGGTAATCCTAAAAAAGGTTCCCAACCCTAATATAACATCAAACGCCCATCGGTCTTGCACCACACCTCTAGTTCGCACTTACTATAGGTCCTCATGCGACCTCAATAAAGACCTTATAGATCTCGATCATACATACATCCCCTTTGACGAAAACCTAACCTCTCGCACAATTAAGGATCAATCAGACAATTAATTTTGATGAAGAGTGTCCACATGCATACACTCTGAGTCGATCGCCTCTGTGGAAACCCCGATTGGATCGAGGTGTGTTTCATTTTATTCCACCCAACAAAATGCTCTAAAATCAGCCTTTCGTAAATTATCTAGGGTAAAAATGCTCCTAAGCACCCTAAACTCGGCCTCGCCTAAGTCCCAGACCCTACATCCGGCCCCACAAAAGTCTCAAAAACTGTTAGGGTCTGAATTAAAAATAAAAGTAATTAAAAAAAATCTCCAGGAGCTTTAGCCGATCAGTAAAAGGCCCAAAGACCCTTTAACCGATTGGTAGAAGTCGTGTGAGAGTGATTTATCTCAACCTCCCACGTGGCAAACTTATCTAAAAACAAAGGCTCTCATCCCTTTACCGAACGACAGAAGGAATTGCCCAGTTCCCTACAAATAAAGGTCCCGACCTCTCATAAGCACTTCAAAAAATCACCAAGAGCACTCTGTAAATCATCGAGAGCCTAAAAACCCAGTTTTTTAATCTTCTTCTCCCCCAAGCTTCAAAGACATTCGATCTCATTATGACATCCCCAAGGAAGCTCCTACTTCAAAAAAATCCTTTTCCTCAAAAAAGGAAAGCTCTTATTTCTGCTAAGTCTCTTTCAAGTTCCAAAAGAGTCAAACCTCTGCAGAAAACATGAAAAACCAAAAAGTTCTATTTGAACCTTTTCCCAATTAGAAATAGAAAAACATAAAAGTCAAGATTTCTATATGAATCTCTGCCAGATTAAAAAACACCAAAAAGGGGGACACTCCCCTGGCAAAAAAGTCGGCTTTCACCGTGAGGGTAAAGAACCTCTGCCCAAATTTTGGGCCAATACCCATATATATGTAATAAATTATACATATTTATGTATTTCATTTAGATCGGTCCCCGTTTACGGGTTCAAGCATGAAATTTATAGCATTTATATTTTAAATCCTAGTTTCTAATCCAACACCTCTGTTGATTGAATTTATATGATCATATGTTAAAACACTACTAATAAAATGCAACAATGACAATTAGAAAACATGAAAACATACGTTTTAAAAATCATTATGAGGAAAGTGTATGTGAGCCGAGTCAGTTCAAAAAAATTCATCAAGACAAATTCCAAAATTCAGCTACTCCCACCACTTCTCCAAACGAATAATGCCCATCCATGTGACGACGCCCGAATATGTGTTTTAAAATTAAATACTCATCAAACGTCGCACTCTAATTAGACATTATTTTAACATATAAATATATCAATTCAACACAATAGAAATGTTATATTAAGGACTATCATCCTTAAATACCATAATGTTGTATAATGTATACCTGGTATCCAGTCGCTAATGCTGGAAACCCGTTTGTTAAAACTACGTAAGCTTTGATCTAAAATCCCTTTGGATACGTAAGCGCTATACCGAGCTAAAGTCATGAATCCCAATCCTCATAATACGTCTCTTATCATATTATCTATTAAGGATGCATTCGACCCCAGTCAAAATAATGGAGTAACCCACCTAAGGATTACGACACCTTTGGTATTTTAGCCAAGTTAACAATAGATACTTAGATATCTATCGGTGGCTTCTAGTTCATTTCTATACTAAATGCATTTTCCCATCTCCCTATACACCTACAAACTAATCTTATGGACAATACCTTTTAGCTAACGATCGCTCAATGATCATAACATGATATGTGAATATGAGTGATCTTCGAGTCCACTCCCATTTTTATGCCCATACATAATCTCCCTTCCCAAGCCAATTATTACGCTTGCACACACATCACGTTTGAACATGTGTACAAATTAACTATGTAGTCTTTGATCTCGTGGCCACACGAGTACATAGGTGTAATACCGAGTCCTAAAGCTTGATCCATTACAGTATATCTCTCGATATGTTGTCTTTATCGAGATGCGCACATCTTTTAACTCTAATACCTTACGTAACTAAATTGATATATCAAACTAGATCAAAGCGGAATAATATTTAATATACTAAATCTCTCAAATGCATACTTATCAATTATCCAAAAAAGATGCAACCATATCACCTTCGAAAAATTCAAAATGACCTATCAAACTATCTCAAGGCAGGACCTCCCAAACATATCCTTATATACAAACTCTCAAAATTCATACAAACGTGAAAACACGTATACACTAATCACAACAGAGAAGCACCGTCTCTCACATTTATATCTCTCCCCACCTAGGAAAGGGATATCAAACTGTCTCAATGTCGAGCTCTCTCACACACTTACATACATACTAATGTGCACCCGTTATACGAAAATCAGAATAGAGTCATGGACAAGCAATCTTGTGTACCTGCAGTAGTTGAAGTGATGTTTCTATACCCCTCACTGGTACCACTTTCCTACCTACGCACCTATCTATGTTTATAGGATTCTCAACCTAAGATCTTTAAACTAGTTATAAAATTAACTAAAAAGTAATAAATAAATGTTAGGATCTATAATAAGAATAGAATTAAGGAAGCATGCAGAACAATTGGGGCGCCTAATACCTTCCCCTATCATAACTCAATTCTCGAACTAATACTTAAAAACATATGGAACAGCCACAAACATAAAACTTGCCTTATGATTAGCCCGAATCCTTTTTTTTTTATCGTATAAAACAAATTGGCTACTCCAAACAAGCCAACTGAATCCTTTATCATACAAAACACATTTAGGACCAGTCCTAAGAACCATGGGTGTGCGATTCAAACTGAAAATGGCATTAAACATCTTCCACGGGAAAGTTATCGAGTCCAGCCTGAAATCGATAACCCAACCTCAAGGGAAGGTGACAGACCGAGAGACAAGCACGAATTTGGCCGTAGTCACATAAAAATTTGCATATTCCCCAGTGCTCAAGGATCGCAATATCATGCTCGTCTAATCATTGAAGAAGGGAATAATCGAGGAGCTGGAATCTCGTCTTTAACAATCGAACTTAAGTACCCTTTCATAGAAGGACTATCATGAATAGACAAAACTTTCACCGAGGGAGGAAGGGAATCCTACAAGAGAGAACAATTATGTTAGAAAGATTTTCTTCATTCAAAAAAGATATAACTCAACATTTGGAGAAAATACCATTGGCAAAGTGAGTTACTTATTCAGCCACACGATATGGCATAAGTGTATCAACCTCAGTGGAACTATCCACCACCTTATCAACAAAAAAGTCATCAAATTTCTCCTCGAAGGAATCAGAGGGTGTGGGATTCGTTGGAGGAGTGGATAAATTCACCCTTCTTTGCTTCTTCCTAAATATTTTCTTTTACTTAGAAGGACCAACGGGGGAAGAAACCCTTTAGTTTGGAACCTGAGAAATAACATAATTATGAGATAGGGTCATATACCCACACATGGAAAAACATTACCTATAATAATAGGAGGGAGTAAAATACTACTGAGAAGTTCATATGCCATTAATTTCACCTTTTCTATAAGAGCTAGATTGGTATCACGACTGGCCTTAAGAGGAATACCATAAAGGCTAGAGGAACCTTTGTTGCCTTGGACGTTTGGGAAGCTTTTGGAGTAGTTTCTCCCTTATATGAATCTTTCTTTGAAATACCCTTTCTTTTCATTCCACCAGTGGTCATTGAACCTTTCTTCTTACCCTTTAAAGCTGTAGCAGTACTTCAATATTTGGAGCTAAAGGAGGAACCTCTTTTGGGTGTGATCTCTCAGTAATGCTTAGAGGAAATTCTATATCCTTGGTAAAAGGATTTTTCAGCCCAAGTTCATTCGAACCAAATCTCTCTATATCAATATATCGTAGCTCCTTCTGCACAAAAATGGCCAATATGGACATACCAGATAAGAAAAGCTTCACCCATGTTGTACTCCTCATGAAGGGTAAGATTTTAGCATTCATCACACCGAGTAACCACACGTATCCTTATAAAATTATGGTTGGAAGTCAATAAGGAATGATCATGTCTTCTTAATTCACAATCAGGGCTAGTTATTCCTTGGTTATAACCAAACTGATGAGTGCACCTATGAGGGTTGTACGATTCACTTTCAACATCCCACTAATTATGATAAGAAAGATGGTTTGGAGTGATTAGAAATACCATGACGATAGAAAGATCACTGCACCAAAACAGGTCAATTGTAACGGGCAAAAATCGGTACAAATTTTTTTTTTGTAACGGACTAAATCCGTTAGAAAATTAGCGTTATTTATTTTACTAATGAAATTTGTAACGGATTAAAATAGTTGCAATTTATTTTGTAAAAGATTTGGCATTAGTACACATCACATATATTAGTAAAGGATTTACGAAATTGTAACGTTTTTTACCCGTTACAAACATAGAATTTGTAACAGATAAAACCGTTGCAAAATACATTGCAAGGAATTGAGAGTGTCATATATTTGAATAGATATTTTTATTTATAACAGTTAAATTCTGTTAACAATATCATTATACTTTAAAAAAAATATTAGTTTCTCATTAAACAAATAGATATGAATACACTAGTAATAACTCGCATGCTCAACCAATGGTAATGCAGAACCAATGCTCACAAATTTCACTGAAAACATAATTCCAAAACACACGTGACAAAATGAATGACACAACATTTCGATGATATTAAACCAATCCAAAACTATATTATGTTCATAACCATCAAAATTCCCAAAACAAAATGTAGTTCAAGATAAGTCATCTAGCTTTTGACCACAAAATTGAAACGAAGTCTAACATCATTAAAATTCTACACATATTATTCTCCCAAAGTAGTCCTCATTATATTCCTTGCAAAAGTAGACTTCATTCTCCCAAAATTAATCTTTATATTTTCTAACAAGAACCTGTTGAACAAAATCAACCTTTGTAAATATGTAATCATAAATGAGTAAATAACATAAAAGACTAGTACATTCTCATGCCATTGACACACATGTTATAATAAATATGTATTGTAAAGTGACTCATCATCTATTGGAGTACGTCGACCACTAAAATTTCATAGTGTAGCAACATGACAATAACCTCATTCCTAAATTATATATATAATGAAAATGCAAGACTGATATACTAAAACACCACGCATAGTTAAAGATGGCACTATGAGAATATAAGTATATAATGCAAATTATACCTGTTATTCGTTGTCACTGTCCTCTTCTTCATCATCCTCCCACACAAAAGACAAGCCATTTATACTAGCATTGGCAATTGAGAAAAACAACAACTGAGTATTAAAATGAGTTATTATTGCTTTTATTCTCTTATAATTTCTGGGGACACCCCCCCCCCCCCCCCCCCCAAATGTACTATTATTTTTCTCAATAAAATCTTATTTATTATAAATAAATAAAACAAAGACTAAGGAAGGCAAGTAAGAAACTAAGCCCATCCCACATTTCAAAACATATTGCAATCAAATGGAAGTTAAAGAAAAAAAGAACCCATTATTCTCTCTTGGATCTCCAACAATGCTTGGATGAAAAATGAAGTGTGGGAAGGGATGGAGAAATGAGAAAAACGAAGTCATATCTTATAATGATAGTAATAAAATTTTGTTGAGCTCAAGATCTCATCATTATATAAAAAATATCATACAGTTAATTTCCCAATTGCATGAAGTAGGAATACCTGCCTGTTTTCCTCATCGTCTTCATGACTAATTTCAGATTTTGGCCGGTCATATTCCTCATCACCATCGTCAGTTGTGCTTTCCTGTAGTTAACATAGAGAAGTTAGAGACTACATAAGGCTTCTTATGCAATACTTCCAATGTTAATAGTAACAACCTTAAAACTAGAAAACAACACACTCCCACTAAATTTTTTAGTTTATATCTTATTCGTCAAAAAGGTAAAATAAAAGGAAAAGCATAAAAAAATTAAGTAGAGGTAAACACCATACTTTAATCACCATATCTCGGTAGTGGTCTAGTAAGGAAATATGTTTTGAATCTAAGAGACCATGACACCAAACAAAAAAAACAAATTAAAAAAAAAAGACTGTACGAATTGGATAGATAAGAGAGGCAATACCAAATTGCTCAAAATTGAGGCAATACCAAATTGCTCAAAATTGAAACATATCCAGAGAATTCATATCAAACATATATATATATATATTGTGTTGTTGAAAGCAATATTTATGGCACACCAAATAAAGGTTATATATGCCCTGGAAAATTATCACACTGTCAAATTCATAAGATGATATTTAGTAAATACATTACAGGTGTGGCCAAGAAACATACCGGCACCTAACCTCGATCTACAAGGTGGGAGAGATCCATTTATAGTTATGTGCTTGAGCATAACCGGACCTTTTCCAGTAACTGATCTGCTTCAATGGGGCCTCGGCTACCTGGCTTGTATGGAATTGTTTTCATTTCACCTCTATCTATTCTGTGAAGATGAGGGGTGAAAATCTCCCATGCCACTTTCAGTTCATCTATGGAACAAAAATGTTGTTGGTCTCCCCTTATTGTGTCAAGAATCAGACGCACATAAGCCCCCTAAATGGTAACGTTTTAAAACGTTGCACATATGACAAGTCCAGTTCACTCTGAACAATTGACATCTCACTCAAGCCCACAAGTTTCTTGACTATAGTTTCATGTGCATGGCCTCTAATGGTTTCAAGCGTATGATAAATTCATATCCCTTGCTTTTGACATTTGAAGATATCTCTAGGACATTCCTTTGATAGAATTCGTATTTCTACCTTTCTAGAATCAATGCTTTCCCTTGAGTATAAAGGAAACGCCTTCCTATCTTTCATTCTGTATGCATAGAATCACAGTTGCAAAAGTGGGAGAGTTTGAGTTGTCAAGAAGGGTTGAGTCATCTTTATTATAACCTTCATATTGTCCAAGCACAACCTATTCATCATCAAGTGGAATTACCGATTAAAAACCCTTCATTTTTTTATATCGAATGTGCTCTTGCTTAAGAGAAATTAGCTTCTCCACTTTTCCTCGTTCTTTCCCCTAGGTGTGTTAAACATTACACAACTTATTCCTTTTATTACATGATTTTCACCTTAAAGACAAATGGGTTTGAAATTTTAGCTAAGACTCTTGATTTTAAATTCATTGAATAAGCTTAGTGGAATGTATTCTTCAAATTAACTTTTGAAAGAAAGACTTATCCCCAGCTCTTATTTTGTCTACATGAAAGCCTTCAGGGATACTAAATTACATTCAACAAATTTTCATCTTTGTATACAGGCATGCACTTAGCTTTATTGTGTTGTCTTTATTGTATTGTTGTTTGACGGAAACTTGATTTTATTATACCAACTATTACAATACTTTTAGTTCTAATTTTCATTTTCTGGTGACACATTGAAATGTTGTAACGTACTTATAATACTCCACAAGTTGGTAACAGGTCATGGGTACTTTAATAATAAATACAACTTATTCCATATTCCCTTAAGCCACCAATTGCCCACCAAAACTAGCAGATGGGCTAATTCCACTTGTAAAGAATGAGAGTAAGTAATATGGTACCAAAAGACATAAAACACAGATTTTGAGTTATCATTAATAGAGACTGAAGTCTTTTTAGTTTCTTTAGATGTCAGTTACGAGGTTTAGAAGACCCCAAAATCAGAAGAACAAAAAAATTAAAAAACAGTTTTAACATATATATTATTGAACCAAATTCAGTAGGGGGCACTTATACATTTTAACACGTCTTTATTTGTTAACTTTATAAAAAATAGTATGCTCCCTATCTCTTCTAATATGATACATGTACGAAACGATTCCCTTGGCAGCCAAGTGAAGAGTTCATTATGGAACCTAAATATTAAATTACTTCTTCTATTCATACGTTTATCATGTATTGATAGTTGAATATCAAAGGGAAATGAAGCTAGGTTCCTATAAAAAAAAAAAGGGAATCTACACAAATATAGAGAAAGTACTTCAAATGGGTATATTTTGTAGAACTTTTAAAAGATTTGTATTCACTATTTTTTAATTTCTTAATCAAGTCCTACCACATTAGAACCTATTTTTCAGTAAATTGACATTATGGTGTGTGTATATGGCTATTAAATCAAGTGATTCAAAAAATTCAAAAAATAACATCATGAATCATGTGTAATAAAAAAGAAACAAGATCGGAAGCATTTACATTATAGATGAGGGAAGGGCCCGAGAAATATGGAGTCTCTTCCATCCAAGCCACAAAATTCACCAATAACTTAATCATAAATAGTTAGGCACATCATATCCTGTCAGTTTGACAACATAAATTCAAATTTTAAGAAATATATTAATCATCATATTCACCATGAACATCGCAAACAAAATAAAATTTTATAAGTGTCTTAAATAAAAATTATATTTACAAATAGTTAGTATAGATTTGAAATAAGAACTTAGACATCAATGATTTTATGCATAAAGAGCAATCACTAATTATCACAGTTAAGACTAACTTAGCACAAACTAAAAATAATGAATAAATGACTATGAGATACTTTCCATGCTTCAATCAAAGTTAGGAGGAGGGGAGTGGGGGTGGGGATAAGTTTGTTCACTGATATTGTAGCCAGTGCAGGAAGTTTATTTTGGTCCCCATCCAATGGGAAAATACTAAGGGAGATGATGATAAAAAACACACATCCTTCATGAACAAATCCCATATTCTCAGCCTGTAAATCTATCGGAGAGAGTGTGCTTGTGAGTATAAGTTAGTAGGGAAAACTTGTGTAGAAATCATAGTTGGTGATAAGAAGAGCATAAGCAAAGTCTATGGCAAAGTAGTAGAGGTGAAAGTTCACAAAAAAAGGGTGAAAAGTGTGGTTGAGAAAATTTAACAAACACCTTGGGTGCAAAGTTTTAAAATTAACTTTGGTGATTGCGTTTGTTCGGGGGGAAACCAAAATTTCAAAAGAAACTACATTCAAATATTGAACAATATACAATTGACATTAACCTCCATACATTGCATATAACTAAATTGTAGCAAAATACCAAACTATAAATTAACCAAAGTAAACAATAAGTCTAACAAAAGAAACTCGATACAACTCCCTCGTCATTCAAGTTCTATAAAACATCAACAAATGTTATTCATCACTTCCCATGATCTGTTAGTTCCTCTCTCTAGCCATACATTTTTTATATATAAATACTCTGCACCCATACATTCATAAACACCACTTCCCATGATCATATCCCTTGACTGTACCTAAGGGGGGAGATTCAGAAATTGTATGCATAGAGAATTACATCAATATCATTTCATGCTTATGACACATTGACTCTGTATCATAGGTAAATTTTTTCATGTCAACATTACCCATTATCTATGATAAATTAATTGTGCAAACGACACTACCTAAATTTGAGTAATCATGTGTTTATGGTGACAAATTGCATAAAAAATCATGTTCAAACAATATATCAGATAATCAATGCAAACTTAAGTCTATTAATTTGTGAATAACATGCTGTTCAACAATAAAAATAAATAAACGATAAACATTTATAAAAATTCTCTCAATGCAGTTTTAAAGAACAGATAAATACTCACCCCAAAAAAACTCTCTAGTCTACTAAGTATTTTCTTTAAAGGAAAGCAAACAACTAAATAACTTCCATCTTAGCCCACCGGATATGAAACTTGGTCCCAAATTTTATATTCAAACTAATTGACGTAGATTGTAGATTTTCAGTAGATTCAATTGAATCAACAAGGTTTTTCTATCAAAAACATAGATATTCGATATTATATTTAAGCAATAATATAATTAAGTTGCCATATCTATCAAATGACATATCTTGAAGGATGACACATAAGACCATCAGTGTAAGTGACTCCGCCTTCTTTCACCATATCCAAAGATAAAACATTGGTCAATGAAGGACATTATAATCATTTACTCGGTAAAGAAGTAGCTAGAAAAGACATGGAATCGACTTTAACATATTGAGTATCAATTTAAGTAAAAATGTGAATCCATCATGTTGCATTAAATGAGTGAACTAAAAAAACAAAAAAATACACCCACAAATATTATAGTTATACATCTCAACCCACAAATAAATTATGTGTACAATATACATACACATTTACTATATGAAAATATACCCAATGTATTTGAGAATTACACTCACATGTTGTCATGGCCAAACAGTTTTACTCAAGCTCCCCTATCAATTATTATAGTTCAACGTAGTAACAACATCCATGTATATCCACACGCATGCTCTAAAAAGATAATCTACCAAAAATGCACACTATAGAACATTACATAAAGTTCAAATTTTGAATACAAATCAAGTTATAAAAACTATCCACACCTGTATTCTAACATATATAAAAAATAAATTAATAAACCCCATCGATACTATCTGCAGGCATTTCTCATTAATATCAACCCACATCAACTTATCAAAATTAGAAGACATAAAAGCACATTATATGTGTGTCAACACATATATTTTACATTATATGTGTCCTTTGGTGCTTCTTTTTTCAGATCCATATATAATTGTGTTGAATTGAACTGATAAGGCAACCTAAAAACACAAAAACATAGAAATTGATCCAAGAGCAACACCCATTTTGACATGTTATGAAACATCCAAGAGGAATAAAATTTAAACGCCCAATTTGACAAACTGAGAATATAAATTTGGAAAAAAAAGGCAAAACACTTATTTTTATAACATCATAGAGGAATACAATTTAAAAAATCAAAAATACAATTTAGAATGAATTTTCTCGATTAGCGGAAGGTTCACATCTTTAATACACATAAAAAATTGTATTACCCAAAAAATTAAACTTATTCAGCCTAAAATCCCTATATCTGATATATCCAACCCCAAAAACACAAAAATACAAAATCGGAAAGAAAAAGATGATACTAAAAGGAAGAAGATGAAGAAAATACATTTTCATCATATTATCTTTATCTCCCACTACATTAGAAGAGTAGATATAGAAAAAGAAAAGGTTGATGCCACCCAAAAATTTGTATACCCACAATTTTAACAAAATAATTTATGAAAAAGTAAAGAATTACTAAGAATCAAACATATATTAAAAACCAAGCCTCTAAACAACCAACAAATCCAAACATACCATGCCACACATAAAGCATTTTTAATTTTTTTAATCGTAAAAACCCTTAAGATGTATAGTACAAAAAATTGTGGATCAAAGGGAACAACATCTGAAGAAAGGGAGAGATGAACCTTGTGACCAACCCCAAAGCTGAGAGGATTTGGGTAGGGCGGTTAGTGTGGGTGGGGAGAGAATCACAGAGCTAGTTGAGTTGATTTGGGGGCGAGGAGAATAGGTATCTTGAAAAGAAGATTTGTGGGAATAAACCCGCCCAATATTATTTAGCACGTATGATTTAGTCTTTTCCTCAAGATAATTTTGCAACGGTCGTTAACATATTGTAACGGATATATTTAATTTGTAATAGTTTTATCACGTTACAAATTATTAATGGTAAACACTCCTTACAAATAGAAAAAAAAAATTCATTACAAATTAAGCCATTTGGTGTAGTGACCTTCAACATCTTTATCACAGTCAAGGAGCTTAATCGAGGAAGATTTAGGATTGAAAAATAACAAATTCTTTACATGGGCCTCTCCACTATAAGGAAAAAACTCGAAGCAACTCAAAGCATTAATTAATGGAAAGAATGTATTTTGACTCTGTTTTTATTCCACTACATTATGAATGGATGCCTTAAAAGAATCACTATAATAGGTTGAGCTTTGGGGGTAAGACCGTGAAACCTTAAATAGAGAAATTCCATCAGCAAAATAGTGTTAGCAAAAGTTTGACAAATCAAAATGGCTAGTTGAGCGAGCCATGTCATGATAACACCTGTCCAACCAGGTGTATAAGGATCCAAGAATTATTGTAGCCAAAGGGATATTGACTCAGTGATTCAATCTGAACACCAAATCCCTAAGTGGATGATTGTTGGTCTTCCGAAGAATAAAAAATTGAGAAAGCAAGCAGAGGAGGTAGGAAGTTAGATCGGAGTTGTTGTCATAACCTTCACCAAACTCCAAATATGATACAACTCGTTGGTCCTTCTGCTTTTGAGTGAGCTTGACATATGGCTTATATAAGTATTTGATATATTGGACAAAGTTAGATCATATTGCATTGCCAACACACTCGTGAGCAAGTTGGTAAAGTACAACACGCTCTTTCTCCTTTGTTTCATTGGTGGGCGGGGGGATAAAAAGGACGTGACCATATAGCTCTAAACCATATAATTCATACACACCCTTTAGGGTGATGGTGAACTGTTCACAAGCTGCCATGAAGTTATGGGAGGCAACGCTCCATCGAAAAATCAAGAGATGGAGAGATGGGTTGTTCTTCAACAGTATGAAGTCTTCGAAGAATCTTATTGCTCATTCAAGCGTAATTTCTTCTAGCTTCTTCGTGTATTTGGTATAAATGTAGTTAAATCAAGATTAGAAACCATCACAGGAGCCACTAGGTGCTTCAAAGTCTATGTGAGAGTAGGAAAAATCCCCTCAGTCAAGCCTAAACATTAGCACAGAGAAAGAGGTAATAAAATGCCCCTCAATATGATCATTGGGTTATTATACCACCAGGATAGGCTTATCAACACCTGTAAGTGAGTCTTTGAAACCTTTTTCCTCGTGAAAAAATTGATTGCTTTTCCCAAATTAGTGATCACGACAGTAGTTGGTGAAGAACGCCTGGCATTTGGCAAAATCAGAGGCGACTTTCTTACCGGAAGCTTGGCCGAAAACTTTATCTGTAAGGACACAAATTTCCAGTTGAGTCCTTTGTAGTTTTGGCTCAATTCCGGACAAAAACGTTTGAGTTATAGGATAGAGTATATTGATCATCCTTCAAGCCTATGACGTACTTGTTAAAGACGTAGCGGCCAAGTGTATAAAGCTTCATCAAAATGTCGAGTTTAAGTGCCTCGTTTCTACGTCATCAATAGTGGTTCCATGCTCCTAAGGTATGAATGCATTATATATATATAGGAGCTTGGAACGGTTTATAATGGGTAAAGGTTTAATTAAAAATTGTTGTTTATTTTCAGAAAGATTTTACTTAAAACTTTAAAATAAAGTATATTAAGTTTCTGGGAAAAAATAGAATTTTTCAAACTTTCTGGAAGTTCGTTCGATATGTCGTTCGAACAAGTTTTTCGTTCGAACCAGATGTCGTTCGAACGAGTCTGCCAACGAGTTCCCATATTGGCCACTGGAACTTCGTTCGAAATGTCATTCGAACGAGATGGCTGTTCGAACGAGATTTCCAACGAGACTTCTAACGAGTTCACACTGGAACTTCATTAGAAGCCTCGTTCGAACAAGATGTCAGGCGGAAAATTTTTTTGCCAGTTTTTAGCAGTTTTTACCCACTTTCCCCACTTGTTTTTCCTCTAACTTTTTTCAGATCTTATAATGTGCGGGAACAACTTTTTCACAATATTCTTACTCCTAGAGAGAGTTTTAAGAGTTGATTCTTTCAAGAAAAAGTTCATGAGTTTGAGTGTTCATTTTATAAAGAAAAATTCTTTAAACACTTAGTTACACCCATATTTGTTTCTTCCAAGTTCATATATTCATATACTTTTCTTAGAGCATTTTGGCACCGGTTTATCTCTACATTCGTTTGAAGAGAAGTTTGGGTTTTCTTCTAAATCCCTCAAAGAAGAAGAAGAATTATTTAGCTGCGACTTTCTCCCATGGTACAAGGCACCATGTGTGGTTGACGGTGTACCTATTGTCCGATCGGTGAGTCCAAAATCGCGGTGGAGATCCGTGGTTATCTGCTAGAAAGAGGTGGTTACAAGAAGATGCGTTAAGGCTTGAGAGGGTTCGAGTTGAGGAAGTAAGTCATCTGTCTTGTAAATGTAAATTTCGTACTTAGTGGATTTGAGGCTAGGGCCGTCCGAGGTTGTTTCCCGTTGTGGGTTTTTCCTCGTACACCGCGGCGTAGTGTGACTGATTTACTCTTATCTTCCATAATAACTTAGAACGCATGCTTAGGATAATACAAGATAAAATTGGTTTTAATTGTCACGCTTAATTTAATTTGGTGTTAAATTAAATTTGGGAAACGCTAATTTAATTCAAGTCATTTGTTAAAACTTAAAATTGTATTGGCCTAGTGTTGGAATAATTGAAAAATATGACTTAGGCAAATTCTAGGACTTGGATTAATTATGTTAAAGTGAAAATGTTTTTAATAGATTAATTTAATTTCACTTGGTTTAATTTTAATTTGAAAAGGAAATTAAAATTTGGCATTTTTGTTTGAACCATCATCTAACGCTTCCGCATCCATTTCATAAAAAGGAAATATAATTTTAAGACTTTTAAAATTGGGGGCCTATCGCCACCTTTCATTATCGATTTTGATTGAATAATCCATTGATGATTTTGAAAGGTGTGTTGGGAATAAAAAAAAGAGATGAAATTGGCATAAAAGTATAAGTTATGGAGAACGACTGGTGATAATGAGTTCAAATTGGGTTCTCATAAGACTTTTTGGCATCAAATAAAACTTTTTATCTAAAAATTTGAAGCCTTGGGTTTCAATGGCAAAAAAAATTATTAAGTTTAAAATGAATATGATGAAGTGTATTAAAAAAGAAATTGGGGGAAAGATAGTTGTTTGAGCTTTAGGCGGTTCATTTACCCACACACGTTTTAAAAATTGGGGATAAATAATGGTAATGATGGTTCTATTGACATAAATAAGTGCAAAATCAACCCTTAATGCCACGTGTCATTAGGCGACAGAAGTGTCATGTAATTGAACTACTTTATAAAATGCAAAAGATATGCACAAATCTTGCTCACACATGCAATGCCCACTTGCAACAATTTGAGTTATTTCAACCAAGGTAGTTATGAATAAAGGTTTATCATTTCAAGATGTTTCCAATAGAGGTTTTCTAATTCAAGTTATTTCGATTAGAAATCTATTGTATTCAAGTTGTTTCGAGTTGTGGCTTGTCAATTCAAATTTTATCAAGAAGTGATTTATCAGGTTAAGCTGTTTTGTTCAGAAATTTATTATTTTCATAAAAAAATTCTCTACAAGGGGCCAAATGCAGTAGCGGCTTGTAGATAAAATACTACTTTAGAGACAAACCTCCTCCTTAAGAAACTAAATGAAAAGATAGAAAAGGATTTATCAAAGATTAGTGACAACACAAAAGAATGTTGGGAGTTAACCAAGTTATTTCAATAAAAGGATAGGAGCTCAATCGAAGATTGAAGAAGCTGACTAGAGGAAAATAACTAGATTTACCATGAAAGTTATGAGTTTGATATGTATTTATGAGATGTATTGTAATTATGAGTTATGTTGTAATAAATATGAGGTTACTCGGTACCAATGATGGACCAGCTCTGGCATGACTTGGGAAAGATCTCATGCTCAATCGAGCAACCTTACTTAGGAATATTTGAGGGAATTAGTTTGGAGGATTGATAATTAAGCAAACATTAAGGAGTGACTAGATACACTAGATAAAACACCCAACTTTACCTGAGAGAGCACATTCGATCAGCCTTGAGCTTGCTCAGCTATCTACCACTGAGTTTTGGCACCAAATTGAGTATCTTTGCATAAAAGATCTGAGTAACGCCATACCATACCTTAGCATGTTAAATTAACTTACCTTAACTAGTGACAGTTTGGTAAGTAGTTGGTTGGTTCGGCGCTGACACACTATGGCACCGCCTGATGCAGCAGTTAATCACTCGAGATTTCACTTATTATTTAATGCATTTAACATAGTGAGCATGGCAGACTCACACAGGAATTAATGCACATGAGATTCAGCAGCTGTGTTTTTTAGCTTATATATAACCCTGACTATCCTTTGAGAAAAGAGGACTTTGGGGAGAAAGAGAGCAAATGTGATCTTTGAGCCAAAAGACCACTTTAAGAGAGATATTATAAGCCATGGAGAATTTACTTCTCACCATTAATGCTTTACCTAGTTCTACTCAAGAACATAAGTATTTATTGAGCTTTTACCATTGTTTCTTCATATTTTGGTGTTTGATCTGCCTAACCGAGGTGTATTTAAAGTGTTTACTTCTTTGTCCCTCTATCTAGTTATTTCAAAAGTTCATTTATTATTCTAAACATTTTAATTTTTTGCTTATCCTTGAATTATACACAAGAGCTTGTCAGTTATATTCCCGAATTTATTCCACATCATTTGTGAGTGCATACATTATTGTGTTATTTTCATTAATATGGGTTATGCCTAAGTATATCCTTAAATACCATATCACTTAGATAACTACTCTCTAACATAATCCAAAGAGATATATTATATGAGTTTGGAGTTGTACAGGATAACCCCGCTTGAAACCTCACTACCCTACACTTATTTTCCCACAGCCCACTTTATGGAGGCCTGCTGGTAGTGTCATTTTTATATGTGTTGTCGAGGTTTTAACGGACGGATTAATCTCCCATTGTTTGTTGTCGACATCCTAAGCCACTAATTAAATAAATATAACATTTTTCCTATTAAAATCATCAGCTCCCCAATTTAAAGACACGAGAATCCCGGACCTTATTCCTCCAGTTTAGTTCACTAAAACCACTCAAATCAATACCTAAAACCACCATTTTTACACCATATTAAGTGTGTTTTACACCATTTTCACTCATAAAATCAGTCCAATATTTTAGTGATTGTGAACTAATATTTTTATAAATGTATTTTATATTATTTTGGAGGTATTCTGGGGTATTGTTGGTGGAACTTGAGATGAACTTTTATAGAGTTTAAAGGGCATATTTTTGGAGTTTAGAAAGGGATTTTTACAAGGAGCTTTCGTGGAGTATTTTCTTAGATCTTTAAATGGGTATTTTAATGGAGCTTTCGTGTAGCATTATTATTAGAGTCTTGGAGCTTTTTCAACAAAACGTTTGGAGGATTCCTTCTATTGAATTGGGGTTTACTTTTTATGGCATGATTATATTCTCTCTCTCTCTCTCTCTCTCTCTCTCTCTCTCTCTCTCTCTCTATATATATATATATATATATATATATATATATATATATATATACATGTTTCCTATTTATTAAATTTATGGTATAATTTCATGTAAAATAAAGTGTTAAAAATGGTTTAACACATAGTTTTCAAGTATTAAATTTTCAGAATATAAAGTGTTAAATTTTATATAATAAAAATTCTATTAGTGTGACGAGAGGGATGTTTTCTTACAAATGTTTATGAAAATTTGGGACTAGAATATTTGGATGATTTTTCAATAAATTTTAGAATATTAAAATTATATTCTTATGAAAGTCGTGAGAAAAAATAGTGTAAAGATATATAATTTCATGAAGAGAAATAATAAAAATAGGGAAATGCTATGTGTCCTAAACAACTCCCCCAAATCGTCCCCCAAATAGCTTTAAGTGTTATACCTTGTGGTATGGGTCCCGCCAGGGCACAACTCATTAATGCTATTTGGGGGAGATTTGGGGGAGTTGTTTGGTACCCATAGCATCACTCATAAAAATAAAGGGTTGGTACTTTATGTATAAAAGGCTATAACAGTCACATATTGTCACTTTGGACTTAAGTTGAAGATGTTTAAAGGTTTATTTACATGAAAGCTTTCAGATAACATTTTTTAAATGTTGTGGAAATAAAATAATGTGATTTTAAGGTGGAAGAAAGTATAAAAACATTGTTAAACATTTTTTAAGGGCATAAAGTGAAGTACAGTAAATATAGCTTCAAATAGTAAATCTTCGAATAATTTATGATTAAAGTAATAAAGGGTAAGTAAAGCTTGAGGATGAACCCCAAAAAAGAATAAAATCTTAATTTTAGCCCCAAATATAGTAATTTGTGATGAAAAGAGAACTTTGTTATTCAAGATTTTAAATGAAAACTAAATGATTAAAATGGTTCTAAAACATGGAAATAGAACAAGACTTTATAAAAGTAAAGATTCTGGTAATACATCTAAAGGACTAAACGGCAAAACATTTTCAAGTGTATAACAAGGATGACTAGGTAGTATTTACCATAGGTTTCAAACTTCGAGCATGGTAAAATGGTTAAAGTAACAACAAGTGGATAAAGGTGCATTTATGTAAGTAAAATATGATGATGAGCTAGGTATTTTAATAAAACAATAATTGGACCGTAAGTAATAGGAATTAATGTAAATTAAAATTGATTTAACATAGGAGTACCGAAATTTTTTTAGGAGGATCCGGAGCCCTAGGATGATGCCTTGGTTTAGACCCAAAACCATTGTCCAGGGAAGCACATTGAGGCATTTTTGGCAATCGGTGCAAGTTCGTAATCACAAATGAGATACGATTAACTATAGGGTTAAATGGAAATAAAAAGGAAAGAAATGGAATTGGAAAAATTCTAGGAAGATAAATAATTGTTATTATTTACAAATCCATGGTATTTGAATTAAAGAAGATAACAAGTTAACATGATAATGTGTGGTTAAGTTAAAGGATAAAGGAAGTGATGTAATAAAGACAGTAACCGGGCATTGGAAAATCTATGGTGATTATAAACACGGGATGATATGTAAGATTAAATAATCCTTTATACAATGAGTGTGTGTGTGTGTTTAAAATGCCATTTTCATATATGCCATGGTAGTGGCAGGTTTAAAGGAGAAATGAGTAGTTTGTAAGAGTACGAAATAAATGATAATTGAGTATTAGAGAAACATGATTTCTTGTTTATTAATTGTGTAGATTAATGTTTAAATAAAAATTTTTTTTATAATAAAACGGTGAAGTAAGGAATTAAAGTTAATGTATTTTAACCTAAGTTAAATAGAATGTTTTTTAATAAAACATGGTTAATACATATATAGTTTAGTTATTGCATGAGTCGTTATTTCACCTTTCTTTTCTGACGTTTGTTTCTATATTTTATTATTATTGGGAACCTCATTGGGCATCGACTCACCCCATTCTCTTTGTTACGACAAGTTAAGCGATATTCCATCTTTGAGAGCATTTTCACAGGTAGGTTATTCTTACTATTTACGTTAGTAGCTTTGATTACACAAACCCTAGGGCATGGCCCAATGGGTTTTGCACCTATTATTATTTGTTTGTATGTTTTGAAAATGTAATTTCATGCTTTCTCAGTTAAATTAATTAAATAAAATGAACTAGAAATATTATCTAGGATTATTTCACATCACTCGATGCTTAACGCAGTCAGACCGATTCGAGTTGACCCATGGGTGACCCAAAAATTTGGATCGGGGTGTTACACAACCCTTTAGCTTTTTATATGAACATTAATGCTTCAACTAAGCTAAAATCCAAGTCTCAGAGCTAATTATTGAAGGTTCTTAGAAATTTCTTGAATGTTTAGCTAATTCATTTCATTATTATATATAAAATATGTAAGAGTATTTTTTTATAATTACTCATAGTTTTGGATTAATTTATAGTTTTGGCGTAACCCGTTACAAACCGACATCTCAAACCCAACACTACATATCCAAGATCATTTGAAGACTCTCGAACACTTTATGGAGGTATAAACTTGTGAATTTCCTGAATTTTTATTAATCATATTTTGGGATTTAGATTTTAAAAATCGAGGCTTCCTATAAAAAGTAATTTAAAATAAAAAAATTATTTGTCTCGTTCAAACAATATTGAGTCTCGCACGAACAAAATATGCAGTCTCATTAGAACCAGCATCTAACGACCTTCAAAAGAGACATCCCTACCTTAACAGAGAATTCTCATTCGAAGTACGTGAGAAGGTCATTAAAATAGATTTGGCTATCACTAGAACGAGATCTAATTTGGATAAAAAAAGCCAGTGTTTTCGTTCAAATGAGGTCATTTTCCTTCGAACCACCCCGCCGCCTCGAAACTTGCATATTTTTTTTTCAAAAATTCAAAAGAACTTTGGTGCATATGAGTTTTCAATACCTATTCCAAAGTTTTTACTATTAGGTTTTCCAAAATCACTTTTAGTTTCACAAATCTTTTATCCCTATATGTAATTTGTGAGATTTATAAAACTCTATTTTCCATAAACCTTCCATAAACCCTAGTAGAGTCAATCTCTACAATTAACTTATGGAACCGAGTTTTCACTACAGAAGAAGAAGAAGGCTAATCGATGGATACCGAGGAAAGACCGCTTCCTGTGGATGGCACTGGATTGGGTCGTATTTTGTAGAAGAAATTGAAGACTCTACACATTACACTAATTAAGTCTAAGTAATTTATAAGTCGATTGTGTCTGTCAATTACTCTATAGTGTTGAATAAAGGTTTTTCCCTTTTATGAATTTTTCCTTACTTTTGTGAGTATTGTCATGCTCGATTTTCTGAATTTAAATTTGGATAACATCTTTATATGCGCACTAAATTAAATCAAAGATAAAATTTTATAAAATTGAATTTATGTGTGGTTAGCCTAGAATACGAATCAATGAATAGAATCCCGCATTCTCAAAATAAAACTCTCAATTTTAACAACTAAAGACAAGATAATATAGGAAAACTCTTCCATTGGTGACCAATCCATTTATGAAGCCTGTAGTTTTGTTAAAGGTGATGTGTAGTTGGCAGCTAACTATAAGTTTGGAACAAATTTTTTTCTCCTAAAATGTTAGTGATTAGTTATAGATTATTGTATAATAGCCTCCCCACTAATGATATACTCAAAGCTAGAGGCATACTTGTAGTTTTCACTTGTCTCTTATGTGATTCATTCAACCATGAGGAAGATACAATTCATCTCTTTATGAGGTATAAGTTCGCTAGTTTTTTGGGATTGGGTGGTTTCTCTCTTAAATATGGTTATTCCTTTTACTGATTATGTGAGTGATTATTGGTTGTTTATTGGTAAGCCCCAAAAATACATAATTTGTGGAAGGTGCCTCTTTGTATGCAGTTTATACGATATGGTGCACCAAAAATAAATTGAGATTTGAGAATATATCATGCAATAGAATTGTTATGTGCACCCGTATTAAAGCTTGAGTTCAATTTTTTAGTCCTTTTGTGCCAGGATATTATAAAAATATGGAGAATTTAGTATTTTACACAATCTTGATATCTCTCCTAGCTTAAGAAGGGTCCTAAATATCACTATTGTTGTGTGGAGACCCCCTCCCCCCCCCCCCCCCCCACTACAAGAAAAAGTCCTTACCACGACACCTGATATGTGTCATGAAACTGTTTCCACAACATATTTTTTATAGTCGTTGAAGGGGGGTGTCGTAGAAAGTTACCTACTACGTCGACACCTTTGTGGTGTCATAAAACCATTTCACGACACCTTCCAAGTGTCGTTGAAATAAATATCCACGACACCTAGTTACTAGTCATAAAAGTTATTACCCAAAAAAACCTTCCATGACTACTTATTATGTGTCGTGAATGCTATTTTACGACTGAGCCTACGTGTCATTAATATTGTACACGACTAAATATAATAGTCGTAATTATCATTTTTCGATATATATAAAACATGTCGTTAAAGGTGTATAATTTTGTTAAAAAAAATAGCTTCTCAAGTACCCATTGTTTATACTAATATTAACATATCCACCTACATGATTATATCATAATTAGAAGTTCAACAATTCTTGAAATTTAAAGCAAACTTATATAATTAAGAGGAACTCATAATATGTACTCATAACCATAATATCAAAGCCATGTCGAAAACAGTAGAAGTAATATACATTTGGGTCTTACAAGCCACATAGAAACATGGGATTAGGATGAAACGAGCATAGTCTAAAAAGTTAAAATACAATTTTCCTTCAAAAAACAACAAATAACATCCTTCAAAAACACTCCTCCCAAAATGTCTTCAAGATCTTCCAAAAATAAATGCCTATTTAGAAAATAATTTTAGTAATACTCTCATCAATTAACAACACACTTGTAATTAAAAAAAATTGAAAATAAAAATATACCTTCAATCCAAAAAGCAACGAAGAAACACCATACCCATTTGATTCCTTAAGTTTTCCTGAAATCAATACGAGAGAATGTCAAGGAAAAATTCTTTGAATAAAATTCAAGAACTATAACTATTTCACTCACATATTTAGTCAAAACGAATGTATCAGTGTGGCCATGCTATGGTACTTCCTTTTGCATCATCAAGCGTGAAAAATGCATCCGAGTACCGAAAAACTGGCACTTTGGGCACTAAAATTTCAATAACCCATACTTTATAGCAATCAGGACCAAAGATTTAGTAGTGCACTAGTGACTTCAGGTCTGTAGAATCAAGTTTTGCGCTTGCCACTTCTTCTCCAGCCCCAACCAATGTAACAATTTGCAAGTAAAATTACATTGTGGAGCACTTTGTGCACATGCACTATCTTAATTGCACTAACAAATAGTACAACGAAAATAATTAAAAACAATCATTAATGCAACTAGTAAAATAATTTACACTTAGATAATTTATTAACAATGACTTGTGGAGTATGTGCGTGATTATGCATGGCGCCCCCACCACCCTCATGTTAACCCTATAGAAATTGCAAGTGAAGTAGATAAAAACAAAATAAGGGGAAAACTATACATATTGAATCATGTTTAATTTAAAAAATATCACAGTTGGTTCATTTTCTTGTGTCATTCGACTTCCCATGTGCATTTTTCATTCCAAAATTTGTTAAATTTGATTTTCAAGAGTCGTTACCCGTGTATTGATATGTAATAATGCATCTACCTTCGTAGGTGTCACCCCAAATCCAAGACCTCGAACATGACCCGGACGTTCAGGACCGAGCACCTTTACTACTGCATCATTTTTCAATGATGTCGAGTCATGAGATGGAATTTTTTCCATCTTTTCCTAAAACAAATATAAGAATTCAACATATTAAAAAAAAAATATAATGAACGCATTGTAGCTTAAAAAAATTATAAAGTGTTGTGTAAGTGTTTAAATCGTTACTATTGCTTCACCAACAACTTGTTTAACCGGATCGCCATTTTCTCTCTAATGTCCCCTTATCCAAACATCAACACGGCGTATAGTTTTTTTTTTGGGTCTTCATCTTTTTACAAAATATTAATACATAGAATTACCAAATAATGTAAGCTATTTATGAAGTATACAACTTTAAAAGGAAAAACATACCATGTTTTCCTTAAGTCTTGCATAGCCTCTACAGCTAGTTGTGTGTGGATGGATTTGCTTTGCTCTAGCCTCCTTATGCTTTTCACTTGTTTCCTATTAAAATAAGAGAAAACATATATAATTATAAGATATACGAGAATACTAAAAGTGGACTTTTGTCTATTGATAAAAATAAAAAATAAATAATCAAATCCACTTACATCAAATTCAAGTGATAAACGATATTTAACAAATTATCCCATTCATTTGACTTCACTCCAGGGGGCTTGAGCAATGTAAGATTTTAGCATTCTCGTGCTAAAATCCCAATCTTAGAACTAAGATGGATGGAATCAAGTCCAACCGGTTGCCCAAACTCAGTGAATTATACCTCTTTACGGGTTTTTGTCCTGGTTGAAATTATGTTCAATTTTGTGTGTGTTTCCCTTCTACGTTTGTGCAAAGACTTAGTACTTAAAAAACTAATGGTGATTGGATCATCTAAAAAATTCATTATAAATACATTGTTTAAATTAGTATTTATTCCGTTTTCATATTTAATTATTGATTTCTGATTGTAATTACCATTAATCAATAAAATGCATGTTCTCTCACACGTATATTATAAGTTTACTTTATTCTCTTTACTTATTTGGTAGTACTTTATTTAATATGTGACTGGACTCATGAATAGTTGAAGCCAGCATACGACTCGATGAGATTTTCATATCCAGAAAATGTCCTAGATCAATTCGATTAATAATCGAATTCTTGTGCCAGGCCTAAGCAATCTTGATCTGTTTGTATGAGTGTTCCACCCAAATTAAGTCTAGAGCCTTATAATCATTTTTCCTTTAGGTTAGAGAAAGTGATAGCAAGAAAATGCTCATTTAACAAAAGAACTCGGGGCCACTACCAGGAGCATCCCTATTCATTCCCGAGTTTGGATTTTTTTTGTATATATATTATTTTTTCCAAAATATATAGACCTTAGTGTAATTTTTTAAAGTTAAAGTTGTCTTAGTAAGTCTTTCTTAGACTTAAGCGAAAGCGTTAAGTTCCAATGCTCCACCACCTCCTCCCCCGCCTTCGCCTCCGATTGTAGAGCCCAATTTAGATGAATATACATCTGATCATGGGTTAAAGAAAAGCATTCATGAATATAATGCTAATGAGAAAAAAAATATCCGGTTGTACTCCTTGCAAAAAGGCCCTTGTCAACCTAAGAATCATAAATTCCTTTGGCATTTATGCGGAAGTGAGAGACAAGGATTTATTCCATCATGGTTTAATGATCACCCGATTTGGTTAGAGTATAGCATAAAAAAAGATGTTGCATTTTGTATGTGTTACTATCTTTTCAAATGCGATAATGGTGATCAAGGTGGTCGTGATGCTTTTGTTGTTGAGGGGTTTAGAAATTGGAGAAAGAAAGATAGGTTAAATTTTCATGTTGGAGAACCAACTAGTATTCACAATCAATGTTTGAGGGCATGCCAAGACCTTATGAACCAAAAACAACACATAGACATTGCTTTGTCTAACCAATCTACTCAAACTCGAGTGGACTATCGTGTTCGTTTAACTGCATCGATTGATTGTATTAGATTTATTTTGCGCCAAGGGATGGCTTTGTGTGGTCATGATGAATCTAAATAATCATTTAATCAAGGATATTTTCTCGAACTTTTACAATTTCTTACTAGCCACAATGAGGATGATTTGTATATATTTCATGGAAGGTCACGTCGTAATGTTGAAGGAAAAACAAATATCCATCATTATTGGGTTGAAACTATCTATGAAGTGATAGATTTACATCTTCAAGAGTTGAATAATAGCTTTAATGAGGTGGACACGGAGTTGTTGTTATGTATGGCTTGTCTTGATCCAGTTGATTCATTTGTTGCATATGATGTGGGAAAATTGCTTCGTTTTGCTAAATTTTACCCCTTTGAGTTTTCTATTATTGACTTAATGCATCTTGATCATCAACTTGATACCTACATTATGGATGTGCGCTCCGACGATCGATTTGATTAAGTTGAGGGGATTGGCGGGCTTGCTAGATTACTTGTTCAGTCAAAGAAGCACATTACCTATTCATTGGTATATTCACTCATGAAGTTGGCATTACATTTGCCCTTTGCAACTGCGACGGTTGAAAGAGTATTTTCTGCGACGAAGATAATTAAGACTTCACTCCGAAATCGATTGGGGAATGAGATGATGAATGACTATTTGGTGGCATTTATTGAAAGAGATGTATTGGATTTCATTGACACCGAAGATATCATTTAATTTTTTCAGAATATGAAATCTAAGAGAGTTATATTGTAGTAAATATCATGTTATTTTGACGATTGTGGTTTAAGATCGAATATTAATGCAATGTATTTTTTCTACAAATATATTTACTTCTAGCTTAAATTTTTTTTGTTCGTCTTTTGTGCCACACCCACTAATTGAAATTCTTGGGTACGCCACTGGGCATTACGGGCCACGGGAATAAGAAAATAATGAACTAATATTCAATTTTTTAGACTTAGTACTTGGCTAGAATATCATAAGGATCATAATACTTTCAGTATAACAATCCCAAGGTGGGCGGGTGAACTAGGATTTTTTTAGTTTTCACAATTGATAACAATAAACATTTAACATTAAGTACAATCATTTTTTTAGGTAGTAACAACATCTTCAAAATCATATGAATAACAAAACAAGAGGGCCTTCACTCATTTACTAATGAAGTACCTAGGGATAACCAAAGAAAATGTTTATATTACGGAGTTCTTTAAGACACATTTAAACAAATCAAACCTATAAAATAATCAAACATTCAAGTGTTAACGATTAACAAATCAAATCTTTGTATTAATCGAATTGTTTAAATTAAACCCCGACAATTAACAAATCAAAGCTGAAAACACTAAAACAATCAAATTCAAATAATAAATCACATTTATATAAGATATACGTTCTTTTGTTGCCCTTTTAAAACTTCTCATAAAAATTCAGGTTTGCATAATTGATAGTACCTATACATTTTTTTTTGCCCACCTTAACAACCCAAATATATGCATTAAAACGCAATATTTGGAAAAATAGTCAATATATTTGTATTTAGAATATATGAAACACTATTTATTATCTTTTTTTTATTCAAAGGCCAAAACACCCTCTTCTTCCTCTTTTCATCTTCTTCTCCAAATCAAGAACTCTAATTTTAAAAAACTTTAAATATGCATCAAATATGAAACTAATTAAATATACATCAAATATGAAACTAACCCTAAGAAATTTGATATGTTTGGTGAAAGGAACTTCAGAACAATTAGTCAACCAGAACATTTGGTGCAAGGAAACAATCACAAATGAAAAGTATTAAAACAAAAAAAAGGGAATACCAGACCGTGAGGCAACGTGATAAAAAACTCTTCTGTGATAAAAACCTAATCAACAAAAAGAGATTGGATAATGCAAAATCAAATTGCAATCTCACCTCTAAGTGCGTATGATATGCTTTTGTGTATTACAATCTCATCTTTTGCAAAATCAAAATCAAAAGAAAACCTAATAACAGTCCCAATAAAATACTGAGAGTAATGCAAAATCAAATTACACGCACACAAAGAGATTGAGAGAGAGGAAGAGAGACTCGCCTGCTAAAGGTTTGTGTGGAGCGGTTTGATGAGAGCTCTGTGAACAACGATCTCACCACCTAAAGGTTTGTGTGGAGCTATTCGATTCAGATGGCCATACCCCTATCTGTGAACAACGATCTCACCGGTTAAAGGTTGTGTGGACGGCTGTTGGGAAAAGGGTTGGATTTGTTTTGATTTTAGACGGTCATACCCGTGTTTGTTTTGGAGCAGTTTAATTTGATTCTCTCTTTTTTTAAGATGTTGTGCCAAAAAATCTTTCAATATGAGGAGGCGGGAATTAAAATTTGTTTTTACCACATATAACAGTAGTCGTGAAAATTATTTTCCACATCACTTTAATTACAAGTGTCGTTCACACAATTACGACTGTGGTATAGGTGTCGTCTTAAAAAACATTTACAACATGTTTATTTTATCAGTCGAGAAAATTAACTTAATAGCAAATTCCACGACTTTTATAACAGAAATGTCGTTATTTTGTATTTTTTACTACACCTTTTATCGACGTGTCGTGAAAAAGGTGTCGTGGGAAGTATTTTTTCTTGTAGTGCCCCCGCCCGCTTAAAAAAATCATTGGAATAAAAACTAATTATTATGGTCTATCAAAGGGAAATCCTAGCCTTGCTTATTTTGGAGTTATCTTTAGAATCTACAAAAGTGAGTTATGGGCTGCTATTATAAAATTATTGGTCATAACAACTCTTTCTTTGCCTAATTAGTGGGAGTTATTACAGCTATCGATCTTGCATTTTCTAAAGGATGGTGGCATCTATGGATATAATGTGATTCTTATAGTCTTTTTTTCTTCTCTTAATTATAGAATGATTGAGCCCCCTAGGCCTTTAAGGATTACTTGGATTAATTTTCTCCATCCCATTTTTTGTATGATCTTCAGATGTTCCTATATCTTTAGAGAGGAGAATATTTCAACTCACAGTTTGGCTAATAGAGGATTAATGTTCCCTAATGGCATTTGGAGGAAGAGTTTCCCTAGTTTTCTTTCTAGTTATGTTTTTAGAGACTCTATGGGCTTGTTATATTACATATTTCATTAACTTATGTAGCCTAATTGTTGTATATAATAAGACTATTATTTTGTATGGTGATCCACATGTGATTGTGGAGTTCTATGGTGATCAACCTAGTTGCGTCTGTTTTCCTCCTTTTGATGCTTTTGCTCCGTTTTTTCCTTGTATTGTCTTTTCTTATTTGTACATGCAGACTTTTTATTTTATGATCTAATAAAATCTTCTTGATTTGGATTAAAAAAGTGCATATAAATAATAAATAAGAGACCTAGGTCACCAAATCAAACATGAACAATAAAAGGCCTAGGTCAATATTTGAGAGTTTGATTGAGTCAGTAACTATTAGTGAAAGCCTCAATAATGAACGTATAAAATTCAAGGGTTACAACTTGAAGAGGACCAAGTGGTTTTAAAGGATTCCTTACATTGATGTATTATTTTAAATAACACATTGACACTCCTAAGCACTCCGACCACCAGATTCATTCTAAGTCTATTATCTTTTTCACTTTCTTCAATGATCACCTGACTCCATCCTATTTCTCTACCCTCACACTTTATATTTCTATAAGCTCGTTAAATAATATTTTCAACCTTAAATTGGGAAACTCCCAATTGTATTTATAGTAGAAGGGGTTTAAAGGATTTCTCGCTACATGATCTCATTCCCTAAAATACTTTTACCTTAATTATTGCTCTCCAAGTATTTATCTAATTGATCCACATCAGTATGTCAAACTAATTTTGAAAACCTTGAACAATACTTTAGGATACGAGATCCACCACAGACCTTATCCCCTAAAACTCCAAAGCTTTCTTTTGTCATATCAAATCACATAACCATGATTCCAACATCTAAAACTAAAATCACATCAACTAACCATCAGCGTAGAACTACAAGTTTCATGACCTCTTTAACTCCGCGGACCTTAAGGTCTAACCTTAATTTTTTTTAAATAGGTTCTGAGTGTTACAATTGATAAGTTTTAAAACTGAAAATGTCATCACAACTAAAGATGTCTGAAAAGTAATGAAGATAAGATTTATAATAAATAAATAAATAAAAGCTTCATAGATGTGTGCATTTGTTAATAAGGCCAAATAGTTTGGCCTTGTGTAGTACTAATTCGAGATGAATTGGGCTTAATATTTTTCAGGCCTACGCTTCGGGGTTTTTTAGTTTAACAATGTTTATTTTTGGGTTGCAAGTCGATCTCGAGCTAGCCTATCAAAGGTAATACATAAAAATAAAATTATTTTATTATAACGAAGACTAATACGTTAATTGTGTTATTATAATGGGCTTTCAATTAACTTTTAAGTTGTTGCAACTTTAATCATGAACAATGCAACATTTTATACAGGTAACATGTAAAGTATGGCATTTTTCAAATATGTCATTATGTCACCTTAAATTCTTATAACTAACATATTATCTCTTTATTTAATGCATACGTAATTCCTTCTATTTTAAACAATGAAATTACTTTTAATGTGTGATCTAGGCATCGTCAAGTGCATAAAGATAAATATTATCACTTATAAGATTGATGTTGAACATTAGTGAGAAAAATTATTAATCCCTATGTCAATGTAAATATGGCTATAAAATGAACATATATATTCAAAATCGAATCGTGTTTATTCACATATGAGTATATTCGAGACTGGCGTCAAATAAATGAGTTAATTTGAACATACTTTTAATTTCTTTTTCACTTTGAATTCGACTTTATTATCAAAAATCATAATACAATAATATGAAATAAACAAATTACTCATGCTCGATTGGGTTTTGTCTTCTTTGAAGCTCATTCGAGCTCAAATCTTAAAATAATCTAGTCAAACTTTAACATATTATAAATTTTGTTAATCTTTTTAGATTAAGATTCAAAAACTTTTAACTCGGCTCAGATCGTCTTGTTTACAATCTAAACTGTAAACTAAAATCCATAGTTTAGTCGGGCATGGATAAAATTATAAATATAGCCTTATTAAAATTGGGTTCGTGCATTATACGACCAAGTTACATGTTCTCAGTATGAATTTTTTAGCTAAATATCTTAGTAAAATTTAATTTAACGTAAATTTAATTAAAGCCCAATCTTAAACCTAACGCTCCATTACTAGAGGTTTCCTCCTAGCTATTGATAAACAAACTAAGATTTTTCAATGATTGTTTACTTCCATTTGAGAAAATAATGACATCGTCAACATAATTTAAATGAGAGATGACAAGACGGAGAAACAATGGGAGTGTAAAAATGCTTAATAAATCCAATATTCTAATCCTCTACTAAATTCTTCATAAGCGATTATATAAAGGAAGGGAAATATATGATCTACTTGTCTTAAACCACTTAGAGGATTGTAAGTGTATATAGTCAAATAAACTTAGAGGGGGTGAATAAGTTTCTCTACGGAATATGCCTAATTTTCAAAAATACTTTCAATTTTAGCAATCTTAGTTAAGCATACAACTAGGTGAGATGATAGGGAAATTATGTCTATAATTAAACCATCATATATAGGTGATATAAGTTAATTGTGCCACAAATTAACTAGGAGCGATATATATGATCATTTTCAATATATTTTTATGGATAGAATAAAGATCTAAGTGATGCGTGTATTAGCAATATGATAATCAATGTAAATAAAACATAAACAATTCAAAGGACAAACTATGAGAAGATCCCCCAAGAGATAAAAATCCTCGATGCATCCTAATTTCTCATTCAATTTGAAAAGATCATATACAATGTACGAAGATACCTCTCTCATGTTACCGAACGAGTAATTGTCTGATGAACATTAAACTATCCCTCATTGACAATGAGTAATTCACTCGAAGCTCCATCAGATGAACAAGGAAGTCACATTATCCTCTTTAGGATTGCACCATTATTAAATTCTCTAATAACTCAAACACCGCTCTTAAATTTGAGTGTTGAAGTTTGATTCTAATTTGGATTAATTATATTGAATCTATGCTAAGTGGATTTCATCACAAAATACTCTCAATTCCTCACAAAAGCTAGATCAATGATAAATCTAGGGTTTTTCTAAATTGTGAAAGAAACAAATGAATTTATTAAAAGAGATGTAATTGATATGCTCTCAAGCTCGAAAGTACTCTCTTAGTATAGGAGAACTATAAAAGGATTATTTTTTTTTAAATCAGAGAGAAAAGGTTCTATTTTTAGGGAAAAAATGCAAAGCTAACAGCATCTAGACGGTGAAAAATAGATTCGTGTGTGTAATATCCCATATTTTTATGTTCATTAATTTAATTTGTGGAATTATTATGATATTCTGTATTAACTATCATGTGATGCCACTATTTATATTCCACATATGTTATATAATTTGAAATTGAGATCAGACTTAATACATAGTAATTTATTAAATATTTGGAGTGGTTGTGCATTATGGGAGACTATGGAATGGTCAGGGATTTGATATCGAGAGTTTCCTTATTCGAATTATCCCTTTCGTGTTGGATTCAACCGATCGTGATGTAGTTTCCTATAATGTTGTATGGAAATAAATTAATAAATAATTAAATAAATATTTTTGGACTCGTACAAGATATTATATATAGTTTATTTTGGTCTCATCATTCGAATTGACTTTTTGAAACATTTAGAATATTCTTTTATGACTTAAAATGATGACTTTTAAGTCCTATGGGTTAGTTTATAGCTTGGGTAGTGTTTTGAGCAATTTGGATTAATATTTGGGCTCTTAAATTCAGGCCCATATGGGGCCTGAGGTTAACTTCGGGGTTAACTATATTGAGGGATCATTATACTTAACCTAATTCACTTTAAAGGCCAGTGAGAGGAACATAAGGCTCAAGAGAGGAGACACTCAAGAGAAACGAAGCTTTCGAGACATTTTGGCTTGGATTCAACCCAATTTGTTAAGGCAAGTTCACCAAGATTAAATATTTATTTTAGAGTTTGTGTTATAATGATAATTTCTCATTGGAATCTATTAATTTCATATTTAATAATATGATTTTTGGTTAAAAAATCTTAATTTTGACATTATACTAATTTGAAAGTTTAACCCTTAATCCGTTGTTAATGTAAAGAAAATATGAGTGTTAATATCTTAAATTGGGTAAGTTATGAATGAATTTCGTTAGATATAGATTCATATTCCCAAATTAATAGAGATCCCTCTGTTTAATCTGTTAATTGAATAAAATCTTAGCTTAATTGGAAAAATTATAAAACTAGGGTTTATAAATCTCAAGTTTTGCCCAATGAACAAGACTCTCTAGAAAAAACGTCACGAATTTTGGCTTGTTACTGCATGATTCAAATTCTTTAACATAGAAGTAAGCCAACAAAACTAATATAAATGGATAATCTATATTTTCAATTTCCCACTTTGGCTATTACATGGTAAAACCCCCAAAACCCAAAATACATGATTAGAATAAACTCCACACCAAATCTGGTTAGTAACAATATTTTACCGTTACAAGAATAATTAGCAATGGTAATTTTTTATTAGAAAAAAGGGTTGGGGAACAAAATTAGTAATAGATATTTATCATTACTAATATTGGATTTAGTAATGGTATTTTACCGTTACTACTAATGGATTTAACAATTGTATTTTATTGTTACTAATTATGATTTAGTAACGGATTGGACTTTTTTGTTACTATTTCCACCTTATTACAAAAAAAATTGTAATACTTTTGTCTGATTTTGTAATGGTGCAAGTCCGTTAGAAATATTAATACATTTTTTAAAAATATATATATTTCAAGATCCAATATCTCGTCCTCAATTTAAACAAATTCAGTTATGCCTACCACACCATTCAAATCCTAATTACATATATAAAAAATAATCCACATAAATAAGATCATTATACTCAACATTTATATTCTAATAATCTGACATGAAGACTTCAATTTAAAATGATAATAAGACAATGTTTTTGCATTTTGAGTAGGAGATCAGATAAAAAAATGTTACTTACCAATCCACCATAAAGATGGTATAGTACACACATGTAGCATAATATTCCCAGCCAAGGATTATTCTGATACAAGGGATACTTTAAAAAGATCTACATAGAAGAAAAAAGAATTTACAAATGTGTTTCGATATTTGGTATAATTTTTCGCTTATCTTCTTCTTTGTTTAAGTCCAAGGTGTGCCAAAATTGACGAGAAACATTTAGCACAAGCATCACTTCTGAAAATCAAACCTATATTGTTATTGGAGAAACATAAACCCATCCAAAAATTTCTCAAAAACCCAACCAAAACTTATTAACGAAGAAGTCTATCGCTACTAGAAAAACATAAACCGTATCATCAAGCACTCAATCTAGTGTTTGAGTTTTTGTGGCACTCAGACATCCATGTAGATCTAGAACTTACTGATATCACTTCATTATTCAGACACTGTAAAGATTAATGTTTATAAACATTTGTTAATCAAAATGGCTAACCACTATATTAAGTCATAACTTTAAAATAAAGCTGATAACATAACAAAGTCAAGTGACAGTATTTTGTCATTAATTGTCAACAACTGAGCCTATTAACTAAAGAAATATTTCCTGATCAAAGCTCCTAAAGCCTTTTTGTTGGTGAATCCAAACAATTATGATATATGGTAATGTTGATTACAAGCAAATCACCTTATACCTTCCGCTTTCCCCAAAAGATTTTTCAATGATGAGAAACCTTAATGATCATAGGAAAAAATCGAAGTAAAGAAAATAATAGAGAAACACAATCCCAGAAGTGTAAAAGTATTAACACTAAGAAAACCAAGTTAAACCCTTGATAGCTTGAGTTCTTCCCAGGTTGAACACCTCTCAGCGATTCAATCCTACAGGGTCGTTGACATCTCAAGAGCCATGTTAATCTTATCCTCTATTAAGTTTCTAAATGTTTGAATCAAGACTAACACACTTTGAATCAAGCCTGACAAACTAAACGCATCATCTTAAAGAAAACCTTCATATACAAGTTCTTAATAGAGGGAAATCGATAGTTAAATGAGAGAAGCTAACCTAATGGAACAACTTTTTATTGATTTAAATCATGATGTATTTTTATGTTCCAAATGTTCATCTTTTTTAGTAATTCAACTGATCGAATTAATTTATTTTATAACCTTAAATGGGATTAGGCTATCATTTCATATTTAAAGTATTAATAGGTCCAGAAAGCAAGTGGGGTGCCACTATTTTTAACATGTCTTATTTTGAAAAAAGCTGTTTCAAATTTCTCCCTGGAGTAATACATTATTATAATACTCTCCCATCAAATTTATCTTCTATGGTTCCACTTTCTAATATGCAGGATCGTAGCCTAACCACAAAATGATGAATTTTTCATTTCTGCATAAGGGAAAAAGTGTGAAGTATCTTACTTGCCATAAAAGATTGATTTATTATTGTTGGATATGAATAACATAGTAAATATAATGCCATGGTCATATGCCAAGCCACTTGCCCTGAGCTGTGCTAGGGGAATAATAGAAATATTTGCGCATCTATATTATTTAACAAACATTTTTTGCCTCCCTTAATCACACAACCCTCACCAATAACACTATCTGTGACATCAACATTAAGCATCTTGGATGGAGGAAGATATCGATATTGGGTGTAGATTAGGGATGAACGAACGTAAAAGTTTCACCCAAATAATTATTTTAATTTAATATTACAAATAAGACTGCTGATGTGAAGCACATTTAAGTGTTAATAAAAATATCAAATCTATCATGAACAAGTACCTGAAATCCAGCACTAGTTTTTTATTGATACCTAAATTGGCATTATAAAAGGCCTCAATTTTACCAATATCTTCCCAGTAGCCAACATGCCAGTAAGTTTGCACCTACAAAGATGATGCCGCAATTACACTACGAGAATTAGGCCACTAAAGTAAATGCTAAAAAATCACTACTTTATGACTAGACTTTTCCTATGGTCATTTGAGGTCTTCTAATATAGGTGAGAGTTTAATCTCCACATTAGTAATATCTTTCATGTTCAAAATATCCATGTATTACATAATTTACTTTGGTTTGGCAAAAAGTCATTGTTGCTCTTACAATATAACTTTCCCAGAAGATAAATTTCTCGACTAATAACTTACAACATCGGCCAACCTTTTAACATGAAGAAGTACTAAAAAATAACAAATAGCCTTGAAAGAAACTACCCATCAACATAATTGCAAATTTAATAATTATTAAAGAAAGAAAACATATGAAACATACACATGGCAGGCTACAAACCACCTCATAATAAACATAGCATCTAGTATGAATTAGCACCTATGGAAACCCCGACTTGTATCTAAATTTGAGAAAACACAAAGACTTATTATGTATCTACAGAAATTTTTGAATACGTAGGCATCCTGTCAATCTTTCCTAAATCATCAACACTCCCCCATAGATTTCTCTCTTTTGATATTCCCTTAAACCCATGAGATAGTTTTTTTAGGAAAATGCTAAACCATACAAAGAAGGGTAATGGGGAGAGGAAAGAAGGTTTTACCAAAGAAATTAGGTGGTTACACTCATCATCTGATAAAAATCCTCTATATAAAAAGACCTTATCCTTAGAAAGAAAAAATATCAATTGCATCTCCACAGATATCAAATTGATAAAATTAAAATATGTCTATAAAAAAAACGACGATATCTTGTAGAATTGCTTCTTTAAAGAAATAAAACAAAATTCTATAATTTTCATAATTGAATAGTTCATGTTAAATCATTTTTATAGCAAGTAATATCCACGTCACAAAATGATTTCATCTACCTTAATTTATAACAAGTAATATCCACGTCAAAGTACTTGACCTTGGTCGCCAAGAAAGTTGAATAAATCATGATGGACCAATCATGTTAGAATGATTATGTGGGCCCATTTAAATGATTGTTTTTTGGCTCTCCTCCTTAGTTCTCAATTCCTTCCACCTACTGAATCGATAAGATTGCATATGAAATGCTATATAAGTAACATCTTGACACATTTAAAAACATTACTAAACTAAACTAAATATTGGAAAACATGTTACTCTATATGTAGTAATGAATGTGAGTATTGAACATAGTGCACAATCATGGATACATGATCCTCACTAGACATGAAAATTAAAATTCTACAACGGAAATAAATATAGTCCATAACTTGTGTATAAACATATAGTAAATTGAAATTCTATAATGGAAATGTTTTCTTTATAATGAAAATAGAGGACACTTAAAACATATAAAATATGCCTGTGAAATTGTAGCTTATCATTTATTAGTCATTGCTACCATATGAATTCGGGGAAGACAAATTGTCTAATTATCTAATCAACCAATGTCAAATTTTGGAGTAATATCCACAATCACCGTTTTATGAACTTCACATAGGCTTCATAACTGTTTGAAAATATATAAAAATAATCATCCTTGAGCTATTTCAATAGTATTGCACATATATCATGTCCATTAATTTATCTTTTTGAATTGAATAATAAATATTTTGCACAAAACTCTCCAAGCATACCCTTGGGATTATTCAGATGGGACACCCCAATATTTCAAAAAAGACATGGAAATTTAACATAATCCTGAGAGAACCTTTAGAAAAGATAAATCACACACAAAAATTTGCTAAACCAGGAGTGGCATAAGAACTTAATCAATAAGAAAATGAGGAGGAGGGAAAGATGCAATGGAGGAAATAACACCAATAACGCAGCCAGATTGCACAACAGGCCACTACGTGCTTTTGTAGATATTTATGATAATGTAGTCCACATGAATTTTTCATAGTTTTATTCATCAATTTGTATTTTGACCAGATTTTCCATAATGTGACATGTATTTAGCATTAGAAACAACTCCCACCGGAAGCATTGCATTGTCTCACTGGGCAAGTCGCATTTATCAATTGGATATGTATTTATCATTATGAATACTTAATGATCAAGGCACTTGGACATGATGTTAATGCAATGCCATGTAAAATCCCAAGAAAAGCAAAACCTAGTAATCAGATATCAAATCAAGCTATCTTTCGTAAAAGAAATAACATACATTTTAAAAAGGCTCTTTTATTGTTATATACAAAATATAGCATACAATTTGAACCGCTGAAGGAGCAGGCGGAGACGGACACAGCTAAGCTCAAATCATCAGAGGAGGCCATTGCCAAGGGGCAGAAGGCTTGAAAAAACTCACTGAGGCCCTGAAGAAGGCCACTTCTGCCCTCGTGCATGGTGAGGAGGAGGGAATGAGGAAGTTCAAGACCTTGAGTGAATAAAACGTGGACTTGGTGACCATTTTCATGGAGGGCTATGACGATATTAAGGAAAGGGTCATCATGCACTTTCCCGATATTACCTAGAGAGTACAGGCCTGGGAAGGTGATGACGATGAGGCCAAGGCAATGGTGGTTGAGCGCGAGGACATGGAGGTGGAGGTGGAGGTGGAGGTGGAGGTGGATACTAATGATGTTATTACTGGGCAGATTGAGGTAGATGCTAGCCAACCTACTGCTCCTAAATCGATCCCATCATCGTCGTGGATACCTCCATGGCAGAGGCTATAACCCAGCATGCTCTTGAGGCCTGAATCTCCCTCTTTGACACTGTTCTAAAAAACTCGCCTAGGCTTAAGGCTTGTGAGAAACGCCTCGCCTTACGCTTTTCACGCCTTATTCTTGGTAAAACCCTTCAGGCGCACTTTTTTCAAAAAACAACAATACTTTAGTGAAACGATGTTGCCTTTTAAAGAATTTCTTTACAAATCGGACCATTATCTCATCCAAAATAATCAAATAGTATTTTAATTTGCATATATTCAGATATATTTTTATGATATGTGCAATTTTTGTATTTTAATAGCCTTGTTATGGTTAAAAAATATTAAAATATATTAAGAAGGCCTAAACGCCTTTTCACGCCTTTTTACGCCTAGACCCGCCTAGGCTTCTAAGGCTTAAGGCTTGGCCTCAACGCCTCAATCACGCCCTGCGTTTTTTAGAACCTTGCTCTTTGACAATATTTTGTGAAGCTCTTTGTAATTTTTTATGAACATCTTCGCTACTTTGTTGTATTGTAATTTTTAATGAACACAATTACTCTTATTGAAATGATAAGGTCTTTACCATATTTGTTATTTTCCCTCCATGTTCATGCTTACCATACTATTTTTTAGGATGTTTACATGTGCTTGATTAGATAATATTATTGTTATTAATGTGTTCGTGTGTCTTCTATCAAGTTAACTTTGGAATTATAGACATATTGTGGTATATTACTCGTTTGTTATATCAACTTGTTAACTATTTTTGTATTTGGAATGGGCCTACTAGTAGTTTAGTCTTATGATCGTGTAGTTTTCTTATCACCAACTAGATTTGCCTTACTAGCTACGAGTTTTGGACAAACTTGAGTTATCCTGACCTAGGTTCTACCCATGATTATGCCGACTTATTGGTTGTATGAACGGATCTTGTCATTCTGACCATGCGTCGGCATAGGTTACCTGAGTCGATCAAGCTTATTAGAATCTATACTTGTATTAGTCGATTGTGGTCGAATCTTATCATCCATAAGACTGCACTGAATTTCCCAAACTTAGTGGGACTTATTGTTCGCGATTTGTCTTAAAACGAGATCGTACATGAAGTGTTTAGAATAGGCTTGCCGATAGTTTAGGCTTACAATTATGCCATTTTATCAACTTGATCGGCCTTACCATCTTCCAATTTTGGAAGAACCTAAGTTGTCCTAACCTAGTATCTACCCATGCTTATGTCGGTTTATTGGTCATATGAACGAATCTTGTCATCTTGACCATGCGTCACCATAGGTTAGCAGAGTCAATCAAGTTCATTAGGATCTATCCTTACATTAATCGATTGTGGTCGGTTCTCGTTGTTCACAAGACTGCATTGGAATTCCTAGACTTGGAGGGACTTCTTTTTCACAATCTGTCCTAAGACAAGATCTTACAAGAAGTTAAAGTGATTGTAAAGTAGGTTTTTTAATCATAAATATTTATGTACTCGGCTCTGAGGTGTCTTCAGCCTAAGCTTCTTTGCACACCCCTCATGTCGATGAAATGACCTTTAAATAATGTACAAAAGATTGAAATAACCACATATGCAGGAAATGGAGTTCTTATCATTAATCACTGAGGGAGTTAAAAAGGAATGTAAAAGAACGATTACATTTTACTTTATCCATAATAAAGTGTGTGTGTGTGTGTGTTGTCACCGTTACTGGCAGTATCTTCTCACTTGCTCAGAGTTTTAAGGATTCTTGAATTGTTCAGCAAGAGTCTTAATTTTGTAGGTTCCTGGTTATGCGATAATGAATACTCTATATGGTCATGCCAATTGGGTTCTAGTTTGATCATTTTCTAAATAACCTTCTTCAACACATAATTTCCTTCCTTTAGAATGCTCGATTTTAATCTTTTATTATAAAATCGAGCAGTCCTTTGTTGATAAGAGGTAACTCGTAGAGCAACACATTCCCTGAATTCCTTAATTAGGTTTAGATCGAGTCTTCCCAATAGATCGATCTTCAGTGAGTCAAAATTTAGCACTCAATAGCTGGGCAGACCAATATCATTAGGCACCACTGCTTCAATGTCGAATGCCAGCATGAATGGGGTTTCTCCTATTACCATTCTTGGTGTTATTCTATATGCCCACGATACACTCTGTAACTCATTAATCCAGTTCCTTTTAGTATCATCTAGTCTCTTATTCAATCCGCTGAACAAGGTTCTGTATGTTATTTTCGTATGCCCGTTGCACTATAGGTGATCGAGTGCTGAGTGCAATTTCTAGACTTTTGAAAGTACACAATAGTCTTCAAACTCTTTGTTTTCAATATGGTTACCGTGGTTAGTGATGAAGGCATATAACACTCCATATCAACATATGAAGTTCTTCCAAATAAAGTGGAATTTTTTTTCATATGGCATCATAACTAAAGGCTCAGCCTCAACCCATTTAGTGAAGTAGTCCACTTATACCACCATATATTTGAACCTGCCTCTTATCTTCAGTAGTGGGCCGACTATATCGATCCCCAAAATGGCGAAGGGACAAAGTGATATGATCCAGGCCAGTGTTTCTCCTGGGCTTTTATGGATTACGGCGAACTTTTGACACTCATACCTTTTTGCATAACTTGCACAATCTTCTTTTATGGTTAGTCAATAATACCCTTGAGTGGCCACTTGTTTTACTAAAGATCTGCCTGCTTAATGGGATCCACATAAGCCCTCATGCACTTCTTTGATCAAGTTATTAACTTTGGCTTGATGAACACATCTAAGCAGTGATATTATAAATCCTCTTCTAATTAGGATTTCACTTCTAGCATGTACCTTGTCACATTGCCACCTTGTACCGAAGCCTCCTTGATTCTTTTGGGTTTACTATGACTGTCCCGAACTCCAAATATGCTCGGATGAGGTCCATCCATGAGGGCCCCAAGTCTAGCTCTATTATTAACATACTTTACGTGTCTGTGCTGCGATGCATTAAGATTTTTACGGGAACCATTTTACGTAGCTCGATTCTAGTGCCTGATGCTAGGCGGGCAAGTGCATCTTCTCGAATATTCTTTATTCTTGGGTTTCTCACCATCTGAACCATCGAGAATTTTAATAACAATGCTTTGGATTTTGCTAAGTATTCCATCATTGATTCTTCCATTGCCTTATAAATTCCAAGGACTTGGTTGACTATGAGTTTGGAATCACTAAGGGTTGACAACTATTGAGCTGTAAATAATGATGCCAATCTCAGACCAGTTATGAGGTCCTCATACTTTGCCTAATTAAATGAGGCATCAAAGTGGAATCATAAGGCGTAGTCCACATTGCCTTCAGCAGGCATTGTGATTATTAGACCTGCCCCGCTGTCGTTGGTATATGATGAGCCGTCTATGAAATCGGTGATTCTTTTTTAAATCTTTTAAATAATTTTCTCAGTTGCTTGAATATAGTGTCGATTAAGGCCAATAAGGAGGAGCAACCTTAAAGAAGGTCAATCCAATGATTGGAGAACCACCTAGGTAAAATCATCTCTATAAAGAGGTTTCATAAATGGATCCCCCTTCACGTCATCAATTGTGCGTTATCGAATATCGAAAAGTTCAAAACGCTGGTCATCACTCCCAAGTACGATGGCACATTAGATCATGCGATGTAAATAGATTAGTACCAAGATAGCTTTGATATTTATTCATCCCCTAAGGAGATGCACTGCCGAGTGTTCTCCAACACAATATCAGGTTCAACCTAAATTTATTATAATGATCTACTAAGAAGTCAGATTTTTAATTTCTTACAACTGGTCGATCTTTTCATTAGTAGTTTTTATCTTGGCTCAAGACCAAGAAAGTGGGTCACCTATTTGCTAAATATCTGGTATGGAATAAATGAGATGACACGGGAATTCATTGTCAGGTTTAACATAAAAAAGGTTGAGGTCATCGACTATGAAGAGAAGACGATAATTGCCATGCTCATGAGTGGATTGCGATCAGGAAAGTTTTCCTCGAATTTAACCACGAAACCACTAAATAATATGTCCAAGCTATTGGCCCAGGATAGAAAGATTATGAACGCGAAGAATCTATTGATATAAAAGCATCCAACCATTCTAAGGTCGATACTAGCAAAGGCTCGAAAAAGAAGGAGTTTAAGGAGAATAAAAAGGTTGACAGACCCACGAAGTTTGATGAATATACCCCATTGACTGTAGGGGTACACTATATCCTCGAATAGTTTAAAGAAGAAATGGCCTAAAGTGGACACGAAAGTTAAAATCTCCTTTTAACAGGAGAGATAAAACTAAGTATTGCGAGTTTAACAAAGATCATGGTCACAATACGGATAGTTGTGTGGCCTTGAAGAACGATATTAAGATCCTTATTAGTCGAGGAAAACTGATGAAGTTTGTTAACAATGGTATGTGATCAGACAGGCAAGAAAAGCATAAATCTAGAAGACGATCAAAGTCTCCCTACAGAAAGGTGAACGAGAAGAAAACAGGTCAGGATGATGATTCAAAAGACAGTCCTAAATTTCTTAAGGATCCCAAGAAGCTAGTGCACGAGATAAAGATGATCTTATTTCGATGTAACTTCATAACAGGAGGATATCCTGGAGTTGGATATGGACCAGTATAGAGAGAGTCTTATCTGAATAAAGCAAAGGCTTACACTCATATCAGGTAGCTTAACTTAGCTGGCCCCATTGCATATCACCCCAGGATGGTAAACCGAGATCGCCTCATAGTTGGTTTTTCCAAAGATGATTTATCTAGTGTGCTATATCCGCATGATGACCCTCTGGTCATCACCATGGTAGTACATGAGAGCAGGGTTGCGAGGATATTAGTTGAAATGGAAGCTCAACTGATGTCCTCTTCTATGGATACTTCCAGAACCTGAGTTTGAAAGACAAAAAGTCAAAGGCGTTCCATAGACCTATTATAGGATTTTTAAGGGAGAAGGTGTTACCCTTGGGTACCATAGAATTATAAGTTGTAATCGAAGACTGGCCAAACTGCCTAATAAAAAATATTCGTTCCCTTTTATGATGGATGAAAATGTACATTCCACATATGACATCATTTTTTAAAGGATCAGAATGAATAAGTTTAAAGATGTTTCGTCCACTATTCACTAATTCTTGAAATTCCCCACTAATTATGGAGTTGGTATAGTAAAGGGGAATCAAGTGGAAGTTCACGAGTGCTACTACACATTAGCGAAAAGAGAAAAAAATTAACTACCACTTATCAAATCGAGACATTGGATCCTCAAAATGAAGATAACTTGGTAAAAGGCCAAGTAGTTGAGGAAGCGGAGAAAGTGATACTAGATGACGAACACCCAGAAAGGACAACCCAGATCAGCTCATCACCCGATCCTACCTTCAAGAAAGATTTAGTTGAGTTCTTAAGAAGGAGAAGGAACCTGTTTTCCTGGATTCATGAAGATTTGCCAGGTATAGATCTGAACTTTATTGCCTATGAGAGCAGTATAATGAAGGATGCAAAGTTGGTAAAATAGAAACGTCGTGTGTTCAGCCAGGAGAAGAACATGGCAATTTAGGAAGAGGTAGACAAATTATTGAAGGCAGAGTTCATCAAAGACGTAAAATATCTGGAATAACTCTCAAACATCGTCATGGTCAAAAAGAATAATGATAACTGGAGCATGTGTGTAGACTTCACCAACCTCAATAAATTTTGTCTAAAATATCATTATTCAGTACCCAAGATTGACCAACTGGTCGATGCTACGGTGGGAAAAAATCTCCTTAGCTTCATGGATACTTATTCGAGGTACAACTTGATAATGATGAAGCCAGAAGATAAGGAGAAAACCTCATTCATCACTATTCAAGGTACGTATTGTCATAATGTTATGCCTTTTGGACTAAAAAATGCAAGAGCAACATACTAAAGGCTAGTGAACAAAGTTTTTGAAGATTAAATTGGTAAAACCAAGGAGGTCTATGTGGATGACATGCTAACAAAGAGCAAGAAAGTTGTTGATCACATCAGTAATTTGGGATAAAATTTCGACTAATTAGAGAAGTACCAAATGAAGCTAAACCCAACGAAGTGTGTTTTTTGGGTCAAAGAAGAAAAATTCCTTAACTTCATAGTCAACCAAAGAGAAACAAAAGCAAACCCTGATAAAATCCAAGCACCTATAAATATGCAATCTCCCGTGAGCAATAAATAAATCCAGAGATTAGCGGGACAAGTGGCCGCACTGAATAAATTCGTGTCTAGAGCCACAAATAGATGTCTCCCATTCTTTAAAATTCTGAAGAAGACCTTCAAGTGGAATAATGAATGCGAGAAAACCATTCTAGAATTGAATAAGTACGTGGGATCTGCACAATTGCTGTCCAGGCCAATCTAAAGTGAGAAACTCTATTTATACTTACCAATTTCAGAGTCAGCTCTCAGCTCGACACTAGTTCGATAAGAGGGCAAAGTAAAAAAATTGGTTTATTACATTAGCAAGGCATACCGAGGAGCAAAAATTTGGTACCTTGGGCTAGAGAAGTTAGACTTGGCTTTGATTGAGGCATCTAAGAGAATGAAATCATACTTTCAGGCCCATACCATTGTCATTTATACAGACCTTTTCTTGCGCCAAGCGATTCATAAACTTGAGAAATTAAGTAGAATGGTGGTTGAGGTAGTGGAGCTATGAGAGTATGACGTCCAGTAAGAGCCAGAACAATAATCAAGGGTTAAGTAGTGGTGACTTTATAGCATAGTGCACTTATGAATAAAGACTAGCAGGGCAGACTTCTACAAAAGAAAGCTCGGGCTAGAAGATCGAGCAAAGTTCTACGGAAGAGTAATCAATGATAATATTGGTAGACCAGAATTCTATGGTAGATAACTCAACTAAGAAACAGACCGAGCAGACTTTTTTGAAAAAGAGTTCGACAACTTTTCCAATGGAGCAGACTTCTCCGAAAGAGAGCTCAAAGATTCAACCTACCAGAAAGACTTTTATAAAAAATAGCTCAGTAATTTCTATAGTCCACTAGATTATTGGCATACCAAAATCCTCATTCAAATGGGAAAAATAAGCTCATGATCTCACCTACTCGTCCTTGGCTTTCGGTCAAGCTCTCTTCCTAGGAAGTCTGGTCAGCCTTACCTCAACTCGAACACTTGATCTTGACCTATATGAAAAATAAGCCATCTTAGTTTCATCTCTATACTTTTCGATCCCTCATGTTGGTGGGATTTTTCTGCCCTTGGCCCCAAATGGTCAAATGGGTACCCTTTGTTCAGCCTCTCCAAAATGCTTCGACACTCTAGAGAGTAAATTTGGTCTTCATCGTATCCACCTATTCGGATGGTAGATGTATCCCCAATCTTTAAGACATGCCATCTTGTTCGGATCCATTGTACCTGAACCTGGTAGTTTCTCCATGTGAGCCCTAGTCTAATAGTTTGGGATTTTCTAACGCCCTCTCGTGGTACATCTGCCTCATATCTGTGTGTGGGGATCGTGGAGGTATTTCCTATCATCGATCAAGATTTTCACCTTTACTGGGGTAACTGGATTCTCTTTCAGCCTCCTTTAGTCAGTCGGGATGTTTTACGTTAACTGCTTGACACTTTCCTCTATAGTATCTTGGCCTTTATCCTGGTGCCATAGTATTACTTCTAGGTCATTAGTGTCTATAGACGTGGAAGGCGGTCTTCTTCTGTGGCCCTGCTACTCTATGGATTTTCACCTATTTTTGCGATATTATAAACCAGAAAACAGACCAATAATAAGAGTTGTGGTGAGAAACAAGCTATAGGTAGAAGGAACTACGTTCCATTACGGATCTAAATTTAAATTACAATTGGAAGAGTGTTTATAATAAATGGGATGGAAACTAAAAAAGCAGTGATAAACCAGGGTTGAGAATCCTGGAATAATAAGAGAAAGTACTAGTATAAAGAAACAATAGGCTTGTCAATACATTCCCATATACATCGTTAATCTGTTAATGCTTAAAACTGTTGTATGGATTTATATCTTAGATAAATACACTAATCTTATATTCATGATAGATAAAGAGATAATAATCATAGAAATTCTTATCCAAAGTAAGTATAATGGAGAAAATATGAGGAAAAATAGATGGAAATAATGGTTTATGTGATTCGTCCCGGAGAGGTGACTACATCCACAAGTGCATTAGTGATTTGTATTAGATTCAGTTGGAAATAGCCATGGATAAATGGAGAATTACTAGCTCTCTAGCTCACTCTAGAAATGGGCAGCCTAACAGTAGGAAAATAATATCTCGATCCATTCTCAGGGGAACCGTATGCCATATTTATATCTTCCATATGGGGGCCTAGAGAGAGGGAAAGTAATGGTGATAAAAAAATGTTGGGTGATAGGTGACCTACCTTTATAGATTACCCAGGTACACCTTTTTACATATCTTTACGGAAAAGTGGGATGGGTGCATATTACCCATTAATAGTGGGGAAATAATAAGCCTTAAATCCCTTATGTTTATCTGTTAAGTGTTGCTGACATCATTCCACTAGTTGATATCCACCTGTGTATAATGTTAATTAACACCATTAGAGTCTTGTAAGATAGGAAGTCTAAACTCACTGCCTGTCATAGTAAGGCCGACCAAATTACATTGGACGACTAAAATGAACCTGAGCCAACCTATTTTCTGTTCACATTGGGGGTTAGCTTATATTATAAGCAATTATTTGAGCCACCATATTTATGGTATAACAACATACATTTTAAATCGCAAAAATTAATGATGGAAACCAAAAAGAGAATAAAGCACAAGCCTATTTTAAATATGGTTTCTAAACTAAATATACTACATATATGTGTAGGATATGAGGAGGATAGGAGGCGAATATCATGGTATCCTACACCTATATTGATTGACATAGTATTAGTCCAAATAATAAATGATATTGAAGTCAGTTATAGTTTTCCCATTAGTGGTAAGTTTATTGAAGTTCTATGTCACTGAATTCAATTAAACATAAAACAGAACCGAACAATACAAGAACAATTTAAGGAGTGCAAAAAATAATTAGATATGATTAAGATATGTTGTTCTTTTAATGTAATATTGAAGTACACTTTCAATTTGTTATTTCTTAATAGCGACAAAGTAAAGTCTGATCATCAAAGAAACCCCACTATAATTACCTAGATAATCAAAGAAAAGTCAATACCAAATTCACATCTTTTTTTACATGATACCACGTACTTAATTATGGGTCCAGAATAATTATTTCAACTCGTGATGAAGCTCGTAAGAATCTGATTAATTTTTTTACCAATTCTTAACCACTATCAGTTGAAGTAGGCGTAACAAACATCTTCCTAAGTATAAGGGAATTTAAAAGCATAAACTTACTGAAACTTAGATCTTGTTTAGCATGAGTGATGTTAACTATATTAACCAGCCAAAGTTGATGTAATGGGCAATTTTGATAGTCCTCTTCTAAAACATCTGCATCTATTATCACACCAGTTTGTTCCTCCTCGTCATCATCTTACACAAGTTTAATTATAAAGGGTGCAAGGACATGATTTTATAAATGTTCGTCTTAGTATCTAGGATATTTTCTAAGTGTCCTAGATCGCGGCATATATGTCTTATACCGCTACATTTGGCACATCAAAACGATTATCCATGACGGCCTCGATATGAATCTGAAGTCTCACACACCCATTATCTTTATACATGTGTAGTGCAACCTCAACGTGCAATGTGCAACTGCATCTTCAACATTCCCACTACTCCACTCACGATTATGGTAAAATATTTAATTTGGAGTTTTTAAGATTTACATATTTATTTGGGAAATTTTTTATAAACTGTTTTTAGTACCTAAAATGTTTTTCTTTGAGAAAATAATTTTTGTCAAAGTCAAGAGGCGGACATTTTGACGCTTGGGTCATTCAAGCGACATGCAATGTTGCGTAAAGCAACATCAAGCGAAATGTGCCTGTCGCTCAAACGAAGTTGGCATCTCATTCGAGCGAGATGCCTATCTCGTTCGAGCGAGCCACCGACTTAATTTTCCTACAAAAACAGATATCTTCATTCACGTTTTTTAAGTCTTCACAACTTCATTTGTACAGAATCTTCTGCAAATAAGACTTCGTTTTTGTGAGTTTTAAACCTATTTTGATTCACCAAATTGTCCCAAATTCATATGTGAATCTTTAAACCCTATATTACTTATTCTACTCATCTGGAGTACACTTATGGAGAAGAATATTGATTCTCCATTGCTGACGATTGGAGCTCTTGTGGGATCTCTTATCGTCAATAAAGAACCAACGCCTGCGGGTATTCGTGTGTCAGCTGTATTTATTTGTATTTATAAGTGTTACAAGATATAGCGAAATAAAAAGGTTTTGCCCCTTTAGAGGATTTTTCCTCATATTTGTGATTGTGTGCATGTTTGATTTCATTTAATTAGTCAATCGAAATCAGTTGCAAGAGATAGGGGTTTTGGGACTAAAATTGGAATTTAATTAAACAAGTTGCTTCATTGATTGCTGGCGCACTCTCAAATTGGTATCAGAACCAATTACACAATTATACCGTTAACTTTTTTCGCAAAAAATTTTCGGATATCAATTTTGGTCTAAAAATTAATTTTTAAACAAATGCAATTTCAATAAAAAAAAAAAAAAACTTGTATAATTGAGTGCCAATATTTTACGGAAAAAATTATGCATATTGGAAAGCCTGTATAAAATCCCACTTAAAGTCCATTGATGAACATGTTTAAATTATTTGTGAAAGAGGGTGGACACCTCCCACTATCACTGTAGATAACGTAACAAATTTAAAAGTTGTGAGTGCATGGACTGATGATGAATTTAAATAGAGCACATATAACTCATGTTGGCTTAGTGCAATTTCGAGTGTCGTCACCCCTGAGGAGTTTAGATGTATTATGATGTGCACTACATCTAAAGAAGTATGGGATGTTTTACAACTTAACCATGAGGGCACTAATGCAGTCAAAGAAATAAAATTACAAAATTTAACTACACAATTTGAAACAAATCACCATGCTTAAATCTAAGTTATTTTGACGAATTCTATGCACGCTTATGTTGTATTATAAACACTAGTTTCAATCTAGGTGAACACATTCTTTATGCTAGAGCAATTAAAAATATTCTGAGATCACGCCCTAAGCGTTTTATCCCTAAAGTCACTGTGTTAAATTCAATAGGAAATTTGAGTAACCTGAAATTAGAAGAGTTAGCAGGATACCTCCTGACTTATAAAATTGACATGTTTCCCAACACGATAAGATCAAAAGATATAGGGGTAGCACTTAAATCCCAGGCCAGAAAGAGTGAGGGGTCAGCAAGAAAGAGAGGTGAGTCATCTAGGAGAAAAGAGGAAGAAATGTTAGATTTTGAGTTTGATTTTGATTTAGACGATTTGGCTTTGATTGCAAAAAATTTCAAGAAATTTCTCAAATTAAAGAAAAATGGAAATTTCAAAGATAAAAAGAATTTTGAGAAAAATAAGTTTGAAAAGAAAAGTTATAAAGATAAAAAGGACACGCATAAGAAAGACAGGGAGAGATGTTATGAGTGTGACGGTAGAAGTCATAAGGCATTTGAGTGTCCTATTGGGTTGAAACGTCAAGGCAAAGACAAAGAAGCTTTAAATGCCTCCCTTAATGACGGCAGTGAGGTCGAGTCGGTGGTGTAGTACCCCGTATTTTTTATGACTTCTAAAATTGGGGATTTATTAAATTTAATTAAGTTATTAATTTAATGTTAATTCGGAATTTTATTTTAAATATTTACAAGCATGATGAGAGTTAGTCATTATTGGGAATTTGTTGAATATTACTAGATGAGTAAAGTAATATATAAGATAGATTTTATTAAAATTGTCACGAGCAATTATGAAAATTTAAGTCGGGACGCGCCTGTATCGTGTCGGGACTAAATTATTATTATTATAAGTGAATAAATTATAAGTCACCCGTATGGTCATTTCAAGTGCGCCAACGTGTCCGGAAGGGTCGAGATAGTCAGAAAAGTGTACCCGGGGGTTTAGTTTGGGTCTCGGGACGTTTTTAGGCCTAACCGGTAACCCGGGAGGGCATTTCTGTAATTTTCCTTTTTAAGGCTTAATTATGGACGAAAATTAAAGGGATATATCTGACGGTAGTTAGAGTCTTCGAGGATTAGAATTGGTAGAGTTGCGGAGAGGCTAAGGAATGGAGAAGGGAGAAGACTCTAAAGGGGAGAACCACCCTACCTACACCACCGTTGCCATCTTTCACCATCAATGCGTAGATCATGACACGAGGGATGCAACTATACCCGTCAACACTTGAGAATCAGACCTTCATATCTAAGGCAAGTATTTATCTTGCTTTTCTTTTAGTTAATGTTACACCCGTGTTAGAATAGGATTGTTAAATACATGTTTCATGGAAGAATTAAATGATTTAGAGAATTAAATCACATGTTTAAGAGGAAATAGATATATTCTGGAAATCTCAATCACGTGTAGAGGATTACCCACGAAGTTGTATGGGTTTAGAAGTAAGAAATTTGGAAAAGAATTAGAAAAATGAAATTTTTATGAAAAATTAGGGTTCTTGACAACTATGATGATTTACCCCATTAATTCAATACCTTTGATGAATTTGTATATGTTTCACGTACAAAATCATGTAGATAGGTATATGTGACTAGTAGTAATGTTGTTTGAGAGTTTGGGGATCGTTAATGGAGTTTTGGTTGAGGTTGGAGAAGAAAACTCGTAGTTAACAATGTCAGAATTAGGAATAACTGCTTGATCGATCGATTGACCCCCTTTCCTCGATCGATCGATCCCTCCTGGAAAACAGCATGTTTTTTCCCTTTTCGTTTAATCCGGATAAAATGTGTAGGAACCCTTGCATATTATTTAAAGTGCATAATGGGTCATAAAGAGGACCAGTAGGGTCTAAGTAGAATACCGTTGAATGAAATATTATATGGGATGAAATCGAGGGTTAACGGGAGGTTTACTACATATTGAAAATCATTCGCACGTTAGCTATAGAATTGAGATGTTTATAAATGACTTAGACCAGTAAGTTAGAGAGGGTGAACCTACTGAAATTATCTTTAGTGAAAGAGAATACTTCGAGAGACGAGAAGTAAGTATGAAATGATTATAAACGAGACGAACCCTTTATGCGAGATAATCGGGTAAAATTGTACTAAGTACGGTTAATAATAATTATTATGGGTCGTGGGTGAACCTAATTGGAAAATGAGAATATTTATATATATGACCGAGTGCATGTGTATATATTTATATTATGCTTGTGTATAATCATACCCGCACTACCTGATATCACGGAGGTTGCCACACCGGGACAGTCTTATCTCGATAGGACCTTTATGGGGGATATTGACTTGTGCCCTAGAACATAGGATTTCTTGGTACAAGCTATCTGAGAATGATAGTCAGACAGTCCTAAGAGACGTGAGGGGTATGTGCTGACCTCTTAGTGACTTGGAACTATGCTTCGCCTCCATTTTGTGTGTATTGTGTTAATACAGTTCGAGAGTGATTCCAAACTAGTATTTCCCTTAGTACGAGTGATACGGGGACTTGATAGAAGAGTATGCCAGCACCATAGATTTTATGTGGGATGCCGATAGTATATATATATATATATATATATATATATATATATATATATATATATATATAATATGGAAACCTTCTACTGTGCGTATATGTAGTTAAGTAATGAATTAATGCTCCAACTTTATAATAAGTGTTCGGGAACTTTATAACGGTACTGAGTTGTTCTAAGTAACGTAAGAAATAGGGAAGAGATGAATTTTCTAAAACTAAATATCATAGCCTTAGTACTTCTCGGGATAAAAATTTATGGAAAATAAGTTAGATAGACTTATGAGATTAGTAGTACGGTAGGCGTGCACACTAGATGAGAGGTGAGAATTCTCAAGAGAGTGTCGCATACTAACATGGTTGTCACATTAGCCAGTACGCATTTTAAATACTTGTTAAACTATTTTAAAACTGTTTTACACTCGGGCTCTGACCCGTCTTCTGTCATTTCTCTCTTGTATATATATGTATGTATTACAGGTGCCCAGCCACAGGGGCGTCATGCATAGATTCTTTGGACTGGATGTGTTGCAGCTTATGTGAAAGTTGCAGGCCTTTGCTTTAAACAACCTCTTTATTCATTTAGTTTCTTTTTTAGTTATTCATAGTTAGGGCATGTTTCGCCCAATTTCCCATTCCGTTTGGATTTGTCAGAGATTTATGTTTATTTATATTTCAGTATTTGTCTTTTTGTTTGAGATTGTTTTATCCATTACATTGTCAGTGGTTGTAGTTATTTATTTGGATTTGAGTAATCTAGTTTGGCATGGTTCGTTGGATGATTGGTATCTTTCTCATTTGCATTATTCAATTTGTTTATGCTTAAAAAGATTTTTATAACGGAATTAAATTAATAAGGACTTCAAATTGTTTTAACACTTAGCTTAATTATGTTGGGTGCTTAAATTGGAAATACTTATTTTGCGATAGTGATGCTAAGAATGAACCAACCGTTCACCTTGATTTTAATTTAATAAAGGACTGATCACCCGGTATCTAATTAGGCGGGGTGTCATATGTGGTATCAGAGCATCAGGTTCTAGTGTCCTTTAGGATATGTGTGGATTATTATGCTTCCAGCGTAGCTTTCTTTGATATAGAGCCCTATGTTTAGGATTGTTGATTTCTTTGGTGAGATTTAGTTCTCGTTCTATCACATATATATTAGTGAATCTTATTTACGTTTGGACATGTTTGAACAATGAAGTATGGTAGGCGAGGGTCGTTGGGCGGATAGCGGGAGGCAGGGCTTAGTGATGTTGTAAACCATATTCGAGGATGATGACCATAGTCTAGGTCACCCCTATTATAGCACGAGAGTCCAAGACTATAAAGATGTCTAGGGCGCAGTCTACGATTTCCAAGTTCTGCTATAGTCGAAAGTGAGGCCGAATCGACTCACCCAATGTGGTGTGACTGAGAAAGAGTCGAACGAAGCATTTTGGAGAACTGTTGGTGGAAATTCTATAAACGCAAAAATTGTGTGTGTTAGCCAACGAATAAAATATATCCAAAGGCTTGGGCATATGATGGAGTGTGGCTAACTGAAAGTGAAAATTTGGGGTAAAATTTTTCTTGACTCGTCAAAACGAAGTTATAATGGTGGGAGTCAGCCACCACTTTTAAAAGTGGAATGCTATGTCTATAGAAGGATCTTAGGTACAGTTTGACCGTAGGTTCCTTCATCAGATGTTCAGGATAAGATGGGAACGTTGTTCTGGATTCATCACCAGAGGGCCGGACAGAGGTCCATGTGTGAAAATAAATTTAATTATTTAGCGAGTCCCGTGCCGGAAGAAGTAGATACAAATAGAGAAGAGAATCTCAAGAGGGAAATCAACTCGTAAGAAAAGATGACAACACTTAATGAGAATTCTAATGGACAGTTGATCCATATACTAATAAGGTCACATATTATTCATAGAGATGTTAATGACTTTGTGTGGGAGGCTAAAAGAATCAAAGAATTTAGTTAGATAATAAGACTGGGTGAAACAATGTTAGTAAAACACCACAAGGGGGAGACCCATCAGGGAACCCATTTAAAAGATTCATATAGTTGAATCCTTACCAAGCGATGGTGAAGCTAGTAAGGGCTATTAAAGCCAGTAACCGGTCCTTAGGACCAACAAAGCTAAGGGAACGATGGGGGTAGCCATTAGGATCGAGACTTTTGAGTCTGAGATAAGGACAACCGTAATAATGTCAGTATGACAAGAGATAAGTGGGTTATGTGTTGAGGTATTCTGTGGAGAGTAAAATCACATGAGTTAAAATTTTCCAAAGCGAGTAAAGGGGACAAGAATATGGTTCCCAATAAAGGGCGACGATTAAAGTAATTTTTGTTTTAGTTTAGACAGGCGTGTTACGTCCAAAGACTATTTGAGCAGCCAAGGCAATTGGCAAGGTAGAAGTATGAATTTTACCCTCGGAGGATGAGGCATGTTTTATGTGACTCGAGCGAGTCAATATATTTTGTTTATTGCTAGATTTGCATATGAGACGAGTTTAGTGCGTATATCTATAAACGCTATTATTATGTGAATATTTTCCCTAGTGTAGCGGGATTATCTTTAGTGTTATCCGCGGAGGATGAATGGGTGTATTAATAGTGTTATATACTATATTGAGATTACTCGTCTTAGTGATGCGTTATGCGGGTATGATATTATCCGGATTATGGTTTTATAAGTAATGGTTAAAACGATAGTGGGTAGTGATTGTAAGGCTATCGGGGTTGTTGCCCTAGTGCATCATGTTTTATTCTGGCGAGACCTCACCTGCGAGAGGGACGGGCTCGCACTCATATTAAATATTATAGAGGCTTTGAAGGGTATAGTGGTCTCGAGATAATTTGATCTCGGTGTGTGTAGGGACTTTATTGTTATGATTCAGTGTGTATTGGGTTTACCATTGAGTGGAGAGATTTCAATCATTATTATGTTTAGCGCTCAGGACTTGGTAATAGGAAGAGCGTATTGTAATATCTATGCTTTAAAGAGGTGGAAACTAAGACTTATATTCATATATTTGGGGGCAGGATTTTGAGAGTCCCGATTGTATATGTACGAGGTTTATGGAATGTGATTACCATAAATATTGAGCGATAGTGCCATTGGTGAAAAGTTCTTTATTTTAGTATAATTGCGAGAGGAGACGTAGCTTTTTTGTCAAGATGAAGAATATAGGGGTACATATTATGGACGGAGGGCCTAACGGATTTCGATAACCAATAATTCTAGGTAGTAGTGTATCGGGGGGTTCCTTATTTAGATTTCGCTTTGCGAGATCCCACGCATAAAACTTAGCGTAAAGTTGGAAGTAGAGAGTTATTTGGTCATTAGTCCATGAGTCCGGTACCTCGGTCGTCATAGGATCCGGTAATTATGACTGTAAGTTAGAGTTAAGTGATGATGTAAGGCCAGTGAAGCCGGTTGTGTGGTAAGGAAACATTGAAAGTTTTGTTTTATCACCACGAGTTGAAGGGTGAAGCGATGATAAGGAGGACTTAAAAATTTTGATTTCTAGGGTGATTGAGAGTACCCCAAGTGTTGTAGCCAAGTTGTGAGCACAAGGTAAATAAGAATTGGGTGTTATGTGTGAAGCGTGTGTGATGCTTACACTAGTATGCACGGTTTATAGGGTATGTGGGCATCCTGGTTAGCTGTAACTTGAATCGTCCGAGTTGAAGGGACATGGGAATAGACACATGGAATATATGTCTGTGAGAGTAACATAACGAATTGGAACTGGTAGAGTGGATTAAACATGGTGTGAAGGACGATAATCCATATATACGTGTGCGATCAGAGTAGCGCACACAAATTTAGTAAGAAGGCTATGGGAAGCCATTTAGGGGTATTCCTTGAGAAGAGTAAAATTTAACTATTATGGAGAACACTCGGAGAGGAGTTATAACTATTCAAATATTAAAAGATACTTCACAAAAAAGGAGAGATGGTGTTAGTAAGGTTAAAAGTCTCAACAGTGCCCATCGTGGAGAAAAGTGCACGAGCCGAAACTTTCGGTATACGCTAAGGAAATAAGGGGAGTATTAAGTGTCACTTAATGTGAGTCATTACAAGTAGAAGTCGATATTGATCGATACATAGCGAGTAGTCTCCGTGGACACCACTCATAGATAGAAACCGGTTGGAACAAGAGGATCAACCAGAGAATTTTTTAACAAGCCTACGATTCCTAAAATGGAAGAGAAAAATTTGGTGAATTTCTTAGATGGGGTGCCAACCTAAAGATAAGGTCACGAGTTCTTTAGAATGTGTGGAACAAGTTGAACTAAAAGAAAGTAATTATTATTCTTTTGGGTGGTATGCACTATTAGATAGTATGCCCCAATCGTTCTTTGAAAATAAGAATCGCGACGGTAAGGGGTTCTTCCATGTATTGTTCTGAACTAGAATGAGATCATTGAACACGAACTTCAAAATAGGATTTCAGGAAGCAGTGGGTATGACGTTTCTTTTTGAGAAGGTTGCATCACCTATAGCCCGAGGAGTAGGCGAAAGGTGATAAACGACTGGTGGAACGGTACAAGTGTAATTTTTATTCATTATGGTCATTTCGTATCCGCAATAATTATAGTTAGTAAGTGAAGCTTATAACGATAACTGGGAGGAGATATTACCTAATGGTAATGTAGTGTGTAAACACTCGTACCTGTTTATTATGGACAAACTGCTTATTGAAATTTTGTGTGGAAAAATCTTAACTATTCTCCCTCTAGTTGTTTATAGGTGAGTGGATAATCAAAATTTTTGATCGACTGAGTTAGATTCTGATGACTATGGTGGAATTACCATGGCTGTTTTACGTGACTTTTGATTGTCGTAAGAGTTATGTTGTCGAAAATCAAGATTCGAAGAACTGACAAGAGTGGTCAAATGTTCGCATGGTTTCTCTCAGAATGGGAGTTTTGTGTTTAGATAAATACGAGTAATTGATACGTAATGAGGTGCGGCCTCCCAATAATATTGAGACAATGGGGGCCAATGATATGTAAGCTCGTCTTATTCAAATAAGCAACAGATGGGAGCACAATGTGAAGTGTCGTTATTAAGGTGTGACTCTATAACTGATAGTGTTGAGAGTGTTAAATAAGCTTACTATGAGGCAGGGAGCTATAGTAATTCGCCTTACCCTAAAGTCAGTTTTGATTATTGATAAACTATCCGGATCTATTTTACGAGGTATGCCTTATTTTCTGAATTTCAAGACGAAATTTCGTTATTAGGGGGGAAGTATGTAATACCCCGTGTTTTTTATGACTTTTAAAATTGAGGATTTATTAATTTTAATTAAGTTATTAATTTAATGTTAATCCGGATATTTATTTTAAATATTTACTAGCGTGACGAGAGTTAGTAATTATTGAGAATTTGTTGAATATTACTAGATGATTAAAGTAATGTATAAGATTGATTTTATTAAAGTTGTCACGAGTGAATAAAATGGCAATTATGAAAATTTAAATCGGGACGCGCCTGTATCGTGTCGGGACTAAATTATTATTATTATAAGTGAATAAATTATAAGTCCCTTGTATGGTCATTTCAAGTTCGTCAATGTGCTCGGAAGGGTCGATATAGTCAGAAAATTATACCCGGGGGTTTAGTTTGGGTCTTGGGACATTTTTAGGCCTAATCTATAATCCGGGAGGGCATTTTAGTAATTTTTCTTTTTAACGCTTAATTATGGACGAAAATTAAAGGGTTATATCTGATGGGAGTTAGAATCTTCGAGGATTAGAATTGGTAGAGTTTCAGAGAGGCTAAGGAAGGGAGAAGGTAGAAGACTCTAAGGGGAGAACCACCCAACCTACACCACCGTTGCCATCTTTCACCACCAACGCGTAGATCGGGACACGAGGGACGCAACCATACCCGTCAACACTTGAGAATCATACCTTCGTATATGAGGCAAGTATATATCTTGCTTTTCTTTTAGTTAATGTTACACCCATGTTAGAATAGGATTGTTAAATACATGTTTCATGGAAGAATTAAATGATTTAGAGAATTAAATCACATGTTTTAGAGGAAATAGATATATTCAGGAAATCTCAATCACATGTAGAGGATTACCCACAAAATTGTACGGGTTTAGAAGCAAGAAATCTGGAAAAGAATTAGAAAAATGAAAGTTTTATGAAAAATTAGGGTTCTGGACAACTATGATGATTTACCCCATTAATTCAATACCTTTGATGAATTTGTACATGTTTCACCTAGGAAATCATGTAAATAGGTATATGTGACCAGTAGTAATGTTGTTTGGGAGTTTGGGGATCGTTAATGGAGTTTTAGTTGAGGTTGGAGAAGAAAACCCGTAGTTAACAATAGCAGAATTCGAAATAACTGCTTGATCGATCGATCGAGCCCCCTTCCTCGATCGATCGATCCCTCTTGGAAAACAGCATATTTTTCCCCTTTTCGTTTATTCCGGATAAAATGCGTAGGAATCCTTGAATATTATTTAATGAGCATAATGGGTCATGAAGAGGACCAGTAGGGTGTAAGTAGAATACCGTTGAATGAAATATTATATGGGATGAAATCGAGGGTTAACGGGGGGTCTACTACATATTGAAAATTGTTTGCACATAGCTACGGAATTGAGATGTTTATAAATGACTTAGAACAGTAAGTTAAAGAGGGTGAATGTCACACCCCAAACCCAATATCCACACTAATCACTTGTTATTGGAATAATTGGATCATAATCTCGAGCCCATTGAAAATTTAATTCATTTATCAATATTTTTCTACATAATGAACATAATATTTTTCTTGTGTCATAACGAAGTCAACATCAGAGTCATAATTAGAGATTATACAATACTATGATTAACTATGATCAACTCAATCCATACTAAATCAATATATACAATGTGTGAGTATATTAAAATCTTCAGTGTGACAACGATAAAATCTCCATACTTAAACCCCAGCTCTTCTAACGGTGCAACTCTCAAAGTTACCGGTCATATATTATCCTAGCTGCCAGCGTACAAACCTGAAATTGTTAAAATATAAACCGTAAGCATTAAGCTTAGTGAGGTAATCCTTACCTGCAATGGAATAACAATTCTATATTAAATATGTAGATATAAAATTCGAACAATCCTGCCCATTGGCAATAACAAATCATGGATCATAAGATCCAAATAATTCTGCCTGTTGGCAATAACAAATCCTGGATCATAAGATCCAAATAATTCTGCCCATTGGTAATAACAAATCCTGGATCATAAGAGACAAATAATTCTGCCCATTGGCAATAACAAATCCTGGATATTTGAATATCCAAACAAATCATGAATACCGAAGTATTCAAACCAATCCTGGATCATGAGACCCAAACAAATCCTGGATATTTTAATATCCAAACAAATCCTGAATACCGAACTATTCAAACCAATCCTGGATCATGAGACCCAAAAAAATTCTGGATATTTTAATACCCAAACAAATCCTGAATACCGAAGTATTCAAATAATTCCGCGCTTAGAGCTATATTCATATTTATATATGAAACAAATCATGAGTACACTCACCTTGATAGTTTAACTGGCTTTTCCCTTGCCTTTATCTGGTACTTGTTCAATCAACTCTTCTTATCTTTCTATCATTCTTACAATATTAGTATCATCATAAGAATATCAATAATACAAAGAATGATTTAAACATAATTCAATCCATAAGCGTCACATGATTCCATTCAAATCATTTATCACAAGTGAAGTTCCATCCAAATCCATGTTAATATATTTAATATATCCAAATCATAGAACAAATCATTTATTCTTGGTAATTCAATTCTTGTCATATTAGTATTCCAATACAAAAGACGGTACATCATTTCAAGTCTCCTAGAGCAAGATATGCCCATTTCTTTACTACATAGCAAATCTGTCCTATAGGCTCTTTTATCGTTCATTCAACTTCCAGGAATTTCCATAATTTTTCTACATCATAAATTTATATGATATTTCACCCAACATCAGTAAACATATTGAACAATACAAGATTAAAATTTCATAATCTTCAGAGTTCATTTGCTATGTCAACCAAAACATTGAACAGATGGCGGGCATACTTTCACCCTTAGGACAGATTTCATACCCGAACTTAAAACTCTCACCAAAGACTCATTTATTGGTATTTTCACATAATTTTCGGATATGTAATACATATATAAGTCCAGGTTAATTTCCAATTGGAATCAATCAATTTCACTAATCATAAAAAAATATATGGAAGTTTGAATAAACAAAGTTTCTAAACAAAGCAATTTTAGGGTTTTGTACATTCAACTTAACTTAAACTTTCATCTAACCAAACACATATATCAAGGGCTGAAAGTTTAAAAAACAAATGATGATTTCCATCATCTAAAACATTAATATAATAAAAATAACAATATTTTTTGTTAGGATTACCTTTGGGACTTTTACGTAATTTCTACGGATTTTTCTCCTCACTTTTTCTTCCTAACTTCCTAATTCTCTTTCTTTAAGCTTCAAATCTCTCATGGATGAATTTGGATGAATAAGGAGATATTTATAAGGGTTTTAAGTCGGCCAAATCCAAGCTCCACCTCCAACCAATTAATTTAAGACACTTATTGGGCATAAAGGACAAATTTCCACTTAAACGAATGGACAGATTTGCCCTTCGTTAGTAATTTCGGTATAACTTCTTACTCAGACCTCCGTTTCACACACCGTTTGTTGTATTACAACCCTAAATCTCCTGTCTACAAATATATATCTTTTGCCCCAAGTCAATTATTATTTTATAAAGGTCAAACTAGCCTTAAAACATGAGCATTCCTACCGAAAACTTCAAAATCTCACATTCGTAACTAATTCATTTTTCATGCTTTATGAAGCTAGGATTAGACTAAATATAATGACTTAACATTATATATGCTAATAACATATTATCCATATCACATAATCTAATCATGATTTAAACATAATTTATCATAATTATATTCGGGTTGTCACAGTGAACCTACTGAAATTATCTTTAGTGAAAGAGAATACTTCGAGAGATGAGAAGTAATTATGAAATGATTATAAATGAGACGAACCCTTTATGCGAGATAATCGGGTAAAATTGTACTAAGTACGGTTAATAACAATTATTATGGGTCGTGCGCGAACCTAATTGGAAAATGAGAATATTTATATATATGATCGAGTGCATGTGTATATATTTATATTATGCTTGTGTATAATCATACCAGGGCTACTTGCTATCACGGAGGTTATCGCGTCGGGACAGTCTTATCTCGATGGGACCTTTATGGGGGATATTAACTTTTGCCCTAGAACATAAGATTCCTTGGTACAGACTATCTGAGAATGATAGTCAGACGGCCCTAAGAGACATGAGGGGTATGTACTGACCTCTTAGAGACTTGAAACTATGCTTCGCCTCCATTTTGTGTGTATTGTGTTAATACAGTTCGAGAGTGATTCCGAACTAGTATTTCCCTTAGTACGAGTGATACGGGGACTTGATAGAAGAGTATGCCAGCACCATAGATTTTATGTGGGGTGTCGATAGTATATATATATATTATATGAGTGACTAATATATATTTACTTATATATGGAAACCCTCTACTGTGCGTATAAGTATTTAAGTAATGAATTAATGCTCCCGCTTTATAATATGTGTTAGAGAACTTTATAACTGTACTGAGTTGTTCTAACGTAAGAAATATGGAAGAGATGAATTTTCTAAAACTAAATATCATAGCCTTAGTACTTCTCGGGATAAAACGTTATGGAAAATAAGTTAGATAGACTTATGAGATTAGTAGTACGGTAGGCGTGCACACTAGATGAGAGGTGATAATTCTCAAGAGAGTGTCACATACTAACATGGTTGTCACATTAGACAGTAAGCATTTTAGATACTTGCTAAACTATTTTAAAACTATTTTACACTTGGGATCTGACCCGTCTTCTGTCATTTCTCTCTTGTATATATATGTATGTATTACAGGTGCTCAGCCACAGGGGCGTCATGCATAGGTTCTTTGGACTGAACGTGCTGCAACTTATGTGGGAGTTATAGGCCCTTACTTTAGATGACCTCTTCATTGATTCAGTTCTAATTTTAGTTATTCATAGTTAGGTCATGTGTCACCCGATTTCCCATTCCATTTGGATTTGTCAGAGATTTATGTTTATTTATATTTTAATATTTGGCTTTTCGTTTGGGATTGTTTATTCCATTACATTGTCAGTGGTTGTAGTTATTTATTTGGATTTGATTAATCTAGTTTGGCATGGTTCATTGGATGATTGGTATCTTTCTCATTTGAATTATTCAATTTGTTTATGTTTAAAAAGATTTTTATAACGGAATTAAATTAATAAGGACTTTAAATTGTTTTGACACTTAGCTTAATTATTTAGGTTGTTTAAATTGGAAATACTTATTTTGCGACAGTGATGCTAAGAGTGAACCAACCGTTTACCTTAATTTTAATTTAATAAAGGACTGATCACCCGGTATTTAATTAGGCGGGGTGTCACAGGAGGATTTTGGAGACGAGTCACCGCATGAATGTAACTTCACCGCATTCATGGTTAGTCATGTGAGTATTGACAGTGCGCCTCAAGAAGATGATGATGCTACTTCACAGGTACACCTCGACAGTGAAAGTGATGTGAGTGAGGGAGAGGATGTTGTAAGTGAGAGCGAGAGTGACCTGCATGCGTATGATAAATTATATGTTGATTTATTTAAAACTAAAAAGTGTAACAAAGCCTTAGCTCTTAGGATCGTTGACTTAGAGAAAGATTTGGGAGAGATGAGAAAGAAAGAGTCCTCCATTATCACTGCCGAGAGTGAGCGTGAGAGATAGAGAGAGAGACTGTTTACGTAAAGAGTGAGAGAGAGAGTTTGTGTAGAGAGAGAAAGACTCAGTTTAGAGAGAGAGAGAGAGAGAGAGAGAGAGAGAGAGAGAGAGAGTAGTTTAGAGAAAGATAAAGGGGACTGGACCAAGAAAGTTGTTAGTTTTACGAGTTAGATCCATTCCTCCCTGAGCACTCGGAATAAACTTGAAGACCTTGTTCCCCAACTCACTTATGACCTTGAGAGAGCTCGGGAGGTCAAGGTAAAAATAGAGGACAGATCTGGAAAGATGGGAAAGATGCTCTTCGCCCCTTCTTTAGGGTTTAGTGAAAGGAAGGGAATAGGTTTCGATGTTGCTTCCACGTCTCATATGACATCGAACCCAATTCCTGAGTTTACTACAAATCCACATTGCCATCACCCAAAACCCCAAAGAAGAGTTTGGCCAAGAAAAGAAAACCAATGCCAGCCTAAGACTGTGTACTTCTGTACCTATTGCAAAACAAAAGGCCACCTTAGGGAGTTTTGGTATAGTTTGGTTCAGACACGACGTACTTTTGCTCCACCACGTGCCACTAGCGATTTTTTTAGTCTTAGAAAGCAGGTTGAGTTTCTATTCGCCATATCTTAAAAATTAATTGAAGAGTTCTATCGAATTCCTTTGTCGTCTGCGGATACTTCCAGAATACGGACTAAAATCAACAATGACAAGGGCAAAAAAAAGGTTACCTCCACTTGGGTTCCTAAACACGACGCAAAAGACCTTATTATTTATGTTACACTTGAAGCACATAATACCTCAGTGGTACTTTAATAATGGGTACTCCAGACACATAACTGGTGACGTTTCATTTTTTACCTACCTAGAGGATCGTAAGGAAGGTAAAGTCACGTTTGGAGATGGGAGCAACTCTGCATATTAGGATGAGTTACAGCAGAAGTACCAAGATTTCCTAATCTATAGAATGTTTTGTACGTCAAAGGTTTGAAAATAAACCTTCTCAGCATTAGCCAGCTGTACGACACTGACTTTGCAGTAAAGTTTGACCAGAAGGAGTGCAATATTTATGATCAAGCCATTGAACATCTATTTCAAGGGCTGAGGACTGAAGATAATTGTTATGGGATTGTTCCCAAGTACTCATTTGTCTGCAACAGCGCCACGATCACTCCTATGAACTTATGGCATCAAATTTTAGGTTATGAAAATTTTAGAAATTTAGAGAGATTATTTAAAAGGACCTAGTACATGGCTTGCCATCACTTGGAAAGCCGACTTTCATGATTTGTGGACCCTATCAGATGGGAAAGCAAGTTCATAGCCCCCACGGGAAGTTGAATTCCATTACCACTTCATGAGTACTTGAGTTAATACACATAGATCTTATGGGTCCTATTCGTACAGAGAATTTGGGTGGTAAGAGGTATATCCTCGTGATGGTAGATGATTTTGAGAAACCGAATAGGTTCGGTGTGTGATAATAGATTTAAATTAAATTAAATTCGCAAGATTCCAAGTAACCCTTATTTAATTCTAATCTATTTAGAAACAACCCATAAATAAACAACTACGTGTGTGTGTGTGTGTGTCAAACCATAAATAAAGCATGCGACACAAAGTTAAGGAAAAATCCCCGCAGGGCAAAATCTTTTATTTCACTATAATAAGTAAATCGCAACTTACACAGATTACAATGAAATACAGTGACACACGAATACCCGCAGGCATGGGTCGGTGTCGTCAGCAATGAATCCACACGCAGCGAACCCACATGAACCTCAGTCCAATCAACAAAGGAAGAACCGCAGCACTCCTCAATGACACGCAGCCATAAAACTTTGTAGAGACTCCCTCAGCAATGACACGCAGCCCTCGGTTGTAAAGATCTCTCCACAAAGGTTTGAACACACTAAAAAGTTGTGTTTTGGGGTTACCAAAAAGATTCACAAAGGTTTGGCAATTGTGTGAATCAAAACATGAGTCTTGGGACTCAAAAAATATGAAGACTAGAGGTATTTGGACTCTAAAAAACGTCTTCTAAAGTCTTGCAAAACAGCTCCCCCGAAGGTGGTTTAAATAGCAAAACAGATGAAGAGTTTTGCAAAATAAAAACACTGAAATTCTATCCAGTGTACAGGTACCCCGAACCGGTTTGGGGCACCTTATGCGGTTTGAGGTACATCGGTTTGGGGTACCTTTCTGGTTTGGGGTTAAAAAAAAAACAGCATTCTTCAAGGAATTTTCTCTAACTTCAAAAGGTCATAAATCCTTCACCGTAGCTCGGATTGAGGTGCCGTTTCTTCCAGTATCTTCGTTGCGGCGAGATATTCAACTTTCCAGTTGACCAGACCTCCGGACTATGGATGTGAAATTACGAAAATGACCTTGAACTCTCCTATCGTGCCTTTTTTCACTGTTTTGACTTCCCTTGCGTACCACTTGCATTAAGTCCCTAAAATCTTGGACCGTGAAGTCGTTGAGGCAGATGTGGGATATATTAATGGAGATGTTGAATGCTTGATTCCCGGAATTCGGATTGAGGCCGTCATGTGAGATCGTGAGGTGACGTGCCAAATGTAGCGGCGTACGACATACACAAATATAACATGTTGGACATGAGAAAAATGTCCTTACAAATCTCCCCCTATGTCTATGCCGGTACATACATAAAAAATCCGAATAATCAAATATGAAATTGCCTATACAAATCTACCTTCCCATGAACCCAAAACTGGAAAAGGTACAAATGAATAGTCTTCATCGTTTGTTCTTCAAATCTTCAGGAATCTCAAATTTTTTCTCATCGGGGTGTGCAACATATAGATCTTCAATCTTCATACCTACACACATGAGACAAAGCAAATACCACGTGACATATCGAGTTTGAAATGAGATAACATGGATATCAATATATGATAAAAACATAAGCAACATCTCAAAAACTCCCCCAAAATTCAAACTCCCCCATAATATGATAATTCTTTCTCCCCCTTTTTATGATGTCCCCAAATAGACAAATAAGAAGAATGAATCAAAAAAGCAAAATCGGGGTGACACGGTATACAAAAAAAACACAAACTATTTTTGATTTTTTTCAATTTTTCGTACAAAAATAAGATACCAATGTGAACAAGTATGATACAAAAATCACACCATGGATTTAGACTCAAACAACCAAGTCATGGAAATGGAATGAATGGGTGTGAACACATTCGATAGGTAAATCAACTCAATCAATCATATGTGCACGATGCATACGTGTACTCCTAACGAATGAACATCAAAGGTATCCTTAGGTGTAAAAATTTGTTGAATTTAGATGACATCGTCTTATGCAAATCAACAAATCAAAGTCAAATGATTTCCACACCAATAACGTCCAAAATTATTTAGCGCATTATCAAGCATTTCAAGGACGTGCAAACCCATTTTAAATTCTCCAACCAAACTCCCTCATATATATTTTCTTTTAGAGGTAATCCAAATTCTCAAACTTTGGAGAATTGGTGCAAAAACCTAAATGGCCCATAATTTGGCATGAATTTCTTTTTATTGCCTTTCAATTTTTTCGGGATCTTTTAACCTCTTTTGGACCTCGGATAATAAAATTTCTCAATTTTTTAGGTCCTTTTTAACGGTGGCTTTTGCGCAAAGGATAGATGATTACCTTTCGCAGCCCCTCCCCGTTATCAAACAAAACACACAAACTCACAAAACGGTTTTTATATGCACAATTTCCTTATCAAAATTTTATCGCGCTTGGTTCGTTTTAAGGACAGGATTGAAGTCAAAACACACAACCAACATGTGATAAGACAAGCACAATAATCAAACAAATCCGTGCATGTGTGCAATAACGGAAATTATGAGTCAAACTTGTAGGAAGTAACACTTAAATGCATCTTAATGACTCCAAACATTATAAAGCACATGGATGAATTGACCTATTGTCTCAAAACACTATCAAATAGTCACATGAAAATAATGGAATGAAGTTGTGACTCGGTCCTCCAAAGTGTTCATCCATAAACGGTGCAAACAAAATACAAAAATATTTTTGGATTTTCTCAAAATTTTATCAAAATAAAATCTTTTTGTATTTTTCAAAATATTTCCAAAAATAAAAAAATCTATACAAAAAGTACATGTCACAACGCTAGCAAACATATATCAAAAAGCATAACTAGTGTATGACACATATGCGAACACAATCATCTATATGATATGGCAGGAGAAGAATCATGTGCAAGCAAACGAGAATCAACTTGTCTAAAATCTAGTGTATCCAAAAGTGATTTCCTAACCCAAATAGATGTGAAACAAGGTGTGGGGGATTTAGGAACCAAGGTAACACTAGACTTCGACATCCTAGGACTTCTTCCAAGATCAAAACAAAATCTCCTAAGGTGACCTTTCCTACCACAATGTGAACATGTGTAAACGGGAGGAATGTTACCTAAAGTGTGATCTTTTCTAATGTCCTTGGGATTAATTGACCCTCTAAAACAAAATATGGTTTTGGCTTTAGCACTAGAAGCATGAGAACAAGATGAGCCATTACCATCACTATCAAACCTACTTGAGTCTGTCAAATCATTTTTTAACTTCAAAATTTTTGACTCCAGCAAAGAATTAGACTCTTCCAAATTAAGGGAAGCCTTTTTCAAGTTTTCAATAATTCCTAAAAGCGTATCTCTCTCTCCTTCAATTAAAGAAAACTTTTTTTTAAGAGTCTTTTCACGTGCCACAAACTTATTGACTAAAATATTTTTCTCCTCTTTGGCACAAACACAAACCATTGAATTTTTAAGGTCCTCCAATTCTTTCTCTAAAAATAGGATCCTATCATCACTCTCCTTTTTGGACAATTTTAAAGCATTAAATTCATGGTCCAAAGAAACAATTTTTTCATGATAAAAATCTCTTTGATTTTGAACCGTTTGCAAAAGATCCATCGCGGATTTAAAACGAGAATTTTCTTTTTCCAAAACTTTAATTCTTTTGCAAAGTTTCAAATCCAAACTTTTTAAATTTTCAGCATGGTCGTGAACTTTTTCAAAAATAGGCTCCTCATTAAACAGGCGTTCCATTGAAAAATTGCGATTTTTCACAAAATTGATTTTTCAAAAAAAAATCAATATCACACGATTTTGCGAAAAATAGGAATACGCGATAAATTAGCGTAACCCGCTCTGATACCAATTTGAGAAACTGAATAGGTTCGGTGTGTGATAATAGATTTTAATTAAATTAAATTCGCAAGATTCCAAGTAACCCTTATTTAATTCTAATCTATTTAGAAACAACCCATAAATAAACAACTACGTGTGTGTGTGTGTGTCAAACCATAAATAAAGCATGCGACACAAAGTTAAGAAAAAATCCCCGCAGGGCAAAATCTTTTATTTCACTATAATAAGTAAATCGCAACTTACACAGATTACAATGAAATGCAGTGACACATGAATACCCGCAGGCGTCGGTCGGTGTCGTCAGCAATGAATCCACACGCAGCGAACCCACATGAACCTCAGTCCAATCAACAAAGGAATAACCGCAGCACTCCTCAATGACACGCAGCCATAAAACTTTGTAGAGACTCCCTCAGCAATGACACGCATCCCTCGGTTGCAAAGATCTCTCCACAAAGGTTTGAACACACTAAAAACTTGTGTTCTTGGGTTACCAAAAATATTCACAAAGGTTTGGCAATTGTGTGAATCAAAACATGAGTCTTGGGACTCAAAAAATATGAAGACTAGAGGTATTTGGACTCTAAAAAACGTCTTCTAAAGTCTTGCAAAACAGCTCCCCCGAAGGTGGTTTAAATAGCAAAACAGATGAAGAGTTTTGCAAAATAAAAACACTGAAATTTTATCCAGCGTACAGGTACCCCGATCCGGTTTGGGGTACCTTATGCGGTTTGGGGTACATCGGTTTGGGGTACCTTTCTGGTTTGGGGTTAAAAAAAAAACAGCATTCTTCAAGGAATTTTCTCCAACTTCAAAAGGTCATAACTCCTTCACCGTAGCTCGGATTGAGGTGCCGTTTCTTCCAGTATCTTCGTTGGGGCGAGCTCTTCAACTTTCCAGTTGACCAGACCTCCGGACTATGGATGTGAAATTACGAAAATGCCCTTGAACTCTCCTATCGTGCCTTTTTTCACTATTTTGACTTCCCTTGCGTACCACTTGCATTAAGTCCCTAAAATCTTGGACCGTGAAGTCGTTGAGGCAGATGTGGGACATATTAATGGAGATGTTGAATGCTTGATTCCCGAAATTCGAATTGAGGCCGTCATGTGAGATCGTGAGGTGACGTGCCAAATGTAACGGCGTACGACATACACAAATGTAACATGTTGGACATGAGAAAAATGTCCTTACAAATTTCTCTCATTATTCGATTGTCAGTTTTCTAAGAGGTAAATCTGATGTTATGGAATTTCTTACGACCAAGTGTCGTGTCCTGTAATATTAATACGGTGTCACCATTAATAGAATGCGAAGTGATAACGGCACTGAGTTTAAGGAAGCAAAAGTAGATCTTTACTGTGATAGCCTCGGGATCAAATATGAATTTTCAGCCATGAAGACTCCTCAGTAAATGGGACTGTTGAGAGGAAGAATCGAATAATTCAAGAGATTGCTAGATCTATGCTTCTAAATCGTAGAGTTGCTGGGAGATTTTGAGCAGAGGCGATGTCTATCGCATGCCATATAGTGAATAGGGTTTACCTTCGTCCACACACACTTAAGATGCCCTATGAATTATGGACTGTAAAGAAGACCAAACTTTCAAATTTTCGTGTCTTTGCTAATGAATAGAGATAAATTAAGAAAGTTTGACTCCCAAAGCAACGAGGGAATATTGTTAGGATATTCATCAAACAGTAGAGCATATCAAATTTTTAACCTGGGTAACTCTAAGGTTATGAAATCAATAAACGTCACCGTGCAAGATCAAGAACCGTCGACGTTTGTTGATTCTAACCTTTTACGTGAGTAGGATGCACTTCCTAATGATGATCCCATTGTACGTCCCACACTCAGGGTTGACCCTACTCCTACTTAAGGGGCACACTTACTTGGGTTCGTAAGAGTCATGATCATACTGCCATTCTACGAGATCTCACCCTAGGAGTCAAGACTCATGATCAGCTGGAGAGAGTGGTTAGTTTTATTTGCTACACGTCTAAAGTCGTGCCCAAGAACGTCAAGGAAGCACTCAAGGATTAACACTAGATATTTGTTATGCATGATGAGTTTCTTTAGTTTAGAAAGAATGATGTATGTGATCTAGTCCCTCAACCTAGCGAGAAGAATATTATTGGTACCAAGTGGATCAGAAAGAGAAAGATAGATGATAATGGTACCAAAATACAAAATAAGGCTAAGTTGGTCGCTCAAGACTACACACAGATAGAGGGTGTAGACTTTGAAGAGATATTTGCTCCTGTTACGAGGCTTGATTCCGTATGCTTACTAATCGCCATCATATATCATCTGCGCTTTAAGTTATACCATATGGATGTCAAGAGTGCCTTTCTAAATGGCATTCTACAGGAGGAAGTTTACGTGGAACAACCAAAAGGGTTTGAAGACCCTAAGCACCCTGATCACGTCTATTTTTTTTAGAAAAGCCCTGTATGGTTTGAAGCAAGCACCTCGTGCTTAGTATGAGTGGATTATTTCTAATCTCTTAGCTCGTGGCTTCATGAGAGGGGGAGTATTGCAAATATTATTTGTTAAGAGAGGAGACGGTGCAATTTTAGTTGCTGAGGTCAATGTGGATGACATAGTCTTTAGATCCATGTGTTCTCGACATGCTCACAACTTTGAGAAGGAGATGAAGAGTGAGTTTGAGATGAGCATGGTTGGTGAGCTTACATTCTTCCTTGGTCTTCAAGTTCATCAGCTAAAGGATGGGATGTTCATCTCCCAATCCAAGTATACTAGAGACCTTGTGAAGAAATTTGGTTTAGACTCCGCTAAGCATGCACGTACCCCGATGAGTACCTCAACAAAGCTTAGCAAGGACACTGCAGGCAAGGATGTAGAGCAAACCTTGTATCGGAGTATGATAGGTAGTCTTCTCTACTTGACTGCCAGTCGTCCCGATATAGCCCTTAGTGTTAAAGTCTATTATCGATATCAGGCATCCCCAAAAGAGTCGCACTTACTCTCTCTTAAACGTATTATCAAATACGTGAGTGGGACTCTCTCATTTAACATTTGGTATTCCTTTGATACCAATGACTATTTATCTGCCCATTCAAATGCTGATTGGGTCGGGGATGCTGATGGATGTAGGAGCACTTCTGGTGGGTGTTTTTTCTTTGGTTTTTCTCTTGTCTCTTGGTTGAGTAAGAAGCAAAAATCCATCTCTTTGTTCACTACGAAGGCTGAGTACATAGCCATCGGGAGTTGTTGCACGTAACTTCTGTGGATGAAGTAGAAGTTAGAGGATTATGGGATATCACATGACACCATGACTATTTTCTATGATAATATGATTGCAATGCAGATTTCTCGTAATCCAGTCCAGCATTTGTGCACAAAGAATATTAGGATACGCGAGTACTTTATCCGTGAGATAGTAGAAGAGAAGATCGTATCCTTGAGTTTTATGTCTACCGACCTCCAGTTAGCTGATATTTTCATGAAGCCTTTAGATGCCCTTAGATTCGAGAATCTTAGGAAGTCTTTAGGAATTTGCACAGTTTACTGAGGGGTGGTTACTATGTCTAGAGTAGGATGCATTTTTTTATGTCCGTATCTCTAGATTGTATAATTTTTATCATTGTTGTTTGGTTTTATTTTTTATTATTTTTTAAAAAATACATAAAGATTTTCTTTTCTTTTTTGAAATATTGAAAAATCCAAATGAAAATGTTTTCAATAAATTTTTGAAAAAGACAGAAAGATTTTCTTTTTATAAAATTGTTAAAAATTTCAAAAATAGTTTTGTATTTTGTTTACACCATTTACGGATGAACATTTAAGATAGCTATAGTCACAACTTCATTTTATATTCCACGTGACTGTTTGTTAGTGATTTGAGATGCTACATCATTTCATCCATATGCTTTACATAGTTTGGAGTCATTGAGATGTGATTAGTGATATCTTATGCACGTTTGGCTCCTTATCTCCTTTATTGCACACGTGCATGGTTTTATTTGAATATTATACTTGTCTATAACATGTTGGTTTGAGTGTTTCCATCTCAATTATGTCTATACAACAAACCAAATGCGATAAAACTTGACAAGAAAGTAGTGTATGCAAGAACCATTACTGTAAGTTTATGTGAATTATTTGAAAAATAAGGAATGGCTACGAAAGGTACTCATCTATCCTTTGTGATTAAGCCATCGTTTAAAATCGGACCTAGAATGTGTGGCATAAAAACAGAAGCCAAGGTCCAAAGAGGTTGAAAAGAGCCCGAAAAAAAGACAAAGGCAATAAAAGAAAAATATGCCAAAAAGGTGGGCCAATAGGATTTAGTTTCATCACCTCCAAAGAAAAAAATTAAAAATCATTATTATTTATGAGGGAGTTTGGATGGAATATAAAATGGGTTTGCACGTCCTTGAAAGTCATGAAAAAACGTAACATAGTTTTGGACGTTATTAGTGTGGAAATCACTTTGATCTTTGATTTGTTGATTTGATTGAGTCAATTTCTTATAATTCCACCATTTTTTCACCTAAGGAAGATGTTGAGTTCATTTGTTAGGAATATTCAAAATTCATTGTGCACATATTTTATGTTTGTATGCATTGATTTTCCTATCGAATTTGTTCACATCCCTACATTTTCGCTATCACCGACTTGGTTATTTTCGTATTCTTTCATGGTGTAATTTTTTGTTGTATATTTTATGAGAAAAAATTTGAAAAATTCAAAAAGCGAAATTTTACTACCTTGTGACACTCTCCATTTGAATTGCTTTGTGTTCTTCATATTTGTCTACTTGGGGACATCATAAAAAGGGGGAAAACAAATTATGGGGGAGAATTTTTATTTGTTTTAATAATGATTTTCTTGAGCTTAATTGATATTTATTTTTGCTTACCATCATATTTCAAACTTTTACGTTTCATAGGTATATATATATATATATATATATATATATATATATATATAGAGAGAGAGAGAGAGAGAGAGAGAGAGAGAGTTCGATGACGTAGTGCCTGAATGGATCATATAGAGAGTTAGCACAGGGTCTGTAGGTTGAATGAGTCTTCAGAATCATTTTCCTCAGAGACCTTGGTAATGTCTACGGCTTTCTGAGTGAGTGGTTGCACTTGATACTGGCAGTCTTGGGCCCATGAGTAGTTGTCTTGGAAGAAGATGTAATACCCCGTGTTTTTATGGGTATTTAAATTACATAAGTTGGTGTAATTTAATACTCGGAGAAATGATTTGAGAAATTAAGTGAAAGGATAAATATTAATTTGTCGAGTGACGGATTAATATTGATGTGTGTTATATTTACTTACAAAAATAAGTAAATGAAGTTGGATAATTTTATATCATGTCGCAGTTGGGAAAAGCGACAAGTAATAATATTTTAATTGGAAAATATGTGCGGAGTTGTATTGAATTTTAAAAAGGTGATTTTTTTATAAATGACTCGGATGGGAATTTCGAGTGCACAGTTGGTCTCGGATGGACCAAAATAGTGAAAATAGAGTATTCGGGGTTTGGATTCCGAGGACTTTTTTTATCAGTAGGGACTCGCATTTGTGCATAAGAGTCAGTTTTGGGTTTAATAAGGAGATAACCCTTATTTCTCTCTTATAAGGTCACGAGAGAAAGGGAAAAGAAAGAAAAGAAAGAAAGGAAGAAGAAAAGGGGAGAAAGGAGGAGAACTCTGGCCAAGCTCCGGCAAATCCTAGCACGAGGTCATCGGATTTTTCCATCGAGGCAAGTGTTTAACTTGCTTTGATTATTTAAGTGTGATTTAATTCATATTATAGTTGGTGAAAACTATATGATTTTTGGGTTGGGATTATTGAATCAAAATAGGGTTTTTTGGAAATGATTTCATATAAATTGATGTGATAATAACTCCATATGAAATCTGAGCTCAAATCCATGTTAATGGCCTAATTTTTGGTGAGAAATTTGGAGAAAAGAGAAATTTAGGGTTTAATTAAGTTCGGGTTTAATACTTCATTAAATTGAAGAATCCCATGAACTAATTGTTGTGTTGACTAAATCATAGTGTGTAGATGATTATATTGATGATTGGTGATGTTAGAAACCAAAAATTTTGGGTTAGAGTGGTGTCAGAATTAGTTTTGGGGTTGAAGAAGATGATGAAACTTGGAGAAGTCATCGAACTGCGCCATTTTGATCGATTCTCTAGGAGGCGAATTAATTCGGTCGAGGCGAATCGATTCGTCCTTATCAGTTATGAGAAATTTTCTTCGTTTTAAGGATTGGAGGAAAATTATTTTGTGGAGATAAATATTAGGGGATCCTAAAAAGAGTGTTAGTACTTCTAAATGATTAGATAAGTAATGTAGGACGCTTGGGTTAGTGGGAATAAAATCCTAGGTGGGAATTTTAGGAGTGTTTAGGACGAATGACACTCGGGAAAGTTATTTCGATGGTTATATATATATTTATGCATGTAGAATATATATATGCCGATCATATATGAGTAAATCTTAATGTGTCAGTAGGATGAAATTAGAATACTAGTTAGTTCTGATAAGCTAAAATTTTGGAATTTATTTATTTGAAAAATTATATCATAAGTGAGTGAATACTTATGGGATTATAATAAGTGCGTGTATACTTATGAATCTATACGAATTGGTATATTCGGGATTATAGGCTAATGCCATGTGAGATAGGCAGGAATAGCCGGATTTGATGAGATATATATCTATGGGTATATAGATAGTATATATATATGATATGATTTTAAATATAACTGTGTGTGAATGATATATTTATGTGAAACATACCCCTCTAGTACTATCATGGGAAGTTGCGCGATGTGGGTGAATCCCCTGGCTAGTGAATGCAAGGAGAGTATGGTCCCTAGGACTTAGCGTCCAGTTATTTATGCAGTGTGGCTTTTATCATGGGCGAGACATCTTGGGTATGATTCGTCTCGCTTTCAGGTGAGGAACTATGACCGCTTTCCTTAGTTTGCGTTATGTTTTTATCAGGTCGGTGTTAGATCCCGACCGGTGGTACCCAAAATGATTTGTGTATTCCCTAAAAGATGATGGCATTCTAGAGACTGCATCCATTGAGTTATAGCTCTGGGGATGGTTATTATACTTATATAGTATGTGATATATAAGTATGGATATACTTGATGTGAATAGTATATATATATATATATGTATATATATATATATATATATATATATATATATATATATATATATATATATATATATATATATATACACACGGACAAATAAAGGATAAAGTGAGAAGTAAATTATTACATTCGGGAAAATAAAATTCGGAATAAAATATGGTATACGTATATAAAGATGAGAAATTTATATACGGGATTAATAACACTAAAATGGGAATAGTGTATAATAACTAGTGAAAGTTATTTATAATGAACGGATAAATTATATGTGAGGAATTTTAATGTATAAGCTCGTGCGAAAGCTTAAGATATTATATACGTGGGGTATGAGATAGCGTGTGATGACTTAGAGGTTCTGAGAGTCTACTTAGGTTGGGTAGCGTAACTAGGGTGGTTAAAATGCATACGTTAGGTGTGCACTGTTAGATGGAGGTGAGGGGTATCTCATGTGAGTGTGAAACCAGTTTAAATATGGAGAATATCAAATTTTAAATGTTAAAGTATTTTAAACACCTGCTAAATATTTTCAAAACGTTTTGAGTTCTGACCGCTGGCCAAAAGAAATTAAAAAAAACTTTTAGGTGTCCAGACACAGGGATGCCTGGATGATATTATTCTTCGAGTCAGATGATGCTGCAGCAACTATAGATGCTAGCAGGGATTGTTTAGACGCATATATCCTTGTGATCTAGATAGGAGGTACTGTTAAAATATTCGGGGCATGTTGCCCAGCTGTGCTCATTTATTTTAGTGGTCTCATTTTCATTCACACCTATTAGATTTGGTTGTAATGAATGTTATACCGAGAGTTATCGTTTATTATTTTATTTATTTTAGTTGTTGTATATATTAATGTGTATATTAGTTGTGTGGATGGATTGTTTTTGGATTAAGTTAACAAAATTAGAAGTTTAAAATTTGACGTCGGGCCTAATAGGTTATTAGTAATTAATTTGGTTTTCAACAGTGATGTTGAGAACGATCCATTATGAGAAGTTCTGTTTTTTTATAAAGGATTGATCAGCCAAGATTAAAATAGGCGGGGTGTCACAGATGGTATCAGAGCATCATGTTCTAGTGTCCTTAGGAATCTGTGCGGACGAACTACGTTTTTCGCGTTGCCTTTTATTTGATATAGAGCCCTATGTTTAGGATTGTTAATTCCTATGGTGAGATATCGTTCTCCTGCTGTAATGTATAAATATAGTGAATCTTATATGCGTTCGGGTGTGCTTCGTATGTCGAACAATGAAGGACGGAAAATGAGGATCGTTAGGAGGACAGCAGGAGACAGGGCTCAGTTGGAATTTAAGTATATTTAGAGGACGATGACCTTAGTGGAGGTCACCCCTATTATTGGGAAGGTGGGGTTGTAAGGACTGCTAGGGTGCATCATATATTTTCAAGTACCACTATCGCAGAAAATGGTGCCATATTGGACTCACCCAGCGTGGTTAGAATAGGAGAGGGTCAGGCGGGTCTTGAAATATGACCACCCATTGGAGGTTTAGAAAATGCGTAGATTGTGTATGTTATCCAATAGAAGTAAGATACCCAGAGGCTTTGTCATACAACAGAGTGTAGTACACCCAACAATGAAAAATTTAGGTAAAATTTTTCTTAGCTTGTGGGAGCAGAGTTGTAATAGTGGGAGAAGATCACCACATTTGAAAAGTGAAATAATATGCCAATGGAAGGATCTTAGGTATGATTTGACCGTAAGTTCCTTCATCTGTTGTTCAGAAAGAGATGTGGATGAAATTCTGAACTTATCACAGCAGGACCGGACAGAGGCCTTGTCTAGTGAACTTTGTACCTGATGAGGTAGGTACAGTGTAGAAAAGAGTCCTTAAGTGGGTAATGGACTCACAAGCGGAGTCGCCAGCACTTGTGGGAAAATTCTGCTTGGACGATCGATACAAAAAGTGAAAATGTCGTGTTTTGACAATGAGGATATTAATGCTTCTATGTAAAGGGAGCTATAAGAGGTGAAGGATTTTTTCAGAGAGTAAGACTGAATGTAACGGTGTTAGTAAAACACGCAGAGGGGACCCATTTAAATGATTTAGATAGCTTAATTCCTACTGAGTGATGATGGATTCATTCGGGACTGGTAAGGCCAGTAGTGTGTTCCCTAGGGCCAGCAGAACCAAAGGAATAATGAGGTTAGACATCAGGGTCAAGTCTACCAGGGTTCGAGAGAAGGATAACCCTAATACGGTCAGTATGGCTATGAATAGGGGACTATATGAAGAGATATTTTTATGTGGAAAGTAAGACCACATGCATTGATTTTGCTTGAAGCGAGTAAAGGGACAAGAGTATGGAGCCTGGAAGAGGTAATGATTAATTTAGTTTTTGGTTCAGTTCGGACAAGCATGTTATGTCTGGGAACCATTTGAGCAGCCAGGGTGATTTGGCAAGGTAAAGGTATAAGTTTTATCCTTGGGAGAATGAGGCATGTTTTGTGTGACACGAGCGAGTCACGATATTTTGATTAGCACTAGATTCGCATGTGAGATGATTTTAGTGTATATCGATAACATTATTATGTGTATATATTATCCGTGGTATAGCGGGGTTCACTTTGGTTTCATCCGCAGGGAAGCCGGTGTAGTCATAGTGGTATATATTTTTATTGGAATTACTCATTCTAGTGATGTGTTATACGAGTATGATATTATCTTGGGTATAGACTGGTTAAAACGATATTGGGATGATATTGCAAGGCTAACGTATTTATTATTCCAGGGCAGGATGTGTTGTTCTGGCGATGCCTCACCTGAAAGAGGGTCAAGCTCGCATTTATATTATATTATGATGGAGACTAGGTAGAGTATAGTTGTCTCAAGATATTGATCCCAGGGTGTAGGCACTTTACCGATATGATTCGGGGTATATTGGGTTTACTATCGAGCGGAGAGATTTAGCTCGTTATTATGTTTAAGCACACAGGACTTGGTGATAGGGAGAGCGCATGTTATATCACTCCTTTAGAGACGTGGGTGTTGAGATTTATATTTATATGTTTAGGGATAGGATTTTTGAGAGTCCCGATTATGTGCTTGAGGGTTATGGGATTTGATTACCGCTAATGCTGAGTGATAGTGCAATGGGGAAGTCCCTTATTTGGATGTTATAGCGGGATGAGATATGCATGGACCTTGGTAAACATCATGAGTAGAGAGATGTTGATGGATGCTAGGGCATCAGTTTTGAATGTTAATCAATGAATGTGTGGAGAAAACACTCTAAACTTATAGTATAAGGTATGTGGAGCCGGTAGTGCCGTGAGAGAGCACTGAAATTTTTTTCTTCTCACCACCAGTTGAAGGGTGTAACGATGTTAAGGAGAATTAAATTTCAATTTATGGGGTGATTGATAATACCCATGTGTTATAGCCACATCGAGAATGCGAGGCCAGTTTTGAGAAAAGTGTGTTAAGTGTATGACATTTACAGTGTTGTAAAGATATGCACGAATTATAAGGTGTATGGGCACCCTGGTTAGTGTGATTTTTGAAATCGTCCGAGATAGGAGGATATGGGAACAAATGTGTGGAATATATGCCTATGCATGATAGATTGGACGTCGTGTGAGAAAGATGATTATCCAAGTATATATGTGTAATGAGAGTTAGCACACCCGAGATGGGTTGAAAGGCTGTGAGAAGCCATTTAAAGGATATCTCTTGAGAAGAGGAAAACCAAACTATTATGGGAAAGTAAAGCGGAGTCCTACTCGGTTGAATGTTGAGAGTGGCTTGCGCATTAATAGAATACTGATGTCTATAAGGTAAAAACAGCCCAGAAGTGTGCATTGTGGCTAAAAATGCATGGGCGGAGATTTTTGGTATACCCCGGAGAAAGAAGGGGAGTATAAAATACCACTTAATGTGAGACGTCATTAGTGGAAATTGGTATTAGGTGAGACATGGTGAGATTGTCCCCGGGTGTGCCACTCATAATTGGAAATAGGTTGGTTCGAGATGATCAACCAGAAATTTTGTATCAAACCAGCAATTCCATTGACAGAATGGGCAGACATGCTGGTAAATTTCATTCATATGTTGTGCCCAAATATTTCTTCGAAAAGAAGGATTGCACAGGTGCAAGGTGCCGCCCAATATTGTTGTGAATCAGGATGAGATCCTTGAACCCCACCTCCAATAGGGATTTTTTTTAAGCAGTGGGGATGAAGTTTTGTTCTGATCAAGTTGCATCACCTACAACCGATGAGTAGACGGGAGGTGATTTATAATGTTGGATAATGTGAGTGGTGATCATTATAAACTATATGGTAATTGGGAAGGGAAATTACAAATTGCTAGATTTGTGTGCAGTCACTCGTACTTGTTTGTCGTGGACAAGGTGCCAAATAAGGTTTTGTGGGGGGAAAGCTTGGTCATTCTCCCTTTGGTTGTTTAGAGGTGAGCGAATAACTAGACTTTTGGATGCGACGCGATTTAGAGCCCATTGTTGAGAGGGGCATTAACCACAAACTTTTTTGGGGTGACTTTTGAGCGTTATAAGAGTTTCGTTGCCATGAACCGAGATTTGAAGGACAGATAGGAGTGGTCAGATGTTATTGTGATTACTCTCAGGATGGGAGTTTTGTGTTGGGATGGGTACGGTAATCTGGCACTTAGTGATGTGCGGCCTTCCAATAGTATTGAGGCGATAGAGCTGATGATGTATAGGCTCGTTTTATATGGATGTCGTTCGTAGAAGCACAATGTGTGATGTGTCGTCATTAAGGTGATAGCTTATGATTGATGGAGTATATCAGTATGAAGAGAATTGAACAAGCTTGCCGTGAAGTTGGGGCGATAGTGATTAAGCCTTTAGACAGTTGGGTCCCACTTGCGGGTGTATAGTGGAGTGACCCTTATGTTACTTTGAGATTGATTTCGAGTACTAAAGGATGTCGTGTTGTTAAGGATCCTTCATCTTAGTACCGGTTGTATCTGAATTTTGTGGAAGAAATTCCTTTGTAAGGGGAAGTATGTAATATCACGTGCTTTTATGGGTATTTAAATTACATGAGTGAGTGTAATTTAATACTCGGAGAAATGATTTGAGAAATTAAGTGAATGGATAAATATTAATTTGGCGAGTGACGGATTAATATTGATGTGTGTTATATTTACTTACGGGAATAAGTAAATGAAGTTGGATAATTTTATATCATGTCGGGGTTGGGAAAAGCGACAAGTAATAATATTTTAATTGGAAAATACGTGCGGAGTTGTATTGGATTTTAAAAAGGTGAATTTTTTATAAGTGACTCGGATGGGAATTTCGAGTGCATGGTTGGTCTCGGATGGGACGAAATAGTCAAAATACAGTACGCGGGGGTAGTGATTGGATTCCATGGACTTTTTGGATCAATAGGGACTCGCATTTGAGTATACGAGTCATTTTTGGGTTTAATAAAGGGATAACCCTTATTTCTCTATTATAAGGTCACGAGAGAAAGGGAAAAGAAAGAAAATAAATAAAGGAATAAGAAAAGGGGAGAAAGGAGGAGAACTCCGGCTAAGCTCTGGCAGATCCCGGCACGAGGTCATGGGATTTATCCATCGAGGCAAGTGTTTAACTTGTTTTAATTATTTAAGTGTGTTTATAATTCATATTATAGTTGGTGAAAACTATATGATTTTTGGGTTGGGATTCTTGAATCGAAATGGGGTTTTTTTGAAATGATTTCATATAAATTGATGTGATAATAACTCCATATGAAATCTGAGCTCAAATCCAGGTTAATGGTGTAATTTTTGGTGAGAAATTTGGAGAAATGAGAAATTGAGGGTTTAACTAAGTTAGGGTTTAATTATTGGTTAAATTGAAGAATCACATGAATTTAATTATTGTGTTTAGTAAATCATAGTGTGTAGATTATTATATTGATGATTAGTGATGTCAAAAACCAAAAATTTGGGTTGGAGTGGTGTTAGAATTGGTTTTGGGGTTGAAAAAGATGATAAAACTTGGAGCAGTAGCCACACTCTGCCATTTCTAATCGACTCTCTAGGAGGCGAATCGATTCGGTCGAGGTGAATGGATTCGATCCAAGGAGAATCGATTCGACCTTATTAGTTATGAGAATTTTTCTTGGTTTTAAGGATTGGAAGAAAATTATTTTGTGGAGATAAATATTAGGGGATCCTAAAAAGAGTGTTAGGACTTAGAAATGATTAGATGAGTAATATATGACCCTTGGGTTAGTGGGAATAAAATTCGGGGTGTGAATTTTAGGAGTGTTTGGGACAAACGACACTCGGGAAAGTTATTTTGGTGGTTATATATATATGCCGATTATATATGAGTAAATCCGAATGTGCGAGTAGGAGGAAATTAGAATACTAGCTAGTTGTGATAAGCTAATACTCTGGAATTTATTTATGTGAGAAATTATATCACAAGTGAGTGAATACTTATGGGACTAAAATAAGTGTGTGTATACTTATGAATCTATACGAATTGGTATATTTGGGATTATAGGCTAATGCCACGTGAGATAGGAAGGAATAGCCGGATTTGATAATGATGATATATATATATATATATATAGAGAGAGAGAGAGAGGGAGCGAGAGACAGTATATATATATATATATATAATATGATTATAAATATACTTGTGTGTGAATGATATATTTGTGTGAAGCATACCCGTCTAGTACTATCATGGGAAGTTGCGCGACGTGGGTAAATTCCATGGATAGTGAATGCAGGGAGAGTATAGTCCCGAGGTCATAGCATCCAGTTATTTATGGAGTTTGGCTTTTTTCATGGGTGAGACGTGTTGGGTATGATTCGTCTCGCTTTCAGGTGAGGAACTATGACCACTTTCCCTACGTTTACATTATGTTTTTATCAGGTCGGTGTTAGATCCCAATCGGTGGTACCTAAGATGATTTTTGTATTCCCTAAAAGATGATAGCATAAAGTGAGAAGTAAATTGTTACATCCGGGAAAAAAAATCAAGAATAAAATATGGTATACGTATATAAAGATGAGAAAGTTATATACGGGATTAATAACACTAAAATGGGAATAGTGTATAACAACTAGTGAAAGTTATTTATAATGAACGGATAAATCATATATGAGGAATTTTAATGTATAAGCTCGTGCGAAAGCTTAAGATATTATATACGCGGGGTATGAGATAGCGTATGATGACTTAGAGGTTTTGAGAGGCTAGTTAGGTTGGGTAGCGTAACTAGGGTGTTTAAAATACATGCGTTAGGTGTGCACTGTTAGATGAGAGGTGAGGGGTATCTCATGTGAGTGTGACACCAGTTTAAATATGGAGAATATCATATTTTAAATATTAAAATATTTTAAACACCTGCTAAATATTTTCAAAACGTTTTGAGCTCTGACCGGCTTGCAAAAAAAAAATTTTAAAAAAACTTTTTAGGTGTCCAGACATAGGGACGTTTGGATGATATTATTCCTTCGAGTTAGACGATGATGCAGCAGCTATGGATGCTAGAAGGGATTATTAGATGCTTATATCCTTGTGATCTAGATAGGAGGTACTGTTAAAATATTCAGGCATGTTGCCTAGCTGTTGTCATTTATTTTACTTGTTACATTTTCATTCACACCTATTCGATTTGGTTGTAATGAATGTTTTACCGAGAGTTATCAGTTATTGTTTTATTTATTTTAGATGTTGTATATATTAATGTGTATATTAGTTATGTGGATGGATTGTTGTTGGATTAAGTTAACAAGATTAGAAGTTTAAAATTTGAAGTCGGGCCTAATAGGTTATTAGTAATTAATTTGGTTTTCGACAGTGATGCTTATAATGATCCATTATGAGAAATCATGTTTTATTTTTATAAAGGATTAATCAGCCGAGATTAAAATAGGTGGGGTGTCACAGAAGATTTCCATCCCTAACTTCATCTTCTTATCCACATGATCGTACCATGGTTTAAGAAAGCCACGGAAGGGGAAGTATTCACCCTCTTTGACGAATTTCCCATTCAAGGAATACCTCGAAACAGTCTTGGCATCTTCTACATTTCTCTTAACCGTGGTTGGCGGAGCACTCGGATTTCTTCTGATGAAGGTTGATAACCTAGGTCATATGGGGGAAAGTCCTTTTTCAGGAATATAGGCTCTAGTATTACTTGTTGACATCGCCCGAGCCCTAGTCCAGGCATAAAGTTCATATTCTTGAACATTTGTATCATGCTGACATTATCATGAGAGTTGTGCTCTGGACAGACTCAGTCTTTGAAATCATCCCCTGCTGAAAGTGGCAGCGAATCAACCTTGAAGCCGGAGAGAACCATGTCATTTGTCTTACACTGTATTTCTAATACTGAATTGCTGGTGTCGATATTTTTAGTACAGTCATCATCTCTTAAATTGGTAATTACTTGCCCCTTGGCGAAGGATTTCAACTTCTGATAAAGGGACAAGGATACCCCTCGAATGCTATGAAGCCATGACCGACCAAGCAACAGATTGAAGTATGCAGGTATGTCAATAACTTGAAACTCAGTGTTGGGATTGATAGGGTCAGCCCCAATTATGAGTGTTATGGATCCAATCACCTCTTGTCAAGTATTATCATAGGCACGCACTGTGGTGAAAGTAAGAGTCAAGTCACTTACTTTTAACCCTAGACAATTGAAGGTTCTTGATGGGCAAACATTGAGGGTGGATCCATTATCGACTATCAAGAGAGACTGTCTTTCCCATCACTTCAACGGAGATGTTGAGGGCATAGCTGTAATCAGGGATAACCTTTAGAATTTTTTCTTCGAAGAAGGAAAGGATTCTAATGGTGGTTAAGGATCCAACCAGGTTTACAGCTTCTTCTGGAGTGGTGGAAGAAGGGACTATGGGCCCAGTGAAAAGTTTTATTAGAGCATTTTAGTGTAATTGAGAAGACATGAAGAGTCCCCACAAGGTAATATTAGCTTGAGTCTTCTTGAGTTGGTCTAGGATCTTACTTTCCTCGATGTTTATTTTTGGCATTAGGAGTTCCTTAGCAAATCCCATTCCTTAATCTATTCCTAATGCCTGAGAATTTGGATTTTGATAGTGCCTTTCTGATCTGGTCATATGGTTTACAAAGGCGGGGAAGAACAAGAATCCTATTTCTTTATTAATTTTGGGTTTCATGGATATTTTACTGAATTCCCCTAACAGGTCCTCAAAAGATATCATCCCGCACATGATAATCACTGGATTAACCTTTTCTTGACTTAGTTCATCACCTGATTTGTCAAATTTGTCCCTCTATCCGGATGCGAAGATGTCTTCCTACCAAGCGAATTTAATGCATTCCATAACCTCAATGGCTTCTTCATAAATCTTCCCACTCAATGGGGAGGTTCAATATTGAAAGGACAAACTACCCTTGAAGCTTCAAAGCGATGAGTAGATCGAAAACGCTGCATATTTCGTCGGTTAGTCGAAACATTTATGCCATAATCTATACTACATCATCCAAACTGATCTCATTAGCGGGTACTACCCAATTATTTAATTCTCGAGCCCATTTTTTGGCTTCCACGAATAAGCCATTGAATTTCTGACAATCGATAGTTATTTTGGGTCGTAATTTTGGCCCAAAATCTATAAGTTGGTTTAATACTACTGGTAACTCCATATCTTTTCCTTCGAATCGAGTACAAATGGTAATACAAGACCTCATAAATAATTACAGAGCTTGGTAAGTCAAGCAGGTAGGGTGTAAGAGAAAATATGGTCAAACTTTGAGCTATTTAGGTGAAAATAGAGGTATGATTGGTGCTTTACTGGACACAATCTGGGTAGATGGATCGAATTTTGGGTCATTTTCTAAGAATATGGCATTTATATGAGTTGGAAATGGGTTGTGAGTGGTGTTGGGTTTAGGATTGGCTGGTAGGGCGATGATATCCAAGTCAATTAAACCCTTGATTACATTCCAAAGCTAAAAGCACTGATCAATAGTATGGTTGGCATATTGGTGAAAATAATTATGGGCATCAGTTTTAAAGTTTTTGGGAAGTGGGTTAAGCAATGGATGAGGGTACAGAGGTTTGATTAAATTTGTCTTAACAAGTCTTGGTAGACTTTAGAGAGGGGAGCATGGAGCTAGGTGTACTTCTTTCTAACGGGATTAGGGAGGCTTTCTGGTGCCCAAGAGGTAGAGGGCTGAGAGATGTTATTGATGGTTAACACTGTGGCATTGGCAAGCTTCTTATATTTTCTGGGGGTATATTGCCCAGTCATCTTCTTTAGCTCAGCTTCCATCTTGGCAACACTTTCTTTAATCTCCATATCTGCTTCTCGGAGGGCTCAAAAGTGTGGGTAATACTGGCCTCCCATAGCTACTCTGATATGGGGTAGGAAATTCTTCTTCACGATGCTGACCTCTTCTTCTTTGGATGGACGATTAGTCATGATATCAGCTTCCTCCCTCCACCTTAATATTAAAGTGACTAACAGTTCCTCCAAGATTCTTCTTAATAAGCTCTAGATCATGACATGTAACTGCTAGTTCATCTTTGTACTTATATTGTCACATGAATTCTCGGGTAACATCTTCCTAACTGTGAATTATGTATTCTTCGAGGGATAAGAACCAATGAAGTGCGTTGTCCTTCAAAGTTTATTGGAATATCTGGGCCATTATCTCTTCAGAGGTGCAAAGAAGGGTCATGGCTTAGTGATAACTTTGAAGGTGAACGATTGGGGGCCCGCTGCCCTCGGACTTCTTAATGGATGGCATCTTGGATTTCTCCAACAATCTTGCTTTAGGTTAGGGAGATATGTGAGTGTAATCCATATAATTCCCGAATATTTTAACTGGGTCAAACTTCTTTAACAATAGCATGAGGTCTTCCTTAATCTTATTGAGTTCTTCCTCTTTGGGATCAATAGGTACTAAAAAATTATCCCCTGGCTGGGAAAGGTTTGGCATAGACACCTGAGTTGGTGGTATCCCATTGGCAGGAAGGGCATGTTGAGCATATTGATATTCTTTCGAGACCTAAACAGGCTAGGGAGCAAGTGGACCCATAGCACGAGGAAAGATAACCTTGGGTTCTTTGAGAACTTGGATCTGGTTTCACTACATCTTATGAACCTCAATTTGTAAGTTCTGAGTTTGACTAGGACTGCCATCAGATCAGGTTGTACGTTTGGTGTTTGATTTGAATTTTCCATGAAGGACTAGCAAAGGTAGATTCTAGACTTTGAGGAAGTTATACGGGAACTAACGAAGCTTTGGGGTGGTTTGACGAAAGATCGAAACCAATAGGCAGCCAGGACAAGAATCAGGTATGCGATCGACTTGATAAGGAAAATGATTCGAATTTATTTTTAAAAAAGGGGGAAAGGATTTTTTTTGTTGAAAAAGACGGAGAATGTTTTTGACATTTTTGGTATTTTGATGAAAATGAGGAAAAATGTTTTTAGTAACTTAATGAAAATAACGTAAAATGTTTTTGGTATTTTGATGAAAATAAAGAAAAACATTTTTGGTATTTTGATGAAAATGAGGAAAAATGTTTTTAGTATTTCATTTTTTTAAGAAAGAAGAGGGCAAATGAGAGAAGAGTCTTAGCATGATTATTATTATAATTATTATTGTTTTTAGGGTTATATGTCCCTTGTATTCGGTTTACCTAAATGAAAAAAAATACCGGACAAGACCCGAGCCTGGGAAAATTGGGTTTGAAAAATAGGTAAGATAGGGTTTGACTTGTTTCTAGGCTCATGGACAAGGTCCTGTTTTGATAAAAGACGAAATAGGGCAAAATTTGGCATGCCGACCTGTCATTTCGGCAGAGTTTCATGTGGTAACCGACAAACTAAATATGAGTGTCCTAGGTCTGATGCCTATATGAGATTTATGCAGTTGTTGGGTTAGTGGAATGGTTCCCCCCTTAGGCATGACTTCCACGATATACTTATTTCTTTTTAGGGGAATCGGTAAGTGTGGACAAGCCATTTGATATACCTGATTATACATGAATTGTCTCACTATATACCTCATGGGGACAGTACGTGTGAGAGTGAATTATATATACTCGACGTACGTGAACGAGTTCCCTTCTATATACCTCCCATCGTGAGTTCGATAAAGCGATACGATGCGAGGGGAACTATTCGATATATGCCAAAGGTACTAGGACATTGGAAGGTGGGAGTCATATTGCTTAGGCAAATTGTGACCTTTCGAACCAGCACCCATCACAAAGTGACCCCCCAGTACGAGATAATTTTTTTGTCAATAGCCATTCTCTTGGTGATGTAGTGTGCAAAATGCATGATTCTTGATTAGTACATTATGGAGAGAGTGTTTTATTTGGCATAAGAAGCACTATACTAATAGGAAAGAATGTACAACTATCATGAAAAATAAATTTATCATGGAGCATGAAGACTACAGTAAGCATGGATATATATGAGTGAGTGACGTGTGAATATCTATAAGTGAGTGTGTGGTAGTGAGCCTAAGAATGGATCAACTGCCAGTGGCATGCGATATGTTCATGTGAGCATGGATATATATAAGTGTGATAAGTGGAGGTGTGTGCTAGTGATACTTAAGCATGGATATTTTAAGTGGTGTGTGAAACAAGTGGAAATAAGTGATCCTACGTATAAGTTTAAGTAGTGTGAGGTGTGCATAAATGATATTTACAAGTGAGTGAAAGTGAAAATTGAGTGATAGGTGATATAAGCATGAGATAAATATATACAAGAAATAAATAGAGGAAAAAGGAAACATACAGGTAGGTGCATATGCACATATGCGAAAAATGATAATACCCATACAAACAGAGTCTAACCCTCTTATGATACGTAAGACCCCTGTAGAGTCGTCACAGTGGCAATACGATTTCCTTATCCTCTTTCAAGGGGTTTCGATCCTCGTGGGCGCGATTGGAGGATGAGAAGAAGAAGGTCTCGCGCCCTTTCTAGGGGTTCTTCGGTCATCGTCAATTTAGGGGTGATGTAAAGAGATAAAGTCTCCAGTCTATTTTGCATCAAATAGGAAAAAAGAAATTTTTCCGCCTCAAGAGAATGGCATCAAATGTATATTGAGGCTTGCGAAATGAACTAGAGTTGAGGTTCGAGGGCTAAGTTACAAAATAAAAAGGTGTTAGGCACCCATCCTACCCTTTTGGTCTCTCATGGGCATGTGTTGTTATTCTCCTTAATAACTCCTTGAAATGTCTCCGCTTGTATATATAAATGGAGAATGGAATTTCTCAACTCACGTCATGGAGAAAGTCGGAGTGATGTCATCCGTAGGAGTGTTCCCAAAAATAAGAATAAAAAATATAATGTGTGGTTTGTCGGGCCACCGATTGTTTATAGAAATACGACAGTAGAAATTGGATAAAAGACGAGCATGAATCACAAATATAATATATAAAAATAATACATGAAAAAAATAGGAAAGGAAGGCTCTAGTTTATAGTTTTGACCCTGGACACCTACGTAGGCTTAAAAGGCATCAAAATCCATGTGGTTCGCATGCAACACAAGAGTGGGTTTTATCCCATAAATCCAATCGGAGATTTTATTTAGATGTGTGTGTGTAAAAGGGGATGTTTTTGGTTAGAGAAAATGTGGTGAGGATCTCGTTAGGAATTTATGAGCAAACCCACTTTTTCTTGTTTTTGGTTTTTTTAATAGAAAATATGGTATGTGTAATACTAATAATAAAAAGTGGGATATTAATATGTGTGGACTAATAAAGATGAAATGCTAAAGTAAGAATTAAATAACTAATGTGACAATAAGAAAATTTAAGGAGAGAGAAGAATGTTTATACCTTCTTTGGAGACTTCATGGTTGATCTTGATTGTTGAAGGGTTGCCCTTGCAAGTGGATGGATGTGGTAGGAGGAGAGGGAAAGGATTTTGCTAAATTGGGTGTGAAAGGGATAGAAATGGAATATAGAGGAGAGGTTTCAGTAAGGAAACCATGCTGACTTTGAGAGAATACTACTGAGATCACGGAGAGGGATATTTCTAAGGTGCCTTTCGAAGTGAGCTCATGCTTGCCGAGCAGCATTGTACTTGACCTGCCTATCGGGAGGAATCCCCAGGAACACTTCCAATAGGTAGGGTAATGGGTTTGCCATTCGGAAGTTTCATGCAGATTTATCAAAAAAATGGTCATAAATTGTAATCCATGAGTTCGAATCGCGCACAGGGCATATAGTTGGAAAGAGTATTCAGATCCCTTTAAGAATACATTGGGTCACTCCCAAGTTCGGGAGTTTACTGTGGTCCAATGAGGCTCAAAAACACCAGACGTTCTTTGGACAGGAGATTCCCGAAGGAAAATGAATTGTTCGTCCGAACTGTAAGGACGATTCACGCACGAGACGGGCCGTTAAAAAGGTTATTCATAGCCCTATAAAGATTAATTTAACACCCCGCGCATTCTGGCAAGTGAGGTGGCCAGCCGCCACCGCCAAACTACATCGAGCGTCACTAAATAAGTTTTCATTCTTAGCATGTGACAGATATATGAGACATAAAAAAATATTCCCATAAGATAGTAATCAAATTGGTCCAATAATCATAACCATTCATGCAATATTAAAATTCATCACCATGTTAATATCCAAAGTAAATCCAACTCCAAATATATATAAAGTCAAATAATATTATCCAACTGTAAATATCTAATAGAAATCGTAAACAATTATGCAACCGATTGGCCCACCAAATCCATAAATAAAATCTCATAATAAAAGCGAATGCTGATGCTGGAAACAACACCACCACATGAGGTGTTGACAAACTCAAGCTAGCAATAACAATGGAAACACAAGAGTGTATATATATATATATATATAGAAGGATGTGAGGAAAAGAGGATGAACACTTGTATGTAAGTGGTTCAGCCAATCTGGCCTACGTCCACTGTGAGTGTGTGTGTAATATCACTCATGGCCATGGATACAATCTCTCAAGATTTATCTCTCTACTGTGTAAATCAACAGATTTTTATCTAGGGTTGTAATTCTGGATCCCTTTACAAGGTAGAGGAGGACCTCTATATATAGTGCTTGGGGGGTGTAATGTACCCCCAAGCATGAAATGAGCATGTGCATGAGGATCAAACCAGTGTGAGAGTGACATATGGATGATCTTATATAAATCATGATGCCCTCAATATTCCCTCACGTGGAGGGAATGATTTGGTTATAATAGATTTGTCCACGTGTTCTAAACCATATATGTTCTTTTAAATGCTCGGCCATGAGTCCTTGATTGGTGCAGCCTCAACCTTGACGAGTATGAGGTTAATAAAGTCTGATTGTTGCTTTGTTCAAGGTAAATATCCATGATGACCTCGGGCAGGAGGGCTGACCGAGGTTAGGTATGAGGTTGTAACGTCGGCCGATGATGACGTTGGCAGTGGATTAAACCCACGAGATATTGCTAATTTCGATTGACGATTGCAACGTCGGTTGGGACCGATGTTAAGGTTGGGAGATGATTGAGCCCATGAGGCGTTGTTAACGTCGGCTGATGACCCACCGAGGTTGATGTATGAGGGGCAGATCTTATGAGAGACGACCTTGCAGATGTTTATCATAAGCTTCTGTCACCTCGACTGTGAGACTGGATGAGGTTAGTTACTCTGTGTAAGAGGGTGCACTTTGGGCATATCAATCACCCCCTAGCCCTTAGTCTTCTATGTAATTAGATGACTGAGGGGTATGTAATTAAGGCCGAGGCTGGATTTCTTTGGGGGCAATATTCTCTTGCCATATGTCACTTGCTGAAGTGAGGAGCATGCTTATCAAGGCATGATGATTCTGATTTGCCTTTGGGATATTTAGGGCAATGATGGGGCATTGGGATTCGCGCCCCAACATTACATAGGTTTAAAAGCCTCTCTTTCTTTCTTCTCTTTCTTTCTTCTCTTTCTTTCCTCATTTTTCCTGTCTTAGCTTTTCTTTGCAACTGCAACCTCCTCAAGACCTCCATTGTTGGTTGCCATTTGAAGGTATCCTTTGATTCTAAACCTCTTATCCTTTATTTCGCAATTAGTCAGGTACCATTTCCACCTTTCTTTTCCATTTTTAGCCCTTATTTGTCATTTTTGAAATTTCGGTGGGTTTTTGCATTTTTTGGCGAGTGGTTTCCTCTAGTATTGGTGGTTGTGAGGTTAGGACAGTAGTGGTTGAGTGTCTTAGGGGCAGTTGTAGGTATCTCAGAGGTTATTTCAGCCAGAAACAACCTTCTTTTAGGTTTTCGGTGAACCTCTGGTCACCTTCTCCGAGGACCTTGCTCCTAAGTGTTCTTAGTGTTCTTCATTAGAAACTTTCTAACTTCCCTTTTTTATCCTTAGTTTAGATTGAACAAGTTGTTTACATGTTTATGGTTTTGGGTCCAAGTGTAATGTCGTCTCACTTATGCTCAGACCCTTGTACCAACTCATAGAAGAGTTACCATATATTTGTGACAAGACCTTCAAAAAAATTAGGCAAGTGGAGCTAACCCAAGAGGAAGCTCGTAGAGATGAGTCCTTTCCTCCACCTCTGAAGGTTATTTACCCTGATCCAACCGAGCCTGCAGAGGTTCCTGTGATCCTAACACCAATGTCCAAGTTCGAGTCATCCTTCTCAGACCCCATGTCTGTAGACTCTTTTCAAGAGGCTATGGATTACTCTCCTATGCAGGGTGAGGTCCCTGAGGAAGACGAGGTTTCGAGCCGTGCCTCATCTCACCAAGGTGCTAGCACCTAACATAGGTCTTCTGATGTTAAAATCATAGGGCCAAGGGTGTCACTTCCACCACCCATTGATGTTATTCCACTGTCGACTGCCACTGGGTCCAAATTTGCTCAGAGGTTTCCAGCTGGTACTTCGACACCTGCCCAGGACGACGTTGCTGGGGATGGTGATGATGGGGAGGAGAGTGATGTTAATACGTCTGAGGCGAACGATATTGAGATCTCCATCAGCGAGTATAACCTTCTTGCTTTTAGGCACCTCTACTCCATAAACTCTTCCATCATCCTTAGGAAGCCTCTGAGGGATGAGAGGGCCTTTAGTGGCCGAGACGGAGAGATCTGCGTTTATGAGCAGATGTTTAAATTAGGCTTTCGCCTTCCTATCCACCCTTCCATCAGAGCTATACTTTCCCATATTAATCTATCCCCTTCCCAATTATCCCCAAATGCTTGGAGGGTCATGATTGGGGCCATCGTCCTTTGGAGGGTTGTCCACCACTCAGACCTTCAAGTTAGGGTTTTCACTGGATATTATGTGCCCTCCTCTGCCAAAACCACCCTAGCCAGTACCACTTCTTAGCTAGGAAATCAGAGAAGAAAATGCTATTGGTTACCCAGACTTTAAACCATAACTGGAAACCTTGGTACTTCTTTACCTCTTGGGCATGGGAATTTAGTCCAAATGAGGCCTTTGGAACGTCTGTTCCAAGAACCCCTCTGAAATGGGGAAAGGTCTCCCTTACTGCGAATGCCGACCCTGGACTTAGCCAGGACAATCACCAAAAATTTGAGGATCTTCGCACTCAGGGCGAGTGATGATGCTAAGATTTAGCTCCACCAGATAAGAGATGATGAGCTCAAATAGTAATAATAATGGCAGTAATAGAGTTATGTATGTGTATAAGTGTATAGAAGCGAATGAGTATAAGAGTAATAAAGACAATGGTGTATAGCGATTCAGCCAATCAGGCCTACATCCACTGTGAGTGTGTGATTCGTTAAATACGGGCACTAATGGCCTTGGATACAATGCTCATAAGCTCACTCTCTCTCTACTGTGTGTACAAGCAGAGTTTTAGCTAGGGTTACAAAATATCGATCCCTTTACAAGGTTAAAGATGACAAGTATATATAGGGGATGGGGGGAGTAGTGTACCCCCCCCCCCCCCCCCCCAAGCATACATTGAGCATGTGAAGGATGATCTAGCCAATTCCCTCTTGACACCTGGTTGTGCCACTTGTGATTAATGATGACATAATATTCCCTCACATGAGGGAATGATATTATTATAACGGTCAGGTCCACGTGCTACATGAGTCCCACGCGCGTTGTGTCACGCGTCTCCCAAATCATGCTCCTCGATGATGTCACCCTCGGCCTATGATGTCAGGCCGAGGCTAAAGTTCATGCAGGCACTGGGTCCTGTTGGATATAGGACTCATACTATCGTCCCCTATTAGGGTCGTCTGGCCTATGATGAAGGGTAGACCCCTTTTAGGGTCATCAGACCTATGGTGTAGGGTCGACCCCTTATACGTTCGTCCATCCTATGATGAAGGGTCGGCCCCTTATAGGGTCATCTGGCCTATGGTGAAGGGTTGGCCCATTTTAGGGTCTCTCGGTCTCTGATAAGACCCCCAGTGTAATAGAATTGGACCCTCATCTTATATGAGGATACCCTCATTTAGGCTGAGGGTTTATTTTGGTATATCAATCACCCTCTAGCCCTTAGTCATCGGTGCTGTTGAGATGGCTGAAGGGTAATGTTGCCTTGAAATGCCAAATGGTGGTCAGGTTGATGAGTGATATTTGTCAAGTTGATTGACATCTTTTCAGGTGTTAATCATCATGTGTGTTTCCCAGATGTGATGGTTGTACACTATGCTTGGGATTTTGTGCCCTAATGATGCTTCTCCTCGTGGGTTGTGCACTGCCTTGATTAATGGGCCCACTAATAACAAAGTATTTAAACCATTTTTAAATAATCATTTCTTTCCTTCTTCTTCGCGCGCACGCTCTCTCTCTAGCTTCTTAGCAGCTCCAATCGACATTTCTGCCATTTTTCTTATGTTCTAAGCTTCTCTCAGTCTCATTCTTCACCCCAAGGTAATCTTTATGCCCTAAATTCCTTTTTAATCTTCCATTCTCTTATGTTTCTTGCTTTGGTTTCTTTTCCATTTTCTTGATTGTTTATACTTTTCCAGCTTGAGAATTCGCCCTCCTGTGGCGGTTGTAGGGCTTGATATTAAGCTTTAGGCTTTCCCAAATTCCCTTTACACCGCCTAACAGTGGTACTGCCTTGAGTTTTCGTGCTTTGAGGTTCTCCGGGGAACCTTCAGTTTCCTTCTCCGGTGAGTTTTGTTCTTCCCGTTCTTGAGTGCTCATTAATAAAAACCTTTCATTTTTCTAGGTTTGATCCATAATTCAACTTGTTCAACTGTTTAATTTATTTTTAGATCATTTGAGAAAACTTCTGCCAAGTGTAGGGTATCCCTCTTCATGCTTAAAAGACTTTATGATTTAGCCGAGGAGTTTCCAACTTTGAGGGTGAGGTGTTTTACGGAGATCAGACGAATAAAGGAAGAGGACGAGCGTAGACGAGGGGCCGACCCTGTTTGGGTATGACCCATCTTCCCAACTCCATTAGCCATAATTTTACCCTCTAATCCCTTTGGGTCTTCCTATCGTCCAGCCAAGTGTCAGACACAAGAGGGAGAAATGAATGAACGAGCATCGTCACCGACGGGTGCTGGGCCTTCTGGTAGGGGAGAGACATTAACACTTAGCCCAAATCGACAGGATGAGGGGAAAGTTCATTCTGAGGCTATACCTGTGACAGCCCTGTCCCTTTTGCCTTCCAAGTGGCCTTTCCTGATGGCCTACCGACAGGCAACGAGGTTGGGAGATCTGGGGACGAGAGGGCTGAGGACGATAGTGAGAATTCTGATAGTGATCAAGTTGACACTTCTAGTGCCTCGGCTTACGTCTCGTCTGTTAGGGATCGTGACCTCTTATTATGGAGGCACCTATTTGGTATACAAACAAATGTAAGTATGAGGGTCCCAAATGAGGATGAGAAGGTCTTCCAGGGGAATGAAGGGGAAGTTGTTGTTTATGAGTAAATGCTCGGAGTAGGTGTTATGTTTCCTCTACACCTTGAAATAGTTGATATACTTTCTGCCCTTGGGTTTACTCCTTCTCAACTTCCTCCTAACTCCTAGAGGACCATCCTCGGCTATGTCTCCCTCTGGAATAACACTTTCACTAACGAGCCCTCGATTGATTCGTTCATATCCTGCTACAACATAACTTCCTCATCCAATCAACCTGGGTATTTTCATCTAGGGCAAGGAAGTTCGACAAAAAACTTCTCCATATAGCACAAACTTCCAATCATGATTGGAAGAAGAGGTTCTTCTTCATCTCTGGGGATTGGGAATTCCCCGCCGAGGTTGATCCTTTAGAAGGCAGTCCGAGGGTACCAAGGGAATGGTCTAACCCCTCTATGAAACCCAGGTCAGACCCTGGACTTAGCTTGGATGAGAGGGGTATAGTTGATTACCTGAGGGAACAAGGGAAAGAGGGTGGACTTGCTAAGTTTAAACATTTGATGACCCCTCGTTTCCTCAAAGAAGCTGGTCTGAGGGTCGGCCCATTTACAGAATTATGTGAGTTGTTTTTTGTTTCCAAGTGTTTCCTCATTATTACTGCTTATATCTTATGTATTATCTCTTTTTCAGGTCGGCCTGTAAACGTGTCTGATCAATTTGGGAGATGACTTCCCCCCAGCTTGATGTCTGGCTTGGGCAAGAAAAAAGGCAAGGAGCCTCAGTTGCCTCATAAAAAGACAAAGGCCCTGGGGCCAACTCAACTAGAACCGACCATGGACAATCGCAAACGTAAGGAGACAGAAGTCCCTGCTGGCTCTCGGCCTGACTCATGTATAAGGGCAAGGGTAGAGGTCCCTCAGACACACACCGAGGGGACCATCTCCTCCTCCTGCATGGGCGCCTACTGGTCTCAAAATTTGACCTTCTTGAGGGCTGAACATTTCTCTCTGATAGCCAACTTGAGGGCAGCCAAAGCCTCTATTTTCTCAGCACCATCGACCGCGGACTATGAATTCTTATCCAAGATGCCCCGGCCAAGTTTTATGACTATGGGCTTCATACTCTGGCCTAGGTATCTCATTCACCTCTTCGCATTTGATTCACTAATATTTTATAAACTGTTCTCTCGGCTCTTTAATATAACCTCTCTCTTAGCTTATACAGTCTATTTGTGCCTTCACTTTTTCCACTAAGTGGATGGCTGCAAACCAACAGAAGTTCCATGAGGCCGAGAGAGATATTCAAAATGAGGCCGACCTGAAGACTGAGTTGGAGACTGCCAGGACCGAGCTAGAGAGTGCGAGGACCGAGCATGCAAAGGTTCTGGACCAGCTTGTGAAGCAGTATGAGGCCGATCTGAAATTGAAGGACAACCTCATAAAATAAAAAGATGAGGCTCTGACCAACCAGGGGGTCCAGTTCAAGAATGAACTTGATGAAGAAGTGAAGAGGGACGAGATCGATGCTGTGGAGGCTTACAAACTCTCTGACGAGTTCTAGGGCTTCGATCTTGAGTACTTGGAGAGGGGAATCAAGATGGCCTATCGGTGGGTTGTCTTGAAATTTGCTGACACCGTGTCATCTATTCGCCCCTCTCTGGAAGCAGTGGAGATGGATAAACCCCTGATAGCTAAGGCTCTAGCCCATGTAGAGTCTCAAGACCACATCGAAGGCACCGGTATGTCTGAGGATCGGCCTCCTGTTATGGTCACCGAAGGGGTTCCTCCTATTGATATTGATGCTCTGCCTTCCGATGTTGCTCAATAGGTGGTCGTCTGTGGCCTATACCCTCTGGTTATAAAGTTTTTGTATTTCACTTCTTTTGGACAAATATTGTAACACTTAATTTTGTAGTGGAATTGCTCTCCTCCTGTCTTTTCTATATTTGCCCTTTTTAAGATATGTGCCTTGGCTATGATATTTTTGAATTTTAAGTCCTCCCTCGTCTTCCTTGAGAGTGAATGGAGGGTCGTCCTTACTGTTCACCCTCATCATAAACGAGGGTGGCTATCCACCAAACTAATGCTGTTTTCAATGTCAAGTCCTCCCTCGTCTTTCTTGAGAGTGAATGGAGGGTCGTCCCTATAATTTACCCTCATCATAGCCGAGGGTGGCTATCCACCAAACTAATCATGTTTTCAATGTCAAGTCCTCCCTCGTCTTTCTTGAGAGTGAATGGAGGGTCGTCCCTACCATTCACCCTCATCATAGCCGAGGGCGGCTATCCACCAAACTAATGATGTTTTCAATGTCAAGTCCTCCCTCGTCTTTCTTGAGAGTGAATGGAGGGTCATCCCTACAATTCACCCTCATCATAGCCTAGGGTGGCTATCACCAAACTAATGATGTTTTCAATGTAAAGTCCTCCCTCGTCTTTCTTGAGAGTAAATGGTGGGTCGTTCCTACCATTCACTCTTATCATAGACTAGGGTGGCTATCACCAAACTAATGATGTTTTCAATTTTAAGTCCTCCCTCGTCTTTCTTGAGAGTGAATGGAGGGTCATCCCTACAATTTACCCTCATCATAGCCGAGGGTGGCTATCCACCAAACTAATGATGTTTTCATTGTCAAGTCCTCCCTCATCTTCTTGAGAGTGAATGGAGGGTCGTCCCTACCATTCACCCTCATCATAGCCGACGGTGGCTATTCACCAAACTAATGATGTTTTCAATGTCAAGTCCTTCCTCGTCTTTCTTGAGAGTGAATTGAGGGTCGTCCCTACCATTCACCCTCATCATAGCCGAGGGTGGCTATCCACCAAACTAATTTTTTTTTCAATGTTAAGTCCTCCCTCGTCTTTCTTGAGAGTGAATGGAGGGTCATCCCTACAATTCACCCTCATCATAGCCGAGGGTGGCTATCACCAAACTAATGATGTTTTCAATGTCAAGTCCTCCCTCGTCTTTCTTGAGAGTGAATGGAGGATCGTCCCTACAATTCACCCTCATCATAGCCGAGGGTGGCTATCACCAAACTAATGATGTTTTCAATTTTAAGTCCTCCCTCGTCTTCCTTAAGAGTGAATGGAGGGTCGTCCTTACTATTCACCCTCATCATAAACGAGGGTGTCTATCCACCAAACTAATGATGTTTTCAATGTCAAGTCCTCCCTCGTCTTTCTTGAGAGTGAATGGAGGGTCGTCCCTATAATTTACCCTCATCATAGCCGAGGGTGGATATCACCAAACTAATGATGTTTTCAATTTTAAGTCCTCCCTCGTCTTTCTTGAGAGTGAATGGAGGGTCGTCCCTACAATTCACCCTCATCATAGCCGAGGGTGGCTATCCACCAAACTAATAATGTTTTCTATGTCAATTCCTCCCTCGTCTTTCTTGAGATTGAATGGAGGGTCATCCCTATAATTCACCCTCATCATAGCCGAGGGTGGTTATCCACCAAACTAATGATGTTTTGAATTTCAAGTCCTCCCTCGTCTTTATTGAGAGTGAATGGAGGGTCGTCCCTATAATTAATCCTCATCATAGCCGAGGGTGGCTATCCACCAAACTAATGATGTTTTCAATGTCAAGTCCTCCCTCGTTTTTCTTGAGAATGAATGGAGGGTCGTCCCTACAATTCACCCTCATCATAGCCGAGGGTGGCTATCCACCAAACTAATGATGTTTTCAATGTCAAGTCCTCCCTCGTCTTTCTTGAGAGTGAATGGAGGGTCGTCCCTACAATTCACCCTTATCATAGTCAAGGGTGGATATCTACCATAGATGGTTTTGTGGCCTAATATGAATTACCCAAGCAGATATCTAAACTGACAAATAACAGATGAAGTACCAACATTATTTTCATTAACAAGTGTTCTATGAAGAAACACATTCATTACAACTGTAATACTATAGGACATTAACTACAACATTATTGATAGTATTTCTTCAAATGATCTGCATTCCAAGGGTTCGAAAAGGGCTCCCCTTCAAGGCTCTCTAGTCTGTAGGTTCCAGGGACAACTTCATCAATGACCCTATATGGGCCATGCCAATTTGGGTGGATCTTGTTAAGTTTCTGCTATGTCTTTTTGAGGACTAGGTCCCCCACAGTAATTGGCCTTTGCTTCACCCTTTGGTTGTAAAACTTAGCAGTCCTCTACTGGTAGGTTTCTTGTCTTATCTCAGCGTTTTCTCTTCTCTCCTTGATCAAGTTTAGATCAAGTCTCCTTTCTTCCATATTTCTCTAGGGGTCATACATTTGGACTCTGTGAGTAGGAAACCCAATTTCGGTGGGGATGACGGCTTCTGAGCCATATGTCAGCATGAACGAGATTTCCCCGATAGGAGTCTTTGCCGTCGTCCTGTAAGCCCACAATACATCGTATACCTCCTCAACCTATCTTCCTTTTGTCTCCTCGAGTTTTTTCTTGATCACGTGTAGGATTGTTCTATTTGTAACTTTAGTTTACCCATTAGCCTAAAGTCGTCCTGGGGTAGAGAAGAACTGTTTGACCCCCACTCTTTCGCAGTATTTCTCCAGGGATACATTCTTGAATTGAGTCCCGTTATCTGAAATGAGGGTGTTGGGGAGATCATATCTGCATATAGTGTTTTTCCAGATGAACTGGAAAGGTCTTATGGTTAGTGATCGTGACCATCGGCTCCGCTTCCACCCACTTTGAGAAATAGTCAATTGCTACGATCAAGTATCGATAGTTATTGATGGACCTGGGCAAGGGTCCTACCAAGTTGATTCCCCATACTGTAAATGGCCATGGGGATGTGATGGAGGTAGGAGGATGATGGGGCTAATGAGGGATGGTAGCGAACCTCTGACATTTATCGCACTTCTTAACGTATACCGTAGCATCCTTCCCCAAGGTCGGCCATAAGTATCCCTGGGTGACTATCCTCTTTGCTGAAGACCTGCCCCCAATATGGCTCGAACAAGACCCCTCGTGCACATCTTGCAAGATGTGTGGGACTTTAGACGGGTGCACACATCTGAGCAAGGGGAGCAGGAACCCCTTTTTGTACAAGGTGTCTCTGATGACAGTGAATTTCGTCGCTCTGTATCTCAACTTCTTCCTTTCTTGATTTTCTTCTGGCATCTCCCCCTCTTTAATGTATCTTATCAGAGGGTCCATACATGAAGCTTCCCTGCTAATATTTAAGCAAGTGTTAAGTGTTTCGTCTGCATTTTCAATCGTTGGCCGAAGCAAGATTTCCACTGGGACTGTCCTCTTGATATATGTCCTAGTTGCTGAGGCTAGCCTAGCGAGTGCATTGGCACGACCATTATCCATCCTAGGTATCCTCTTTAACTTTACTTCTCTGAATCCCTTCAATAGTGATTTTACTCTTTCAAGATATTTTGCCATTCTTTCATCTTTAGCCTCGTACGCTCCTAGTACCTGATTCACCACCAGTCTTGAATCACTATGGATCAAGATCTGGCCAACACTAAGAGACCTAGCCAAGGAGAGTCCTATTATCAAGGCCTCATATTCAGATTCGTTGTTGGAGGTTTTGAAGTTGAACCTCAGGGCGTACTCAGCGTCCATGTCGTCCGGCGCTGATACTATTAATCCAACTCCACTTTCGCTCTCGCAAGAGGACCCATTGATGAAGATATTCCACACGAAATATTCCTCTGAAAAATTTCCCTCGGTGAGGGATCTCTGTCTAAAGAGATATCTTCCCTCCTCGTTTTTGACAACTTTTTCTCTAGCGATACTTGTCTCAGCCTTATCTGTGGACGGGTTAAAAATTCTGCCTTGCTGGGTATCTGTTTTCTCGAGGTTCTCATCTTCAGCCTCATCCTCTTCCCAAGTATATTCAGCCATGAAATCTGCTAATGCTTGCCCCTTAATGGCAACCCTAGGTTGATACACGATGTCAAACTCTCCCAGCTCTATAGCCCAGGCTATTAGCCTCCCCAATTTTTTTGGATTATGTATGACTTTCCTCAGAGGAGAGTCAGTGAGGATGACCATTGTATGGGACTGGAAGTACGGATTCATCTTTCTTAATGCATGGATCAAAGCATAGGGTCACTTCTCCGTCCTAGGGTATCTTTGCTCTGCCCCTTGGAGTGCTTTACTGTTAAAATACACAGGCTTCTGCACCCCGTCTTCTTCTCTCACAATGGCTGCGCTGATTGTTGACTCTGAGACGGTTAGGTACACGTATAATCTTTCGCCCTTCACCGGTCGTGACAACAGCAAGGGAGACCCTAGGTATGACTTTAATTCTTTGAAAACCTCGTCACACTCTTCGTTCCATTCGAAGGCCTGTCTGAGAATTTTAAAGAATGGTAGACACTTGTCTGTGGCTCTAGATACGAACCTATTTAAAATAGCCACTCGCCCTGTGAGCCTCTGAACGTCTTTAATGGTCCTGGGGGTCTTCATTTCTAATAGGGTTTTTATCTTCTCAGGATTTCCATCAATGCCTCTTTGATTGACGATGAAACCTAAGAAATTCCCTGCTCCTATCCCAAATACACATTTGGTTGGGTTGAGCTTCATCCGGTACTTATCCATCGTGTTAAAGGTCCTCTCGAGGTCAGACACATGATCATCAACCTTTAAGCTCTTGGTCAATATGTCATCTACATAGACCTTCATAGACTTCCCGATTTGGTCTTCAAATATTTTATTCACAAGGCGCTGATACGTTGCCCCCGCATTTTTTAGGCCAAAGGGCATGACCCTATAATAGTATGTCCACTTGTCGATAATGAAAGCTATTTTTTCTGAGTCCTCAGGGCTCATAAAGATCTGGTTGTAGCCTAAATAGGCATCCATGAAGCTCATTAGCTCATGGCTTGTGGTAGCGATTACCATCTGATCAATGTGAGGGAAAGGGAGATTGTCTTTGGGATAATATTTATTGAGGTCGGTGAAGTCTACACACATACTCCATTTCCCGTTGGCTTTGGGGACTATGATCGCGTTAGATAGCCATTCGGGATAAATGACCTTCCTGATGAACTCGGCCTCTTCCAGCTTCTTGACCTAATCCCTAATGACCTCATACTTTTCTCGAGAATAAATCCTCCTCTTCTGCTTCACTGGCTTTGTGTCCACTATAACATTGAGCTTGTGACACATGATTTCGGGGTTGATCCCCGGCATGTCTGCATGACTCCATGCAAAGACGCTCTGTCTCCTCCTTAGCAACTTGATGAGATCTTCTTTTATTTCTATCTTTAGAGATTTGCCAATTTGGAATATTTTTTCCGTCTCATCCTCATTGAGGATGATGGATTCTACCTCTTCCGTGGATTTTCCTTTCTTCAGCTTTATCTTATCCCTAAGGTCGAGGGTATTAATATTGTAAGTGGTTGTTGCTTTCTTGTGTGTCCCTCTTTCTTTGGCGAAGTTGAAGTAGCATTCTCATGCCATCGTTTGGTCTCCCTGAACTTCCCCTACCCTATAAGGGGTCGAGAATTTTATTATCTAATGAACCATGGAAGGCACGGCCTTAAATTCCTTGAGGGCCACTCGCCCCAGTATAATGTTATAGGCTGAGAAGACCTATTCATCCATCACGAAAAAGTTGACCTTCTTGGTAAGCCATCTCGGCCACTCATCCCCCATTCTAACATCAGCCTCTTACACTCCTAGGGGATGAACTTTTTCCCCACTGAAACGAATCAAGAGGTGATGGTATGGGACGAGCCTAGCACAGCTGAGTCCTAAGGCTTTAAAGCACGGCAAGAACATCACATCTGCAGAACTACCCCCATCCACCAAGATCCTCGGCACCTCACATTCGTGCACCCTGGTGGTGATGACAAGAGGGTCGTTATGCGGGGCTAAGAGGCCCTTGAAGTACATTCTTGAGAAACCCATTATTAGAGTATCCATATCAACTTTCTTCCTTTTTTCTGGCTTTGCTTCAATAGAGGTCAAGTGTACAGCTTTTGTGACTGCCTTGGCTTTAGCTACGTGGGCCTTCCTATCGGTAACCTCTGATCCTCCTCCTACTAGTCCTCCGGAGATCATCCCAATACCGAACGAGATCATATTAAGTCTTTTTACAGGTTCGTGGTTATCTCTCGGTGGGAGGTCAGGGTCATCCTCATCCTCTGATGGGTCATCTCTTCTGTTGGGGGGATCTTCTCTACATGCATCACTTCTCTTCTTCTCGGGGTCTTCCCCTCGTCCCCTCTTAAAGGTACCCTTGTCAAAGTATTTCCTTAACTTCCCTTCTTTTAACATTTCTTCAATTTCATCTTTCAGAGAAAAATACTTGTCGGTCACATGGCCATGGTCTTGGTGGAATTCACACCACAGGTTTTTGTTCCTCTTGTGAGGGGGTGCCCTCAACTTCTCAAGCCACTTCAAGGATCGATCTCTCTTTATCTCATTCAGAATATATTCGCAGCTGACAGTCAGAGGAGTATAATTAGCAAATTTGTCATCTGCTAGCCTCTTCTTCCCCTCCTTAATCTTATTCTGGTAATTACCCCCACTAGTGCCTCCTTTTTCATCTTCATATTTTACAGTCATCGCCTCTTCGGCGTTCATCACCTTTCCCTCTATTGCCAGCAACTCTGTCATCGTCTCCGGGGGGTCTTCAGCAAGCTTCCATAATAGCTTCCTCTTCTAAAGTCCTCCAATGAGGGCTGTCATGGCTATATTCTCCTCGTAATCTTTAATCTCTAAATTTTCTTTGTTAAATCTGGCTATGTAGTCTCTTAGGCTCTCGTTCTTCCCCTACTTAACATAGAGCAGGTGTGTGGTCTTCTTCTGTGGCCTCACTCTGAAGTAAAAGTTATGGTAAATCGGTATACTAACTGCTTAAAGATTTCAATGGATTTATTTGGAAGAGACATATACCAGACATATGCGGCCCCAGTTAGAGTGTCGGAAAAGGCAAGACACCGCATCTCATCTGAGATAGAGTATATGTATGCCGCTGATTGGTACATCTCAATATGATGGATAGGGTTGGTACTCCCATCATACCTTGGGGTGACCACATGTGGCTTAAACTTGAATGGTGTTGGGAAGTTGACTATCTTCGCCATAAAGGGTGAGCCTATGGAGTATCCTCTTTGAAGGGGGTCCCTGCTTCTCAGTATATCACCAATTTTATCCTCCATCCTTTGGATCAAGTCATTCCAGGGTCTCTTAGGGTCGGCTTGATCGATGTTATCCCCTGCCGCCTCTTTGGGGTGAACTGAGGGTTCTGTTGCGATAAGTTTGTGTCAGTTGTTCACTTTCCCCTGATCTTCGTCCCATCCATGGGGTCGGCCCCCGTGGGGTCGGCCATTTGCTACCTCCCTTCTGGACCTCGTAACACTCCTCGATCTGGATAATCTTTCCCTCGTGTCATTTACTGGGCCCAGCCTGTCAAAGGCCGACCCTCTACTCAGAAGATCAAAAACTGAGCCTCTCGGTCGATCGTCGGGATTTTACCTCTACACTTCCCTTTGCTTTCCTAGATAGGTCGTACAATATTGTTGAAGACCTCATACGGCTCCCAGTAATCTATGGGGGACTTTTCCACCTCCACGTCATCATATATGTCCTCTGGGCAAGGGTTTCCTTGCCTCCCCAGGCGTAGACGTCGGGGGTCAGCAACATCCCTCCGCCGTTGTGGAGGTGGAAAGTCTTTGCGTGGTGCCTGGGGTGGTCCCCTGGCCTCATGCTTCCCTGGAGATGCTACCGGAGTAATCATCTCTGATGAGACTCCGAGTGGTATCAGTATGTTTTGGCTAAGTGCTGCAAATTGCTCCTGTATAATCTGCTGACTTGCTGCTTATATCTGCAAATTTCCCATAGACGGTGCCAAACTGATGATGCTAAGGACTTGAGGGTGGCAGACACATCTGCCATCTCAAACTGAGGTGGTATTTGACTGGAAGAAGGTCCTACTCCACTAGTTGGTGGAGGATGTGGTGGTGGTAACTCCGGTGCCATATGTTTGCGTTGTGATGATCAAAAAAGCTTAAGAACCTTAATGGGTCTCTTTTAATGGTGAAACAGCTCCACGCAAAGGGGGAGAACTATTTCACCACCAGAGTTTTCGGTGAGGTCAAGCTGTATAAAAGAAGAGATAGCCTCTCATTCCCACAGATGACGCCAAACTGATGATGCTAAGATTTAGCTCCACCAAATAAGAGATGATGAGCTCAAACAGTAATAACAATGGCAGCAATAGAGTTATGTATGTGTATAAGTGTATAGAAGGGGATGAGTATAAGAGGAATAAAGACAATGATGTATAGTGGTTCAGCTAATCAGGCCTACATACACTGTGAGTGTGTGATCCATTAAATACGGGAACTAATAGCCTTGGATACAATGCTCATAAGCTCTTTCTCTCTCTACTGTGTGTACAAGAAGAGTTTTAGCTAGGGTTACAAAATATCGATCCCTTTACAAGGTTGAATATGACAAGTATATATAGGGCTTGGTGGGAGTAGTGTACCTCCCAAGCATGCATTGAGCATGGGAATGATGATCTAGCCAATTCCCTCTTGACACCTGGCTGTGCCACTTGTGATTAATGATGACATAATATTCCCTCATGTGAGGGAATGATAATATTATAACGGTTAGGTCCACGTGCTATATGAGTCCCATGCACGCTGTGCCATACGTCTCCCAAATCATGTGCCTTGGTGATGTCACCATCGGCCTATGATGTCAGGCTGAGGCTAAAGTTCATGCTGGCACTGGGTCCTGTTGGATGTGGGCCTCGTACTGTCGTCCCCTCTTAGGTTCGTTCGGCCTATGATGAAGGGTAGCCCCTTTTAAGGTCATCTGACCTATAGTGTAGGGTCGGCCCCTTATACGGTCGTCCGACCTGTGATAAAGGGTCGACCCCTTATAGAGTCGTCTGGCCTATTGTGAAGGGTCGATCCATTTTTAGGGTCTCCCGATCTTTGATAAGACCCCAGATGTAATAGAGTTTAACCCTCGTCTTATATGAGGATACCCTCGGCTAGACCGAGGGTGTATTTTGGTATATCAGCGAGCAGGGTCGTCTTGTAAAATACGAACATCTGATGACCCCCTACAACCTCTCTCAGATAGGCTTGGGGGTGGTCCATTGATAGAGCTTTGTAAGTCTTAATTATTCATAAGTTATACCTCTTATTTGTTATATCTCTGAATTACTAACTCAGATACTTGTTTCTTTACAAAGCGCCCTGAAGGCATATTGGATGACCTTTAGAAAATGTCTGCTCCAGGTCTGGTGAAGCTGATGCAAAAGAGGGGTGGCAAAAATGTGCCCCCTCCTACAACCAAGAAGAACGTCGAAACATCCCAGGCTGATGTTACCAAAAAGAAGAAGAACACGAAAGACCCGGATCATCTGAGGTTGGGCAAGACTCAGAAAGGGGATCGTGCCATTCCCATCTCTACAGACGATGCCCTGGCTGCTCGTCTTTCTCAGCTGAAGATCAAGGATAGCCTCATTGGCCACAGTCTGAATGTTATTGATGCTATCGAAACAATAATGACTAAAGAGGATAATCACTTCTTACATTCCTTGGACGTCCCGTTGTTGGCCGAGTTTGGTCTCCATAAGTCCATTCAGGTACTAGTTTTTGCTGATTTGAGCAAGTGTAACCTCTGCTTTCTAGAAGTTATAGCCCATATTTTCTTACATCTGATCTTCTTCTGCAGGGTGTCTTGTCCTTCCATTGCTTTGCTGACTGGACTCTGAAGAAGTTGCCCCTTATAGAGAAGGGTCGTGAAGCTGAGCAAGTTCAGGCCTCATTAAATGTAGAGGTTGAAAGGTTGAAGGGGGTCGTCAAATAGAGATATGACGACATGTCTAAACTCAAGAGGGACCACGACAAAGCTCTGAATGCTAAGGATGATGCCTTTCAGACTAAGGTGAATGCTGCAGTCAAGGCTGATTTAGAGGATACTGCAGAGAAGACCATTAAAGATTATAAGGTATCTGATGATTTTGTTAGTTTTGGCTTTGAATACCTTGAAAGAGGTATCAAAGCAACTAAAAAATGGGAAGTCACCAAGGAGAAAGAGTCAGGGAGCCTGACTGCTTCAGACTTTGAGGGTCTTAGCTTTGGTGAGCCCCGGTTTGCTCAGGCCTTGCAAGAGGTTGAGGAAGTCGATGCTGCTTCAGCTGAGACTGCTCCCTTAGGAGTCACTTAGACTGAAGATGTTAATCCTCAGGATGATGCTGAGGTGACAAACGTCGTTTGTGACGATACGACTGCAGCTGCAGAGACTTAAGCCTTTTTCTTGTGAAGCTTTAAAAGTTGTAACTTTTGATTTCCTTTATGTACCTCTTAGCTTTTGTGAACTCTGATTTGTAACTCTTGAATGTTGTTTAATGAATCGCACCATCTTCAGATTCTATTGCTTCTTTCAATGTTATGCTTGAATTTATTACCTATTGAGTGTTTGCTTAGGGTCTGAGGTCACCATATAATGATGTTTACCCTCATAAATTACCATCAAACTAATGTTCAATGTCTACGGTCACCATATAATGATGTTTACCCTCAAGTTGAACTAATGATGTTTAAGGTTTAATGTCACCATAATTGATGTTTCACCTCATATTTTCACCAAATTAATGATGTTTAAGGTCTGAGGTCACCATAATATGATGTGTCACCTCATATTTTCACTAAACTAATGATGTTTGAGGTTTGAGGTCACCATATAATGATGTTTCACCTCAGAAATTTTTCACCAAATTATGATGTTTACCCTCATAAATTTTTCACCAAGCTAATGATGTTAAAAGCATATAACAAGAGTACTAGCACAACATTGTTATCTTTTCATTAAGATCTTCTGTCTAAACTGATACATGTATTACAAAGAGAGACAATTGTAACATCATATGTAATATTTCTTCAAATGGTCGGCATTCCAAAGGTTGGAGAAAGGTTCTCCTTCAAGATTTTCTAGCCGGTAGGTACCAGACACAACCTCATCAACTACTCTGTAAGGGCCATGCCAGTTTGGATGGAGCTTATTTACTTTTTGCAACGTCTTCTTTATGACTAGGTCTCCTACAGCTATAGGTCTTGATTTCACCTTTTGATCGTAGAATTTTGCTGTTCTCTGCAGGTATGCTGCTTGTCTTATCTCTGCATCCTCTTTTCTTTCCTCGATCAAGTCAAGATCAAGCCTTCTCTCTTCCTCATTGTTCTGAGGGTCACAAGTCTGAACTCTGTGAGTGAGAAGTTCTATTTTGTAGGGATGACAGCTTTTAAATCGTGTGCTAATATAAAAGGAGTCTCTCCCGTTAGTGTCCTTGTTATCGTCCTGTAAGCCCATAACACGGTATATATCTCCTTTGTCCATCTCCCTTTGGCCTCTTCTAACCTCTTCTTTATCTCGTCAAGGATTGTTCGGTTTGTGACCTCGGTCTGACCGTTTGCCTGGGGTCGGCCAGGAGAAGAGAAGAACTGCTTGATCCCTACTCTTTCACAGTATTTCTCTAAGGAAACATTCTTATACTGGGTTCCATTGTCTGAGATGAGGGTGTTTGGAAGACCATACCTGCATATTATGTTTTTCCAGATGAACTGGAAGGTCTTCTGTTCAATAATTGTGATCTTTGGCTCAGCCTGTACCCACTTGGAGAAGTAATCAATAGCCACGATCAAAAATTGATAATTGTTCCTAACTCTTGGCAGGGTTCTTACCAAATCAATGCCCCATACTGAAAATGGACAAGGCGAGTTGATTGACGTCATAGGTTGATGAGGTTGATGTGGGATGGTGGAGAACCTCTGGTACTTATCACACTTCTTCACGTATGCAGCTGCATCTTTGGCCAAGGTCGGCCATCAGTACCCCTGAGTGATTATCCTCTTAGCTAAAGGTCTTCCTCCAATGTGACTGGAGAAAGATCCCTCATGCACATCTTGTAAGATGTGTGGTACCTCTGAAGGGTGTACATATCTGACGAGAGGGAGTAGGAAACCCTTCTTGTACAAGGCATCTCCCACCATTGTGAATTTGGCAGCTCTGAATCTCAGCTTTCTTCTTACTGACTTTGACTCTTGTAGGTCTCATTCTCTAATGTATCTGATAAGAGGATCCATACATGAGGCTCCCATATTCAAATTAAGGCAAGGTTTGGCAACCTCTTCTTCTTCTATGTTCGGCTTGAGCAGAATCTCAATCGGCACTATTTTTCTTATATTTGTCCTTGTTGCTGAGGCCAACCTTACTAGTGCATTGGCTCGACTGTGGTCTTACCAAGGTATCCTCTTCATCTTCCCTTCTTTGAAGATTTCTAACGTCATTCTCACCCTCTTAAGGTACTTTGCCATCCTTTAATCTTTGGCCTCGTACACTCCCAGGACTTGGTTGACGACCAACCTTGAGTCACTGTGGACTAAGAGTTGGCCAACACTAAGGGCTTTTGCCAAGGAGAGACCTGCTATTAATGCCTCATACTCTGACTCATTGTTCGAAGCTTTGAAGTTGAACCTCAATGTGTATTTAATATGGGTACCATTTGGTACTGAAAGTATCAGCCCCGCTCCACGTCCGTTTTCACAGGACGACCCATCAACGAAGAGGTTCCAAACATCTTCATTTGAAGAGAAGTTCCCCTCTGATAGGGTCCCTTGCTTGAAGAGGTACCTGCCTTCCTCATTCTCAACTATTCTTTTTCTGGCTTTGCTTGACTCAACCTCGTCCGGATATTAGAAGACATTTCTATCTGGTTCATCTGCAGCCTTTTGACTATCTTCAGTCTCAACCTCTTCCCAGGTAAACTCTTCTATGCAGTTTAGGAGTGCCTACCCCTTGATGGCAACCCTGGGTTGATAATAAATGTCATACTCCCTCAACTCGATGGCCCAGGTCATCAGCCTTCCTGACTTCTCAGGCTTATGGAGGACATGCCTGAGTGAAGAATCAGTCAGGATGACCATAGAGTGGACTTGAAAGAATGGCATCATTTTTCTAGAAGCATGTATCAATGCATAAGCTAATTTTTCCATCCTAGGGAATTTTTGTTCAGACCTTTGAAGAGCTTTACTATTGAAGTATACTGGCCTTTTCACTCCATCATCTTTTCTTACTATTACAGCACTAATGGTTGATTCAGAGACAGCTAGATATACATATAACTTCTCCCCCAAAATGGGCCGAGATAGGAGTAGTGGGGATCTAAGGTAGGACTTGAGATCCTTGAAAGCTTTATCGCATTCCTCATCCCATTCTAAGGCCTTCCTAAGAACTTTGAAAAAAGGAAGACGCTTATTCGTAGCTCTTGAGACGAACCTGTTAAGTGCAGCAACTCTTCCGATTAGCCTCTGAATGTCTTTAATAGTTCTGGGTGTTTTCATTTCTTGAAAGTCCTTGAACTTCTCAAGAATAGCCTTCATTCCCCTATAATTGACTATGAATCTCATAAACTTTCCTTCTCCTACTCCGAAGACATATTTGGTTGGGTTAAGCTTCATTTTATACTTATCCATGGTGTCAAAAGTTCTTTCGAGGTCGACCACATGAGTATCGGCCTTTAGACTCTTCGTCAGCATGTCATCCACGTACACTTCCATGGACTTGCCTATCTGATCCTCGAACATCTTATTTACGAGGGGTTTGTAAGTATCCCCAGCATTCTTCAGCCCAAATGGCATGACCTTGTAGCAATAGATCCCCTTATCTGTGATGAATGATGTCTTCTCTAAGTCTTCCGCATTCATGAAGATCTGATTATACCCAAAATATGCATCCATGAAGCTCATAAGCTCATCTCCTGTTGTGGCATCCACCATCTGATCGATACGAGGCTGGGGAAACTGTATTTTAGGCAAGACTTGTTCAAATAAGTGAAGTCTACGCACATCCTCTATTTCTCATTTACTTTTGCACAATGATAGCGTTAGATAACCACTCGGGGTATATGACCTCTCAAATGAACTTGGCCTCTTCAAGATTTCTGACCTCTTCTCTGATGACATCATACTTTTCTCTCGAGTATACTCTTCTTCTTTACTTGATGGGCTTAACGTCTTCTGTAACATTGAGTTTGTGGCACATAATCTCAGGGTCAATACCTGGCATATCTGTATGGCTCCAGGCAAAGACATTTTGTCTCTTCCTTAAGAGCTTCACCGGCTCTTCCTTGATCTCTGGTCTTAGGGATCTACTTACTTGGATGGTTTTTTCTGGTTCGTCCTCATTGAGGACGATGGATTCTACCTCTTATGTGGCTTCTCCCTTCTTGAGATTTGTTTCATCCCTAGGATCAAGTGTATCGATGTTATATGTGGTCGTTGCCCTCTTATGAGCCTCTCTCTCTTCCACAGAGTTGAAGTAGCATTCTAATGTTGATGTTTGGTCAGCTTTCACTTCCCCTACCCCATACGGAGTCGGGAATTTTAGCATTTGGTGGACCATTAAAGGCACGGACTCAAATTCCTTGAGGGCTACTCATCCTATAATGAGGTTGTAAGCTGAGAAGACGTTTTTATCCATCACAGAGAAATTGATTTTTCTAGTCAACCTCTTAGGCCACTCGTCTCCCATTCTAACATCCGTCTCATACATACCCAATGGATAAACCTTTTCACCGCTGAAGCTGATCAAGGTATGATGATAAGGGACAAGCCTAACTCTGCTGAGGCCTAGGCTCTTAAAATAGGGCAAAAACATAACGTCTGCTGAACTTCCCCCGTCAACGAGGATCTTGTGAACTTCACACTCATGCACCCTTGGGGTGATTAACAAAGGATCATAGTGAGGATATAAGATACCTTTGAAATCAAGTCATGAGAAGCCAACTATGAGGGTGTCCATATCTACCTTATTTCTCTTCCCGCGCTTAACCTCCGTAGATGCCAAGTTTATAACCTCGGCTTTAGTCACTGCCTTAGCCTCTACCACATGAGCTTTGCGATCTGCTACCTCTGAGCCACCTCTTGCAAGTCCTCCACAGATGGTGTTCACACCGAAAGAGATCATACCGACCGTCTTTACTGGGGCATTATCGTCTTTTGGTGGGAGGTCATCATCATCTGAGTCCTCAGCTCTTCTCGTAGGGCATCTTCCCGGAACCTGTCATTTCTCTTCTTTTTAGGGTCATCTCTCCCTCCCTTAGTAGCTCTACCGTCAATGTACTTTTTGAGGTTTCTAGACTTTAACATCTTCCCAATCTCATCCTTCAAGGCGAAACACTTGTCAGTCATATGGTCGTGATCTTGGTGGAATTCCCACCATAAGTTTTTGTTCCTCTTACGTGGAGGAGCTTTTAGTTTCTCCGACCATCTCAGGGATCTATTATTCTTTATTTCATTGAGGATGTGTTCGCAGCTCACGGTTAGAGGAGTATAGTTTGCAAACTTATCATCTGCAGCCCTCTTATTTCCATCCTTCTTCCTTTGAAATTTCCCACTGCTGCTTCCATTCTCATCCTCATACTTTGCAGCCATCGCTTCTTCTGCGTTCATGACCTTTTCAGTTTTTGCTACCAGCTTGTCCATAGACTTTGGAGGGTCTTTAACAAGCTTCCAAAGTAGCTTTCCCTTATGAATTCCTCCAATTAGGGTTGTCATGGCTATGCTCTCCTCATAATCTTTAACCTTCAATTTTTCCTTATTGAACCTGGCGATGTAGTCTCTGAGGCTTTCATTCTTTCCTTGCTTTACATAGAGCATATGGGTTGTCTTCTTCTGAGGTCTTACCCCAAAACAGAAGTTGTGTATAAAATGCTCAGCCAAACCCTTAAATTTCTCAACAGAATTTTTAGGAAGAGAAGTAAACCAAATATGTGTTGCTCTCGTTAAAGTGCTTGAGAAAGATCGGCACCTCATCTCATCAGGGATTGAATAAATGTCCACTGCAGACTGATACATCTCAATGATGTATAGGGTTGGTACTACCATAGTACTTTGGAGACACCATCGGTGGTTTAAATTTGGCAGGGGTTGGAATGTTAACAATCCTTGCCACAAATGGGGAACCCTATAAAAATCCCCTATGTAGTGGGTCTCGACTTTTTATGAGGTTCCCTATCTTCTCTTTCAGCCGTTGAATAGAGTCGTTCCATGGTTTAATAATGTCGAGCTAGCCGAGGTTATCCCTAGCCACCTCCAAGGGGTGGACCGAGGGTTCTCCAACCGCTGCACAGCGTCGACTGTTGACCTCCTGGCCACAGTCTTGGCTATAATTGGGTCGGCCATGATGAGGTCGATGTTTACCACCTTCCTTTTGTGAGCCAACTGTACTTCTTGACCTAGATAACCTCTGCCTCAGATCATTAACTGGGGAGATACTTTTAAAGGTTGACCCTCTACTTCTTTGCTAGGCATCACCAACTTCAGCTCGTCTTGCTCCACAACCTCGGCTCTGCTGCATAGGACCTATTGTGTTGTTTGAAACCTCATATGGCTCCCAGCAGTCTGCGGGAGCACCTTCCACCTCAATGTCATCGTACCTATCCTCAGGGCAAGAGTTTCCTTACCTCCCCAAACGTAAACTCCTAGGGTCAGCAACATCCCTCCTCCTCTAAGGAGTAGGTTGGTCTTTTCGCGGTGCCTAGGGTGGTCCCCTGGCTTCAGGATATGGTTCAACAGCTACCGGAGTAATCATCTCCGGTGAGACCCCAGGTGGTCTCATTATATTCTGGATTAGCTGGGCAAATTGCTCATGCATCACTTGCTAAGTGGCAACCAAGGACTTCAAGGAAGTTGCCACCTCATCCATCTCGGACTGGGGTGGTGCCGGATGGAACTGGTGTCTCCAACACCATATGGTGGAGGAAGTGGTGGTAACTTCGGTGCCATATGGTAATACTAGAGAGATGGCAATGAAAATATTAAAGAGCTTAATACCTTAAAGGACCTCTTTCAATGGTGAAGCAACTTCACACGAAGGGTGAGGCCTGGTTTACCACCAGAGTCTCCGGTGAGGTTAAGCTACAAAAGAGGAAGAGATTAATCTTTTCGTTCCCACAGACAGTGATAGAATGATGATGCTGGAAATAGCACCACCAAATGAGGTGTTAACAAGCTCAAGCTAGAAATAACAATGGCAACAAAAGAGTGTATATATATAGAAGGAGGTGAGTAGAAGAGGATGAACACTTGTATGTAAGTGGTTCAGCCAATCTGGCCTACGTCCACTGTGAGTGTGTGTGTAATATCACTAGATGAAGGCACTCATGGACATGGATACAATCTCTTAAGCTTTATCTCTCTACTGTGTAAACCAACATAGTTTTAGCTAGGGTTGCAATTATGGATCCCTTTACAAGGTAGAGGAAGACCTTTATATATAGTGCTTTGGGGGTGTAATGTACTCCCCAAGTATGAAATGAGCATGTGCATGAGGATCGAACCGGTGTGAGAGTGACACCTGGATGATCTTATGTAAATCATGATGACCTCAATATTCCCTCACGCGGAGGGAATGATTCGATTATAACAGATTTGTCCACGTGTTCCAAACCATACATGTGCTTGTAAGTGCTCGGCCCTGTGTCTTTGATTGGTGAAGTCTTGGCCTAGATGAGTACGAGGTTGATAAAGTCTGACTTTTTCTTTGTCCGAGGTAAATAGGTGAGGTATGACTCTCTTACTCAGAGTAACTAACCTCGGCAGTCTCACAGCCGAGGTGATAGAAGCTTATGGCAACCATCAGTAAGGTCGTCTCTCATAAGGTCAGCCCCTCATACATTAACCTTGGTGGGTCGTCAGTCGAGGTCAACAAGACCTCATGGTCTCAATCATCTCCCAACTTCAACATCAGTCCCAGATGACGTTGCAGTCGTCAGCCAAAATCAGCAATGTCTCGTGGGTTGAATCCACTGCCAACGTCATCATCGGCTGACGTTACAACCTCATACCTAACCTCGGCCAGCCCGCCTATCCGAGGTCATCATGGATATTTACCTCGGACAAAGCAACAGTCAGATTTTATCAACCTCGTACTCATCCAGGTCGAGGTTGCACCAATCAAATACACAGGGTCGAGCATTTACAAGCACATGTATGGTTTGAAACACGTGGACAAATCTGTTATAACCGAATCATTCCCTCCACGTTAGGGAATATTGAGGTCATCGTGATTTACATAAGATCATCCATGTGTGTCACTCTCACACTGGTTCGATCCTCATGCACATGCTCATTGCATGCCTGAGGGGTACATTACACCCCCCAAGCACTATATATGGAGGTCATCCTCTACCTTGTAAAGGGATCCATAATTGCAACCCTTGCTGAAACTCTGTTGGTTTACACAGTAGGGAGAGAAAGCTTGAGAGATTGTATCCATGTCCATGAGTGCCTTCATCTAGTGATATTACACACACACACACACAGTGGACGTAGGCCAGATTGGTCGTACCACTTACATACAAGTGTTCGTCCTCTTCTCCTCACCTCCTTCTATATATATACACTCTTGTGCTTCCATTGTTATTGCTAGTGTGAGCTTGTCAACACCTCATCTGGTGGTGTCGTTTCTAGCATCATCGTCGAAGAAATAGAAAGCAATCCTAAACTACTAAAGCATCTAAAATAAATAAATCTCCCATTGCATATCCAAAAATATATCCAATCACTCCTATGTAGCTACTCCGGGGTTATACCTGAAATGTTTATCAACGTAATAGGTCAGAGTCCTCCGCGTGAATACTAGCTACTCTCCCCAATTAGGTTCCGTGAACCGAGACAGTAGCATTATACATGATAAACATTATAATAGTGTATTTTAATTAATATATATATATATATATATATTAACATGCCAGTAAAATAAACTACTACCATTTATCCACATAACTATGTCACCCCAAAGTGTAAGTCCAATTTTTCCATTAGTACTATAATTAAAAAAATAACTCTTATCCTTACTTAATTTAATTATTCAATTATTTTTATTCACGCGACACTGTTATGGCCAGTCGACCCCTTATCGGTCCGGCTCACATTTTTAGCACGCTTAAAGTTCTACACATCACACCCATTCCCCTCACTATAGCTAGTCAATCCGATTTCTGACAGCTCTACACATATTTGTGAGGTTCCACGCACGACACGTCACTATAGCCAGTCGGCTCGTATTCTGTCAGCCTCGTACATACTCGTGATGCCACACATACCCACATCGCTATAGCCAGTCGGCCCACATTTTTTCAGTCCTGCACATACTCGTATTGCAAAACTTTATTTTTAATATCCGTTTATTATCTTAGGCATTTATTCTCAATTTTCTCGAGTTCTCATCATTTATTTAAGCCCCACCCTATTATAGGGAATATATTCTCAATCTTACCCCTATTCCCATATCTAAAGGTTCCCAAAACACAAGTACGTCCTACCCTATCATATAGGATAAATCTCTACCATTAGTTTCCTCCTAGTCTCGCGCCTAAACTATTGAATTAATGGAACGACGCAAAAATCAATCCCACCCCAGAATATCTCATCCGTAAAAATCTACACTAATTAATTCTATACCTAGAAAGTGTTAACCACAATTAAGACATACTTACTAGTCCCATACATAACAAGCATTCCTAAAATTAAGGTGAGAGCATAACTACCCAAAAATCCCGTCATTCTCGCAGTGTCAAATATAATTAAAACAATAAGTCGCATGAGAAATATTATCAAGAATTTTACCAATTTCTCATAAGATCACAAATAAATCTAATTTAATTTGTTCAATCCACCTTCATAATCAAAACAATTTATTTTATGCATATAATATAATTTCACCATCATGCAAGTGCACACAATAACAATTTCTCTTTTATCATACTTCCACAATTTTATATGATTTCACAAGTTACTTCCAACTAACAAGTCTAGTGTGATTTTCTACATTCAAATATACATCCATACTAATAAAAATTCAACCTCTACCCTAAGCACACAAGGGTTATAAGTCTTAATCCATATTAATATTTTTCATAAAAACAGTCCAAGTATAGATTTCACTTTCCCTAATAAAGGTCTCTAATTTATTTTAAGAAAAACATGTAATTTAATGTTTAGATGATATTTAAAATGCATAATACTAAAGAGAAAGAATAGAAGTATTCATGCATGTACAAAACTCGATTGAAAATTTTGATTGGATGGTTGCGATCCTCTCGAAAAATGAATAAAAACTCATTCTTGAATGATCTTGAGAAAACACGGTTTGAGCCTTCAAAATTTAGGTTGAATCTTGATTTTAAATGGGGCTAGGGTTTTTAGATGAGAGGTGGTAAAGATGTGGGAGACTTCTGGTTTAAAAGTTGGTGAAAAAGTGTTTAGAAAAGTTTAACCCCGAGTTTATTTTATATGGAAAAGATTAAGAGTTTTAATTAACTCAAACTCTAATTAAAAGCGACAACGTGCCGACACTATCCCAGACGAATCGATTCGCTACTAAGGCCGAATCGATTCGGTCCTAGACAGGTGCCAGGTCGCACCAAAAGTGTGTATATAAAAAGAATAACCCGATTTTCTCCCCCGATTTTAATTATGATTAAAATCCTATTTTTCATAAATAAAATCCAACATTTTAAATTGCTAAAAATAATTAAATCCAAAAAATATTATTTTTTTGAATTCCAAATTAAATTAAATTATTACCGGTTAAAAATTATGGGGTGTTACAATTCATTCAGTCTCGTTCGATTCGGAGAGTTGACCTTGGTCAAATGGGGCCCGGAATCATTCGGTGATCCTTCGGAGTAAAATGGGTCGTTCATTCGTACCGTAAGGTTGATTCACGCATGGGGAAGTTTGTTATTTAGAGACCTTAGAAAATTCATTCAGTCTCATTCGAGCTGAAGAGTTTACGGGAGTCAAACGGAGTCTAGGAGCGCCCCGGTGGCCGGTAATTTAGTTTGGGGGGGGAAATCGACCGTTCGTCCGAACCGTAAGGCCGATTCGTGCACGAGTTAAACCGTTGGAAAGGGGATTTAGAACCCTTTGAAGATTCATTGAGATTTTTCTCGGGTGAGAAAGTTGATTGGGGTCAAATGGGGCCCAAAACGCCCAATGGCCTCCGAATTGTTTTTTATAGTAAAATGGACCGTTAGTCCGAATCGTAAGGCTGATTCGCGCACGGGGTGGACCGTTGGAAAGGGGATTCAAAGACCTTAAAAAATTCATTGAGCTTTTTCTCAGACAATGAAGTTTACAGGAGTCAAATGGGGCCTTAGGGTGCCCGGTGCCTCCAGATCAATACTCGGAGTATGACATAGGGTTCTATTGTGAAGGAAGAAGTCATAGGGAGATAAGGAGACTCTTAGAGGGGTCCTATAATGTTGTGTCTACAACTTTTAGTTCAGATATTAAGAATTCATTTTCACCAAAAGTCTTGAGAAAAAATTATAACAAAAGGTTTTTATAGAAAAACACACAAATTTCGAGGTGGCGATCTCGTTCGAATGATATTAGATTTTGATTCTAAGAAAACACATTTAGTTCAAATGAAATAGAGATATCTTTCGATCATCCTAACGTGCTTCCAATGAGATATGCAATCCTTGATAGAGGATTCTCCTTCGAAGGGCGTTTGATGGCGTTCCAACGAGATCTAAATTTCGTTTAACAATATTAGAAGTCATTCGAGCGAAAACCCAATTTTGTTCTAATGAGTTCAATTCTCATTCTAACGAGATTAAAAATAAAAAAATATATTTTTAAAATCCATTTATAAAAAACTCAATTTAAAAAATAGACATCCTAGAATATAATTTGACTGAGAAATAAAACCAAAAGTCATATACCTTCATTAAAGTGTCGATGACAAATCCAACGGAGTGAAATCCGAAAACTATTCTCGATCATTAATATATCTTCGAATGATCATGGAAATAATGCGGATGTAGTGTTCTGTTTAAAACTCCGGTTAGTAACGTGGCATGCCAAAATATAAAAATACCTAATCTATGAGCAATTATAAAATCTTACTCTTACAAATCGGACTATTCTGGGATAAAAACAAAAATCAACAACCAAATTACAATAAAACCCCTAAGACAATGTATATTAATATTCTCCCAAACTCAAGAAATGGAACAAAATTTGAAACTTTATCTTAACTAAAATTGTTCTCCCCTTGGCTAACTTTATCTTCATCTTGTGTAGTCCATGAAATCATCATCAAAGCAGAAGAGACCTATACACATGAAACAAAGAAATACAGTGACGCGTACAAGTTTTGAATAAAAATAATACTCCCCCTCAATTTGTTTCCCCCTTTTTGTTCGTAATAGACAAAGGGTTAGAATCTAAACATGAATAATAATCATCACACGAACAAGCAAAGATATCATCACAAATATAATTAATAAGGCACATTTAATGATAATCCAAAAGGCATAATGTGTTCTCCCTATCAAACAACTATTTTTGAAGTTTTTCAAAAAATATCAAGTATATGTATAAAAGTACATATAGGTATAAACACATAGCACCATGGAATAACACTAAAATATCAAAATCATCAAAAAGGAGGAAAATTAACATAAATATTCATAACATAGGTGCACGAAGTCATGAGATACTTCTAAAGACAGAACATAATTTCAACCTTAGGTGTAAAAAGTTAAACTTAAATGAAATTGACTCGACTTATTCAATATGCCATGAATTTAAATGATTTTCAAATCAAAAATGCCAAACAGTTTTATGCTTTTCAAGAGAGTCGGGTGTGTAAACCCACTGATCTTCTGCTTTATAACACCCTCAAAATCTCACATATATTTTAATTCACTCCCAAATATTTTGAAGATATCATAATACTCATATGTAGCAAAGCATCAATGAATATAAAATAAATGGCCTTGGCAATTCTATTTTTTTTTTTGTCGTTAATATTTTTAGGCTCTTTTTGTAAATGGTGGCTTTTAAGGCAAAGAAAATTTTGCTCTTTCGTATCCCCTTTCCATTGCTTAAGATATATCAATATTTTTCGAGAAATGAAATCTGGGCAATGGTTCTTACAAGTACAACTTATCTCTTTTTGTATTTAGTTCGTTATTAAGCAGGATTAAGATGAGAACACTATATTTGACACATGATAAGTAAGTACAATGTTTAAAAAGTCCATGCATGTGTGCAATAAAGATGACAAAGAGTCTAACATGTAGAAAGTAATCATCAATGATCTACAAAATGTTATTAACATATTATTAAGCACATTAGCGAAGCAAAGCCATGTCTCAAAACACTATGAAAAAGTCACATGAATGGATGGAATATAGGGGTGACCCAAATATCTTAAATATTCATCCATATACGATGAAAAATGAAAATACAAAAAAAATTGTCTTTTTTAAAAAATATATCAAAAATAAAATCTTTTTTAATTTTTCAAACTTTTTCTTAAAAATCAAAAATATTTTTGGATTTTTCAACTTTTTCATTAAAATCTAAAAAATCTTTTTGAAAATTTTCAAATATATCCAAAAGAAAAACATATGAATACAATAGAGATACAATCTAGAAATAGGGATATAAGATATGATCATGATCAATATAAGATTCTCGAATCTAAGTGCATCTTAAGGTTTCGTGAACATATTAGGTAATTGATATCCGGTGTTCATAAAGCTCAAGGACACGACCTTCTCCTCAATAAGATCACAAATAAAATTCTCATGTATACCAATTTGCTTTGTGCACGAATGTTGAATTGAATTACAGGATATATGGATCGCATATTATCACACGAAATATACATTGTGCCTTAGGAAATTCCATAATCTTCCAACATTTATTTTATCCATAAGAGTTATGTGCAACAACTCATGGCAGCTATATACTCAACCTCTGTCATGTTCAAAGATATGGAGTTTTTCTTATTGTTCAACAAAAAGACAAGAGCACTCCCAAAGTAAAAACACCCACATGTGGTGCTTCTATAACCATCAATATCCTCGGCCCAATCGGCATCCGAATAAGCAATCAAACAACCATCGATATCAAAAAAATACCAAATACCATAGGAAAGAGTGGCACTCACGTATTTGATGATAATTTTAAGGGCAAGCAATTGAGACTCGTTAGGGAATGTTTGGTATCGCGCACAGACTCCAACGTTAAATGCAATATCGAGATGACTAGTGATCAAGTAGACTAGACTACCTATCATGCTCCTATAAAGGGTTTGTTCTACGTCCTTGCCTAAAGTGTCTTTTCTAAGCTTAGTCGATGTCCTTATAGGGGTGCGTGAGTGCTTAGCGGAATCTAAACCAAACTTCTTCAATAGTTCCCTAGCATATATGGATTGAGATATGAATATCTTATCCTCTAGTTGACGCACCTGGAGACCTAAAAAGAACGTAAGCCCAACAACCATGTTCATCTCAAACTCTCTCTCCATCTCCTCATAAAGTGTGAGCATGTTGGGAGCAAGTGGATCCAAATAATATGTCATCCACATACACTTGGATAACCACGATAGCACCACCCTCTCTCCTGACAAATAATGTCTTATGCATTCCCCCTCTCTTAAAGCCACGACCTAAGAGATAAAAAGTGAGCCTCTCGTACCAAGAACTGGGTGCTTGCTTCAAACCATACAGGGCCTTTTTAATATAATATATGTGTCTCGGGTGCTTTGGGTCATTTGGTTATTCCACGTACACTTCATCCTGTAGAATGTTGTTAAGGAAAGAACTCTTGACATCCATTTAATATAGCTTGAAGCGTAGATGACATGCTCTGGTGAGTAGTAAGCGAATGAAATCAAGCCTAGCAATAGAAGCGAATGTCTCGTTAAAGTCTTCACCCTTAATCTGTATGTAGTCTTGAGCGACCAACCTAGCCTTATTACGAACTATGGAACCATTCTCATCAATCCTATTCTTGTAAATCCACTTGTTACCTATAATATTTGTCTCGCTAGGTCAGGGGACTAACTCCCAAACATCATTCTTTCTAAACTGAAGCAACTCATCTTATATAGTGGATAGCCAATGCTTATCCTTTAGTGGTTATTTCATATTTTTAGGCTCGACTAAGGAGGTGTAGCAAAGGTAGCTAACCACATTCTTAAGTTGAGCGTGAATCTTGATACCTAGTGTGAGATCACCACGTATATCGGAAAGGTTATAACTCTTTCTAACCCAATAGGATAGATCCTCTAAATCAAGAATGGGGTTTATTAAGGTAGTACGAGGAGCGATGGGATCGTTACTAGGGGGTGCATCATCCTTCTACTCGGGGTCAGGATCAACAAACATCGGTGACTCGTCATCTTTAACCATGACATTTATTAACCCATAACCTTAGATCTTGAAAGGATAAACAACATATAAGCCCTAGTTGATGATAAATAACCTAAAAATATCCCTATATCGCTTCGGGAGTCAAAATTTCCTAATTACTCATTATATCTCAAGATGTAACAAGTACTCCTAAAGACATGGAAATACTATAGGTTAGATTTATTCCCTATCCACAACTCATAAGGCATGTGTAATGTATGTGGATGAAGATATACCCTATTCACCTTATGGTATATGGTACTCCCCTCCTCTTCCCAAAAACGTCTGGGAACTTTTCTCCCAAGAAGCATGGATCTAACTATCTCTTGAATCGTCTGATTCTTCCTCTCAACTATACCATTTTGTTGAGGAGGATGAATGATCAAAAACTTGTGTTTGATGCCCACTCCATCACAATAGCTATCCACTCTAGCTTTCTTAAATTTAGTGTCGTTATCATTACGCATCCGAATAATAGTGATACCATATTGGTTTTGTAGGACATAGCACTTGGTTGTTAGTAACTCAACCATATGTGACTTTTCTCTAAGAAACCCCATGATAGTGTATCTCGAAAATTCATCGAACATCATAAGAATGTATCTTTTACCACCTAATATCTATGTACGAGTAGGACCCATAAGATACATATGTATCAACTCTATCACACGATAAGTAGTAATGGTATTCAACTTTTTATGGGGACTTCAAATTTATTTTCCTTATTGGCAAGGATCGCAAACTGAGGAAGTTGGTTTTCCAAGCGATGGTAAGCCATGAACTAGGTCTTTCTTCATTAATCTATCAAGATCTCTAAATTTCACATGACCTATTCGTTGATTCCAAAGGTTCATAGAGGAGACCGTGGAATTATTTCACACAAAGGAGGATTTAAGAATGATCCCATAGTAATTAATCGGATTGGTCATATACATTACACTCAAACTGGTCCAACTTTATCGTAAAATTTACATCACAAAGTTGGCTTATGCTAATCAAGTTCGCTTTCAACCCTTCAACGTAGTGAAGTTGCGTCCATGCAGTGATTTGTCCCTGAAATCCGCTTACTCGACATCGCAATCACTAAGTGTTTCATTGAAGGTAGCTTTGACTTTGCCTTATCTCTTTAATCGCACGGCATACTTGTGAGCTTTGTGACCTTTACCCTCAAACTATTACATCTCTATTCACCTTTTTAGGGTAATTTTTTTCTTTCTTTTTAAAAATTTTTCTTACTAGATTTATATTTTTTGTCTTTCTCAAAACTTTTACTTTCTTTAGAAGTATTTTCTTTTCTAAGTTTGAGAATTTTTTGAATTTTTTTCAAAAGGTTAAGATCATCAAGATCGAAAGCATACTCGGAGTCGGAAGAAACCTCCTCTTTATTTTTAGTATGAATTTTTAAAGCAATTCCATTTTCCTTAGGTTTAACAATTTGGGGAAACATGTCAATCTCATAAGTTTGAAGGTCTCCTATGAGTTATTTTAACCTGAGCATATCTAAAATTCCTAAAGAATTAAGGACAGTAACCTTAGGAATGAAATAGGCTAAAAGAGATCTCAAAATCTTTTTGGCTACACATGTCTCAAGAATTTTCTAAGTCAAATTAAAACTAGAGTTAACGATATTAAAAATACTGCATAAAATTTATCAAAAGATTTAGACTCTAGCATGGTAATAGTCTAAAATTGTATGGTCAGGTTTTGAAGCATAAAAGCTTTCACAATATTGGTACCCTCATGAGCGAGCAAGATAATATCACAAGCTTCCTTAGGCATGGGGCACAACATGATACGGAAGAACTCATCAGGGTGATAGCTCCAGGAATGGCACTTAAAACTCATGAGTTAAATTGACTCCATTTTAGTTCATCCTTCGTCCAAGCAGTGACATCACCATTGGTCATAGTGTGTGGTGTCCACCCTCTTTCACAAACAATCTAGACACACTTATCAATTGTTTTCAAAGCCGACCTCATTCGATATTTCCAATAAATATAGTTAGAGCCATCGAAAATAAGCAGTTTATTATACAAATTATCCACAAAACCCAAATTTTAAAAAATCATACAAAAACTTAGTATAACCAACTTCGATACCAAATTGAGAAAACAAGATGGGGTTTTCTATAAATTTATTCACATCTTAAGCGATTCACACACAAATTCATATTTTACAAAAAAATTACATTGATTAGAAATTAGGTCTGCATGCAATAAAGTGTCTATATTAATTATGCCAAACCGTGTAAATAACCAAACCAAACCAAATATGCGAAGAAGGTCAGAAAAAATCTCTTTTGGGAAAAACCTAGTATTCAGCACTATAAAGAGTTTGACAAACTCTGGTTAACTTACAAAAGACTTAGCTCCACTAAGTATAACGTGATGGGTCTTTAAATATTCTATAGTATACGGCACAGTCCAGCACAATCCATAGGAAGGGGTCTTCAATCGGTACCAATCAGCCTCGAGATGCATGGTTCGATCTTCTTCAGTCGTAGAGCCTCGGCTCCATAAATCAGTAGTAGAGTAAAATTATAGAAGGGTTTGATGCAAGTGTATGGAAATTTAAGTTTAAACAAACTCAACAAATCATATATGGGATGTATGATTTGGAAAAGCAAAGTACTTTTCTAAAACATAAAAGTGAAAACTTTTTGTTCAGATATTAGGAATTCGTTTAGCTAAAAGTCTTGAAAAAAACTAATCAAAAATAGTATTTTATAGAAAAACACAAATTTTGAGAGGGCGGTCTCGTTTGAACAAAAATGGCATCTCATTTGAATGAGATTAGCTGTTTGTTCGAAAGAAAACACATTTCATTCAAATGAAACAACATTCTCATTCGATCATCCTTCTAATGAGATGTGCAATCCTTGGTAGAGGATTCTCGTTTGATGGTCATTAGATGGCGTTCCACCGAGATCTTAATTTCATTCTAACGAGATCGGAAGTCATTTGAACGAAAATTCAATTTCGTTCTAACGAGTTTAATTCTTGTTCTAATGAGAATAAAAATAAAAATAAATATTTTCAAAATCCGTTTTTATCAAAAAAATCTCGATTCAAAAAATAAACATCCCATAATATAATTTGACTGAGAAATAAAAATCACAAGTCATATACCTCCATTAAAGTGTCGATGACAAATCCAACGAATTGAAATCTAAAAACTATTCTCGATCATTAAAATATCTTTGAATGATCATGGAGGCAATGTTGATGTAGTATTCAGTTTGAAACTCTGGTTTGTAATGGGAGATGCCAAAATATATAAATGTCTAAGCTATGAGCAATTATAAAATCTCGCTCCTGCAAATCTCCCCCTTTGGATATTCCGGTACAAAATAACAACCAAAAATAGAATTACAATATCATCAATGACGTGTGAAATATCTTGCTAGTCTGACCTCCATAACGAAATATGGATGTGCTCGTAATAGCAATGTTGACGTGAGCAGACACATCACTTAAGACCCTTTGAACCCTAAAAGAATATAGGTATCTAGTAATCATGCATCTAAAAGGCAAACCCTCACGAGATACATTAAATGCACCTCGATGGATAATCTCTAAGATATGCAAAGGGAAAATAATAGTACGTTGCATAGAAATGGCATGTGTAAACGTAGAAAGATCTTTCAAAAATTCCTATATCCTACATCTCGAGAAAAGATAATAGGTTAAAACGAAATGTAACACGGAGTATTTGTGACTAAGATCGATCTAATAAAACAAAGATCCCACCCGTCGAAATTTTAGCCCGTTAAGAAAGTAGTTAATGCATTACGTGAGTACCTTCATTAGATGGAACGAACTACAAATCATCGACATTGGGTACTCAAAGATGGGATGCAATGGCATCCTCAGTTAAAAATATATCTACACCACAAACAAAAGAGGTGAGAGTTAATGGTGCATTAGAGCCAACCAAAAGATTCGTCTAGAACTCAAAAATAATAGATGCATTTGTTATAGGATGCGACAAGAGAATGAGAGAAGTCGATAGTCTTTGAATGCGATCTCCACATTCTAAAACCTCGAGATTTCTCTTTAAATGTGCAAGATTGACATTTCTCTTAGTGTGCACCAAAAATTAAGTAAACCCATTTGTAGATGCGTACCATCCCGAGTAATCCGAATAAAATAGGGTTTAATGGTTGAATTAATCATCATATCGATGACACTCTTGATATGACGGTGTGTACGTCTATTAAAGGTGCTAATAAGGTCATTAGTCTCACCGCAAGACCTAGAAGTTCAACTGGGATCGCTTGGGGGTCTTTTGGCTGCTAATTTCTTGAGTCTCGTCATATAAGCTAAAAATGTTTCAGAAAAACTATCCAGAAAATAATTAATAACTCAACAACAAAAATAATCACCAAGGATACTCAAAAAAATGCCAAATAGATGGAACCAATGTTCAAAGTAGATAAAAAGTGCATTTGAGTATCAAAATCTCTAAGAATGGATCGAAACTTGTTAGGGTGCTAAGAATACGATCAATATACCTAAAATTAACTCAAAGAATCTCAAAGAAATGAGTTTGAATGGTTATCAAACGACGAATAATGGTTATAAAAAGACGAATCTCTAAAATCCCCAAACTATGAAAGCAAGGTTTTAGAATCTTAGATCTTCGAATCAATCGTCAAATGTTGTTTAAATCTCCAAATAGGCAAACAAAATCATAAATATTATGCAAAAATTCACTTAGGGGGGTCTCTAAAGAGAGGTTGTATGGGTTGAAACGAATTAAAATGGGATTTGAAACCCTTTTTCTAGATATATCATTCGAACGGTTGTTGGGCCTACCCTACATATGTATTAAAATTCCACCATGCGAATGGTGTTCTTCTTCCCATACATTGATGTAAATGATTAATATCTAGAAGGATATGGGAAGTAAGCTCAAGCATCCTAAAATTTCTCCATCGTGTGAACAGACAAAAGGTTTTTGTGCACGCGCTTTTCTCCGTGATACAAGTTAGGAAAATTTCTCTAAGAAAAACTTAGTATAAATCCCAAAGAGCCAAACTCTATAAAAATATGTTGTGTAAAGTATACGCAGGATCAAAAACTACTTTTGTAAAAATTTTAATATTTTTAAAGAACCAAACACACACATATATACATGTAACACACAACACATGTAAAGTAATCATGATTAAGATTTCAATAATAAAATGGATTCTTCGCATAAATTTTCTTTGAACTAAGACTAACTTTATGGATAAAACTCAAATCCTTACAAACATTAATCAATCAACCGTATTAGTTGAAATTCCAATCAAATCAATTAATCTATTTTTTCATATTAATCATGGGATGATGGGAACAAGTAATGGATTACATAATCAAATGAATGCACATTATTGTTTCATAGTAATTATATTTTAATATTAATCATATCATTTCATCAACATCCTAGCGAGATCTTCAAATGGTAGATTCTAACCATATAGTCAACCTCAAAATGATGTAGAAGTCCTAAATTAGTACTACGAGATATTATAAATCCCTCTATCATTTTTATTCTTTAAATTTTCAAGCATTTGGCTTTGGCTCTTCTCATCACTAAATGGATTTGTCTATGAAGAATTTCACACTCTTTGGTAGACACCTAGCGATGATACTTAAATTCAAATAATATAATCTCACCAATGGTAGACCTTTTCATTTTGAAAATGTCTCTTCGATGAACTCCATAAATTATATACGATTTTCACTCAAATCTCTCAGGATGGTCTATAGAAAGTTTTATCAAATAAATTGACCAATATTAGATCTTGGGATTTAATTATGATTTAAAATTTAAGCAATTCTGCAAGACGCATAAAGGTTTCATATGATCCAAAGACATGCAAAGTGACTAGTCAAAGTGAAAATAATACCAAAGATATTAATTAACTTAACTTATCGTTATTCTTTATATGAATTTTAAATGTACCATTGAAAACATTGTCATTTGCATATCATTGTTTTGAATTTACGTTACATTACTTTTTCATAATAAGTTCATAAAATGAATCATGTATATAAATATAACTTAATCAATAACCATAAAAAGAACAAATACATTATTTTTGTGTTTGAATGATGATGATATATACCTACATAATATCTAAGGAACAAGCATATAAGAAACATGCATGAAAATCCTCACCTAAAGCATGTAAAAGATCCAAATATGATAATGAAATCAATCACACACATCAGATGATCCTAAATGAATCCAGGAGTGTCTAGGAAGGTACCCACAACTAAAAAAGACCCAAGATATCCTATCCATCTAACTATCTAGGTATAGGAGGCGTTGCCTCTCTCGAATCCTTGGAAGGCACAAAAACTACATCATTCTTCCTCTTAACTTTATTTTAAGGAACATTAATCTCAACTTTATCTCAACTCTGTGGGAATCAAGAAGAGGTTAGAAAATACGAAGGGGAGATGGACAGAAGAGGTCTACGCAGTGTTATGGGCCTACAGAACCACGGCAAGGACACCAACAGGAGAAACCCCATTCATGCTGGCACATGGCTCAGAGGCCGTCATACCAACGGAAGTAGGACTACCAACTCATCGGATTCAATCCTACGACCCTGACAGCAATGGGGAAAAGAGGAGACTAGACCTGGATCTTATCGAAGAAAGAAGGGAAGACGCAGAGGTCAGAAAAGCAGCCTACCAACAGAGGGCAGCGAAATTCTACAACTAGAGGGTGAAGTCAAGACCCATTGCAGTGGGAGACCTAGTGCTAAAGAAGACCCTACAGAAGTCAAACAAGCTACACCCAAACTGGCATGACCCCTACAAAGTAACAGAAGAGGTTGTGCCTGGCACTTACAGGCTAGAAAACCTAGAAGGAGAACCTTTCACTAATCCATGGAATGCTGACCATCTCAAGAGGTATTACATATGATGTTGAATAGAATTTTATGTAAATGTACCATCTTATTGAGAAGAGGTTATTAATAAAGATCAGTTTCCATGACAGTTCTTGCTTCATTCTTAGATCAAAAATTTATTATGGGGATAACATCTTAGGTGATGACCTCAAACCCTCATAACATCACTCAGTGGTGAAGAGGTCTGAGCTCAGACACCTTAGCAGATGACCTCAGACCCTTAACATCATTAATTTGGATAAATTTATTATGGGGATAACATCTTAGGTGATGACCTCAGACCCTCATAACATCACTCGGTGGTGAAGAGGTCTGAGCTCAGACATCTTAGCAGATGACCTCAGACCCTTAACATCATTAATTTGGTGAAATTTATTATGGGGATAACATCTTAGGTGATGACCTCAGACCCTCATAACATCACTCGGTGGTGAAGAGGTCTGAGCTCAGACACCTTAGCAGATGACCTCAGACCTTTAACATCATTAATTTGGTGAAATTTATTATGGGGATAACATCTTAGGTGATGACCTCAGACCCTCATAACATCACTCGGTGATGACGAGGTCTGAGCTCAGACACCTTAGCAGATGACCTCAGACCCTTAACATCATTAATTTGGTGAATTATGGGGATAACATCTTAGGTGATGACCTCAGACCGTCATAACATCACTCGGTGGTGACGAGGTCTGAGCTCAGACACCTTAACAGATGACCTCAGACCCTTAACATCATTAATTTGGTGAAATTTATTATGGGGATAACATCTTAGGTGATGACCTTAGACCCTCATAAAATTACTCGGTGGTGAAGAGGTCTGAGCTCAGACACCTTAGCAGATGACCTCAGACCCTTAACATCATTAATTTGGTGAAATTTATTATGGGGATAACATCTTAGATGATGACCTCAGACCCTCATAACATCACTCGGTGGTGACGAGGTCTGAGCTCAGACACCTTAGCAGATGACCTCAGACCCTTAACATCATTAATTTGGTGAAATTTATTATGGGGATAACATCTTAGGTGATGACCTCAGACCCTCATAACATCACTCGGTGGTGACGAGGTCTGAGCTCAGACACCTTAGCAGATGACCTCAGACCCTTAACATCATTAATTTGGTGAAATTTATTATGGGGATAACATCTTAGGTGATGATCTCAGACCCTCATAACATCACTCGGTGGTGACGAGGTCTGAGCTCAGACACCTTAGCAGATGACCTCAGACCCTTAACATCATTAATTTGGTGAAATTTATTATGGGGATAACATCTTAGGTGATGACCTCAGACCCTCATAACATCACTCGGTGGTGAAGAGGTCTGAGCTCAGACACCTTAGCAGATGACCTCAGACCCTTAACATCATTAATTTGGTGAAATTTATTATGGGGATAACATCTTAGGTGATGACCTCAGACCCTCATAACATCACTCGATGGTGAAGAGGTCTGAGCTCAGACACCTTAGCAGATGACCTCAGACCCTTAACATCATTAATTTGGTGAAATTTATTATGGGGATAACATCTTAGGTGATGACCTCAGACCCTCATAAAATCACTCGGTGGTGAAGAGGTCTGAGCTTAGACACCTTAGCAGATGACCTCAGACCCTTAACATCATTAATTTGGTGAAATTTATTATGGGGATAACATCTCAGGTGATGACCTCAGACCCTCATAACATCACTCGGTGGTGACGAGGTCTGAGCTCAGACACCTTAGTTAGATGACCTCAGACTCTTAACATCATTAATTTGGTAAATTATGGGGATAACATCTTAGGTGATGACCTCAGACCTTCATAACATCACCCGGTGGTGAAGAGGTCTGAGCTCAGACACCTTAACAGATGACCTCAGACCCTTAACATCATTAATTTGGTGAAATTAAGTGTGAGGCTAACGTCTTAGGTGATGACCTCAGAGCCTAATTACAATTCAGTGGTGAAGAGACCTGAGGCTAGAATTATTGAGTATAAACAAGAACACTACAACAAAATAATAGAAGAGATTGACATTCAGTAAAAGGAAGAGATCATATGGCATTCAAAGGCATTGATTACAAATATTCCTTACAAAATACCGAGGTGTTATAAGTTACAAAATACAAATTTTTATTACAAGTTAAAAAAGACTAAAGGTCTGAGGGGGGAACATTAACAGTCTCGGCTGGGTTGACTTGATCAGCGTTGGTCACCTCGGCCACGTCATCAGTATGGTCTGCCCCTCTGACCTCGGTTCCTCCAAGAGTTGCAGTTTCAGCAGGTGCAGCAGCCTCATCCTCTACCTCTTGAAGAGCCTGTGCAAACTAAGGGTCAGCAAAGCCTAGACCTATAAAGTCAGAGGCCTTTAGAGTACCGACCTCCCTCTCTCTGACTTCAGCCCATTTGGTAGTGGCCTTGATACCTCTTTCAAGATATTCAAGGCCAAAACCCATGAATTCGTCTGAGCCTTTGTAGTCAGAAATTATCTTGTCCGAGGCATCTTCAAGGGCATCCTTCACAGCCGAGCTGACCTTCTGCTGCAGGACATCACCTTTGGCCTTCAGGGCTTTGGCGTGATCTTTGACGAGCAGAGAGATGTCTTTTTCCAACCCCTTGACCTTATTTTCAGAGTTCTGCAGCTCTGACTTCAGACGGTCAACCTCAGCATTCAGGGCACTCTCAACCTTCTCGACCTCTTGCCCCTTCTGGATAAGTGGCAATTTCCTCATAGCCCAGTTCGATAGTTGATACATAGCAGTCACTCCCTGCACATTTAATGAAGAGGTTAAGCGGGAGAAAAGTCAGATGTTGCACTTAAAATTTTGACAAAGGAACAAATCATACCTGGACGGCTCTGTGAAGGCCGAACTTAACCAGCAGGGAGGTGTCCATAGCTCTGTAGAAGCGCTTGTCAGCCTCGGTCATTACAGAGCCGATTGCGTCCATGGCCTGCCTGCTGTAGCCGATCACACTATCGATTAACTTTAGTTGGTCAAGACGTGCCGTCAGGATGTCAACGGAAGATATTGGAATCGCAGCATCAGAGGCCTTCTTCTGCCTCGAGGTCGGCCTCTGATCCTCATAGGCATGGGTTTCTGGGGCCCTCTTCTTTGAGTCCTGAGATTTGGATGTTGAGGGAGCTGGGGGAGGAGCGTTCAGACCAGCCTTTTTGGCAAGCCTCGCCAAGCTCGGAGCAGCCATCTCCCACAGTTCGTCTGTAATGCCTGGTGGTCGCTCTGCAAAAGATTAAAAGATATGGGTTAGAAATCAGATATGAATGAGTTCAGAGGTTAGACTTAAAATAAAAATTCTTACCAAAGTCAACAAGGGGACTTCCACCCAGGCTCGTCCCCGAGAGATACTGGGGGGTCAGCAAATGTTCGAACTTAACAAACAGACCATGTGCCCCTTGGTCTTGCAGGGCCTTCACCTTCTGCATATTCCGAAGACTTAGACCAGGGTCGGCCCTGGCAGACATGGAGACCTTACCCCATTTGAGGGGTATCCTCGACTGAAGTGTGGATGAGGTAACGCATGGGCTAAATTCCCATGGTCCTGAGGCGAAAAAATAACGGGGCTTCCAGTTATGATTTGAGGTCTGAGTCACCTGGAGCATTTTCTTCTCAGGCCTCCGAGCCATAAAATGATAGTAGCTCGGATGGTTTTTGGCCGAGGTTGGGACATAACAACCAACGAAGACCTGAACTGGGAGGTCAGAGTGGTGAACTTCCCTCCATAGAATAATGGCCCCTTGATGACTCTCCAGGCATTGGGAGATAGCTGTGAGGGGGCCAAGTTGATGTAAGAGAGAATGGATTTGATGATGGGATGAATGGGTAGGCGAAACCCTAACTTAAACATCTGCTCGTACAAGCAGATTTCCCCATCTCGGCCTTGATAGGACCTCTCTTCCCTCAGAGGCCTTCTTAATTTGATGGAAGGACTGATGGAGTACAAATATCTGAAGCATAGAAGATCCACTTCAGTTACCATGCTCTCGAACTCGGCCGCCTCAAAGACGTCGACTTCACTTTCAGCATCTTCATCATCATCAAGCTCAACGTCGACCGGAGCAGATGTAGATGGGGTACTAGGGAATCTCTGAGCGAACTCTGCCCCTGTGACGGCCGACAGGGGGATGGCATCAAGAATGGGTGGCACAGCCACACTCGGCTCAACAACTTCAACCTCTAAAGAAGAGGCTGAGGTGCTTGAGCTATTATGGGATGAAGCTCGGCTGGATACCTCGGCCTGATCAGGGGCCTGACCAGGCCGAGGTGTGAAATCCATGGCTTCCTGAAAAGAGTCCACAGACATGGGGTCTGAGGTGGAAGACTCAGACTCAGACATCGGTATTGGGTTGGCAGAGACCTCTGTCTGATAGAAGTTCTCAGGGGGATCAGGATATACCACCTTGAGAGGTGGGGGAAAGATAGGTCTAATAGGAAACTCTTGTGACCTACGAGCTTCCTCTTGAGCTCTCTCTATTTGACTAATCATTTCTAGGGTCTTCTCTCTAAGAGAGGGGAAATCCTCAAGAAGTTGGTATAAAGGTCTGAGCATCAGAGGACGACCCTAAACTTGGGAAAAACTCCTAAAACTACAAACACGATTGACTTGTAAAATAAAGGAGTTTAAAGATCAAACTTAGAAGTTTAAAGCAAACACAGTTCGCCTGAGATAATGGAGCTCGCCAGAAAACTTAAAAACTCGCCGGAAAATGCAAACCAAAAGCGAAAAACATAGGAAATGAAAGGGAGAAAGTACCTGGAAATGGAACGATGAGGGAAAACGAAGAAAACTCGTAAGAATACCAACGAATGCCTCTGCAGAAGAACGTTGAGTAGGGAAGCCTTTGAGAGAGAAAATCATAAGAACAGTTTGTGCGCAGGAATAAAGTGAAGAAGAAAGAGAAAAAGAAGGGTTCAAACCCTTAAATACATGGGCACGTTTCCCAAGGCCCATCATTGCCTTGGGAACCTCAAAGGACGACTGACAGCACACGCCAGCCAAGTAAGTACGTTCTCGCGTGGACAGGTGTCATGCAGGTATTAGCTTGGGATGAACAGGCCTCGGAGGTGTAGTAATCCTCTAGCCACTTGCTCTCGCATATGACTAAGGGCTGGGGGGTGATTGATATTCCCTAAGTGTAACCTTGGCCTAGAGACACCGACCTCGGCCGAGATGATGGCCGAGATATTGATCGACCCTAGATAAGCCATAGGCCCACGATATCAGCCCTCGACCCTAGTAAGGTCGGCCCAAGACGACACTTCCACCTACATTCCCATTGGACACTACGCGCATCACAGGCATCAACAACATTCTCATATACCTAGGTATGGCAACCTCGGCCGAGTGTAGGCCGAGGTGATAAGAAGCCTTGGTAACCTTCAACATGGAACCAGTCCAACCTCGGCTTAGGCCGAGGTGACAAGAAGCCTTGGTGATCTTCATGGAATCAATCCAACCTCGGCTGGGGCCGACCCCAGCATAATGTCTCGGCTGAGATCAGGCCGAGACTCCCCATGGCACATCTCGAAAGACGTTTATCGAACTGCTACAGCTCGGACTCACCCAGGCCGAGGTCATGCACCAATATGGCAGCCGAGCATCTGTTGACATTTGGATAAGGACACATGGGCACAAATCAGTTGTAACAAGATTATTCTCCACACGTGAGGAGGATATTTCATCATCATTCCTTACATATGACAGTGACAGATGGCACTCCCACATTGGTGAGGCAACCACACACATGCTCATTACATGCATGGGGGGTACATTACACCCCCTAGGCACTATATATAGGGATCATCCCCTACCTTACAAAGGGATCCCAGTTATTCAACCCTAGCTAAAACTCTGTCTAAATCTACAGTAGAGAGAGAAAGCTTGAGAGATTGTATCCATGGCCATTAGTGCCCTCATTCAGTGATATTACTCACACACACTCACACTGGACGTAGGCCAAATTGGCTGAACCACTTATATTCCGGTGTTGATTCCTCTTATCCTCATCTCATTCTCTTATCTCTTTATATAACTGTGCTGCCATTGTTATTCCTATATTGAGCTTGAAAACACCTTATCTGGTGGTGCTAATTCCGGCATCATCAGAATCAATCCTAGGTCTACCTCTTATAGGAACTTTACATTCTCTCCTCAAGGGAACTATATTACTAGGAAACATGTTTCTATGTCTAAGGAAATAAATTCTTATCCTATCATGTTGATTCACCACAAAATAAACTCTCGTTATGATATTACAAATATCATTTCTAAGTTAAATATGTTCTCTCAATAACACTTTTATTTTCAAATAATATTCTCTTCCTAGCCAATAACAATCTACATATCACATTGGAATGTCCACAAAAATTACAGTGGGTGCAATAAGACACATTTTTTCTTATAAATGAACTTAGTCTTAGATTCAAAAGCTTTAAATTGTTCTTTTTCACATGCTTCCCACTCTTGAAGTAAAAATGGGCAATGTGGTTAACTTTCCCACAAAATGAAAAAACAAAGCTACTTGGTAAAGACTTAGAAATTACTTTTTTATCGTTTCAATTTGAGATTATATTACTTGTGCATGCTCTTGATACACGAAGATGATTCAAATAAGGATTTAGAATTATTTTTTTCCTTTTCTTTGAACTCAACAAAACCAAGACTACGGTTATTATTTTTCACTTACACGTGTTTAAAAGGAATTTTGACAAGTACATTGGTTCTTTCAACCAAATCAAATTTCAATTCCTTGACATGTTTAAATTCAAGAGACATTTTGTCAAAGTTAACTTTCAAAAGCTCAATACCTTATTTATATCTTACAAGCAATTCGTTTAAATTTCTCAAACAAGCAACCTCTTATAACAAACTATCAATATTTTCATTTAGCTTAGCGTTATCCAATTACTTTCAAATATCTTAATTTCTTCTTCTTGTTCACATTGAATAGATTTGATCTCTGTTGAGAGCTTGATGTTAAACTTGTTAAGCTTAAGAGATTCTTAATAAAATTCATCAAATTCTTCATGAATGTTATATAATTAAAATTATAGGATGATATAGTGCAATATGTGTGTGAATCTACACTAATACATGACGAGGAATAACTAAAAGACCTATGAATAAATTATTTTTTCTTTTCCTTCTTTATAAACACATAAAAATAATCATTATCTTAACTGTTATTGTCTAAAATTAGTTTCAAGGTGATTCTTAACAAATTGAGATCCAATTAGAGATAACAAACAATAAATAAGCAGTAAAATGCAAATATGGTAAGACGGGGATGAGAATAAGAGGAATCACACCAAGAGTCATGTGGCTCAACCCTCAATAAGGAACTTACATCCACGGAGTAGCTTTTTGCACTATAGTTTCAAGTGACCAAAGATCCAATGGCATACCATTCACTCGATCTCAATTCTCTTTTTGATTTGATAATCTAACGGTCTTAGTATCCCTCTATCAATCCAGATTCCAATAGCGAATATATCCCTTTATAGTCAACGAGTATAAGAGAATGTATGTCCGAAAAAGAGAATGTACTTTACACATATCCTGTCCTCATAGGTTGGGAAGGAGCACATTTTTAATGTATTATAGCCAAGATGTAGAGTTTGTTAAAGATTAAGACATGAAGTAATATTGCTTCACATATTTTCTGATGATTATATAAGTTACATGGTACTTGTCAGCTTTAACAATATCATCAAAGTTTTATTCTGTTAGTTAGCCTTGATGGTGACGACCCCGTTCGTTCAGATGGAACAGAGGCTGACCACATTACTATGGTCGATTTCCTATGTTAAGATGAGGTTACCTATCAATAAGTATATTTAATTGAGGAAGAGCTCTTACTCATACTATTGAATGGTTTTCGATTCTCTTCAAGTCATGAGATGCTCTACATACATGGTATGATAAAATCCCCCAAGACTTTGCTCATGACTCTAGATCACTGTGAGTCTTCTGTAGATCTTAATCTTCAGGAGTGGCATGAATTAAGGAAGTGAGTGAAGTTTCTTTTCAAGTAATTTTGGGTTAGCATATATGGTTAGCTGAGTTAATTGTACGATGTGTCAAAAAAATTAGCAAATCTTTGGCAGGCATTTTGACACGTGATATTTTGACCTTTAAAATCACCCGTAGTAAATTTTAAAAAAAAATTAATTTTTTTGTGCCCAATCTTTCTAGATAGAGAAAGATAGGGAGCCTTAAATTGCCAAGTTGTTTGGAGCTTCTTTAACTCATCTTTTGGTTCATTTCTCTTATCAAGTATCCCTCATGCTTTCCTTATTTATTTTTACTTTGATTATTTACTATTTTCTCATTTGTGTTTGTGTTTGTGTTGAGTTAGATGGTCTTCACTAGGTTTTTTTCATTCTATAAGGTTTAGTGATATTTATTTTTTATGTGAGTGTGCCCATATGAGTGATGCTTTAAAAATATGGAAACACAATTTTTATTTGAATAAAACCTTCCCTCGAGCCTTTGCCGATAGATTTCCTACCCCACTCCTGGTCCTTAGACCTGAGGAAAATCCAATAAACCCCATATTCATCCCTAAAAATGACTCTTCTTTTGCATCATCCCCTAAGTATATGTTGAAAATGATAGCTTTTCTCAATCAATGCTCTGATACCACCAAGTCGTAGAAATTTTCCTAAGTCATATTTTCAATATTATCAAATTAGGCCAAACCAATTTTATCAAATTAAGTGATGACTTGAATTAAATTAACCTAAACATTACCCAAATTAATTTAGCACCAAATTAAACATGTAGTGATATAAATCAAATTTTATCTTTTTACCTAAGCATGCGTTCTAGGTGAATTTTGCAAAAGATAAAATAAACAAATAAATCACTATGCCGCGATGTACGAGAAAAAACCCACAACGGGAAAAAACCTCGGACGGACCTAGCCTTAAGTCCACTAAGTATGGTTTTACAATTACAATACAGATGACTTACTTCCTCGACTCGATCCCTTTTAAGCCTTGACGCGTCTTCTTGTAAACACCTCCGCCTAGTTAACAATTGTGGAGCTCCATCGGAACCTTGGACTTCACGAATGAGACTTTAGATACACCGTCAACCACACATGGTTCCTTTCACCACGGGAGAATGCCGCAGAAAAACACGAGACTTATTCTTTGAGGGATGTAAAAGTAAACCCAAATGAACTCTTCAAATAGTAGAGTAAAACCCGATGCTAAACAAACTCTCTACGCAAGATGTATATATATATAGATAGAAACTTGGATTAAAACATTATTTATTGGGTGTATATTTGGTTTTGTTCTTTGAATAAATCAATTTAAATAACAAACACCAAGGGAACTTTTTATGAAAGAATTAAGCTCTCAAAAACTCACTAAGAGATGAAAAAAGTTCTGGGAAAAAATCTGGTTCCGAAATAGATTTAAACTGTCAAAAGTTAGTCGGGACAAGTAGTGAAAAATGCCAAAAAAATGCCAAAAATTGTTCTCGTTGAAATCTCGTTCGAACGAAATTTTCGTTCGAAGGACATTTCATTCAAACGAACTATTTAACAAAGTTCCAGTGGCAAGTCGTTGGCAAACCTCATTCGAACGAAAAACTCATTCGAATGACAATTTCAAACGAAAAACCAGAAAGCTTAAAAATTCCATTTTTAGCCCAGAAACTTTATTTTAAAATTTTAAATAAACCTTATGAAATTAAACCTTAGTTTTAAAATAAAATTACACCCAATATAAACTTATTCCAAGTCTCCCTATATTTATATAGAAATGCATTCATACCTTTGGAGACTATGGAATATGATGTTGATGACGTAGAAACATAGCACTTGAAATTCGGCAATGATGAACCTTTATAAGTCTTGGCCGCTACGTCATCAACTCTAGTATGTCATTGGCTTAAAGGATGGTCAAGTATTCTATCCTATGACTCAAATGTTTTTGTTCAGAATTGAGCCAAAATAATAAGGGACTCAATTGGAAATTTGTGTCCTTACAAATCTCCCCCTTTGGCTATTCCGGGACAAAAACCAAACAAAAATCCAAAAGGACCGTCAAGCTCACTAGACTCAAAAACATCCCACCCAAAATAAAGAGTACAATGATTGACTCAAATACCAATTTAGAATTAAACACTTTGCCACTTTAATGCCGCTTTACAATACCTGCACACTTAAGCAACACATTAAACGCATAGGGAATATTAAAATATTAAATGCAATTTAAAGACTCCCCCTTAATTAATTCTCCCCCTTTATCAATGATCTACTTAGAAAGACGTCTCCTACTAAGTTAAATCTCCCAAACTAAGATACGATTATAATAGGATTAAATACCATTTCTCCCCCTATCATTCTCCCCCTTTTTGTTCAGGAATAGACAAAAGCTAAAGATAAAAAATTAACTTATCTCCCCCAATTAAAGCATATACACCCCCTAAACTAAACAAGGGATAAATAGAATGGGATAACAAGCTAAACATGCAATTGTGCATAAGGTGATGAGAACATTAAAGCACATGGGCAACTAAAATTCAACTAATCCACATAAAGATATGAATATCAACTATGATGCGAGAACAAAAGATATCAATTTATTGTAGTAATCTAAGCATGTGATATCGAAACTAAACTCGCAACAAGATAGATACCAAAAATTAATTAAAAGCATAGATGGACTAGCTAAACATGGCAAAGACTTAAACAAAATATCATATATATGTATACACAATAGTTACAAGCTAAGCATAAGGACATACATATAGATATAAACACCAAAATGACACAAAACTAAATAACATAAGTTTTTCCACACACTTATAGCATAAATGTGTCATATGGAAACGAAATTGTTTGGGTGTGAACAAGATACCAATGAATTAAAACCCAATCACTTAAATGTATTCACGTAGTTCGCATTTGATTGCAAAACTTTATCAACTATAATTTAGCCTTTATGTGACAGGATAAAGTGAACTAATGAACAAACAAACACAATGCATACAGGCCTAGCATTTGATGATTCTATAAACCAATAGAGTCATGACATTGAAAGTGCAACTAGGATAAACGGACATTGTGCAAACCATTGATATATCATCCAAACTCCCTCAATAAGCATATATATTATTCTTTTGAATGAATAAATCAACTAAACAAATTAGGCCTTGGCAAATTATTTTTCTTTTAATGCCATATTTTCTTTTAGGCCTTTTGGACCGCGTATTTCTTTTAGGTCCAGTTCAAATGGTGGCTTACTCGCAAAGGATAATATTTTTCCTTTCGGAGCCCTTCCCCGTGCACATTTATACATATTATTTTTTATATCTCACAAATCTCACGTGCAATGGATTTTGACATGCACTAGTCCTCCTAAGTCACATAGCATGTAGATGACAAGATTGGTAGGAGAACACCTCACAAAGATCAAATATAACATGTGACGTTAAGGTTCAAAAAGCTCGTGCATGTGTGTAAAGGCATATAAAAGTGAATCCATGAAGCAAGTCAAACTTAAGCTACTCCATGTAAGCATGATAAAGAACATTTTAAGGATTAAAATTCTAACCAAAAGTTCTAGTCACATGGAAGCAAAATAAGGATTCAAACACAAACATATGCCACAAAATGTGTGTAGAACCAAAATACACACAAAATAAAATCTTTTTGAGTTTTTCAAATTTTTAACCACCAATAAAAATATTTACTCAAAAGACAAATAAAAATCATTTGTACTTTTCATTAAGCCTAGATAACTCAAAGGTGAAACACAAATGATAAACAAAAATCTTTTTGTATTTTATATTTAATCCAAATCACAAGAAATATAATACAAAAGATAAACAAGTCATGATTTCTAGCATTAGATATGAAATAAAGCAATGACTAGAAAATGACTAAACATGCATACACCTAGTAATGATAGATAATATAAAGCAAAAAAAGCTAGAGTATGCAAACAAAACTAACATATTCAACCTTTAAATTTAGCAAGGGAGGTTTCATGTGAAAGTAAATGAGAATCAACAAATCTAATATCTAGCGCGTCTAAAAATGATTTCCTAACCCATATAGATGTATATTTAAAATGATGGTATTTGGGAACTAATGTAATGCTAGACATAGAATTCCAAGGACTTCTTTTAATATCAAAACAAAATGACCTGAGGTGACCTTTCCTACCACAATGCAAGCATGTGTAAACAGGAGGAATGTTACCTAAGGTGTGACCTTTTCTAAAGTCCTTGGATAAAGTTGACCCTCTAAAACAAATAATGGTCTTAGCTTTAGCAACGGAAGTATTTGAACAAAATGAGCTAGAACCATTACAACTACTACTCGAGTCAAGTAAATCATTTTTCATTTTTAAAATTTTAGACTCAAGTAATAAATTAGACTCCTCAAATTTACGGGACTCCTTCTTTAAATTTTCGATAACTCCTACAAGGTTATCACGCTCCCCCTCAATGTGAGCAAACTTATCCCTAAGAGTCTTTCTCGACAATCACTCTCTTTATTGGACTTCTATAAAATATTAAAATTGTAATTTATGTCCATGAGCTTTTCACGAAAATATCTTTTTGAGATAGGGAGTTTTGCAAAAACTCAACTTTAGCTTTAAAACAAGAATTTTCATTTACAAGAAATTTAATTCTTTTTGCAAATCTCAAATTTAATTCTGTTAATTTTTCATTACACTTATTAAGCCCATTAAATTCCTCTAAAATAGCAAAAACTTCATTATCATTAGAAAAGGACAAATTATCATTAAGATGTCCCATCGAGAGATACAAAAAAAATAAGAGTGAGTAAAAAAAATGAACCACCTAAAAATACAAGGAGCACAAAAATTATAGAAATCGAAAAATGGATCTTTAACGCGATAAATTAACGCTCCGGCTCTGATACCACTTGTTGAAAACGATAGCTTTTCTCAATCAATGTTGTGATACCACCAAATCCTAGAAATTTGCCTAAGTCATATATTCAATATTATCAAATTAGGTCAAACCAATTTTATCAAATTAAGTGATAACTTGAATTAAATTAACATAAACATTACCCAAATTAATTTAGCACCAAATTAAACGAGTAGTGATATAAATCAAATTTTATCTTTTTACCTAAGCATGCATTCTAGGTGAATTTTGCAAAAGATAAAATAAACAAATAAATCACTAAGCCGCGATGTGTGAGGAAAAACCCACAACGGGAAAAAACCTCGGACGGCCCTAGCCTTAAGTCCACTAAGTATGGTTTTACAATTACAAGACAGGTGAATTACTTCCTCGATTCGACCTCTTTCAAGCCTTGACGCATCTTCTTATAAACACCTCCGCCTAGTTGATAATCCCGGAGCTCCATTGGAACCTTGGACTTCACCAATGAGACTTTAGGTACACCATCAACCACACATGGTTCCTTTCACCATGTGAGAATGCTGTAGCAAAACACGAGACTTCTTGTTTGAGGGATGTAGAAGTAAACCCAAACGAACTCTTCAAACGGTAGAGTAAAACTCGATGCCAAACAAACTCTCCAATCAAGATAGATAGATAGATAGATAGATAGATAGATAGATAGATAGATAGATAGATAGATAGATAGATAGATAGATACTTGGATTAAAATATTATTTATTGGGTGTATACTTGGTTTTGTTCTTTGAATAAATCAATTTAGATAACAAACACCAAGGGAACTTTTTATGAAAGAATTAAGCTCTCAAAAACTCACGAAGAGATGAAAAAAGTTCTTGGAAAAAATCTGGTCCCGAAATAGATTTAAACTGTCAAAAGTTAGTGGGGACAAGTAGTGGAAAAATGCCAAAAACTGTTCCCGACGAAATCTCATTCGAACGACATTTTCGTTTGAAACGACATTTTCGTTCGAACGATATTTCGTTCGAACGAACTATCTAACTAAGTTCCAGTGGCAAGTCGTTGGCAAACCTCGTTCGAACGAAATTCTTGTTCGAACGAAAAACTCGTTCGAACGACAATTTCAAACTAAAAACCAGAAAGCTTAAATATTCCATTTTTAGCCTAGAAACTTTATTTTAAAGTTTAAATAAACCTTCTGAAAATAAAACTTAGTTTTAAAATAAAAGTACACCCAATATAAACTTATTCCAAGTCTCCCTATATTTATATAGAAATGCATTCATACCTTTGGAGACTATGGAATATGATGTTGATGACGTAGAAACATAGCACTTGAAACTCGGCAATAATGAACCTTTATAATTCTTGGCCGCTATGTCTTCAACTCAAGTATGTCATAGGCTTGAAGGATGGTCAAGTATTCTATCCTATGACTCAAACATTTTTGTCCGGAATTGAGTCAAAACAACAAGGGACTTAATTGGAAATTTGTGTCCTTACAGTATAGTGTATATCATATCATACTATCATACTTAAGAGAGATTTGACGGTATAAACCATAGAGTTAGGGGAGAAACTATGTTGATACTGGCAACACAACTATGTCTGACCATTTAGACTATGAGGAGAGGGTTTTAAAATCCCTTCACCTTCCACCTCATCTTTTGATGTTCCTTTAACTACCGAGGAGGTGGACTTCGAGGAAGTACCTACGACCTCTTATGATCCTTCTACCACAGATATCAGGTGGTATGGAAATGATATACAAGTAGATGACCTGGCCGACCTTAAGGTTCTATATGCCATACCTGATGAGATGAATATTAGGAAACCTGACCCATAAGAGAGGGCTTACGATAGGAAAAATCCCACCGGGATTTGTTTTTCCATTTGGGAATTCTAAGATGTAGTTCATCTTCCTCTCCATTGTAACACCCCGCCCGCCCAGGGAGAGCGAACGGAGCGCTAATGCGATAAAATAAATCCAAATCCACAAGTGACAAGGTATAGAGCATCTAAATAAACCCACAATAATATAAATCCACTAATCTCAATTCTTCAAATACAACAAGTCTCTCGAAAAAATACAACATCTAACTCGAAAAATAAATACAAATCTTCAATGCTCTATACATGAAAATAATACAAATCTTTTCCAAACAATCCTCTCTAAAATCAATCTTCATAGCGCCCCAAAATCCGCGCTAACCTGCCACTAAAAGAAAATATGGGGAAGTACACAATACGACAAGAAAGATGCTCAACAAATATATGTTAGCGATGAACAAAACGTAACAACACGAGTACGAATATTCAATTCAAAATGCAAATCTCAAAGCATTTATCAATATAATTTCTCAACAACACTTTAACCGGGTCACTAGGCCTCACCACATCCGTATATGCTTCATCAAGCCATAGCCCGGGAAACAGGAATTTGGCGGGTGTCCAACATCCGTGCCATATTAAAATCTCATGACAACGTGCTCATCAACAATATAATGATACCACATGAATCAAAATAATTTCAACAATTATTTTCCAGATTTTAATGAATTTATCAGTTCAAATATGAGTTCAATTAAACATGAAATCAACGGAATAACTCTCGAGAGATTTAAGGAGCATATTGTGTAAAACCCCATACCTTAAAATCATTGCATGAATTGCCACATAAATTCAGCCTTAAAATCTGATCGCACCATCACGTTCCTCTCGCTAAAATAATCAAATCATGTTCTAGCTCTAACACGAGATAACCCCAAATAGTCCTATTTTAAAAACCTAGAAAAATAAGATCCAAAAATTATTCGAATTTCTAATCCGACTTCATATTTGAATTCTACATGAAAAATTGAGTCAGGTATGTGTTTTGAGTTTTTCTCAAATCTCATTTGAAGGCACTCAAAATGAATGTATAAAACACTACAAAATGACTCTTCTCATTCCACTCGTTTTTGCCTCTTTGGATTTCATTTTTGGTCACACTTTTTCATCTCCCTTTCCTTATAATCACCCATAATATTCCTTATATATTCTCTCTCTCAAACCCTAGCTTGGAGACTAAGCTAACGCATATTACTAAATTGTCCTTTAATTCAAAATTATCAGCTTTACATATTTAAGCCATTACAAAATGTCCAAAAATAATTTAAATTTAAATGTTTGATTCGATTACAAATCAAAATAAATTATTTTATCCCCGATTAATAAAATAATAATATTACTGAAATCTTGCATAATATTCATAAATAACCCTCAAAATAACAGGGTATTACATACTTCCCCCCTTAAAAAGGAATTTCGTCCTTGAAATTCGACGAAACCTTACACGAAATCAGGGGAGGTCGATCAATCGACTCCCAGGATCGATCGATCGATCCTTCAGGAATTTCGACAGTTCGCCGACTAAGAATTCCAAGAGATAAAAACATTTAAAAATAATTTTAAAATCCGTTTTAACTCTGATTTCGAAATCGTTTGAAATTCTCGCCTTAAAAAATAATAACCAACACATTTGAGCAATAAAAATAATTTTATCAAAACTTTATTTTTTCTCTTTATTTTGAAAATATCCCGAAAATTACGCGGGTTATTACACTTCCCCACTAACAATGGAATTTCGCCCTCGAAATTCGCCGAATGCCTAACTCTCAAAAATCAGGCCACTACACTATCTCCAAAAATAAATCACGTCTCCTAAAAATAAATTCCTCACCTCTAATCTCGAAACCTAACTCGAATATCATCTAAAATTTTCTATCTCCAAAAATTGCTAACCACGCAATGAACCCAAAACTCAAGCCCCAGGGGTTGCCGTATACCTAAGCTCTGACACCATTTGTAACACCCCGCCCGCCCGGGGAGAGCGAACGGAGCGCTAATGCGATAAAATAAGTTCAATCCACAAGTGACAAGGTATAGATCATCTAAATAAACCCACAATAATATAAATACAATAAGTCTCTCGAATAAATACAACATTTAACTCGAAAAATAAATACAAATCTTCAATGCTCTATACATCAAAATAATACAAATCTTTCCCAAACAATCCTCGCTAAAATCAATCTCCATAGCGCCCCAAAATCCGCGCTAACCTGCCACTAAAAGAAAATATGGGAAAGTACACAATACGACAAGAAAGATGCTCAACAAATATATGTTAGCGATGAACAAAACGTAACAACACGAGTACGAATATTCAATTCAAAATGCAAATCTCAAAGCATTTATCAATATAATTTCTCAACAACACTTTAACTGTGTCACTAGGCCTCACCACATCCGTATATGCTTTATCAAGCCATAGTCCGGGAAACAGGAATTTTGGCGGGTGCCCAACATCCGTGCCATATTAAAATCTCATGACAACGTGCTCATCAACAATATAATGATACCACATGAATCAAAATAATTTCAACAATTATTTTCTAGATTTTAATGAATTTATCAGTCCAAAGATGAGTTCAATTAAACATGAAATCAACGGAATAACTCTCGAGAGATTTAAGGAGCATATTATGTAAAACCCCATACCTTAAAATCATTTCATGAATTGCCACATAAATTCAGCCTCAAAATCTTATCGCACCATCACGTTCCTCTCGCTAAAATAATCAAATCATGTTCTAGCTCTAACACGAGATAACCTCAAATAAACCTAGAAAAATCAGATCGAAAAATTATACGAATCGCTAATCCGACTTCATATTTGAATTCTACACGAAAAATTGAGTCAGGTATGTGTTTTGAGTTTATCTCAAATCTCATTTTAAGGCACTCAAAATGAATATATAAAACACTCCAAAATGACTCTTCTCATTCCACTCGTTTTTGCCTCTTTGGATTTCGTTTTTGGTCTCACTTTTTCATCTCTCTTTCCTTATAATCACCCATAATATTCCTTATATATTCTCTCTCTCAAACCCTAACTTGGAGACTAAGCTAACGCATATTACTAAATTGCCCTTTAATTCAAAATTATCAACTTTACATATTTAAGCCATTACAAAATGTCAAAAATAATTTAAATTTAAATGTTTGATTCAATTACAAATCGAAATAAATTATTTTATCCCCAATTAATAAAATAATAATATTACTGAAATCTTGTATAATATTCATAAATAACCCTCAAAATAACGGGGTATTACATCCATCCCTCAATAAGATCCATATTAAAGGGGTATGGAGTGGACCTTACATAACTCCCTCCGAATGCATATAGGTCTATAGTTAGGTTCATAAATTTTTATAAAAAATATGGGGGATTTGGCATAAATGAGGATATATTTAGGTTTGTCTACGGTTTGAAGGACAATGTTAAAACCTTGGATATTATTATTTTTATCACCAAAATGATCCAAGTCACTCAAAGTAACAACGATAATTATAAAACCAAGTTATTTTATATCTATAGCGCATGGGAGTTCTTTCCCAATGATCCAGAAAGGGGATTAGCATTCCTAGGGAATAGTGCTGCCCTAACTTGATTATCAAGAAATTTCCATCTTTAATAAGAATTTGGTAAATCTGATTAGGTAATTATGTACCTTAAACCCTCTTCTCTTTGAGGATGTATATACCCCCATGATGTTTGGGACCATGACAAATTACTTGAGTGTCAACACTATTGATCTTGGGACTTATCTGCCACTAAGGACACTTGATAACGATAATAAGAATTCTCAAGAACTAAAGGAAGGATAGATAGTGGTTGACACGGTGAAGGGAATTATGAAGTGGTCGATCAGGATGTCGAAGAAGGTGAGAAATTTTTACAAGTCTCAGGTTTTCCTTCTTTTAATGTGTTTCTGTAATTCAGATCAACTTACTTATTAATTGTCATTGTACATATTTTTCATGAAGCTTCGACTCCTATTTCAGGATCCTTTATTATGGATCCAGTTAATGTTTCTCGAGAAATATTAAAGGAAATATGAGCAAAGCAGTTTGAATAATTGGCCCATCGGGAGGCTATTAAGAAATCCAAGTCAGAAGACCATACAAAATATAAAAAAAAATAATGAAAGATCTCAGCTCATAAATAATGAGGTAGCAAATTTGGTTATTGAAGAGACCAAGAAGAGGAAAATCATTAACAAGGTTAAAGGCAAAGTGACTAAGGAGAGACGAAGTAGTAAAAAGAGGTTATTAGATGACCCATCTACTAAGGATCCCAAATTGCTCGCTTTAATTCCAAAGAGAAAATTGTCATCGATGGACGACCTGCCAACAGATTATACAGGGGATAGATTATTCATCTCCATATAGTCATGTTGAGCCTTATGGTCTCAATCCTCTGATGACCAATAAAAACTCCATGGGGACAAAAACTTTATCGTTATGAATTTTTTGGATATGTGGGTTATGCTCCTGAGTTTCAGTTCATAAGGACTTTAGATGTGAAAAATCTCTAGAATTTTGATTATCATAAGGCATTTGTAGTGAGTTGAGCTTGTTAATTTCCACTATTTTCCTTTACGCCATTTGGTTCTCCTTTATTTAACTTGGTACGCTTATTCTTATGCAGTGTAATATTTCCACAACTATCCTAAGGGAGAAAGCTCTATCTGTTATTAACTCTTGTGATGAGCTAAAAACTGCTATAGAGGGGTATGAAGATAAAATCAAAATTATTAAGGCTACCCTATCTAAACCTTATCATGCTAAGGACCGTGCCTACACCAAGCTTAAATATACTAAAGATCAGATGGGGGGCAAGGTTAAAAACCTTAATAAGGCTGAAGAATATATCAGGCAACTGTAACAAGACCTGAAGACTGCTAAAGACAAGCTCAATGGCTTAAAGTTTCAACTTTCTACTGCATTAGTTAGTGCTTCCATGGTTAGGGAATAGGTTATTAAGGCCTTTAAAACCTATGAAGAATACACTATTATTACCACCATGGTCTTCCTCAAGGGCTACGACGAACTCAAAAGGAGGGTTGCTAAGCATTACCCTGATATTATTGAGGTTATTATATCTTATAAAGGAGATGATGATGAGGCAAAGGACATGAAAGAAGCAGAAGAGACTATAAGGAAAGCATAGTTAGGGTCGTCATCTAAGGACAATCTCTAGGTTGCTGAAGAAAATCAAGTCATAGTTAAAGATGACCATGTTGAAGTTGAGAAGCTCCCTGCAACTGCCCCTATGGATGATGCTTCTTAGCAGGTTGTTATTTTTCTTTTCTAATTGAATATTTGTAAATCTTTAATGATTACTTTGAGCGTTATCCCTGTATTTTCATATGAAATATTTGTAAATGGAAAAAAGTATGTGCTTAATGAATTTTCCTTTTTATAAAATCTCATAAGTGAGCATCAATAAAAATAACCTTTACTTAGTTATAATGTGCATCATGTGATATCTACATTATATTTTATTTTATTTCATTAATTTGCTCATAGATATTCATTGTTGGATCCAATTAACCATGCAGTTTAATCAATGTTTTGTTTGGGCCTTGCTAGTATTTCTTGTCCTTTCATTTGTGTTGTCGGATCTTATCGTCACAAATTAGGCTTACTAGCTCTTAGGGACGGGTTGTTTAGTCGTCTAGTAGGAAAGGTATATTTGCAATTTTTTAGAAAACCCAAGCATCCTCTTCCAAAGGTTTTGTGCAGTCAAAGACGTGCCTTGGTCGACCTAAGTCGACCTCGTCTTAAGTTATCTTTCAAAACATTTATGTTGAGTTTGATAGTAAAATAATGAGTTTTGAACTCAAGATGTCTTCAGTTGAAGCCTCTTACCCATTTTTTGAACTGAACTTTAAATGAAGCTAAGAGGAATTTGATAACCAAAAAACTAAATTTAGGGTAACAAGCATTCTCATTAATGATTCATGTTCATGTTATTTGTTTAACTTCCTATTACATTCATCTTTCTTACCAACTAAAAGAATTATTTAGTGATAATAATTTTTGAGGTGCTCGTAGTTCCATGTGTTATTGAAAATCTCTCCTGGCAAGGTTTTGATACGATAAGTAACTTTCACCACGTGGTAGGGACTATGCCAATTAGCCTATAACTTGTTGGAATTATATGTGACCTTCTTCAAGACATAGTCACCTTCCTCGAGTGTGCTTATCTTAACTCTCTTGTCATAAAATTTTGACGTGTGGTGCTGCTAAGATGTTAACCTTATTGTTATTTCCTCCTTGACTTCGTTTACCATGTCTAAATCCAACGTTCTCATAAAATCACTCTTAGGGAAATTAAAGTTGAGGACCTTGTGGCTTGGAAGGATGACCTCAACTAACACCATGGACTCACTGCCAAAAGCCAACATATAGTGTGTTTCTCCTGTTGGTATTTACATTGTTATCCTATAGGCCCACAACACCCTTTTTAATTTATTTATCCAATTTCCCTTAGTTTAATCAAACCTTTTCCCCATTTCCTCCTGTAATGTTCGGTTTGTGACCTCTATCGGCCCACTGTATTATGGATGAGCTAGCGACGAGTGTAACTTTATAATTTTGGCCTTATTGCAAAAGCTTTGAAATTCCACATTGACAAACCGGGTGTCGTGGTCGATAATGAAGACATGGGGAACCCATATCTGCATATCACATTTTTCATATAAAATGGAAGACCTTTACATAGATCATCTCTATAAGTATCTTGACCTATACCCATTTTTTAAAATAATATTTTGTTACCACCAGATACCTGAATCTTCCTTTTGTCTTCGGTAGTGGATCAACTAGATCCACACCCAATATGGCAAAAGTCCAAGGTGATGTGATGGGCACTGACTCGGCTCCCGGTCTCTTCTGCACCACTCTGAATCTCTAACAATTATCGCACGTTTGTGTTTACTCTTCATAGTCCTTCATTGTAGGCTAATAATGTCTTTCGATTGCTATTATTTTTTCCATGGTTCGACCCACAGCTTGGGCACCACATGACCCTTTGTGTATTTCGTTGACCAAGCTTGTTACTTCCATGGGGTAAATACACCTCATCATTGATATAATAAAACCTCTTTATATAGTACTATATTTTCCATGACAAATTTGGTTTCCTTATAATAAAGTCTTCTTGCTTCCTTCTGATCAATTGGTAGAGTACCTTCCTCCAAGTATCTTCTAACTTGGTCCATCCACGATGGGCCCATGGTAATCTTCAGGAAACTATACATTAATGCTTCTCTGCAATAATATCTCAATGATCACAGTTCTCCTCAGCTCGACCCTGGTTACTAATGTAAGATGAGAAAATGCTCCTGCCCTCGCATTCTAAATTCTGAAGATTCTGATCATTTGGATCACTTTTAGCTTTAGCAACAGCAATTTCACCCTTCCCAGGTACTTTGACATGTTCTCCTTTCTTGCTTGATTATGTCCCAGAACCTGGTTCACTAATAATTGTGAATCATTATGGGTCATTATCTGCTCAGCCCTTAGTGATTCAGCCAAATCCAATCCAGAAATCAAAGCCTCGTATTCTGCTTTATTATTGGATGTTTAAAATTTGATCCATGTGACATATTATATATCATATCCATCAGGTGTGTTGAATATCAATATAGCTCCACTATAATTTGAACATGGTTATCTATTCACGAATAATTTCCACACAGACAGCTCTTTTTTAAAAGCATCCTTGTACTAGGTAAGCGCCTTTAAACAGTTTTTTTTTAAAATCACCACCCAGCCTATCTTGTTTTACCCGGACAAGGGCTCTGTTTGTCCTTGGGCGAGATCGGTTGGCACTTTAATAGCTTTCATAACTGATTATTTCTCCTCATAAGTGAATTCTATAATAAAATTTAATATGTCTTGGCCTTTGATTATAGTCCTTGGCTTATAAATTATATCATAATCATCCAATTCTATCACCCTTGCCATAAACCTACCACACTTCTCAGGTTTATGGATGGTTTGTTGAAGCGAGAGATTAGTGTAGACCACTATAAAGTGAACTTAGAAATACTGTTTCATCTTTATGGATGCCACTATTAGAGCTAAAGCCAATTTTTCCATTTTGAAGTATCTTACTTTTGCATTGGCATAAGCTTTGCCCATGTAGTACACTATTTTTCACTCCTCTATCAATTCTGGCCAGAGTCGAGTTAATCGCTGACTCTGACATATCCAAATACAAGTATAATTTTTACCATAGGATTGGTCTTGATAGAAATAGGATAATGCTAGTGTTGATACCAAATTTAATCTACTGACGTGGACCAATCCTATGAAGACACGTGGCTATCTACATGGCAACTACAAACACTTCCGAGGAACCCACTCGCTCCGAGGAACAAGACTACAACGAGGAAGACTAGTTCCCCGAGGAACTCATATGCTCCGAGGAACAAACCTCTCCGAGGAACTCTTAAATACCGAGAAGCTTAGGCGGTCCGAGCAACTCATGGCGGTCTGAGCTGCACCTCGAAGCAGGATACCAACCGTTTAAATGCTCATTAAATGCTTATCATTTGGACGCGCACGCAAAGAAGGCATTAAATGTATTACTCTTTCATATGTATATCATATAATGTAGTACCCTTTCACATTACAGCCTCAGGGCTATAAATACATTGTACAATCCTCATTGTAAGGAGACCCCAAAAATCGGAATTTCTTGAGATAACTTGTAATCGAGAATTCCCAAACACTCAGCAATAAAACAACAGTGGACGTAGACCATTCTTATAAGGCTGAACCACTTTAAAATTCTTTGTCTCATTTTTTTATCTGTGATTGAATAATTAGAGTGATCTAATTTTTTACATCAACGGCTAGGTACTTTTTTAGCTCTGGGAAGATAACTTAAAACACCTCAGTCCATTTAAAAGTGTTTTTAATCACCTTAAAGAAACTGAGGCACTTATCAGTTGCTCTAGCTATTAATTTATTTATGGCCTCCACTCAACCTGTTAAGCTTTGAATTTCCTTCTTACTCTTGGGAGGATATATATCGATCAACATCCTAATCTTATCACTCAATGCCCCTTTGATTAACAAAACCCCCCAAAAAAATTAACCTTGACTCTGAACATGCACTTGGATAGATTTAACTTTATCTGATATTTTTTAGCTCGTCAAAGATTTAACCGAGGTCTTATATGTGGTCGTCTACCTTCACACCTTTTGTTAGCATGTCGTCTACATAAACTTCCATATTTTTCCCCATTTTCTTCTCGAACACCTTGTTCACCAGTCTTTGATATGTGGCCCCTGCATTCTTTAGATCGAAGGGAATAATATTATAATAAAAAGTACCTCAAACAGTTATGAAGGAAATTTTCTCTTCATCCTTTGGTATCATTCTAATATGGTTGTAACCAGAATAAGCATCCATAATCCTCAATAATTCGTGACCAGCTGTTGCATACTCAAGTTGATCAATTCTAGGCAACAGATGAAAATCCTTGGGATACGCCTTATTCAAGTCTATGAAGTCCACACACATCTGCCACCTGTTATTATCCTTTAGTACCATCACCATGTTTGTTAACCAATCGGTATAGTCCATATCTTTAATAAAATCGGCCTTCTTCAGCTTAACCACTTCTTCTTAATTAGCCATGCTCTTCTCCTTCGAGAATACTCGTCGTTTTTTATTTACTGGCTTTATTTCTATTGCTATGTTGAGCTCGTGACTAATAATGGTTGGATCAATTCCAGGCATGTCTTCATGGCTCAAAGAAAAAAAAAATCTTCCTGGTTCATAAGAAATCAACTAGTTTCTTCTTGAGGATGGGATCCATAAACGAGCTAATATGGGTTGTCCTTTTAGGATGCTCATCGTCAAGAATTATTGGCTCTATCTGGTCAATAGCTTCTCCTATTACCAACTTATATCCATCCCAGGTATCTAGTGTCTCAATTTGATAAGATTGAATCAACTTTTTTTTTTCATCTTTGTCAGACAAGGTGTAGTAGCATTTACATGCTTCCACTTGGTTTCCTTTCACCACTCCTATACCAAAATTTATGGGGAAGTTTAGACGTTGATGAACAGTTGATGCGACAACCTCGAATTTCTTTAGACCCGCTCTTCTAAAAATAATGTAGTAAGTTGATGAGATATTATTGTCAAAGATGAAGAATCTCATTGTCTATGTCTTACAGGTAGGCCATATTCTAATAACAACTTTTAGTTCGATTTTTCCCAATGGGTATACCTTCTCGCTTAATAATCCGATCAGTGGATGATGATATGCTTTAAATTTTCTTTCAGACAACTTCAACTTTTTAAAATAATCATATAATTGTACATCCGATGAACTCCCATTATCCACTGGAATTATCTTTACATTCTTTTCATGGACAATTATGGTTGTCACCAGTGGGTCATCATGAGGATACAATAACCCTAAGAGGTCGTTTCTGGAAAAATCTATCATCAGTTGATCTTTATAGACCTTATGAGTTCCGATGTCCACCATAGTTTCTATATTGACCTTTATTCTAGTGGGGCAAGCCTTTTATTCATTGAGGTATGTCGTTCTCTCAGCTGATTATCATCACCAGTAGCGTCACCCCTTGCTAAGAAACTGCATGCAAGAGAAATCATGTCCATTTCTTCTACTGGCTCTTTGGGCCTTACAGGGTGGTATATATCTTATTTATGATTATCCTCACGGGATATTTTCTTCTTAAGGAGACTTTGATCTCCTTTTTGTCTTCCGATCATCACGAGCTGATGTTGGCAACCCATTTTTATTCATGTATTTGTTCAACTTCCATTTTTAATGAGAGTCTCAATTTCTTCATTTAAGGCCAGGCCATCTTTGGTTTCATGTCCATGGTCTTTATGGAACTTGTAATACTTATTCTCATCTCTCCTTCCAGCTAGGGTTTTTAACTTTCTAGGCCACTTCAAGTCATTATTTCCTCGGATCTTATAGAGGATATGGTGAAATCCCATTGTCAGGAGAGTACACTCGTCGAACATTTTATACAGTTTCTTATCGTTCTTCGGCTTAGAGCTATATTTGGACTTTTACTTACTCCCTGAACTGTTACAGTAAGAGCATAATTTGATCATAGCTTAGGCTATTATAATTTTTGGAATATTTTGCTGCCATTTGATTCGAACTGACACGAAATCTGAAGATCAAACATCTCCAACTTTCAAGCATTTGCAAACTAGGTAAAATTATATCAAGTTTAAATTTATTCCTTGAACTTATTTTGGGATGCCTGTTTTTATTAAATCTTGAAACAGGATTTTTTATTTAAAACACTTGAAGCATTTTTCTTTATTTAAATTTTTTTTTAAATCACGCATATCGTTCAAACGAGATGGGAATCTCGTTCCAATGAGTATGAATTCTCGTTTAAAGTTTACTTCGATCAAACATTAAATGAGGCTCTATTGTTTTACATCATTTGAAGCTCATTTAAAAGAGATTAGGGTTTTGTTCTAACGACCTTGATGTCGTTCTAACGAGGTTCTTTTCTTGTTTAAATGAGCCTGATTTCGCGTTCGAACAAAGCAGCCACCTCAAAATTTCCATTCATCTTATAAATACTTATTTCGTGTTTGTTTTGGTTAAGACTTTTGTCATAATTGTTTATGCATATCCTTTGCAAAAGTTTTCAACCTTTTGGTTTGAGAAAACCTTTTTGATTCACAATCACATCTTTAAGATATATTTGAGTGAATCAAGTTTAAACGTTATAGTGTGTATCTTGAATACATCCTTTGTGGATAGGTATCTTTATGGTTGATCTTGTGATATCCGACTCACTGGTAATGATGAAGGTTGATTGGTGGATACCGTGCATAGAAATATGCGTCTGGACAACTCTGGATAGAGACGTATTCTTTAGAGGTTCGCAAAGGCACTGCGTATTATACTTGTCGCAGCTATCAAGTAGCTTCTAAGTCGATAGTCTTGTAAACTCTCTAAAGTGCTGAACGAAAAAGGTTTTACCCTTTAAGGGGTTTTTTCCTTAATTTACTTGAGTGGGAATTAATTCTCTCAATGTTTTTCGAAGAAATTAATGCCCATATGTAGCGAAGCATCGATGTTCAAACAAAATGGCCTGGCACTTCTGTTTTTATGTGCCTTTAATCTTTTAGACTGTTTTCTTTACAAATGGTGGCTTTTCACGCAAAGTCAACATGTCTTTCGTAATTCGATTCCATTGCTTAAAGTATACCAAATTTATCGGATAAATGATTTTTTATTTTTTCAATCCGGGAAATGGTTCTTACAAGAACTTCTTTGATTATCTCGTTTTTCACGTTTGTTTTTTTTAAAAGAAGGATTAAGATGAAAAACAGTACGATCAGCACGTGAAAGGCAAGTGCAATACTCAAATAAGTTCATGCTCGTGTGCATTAAAGGTGACAAGGAGTCAAACATATTGCAAGTTTTTATCATATCACATCTTAATTAGTCCACACATTATAAAGCACAAAAATAAAATGATGTCATGTCTCAAAATACTACAAAATAGTCATATGTATATGGAATGAAATGGTAACTCAGATAACTTTAATGGTCATCCATATATGGTGCCAAAAAAATATAAAAAAACTTTCTGTATTTTTTAAAATTTTTGTAAAAAATAAAATAATTTTGTCTTTTTCACTTTTTCTTAAAAACAAATCAAAAATCTTTTTGTATTTTTCCAAAAAAATTTAAGAAAAGCAAAACTCTTTTTGAATTTTTAGAAAAAATTATCAAAATGAAAAATATAAGTACAATGATAGTACAATACAAAAATAGGCATGTAAGATACGAGCATGAAAAGCATCCTATACTAGAAACAAGTCTCAACCTCAATCATTAGGCCCGGAGGAATTTTCAAAAGGAGGTGACATCCTATGAAAAAACTCCATCAAATCTTGTGAAGTTTTGACTAAATACTCTACTTGCTCTCGAAAACTCTCAAAATCTCTCATGTGATGTGCGGGAGCATGCGTAGTAACATGTGTGGGAGTTCGTGTGGGAACACGTGTAGTATCATATCGTGAAAAATACCTATGAGACACTCTACCCAACTTAAAACAAAATTTTCTAAGGTGACCTCCTTGCTTGCAATGGGAACAAAAATAGACTGTCATAGGTCCACCTTTCTCAAAACATCTAGGACGATCTCCTACATGAATTCGGATGCGTAGGTTGGTTAGGTCGAGGGCCATATTTATCTAACATAAGTTCGGGAACGAGTACGGGTGCTACATGGGAAGTGGACGCACCATCATAACCTATTCCTAGCCTCTCAATATTACCCAAAGAGGGACCAAGGAGCATCTTTATAACCTTCTTAGATGTGTCCTCTAAAGTAACCTTGACCTCTCAGGCACGTTTGAGATCTCTATCGAGTTGGGATACACGGGATTCAAGTTTCAAAGTAGTATCCAATGAAAATTGAAGATCTTCCGTAAGACTAGCCACAGTGTAAGTCAATTCACTCTTTTCTCGGCCTAAGACGATTAACTGGTCACATTAAGAAACCTTCACTTCTCGAGTTGACTCGTCAATGCCTAACACACCCTCAAAACTTTCACCTCTCTCTCCAAATCTAACACCCTAAGAGACAAATACTTATTAATCTATTTTGTCTTCAACTCCTCGGTGTATAAAATCACTAAACGCCTTGTAGAGATACCCTTCTCCCGCACTTGCAATCTCATCCTCTATCTCACTCGAATGGCTCGAAACGTCATCGAATCTTTCATGTTTAGATGTGTCCTCATCGTCAAGGGATAAGCTAGACGTGCTAACGTGACTAGCCATGAACGCAATATATGGTTCATGAGGTGATTCTCCCCCCGAATTAACCGAATCGATATCACTATCACTAAGAGTGACTTTATTTGCAATCTCTTTTCCCTTTCTCTTTAGCCTATTGGGACACTCATCTGCCTTGTGCCTTTTCCCCTCTCACGTCATTTTATTAGAATAATTATTTTTGGAAACTTTGAGAAACTTTCTTTAAAAAATTCACAAACAAGGCCAAGTCATCAAATTAAACCTCACCCTCATATTCAAACTCACAAACTCTCTCATTTTTCTTCTTCTTAGTTTGAGTCTTTAAAGTTACCCCTACATTCTTCTGCTTAATGGTTTTAGGGAATATATCTATCTCATAAGTCTGAAGGTCTACTACAAGTTCTTATAACCTAAGAGTGTCTAAAATCCCTAATCAGTTAAGTATGGTGACCTTAGGAATAAAACGAGCAAGGAGTGACCTCAAAAGCTTTTTCACAACTCTCATTTCTAGAATTTTCTCAACCAAATTAAAACTAGAATTGATAATGTCGGATAAATGTGCATAAAACTCATTGAATGACTCGGACTCTAACATAGTGATGGTCTCAAATTGGGTGGTCAAATTCTGCAACTTTGATGCTTTCACATCGTTGGTACCTTCGTGAGTGAGTTGGAGGGTATCCCATGCTTCCTTAAACGTAGTGCATGTCATGATGCGACGAAACTCGTTAGGGGTGAAGACTCTATAAATATAACTATGTCCATGAGAATTAAAATTACTTCATTTAATTTCCTCATCAGCCCAGGAAGAAACATGTTTGGGATTTGTGACATCATCAGCAGTGATAATGAGAGTATTCTACCTTTTTTCACAAACTAACTAGACTTTCTCATCTATGGATTTCAATACGGACCTCATCCTAGCTTTCCAGTATGCATAATTGTCACCATCGAAGATGGGCACTCGATTATTCAATTTTTCTAAAATTCGGTTTTTCAAAGATAAACAATTTTTAAAAAGGTTGATATCAAGAGAAAAGTATATTTGTGAAAAAGATCACATAATAAATTTGTGCAACAGACTCTAATTCCAGTTTGAGATTCAGCTCTCAGGATCTTAATGGATTATTTATGTAATTTAGTGTCCAGCACATACAAGTACAAATTTTATCTTATTATCCTCAACAATCATCTAAGTGATAAAACAGATAAAATAAATCATGCATTTAATAATGACAAAATAATGAAAAAAACCTTGTGGGTAAAACCTTTTTTCATTCAGCACTTTAGAGAGTTTATAAGACTATAGACTTACAGACTACTTGATAACTGCCACAAGTATAATGTGTAGTGCCTTCATAAATCTCTAATGAATACGACTCCATCCAGAGTCGTCCACACGCAACCGTCCCCGCGCATCCACCGATCAAACTTCATTATCAGAAGTGAGTTCCCTCGGTTATCACAATATTAGCCGTAAAGATACCTCTCCACAAAGGTTGCATGCAAGATACACACTATAGGGTTTAAACTTGATTCACTCAAATATATCTTGGTGATGTGATTTATGAATCAAAAATATTTTCTAAAAAAAGGCTGAAAACTTTTGCAAATGATATTCAGAAACATTTTTGGAAAAAGTCTTAATAAAAATAAACACGACACAGGTATTTATAAGACGAACACAAATTTTGAGGCGACGACTTCGTTCGAATGAGAAAACAGGCTTGTTTGAACGAGAAAAGAACCTCGTTAGAATGACAGCAAGGTCATTAAAATGAAACCCTAATCTTATTTGAACGAGCTTTAAACGAGCTTTGAACGATGTAAAATAGTACACCCTCGTTTAATGTTCAATCGAAGTAAATTCCAAATGAGAACTTCAAATGAGAATCCATACTCGTTTGAACGAGATTCTCATTTTGTTTGAACGAGATACACGCTTTTTAAAAAAGTTTAAATAAAGAAAAAAGCCTTGAGTTTTAAACAAAAATCCCATTTCCAGATATAATAAAAACAAACATCCCAAAATAAAATCAGGGAATAAATTTAAACTTAATAGCATTATACCTTCATAGTATTGAGATTTATGAAAGTTGGATATATTTGATCTTCGGACTTCGTGTTCGCTCGAATCAAACGGTAGCGGAATATACCAAAAACTATGATAGCCTAAGATATAAGCAAATTATGCTCTTACAGTTACCTTCTTATAATTTCTTGTGGTTGGATTCCTTTGCAACCATTGCTTATTTGGCATTTATTATCTTTCCTCATTTGACCAAGAGCTCGACCATATTGATTGGAGGCTCCTTGGCCAATTCCTAGTATAATTTCCCAAGTAATAGACCACTCATAATCACAGTTATAAAAAATTTATCATCTTAATGCACTGCTTCAAGCTTTTCAGTTTTAAGTCTTGTAATATACTCCCTTATCATTTCATCCTCGTGTTGACAGACGCTTAACAAGTAGGCTACCCTCTTTTTAAAATAAAAATTACTAACAAAAAACCTGACCAATTTTGTAAAGTTAAAGATCTTCCCTCGAGGTAATCCGTCATACCATATTTGAGCAGGACATGTGAGAGTTATTAAAAAGGCTCTGCAACGCATCTCATCAGCTACTGAAAATATATCATAGGTTGCCTGATACTGCTCAATGTGCAAGATCGGATCTTATTTCCCTTCATACCTTGGAGAGATCACATATGGTTTGAATTTTGTAGGGGTGGGATAGCTAACCATGGAGGTCATGAATGGAGATCCCTGCACAAATTCTCTCTAGAGTGAGTGTTGGTCTTGATAAGGTCGCTTAAATATCCTTAATCCTTTGGATTGATCCATTCTATGGTTGTGCTTTTTCTATCACTTCAACCTGATCAGCTCATCTATGACTCTCGATCGAGCTCTCTTTTTTACGACCAATTTGTTTAGACCTGGTCGATGCCCTAACATTGTATCTTGAGTCATTCCCCTCCTTGAATCTTGTCTCCTAAACTCTTCTTATATTGCAATTTCTTCAGGGTGCAGATGTCATTGAGCCCCAATTTTACCCAACCTATCATAAACGGGTACCCTATTGAGTCTCTCAAAAGCACTTGTGTGTTCATCATAGTATATTGGGTCATCATCATATCCCGTTGACCTCATGGTTGAGGTTTTACGCGGTTAGTAGGAAGTTCTTCATATTCTGATCCACTTCTCCGATCATATTTTCTCATACAATACCCCAAACTAAGCCTATTGGGGATTTCTACCGCCTTACCATAATTATCGTTCCTTATATCCCTTTATGGGGCAGGATGGGGCATTATCCTATGCCTATTTGGGATTTCCCCCACAACCCAGGTCGTTGGAACTAGCTCTGAATGAACTTATCGGTTCTGTGAGTCCAGCAAACTTTAAGTGAGTTGCCTCATAATTTCTTGCATAACCTCTTAACTCGTAACCAAAGTGTGTATAAATCTCACTAAATTCCATATTCCAATAGGGGTTGAAGATGGTGCTACTTTATCCCTACTACTTTCAGGGCCTTAATCCATTTTCATAGGATTTACAGAAAAACAGAGTATAACAACGGGAAAACAGAGTATAATAAAAGACTTTCAAAATTAAAAGTGGAGAGGTTGTTTTAAGGGAGAAAATAGAGTATCTAAGTTTGTATTAAATGGAGTTCTGCATGGAAAAGTAAATTAAGAGTTTAAAATAGGAATTCTAACGAATCTACTGATTTAATTAGTGAGATGATCTCCAATGAAATTAAAGTGTATTTTATAGAGTTTTCACAATTAGAAATTATAAAATATGTGAGAAACAACTTGGCTTACTCTTTCCCACGGATGACACCAATTTTTTATCATTTAAAATTTATTTTAAGGTTCGCCTTAGCAAATAGAGATCCAAGCAGAGATAACAAATAATAAATAAGTAGTAAAATGCAAATACGGAAAGATATGGATGAGAATAAGAGGAATCACACCAAGAGTTACATGGTTCAGCCCTCAAGGAGAAGCCTACATCCACTTAGTAGATTTTTAAACTATAGTTTTAGGTGACCAGATGTCTAATGGCAGTACCGTTCACTCAATCTCAATTTTCTTTGTGATTTGACAGTCTAACACTCTAAATATCCCTCTATTGGTCTAGATCCCGATGGGGAATATATCCCTTTATAGTAAACATGTATGAGATGATCTATGTCCATAAGAGATAATGTACTTTACGTGTGTCCTACCGTTATAGGTTAGGTAGGATCACGATTTTAACAGATTACAGCCAAGATATAGAGTTTGTTGAAGATTAAAATTTGAACGAATATCTTTTCACATGTTTTTTGACGATTATTCTAGTCACATGGTACTTGTCAACTTTAACAACATTATCAAAGTTGCATTCCATTAGTTAGCCTTTTGGCAATGATCTTATCCATTCAGATGAAATAGAGGCTAATCATATGATTATGGACAATTTACTACTCTGAGCTGAGGTTATTCCTCAATAAGTCCGCTCAACTGAGGACGAGCACTTATTAGTACTATTGAATGGCTTTACTCAGTTTTGTTCAGGTCATGAGATGCTTTACAAATATGGTATAACATTCACTAACTCTTTCACCTTCACCTTCAAACTTCACCATGAAGGCTATTTCACTTCCACTTTATTCACTAGAGAAATTTTCATATAATTCTATACCAGAATCACTCATGATATCTTTGTACACTTTCTAAATTTTGTCTAAAGTCTTTTACTTCTCTAGCTAGCGTGGGGAAAATATTAATATGGTGACCTACTCCACCACAACTAAAACACTTATTCTCTTCTCTTTCCTTTCCTCTATTGGAATTATATTTTTCATAGCTACCTTTAAAATTGTATTTAAAGGACTTTTGTCTCTATGGTTCAAAATTATTCTCATTTTAAAATATTATCTTGTTATTTTTATAGAATTTCTAAACCGTTTGATAAATAAACCAATATCCCCATTAATATTTTCAAAAGGCATATTTTCACTTTTCTTCACATTTGCCTTCTCACTTTACTCGACAATAAAATCTAAGACTTTCTTGGGTTTCACACTTAGATCTTTCTCTTAGTCCCAAATTTCAAGAGATCCCACAAGTTCTTATAGGCTAAAAGTTTCAGTATCCTTAATCTTCTTCAAGATAGCCACCTTCATCTTGAAATGACTAGCTAAGGTTCTCAAAACCTTACTCATAACCTTACACTACGGAATCTTATCCCCAAGATTATATGAATCGTTAACAACTTCCGTTAAATGAGTATAATACTCATCAGACATCTCTTTTCCACTTATCATCATCACTTCAAAAGTTGTCACAATTTGCTACAACTTCGCTTTCCTCGCATTAAAAGTGTCCTCGTGTATGATTTTGACGATTTACCATGCTTTTTTTCCCATGCCATCGTGTACACGAATATAAAAACCATTTATGTGCACGATATTTAAGGAAGGCCTAAAACCTGTAGGCCATGCGCAAGGGCTCAAAACATAGTTTTGCGAAGATTTTAGGGCAGGAACTTAATTTTTCCTAAACAAGTTACATATTCCAAAATCAGGCCTCTCCCTTGTGTTAAATGCAACAATATTATTTCATTTCATAAACACTTTTTCAAATTTAAATGAAAAATGTGGGCTTGTGCATAGCCTTTAGATGATCAAACCAATAATCCATAAAACAAATATTCTTCAAAAAAAGTTGTAGTACAAGTCTTTAATATAGAGAACTCATGTATAATCTTCAATCTTCAATGATGTTCAATGAACAAGAATCTCTCTAACAGACAAAATCTACATGAAATTATGTATTTTGTCTTGATAATTCATGATTCAAATGCTTTGACACATAAGTAACATTAAACCATATATTATCAATGGTCACGATTTTGGCTTGTGGCCACCCTTATGGGTTACGGTCCAAACCCATGACAATATTAAATGTGACAACCCGGATATAACTATGATAAATTCTATTTGAATCATGCTTAACTTATGTGATATGTATAATGTGTTATTAATATATATATGGTTAGGATATTATATTTAGTTTAATCCTACCCTCAAAAATCTTGAAATATCGAATTGGCTACAAAAATAAAAAAAATTTAAGTTTTTGGTAGGAATGTTTATATTGGAGATTTTACCCTTATATATAACAATTGACTCAAGGTGAAAGCTAGATAGTTGTATATATATGAGTTATATTTTTCACATAATAAACGGCGTATCAAACAGATGTACGGGTAAGAAGTTATACCGAATTTACGAACAAAGGGAAAATTTGTCCGTTCCCTTTAAGTGGTAATTTGTCTTTTAGTAAACCAAATGGGTTAATTTGACTGGTTGGAAAGGAGGGATGCATTTGCCAACTTAAACCTCTCCATCTAACCTATTTATTCAACAAATTTAACCCTAGGTTCAGTTTGAAGAGTTTTTAGCTTGAGGAAAGAGAAAGTAGAAGTTAAGGAAGAAAGGGTTACAAGAAAAGCTAGGAAAACTTCCAAGAAAATCCTTAAAGTGTTTTCAAGGTATAATTATGTGTTAATATTGTTTTAATCTTGGATTATACTTTTTTCAAAGTATAAAAATCATGAATTATTGATTAAAATTCCATCCTCCTTTGTGATAATAAGTATTTGCTCATATATGTGATAAGTGGTGTATGTAGGCCATATTGCTTTATATTAAAATCCCTTGTATTCAAACTTGCATATATATATATTTATATTAAAATCCCTTGTATTCAAACTTGCATATATATATATATATATATATATATATATATATATATATATATATATATATATATATATATATATATATTTTTGTGCTTACTAGAATTGATAAATTCCAATTGGATATGAAACTAGACTCATATATTCATATCATATCCCAAAATTAGAATTTAACTCCTTGTGGTTAGGCATTAGTGATGGTTACAACTTGGTACATATTTATTGTTTGTATATTTTATTTCGATATGCCCTGAGTTTATAAAAAGCTTTTAACATAGCAAATGAACTCTAAAAATTATAAAACTTTACTTCTATATTATTCATTATGTGTATTGAAAATGGGAGAAAAATCATGGAAATTTAGGATGTAGAAAAATTATGAAAATTCTTGGAAGTTGAAGGAACAATAGAGGAGCTTATAAGGCAGATTTTTTATGTTGCAAAGAAACGGTCATAGATTGACCAAGGAAGCTTGAAAATTACACCGTCACTTGTAATGGAAAGTATATTCAGATATGTTTTCATATTGATAAGCTTGGACACCTGTATTTGTATAATTATGAATATAGGATGGTTAAGTATGGAGTACAATAATTTGAGGCCATGCGGGATACCCCATGAAAGAATGTTTTTATCTCATCCTTCGTAAAGGAATTTTGACTACATGTTTCATGTATGTATACATTGAGAAGTATACTTTTATGTTTACTTAGTTTTAGTTATAAATTCCTTATGAGGTATTTTATATGATTGAATGTTCATAACTTTATCAACATATATACCATTGCATCGTCTTTACTCATGTTTCATGGAATGCAACTTAAGTGGAATTATATTATAGTTGCATATTTATTGAAAGTTACATAAATATATTAAGATAATACTTATGATTGAGATTCAGTACTGATTTAGTTGGATTGACAGGTTTAAGGTCTTTACAACCCAGTTCAACTCCACCTGAAGGAAACGTAAATATATAGTTAACAACCCAAGGTGAGTGTACTCATTAGAAAGAGGCATTTTTATACTGTTATGGATATGATCATAATCTTATGAATATGAAATTGTTCATTTTGGTTTACTAAAATGGGAGGTCACTCTCCGAAACGGAATGGGGGAGAATTGTCTATTAAAGACAAGGGATTACTCCTCGACTAGGAATGGGGGAGAATTGTCTATTACAAACAGGATATGTGAATCATGATTCGAAAAGTTAGGTCACTCATTATGAATGGACCGGATAAATTAATACATAATTATATGGATGTGATTTATTGCATTTAATTTTATGTCGTAGTGCAATAGTGATGCATTCACTAAGCTATTTTGATCACGGTTCCTATGTTTATGTTTTTCAGGTAACGTGATGTCACTACCAAATCTAGGAGGTTCGGTTTGGTTAGCCACGAATGGGTGAAATAATGATTTTGTTTAAATGTAAATGATGTAACTAAGTTAACTTATCCTTCAAGCGAGTTTGTATAAGCATGAGTACTTTAATGTTATAAAAAGTTTTAGTTGTATAGATTTACGCTGATGACTCTTTAATTAAAACTCGTATTTAGGGTCTGGTTAAATTAATTATGGTTTGACTCACTTTGACTTTCAAACTTAATTATAAGTAATTGGGTTGGGGTTTGTCATTAAGGGTGAAAAAATTGGGGGGGTCACGATCCAAATCCGTAACCTATAGGGGAGAACGTGGGTCACGATCTAAAAATGTGACCACCATACCACGAGAGGTCATGGTTAAAACCCGTAACCCAGAGAGGAGAATGTGGGTCATGGTCCAAATTCGTGAGCATCATACCAAGGTGGTCATGGTATAAAATCGTGACCCATAGGGGAGAATGTGAGACACTATCCAAAGCCGTGACCACTAATTAATTAAAAAAATAATTGGTCAAGGTTTTTTACCATGACCAAAAAAAAAATATTTTTCTGCGTCCCCAAAAAACTTGAACATTTTTCAAGCATGTTTACATTTATATAAATAAATATTTAGCCAATATGTAACAAAAGTTAAGTAACGCGTACTTGTATGAATATATAATAATACAACACCTGTTAACTGACACATGTTTACGTGAATATATAATAAAAAATGCAAGGCGTGCTTGCGTGAATATATACAACACAAAAAAAATATAACGTGTGTTTGCGTGAATATATACAACATAAATAAATATACAATGAATGCTTGTGTGAATATGTTCCAAATGTCCCAAGTGAATATGGGATTCAAGTGGTCAGTAACAAAGGACTTAAATCCCAAAAATAACTTTGAAATGCCTATATAGCAAAAAATGGCATTAAAGTCCACGTAATTCGTACGATGAACAAGGTTGGGGTCTAACCCATAATCCGAATCTAAGGTGTCTATTTTGATCTAGGAAAATATATGTCAAATGTATTGAAAGTGTAGAGAATTATGAGAACATTCTAAATTAGGAAATATGGTAAAGGCCCTCCTTTTTGGATTTTTTATTTATGAAAATATATGTGAATGCATATATGATAATAAAAAGCGTGGAGTCCCGTGACTACGTGGTCATGTTTTCAAGCGTAAGTCTAGATATTTGCAAGCTTGGGTCATATTCTCAAACCGAGAGTTTTGTGACTACGCGATCAGTTACTACATGCTATATTGATCCCGTGTGAGGTATTTGTGTCTCTTACGGGGTCGTTAGCGGGATTTTTGTGTTTTCGTCCTTTAATGACACGTTTTTAAACGTAAGTCTAACTATTTACAAGTTTGGGTCATATTTTTAAAGTGAAAGTCCCGTTACTACGCGGTCAGTTGCTACGTGTTACGTTGGTCCTAAATGAGGTGTTTATGCCTTTTGCAGTGCCGTTTGGGGATTATTTTATTTCTTTGCCCTTTAACATCAAGTTTTCAAGCCTAAGTCTAACTATTTTTAAGTTTTGGTTATATTCTCAAATTGGTAGTCTCGTGACTATGTGGTTAGTTGCTACATGTTACCTTAGTCCCGTGCGAGGTGTTCGTGCCTCTTGTGGGGTCGTTTGGGGGATATTTTGCATTTTCACCCTTCAACGACATGTTTTCAAGCTTAAGTCTAACTATTTATAAGTTTGGATCATCTTCTCAAATCGGAAGTCTCATGACTACGCGATCAGTTGCTACATGTTACGTTGGTCCCGAGCGAGGTGTTCGTGCCTTTTATGGAGTAGTTTGGGATCTATTTTGCATTTTTGCCCTTTAAAACGGCATGTTTTCAAGCCTAAGTATAACTGTTTGCAATTTTGAGTCATATTCTCAAATAAAGATTCTCGTGACTATGTGGTCTGTTACTACGTGTTATGTTGGTCCTATGCAATGTGTTCATGCCTCGTGAGGAGCCGTTTGGGGGATATTTTACATTTTCTCCCATAAACATCTTGTTTTCAAGCCTACATCTAACTATTTGAAAGTTTAGGTTATAATCTCAAGCTGGGAGTTCCACGACTACGCAATCAATTACTACGTGTTATATTGGTCCCGTGTGAGGTGTTTGTACTTCATGCGAGGCCATTTGAGGTTGTTTTGCATTTTCGCCCTTCAACTGCATGTTTTTAAGCATAAGTCTAACTATTTGCAAGTTTAGGTCATATCTCAAATCAGGATTCCTGTGATAATGCGATCAGTTACTACGTGTTACATTGGTCCCGTGCAAGGTGTTTGTGCCTATTACGGGGCCGTTTGGTGGTTGTTTTGCATTTTTTCCCTTTAACAACAATTTTTCAAGCCTAAGTCTAACTATTTAGAAGTTTTGGTCATATTCTCAAATCAAAAGTTCCGTGAGTACGCAATCAGTTGCTACGTGTTACGTTGGTCCCGTGCGAGGTGTTATTGTAGGGCCGTTTAAGGGCTATTTTATATTTTCGTCCTTCAACATCATGTTTTCAAGCCTAAATCTAACTACTTGCAATCTTTAGTCATATTCTCAAACTGGAAGTCCCGTGACTACACGATCAGTTGCTACGTGTTACGTTGGTCCCATGTAAGGTGTCCGTGCCTCTTGCGGGGCTGTTTGGAGGATGTTTTGCATTTTCGCCCTTTAACAATATATTTTCAAGCCTAAGTCTAACTTTATGCAAGTTTGGGCCGTATTCTCAAACCAGGAGTCTCGTGACTATGCAGTTAGTTGCTTCGTGTTACATTGGTCCTGCGTGCGATGTTCAATCCTCTTGCGGGGTCATTTGGGTTTTTTTTCCCCTTCAGCGGTATGTTTTCAAGCCCAAATCTGACTATTTACATGTTTGGGTCATATTCTCAAACCAGAAGTCCCGTGACTACGCGATCAGTTTCTACGTGTTACATGTACACCCCGTATTTATGAGCATTTATTATTTAATTAATTCGGGTATTTTTTTATTACACGTGTGCCGTAATTTAATTGAAGTAATTATTAAGTGTGAATTAAAAATATTAATAAAGAGAGATAATGGTTAATATTTGAGGAATAAGAATAATAAGTGAATAGTAAATGATTATTTTACGTCTTAGCGAGTGATAGTGATGTGGCAGCATTATATCTCAACCGGGAGTCGCGTGTAGACTAATTGGAATCGAGATAGGACTTTATTATAGAGTGACTCGGATGGCGATTTCAAGGTCACGGTTTATTTCGAATGGGTCGAGATAGTTTGAATAGTGTACCCGGGGTTATAATTGGATTTCGGGGCCTTTTTAGTCATAAAAGAGCCCACACGGGAGTGTTCCGGTCACTTGGGCTTGGCCCGTTAGCCTAATTTCGGGAATTGGGACTTAAAATCTAAGGTTATTTATTTGGGTTTGTAGCATAAGATATCTCAAACCCTAATAATTAAAGGAGAAGATAGGAGAGGCCATTAGAGAGGAAGAAAAGAGAGTTTGGAGGTGCAACATCTTAATTCATCCACATTTGTTACCGGAATCATGATTGGAAGCAAGGGAGGAACCTTATTCACACAACACAAAACGAATTCAGGCCGATTTGATAAGTCAACTGTTTATCTTGCAAAATTTTATGAGTTATAATACCCACGTAGTTTAGGATTTTTGATTTAATAAAAATTGATGATGTTGTTAGGGGTTTGATGAATAGAACTCATAAATCTGGGTAGGATTGCATGTAAAATGAATCCACATATGTAAAGGACACGAAATCAGATTATATATGATAATTAAAATGGGAGAAATCTGAGTAAATGGATGATTATGCTTAAAGAACACTTAAACTAGGGTTTTTGTGAATATAGAGGTTTAATCAGTTCTTGGATAGATTTAATTGAGATTCGGTGTGTTATTTACGTTAGAAATCATCCCTAGACACATAAGTAATGTTTAGTTTTGTTACTTGGGAGTTTGGGAAATATCCATAAAGGTTTAAGGTGTTAAACATGGAGAAAAATGCAACAGGGATGAAGTTATCAAACCCAAGTTCGATCAATCGACCTATGAATGTCGATCGATCGATTGATCGATTGACGATGACACCCTGCCTATTTTTTACGGTGATGCTAAGAATGAACCGTATGAGATTCTTGATTGTTTTAATAAAGGAATGATCGCTCGTGATTAAAATAGGCAGGGTGTCACATTACATTGGTCCCGTATGAGGTGTTCGTGCCTCTTACGGAGCCGCTTGTGGGTTATTTTGTGTCTTCACCCTTCAACAACATGTTTCTAAGCCTAAGTATAACTATTTGTAAGTTTTGGTCACATTCTAAAATCGGGAGTCTCGTGACTACGAGGTCAATTGTTACCTATTGTGTTGGTCCCATACGAGGTGTCCTTGCCTCTTGCGTCCTGTTTGGGATCTGTTTTGCATTTTCACCCTTTAATGATATGTTTTCAAGCCTAAGTCTGACTATTTATAAGTTTGGGTCATATTCTCAAACCAAAGGTCCCGTGACTACGCAGTCAAGTTTTACATGTTACACTGTCCCGTATGAGGTGTTCATGCCTCTTATGGGGCCGTTTGGGTGATGTTTTCATTTTTGTCCTTTAACGATATATTTTCAAGCCAAAGTCTAACTATTGAAAGTTTTAGTCATAGTCTTGTGACTATGCGATTAGTTGCTATGTGTTATGTTGGTCCCCTGCAAGGTGTTCATGCCCATTGCGGCGCAATTTAGAGGTTGTTTTACATTTTCACCCTTCAACGGCATGTATTCAAGCCTAAGTCTAACTATTTGGTCATATTCTCAAACCAGGAGTCCTGTGGCTATGCGGTCAGTTTCTACGTATTACGTTGGTTCCGTGCGAGGTGTTCGTGCCTCTTATGAGGCTGTTTAGGAGTTGTTTTGCATTTTCTCCCTTCAATGACATGTTTTCAAGCCTAAGTCTAACTATTTGCAAGTTTGGGTCATATTCTCAAATCGGGAGTCCCATAACTACGCGATCAGTTGCCTAAGTCTAACTTTGTTAGTTTTACCCCCAAATGAGCACTTAATTAACCATTATATAGGAATAAAACATTTAAAAAATTAGGCATATCAAGCATATAAAAATATGAGTTAAAGTAAAAAATACCTAGTTCCTGCGATAATATGGCATGCTTTAACTGCACAACATTGTCTTTCTCTAGTAGCCTATTTTATTTCTCTTGAGCCGTATTTTCTCAAATGAGGTACATCTTAAAGTCCTCGTTACTGTAGGTGAGTTACTCTCTAAGACGTTCGACCTTTAACTTGCACCTTTTCAAATGAACTTCCATTTCGAGCTTTTCCAATAAAATTTCCCCTTATTCTTTTTCCATGGCATCGTATTTTGTTTTCATGATTAATTATCGATTCATCAGATATTTTCCGACATTGTCAAACTCGAACATGCTAAAGGCTCACTGAATTGGAGAAATGAGCTTTGGATAGTGCTCATCGAGCTGGCTATCAGATTAGCCTTTCTCATGTTCGAATTTGACAATATCAAAAAAATCTGATGAATCGAGAATCAATCATGAAAAACATATACGATGGCATGGAAAAGAAACACATGGAAACTTTGTTGGAACCGATCGAGATGGAAGTTGATTTGGAAAGGTGTAAGTTAGAGGCGTAACACCTTAGAGATCAACTCACCCGCATTAACATGGACAACAACTTGTACCTCGTATGAGAAAATATGGCTCAAGGTAAATACATTCGTAAATCAAATCGGAAATCTCGTGTGAGGTTTTTGTGCCACTAAACATTCATAATTCAAACTAAACACTCATAATTCAAACTAAACATTCATGAATCAAACTAAACATTCGTAAATTAAACTAGACATTCATAAATCAAACTAATAGGATACAATTTAGATACCAGTCGGATTGTCAAGTGCGAATATAATAATGGGATGCAAATATGATTGCCAAAGGTAAAATAATGTTTTGATACTCAATCTTCATCTAAATCAACTAAAAGATCCTTCAAATTAGGGTTGTCGTCAAGATCAAACTGGAACACTTAAGGAACCGTTAATGCATCTGCTTTAGTAGTCATACCCTTCGGTGCATGCACAACAATAGACCAATTGCCATTGTTTATGCACTTCTAGTAGAATACCTTCTTTACGTTCTGAAAGGCACAAATAAAAGGTTTGTCAATTATGCGATCTTAAATCTTCATCTTTGTTAAGTGTACCATGATAAGTTTGGAGTCAAGAGCAACTTTACAAACATTCGTAGTCTCCTCCACCTTCACTCAGTCACAATAGAATATAGCTTATGTAAAATCTAAATAATCGAGTTCCAGGATTTGTTGGGCAATCCTATACTTTAACACTATATCTTTTGAATTTTTATCGCATATGCTTGCAACATAGGTAGTCAAGGCAGAAATTACAATTCTGTTATTTTGAGTCAAAAGATTTTCCTCAAATGGATATGCAATGAAATCAAAACCGTTGATGCGAAATTTCTTAAACTCCTTCGCATGAAATTTGGGACCTTTTGTTAGGCATGAAAGCCTTGACGAGGCATCACCTCTTTTTAGAAGTTGAATTTCTTAAACGAAAACGTAATTAACCCTTTATCTAATATTTAATTATCCAAATTGTAATTAATATACATTTTAGTTTAATATAATATTGTTGATACCGAAATTAATATGCTGATATAGACGAATCATAAGAAGACACGTGTCGATCTACATGGCACAATAACAACGAGGAAGTCTATTTCCCCGACCAAGTCATACTCACTCCGAGGAACTCCAACACTCCGAGGAACTCCAATACTCCGAGGAACCCCTGAACGACGAGCAACTAAGGCGGTCCGAGCTGCATCTCGACCACAGCATTGATTGCCAAAGTTGCATCTCGACCACAGCATTGATTGCCAGATAATCAACAGTTCAACTATTCATTGAATGCTTATCATACAGACGTATAATCTTAAAGGGCATTAATTGTTAACCCTTTCACATGTACAGCCTAAGGGCTATAAATACATTGTATCACCCTCATTCTAGGGGACTGGATTTTCTTGATAGAATTACATATCGAGAATTCCAAAACACTTGGCAATAACAGAAACAGTGGACGTAGGCCATTCTTATAAGGCTGAACCACTTTAAAATTCTTAGTCTCATTTACATTTATCTGTGATTAAATAATTAGAAGCAATCTATTTTTTTACATCAACAGATTAGCGCCGTCTGTGGGAAACGACTGTTGTTATCGTTTTTCACCAAGAATCATTCATCATCAATGGCAGATAATCCAGAATCCAGCAATCGAAATGCTGGGAACGTTGGGAATCCTCCAAATCCCTCTGCACCTCCAGATCTGGCAGGAATTATGACGAATCTGGCTCAAGGACAAACCGCCATGCAAGAAATAATGCGACAACTCATACAAACCCTTCATGGCGCTGCACCTGTACATTCGGGACAGCGAAGTGGTCAGAGGCAAACCTATTTACTTTCTTCACGATCCAGGCGTACTGAGTCATATCGTAATGAGGAATCTGATGATTTCTCTTATCAACCTGGGCGAACTTCGTCAATACGGGCTACAGATACTGATCAACGTATCACTCTCTCTCCAGAAAGACCCAGTGCCTTGAAAAGACTGAGCAGGGTGTCTCCTTTCAGTCGATTAGGCCCTAGGAGGAATAGGAGTCCACCTAAGACCATGTCGAGGAGTTTCCTACAACCATCAGATCTAAGAGAAGGATCAGCACAATCACGACCAGTTGCTCATCAAGATAGATCTCAAGAGGCCACTTCAGAACAATCAATTGCTCGAACTAATAGGCCCGAGGAAGGAAAGGATGCGTGGAAAGGGTCCATTCAGCGGTTGGAGGATAGATTGGGAGAAATGGCTAAGGCGAAGAATCCCCTACAACGAACTTTTGCTCAAGGGACACCTTTTGTCCAGGCCATTGTGGATTTTCCTACACCGTCAAAGTTTAAAGCCCCTGTGGTGACCCCCAAATACGATGGAAAGACAGATCATGTCCTTCACATAGAGCAATATCAAGCTGCTGCCGACATCTATGCTGTCCCCGACGAGATGAGATGCAGAGCATTCTCAGGAATTCTTACTGGATCTGCCCAGATATGGTACAACAATCTTCCTCGGGGTAAGATTTCAACTTTCCTTCAACTGGCCGAGTTATTCATCGGCAATTTCTGTTTTGGAGCAAAGCCAGTAAAACGAGTAGCACACTTGTTAAGTGTTAGACAAAAATCTGTTGAGAGTACTAGAGATTACATAACTCGTTTCAATAACGAGAAGCTGGAAGTCATAGATTATGAAGAAAAGACAGAAATCACCACCTTGATGGGTGGGTTGTTTCCTAACAAGTTGTATTACACTTTGGCGAAAGATCCACCTACAACTATGTCAGAGTTGATGGCAAAAGCGGCCAAAATCATGAATGTCGAGGACGCTATGGCTGCGAAGAAGAATATGGATAAGGAAACCAAGGTGGAAATCGACAAATCTAAGAAGAAAGAGCATAAGGGCAATGGCGGTGACAAGCATTCCAAAAATAATAAGTCGTCATGGGAAGTCCTGAAGAAATTCGATAATTATACTCCTTTGAAAATGGGTATTAATCATGTCTTGGAAGAAATCAAGAATAACGAGGAAGTAAGGTGGCCAAAGAAACTGAGGTTGGACCCTGACAAAAGAAATAGAGATAAATATTGCGAGTTTCATAAGGATCATGGTCATATGACTAAAAATTGCATAGCCCTCCAGAACGAGATTGAAACGCTCATTAGACGGGGAAAGTTGTCAAAGTATGTTGATCGTAGAAGTGAAAGAGGAAATGAAGACCGAGCAAGATAGAGATCTAGATCTCCTCGTCGGACAGAAGAAAACAGGAAAAGAGATCATGAAGATGATACAGAGGATGACCCCGATCTTCCCAAAAGGCCAAGGCAACCAGAACGCGAGGTATTTTCAATACGTTTTGGAACATTTGATTGTAATGTTATTACAGGCGGAGATGCAGGAGGAGGAGATCTTACTGCAGAAAGAAAAGCTTACCTCGGTGAGGCTCAGGCTTGCTCATACATTCAACGGATAAATTTGGCTGAGGAGGATCGCCCGAGGAAGGTAAACAAAGAGAAGCTAGTCATTGGTTTTTCAAAAAACGGCATTGCAGGTGTTCTTTACCCTCACGACGACCCTTTGGTGATCAAAATGAGGATGAAAGAAGTAATGATTTCAAGGGTTCTAGTAGATAATGGTAGTTCGGCAGACATCATGTTCTACTCATGCTTTGACAGTTAAAATTTAAAATTATCTCAATTGGAGCCTTATCACAGACCTCTCCTGGGTTTTGCTGGCGAGAAAGTTTTTCCACTTGGGACGATCAAGTTGGATATATTCATTGGAACTTGGCCTGCTTGTCCAACAGAAAGGATACGCTTCTTTGTGATGGATAAGAATGTGCAATCAGCTTACAACATCATCATGGGAAGAGTTGGTTTGAAGAAGTTCGAAGCAGTTCCATCTACAGTACATCAGTGCTTAAAATTCCCAATAATTTTTGGAGTAGGAGTTGTGAAAGGTGATCAAAAAGTAGCTCGGGAATGCTATTATTCATCTGCCGAGCAAGAGGAGCTTGAAGAGTCAAGAAAAAAGACTACTACCTACCAGGTGGATGAAGGTACAGAAATTGAAACACTGGATCCTAGAGATGAATCCCAACTTGTAAAAGGACAGGTGGTGGAATCTACAAAAAATGTTATTCTGGACGATGAACACCCTGAACGAACAACTCAAATAGGTTCATCGTTGGATGCTTCAATAAAACAGGAGTTGATAACTTTCTTGAGAAACAGAAAGAAAACTTTTGCATGGAGTCATGAAGACATGCCAGGAATAGATCCAAACTTCTTATGTCATGAGCTCAATGTGAATAAGGAGATCAAGCCTGGAAAGCAGAGAAGAAGAGTATTTAGTCCCGAGAAGAATCAAGCCATACAAGAGGAGGTCGAGAAGCTCCAGAAATCCCAATTCATTGAAGATGTGAAATATCCAGACTGGTTAGCAAATGTGGTGATGGTAAAAAAGAAAAACAATAAATGGAGAATGTGTGTTGATTTCACCGATCTCAACAAGGCATGCCCAAAGGATCACTTTCCATTGCCCAGGATTGATCAACTAGTGGATGATACCTCGGGACACGAGCTGCTCAGCTTCATGGATGCTTACTCTGGCTACAACCAGATCAAAATGAAACCTGAAGACAGGTAAAGTACTTCTTTTATTACCCCTAGGGGAACTTATTGTTATAATGTTATGCCTTTTGGTTTGAAAAATACAGGAGCGACATACCAGCGGCTGATGAACAAGGTTTTTGCCGAACAAATCAGTTGCAATATGGAAGTCTATGTCGATGATATGCTGACAAAGAGCAAGAAAGCTACTGATCATCTAGTTGACTTAGGTCAGACCTTTGATCAACTGGATAAATACCAAATGAAGCTCAACCCGACGAAGTGCACCTTTGGAGTACGAGAAGGAATGTTCCCCGGGTACATTGTCAACCAGCGAGGCATTGAGGCGAATCCAGAAAAGATCAAAGCTCTTTTAGGGTTGCGATCTCCAACGACTAAGAAAGAGGTGCAGAGTCTTACAGGACGAGTTGCAGCGCTCAACAGATTTGTATCCCGAGCAACTGATAGATGCCTCCCATTCTTCAAAACACTTCGGAAAACTTTTGAGTGGAATGATGAATGTGAAAAAGCCTTTCAAGACTTGAAGAAATATTTGGGAGCACCTCCACTGTTGTCCAGACCAGTAATGGGAGAAAAGTTGTACTTGTACCTGGCAGTATCAGAGAATGCAGTCAGCTCGGCATTGATCAGAATGGAGAATGGAGTCCAGAAGCCAATTTATTACACAAGTAAGGCTTTTCGAGGTGCAGAGATCAGGTACCCAAAGCTGGAAAAATTGGCATTGGCATTAATTGAGGCAAGTAGAAGAATGAGGCCATATTTCCAGGCCCATACCATCGTCGTGTATACCGACATGCCCTTGAGACAAGCCCTTCATAAGCCAGAAAAATTAGGGAGACTGATGTACTGGGCAATAGAGCTCGGTGAATATGATATTGTGTATGAACCCAGATCATCATTAAAAGGGCAAGATGTAACAGATTTTATAGCAGAGTTTACATATCCTGATACCCCTGAGGAACAAAAGTTGTTCGCTGATCAACCTGTGGATGTTACAGGATCAAAACACACAAGCTCAGACCAACTCCGGTTGGTAAAAGGGCGAGTGGATGTTAAAGAATCAACATACATAAGCTCAGACCAACTCCGGTTGGTAAAAGGGCTTGTGGATGTAGAAGGATCATCAAATTCGAACTCAGACCAACTCCGGTTGGTAAAAGGGCGAGAAGAGATGGTCGACGAAGAGCGAGAAATACCAGGGGAGGATGAAAGGAAACAGCAAATATTTCACCGAGGAACTTTGTCAGATAAGAAATTTGAAGATGAGTTACCTACATGGAGATTATATGTAGATGGGTCATCTTGCACAACAGGTTGTGGAGCAGGGATTATTTTGAACACCCTAGACGAGATCGACATGGAATATGCCTTGCGATTCCAATTCAAAGCCTCCAATAATGAGGCTGAGTATGAGGCCATGATAGCAGGTCTTAATTTAGCAAAGATTATGGAAGCGCAACAATTGATGGTATTCAGTGATTCTCAATTAATTGTGAATCAGATGATGGGAACATATGCAGTTAAAGGAGAATTAATGGTCGAGTATCATGCAAAGGTGATGGAGTTGTTGGCAGAATTTGATGCCATTCAGTTGATCAGAATACCAAGAATGAAGAATGCACGAGCAGACGCATTGGCCCGACTAGCATCAGCTACTCGTACCGAGCTTCGAAGAACGATACCAATTGAAGTATTAGAAAGTCGGAGCATAGATGAAGACCTGACGATGAATATTATTACCCTTGATTTAGGACCATCTTGGATGGATCCCATCAGGGCATATATTGAGGAGGGAGAATTACCGGAGGATAATCTCGCTGCCAAGAAATTGAAGTATAAAGTTGCTCGGTATGTACTAACTAATGGTGTTTTGTATAGACGAGGAATTATGGTAGGTTTGCAAAGATGTGTACATCCCTCCGAAGTGAAAGAATTGATTGAAGAGATCCATGAAGGGTCCTGTGGAGCCCATATAGCAGGTCGGACACTTTTGCAAAGGGTGATGACGCAGGGATACTACTGGCCAACGATGAGGGCTGATTGTATAGCCTATGCTAAGAGATGTGATAAATGCCAACGTTTTTCCTCCATCCGACGAACTCCACAAGAATTGTTGACACCCATAACTTCCCCTTGGCCATTTGCCATGTGGGGAATTGATTTGGTTGGACCACTGCCGATGACCCGAGGAAGATTCAAGTATCTCGTTATCGCAGTGGATTACTTTACTAAGTGGGTAGAAGCTGAGCCACTTATTGATATAACGTACGAGAAGGTGTACCAATTCATTTGGAAGAACATCATCTGTCGATATGGTCTCCCTCATGCCTTCATCACAGACCATGGAACACAATTTGATAACGAGGAGTTTGCCGCTTATTGTCATCAGTCAAACATTTTGAAGGTTCATTCAGCACCAGGCCATCCTCAAAGCAATGGACAGACTGAAGTGATGAACAGAACATTACTAAATGGTTTGAAGAAGAGGCTAAGTGAGGCTAAAGCTAATTGGATTAATGAGATACAGTCAGTATTGTGGGCTTACCGAACAACTCCCCGAGCAGCAACTGGAGAATCACCATATATGCTGGCGTTTGGAAGTGAGGCTGTAATACCTACCGAGTTGGGTCTTCCAACACACAGAGTGCTGAATTTCAATTCCCCAGTCAGTGACTTAATGAGGAGATTAGATTTGGACACGCTCGAGGAGGTTAGAGAAGAGGCAGCCATTAGAAATGCTGCTTACCAACAACGAACAGCTCTGTTCTACAACAAGAGGGTGAAGAAATGCGACTTAAAAGAAGGAGATTATGTGCTAAAGAAGGTCATTCAGAAGCAAAATAAGTTGGAAGCAAACTGGCATGGACCTTACCGAGTTACAGAAGTTGTTCGACCAGGAACTTACCGAATAGCGACTCTAGAAGGAGAGGAATTTAAGAATGCATGGAATGCTGAACACCTACGCAAGTATTATCAGTGATGTAAAATGTAAAGCAGTTCCATCAATATGAATAAAACGATGATATTTCGCCATCTTCTCACCTTTTATTGAAAGTTTTTCGGGGAATACTAGTGTTACACACTACAAACTATGATAGTTCAAGCTCAGACCAACTCCGGTTGGTAAAAGCGCGAGGACACGATAGTTCAAGCTCAGACCAACTCCGGTTGGTAAAAGGGCGAGAACAAACATACTCCTTTGGTTAGGAGGCGTACACTAGCTCAGATCAACTCCGGTTGGTAAAAGGGCGAGTGGACATGATAGTTCGAACTCAGATCAACTCCGGTTGGTAAAAGAGCGAGAACACGATATTCCTAAAAATATCAACTTCGGTTGGTTAGGAAACCATACTCCTTTGGTTAGGAGGCTGACACTGGCTCAGACCAATTTTGGTAAAAGGGCAAGTGAACGTGATAGTTCGAACTCAGACCAACTCCGGTTGGTAAAAGGGAGAGAACAACATTCCTAAAAATGCCAACGTGTTTGGCTAGGAAACAAGATATGCTCTCAAATGCCAACGTATGTTGGTCGGGAGGTAAGATTATTATAGAAAATACAAAAGTTCCTCAAAGAAAAAAAAATATATTCCAAACTGAACCAAGTATGGTTGGTCGAGGATAAAAATCCACTAACTATAGTTGGTCGACGAGGAGAAAATATTCTAAATTGTACCAAGTATGGCTGGTCGGGGATAAAAACCCACTAACTGTAGTTGGTCGACAAGAACAATTAAACAACCTTGGTTGGTTGAAAAAAAATTCAACATTTTTATACTCATTACTTTATTACACTGTTCTAAAAAACCCGCCTAGGCTCCGCCTAGGCTTGAGGCTTGGGAGAAACGCCCCGCCTTAAAATTTTGACACCTTATGCTTGGTAAAACCCTTAAGGCGTACTTTTTTTCTAAAAACAACAATGCTTTAGTGAAACGATATTGCCTTTTAAAGATTTTTTTACAAAACGGACCATTATCTCATTCGAAATAATCAAATAGTATTTTTATTTGCAAATATTCAGACATATTTTTATGATATGTATAATTTTAGTATTTTAATAGCCTTGTTATGGTTAAAAAATATTAAAATATATTAAAAAGGCCTAAACGCCTTTTTACGCCTAGGCTTCTAAGGCTTAAGGCTTGGCCTCCACGCCTCGATCACGCCTCGCGTTTTTTAGAACCTTGCTTTATTATTAAGTGATCAAGCAACATTACTAATACTTGTAACTTTTTTATTACTAAGTTGGTCGATGAACCACACAATATTGTTATGCAAGCACAAATATAAAGTGTTTGACAAGTACAAGACAATAGCAATACAAATTTGCAAACAAAAATGAAATTCTTTCATTAATATTACACAAATTTATTACATTGATATTAAATTGTGTACTAATTATTACATTAGAATTTCCTATTCTACTGGTTTTTTCCCTTCTGCTTTTGAAATAGGCTCCTCGCCAGCAGGAGGATCTTCCAGGCAAAGGGGAGAATTAATGAAGTTAATATCTCGAAGCATTCTGACGTTCATTATTGAAGGTGTGTTCAATAGATGCTCGGGACGAGATACCTCGATCTGAGAATGAAGATTGTAGTTACCGAGGTATTTTGCAATTAAGCTCCGAGGAATGGCACGAGCTGGGATCCATTCCATGTCCAAATTATATGGTGGCACAGGCAGGTCAAGAACCCCAGGATCATAATAGTCCCACAGGTAGTGTCCCTGTTCTAGCTTCAGCACGCCCAAGGCATTCAGCCAACCTTGCTTGTAGCCCTCGTTATTGGCATTCGGGATACGATCATCTAAATGGAATAGTGCTTCGTTGTATCCAACCATCCAGAACTCCCTGGGCTGTTTGTGAAATTGAAATGTTAACCTTTCAAGCTTCTCGTGAAGACTCTGGATGAAAAGTTAATTAGTCTCCAACACTGATTTATTTGAAGAGAGTTATTTTTCCAGTTCTCTAACTTTCTTAGACAGTTCAGACAAAGCTTGGTTCTTAACCATTAATTGGAATGCTTGGTTTTCCAATGCTGATTGAGTACGAGCTTCTTTAACAGTACGACGAAGACCTCTTGGTCTTCCCCGAGCAGGTTGAGTACTTTGTTCCTCGTCAACATTCTGAGCAACTCTTCCTCGTCCACGAGAACCTCTTCCTCGTCCCCGAATAGCAGTAGAAGGCCCAGCTCTTCTCAAAGTCTCTAACTCTTCTCGTAACTTGGCATTTTCCACTTCTAAAAATGAGAATCCTTCATCGGTGACCGGTACCAAGGCAGTGGAAGATGAAGCTGCAGACTTATACTGTGCTAGCTCTTTCTGCAAATTGTTATTCTCTTGCTCCAGCAGCTCTGCAATCTGTCTACATGCTTCAACTTCACCCTTTAGGGTTCTCTCCCTGACATCGTATCCAGCAAGGAGCTTTTCGTGGCCCTTCTCGGCAGAAAGTTACTGATATCTCTTCTCATATCCTTCATGTAACAGGGCGGTTGATTCCTTATACTGATTTTAAAGGTCTTCTAAGGTACATTGAAGATCCTCGATCATTTCGTCGTAAGCCACATTATTGGCCACAGCTCGGTCAAGTAAGCCCTTCAGATACTGATAAGCTTCGACTGCTTGTTCTGAAGCATCATGCCCAAGGATGTCGGCAACTTCTGATGCACTTAATTCTGTGTGACCAGCTTTATAATATTCATGACATTGCTGCATCAGCTTTGTATCATTAGCAGATAGCATATCCATCCTGGCCAGAAACTAGCAGAGAAAGAAAAAGTAATCATCAAAAAGAAGATCAAGACAGAGTACAGATAGAAAAGAGACAATCATATGGAAGAAAAGAACTCAAATTTTATTAGATCATAATGCAAAGTTACAAAGATCTTGGTTACACTTGAAAAAGAAGAAAAATAGAAATAGAATACCGAACAACTTCACACATTTTCCTTGTCTCCCAAGACTTTCTCGGGAGGCTGGGACGAGGAGCTCGGTTGCTCGGTTGGAACAATGAGTTGGTCGGCTAAAGCTGGAACTTGTTCAGGAGGAGCAGGCAGAGATGAAAGCTCCTCGTCGGCAGGCTGAGTAAGGATTGGATCACCCACTGCCATTAAAAATTCTTCGGAGGCAGCTTCGTCCTCCTATTCATCTTCAATAACTGGGGGAGGACCAGGGAGATGCTGTTGAAATAGCTCTGAATCCTCATTAACCTTCAATTCTTGCAGGGCAGCCACCCAACCATCTTGGAAGTATTTCAAACTCCCATACTGCACCTGAGTCATCATTGCAGCTACCCCCTGTCCCATCCTTTGTCCCAACCTGTGCGGAAAGATTTTTTCACCACCACTTTTCTTTTCATTTTCTCCGAGGAGAGCTTCTCGGAAAGAAGATCCTCGGTGGCCTTCAACTTAGCTTCCATCTCTTCCTTCTGGCGGTTCACTTCTCGCAGAAGGGACAATTCTTCTTCTGCCATTTTCATCTTGGCTTCAAGCTCCCCAAAGCTCTTGAGCTTCTCATCATACTTCTCTTTCTCTCCCTCCAAATCTTTCACTTTATTTTCCAGCTTCACCTTTTCTGCCTCAACTGCAGCCAATTTCTTCTCCCATTCAGCCCTATCCTCGTCATACTTTTTACGGGAATCCTTCAAAGATTTGGTTAACCCCAACAAAGCATCCTCCACTCCAAATGAGGAACTAGAAGCCTTGATTGCTTCATCCTTCTTTACAATGGTGTTTTAAACAACTCACCAGCTGAAAAAAAAAAGATAATGATAAGTCATCACAGAGATACATGTATTGATGGAAAGAAAGAAAATTCAGAATGAGAAACTTACTGAAGCAAGGTGACGAGTAGCCAAAGATTTAAGCACATCCCTAGACATACTCTCCTCAATTCCTTGAACCTCAGGAATGGTCCAAGTCTTTACCGAGCTCATTGCAGAGCTCGGGGGAATAATAGTTGGAACACCAGCTCCACTGACTTGGAGTTGGGGAATGGTTTCAGACAAATTGACCGAGGAGGATTTCTTCAGTCTCCTCGGTGGCATTTCAACAGTTTCAACCAAAGAAGAGCTTTTGGTTGGGGAGATGGTGATCACTTCTGCAAGTGCATCCTTCTTGCTCGGAGCCACTGGGGACTTCTCGGCAGACTTCTAAGGAGCAACAGAAGGAGCAGCATCTACTTTCTTTGTTCCCTTTGGGACATCAGTCTTGTTTCTCTTCCCATCTCCAGCAGATGTAGTCTCCTCAAAGAGAGCAGGAACCCTTCTTTTGCCCATCCTCTGACTCAAAGGAATATGAGAGTCTGATGAAGAATCCTCAGGAGCTGGTGCTGGCTCACCAGTGCTGATTACAGGGAGAGCAGTAAAAGAGGTTGTATAACTCCTATACTGCAATAAATATGAAGCAGACCTGATGTGCTCGTCTGTAACTTTTTGATGCAAACTCCAGATATGTTTCAAATGCTTAATATTTACTTCTGATTCTTTTGGAGTTTTTCTTTTGCTGTCAACTGCAAACAAATACATAGTGAAATATCGGTCACACATTTATTTAAACATAATGAAATCATAATTTCAGAAATAAAATAAAATGAAAATAACCTATCCCATTGCCATATGGAGGGCATCTGGGACCTTGATATACTTTATCTCCAATCAAAGGGGCATGTTGCCAATTTTTTATAATTACCCCATGTTCAAAATAATCCCTATTTGCATCAGGGAGGTTGACTACTAAGGCCCTATTCAAAAATCTAGTTTTTAAATAAAAAACATTGTCTAGAACAGCCCATCTATAACAATACATAATCTCAGGAATCCCTATGCGGGTTCCATGAGTTTGATTTAACCTATACACTCCATTAACTATTCTCCATGTGTTGGGGGCTATTTTTGCAGGGACAACATCGAAATACTGACAGAACTCTAAGCATAAAGGATTTGGTGGAAAAGAAAATCCACATTCAGCAATAAAGAGGCTGGGGAACCAGTGTCCCTCAGCCAAACGAAAATAATCTAAAGGCTCAGAAAGATTCTCCAGAGTTACCCAAGATGGAATAAAAAAATCAGAACGGAATTTCTCAAGAGATTCAATAACATAAACCATGGTGAATAAAAGAAATGAAGAAGAAGGAAGAAGATCTTACAGGAAAAAGGAGATCTGTTGACAACAAACGAAGAAAGGGATGAACATACAAGAGAGAGAAAGACTATAGAAAACTCGAAAGCAGAAATTGGAAAAGGTAGAAGACGATGGGATTGCCTATGAAGCTTAAATACTTTACCTTGGGAAACGGCGAAAGAAATGATTACAAAAATAAACTATTACGCTACCGGCGGCTAAAAGGACAAAAAGTGCACGAAGATCGAAGCGCTTATAAAAATTCAAAAAGGCGGATTCTGCGAATTTGGAAGACATTCGAACACGGAGAAAATGCTCCTAAAAACCAGGAAGGTCATTTAATATTGCCATATACCGAGAAAGAATGTTCCATACTCCTCAAATTTCGAAATATGAAACATTGGGGGCTTCTGTTGATACCAAAATTAATATGCTGATATAGACGAATCATAAGAAGACACGTGTCGATCTACATGGCACAATAACAACGAGGAAGTCTATTTCCCCGACCAAGTCATACTCACTCCGAGGAACTCCAACACTCCGAGGAACTTCAATACTCCGAGGAACCCCTGAATGACGAGCAACTAAGGCGGTCTGAGATGCATCTCGACTACAGCATTGATTGCCAAAGCTGCATCTCGACCACAACATTGATTGCCAGATAATCAACAGTTCAACTATTCATTGAATGCTTATCATATAGACGTATAGTCTTAAAGGGCATTAATTGTTTACCCTTTCACATGTACAGCCTAAGGGCTATAAATACATTGTATCACCCTCATTCTAGGGGACCGGATTTTCTTGATAGAATTACATATCGAGAATTCCAAAACACTTGGCAATAACAGAAACAGTGGACGTAGGCCATTCTTATAAGGCTGAACCACTTTAAAATTCTTAGTCTCATTTATTTTTATCTGTGATTAAATAATTAGAAGTAATCTAATTTTTTACATCAAAAAATATATTGATTTTGATGATTCAAAACAAACTTTTAAGTGACTATGTAAATATTTCTTAATATGTCGCGTAAATATCTGTTTTCATATACAATGTAACTTTATTTTATAAATATATTCAAAATAATTTTTTATTTATACATATACATATTTTATATATATATCTATATAATAAGGAGTAAAAGTTTTGACACTATTCAATAAGATGACAACTTAATCAGAGGTTGGGATTGAGCCAACAAGACCCGAAATGAATGGTTGAGATTGAGATTGAGATTGATTTATTGTATTTTACTTTTTTGCCCCTTTATTTTTAGTTCCCCCCTCTTTTACCTCATCACAAATTGGTTTCATGTCTTATATTAATTAAAAATCAAGGTTAAATGAGTAATTTCCTTTTCTCTACCAAAAAGTAGACACTTTCTGTACTCGACTGTTCTCACTTTTACCTCTTTTACATCACCCGTCTTTCTCTCTCTCCATTTTCCAGTTCATTTTTTCTCGACAGTTCTCACTCTCCCTTTCATCACTAGCTCTCGCAACATTAACCAAGAGGTAAATCTATGATCTGTCTTCTCTGTACTCTCTCCTCTATTCATTTTGTTCAGGATTTGTTTGGTTAGTTTTGGACAAATATCTACCACTACGGAATAGTGATTTGTGAAGTTTGTGTAACTTTGAATCTATTTAGTCTAAAGTTATGGAATGAATTTCATGTTTTTCTAAAGTTTGCATGATTTATAGATTTTAGTTCATGACGATGAGAATTTTAATTATTGTTCATAATAAACTGATGGCTCATTTGGCATTTAGGGCGCTCATTTGAATTTTAGTTATCTAATATGGTGTTTGTATTATATTTTGCAGGTTTTAGGTTTTGCAAGGTACACTCTCACCTCTTATCTCCTCCTCCTCTCTCTCTCTCATAGCATTTAGGGTTTTTTTTGTTCAAAAGCATAAGAAAAGCATTAATGTTGAAAATAATTTGGGGCTTTGATTTTATGTATTATTTGAGCTTTGATTCTATGTATTATTTGAGCTTTGATTCTTTCCTCCGAGTGAGATATTTTGAAAAAAAATGTAACATTATGCTATTGTATTAGTTTGATGAGGGTTTTGCTTCATTTTTGTTAATTATGTATGTGTGTTAATTTGTTGATAGATTTCGTTTGCAGACTATTTGGTTGATAAAAGCCTACCATTTCTCTTGAACATCAAAGGTATATTTTTGCTTTTACACATAATCTATTACCTAATTTTTTTTATCTTTTAGTTTTCAACGGGGAGATGCTGTAAATATTTAATTAATCTTATTTTTGTTTTTATTACTTAGGCACGAACATGTTTCTTACACAATTTTTAAGAATTCCAGAATGGTGTTATTATAGTAATATATATTGGAGCTCTCTACAACTAGAGAATGCCTTCTGAAGTGTATGTTGTATACATAGTGCAGAGAAGGTGTTTTATCAAATGTCCAAGAGGCTATGCCATTTCATGGGTGCACTTGAATGGTAGTAACACACGCAAGCATCCATTACTAAATTTTAGTAACTACTTATATTGCTACAAAATCATATTCATGCTTTTTTGCATTTTAGTTTGTTTTATATTGATGATAAAAGGTATACTCATTTTTATGTCGATGGTATATATTCTTTGAATCATAATTGTTATATTTATTTTTATAAATCCATTGTTAATTTGGTGTAAATCAGATGCATTATTAGATACGTGAACATTTTGTGCATCAAATGGAGCATTTTGAACAGAGCATACGTGAATAGATGCATTTTGTGATTATTTGTGATAATAGATACCTGAACAGAGTATACATGAACATATGCATTTTGTGATTTTTGTAGGATTTTCCAAATATCATAGTTGATGTATGAGTTTAAGTTTCAATATGCAAGTCGGTACATGATATCGACTATGACTATATTGGTTTTTAAGCACTTTGTTTGATATGGTCAAAGCCCCTCATCCTGGTACCCATGTGACCGCAACCAACCTTTCCTCCAACCTTTTCTCCCCACTGTGGACATGTACAAATTTGGGGTTTCCCCCCATTTTGGGTGATTTCGACTTATGTAAGTTCTTTTGATTTAGGTATCAATTGGAGTTTTTTTTTGTTTATTTACTTCTGTAGATGTGAATCGAAGATGTATCCCTCATTTTATTGTTCTTTCGGTTTAGGTTTTGTAGATCTAAATTGAGGGTCTCAATGTTTAGGTTTTTGGTTTGTTCTAAATTAGGTATTACCTCTATTTATTTTATTTCTATGTTTAATCTCATTAAACTCTTTTAGGGGTTTTAGTAATGGTTAAATCATCAACTTTTTTAAGGTTTTGGGTTCATCATCCATGTGTATTTTTATGCAGAGTTTATCTTGGAGAATGATTTACATAATATTAGTTCAAATCAGGTATATTATTTTTATTTTTAGGTATTTTGGTACTGGATGTAGAGTTGGTTTATTTACTATAAAGCAAGTATACAAGTCAAGCATTATGATTTCATACTAGAGGTTGGTTTTAAAAACAAAGAAAATAAATATATGTGTGCGTGTGCATACGCGTGTGCATATTCCGGCTATAGTTAAAGCTTTGGTATTTCTTATTACTATGGAGATTTCAGTCCCCTGTTTTAGTGATTCTTCTTTTGAACGTAGTAATTTCATAAGGTGGTACTAATTTGATTTATTGGTAATAACCCGAGCCTATTTTTTATTATACTTCTATAAATGATTCTGAAAGTAATTTATTTGCGGGTAATGATTGGGAATTGTTTTTGGAGATACTAATTTATCCATGTACTTGAGTTATTGTTAACGCATGTAACTGGTTTCCCCTGATTTTTTTAACACATTGCCTATGAAATTCATCAATTATTTTAACGCATGTAACCTTTATTGTGAAGTATATATTTCTATGTTTTGTGATTTCTATGACTTCTATGTTTTGTGAAGCACCATGTCCAATAAAGGTGCAACCAAACCAACTATGCAGCAGTCCAATGAAGGTGCAACCAAACCAACTATACAGCAGTACTTTATCAAAATGCCATAAAGATAATATCAGTAATGTTTACAATCTACCACATTGTGAATAGCAATTGTCCGTCAGATTGATCCAACTCAAAAACTATGAATTTTGATGTGTTCCTTCTTCACAATCCCAGCTTGAACAAGAATGGTAGACACGTTCATTCTCTGATCACCTTGAAGTTGGATAACCTGGCCTAATTCAGGGTCCTGGACAACAGTACCATTGCAACTAAAATGCACCACATTAGCCACTTTGAGGTATTTTTTTGTTTCATTAATTTTTGGTTTGTTTTCTTTATGTAGGCACCGGGATGTTTCGAAATGGATCAAGAAGAATGTCAAGTTTTATTTTCATCTCATTTTTTCCACGGTTAGATTTCATCTCTTTTTTATACTACCAAGTAGCCGCATATAACTTTTGTTATGGGTCGATTATTTTTTGGTTTTTTGGCTCATTTATTTGGGAAGTATTTCCTTTGGTTTTGGTTAATTGGTTTTTTGAAGTGGAATTTTACGGTTGAGATGCTTGGAGTGTTCCAATTAAGTGATTTTTTTTATCAAGTGTGAATGTAATGATTTCTTTTGAATTTTGATGTATTTCTATTCATTCTGTTAAATTTTTTTTGGCATCCTCAAATCCAGGAGTTGTTTTAGGGATGCAATTAATGAGTTTTGTAAGTGTTACTGATTGAATACACACAATTGGATGCCACAAATGAGTTTTTTAAGAATCTTTTTATTTTTCCAAATTGATTTGATCCAACTATAAACTCTATAACCCTTTTTCAAATCGCTTGACTGCAAATGCCACCATTGACACCAGTGACAGCACCATTGCATGGGATTTTGTCTTCAGTTTCGGATACCACTAACGACACGGATGATACAGCAACCATATGGATTCATAAAGACCTGCTGAGTTATATTTTCACCATGTTGAATTTAAAAAACTGTGTTGATTCTTGATATGTTGTGGTATATTTTTATACTTTTATATCCATATAATACTATAAAAATTGAACATCATCTGTTCAAATTGAAATGTTATTTTTTGTTTGTATTACAATTCTTTATATTGTGTTATTTGGTGGTGATACTGAACATTTATCCCTTCTGTAGGATAGCATGATTATATATTTGTTAGTGCATTTGTCCTTTTTGTAGCAAGTGTTGTGATGAAAGCTTTGAAGGAGTCGGATAATAGATCTGAAATGGAAGTCATATTGAGTGCTATGGCTTATTTAAATGATGAGCTCACATGGTTCAAGAAAGAAGCTTCCTGGTTTAGTGTTCCGCTGACTAGCGTTGTTCCTCAGAAGACAAATCTTGATTACTGCAGATTTTTGGAAAGCCTAATGAGCCCAAAAGTGGAATATACTATTATGATGATAGCATTTTGGGCCTTTGAAGACATCTTTTATGCAGATGTCTCTAAAACTCCAAAAAATAGCTAAATCATCTCCTACAGAGAGCAACCGATGAAGTGGTCTCTAAGGACGAGGTAATGCTGCCTAACTACTATTATTGTTTAAGAACATATACACTTGAAGTTGGTGATTTGGGTAGCTTTTTAGATTTTCTGATTTGTGTTTTAATTGATATAAATGCTACCAACATTTCTTCCAATACAAGTACTCAGGTTGGGAAAAATAATCATACTAAGTGTACCATGAGGTTTGTTATCTTTGTCAAAATCCAGACTCTACTTTTTTTCCCGAGACCAACCTATTTTATTGGGGAATTTGGGGATATGGACCGGTTTAATCGGTCACTAAATATTGGGGACCCCGAGACCAACCTCTTTCATCGGTTACCAAAAATTGGGGACCGAGACCGACATGTCAATTATGATGTTGATGCCGCTGCGGTACTGGAACAACACAATAGCTGCTGTTACTGCATCAACACAACACAGCAGCTACTGATATGCAAATGGGCTTGCTTATTATATAGAAATATAGCTGGACACACATTCTCTATAGTCCAAATTTCTCTATAATGTTGATTAATTATTAATTTACGACTTTGCCTACAAATGGCCTTGCTTATTATATAGTAATAATCATGGAACAAAATAAGTTTTCTGATATATTTCATTGTTCCGATTTCTGTTCCAAGAATTGTGTTTCGATGGTGAAGATCTGTTGCATTGGAGCTGGATATGTTGGGGGTCCCACTACGGAAATTATTGCCCTACAATACCCCCCAATCGAAGTAGTCATTGTTGATATCTCTGTTCCTCGGATCACGGGCTGGAATAGTGAGCATCTCCCCATATACGAGCCCGGTATCGAAGAAGTGGTGAAGCAATGTAGAGGAAAAAACCTCTTCTTCAGAAGCCGACATAATCTTTATTTTCGTTAACACAGCAGCAAGGGGATTAAGTATCAATTTCTTTCGAACCCAGAATTTTAAGCTGAGGGGACTGTGATTAAAGACCTATTTAACCACGACTGCGTTCTCATCGGTGGGAGGGAGACCCCTGATGGGCGAAGGGCCATTCAGGCCCTGAAGGATGTCTATGCTCATTGGGTACCTGAAGATAGAAACATCAGCACCAATCTGTGGTCAGCAGAGCTGTCTAAGCTGGCTGCCAATGCCTTTTTTGCTCAAAGGATCTCATCAGTAAAAAAAATTAGCCTCCTGATTATTGTTTGCAAGTTATAGGTGCAATTTGTATGTGGCCAAGTTAGAGAAATGTTGTGTTAACATTCTGTTTTGGGTTCTAACATGTTTTGGGCTCTAACATTGTGAGAAGTTTTGGGTTCAGGTATACCATCATGGTTGTCAATCATTTTTGCAGGTTCTTTTTTGATTCTTTAAAAGTTATATAGGTAGAATTTGTGGGATTTAATCATGATAATTTAGTTGTACATATCATTTTTTGTTATATATTCATGACCACTTAAATTGGTATGGTTTGCTTGGTGAGTTTGATTCTTCTTATTTTTTGTGATTGGAATTATGTTACAAATTTGTAAGCTTAACATGTTTAATTTGTTTTTTTATTAGTCGACGAAGTTTTTCGGATTTTTTGTTGTTAAAAAACTACATTGGCATGTTTATTTTTATATTACACTTTGTTTCGTTGGGGAATTAAATTTTCGCCGTTTTGCAATTATGTATGTTCGAAATATTCGTCGTTTTACAAGTACATACTTTGGAAATTTTGCCGTGCCTTCAGGCACGGGCATTCCGCTAGTATATATATATATATATATATATATATAGAGAGAGAGAGAGAGAGAGAGAGAGGAAGGCTCACCTACATCATGCACCATACATCACACCTAATTCTAGGCCCTAGAAAACATTTTTTTTCAAATTTTATATTTTTTTCCTTGAAATTAACCTTCTAATCAACACATATGAAAAAAATTTGGTCAAAATACAATTTGTAGTTATTTTTAAAAAATTCACAAAAAACTGCTGGCGCAGACCCTTATAAATAAAGTATTTTTAGCAGTTTTTTGTGTATTTTTAAAAAATAGTTACAAGATGTATTTTGACCTAATTTTTTGCATATGGGTTGATTAGAAGGTTAATTTCAAGGAAAAAATATAAAATTTGAAAAAAAAAAGTTTTTAGGGCCTGTAATTAAGTGTGATGCATGGATGATGTATAGATTATGATATAGGTGAGCCTTCTCCTATATATATATATATTTATTATTCACATTTTTTTAGGTTACTTTTATTTATTCATATGATGTTTTAACTCTTACTTATGTATGCTTGCAAATTTATGACAACAGCTCTTGGAAGTAAGATAAATTCTTTAGCCATTGAACAAATTTTGACATTTGTAAGATCTTATTGAAACCCGCACCTAGTCCTATCATTTCATATCAGTTTGCTATCTCTATCTATTTCTTGGACTAACACTTTTGCAGGAAACTTCTTTGGGATATCAATTTCTTGGACTAACATTTTGGATTAACATTTTCATGTTTCAATAGCTACATTTTTATTGAGAAGATAAAAATGAAGATTTGCAGATCATTTTTCAATCTACTTCATCTCAAAAAATTCAGAAGCATTTAATGATCTGAAGAAATGTTTCTAACAGATAGTTTTTAAAGACTAGTATTTAAACATTAAAGTGTTGCATTGAAGAATATGAGACTTGAAAATTTATTGAGAGCATTTGAAATTATTATTCAGCTACAACATTTAATAGAGTAATTAATTTTATATTTTGCTCAATCATTGAAGAAGAAGACTTGAGCCTACATCAATATCACTTACTGAAGTCTCGTTGGAGAAGAAGAAACTCATATTTAATTTGTGTTTTAAGGAGCTTCATTATTCAATCTTGTACTACAAATTCAGATTTATTTTGAAGATTTGTTGAAGCTTTGGTTGTAACGGTGCTCGGTCCTACCCGTAATTGGATCGCGTTATAAGCAGCGATTGGTTTCTACCCGCAAGTGGAGCATGGGGTTTGAAGCTCGGAGTTAGCTTGCAAACAGTTGTACACGGTGGTTTAATCCTACCCACAAGTGGATCAGGTTTAGTGAAGCGCAAAATAGACTGGGGCTCTAGGCGCATGGAGGTAGGCCGTGGGATTTAGTCGAACCACGTTAAATTTCGGTGTCTTTATTTTTCGTACTTTATTTTCTTTTTTATTTGTGGTTGCTTGAATTTTTATTTTCATCACTTATATTTACAAATGTATTAATTTTGAAATTTGGCAAAATTATTTTTAAGACTAAAATAATTATTTTCGAATTAATTATTTAATTTTGGAATATCACTTAATATTAAATAAGAAAATTGACTATATATTTATTAGGTGTTAAAATCTGTAAATTTAACTTGTTTAAATTTATTGGTAGTATTTAGTTGATATTATTGGTTTTAATCACTAGAGATTTATTAATCTGAAATTTGATAAAGTGTTTTGAATTAAATACTTTTTGAAATATTAATTTAACCCGAAAAGTTTGTAAAATCCCAATTCACCCCCCTCTTGGGTATTTTTCTAGGCAACAATTGGTATCAGAGCAAGTACTCTTCTTATTTTTAGATTTAACAATATTAGAGTTAAAGATCATGTCAAACTTTTCTATATTTATCGTAAATGCTACACTATATATTTTTATTATTTGCATTCTTAAATGTTTGATCTCTTAGAGTGTTGCATTATTTCATTTTGCAATAAGAAAATGGTCAAGTAGTCAACCTTGTGTTTCAAGCCTTATTTTAAAGGAAGGCCTTAATGAAAGCTTTAATGATGATGTATTAAATGAAGATATGTGCAATCCTTACCTATTTCCTCATATTGATGAATCAAGTAATGAAGATACAATGTTTGTTGCCTCGTGGCAAATGACCATGAGACTAGAGAAATTAATGAAGAGCATCTGAATTTATTATTCAACTACACAAATTGAAGAGATAAATTAATTTCATCTTATGCTAAAATATTCAAAGGCACTCATCATCAAATACTAGTGCAATAAGAAAGATTTTTAAAGAGAATCTTCTACCTCAAATTATGAAGACTTGAGCCAAAATCAGAATTATCTTGGAATTCTCATTCAAGAAGAAACTCGAATTAAATTTGTATTTTAAGAAGTTTCACTATTGATCATTATACTATAAAATTCAAATTTATTTTGAAGCTTTGTTAAAAGGTTCGGATTGTAATCCGTAACTCGGTTTAAGCTACGATATTTGGTTCGTACCCATAAGTGGGCCATAGGGTTTGAAGCTCGGAGTTAGCTTGCGAATAGATGTACGAGGTGGTTTGATCATACCCCCAAGTGGATCAAGTTTAGTAAAGCGCATAGGAGAAGGGGACTCTAGGTGTGTAGACATAGGCCGGGATTTGTTCGAACCATGTTAAATTTTGGTGTCTTTTATTTTTCGCACTTACATTTATTTATTTGCTTGTGCTTGCTTATTTTTTATATTTTCAGCACTTAAACTTGCAAATATATTAAGTCTGAAATTTAGTAAAATTAATTTAAGATTAAAATAACTATTTTCGAATTAATTAAGTAATTTCAGAATATCATTTAATATTAAATACGAAAATTCATTATATAATGGGTGTTAAAATCTGCATTTCTATCTTATTTAAATTAATTTGTGGTCATTATTTGAATCTTTATAGACTTATTAATCTAAAATTTGATTAAGTAATCTAAATTAAATATTTTTCTAAAATATTAATTTACCCTAAAAAGTTTGCAAAATCTTAATTTGGATATTATAATCATTGGAAATGAATATAATTATTAGAAAAATAGAATGAAATATTTTATTGCATCTTATGATTTTGAAATTTGGTGTGTAGACACCCCATTCTAACACCCCCTAACCTCTTCGTAGGTCCCCTAGCACCTCTCCTCATCGCTACAAACCTGAGTCATACCCCGAGTACTGACCTAGAGGCCATTAGGCACTCCCAGGCTCCATTTGACAAAAAATAAAACTCTTCAGCTCGATCGATACTGAATGAATCTTTGAAGGAGACTGAATCCCCTTTGCAACGGTCCATCCCGTGCGCGATTCTGACTTACGGTGCGGACGAATGATCCGTTTTCCCTCGATACTTGATCAGGATGTCATCGGACGCTCCCAGGCTCCGTTTGACCAAAGTCAACTCTTTATCTCGACCAAGACTGAATGAATCTTCAAAGGGCACTGAAACCCCATTCCAACAGTCCACCCCGTGCGCGATTCTGACTTACGATACGGACGAACGATCTGTTTTAATCTGAAAGGTCACCGAATGATTCCAGGCCCCGGTTGATAAAATTCAACTCCCCAAACCAAGTCAAAATCTTTGGAATGTCGAAGTACATCTCTTAACCTTTCCAATGGTCTTCCTCGTGCGCGATCCTGACTTACCATGCGGACGAACGATCCGTTTGAGTTCGATAATTCCCCGTCCAAAGGACCGACGAATGCTTCCGAGACACATTTAACCCAAAGTCAACTCTTGGACCCGAGAGCAGTCTGAAATACTTTTGAAGGTATCTGAAGTACCTTTCCAATGGTTTACCCCGTGCACCATTCGAATCAGCGATTTGTGCTCTATGACCGATTTTCCGAAGGAACCTGAAAGAGACTACCAAACGGCAGGTTCCAAACCCTGCCTATCAACAGTGTGCCTAAACACACCTGCCGATTGGCAGGACCAGGGCTATGTCGATCGAAAATGCCCTGGGACTATAAAATGGAGGGCCTAACCTTATTTCAAAAAGAGGAATATCTGAAACCTATCACTCTCAGCAAGCTCAGAAAACCCCTCTCGAAGTCAGCGTGATTTCCGCATCCAAATCCCTTTCCAACCTTCACCTTTCATCACCTTTTTCATCAAACTTGGTGAATTAAGTACCCTCAATCATCGTCCAAGCGCGAGGGTTACTCTCTAACATCCAAGATCAAGCTCAAGATCTTCAAGAAGGTCCAACTTTCTCCACTCTCTCCTTAAATTATCCTAAATTTGCATTAATTTATTTTATTACTTAGTACTTTTATTCTCTCATCTCACATATCCTAATATACTTTTTATCTAGTATTATTGCACATCTCTTATTTTCATATAAATAAAACCCAAAAAATAAGAAAAATAGGGTTTGCTCATAAATTCCAAATGGGAATGATCACACTTTTCTCACAACTAAAACACTTTTTTACACACACGCATATAAGAGAAGTCCCCGATTGGATTTATGGGATAAATCCCACCCCTCATTTTTTCATGCGAACTACGTGAACTTTGATGCCTCTATAGGCTACGTAGGCGTCTCGGGGTAAAACCCGAGACTCGAGTCCTTTTCCTACTTTTTTATTTTATTTTTCCTATATTCTTTAAACTTAACTCTCTTAGGCTCTCTCTCTATATATATTTGTTCTTAGTGGCTATTATCCCACATGCATTATCATCCCCTTATCATGATCAACGCTAGGATAATCGCGTAAATCCTATTTTTCTAATATTACTTTTAAGAACATTCCTACGGATGACTCGCTTTATCTCTTCCATGAAATAAGTCAACGATTCCGATCTCCACTACATATACACATGCACAAATATCACGGGAAAATAAAGAAAATATTAATAACCCATGAGAGACCGTAAGGGCGGAATGGGTGCCTAACACAATCCCATTTCGTAACTTAGCCTCTGGATCATTTTCGAATCATTTTTGGTTTCGTATGTATTAGTATGTCTTTGGATGCCGGCTTTCGGGACGACTCCCTTTTCTTTTGTCTATTTTGAGTAAAATAGACTGGCGACTCTATCTCTCTACATTTTTCACCTCATCATCGATATCGGCCGAAGCGCTCCCGAGAGGTATGTGCGGGACCAAGATTCTCTCGAGACGAAGGGGACACCCCCACCCCCTCTTCTTCATCTCTCCCACCGTGAGGATCGGAAGGGATGGCCACAGTGGCAACTCTGCTGGGGACTTTATTTTGAGGGCTAGACTCTATTTACATGGGTGTTATATTTGTTTATATTTTTCCCTATTTTGCGTGTTCCCCTTTACTATTCATGTGTACCTCATGCGTATGCTTCTATTCGCACGCTTGTAGAAGATTCTCCGTGTACACTTCACACCACGTGCACCTAGGATCACATATATCCACATGTTGCATTGCATCACCCATCCATACTTGGTATACCATTAGTACTCGTACTTTTCTCCCTGTTGGGAATGATCAAGAAAAATACTCTCATCATAAGATACTAATAAGATAATCATGCATGATTCACATGACATCACCAAAGAGCATTGTGATTGACCAAATTTTGTCCAGTAACTGGAAGGTCACTTCGTGATGGGCGCTGGTCCGACAGGGTGCAGTTAGCGATATGACTCTCACCTTCCATTGGCCAAGTACCTTCGACGTATATCGAACGGTTCCCCCGCATTGTTCCGCTTGACCGAAGTCATAACGGGAGGTATCTCATAGGGAACTCGTTCACGTACGCCAAGTATATCAAATTCGCTTTACGCGTACCGTCCCCACGAGGTATATAGTGAGGACTTTCACGTACACTCAGGTATATCAAATGGCTTGTCCACAAGTACCGATTGCCCTTAAAAGCAAGACGTATATCGTGGAAGCCACGCCAAAGAGGGGAACCCTTTCCGATTCACCCAACCAACTGCATACCCACATATAGGTGTCAAGCCTAGGACACACATGTTAGATTACCGTTTTCAACCCGAAACTCTGCCGAAATTCTGAGTCGGCCTGTCACCTAAATTTTTGAGCACTTTTAAAACGAGACCGTCCCGTGAGCCTGGTCACAAGTTCATCCATAGCTTTGCATATGTTACAAACCTAACTTTTCCAGTCTCGGGTCCCGTTCGGTATTTCATTTTGTATTTAGGATAATTTGATACAAGTGAAAACATAATAATAATAATCATGCTGAGACCCGTCTCCCAAAAATATTTCTCCCTTCTTTATCAAAAATCCAAAAACATTTCTCCTTCCTTTATCAAAAATCCAAAAATATTTCTCCTTCCTTTATTAAAAATCCAAAAATATTTCTCCTTCCTTTATCAAAATCAAAAAACATTTCTCCTTTCTTTATCAAAAATCCAAAAACATTTTTCCTTTCCTTATCAAAAATCTTAAAATATCTTGTTTTCCAACCTAAAAAAAATGTCCAAAAAAATTTTTCATCATTTTTTGTCAAAAATAAATCCCATTTTACGCCTTCTCAGGTCGATCGCACGCCCTTGGCCTGGCTCCTTATTGGCTTCGATCTTCAGTCAAATCACCCTGAAGCTCCATCCGTTCCCCTGCTACTTCTTTCGAGTTCGGTATCCATTTATTTTCTATGGAGAACACATATCAAGTACCAGTTACGCAGCGAGATATGACGGCAGTTTTAGCTCAGCTCGTGTCTAAGATTGACAACCTTCGGACTGAGGTCCTAGAGATGCAACGAAACCAAGTTCTTATTCCTCAAGAGCCCGAGGCCCTATTTCCTAGTGCTATGGGTCCACCCGAGCCTATATGGGTTTCTGAAGAGTATCAGCACGCTCCGCATGCTCCTCTTGCTAATGGGTCGTCGCCTGCCCAGCTTCCTATGTCGAACCTTGCCCAGCGTGGGGAGGAATTGAACAAGGATAAAGAAGATATCAAGATTCTAAATAAGAAGTTCGACCAATTCCGAATATCTAGAAATTACATGGACTACACCCACATGTCTCCTTATCCTAAGGCAAGGTTACCTGAGAAGTTCAAGATGCCAAATATTGAGAAATTTGGAGGAAGTGGGCCCCCAATTATTTATCTTCGCAGTTATGACCGTTCCATAACTCTCTTAGGGGATTCTAAAGAAGTGATGGCCCAATTGTTTCAGCAAACTTTGAAAGATAGCGCCCTCCGATAGTTTGTGTCTCTTTAGGAGTCCAGAATCTGTAGCTGGGAGGATGTGGCCCGTGAATTCTTATCGCGGTATAAATATAACGAAGAGCTTGAGGTCACCCGTCGTGACTTGGAACTACTCAAAAACAACGCTGGAGAATCAGACAGTAACTTCATAACCTGATGGAGGGAAAAGGCAACCACTATGACCAATCGGCCATCCGAGGAAGAACAAGTCAATATAGTGAAGAATAACTTCTTACCCCATGTACGAGCAACCATGGGAGGATAATACTATCCCCACTTCCGAGCCCTCGGAGAAGACGGAGTAGAAATAGAGAAAGGTCTTGCTAAAACAGAGGTTGAACTAAAGAAGGTTTCCGAACAGTTCACCCCCAGAAAATATGACAAACGTGCCAGTGCTGCAGTCTCAACCATCAACAACATCTCTCAACCAACCACCTCGTGGGCACCAGAAAATCGCCCAGTCCTAATCCGAAAGGAATACACCGAGCTCCATGCTCCCCTCTCCAAAGTTTATCAAGCCCTGTTAAGCCGAAACCTCATAAAACCCTTGGACCCCCTTCCATTGCTAAATCCACTTCCAAGAAACTTCAAGGCAGATGCTCATTGCGCCTTTCACCAAACTTCTGGCCATACCACCAACCAATGCCTTCACCTTCGAAACATAATCCAAGGTTTAATTGACCGGGGTACCATTGCCCCACCATCCAATCCTAAGCCAAACACTTCTCATAACCCGCTCCCAAATCATGCCAATGCTATCTTCCTAGAAATGGACCCAGAATTTGATCCCTCAACTCAATTCACATCCATACACTCTCCCAAGCCTCTCCAAATTTGCCAATATTTCCTCCTACACCCTGTTAACCTCGTTGATCAGACACTGTCACTCCTCATCAGAGCATTCATCGTTGTCCGTACCCGTTCTGAAGAGGGAAGTATGGAATTATGAGAAGTGTTAAACCAACTCTTAGAGTTCGGGCTGAAATTGCCCTCACAGATGATCATTGATTACCAGAGGTTCAATACATTATTCTTAGAGGCACGAAAATGGGCCCGAAAATCATACAGTTGGGTGGTATCAACCGCTGAAGTCAGCCTAGATGACGTTGTCCAAATCATGGCAGAATTATTCAGGAAAACCAATAATATCTGTAGTATGATCGAGTTACTTGATACTCTGAAGTTACAAGGGCGCTTGGTCCCTTTACCCTTATATATCCCCATAGAATGGCAAGACCTATATGAAGAAGCCATTGAAGTTGTGGAATGCTTTGAATTTATATGGAAAGATAGAATTGTTACCACCGGATGGGGGGAAGAATTCGAAGATTCGAATGAAGAATAAGCTTTCGAGAAAACTGACCCAATAGCCGACATGTGTGGGATGATATCATTTGAGGAGCTCCTCGGAGAAATAAATAAAGTGTCAGAACAACCCGAGATTGATGAAGAAATAGGGTTCATGTTCTTCCCTTCTTCAGTAAATCACATGACCAGATCAGGGAGGCATTACCAGATCCCAAGCTCACTACCATCCAATGACAAGGGGAAGGGAATTGAAAACCTTCCTATGCCAGAAATGACCCTTAAGGAGAGCAAGATCCTTGATCAACTAAAGAAACCTCAAGCTAACATCACTCTATGGGGGATTTTCATGTCTTCCCAGCTACACAGAAATGCTTTGATCAAGTTTCTCAATGGACCCACAGTTTCTCCTTCTACCACACCAAAAGAAGCAATAAATTTAGTCGAATCCTTGAACTCTACTCGAATGCTATCGTTTTTCGAAGAAAAAATCCCCGAAATTGGGCCAAACCATAATCATGCACTCAACATCTCCGTTAAAGTTATGGGAAACATCGTACCACTCTCTCTTGTCGATAATGGATCTGCCCTAAATGTCTTCCCATTAAGAACCTTCAAATGCTTAGGCCTGAAAGAAAGTGACCTCGCTTCAACTTTTGCTGCTGTACGTGCCTACAATAGTACCCGCTGGGAAGTGATAGGCTCCATAAAACTTGTAATAGGGGCTGGCCCTATAAACCCTATCGTTGAATTCCAAGTTATTGACATCCCAGCTTGTTTCAACCTATTACTCGGACGACCTTGGCTCCACAGTATCAAGGGTGTGTCTTCCTAACTCCATCAGAAATTGAAATTCTTCATCGACGGACGAGTCATCACCATTCTAGGCGACGATGACAATACTGAGGGTGCAAGCACCAGCAGCCCAATCCTTGAGATACAGCATGGGTCAAATGATATGCTCCTATCAGGATTCCGAGTTGAGCCACTTCCACTCTCGGCAGGGGATGATTTCAATGAAAGGGTTTGTCCGGAATACGAACCTCATGACAACGTCAATGTGATTCAGATGTTCAGAAACATGCACTTCATGCTTGAGCTGGGGCTAGGGCAAAGACAGCAAGGGGTACTTGAGCCCATTGAACTAAAAAAAGCTTTACCTCCTTGTGATTTGGAGTATCAACCATCAGAACAAGAGCTCAAAATGATCCTCCAGTCTCGACCAAAGAGAAGACTAGACTGCATCCAGACTATCCCAGGTGACTTCTTGAATGGACGATTCATTAAAGAGGGCGAAAACGTCCCCTTTTGTGGATTTTCGGAACCATGATATGACCATACAGACAAGAAGATGAAGCCTGGAATGGAGATCTTTTTCCAAGACAGCTACCCATAGGCTAAAAGTTCCCAACACTATGTACAATCGCTCATCAGAGATACCGAAGAGACTGAGGAAAGTGACTCCGAAGACTCCTTCAACTTACAGACACTGGGGCTGACACTCTTCATGGTTCATTTAAGCACTGCATCACTGGATCCCTCCCACCTGATTAAAGATGCTGATACACCTCTCCTTAATTGGCATGTTGTGTCAGTTATACCTATTGAAATCCCACCTAATCCCAATGTTTACCACATTTATTCTTCTGTTGTCTATCCTTGCTCAAATGTAATCGAGACCTCCTTTCATGAGGTTCTCAATGTTGTTTTTCCTATTAATGAATTAAACGAAGATTTTGAGTATCTTGATGTGCCTTACATTAATTGTTTTGATTCTAATCAAACTTTTGATGATGATGATTTTGCAAATGAACAATTCTTAACTGATCTAAATAAGGTTAATAATAAATAACATAATCGCATTCAAGTTAATGAAGAAGAAATTGTTATTGTTAACCTCGGTTCAAGTAGCCAACTGCGCGAGATTAGGATAGGGGCTACCCTTGATGAGCATGAGTGCACACAACTCGAAGAATTATTGAATGAATTCGTGGATGTCTTCATATAGTCCTACGATGATATGCCCGACATTGATCCTGAAATAACTCAGCATGAGATCCTCACTCTTCCAGATTACAAGCCAGTTAAACACAAGTTGAGAAAGCTCTGCACCGAATGGTCACTCAAAGTCAAAGAAGAGGTGGTTAAACAGCTAAACGTGGGATTCATTCGTGTGATCGAATACCCCACATGTCTAGCTAACATAGTGCCTATGTCGAAATTAGGAGGGAAAGTTCGGATCTGTGTAGACTACCGAGACTTGAACAAAGCTTCTCCAAAGGATGACTACCCGCTACCCAATATCGACATGATCGTGGACAACACAGACAGTCATGCTCTCAAGTCATTCGTCGACGGGTTTGCCGGATACAACCAAATCAAAATGCACCCAGATCATCAAGAAAAAACTGCGTTCATCACCCCATGGGGAACTTTTTGCTACACTGTTATGCCATTTGATCTCAAGAATGCTGGGGCTACCTACCAAAGGGTTGCCACAACCATCCTTCATGATCTGATTCATAAATAAGTCCAGGTCTATGTGGATGATATGATTATCAAATCCAAAACTAGATAAGGTCACGTTCCCGCTCTCCGAAAGTTCTTCGAACGAATGCGACAGTATCAGATGAGACTCAATCCACATAAATGTGTCTTCGGCATTACAAAGGGAAAACTCTTAGAATTCATGGTCAGTGGGAAAGGGATAGAAGTAGATCCTGCCAAGCTAAAATCCATACTTTAGATGCCACCTCCTCGAACGGAGAAAAAATTCCGTGGTTTCCTTGGGAAGTTGCAATACATCAGTTGGTTCATCAGCCAGCTGACCTCCATTTGTGAACCAATTTTTAAACTCCTCCGAAAGGATTCAACTAAAGTTTGGAATGAGGCCTGCCAATAAGCTTTTGACCGAATTAAATAATACTTGACTCAACCTCCGATACTCATGCCACCACAGCCTGGTCTCCCCTTGCTTCTATACCTAACCATAACCGACATTACAGCTGGGGATTTACTAGCCCAATACCTTGAGGATTCCCGCAAAGAAAGATCCATCTATTACGCCAGTCGTAAACTGGCCGAGTACGAATTTAACTACACTGCTTTGGAAAAAGCATGCGTCGCGCTTATTTAGGTCACCTAAAAGTTGTGACACTATATGCTCGCCTTCCCCATTAAGCTTGTATACCTAATGGACCCCATCAAGTACCTGCTTGATAAACCCGCCTTATCCAGCCGAATGGCTCGATGGTTGATGATCTCAGCCAAGTTTGATGTCGTGTACGTCACACAAAAAACCATGAAAGGAAGAGCCATCTCTGACTACCTCGCTGACTACCCCCATAGAAGAGGCCGACAACTGGATCTCAGAATTCCCAAATGAAAATATCCTTTACACTGCTCAAGACGACCTGCGATGGAAAATGTTCTTGGACGGCGCTGCCAACAAAAAGGGATATGCCATTGGGATACTTCTGATCACCCCAAATGATTCCCACACTCCCATTGCCATTAGATTGGATTTCCCCTGCACCAATAACATAAATGAGTACGAGGCATGTACGGTAGGCCTCAAAGTCGCTCTCCAGAAAGGTATCCAATGCCTAGATGTCTATGGGTATTCTGTCCTCATCATTGGTCAAGTGTTCAGAAAATGGAAAGTCAAGGACGAGAAACTCCAGCCCTTCCATGCCCACTTAGAAAAACTAGCCTCCCAATTCCAAGACATCACCTTCCACTACCTACCTCGAGCAAAGAATAACCTAACCAATGCCCTTACTACCTTAGCCTCCATGGTCGATATGCCCGAAGGAATAACAATGCCCCCCTTCCTGGTCCAAAAGCAAAACAAATAACCCACTTCTACCACATTGAGCTCGTCACTAAAGAAGATCCCGAGCTAGCCTGCGGGTATCATGATATTTGGAACCTCCTCAAGTATGGTAAGTATCCCGAGGGTTCCAACAAGAAAGACCGAGCGACCCTTCGAAGACTAGCTACCCAGTACATCATCTCTCATAAAGCACTGTTTAAGAGAAACTTCGATGGAACCCAATTATACTGCATTGCAGGGGCTGACATTGAAGAGGTAATACAGAAAATCCATAACAAGGAATGCGGGCCCACATGAACGGTCACATAATTTCCAAGAAGATCATGCGACAAGGCTACTACTGGACCACCATGATCCAGGATTTCACCACCTATGTCCGGAGATGCCTCAAATGCCAACAGTTCTTCAACCTTCAACACCTGCCTCCGCATGAATTATACAACATGACTTCTCCCTGGCCGTTCTCCTCTTGGGGCATCAACATCATAGGGAAGGTTACACCCAAGGCCTTCAACGGGCATGAGTTCATCCTGGTTGCCATTGATTACTTCACCAAATGGGCCAAAGCCGAGTCATACGCAGTCCTGAATACTAAGAAAGTGGCCAAGTTCATCAAGAAAAACATCATCTATCGGTATGGGGTCCCGCACAAGTTAGTGTCAGATAACGGGTTGCATTTCGAGGCAAAAGTCATAGAAGTGGTCAATGAGTATGGGATTCAGAGACATAAATATCCTCCCTATCGTCCTCAGACCAATGGTGCAGTCAAAGTCGCCAACAAAAATCTCAAAGCCATCATCAGCAAGATGATCGAAAGTTGTCGAGATTGGGCCGATCGAATCCCATATGCCCTCTGGGGCTACCGAACCTCAATCCGAACCCCTACGGGGGCTACCCCTTACTCTCTAGTCTACGACATGGAAGCAGTCCTACCCATGGAGCTGGAAATACCCTCGTTACATGTCATGCTTGAAAGCAAGGTCAGTGAGGAGGACGGGCATCAAAGCCGTCTCAACGAGCTATCACTCTTGGAGAAAGGGAAATTAAAAGCGTTGTATCACATACAAGGGTACCATCACCGAATAGCGCGTTCATTTAATAAGAGAGTCAAGGATCGCGATGTCTGAGAAGGGGATTTATACCTCAAAGAAATAGTAGAGCCCATCTAGGACCCCAGAGGGAAATTCAAACCCAATTGGAGCGGCCTATACATCGTCAAGAAAATCTTGTTCGGCGATACCTCCATGCTCACCGACCTAGATGGAGAAGAGATGACTCGTCCACTCAACCTGGTCTGTCTCAAAAAGTTCTACCCCTAGTCCAAAATCTCGGCGCGCTATGACTCTTCTCATCTCCCTTTTATTTTTAAAAAAAAATCTTCATTTCCCTCTACCTAGAACTACATGGGCCTGATCCTCTGCAAAAATCAGTCTTAAAAAAATTTAAATTTTCAAAAAAAAAACAGAGGTACGTAGGCAGCTCATACATCTTACATGAGCACGGCCCTTTATTCTTCACAAAAAACTATTCTTTTCTTATCTCCGAGAATAACAGTTTATTCTAACATATACTTGAACAAAAGGATTATATATGTCTTAGCGATCGGTATAGATAATTCAAAATACAAAATTCATCAAAAGGCACAGCTAGATGATCAAAAACTTGTTTATTTGACTAATAAGTAATTACAGTACAATTACATAAAGGAACAGATAACTCCCTTCCCCTACCTTCCTAAAAATCCAAATAAATTCCCAAATTTATTCCCCATTACAAAAATAAACTCTCCAAGAGCCCTACCCACAGCTACCAGAGGATCCCGCTCCATCATCATCATCAATATCCTGGGATCCCCAAGCTTCCCCTGCCTGAATGGAATGCCGCAGACACTCTATGGATCGATAAGCTCGAACCAGTCTAGGAAAAACTACCACACCTCCCTCCATGGTATCAGATAAAACAAACCACCTTTGTCCAATCTCCACTGCCAACATCTTGATGACTACTCTTCTCCACAACCACTTCATATAATTCTCAGGGATGTTCCAAACTCTCCCAGCAGACTGAGAGGGATGGATTGACGGACGTCGACTCTCCCACAAAGAGCCAAGCCACGTGCGCAGACGCTCTGTCAAATCTTCTACCGAAGATAAGTCCAGTGTCCAAGGTGGCACGATCTGCTCCCAGTCAAATTAGCACAGAAGCCGCCAAGGGAAATAGAAAGAGGTATGTCTGAGACCAACCAGCTGGACATACGAGTATTCTCCCAGTTCTAGAATAGGCAGCAACTACCCCCACCAAGGCACTGACTAGCATATATTTAGAGCCCCATGCTCCACAAACCAGTTCTCCCAGCTCTCAATATCCAGACCCATGCTGATGAAATGGTGCGAAAAGAAGTTGGGTACAACTGACAAAGGATATTCTGGAGGAGTCATCAGGCAAAATCTTTCAGACAACCACATGAACAGCATCACAGGGCTACCCCTCAGAAAGTCAGAACGACCTTCTTGCTAGATATCCAGGCCATTTAGAGTCTTCGCTAGTATCACCGCCGCAGGATTGCGATGATAGGACATCCATGAAGTAATAGCTGCAAGTTGTGTGTCCACCATCACCTCCCCGATCACCAGCAGTAATTTTAAAACCAAGCCCAGAATGACGGCTCCGGCATATCCAGCATCACCAACCTCATGCAAATGCAAGGACCGTAGCACTGTCGGAAGAGAGATCATACCTCCAGCCACCAGTGATCTGGCCACCGAGGATGAAATATAAAGAAACCCGACCAACAAATGTAATACCCCGCTCACTCGAAAAGAGACAAGTGGAGCGCTATTGCGATAGAATAAATCCAAATCCGTAAGTAACAAAGTATAAATCATATAAATAAATCCCACAATACAAGAGAAACCACTAATCTCAATCTTCAAATTAATACAACAAAATTCTCTCGAATAAATATAACTAAAGTAAATCTCCAATGCTCTATACATCAAAATAAATAATAAAAATCTTCCAAATATATTCTTTCCAAAACAATCCACGCTAAAATCATCCCAATTGGTCTATAGCGCTCAAATCCACGCTAACCTCCCAACAAAATAAAATATGGGGAAGTACACAATACGACAGGTAAGATGCTCAATAAATATATTAACGATGAATAAAGCGTAACAACACGAGTACGAATATTCAAATCAAATGCAAATCTCAAAGCATTTATCAATAAATTTCTCAACAACACATAAATGGGTCACCAGGCCTCACCCCATCCGCATATGCTTTATCAAGTCATAGCCCCGGGAAGTAGAAATTTTGGTGGGTGCCCAACCTCCGTGCCATATTAAAATCTCATGACAACGTGCTCAACAATAACATGAATAATACCACATGAATCAAAATAATTCAACAATTATTTTCCATATTTCCAAGAATTTATCAATTCAAACATGAGTTCAATTAAACATGAAATCAACGGAATAAACTCACGAGATTTAAAGGAGCATATTGTGTAAAACTCTATACCTTAAATTCATTGCATGAATCACCACATAAATTTAGCCTCAAAATCTGATCGCACCATCACGTTCCTCTTGTGAAAATAATCATTTCACGTTATATCCCCAACACGAGATAACCTCAAATAGTCCTATTTTAAAAACCCAGAAAAATTAGATCCAAAAATTATTTGAATTACCAATCCGACTTCAGATTTGGATTCTACACGAAAAATTGAGTCAGATATGTGTTTTGGGTTTTTCTCAAATCTCATTCGAATGCACTCAAAAAGAAGATCTAAACATTCCAAATTGGCTCTTCTCATTCCACTCGTTTTTGCCTCTTTAGATTTCGTTTCTGGCCTTTATTTTTCATCTCCCTTTCCTTATAATCACCCACAATATTCCTTATATAGTCCCTCTCTCAAACCCTAGCTTGGATCCTAGGCTAACCTATATTACTATATTGCCCTTTTATTCAAAATTGTCAACTTTACATATTTAAACCATTATAAAATGTTCAAAAATAATTTAAATATAAATGTTTGATTTGATTTCAAACCAAAATAAATTATTCTATCCCCGATTAATAAAATAATAATATTACAAAAATCTTGCATAATATTCATAAATAACCCTCAAAATAACGGGATATTACATACTTCCCCCCTTGAAAAGGAATTTCGTCCTCGAAATTCGACGAAACCTAACACTCAAAATAAAATGCTACTCGATTCTATTTCCCAAAATCACACACAAAAGTCCTCAAATTAATTATAAACATCCTCACCACGATGACTAACACATCCTCAAAAATTTCTATCTCCAAAGAAAATATATCTAACCCGCATGTTAAACCCAATACCCAAGACTCGAGGGTTGTCGTATACCTAAGCTCTGATACCATCTGTAACACCCCGCCCTCCCGGAGAGAGCTAAAGGAGCGCTATTATCGATAAAACTAACCAAATCAGCAAATAGCAAGGTTTAGAGCATCTAAAAGAATCCCATAATAATATAAATCCACAAATCTCAATACTCAAATTTAAATACAATAATTGTCTCTCGAAATAATACAACTATCTATCTCGAAATAAAAATAAATCACCAAATACTCTATACATCAATTTAAATAATACAAATCTTCCAAATATATTCTTCCCAAAACAATCCATGTTAAAATCATCCTAATTGGTCCATAGCGCTCAAATCCACGCTAACCTCCCAACAAAAGAAAATATGGGGAAGTACACAATACAACGGGAAAAATGCTCAACAAATATATTCACGATGAATAAAGCGTAACAAAACGAGTAAGAATATTCAAATCAAATGCAAATCTCAAAGCATTTATCAATAAATTTCTCAACAACACATCAATGGGTCACCAGGCCTCACCCCATCTGCATATGCTTTATCAAGGCATAGCCCCGGGAAGCAGGAATTTTGGTGGGTGCCCAACCTCCATGCCATATTAAAATCTCATGACAACGTGATCAATAACAACATGAATAATACCACATGAATCAAAATAATTCAACAATTATTTTCCCAGATTTTCAAGAATTTATCAATTCAAACATGAGTTCAATTAAAAATGAAATCAACGGAATAAACTCGCGAGATTTAAAGGAGCATATTGTGTAAAACCCCATACCTTAAAATCATTGCATGAATCACCACATAAATTCATCCTCAAAATCTGATCGCACCATCACGTTCCTCTCGCGAAAATAATCAATTCACGTTCTAGCCCCAACACGAGATAACCTCAAATAGTCCTATTTTAAAAACCAAGAAAAATTAGATCCAAAAATTATTCGAATCACCAATCCGACTTCAGATTTAGATTGTACACGAAAAATTGAGTCAGGTATATGTTTTGGGTTTTTCTCAAGTCTCATTCGAATTCACTCAAAAAGAAGATCTAAACATTCTAAATTGGCTCTTCTCATTCCACTCGTTTTTGTCTCTTTGGATTTCGTTTTTGGCCTTTATTTTTCATCTCCCTTTCCTTATAATCATCCATAATATTCCTTATATAGTCCCTCTCTCAAACCCTAGCTTGGATCCTAAGCTAACATATATGACTATATTGCTCTTTTATTCAAAATTGTCAACTTTACATATTTAAACCATTATAAAATGTTCAAAAATAATTTAAATTAAAATGTTTGATTCGATTTCAAACCAAAATAAATTATTCTATCCCCGATTAATAAAATAATAATATTACTGAAATCTTGAATAATATTCATAAATAACCCTCAAAATAACGGGGTATTACAACAAATCCCTGGGAGAACGGGAAACCTCAGATAGGGTCGCAACAACAATAGGGTTTATCCCCACCATGGCGGAAAATTACTCGTAAGTATAACAAATCTCATCCAACCCGGAGCATAATACATGATCCTCGGGGTACCAAAACTCGACAACCGCCATCAGCATATTCCACTCTATGGGTCAATTACGCCAAAAAAAAACTCGACGAATGTTGTAAGCATCGTAGTCGACATTATAGGAGCACATCGACTCCAAAGTCTCGAGGTAGTTGATAAACTCAACACTACCAGGGAGAGCCATCTCACAGAATAAGAAAGATAGAATGTGAAGGTGTGAGTAAAACACTCCACCCTTACCCCCTTTATACTTGAAAACCCTCACAAAAGACATAATCCCTGCAAAAATCGGAGGGAACCCTTCCCCACAAGGTACCAAAGGATGAAGAGGGTACCAATCAAAGCTTTGAATTGATGGGATTGGACTGACCTATCGATAGTCAGGACAAGGTGCTTGTCGATTGGCAACCCCCTACTTTTGGAAATTTTCCTTTTTCCCCTTTTGTCAAAATTCAGAAAACTCAAAATAAATTGATATTCTCAACAGAATGTCAAAAATCCCTTTTTCATTTTTATATAAATCCTCATTATGGGTAAAACTTTTCTTCAAAATCCCAGAAAAAAAAATCTTCTTACGGTCTCAGCAGCAAAGTAAAAAGCGCATGTGCATGCATTCATTCATTCATTATTAACAGAAGATAATAAAAAAAATGTCATTGCATTACATAAATATGTTTCTGTGTTACATCATTTTGCAGGAAATAAAGAAAAGCAAAAAATAACGGGACTCGGCCCGAACCCGCATTAATTCTCTCTTTTTCTCTCTCTCTCTCTCTCCCTTACCCTTACCCCTCTCTCTCCTAAGAGCTTCCACCCCTGCGACGCACTCTCTTTCCCCTACGACGAGACGATGCACCACTGCTACCCGAATCAGATTCCTCTTTGGATGAGGCCGAAGGCACCAAGCAAGAAGGACCGCATCCCGAATATGGGCAATCGCCGAAGATATCTAGTCCCTAATATCCCCCAGCCAGGTGGTGGACACCCGTACGTGCTACAAGAAAAGGAAGAATCGGTATCAAGAAAAAAAGATGAAAAGAAACCAAAGGAGAAGAGCAGAAAGCTATACCTCAGGACAAAGAACCTCCTATGTCAAGCCCAACTCCTCTGGGTCCATTGCATGAGGGTGATGCGACATAGGCACCATTCCTCCATCAGCCCACCAGATGTTTTATGAAGGGGTATGCAGTCTCATAAAGGGAACTTTCGAAATCACCGTCACTGCAGATGTCGACGGACCTCCACCGCTGTGGGAGGACCCCACTGGCCGACTCGAACCCGCAGGAGGAAAGGTAAGGGCATCATATATGCTGGGTGCCATCATACAGCTCATCACAAAGTCCATATTATCATACGGCACAGCCATATCAGTGTATAGCAGGTAGGACTCATCAATTATTATCGCGATCCTCGCATCCTCTGGCAGCAGCCGCTCCCGCCTCATAGACATAGGGGGCCTCGCAGGTGGCACCACCACCTCCTCCTCAACAATCTGTCGGACCACCCTCTCCTCGAGATACCAAGAGTGTCCAAACTCATGCGCCAGCAAACGCCTCATCTGCGCATTCTCCCCAGTCAACCCCGTGTCTTGAACGGTCGTCCCCCAAGGGTAAAAAGTCACCTAAAAAATCCCCAGCAAAATATAAGGAAATATGGAATCAGAGCACCCAAAGGTTTTAAACTGAAGAGGAAAAAGAGTCTTACCCTATCACCATTCAGGCCATTCAAGACCTGACGCACCGCCTCCACAGAGAGAGACCTCCTCAACTGCCGATTGGCCTTCCGCCATCGATCCAACTGGTAAAAATCCACAACATTATCTTCCTTCAAAGCAATCAGTTGGGTATTACACCCAATCACCTTATAGAACACGTCTGCCAAAGACAAGAAATCCCTAATCAAAAGAGGTTCATAAGGAAAATGCAAATATATGAAAGGAAAATGCGCAAATTAAAGAATATCTCAAGAAGATATGTAGCTCCAGTGAAAGTCTGCCGATAGCACCGACTGAATGCATCCAAGAAAAAAAAAGGGTTGCCAAAGTCAGGCTCCCCCAATCATAGAGAGGGATATTCGAAAACATCCTCAGATATGGTAAAAACCATAAGTGGATGACGTCGCCGCTCGACGCCGCCAGAAATCCCCCCAGCACCAGCAAAATGAACAGTCGATCCATCTGCCTCACCTGCAGCCCGTCCTCCACATCAATCGCCCTGCCCAATAAAACATCCTTCAGTAGCGACAGACGAATGGAATCCCCAGACACTATCCTCCCCACGTCACCAAGCGTCGTGCACACCGCCTCCGGTCTCACCCGGAAAGAGCGATCCACCTCTATCTGCTCTCTATAACAATCCAACCCCAGCAGCTGTTGTACATACATAGGAGCCACATTCATCTCCCCGAAACCAAAATGAAAGGTGTGGGTAGTGTCCCACCACCTCTCCCCCAGAGCTTATAAAATCGTCGTCGAACGAGGCGTCTTGTCCAGCACAGATGCCAACCTCCCAAAGCCTGTTGAGGATAACACCCAACGCACCACAGGTGGAAGATGCTCCCAGAAATCTTTAAGCCTCATCGTCCCATGGGCACGCATAGTCGACAAAGAAACATCAGACTGCTAAAAGAGAAAAACCTTGTCAAAATCAAGGAAAAAAATAAAATCACCAAAAAAAGAATGCCAAATGTCATTTTGTACTTGCATAACCACCAGGGTTCACCACCCTAGAAAAGCTATGACACGACGGCTCCCATAGTAAAGTTCGCTCATCCACAACTGGCTCAAACGCATTGAAAGAGTTATCACTCCCCAAAGTAAGAGGCTCCTTGGCCCTCCACTCCACATTCGCCCAATCATCAACAGCCAACCACTCCCTATGTACCCCAGTGCTCATAAAAATGAACATTTTTTAGGGTTGTGAAATGTTAGAACGGTTCGCAGAAGAAAATCGCAGAGAGAGAGAAGGCAAGAAGCTGTGAAAAATGAGGGGAATCCTCCACCTTTTTATAAAAAGCCAGGGGTCATCCCGATCGGCACTGACCCCCCACCTACCAATTGGAACTGACCTTCCACCTTCTCGAGGCAGTCCAAAAGTCCGTACCACTGCCGAATGGCACCCTCCACACCATGCCGACCACTACCCTCTTTAAATTTTCGTACAGAAAATACCAAAAAAACCCTGAAAATCATCAGAAAATTCCTAAAAATCCCAAGGAAGGTTTATAACATTTTCACCAAGAAAATTTCACACTCCCACAAGCGGAACACCTACTTCCCCAGCAGAACTCCCAAAAGCTAGGTGAATCTCCCCCTGGCAACATCCCCAGAGGACCCCTGAAGTATCCCAAACCTCAAGTTATCTCATGTCCCCCAAAATTCTCCCCGAGCAAAGCATCCAAACCATGGACCGCCTAATCACTCCTCAGTGGAATTTACAACATTAAATTGGCTATTACCAAAGTCTCCAAAAGATACAAAGATTTCCCCAGCAATTATCTTTTCATCTTAAATCAAAATTATAATTCCCCGAGAACATCACAACTTAAGCCCGCAGAATTGGCTTTGACTCGCAGAATTGGTCATCTCAACTTAAGCCCACAGAATTGACTTCGACCTGCATAATTGGTCATCTCAACTTAAGCTCGCAGAATTGTCTTCGGCCCGCAGAATTGGTCATCTCAACTTAAGCCCTCATAATGGACTTCGACCCAAAAAATTGGTCATCTCAACCTAAGCCCTTAGAATTGGCTTCGACCTGTAAAATTGGTTATCATAATTTAAGCGCTCAGAATCGGCTTCGACCCGCAGAATTGGTCATCGAATAGACACCGCATGATGCGGTGCCTATTCGATGGCTATCATTTGTTCCAAACTCACCCGTCGAGGGGCTCTGTAGACACCCTATTCTAACACCCCCTAACCTCTCCGTAGGTCCCCTAGCACCTCCCCTAATCGCTATAAACCTGAGTCATACCCCGAGTACTAACCTAAAGGCCATCGGGCACTCCCAGGGTCCATTTGACCAAAAGTAAAACTCTTCAGCTCGATCGATACTGAATGAATCTGTAAAGGGCACTGAATCCTCTTTCTAACGGTCCGTCCCGTGCGCAATTTTGACTTACGGGGCGGACGAACGACCCGTTTTCCCTCGAAACTTGATCAGGAGGTCATCGAATGCTCCCAAGCTCCGTTTGACCAAATTTAACTCTTTATCTCGATCAAGACTGAATGAACCTTCAAAGTTCACTGAAATCCCTTTTCCAACGGTCCGCCTCGTGCATGATTCTGACTTACGGTATGAACGAATGATCCATTTTACTCCGAAAGGTCATCGAATGCTTTCAGGCCCCGATTGACTAAAGTCAACTCCCCAAACTAAGTCAAAATCTTTGGAATGTCGAATTACATCTCCTAACCTTTCCAATGGTCTTCCCCATGCGCGATCCTGACTTACCATGCGGACGAACGATCCGTTTGCGTCCGACAATTCCCCGTCCAAAGGACCGACGAATGCTTTCGAGCCACATTTGACCCAAAGTCAACTCTCGAACCCGGGAGCAGTCCGAAATACTTTCGGAGGTCTCTGAAGTACCTTTCCAATGGTTTGCCCCGTGCATGATTCAGATCAGCGGTTTGTGCTCTACGACCGATTTTTCGAAGGAACCTGAAAGAGACTGCCAAACAGCACGTTCCAAACCCTACCTATCAGCAGTGTGCCTAAACACACCTGCCGATTGGCAGGACGAGGGATATGTCGATCGGCAATGCCCTGGGACTATAAAAAGGAGGGCCTAGTCTCATTTCAAAAAGAGGAAGATCTGAAACCTATCACTCTCAGCAAGCTCAGAAAACCCCTCTCAAAGTCAGTGTGATTTCCACATCCAAATCCCTTTCCAACCTTCACCTTTCATCACCTTTTTCATCAAACTTGGTGAATTAAGTACCCTCCATCATCGTCCAAGTGCAAGGGTTCTCTTCTAACATCCAAGATCAATCTCAAGATTTTCAAGAAGGTCCAACTTTCTCCACTCTCTCCTTAAATTCTCCTAAATTCACATTAATTTGTTTTATTACTTAGTACTTTTATTCTCTCATCTCACATATCCTAATATACTTTTTATCTAGTATTATTGCACATCTCTTATTTTCATATAAATAAAACCCAAAAAACAAGAAAAATAGGGTTTGCTCACAAATTCCAAACGGGAAGTCTCACACTTTTCTCACAACTAAAACACTTTTTTACACACACACACACACATATAAGAGAAGTCCCCGATTGGATTTATGGGATAAATCCCACCCCTCATTTTTGCATATGAACTATGTGGACTTTGATGCCTCTATAGGCTACGTAGGCGTCTCAAGGTAAAACTCGAGACTCGAATCCTTTTCCTACTTTTTATTTTATTTTTCCTATATTCTTTAAACTTAACTCTCTTAGACTCTCTCTATATATATATTTGTTCTTAGTGGCGTATTATCCCGCATGCGTTATCATCCCCTTATAATAATCATCGCTAGGATAATCGCGTAAATCCTATTTTTTTAATATTACTTTTAAGAACATTCCTACGGATGACTCGCTTTATCTCTTCCATGATACAAGTCGATGATTCCTATCTCCACTACATATACACATGCACAAATATCACGGGAAAATAAAGGCAAATAGCAATAACCCATGAGAGACCGTAAGGGCGGAATGGGTGCCTAACGCCTTCCCATTTCGTAACTTAGCCTCCGGGCCCTTTTCGAATCATTTTTGGTTTCATATGTATCAGTATGTCTTTGGATGATGGCTCTCTTTTCTTTTGTCTGTTTTGAGTAAAATAGACTGGCGACTCTATCTCTCTACATTTTTCACCTCATCATCGACGCCGATCGAAGCACTCCCGAGAGGGATGCGCGGGACCAAGATTCTCTCGAGACGAAGGGGACACCCCCACCCCCTCTTCTTCGTCTCTCTCGCCGCGAGGATCGAAAGGGATGGCTACATGGAGATTAATTATAAATGAGTCACATATTTCTGCAAATAAAAATAATTTAATTGATTTAGATATTAAGAAAATTCAATTAAATGCTAAAGCTATAAATATTTTATATTGTTCATTAAATATTGATGTGTATAACAAAATTTGTTGTTGTGAATATGAAAAAGATATTTGGGATAGATTACAAGCTATTTATGATATGGGTATAGATGAGCATAAAGAAGTGGAGAACGCAAATGAGAATGAATCTCTTGATGAATCTTCAAGCCATGATAATGATACCACAAACCTTTGTTTACACTCTAACCTTGAATCCTCTAGTGATAGTGATGATGAAAATGTTGATGCTTATGAGGAATTACAAAATATTTTTGATGAATTATGTGATAGTTTTGGAGAACTTAAAAATAAATTTGCAGAACTTAAAAAGTCTCGTTCATTACTTTCTACAAAATGTGATTTATATTCAAATGAAATTAATGAGTTGAAACTAGAAAATCATTATTTAAGAAAAGAAGTTGAAAGTTTGAAAATAGAAAATTCTAGTAGCTTATCTTTTGAAAAATTTGAATCTGAAAATAATAAACAAAAATTTCAAGTTGAACATTTGACAACTAGTCTTGAAAAATTTGTAAATGGTAGAATTAATTTAGACAATTTACTAAGGGAGAAAAAATGGACCTTTGATAAAGTTGGAATTGATTATGATATTAACAAGAATAAGACAAATAAATATTCAAATTTTATACAAAATAATGCCTCTTTTAGTATATCAAAATCCTTGTGCGCATATTGTGGTAGACACACACATTTTTCAGATCGCGAAAATTATCTTGGGTTCCTAAAGGAACCATCATGTATACTAACCCATACAGACCTAACACATTTTGGGTACCAAAAGAGAAAATCTTTAAAGTTGTATAGGTTGCATGTTGAGATGAGTTGTGAATTTTCAAATCATATGATTTGGTATCATTACAAATTTCTACTATCATTATCTAATGTTGAGATTGGCACTATTGGATAGAACTTCGTGGATATATCTTCGGTATTGGTAAGGTGGTAAGGATCACCTTTCTTGAATTTTGAATATCATATATTCATTGATGATTTAGTCTTCACATATAAATTTAAACATTTATTATTCATGATGATCTTATGTTGTAAGACATGCATTATATTTTGATAATAATTCTTTTTAATTCATAATTGTTTTTAGACATATTTGTGGATAATAATGGTGGATTAATTTATGACTTTAGTGTATATTATTTTTTGAAACAAATATGTCATTTTTAAATTTGCTAATTATATGTGTTACATAACAATATTAAGATATGCATTTATTGACTTTGATACATGGACATATTGATTATTGTGATTTATTTAGATTTATGGTATGTTATATGATTAACCGATTGTTTGAATATTATCGACTTTTATGCAGAATATTTTTTTAAAGAAAAGGTAACTTGAGATATTTGTGCTTAATTGAAAAATTGAAAAATTCTTGTGGTTATTGAATTTTGAAATGATTTGTGTTTATATTGAGATTTGTTGAAAACGATTTTATGGAAGCAAATATTGAAAATATTTTATCTCATGAAGAAGATGTACCATATTTGTTATATGCATATATGCCTTCATTAGCATCCCGTATGAGGAGATAAAATTATTATAGAAAATTATTTGTAGAAAAATGCTTGATCATAGACATTTATGCTATATGATTGATTATTTCGAGAATTTCAGCTTGTATCTTAAAAAGGGCAAAGCATGAACAAAATGAAATAATTTATGCCATTATATGTAACACCCCGTATTTTTAAGCATTATATATTTAATTAATTCAACTAATTTAAATTACTTGTGGGTCGTAATTTAATTGAATTAATTATTATTAAATATTAATCGAAAGAGTAAATGGTTAATATTTATGGAATATAAATTACTAAGTGAATAGTAATAATTTATTTATGTCATAACGAGTGATAGCGACGTGGTATTATTTTATCTCAACTGTGAGTCGGGGATATACTATATTGAGGTCGAAATATGAATTTTTAGTAAAGTAATTCGGATGATGACAATTCTGAGTGCACGGTTGAGTCCGGATAGGCCGAGATAGTCGAAAAAGAGTACCCAGGGATAGTAAATGGGTCTCAGGATATTTTTAGGCATAATTGGGTCCACACGGGGGTGTTCGAGTCATTTAAGCTTGGCCCATTAGCCTAAAAACGGGATTAATGATATTTAACCTAAGTCTTAAGGGGTTGAACGACACTATTCTAAACCTAAGAAATTGAGAGAATGAAAGAGGGAGGATTTGGAGAGCTTTTGGGAGTCAAATCAAGGAGGATTAGTGCGTGTTCTTCATCAAATCGTTGTCTACTTCAAAGGATCAGGCCCTACGAATTTTTAAAGGCGAGTGGTTAACTTGCTTCAATCTAAATCGTTGTGTTTTCGATTCATATCATATTATATGTAATCAAAATTCGTTTTGGGGTGGGATGTCACATGTAAATGGGGTTTGGGTGAATTAATCATGTAGACTAATAATGATTGATGAGTTATTGGTTTTAGACTCGTTAGAAATCAAATCCAGATTTGATATGTGGATCAAAATTCTGGATAATTGAGGATGTTAAAATCTAAATGTGGAGTCTAAATGTAATACCCGATTATGATACCCAATTCACAGATTTGTTCGGCGACAGTGAAATCATTGATAATTGATGCTATAAACAAGTTAGAAACGGTTAGACAAGGGATATCACTTGGGAGATTGGGTGGATTTAAGGAAGGTTTAAAAGCTTCGATAAGCAACCATGGCCGAAATTCCCACTCGGAGAAGACACCACCAAACCCAATTGATCGACGGCGCTAGGGCCACCAGTCGATCGCGAGTCCCAGTTATTAGGTAGTTCGGCTTATAAAAATTTTGGGGGGGATTTATTCAATAGGTAAGATCTCTAGGGGTTTGTTTATTGTAAAATATAAAATAAGACAATACCTAGGGACTTGGGAGATGAATATTAATGAATACTAACACTAATAAAGGGGTGTCAAACTTATTAGTGGGACTTGAGTAAAATAAATACTAAAAGGTTAAAATACAGGCCAAGTGAGTGAGTCCGGGAGTTATGGTTGAGTGGCACACCATTGTAAAATTAATTAAGGTGAAATTAATTAAATTAAGAGTCGGGGATGGGGCTCGGATATTTTCGGCTAGTGCCAGGGTGTTAAGCATGGAATAGCCGAGTTTAAATTAATTATATATATACGGTTATTGTGATAGTATATATATATATATATATATATATATATATATATATATATATATATATATATATATATATATATATATATGTGTGTGTGTGTGTGTGTGTGTGTGTGTGTATGTGTGTGTGTGTGTGTGTGTGTTATTATGTGCTCCTTAATTATCGGTATAAGATATTTTATAAATACATACCCCTCTAGTGCTATCAGAGGAGGTTACGCGATGTGGGTGAATCTCCTGGATAGGGAATGCAGGACGAGTATAATCCCCAGGTTATAGCATCCGTTATATATTATTGTGATTCTTTTCGGGGTGAGACGCTTAGGGTATGATTCAGTCTCACATCCGGAGAACTATGATCGCCTCCTCTACGCTTATTATTATTATTATTATTATTATTATTATTATTATTATTATTATTATTATTATTATTATTATTATTATTCTGATTCGGTGAGATAACCGTCTCGGGATATCCGGGTGGATTGAGTATACCTGGGGTAATAGCATTTGAGAGAAAGCATCCGATGAGTTCTTGCTCGATAGGATGGACATATACATACACGACATGTGTGTGAATGTTATAATATGGTTATACTTATATAATAGTGTAGAAAATTATATACGGGCAAAGTGCATGAAGTGAAATTGTATTACATATATATAACTAGTGAGATTGTTATATAGTTCTAATTAAGGATGATTAATTAAGTTGATGTGAGATATCTCTTATAAATCAATAGTAAGGTTACTCGGGCTAGAGTAGTGTGTCAAGTAATGGTTATAACAAGGCTAGTTAGACGGGGTAGTATAGCTAGAGGGTTATAAAAAGGAAGCAGTGGATGTGCACAATAGTTAAGGGGTGAGTAATATCTCAAAGGAGTGCGATACTAGCTTAAATATGAAAAGCGTTCATGCATTTTTAATCGCTGCAAACTTAATCACTTACTAAATATTTTCAAAATGATTTGGATTCTAACCCTTTCTGCAAAATATTTTTTAAAAAAACTTTTAGGTGTCCAGCCACATGGACGCCATGCTTGAGATTCTATTCCATGGATACGGAGTTGCGATACAGGTGGATGCATACAAGAGATTGGATTAGATGCATCTTTTCTTCATTCCTAGACGAGGGATCTCATTTCAGTTAGAGTTCCATTTAGGGCGTGTTGCCCATTTACTTTCAGATTCAGTTTTGAATTTATTTATTTATTCGTTGGATTATTATGTTGGATTCGGAATTATAGCAGATGGTTTATTCGGGCAGTCTTTTAGTTTTTTGTTCAACATTATTTTCAGACTCGGTGATGGTGTGTATGAATTTATTTTTATTCAGCATATCTATTTATCTGTATAATGAAAGATAAAATTTGGCACCAGTTTAATTAATTAATTAGGATGATAGTAATTAATATGGTTTTCGAAAGTGATGCTAAGAATGAGGCAAATGGAAATCATGTTTTAATTTAATAAAGGACTGATCGACCGGTATTTAATTAAGCGGGGTGTCACAGATGGTATCAGAGCATCAGGTTCTAGTGTCCATAGGATATGTACGACTTATTACGATTTTTGCATATCATTCTTTTATACAGAGCCCCATTATTAGGACTGTTGTTTTTATCTTTGCGTGATTGAGATATCGTGCTTCTGCTATTAGATTTTTTATAAACTGTGTACTTATACAATTCGATCCGTTTTCAGATACCACCGAGGAGAGAGCGAGCAGCTAGGGCAGAGGCCAGGGATGAGGTGAGGGAGGCTCACCAGGAGTCACAGGTACCGCCACCACATCCACCACCGGAGATGATCTCGACTGCACAGGTGGTAGAGATAGTGGCCCAGGCGATCAATGTAACTATGACAGCGATGGTCGGTCATTTCCCACAGCCCCAGCTGTAGTAGATAGTGGCATCAATGATCCATGCCCAAATAGGGCCATCTATTTGGCAGAGGGTTAGAGTGACGTTTCAGAAGGGCCTGCCGCCCGAGTTTTAGGGTAGCTCTGATGTGGTTGAAGCGTGTCATTGGAAGAAGAACATTCAACGCCATTTGTTCATAGTGGAGTGTAGTGAGACACGGAAGCAGATGTTAGCTACTTTTCGACTTGCTGGAGCGGCATTACAGTGGTGGGAGTTACCACCGCCGAGGATAGGGATATGATGGTGATTTCTGATTTTTAGGTGCGATTTGACCGCAAGTATTTTCCGTTAGCAGTGGAGGCCGAGATGCGAAAAAATTTCAGTGAGGTGAAACAAGGTGATAGCTCCATGGCAGAGTATGAGGAGGAGTTCACCCGTTTGGAAAATTTTGTGCCAGACGAGGTAAGCAACGAGGAGCAGAAGAAAGTTAAGTTTATTGATGGTTTAGTCTGGAGGATCAGACAGCATTTGATCGGTAACCAAGCGTTGATTACGTATACAAATGTAGTCAATGCAACATTACTGCACTGCCAAAATCATCACTTCCACATGAGAGGGATCAAGAGAGAAGGTGACCCCAGCCAACAAGGCAAGGTAGGTGGGGGTACTGTTAGCAGAGCACAACAGCATGTTAGCAGACAACAATGGCAGGACTCCCGACCGGGGAATTCTGCCAAGAGATTTAGATCTAGTGGGTATTGACCGAATGGTCAGGGTATCAGGTAGGGGCAGCAGGGTCCCCAGGGCCAAGGGAACAACGGGGGTGGTCAGCAAGGCCGAGGCCACCAGAGATAGCCTCATCAGGGCCAGGGGCTTTCAGGGGCGATGTTTTGTATGTGGCCAGACATGGCATATATAGAAAGAGTGTCCATAAAGAGCTATGAGATAGTAGCAGGGGGCCCAGCTGGCACAGAGGCCTCCAACAGCACCAGCACCATAGCCATAGGGGCAGATGCATTACGGGCATGTGTATAACATTCGGGACGTGACTATGCCACCAGCACCTCAGTCGCCGCCAGCAGTTGAGGGTATATTTCCTATTCATGGGCATGAGGGTAGGAGTTTTTTTATACAGGCACATCAAACTCCTTTATTCCTATTAGATTTGCACGAGCAGTCGGTCTTTTAAAGATAACTAACACACGCCTTATGTGTGTAGAGTCACCATTGGGTATTGGGTCACTTATACACTCAGTATGTAGACGTGTGGATATTATTATTGGGTGTATGATCTTAGCAGTGGACCTTCTTGTGTTATACATGGAGGGATACGATATTATCCTAGGTATGAATTAGTTGGCGGAGTACAATGCGATAGTAAACTACTACGAGAGGACTATAGTGTTCTCCATCCTGGGTCAGGAGATGTTCTTAGTAGTGATGCCTCTTCTTGAGGGAGGGTCGCACACCCACTTGTACTACATTGAGGAGGAGACCTCACAGGAGGTAGTGATTCCGATAGACTCGATTCCAGTAGTGATAGAGTTTGAGGATGTATTTCAGGAGATATCGGGGTTACCACCCAACCGAGAGATCGAGTTTGTTATCGACCTATCACCGGGCACGAGGTCGATTTCTCGAGCACCGTATCGCATGGCCCCGTCAGAGATGCGAGAGTTGAGGGAGCAGATTCAATAGCTTTTGAGGTATGGTTTCATTTGACGGAGTACATCGTCATGGGGTGCACACGTGTTGTTTTTGAAGAAAAGGGACTACTCACTTCGCTTGTGTGTGGATTACATGGAGCTGAACAAGGTCACGATATGGAATAAGTATCCGTTGTCGAGGATCGATGACCTGTTTGATCAGTTGAGAGGGGATACATACTTCTCAAAGATTGATTTGAGATTGGGATATCACCAGTTGCGCATTCGGGAGGAGGATGTTCCTAAGATCACTTTCCTTCCATGGTACGGGTCGTACGAGTTCAGGGTGATGCCATTCGAGCTCACCAATGTGCTAACAGTGTTTATAGATCTCATGAACATGGTATTCAGGGAGTTCTTGGACCAGTTCATGATCGTATTTATAGACGACATTCTGGTTTACTTTCGTACTGAGGAAGAGCACGCGGAGCATTTGCGTAGAGTCTTACAAACACTTTGGGATCACCAATTATATACCAAATTCAGGAAGTGTGGATTTTAGCTATGGGAGGTGTAGTTTCTTGGCCACATCATATCTGACAGGGGTATTGCAGTTGATCCGAGTAAGGTATCGGCGGTGAGGGAGTGGGGACAACCCACGACACTGATTGAGATTTAAAGCTTCTTGGGGTTGGCCAAGTGTATTATCGCTTCATTAAGGGATTTTTGAAGATTGCGGGTCCATTGATGAACCTGAATCGCAAGGGGATACCGTTGTGTGGAGTGACCACTGTCAGCTAGCCTTTGATGAGCTGAAGGACAAGTTGACATCAACGCTGGTACTTGCATTGTCTAGGAGTGGGGTGGAGTATTGGGTATATAGGGATGCATCCTTGCAGGGATTTGGGGATATTTTGCAGCAGGAGAAGAGGGCCATAGCTTATGCGTCTTAAAAACTTAAGCCCCATGAGAAGAATTACCCCACCCATGACCTGGAGCTAGCAGCGGTTGTATTTGTGCTGAGGATATGGAGGCACTATCTATTGGGGGAGAAGTTTACTCTGTTCACGGATCATAATTCACTTAAGTTTCTCTTCACACAAAAGGATTTGAATATGAGGCAGAGGCGGTGGCTAGAATTCGTGAAGGACTACCAGTTTGATAAACAGTATCACTATAATATAGTAAACGTGGTGGCGGACGCGTTGAGCCGAAGACCCACTGAAGAGTTGGTCGAGGTCTGGAAGGTAAAGTGGAGTGAGCTTCGACACGATGATGAGATTGCCAGAGCATTCATGTCAGTGTTAGCTATCACTCTCGAGATTATCATGCGGGTAGTGAAAGCACGGGTAGAGGATCAGTATTGTCAGGATAGGGTACATCCACTACACCAAATCTGCACTATTGTCAAGGTCATTGACCCTGACAAATCCAACTTGTCAAGGTCAATGACCGTGACATTTCGAGGCGAGATAACTTTTTTTGTCACGGTCGTGTCACGGTCATTGACCTTGACACAAAACTCGCGTTTTGTGTCATGGTCGTGTCGCGGTCAATGACCATGACACATTTGTCACGGTTTATAACCGTGACAAAGCCGTGACCCTTTTTAAAAAAATTGTCACGGTCAATGACCGTGACACGCCCGTGATAACTTTTTGTCACGGACTTGTCACGGTCAATGATCGTGACAATTCTGGGCAGAATTTAAAAAAAAATCTGCTGGGCAGTATGGCCATTGCCACTGCCCAGTAGTATATTTGTACCTGTTATAGCAACGTTGTATCTGTTCCAAACATCATATATCCAAACAAACTAAAGATAATTCAAATATATATTCAAATAGAGACAATATGCATCACGATATAATTCAAATGTAACAACTTAAAACAATTCAATTCAAGCTTATAACAATTCAATTCAAACTTAAAACAATGTCACTACATGTCTGGTGTATTGTTAAAACTGAGGAGGTGAGTAGGCCACACGACATACGAATTGACGCACCCACTATTATACGTCGTGCCGCATTGTTCGCGCAACCACAATAGGGAGTTCTCCTTCCCGGGTATGACATGCTTGACGAGCACCCTGGACTCCATCTCTTGAAGCGCACGTCCATGAACTATTCCACCCTAGACGATATTCGGGTCCCTCAACCCCCGCCCTATCCGCTGGCCATCAAATACGTCCAATATGAACACGCTCGTCCAATCAAGTGTCGACATTGGTCTGTTGAAGGGCGCCAAATAGGGAAGTGGATCATCGAAGTACGAACGTGTCGGTGATGAAGCAGCGATGTCCACATACTCGTCATCCTGCGCCTCGTCCTCCCGCACCTCCTCCTCCACCGCCTTCTCCTTACCTTTCCCTTTACGGTCTCCGCCCAACGTACGCTTCATGAATGCGTACATATCTTGGACCGTCGCCTCCAAACGGGACAGCTTCGCGTCGTGTGAATCCACCGTTCGAGCCAACCCGGTGTCGCTCGTCTCCAATTCGATGATCCTAGATTTGGCCACCCACGAGCTCACCCCCCTTGTCCTCCCCTTGCGATCAGAGCCAAGCACTTGGCTGAGTGCATCTGTGGACAAAGATGCCTTGTCGGCATCAGACTGCGACTCATGCACTTCCTTAAGCTTTGCCTGAAACGACAAAAAGCACATGATTAGTAAAATAAGTAAACTAAAAAATTATAACGTAATTAACAAAAATTAAACTGTTGGATTACTTACAATCGTGGCCGCGGCGCTCGGGGACACCTCCTTGTCCTTCTCCTTCTTCGTCCGAAGAGCCACATAAGTATCGAGCCTATGTGGCTTACCCCCTGGCCCACTCCCTACCCCCTGAAATAAAATAAAGTAAAGTAAAATTAGTATCGGCCCCGCAAAGTAAAATAATGAAGAATAATATATTTCTGTAGTTATAGAAAAATTAAATCTTACCTGCATCATATGCTCCACCTCGGCGTAAGAGGTCCGGCCGGAGTAGTGCACGTCCGTCTTTTTTGCCCGATTTTCCCTCCCCAATTGGCGAGATGCCAATTGTCGATCCTCGATCTCATTGTCAATGAACTTCTGCCATTGTGCCAATGAGATCGGCTCCTTGGGGGGGACGGATTCACGCCATTGGATAATTGACTCTCGTGTTTTCCCAAAGTACCGTGCCCGCATATTTTTTTTCCACGACTTGAGTTGCTCCCTAATCTGCTCCAACACGGGATCGCGTAGCTTTGGATCCAAGTTGAATTGTTCATGTCCAACAAATACAATGTTAGTTGCGAATAAATATAAATATAAATATAAATATAAATATAAATATAAATATAAATATAAATATAAATATAAATATAAATATGAAATCGAAATCGAAATTGAAATTGAAATTGAAATTGAAATATTCATATAAATATAAATATAAATATAAATATATTACCTGTAGTGCCGCCCAAACAGCTAACTTGAGCTCATATGGCACCTCCTTCCAACTCATAAACCCCGGGCCGATGATCGTCTTTAGCAGAACGAGGGATCTCGCTAATATCTACGATTTGTTCTCGATGGTAATCCCATATTTCCCATATTTGGGGAGCCTAGGGGCGGAAGAGCCCTCGTCGCCTCCACTACCACCGACCCCAGACGACATCATCATAAACAGCATCATCATCTTCGCCTTAATATCTGAAGGAGACATTTGCTGTAAAAAAATGTTATTAGTACAGATATAATATTATCACAATATGCATATCTTATAAGAGAGTCGGGTTTGGCATTAATAAAGTGAGAATTACACACACACACATAAAAATCTTTAATAAAATTCTCATATCTTCTTTCAATTTAAACACACACACAGTAGTGAGTGTCTATTTAAAATAATTTCAATGTTAATTTCAGGTATTGAATTTTTACTATGTGTGTGTTTAATACCCTACCCCCACCCCCACCCCCACCCCAACATGTTTACGGGCTTTCATCACCCGTCATAAATTTTTCGATCCGTGACTTACTGGCCAGTTGTCTTGGGTCTTTTAGTCCCTTAACATTACTTTAAGAATTTTACCCAATCTAAATACCACATTTTCTTTCTTGTTATACACTTGAACACGTTTTGTTATTTTGTCCTTATTAATTTATCTTTGATGTATTACCAGCATCTTTACTTTTATAAACTTTATTTAATTTTCAATTTTAAGGACTATTTTCATCACTTAGTGTTCATCTAAGTTCTAGTATAACAAGTTCCCATAAAAATCTTTAATAAAATTCTCATATCTTCTTTCAATTTAAACACACACATAGTAGTGACTGTCTATTTAAAATAATCTCAATGTTAATTTCAGGTATTGAATTTCGACTATTGTTTTGTGCTTTTTATAAATCATACCCCACCCACACCCACACCCACCCCCACCCCAACATGTTTACGGGCTTTCATCACCCGTCATACATTTTTCGGTCCGTGACTTACTGGTCAGTTGTCTTGGGTCTTTTAGTCCCTTAACATTACTTTAAGAATTTTATCCAATCTAAATACCACATTTTCTTTCTTGTTATACACTTGAACACGTTTTGTTATTTAGTCCTTATTAATTTATCTTTGATGTATTACCAGCATCTTTACTTTTATAAACTTTATTTAATTTTCAATTTTAAGGACTATTTTCATCACTTAGTGTTCATCTAAGTTCTAGTATAACAAGTTCCCATAAAAATCTTTAATAAAGTATTATCACAAATATAAACTAAGAGTGATAAAATAACTTTGAGACATATAAATTAATTGTGACAAAGTAAGATTATGGAAACCCCACTTTTCTTTCTATAACTCCTATTTTATTAAACTTTAAATATAATTAGGGGCGTATAGAAAGAAAAGTTAAATAGGAATAAAAACAACATTTTTAAAATATGAAGGGCTCACCAATTTGATCAAATTTTTCAACAACATAGACTAATTGATCTTTATTATAAGACACTTACTACAAATTTATGCGCATCGCCCGAATTCAAAAACTAATTTAATGACTAAAGTAATACTTTTTTGAACTTTAGTTATTCACCACAAATCTTAAAAAATATTTTATTTTTCATGCTTTTAGCAACTTCGGATGCCATTTTAACCCTTATTGTAGTTTTTTAGTTTTCATGCTTTTATTTGATGGATATAAAGTCATGTGATTATTTCACCATATAAAGTCAACAAAAAACGCCATATATGGTTTTTTTCTCCATTAGTATAAGTATATAGCGATTATTTCACACTTAAATCACATATTAAGCCGGCCCTCATTTTTTTATGAAATTTGTAGAAAATTACTTATTTATTTTGAATGAAAATAAATTGTTATCCAATATTTTTGGATATTATTTACATTTACATTTTTGGATATTATTTTTGGATATTATTTACATTTACATTTTTTGATATTATTTTTGGAAATTTATAGAAAATTACTTATTTATTTACATTTTTAACTCCCTACCCCCACCCTGCCCCACCCTACCCCCCACCCTACACCCACCCTGCCCCACCCCTACCCCCCACCCTTCCCCACCCCTTACCCCCACCCTGCCCCACCCCCCACACACGCATACACACACGCACATATATACACACATACACACATATATATACACACAAACATATATATAAATGGAAGAGAGAGAGAGAGAGAGAGAGAGAATTAAACCTGAAAGTAGAGAGAGAGAGAGCAGCGTCGAGAGAGAGAGAGAGGGAGGGAACGACGGGAGGGAAAAAAGAAGGGGGAAAGCGTTTTTGCTGGAAATATTGTCACGGTCGTGTCAAGGTCATTGACCGTGACAATTATTTAAAGAATTATCACGGTCAATGACCGTGACAAGTCCGTGACAAGTAAATTTGTAACGGCCTTGTCAAGGTCAATGACCGTGACAATTCTTTGTCACGGTCGTGTCAAGGTCAATGACCGTGACATAAAACACGTGTTTTTTGTCACAGTCAATGACTTTGACAAGGGTGGCCGACTGAAAGGTGACATTTTGGCCATTTTGGTGTAGTGGTCAGTTATTAACTGAGGGTGTAAAGTCTTACTGGATCAGGTCGGAGTAGGCCTATGCTTTAATATGAGACTAGTTGTGCCTGAGGATGAGGATTTGAGGCATGCTGTTATGACTGAGTCTTACGGTTCAAGATTTGCGATACATTCCGACAGGGATAAGACGTACCAGGATATGAGGAGACAGTATTAGTGGTCAGGGATGAAGCAATACATAACAGAGTTTGTATCCAAGTGTGTTACCTATCAACTGGTTAAGGTAGACCACCAGAGGCCTTCAGGGATGCTATAGTCGCTAGAGATTCCAGTGTGGAAATAGGAGAGCATTTTGATGGACTTCATTATATGACTATCGACGTTGCAGAGGGATTACAACTCCATTTGGGTGATAGTGGATCGGTTAACTAAGGTGGCCCATTTCTTACCTGTCTACATCGATTTTGAGATATGCAGTACGTACATCTATTTATTGCGAAGATAGTTAGGTTGCATGGGGTATCGATTAACATTATATCCGACAGAAACAAGATCTTTGTGTCTTACTTTTGGAAGAGCTTTCAGAAGGCCATGGGCACGGACTTACGATTGAGTACCGCATACCATCCACAAACAGATGGACAGACTGAGAGGGTCAATCAGATGCTAGAGGACATGTTGAGGATGTGAATTCTGGACTTCATAGTTGGATGGGAGCGATATCTTCTGTTAGTAGAGTTTGCGTACAATAACTCTTACCAGTTTACTATCGGTATGGCACCGTTTGAGACATTTTTTAGAAGGCCTTGTCATTCGCCCGCCTGCTAGTTAGAGGTGGGGGACAATAAACTATTGGGGCCAGACATAGGGATGGCAACGGGGCGGGTTTGGCAAAACCCCAACCCGCCCCATTTAATAAACGGGGCAGGGCGAGGCGGGTTAGTTTTTATTTAAATTAACTCCTAACCTGCACCATTTAATAAACGGGGAAGTTCGGGGCTCCTACAGGTTGGGTTAATTTTAAAAATAGTAAAATTTTAATTATTACATTATAGTCTTAGAGGCCTATAATGGTTCATATTTCAATATGTGAGACAATCCCCCAATTGTCAATCCATATTTTCACATAAATCTTTTACAAAATTAACATACAAATAAAGGTTTTTTTTAGTGTGTGTGTGTGTGTGTGTGGTTTAATTGCAATTGACATACATATAAAGGGTAATTATATAGGCATAAGTTAAATGAGTCGGGGCGGGTTGGGGAGATTTTATTTAACTTGACTCCTAACCCATCCCATTTAATAAACGGATTTTTTTTTAAAAACTCATACCCACTCCTAATTCATCAATTAGGTTTTACTTGCCATCCCTAAACAAAGATGATATAGGAGACTATTGCCAAGACCGAGCTGATTCGGAGACGTATTTGCATAGCTCAAAATAGGCAAAAGAGTTATACCAATGCATACCGGAGACACGTTGAGCTAGATGTTGCTGGCCAGGTGTTGGTTCGGGTGTCTCCCATGAAGGGGGTCATGAGATTCGATAAGAAATTGAAGTTATCATCGAGATATGTGGGACCCTTTCCTATTATTAAAAGAGTGGGGCCAGTAGCATATAGACTGGGTTTATCGGAGCATCTTCAGTGGATACATGATGTGTTCCACGTGGCTTCGCTGAGGAGCGAAAGAGCTTTTTGGCATGTTCTACTCGAGGAGATTAATTTGCAGCCGGACATCTCGTATGAGGATAGACCCCTGGCTATTCTGGATCGTAGTGAGCGTAAGCTGCGATTTAAGGTTGTACCACTAGTCAGAGTTCAGTGGGGACATCACAGTGTGGATGAGTCGACATGGGATCGAGAGGATTACATGCGAGAGCAGTATCCGGAGTTATTCACCGCAGGTATGACCTAATTTCAGGGGCGAAATTCCTTTATAAAGGGGGAAGTATGTAACACCCCGTATTTTTAAGCATTATATATTTAATTAATTCGGCTAATTTAAATTACTTGTTTGTCGTAATTTAATTGAATTAATTATTATGAATTTATTTAAATATTAATTGGAAGAGTAAATGGTTAATATTTATGGAATATAAATTACTAAGTGAATAGTTATAATTTATTTATATCATAACGAGTGATAGCGTGGTATTATCTTATCTCAACCGAGAGTTAGGGATAGACTATATTGAGGTCGAAATATGGATTTTTAGTAAAGTAATTCGGATGACAATTCTGAGTGCACGGTTGAGTCCGGATAGACCGAAATAGTCGAAAAAGAGTACCCGTGGATAGTAAATGGGTCTCGGGGCATTTTTAGGCATAATCGGGCCCACACGGGGGTGTTCCGATCATTTGGGCTTGGCCCATTAGCCTAAAAATGGATTAATGATATTTAACATAAGTCTTAAGGGGTTGAACGACATATAACACTATTCTAAACCTAAGAACTTGAGAGAAGGAAATAGGGAGGATTTGGAGAGCTTTTGGGAGTCAAATCAAGGAGGATTAGTGCGTGTTCTTCGTCACATCGCTGTCTACTTCAAAGGATTAGACCCTACGAATTTTTAAAGGCAAGTGGTTAACTTGATTCAATCTAAATCGTTGTGTTCTCGGTTCATGTCATAGTATGTATAATCAAAATTCATTTTTGGGTGGGATGTCACATGTAAATGGGTTTGGGGTGAATTAATCATGTAGACTATTATTGATTGATGAGTTATTGGTATTAGACTCATTAAAAATCAAATCCATATTTGATACGTGGACAAAAATTCTGGGTAATTGGGGATGTTAAAATCTAAATGTGGAGTCTAGATGTAATACCCAATTATGATACCCAATTCACATATCTCTTTGACGATGGTGAAATCGTTGATAATTGATGCTATAAATAAGTTAGAATTGGTTAGACAATGGATACGAACGTTTAGTATAAATCACTTGGGTGATTGGGTGAATTTGAGGAAGCTTTAAAAGCTTCGAGAAGCAACCATGGCCGAAATTCCCATTCAGAGAAGACGCTGCCTGACCCAACCGGTCGACTGCGCTAGGGCCACTGGTTGACCTCGAGTCCTAGTTTTTAGGCAGTTCGGCTTATAATATATTTTTTTGGGGGGGAGGGGGGGCTTTATTCATTAGGTAAGATCTCTAGGGGTTTGTTTATTGTAAAATTTAAAATAAGACAATACTTAGGGAGTTGGGAAATGAATATTAATGCATACTAACACTTATAAAGGGGTGTCGAACTTATTAGTGGGACATGAGTAAAATAAATACTAAAAGGTTAAAATACGAGCCAAGTGAGTGAGTCCGGGAGTTATGGTTGAGTGGCATACCATTGTAACATTAATTAAGGTGAAATTAATTAAATTAAGAGTCGGGGTGGGGCTCGGATATTTTCGACTAGTGCTATGGGTGTTAAGTATGGAATAGTCGGGTTTAAATTAATTAAATATATACGGTTAGTGTGATATATATATATATATATATATATATATATATGTGTGTGTGTGTGTGTGTGTGTGTGTGTGTGTGTGTGTGTGTTATTGTGTGCTCATTAAATATCGGTATAAGATATTTTGTAAATACATACCCCTCTAATGTTATTACAAGAGGTTGCGCAATGTGGGTGAATCTCCTGGTTAGGGAATGCAGGATGATTATAATCCCCAGGTCATAGCGTCCATTATATATATATATATATATATATATGTGTGTGTGTGTGTGTGTGTGTGTGTGTGTGTGTGTGTGTGTTATTGTGTGCTCATTAAATATCGGTATAAGATATTTTGTAAATACATACCCCTCTAATGTTATTACAAGAGGTTGCGCAATGTGGGTGAATCTCCTGGTTAGGGAATGCAGGGTGATTATAATCCCCAGGTCATAGCGTCAATTATATATTATTATGATTCTTTTCGGAGTGAGATGCTTTGGGTATGATTCAGTCTCAGAGCCAGGGAACTATGACCGCCTCCACTACCGTTATTATTATTATTATTATTATTATTATTATTATTATTATTATTATTATTATTATTATTATTATTATTATTATTATTATTATTATTATTATTATTATTCAGCGAGATAATCGTCTCGGGGTATCAGGGTGGATTAAGTATACCTGGGGTGATAGCATTTGAGAGAAAGCATCTGTTGAGTTCTTGCTCGGTAGGATGGACATATACATATACGACATGCGTGTGAATGTTGTAATATAGTTATACGTATATAATAGTGTAGAAAATTATATACGGGCAAAATACATGAAGTGAAATTGTATTACATATATATAACTAGTGAGATTGTTATATAGTTTTAATTACGGATAATTAATTAAGTTGATGTGAGATATAACTAATAAATCAATAGTAAAGTTACCCGGGCTAGAGTAGTGTGTTAAGTGATGGTTATAACAAGGCTAGTTAAACGGGGTAGTATAGCTAGATGGTGATAAAAAGGAAGCGGTAGGTATGCACAATAATTATGGGGTGAGTAATATCTCAAGGGAGTGCGACACTAGCTTAAATATAAAAAGCATCCATGCATTTTTAATTGCTGCAGACTTAATCACTTGCTAAATATTTTGGGTTCTAATCCTTGCTATAAAATATTAAAAAAAAACTTTTAGGTGTCCAGCCACATGGATGCCAGACTTGAGAATCTATTCTAGGGATACGCAGTTGCGGCGTATGTGTCTGCATGCAGGAGATTGGATTAGACACATCTTTTCTTTATTCCTAGACGAGGGATCTCATTTCAGTTACAGATCCATTTAAAGCGTGTTGCCCATTTACTTTAGATTCAGTTTCGAATTTATTTATTTATTCGTTGGATTATTATGTTGGATTTGGAATTATAACCAATGGTTTATTCGGACAGTCTTTTAGTTATTTATTCAACATTATTTTCAGACTCAGTGATGGTGTGTATGGATTTATTATTTTTAATCTGCATGTCCATTTATCTGTTTAATGGAAAATATAATTTGGCATCAGTTTAATTAATTAATTAGGTGGATAGTAATTAATGTGGTTTTCGATAGTGATGCTAAGAATGAGCCAAATGGAAATCTCGTTTTAATTTAATAAAGGACTGATCGACCGGTATTTAATTAAGCTGGTGTCACACCATCTTTGAACTTATGTTGTGTGCTTAATTCAAATTATTTGAAAACATTGAGTTGTAATCTTTTATGAAAATATTGATGCTATTAAATTTGATGATTTTTGCATGATTTGATGTTATTCTTGTCAATCTAATGAATCAAACACATGCTATGAGAGAATATTATGTTGAATACATGCTTATTGAAAAATTTCATGATATTCACATTTGCCCTTTGCTATTTATAGTTGAATCCTATGCACGAATTATTTTTAATAGAGGGAGCTTCACATTTTACCCGATGACACGTGATTTGTATGAAAAATCTTTTTAATAATGTCAAAGGGGGAGAAAGATGTATGATTCACTAATTGTGAGTAATTTATTCATTTTATGGATTATTGTGAATCATTGCTTCGCATCATCAAAAGGAGGAAGATTGTTAAACGAAAATGTAATTAGCCTTTTATCTAATATCTAATTATCCAAGTTGTAATTAATATACATTTTAGTTTAATATAATATATTGATTTTGATGATTTCAATCAAACTTTTAAGTGATTGTGTAAATATTTCTTAATATGTTACGTAAATATCTATTTTAATATACAATATAAATTTATTTTATAAATATATTCAAAAGAATTTTTTATTTATACATATACATATATTATTTATTTATATATAAAATTATTCTTATATATACATTTTATATATTTATATTACATATATTTCTTGGCTCTGCGTGCCAGCATCACTGCCAAGGCAGTGAGGGTATTTCTTTGAACATGACTAACAACCGTAACATGAATTTTTGTTCAACAGTGGTTTGTCATCGCTATTATTTTATAGTCTTTCGTTTATATATATATTATTCACATTTTTTATGCTACTTATATTTATTCATATGATGCTTTAACTCTTACTTATGTATGCGTGTAAATTTATATCAACAACTCTAGGAAGTATCATAAGTTCTTTGGCCATTGAAAAGATTTTTGCATTTGTAAGATCTTGTTGGAACCTGCGCCTAGTCTTATCATTTTATATCAATTTCTTTTTATCTCTATCTATTTCTTGGACTAACATTTCTGCAGGAAACTTCTTTGGGATATCTCAAGAGCTTCTTTCAGTCCAATATTTTGAAGATACCATTTTCATGCTTCAACGGCTACGTTTTTATTGAGAAGATAAAAATGGAGATTTGCAAATCATTTTTCATGATACTTCATCTCAAAAAATTCAGAAGCATTAAACGCTATGAAGAAATATGTTTAACAACTAGTTTTTTAAGATTAGTATTTAAACATTGAAGTGTTGTGTTGAAGAATATGAGACTTGAATTTTTTTTGAGAGCATATAAAATTATTATTCAGTTACAACATTCAAGAGATCAATTAATTTTATATTCTGCTCAATCGTTGAAGAAGAAGACTTGAGGCTACATCAATGTCATTTATTGAATTCTCATTGAAGAAGAAGAAGAAACTCAGATTCAATTTGTGTTTTAAGAAGTTTCATTATTCAATCTTATACTACAAATTCAGATTTATTTTGAAGCTTTATTGAAGCTTCGATTGTACCGATGCTCGGTCCTGCCCGCAATTGGATCGGGTTGTAAACAGTGATTGGTAACTACCCACGAGTGGGCCACGAGATTTTAAGCTTGGAGTTAGCTTGTAAATAATTGTACGCGGTGGTTTGATCCTACCCACGAGTGGATCAAGTTTAGTGAAGTACAAAGGATACGGGGGCTCTAAGCGCGTGGACGTAGGCCTGGATTTAGCCGAACCACATTAAATTTTGTTGTTATTATTTTCCGTACTTTAGTTGCCTTTTTATTTGTGGTTGCTTGAATTTTTATTTTCAGCACTCATATTTGCAAATATATTAATTCCGAATTTGGCAAAATTATTTTTAAGACTAAAATAATTATTTTCGAATTAATTATTTAATTTTAGAATATCACTTAATATTAAATAAGAAAATTAACTATATATGGGTGTTAAAATATGTAAGTTTAACATGTTTAAATTTATTGGTAGTATTTAGTTGATATTCTCGGTTTTAATCATTAGAGATCTACTAATCTGAAATTTGATAAAGTATTTTAAATTAACTAGTTTTTGAAATATTAATTTAGCCCGAAAAGTTTGTAAAATCCTAATTTACCCCCTTCTTGGGTATTTTTCTGGGTAATAACATTTATTAATAAAGTTATATTAGGACATATTTTTACCATACATGATTAAATAATCGCACAAATCAGAGGTGAAAATAACCTCTTTTAATATCCATGCGCTAAAATCATTCGTCGTGTAACATTTCCTTTGATTTTGGGCAATTTCGTTCTCTTACTTCCTAAAGGTAAATTGTAGAGTTTAGATAATTATATATAGAATACATAAAATCAAACAAGAGTAATTCAGTTAATTATGTAGCTATCCACTATCTCTAATCTTCAATTTTATCTTGCAATACGAAGACATAACGAGCGACTTGCTTGCATTGTAGATTAATGAGTCTCACCTCTTTAGGGTTCCCAAAAAGCAATTCATCCTCAAACTCGTCAGGTGCCTCAATAACTCGTTCTCCATGAGGGTTAAACCTCATCAGCTCTTGTTCTGGCATATGTTCTCGAGCGTATAGGGATAATTCCATAGTTACATATTCTTCGGTAATCGACCCTCCAATATACCATGTATTCTTTACGTAATCTTTGTAGGTTTTCATCAAGCGCTCGAATTAACGAGTATTAATAAAGATAACAATGTGAACTTTCTCATGTACAATGTCAGAGGGAGACTTAAAAGGACCATGAGAACGACCAATAGCTCTGATTAGTATTAAATTACCGCAATGGTTAAACCCATCGATTGATAATGTAAGACGAACATTGCACAGTTCCTTTACAAATTCATGGCGTCAGGCGTTTAAAATTTTCTAAATTATTGAATCAACCGGATGACGCATGAGATTCCCACCCACCTAGCATCGAGCATGCCATGTCACGGTCTCTGCTATCCACGGTATAGTGAAAAATCGTTTTAACCGTGGTTCGAGGGAGAATACTTCATAACCTTTTGTGGAACTTGCGAGCACTTGCGATATTTTGTAGACTTGACTTTTAGATTCTCGTAAGGCACATATTTAGGCTTACTGCATATAGGACATTCTTCCTTCTCTTCGTGCTCGTTGCGGTACAATTGCAATCATACACGCATGCATAAATGGATTTGTACTTCAAACCCGAACCCTTCAATATCTTCTTCATGCCAGGATAATTGTTTGGTAACATGTTCTCTTTTAGGAGAATGTCTTTAACCCACTTAAGAATTTCGGTTACGCTGTTGCCCGATAAACCAAATTGACTCTTCAAATTATGCAAACTAATAATTGTGTACAATACCCGAGTGACCTTCTTTGTAATTTTTATACAAAGGTTTAGTTGCATCGACTTTCAACCATATGTATTCCCGATCAGTCAGACACAACAAGTCCAATTTAAGTTCATTTTAATTTAATTGGCCTAATATTACTATTTGTCCACCAATTTGTATTCACTTAAACAATAATTATTTAGGGAAGGGGTGGACACAACTACAACAAGTTAACCAAATGACTTTATTATAAACATTTAATTGTTAAGATATGGTAGTCGTTAAGACAAATAATTAATTAAAGGTTTATTATGAAGAATTAATAGAGTGGGGGTTTTAAGTATCCATCATCCGTATCAAACCATGATCATTCAACACAAGCCACAACAACTATCAACCCAACAATCCAACACAAGTTTATCCCGTACTCCTTCTAAATTGTTTACTTGACTGATTTTCAACACAAGTTTATCCCGTTCAACATTACTAACCTAACAATTCATATATCAACATTAGTAACTTAACAATTTTTATATCAATATTACTAACCTAACTATTTCCAACTCATATATAGTTCAACATTACTAACCTAACAATTTATACATCAACATTACTAACCTGACAATTTCTAACATTATCAATAATTTATATATCAACCCATATTAATCTTTTCTCTAATCCATTAAGGTTAGAACCATCACGTGAAATAGAATAAATCCACAGAGTCAAGCGTTGAGTAATCCAATAAAACAACAAATATACCAAAACCACATTAACATTTTCTTTAATTCATAAAATTTGAAGTATCAACTAAAAGTCAACAAACCCACAGGTTTTAAAAAAATTGGTAATCGCCCTCCGCACACACACTATCACACGCACACATAGTTGAACCCTCCCACAAAGTTGAACACCCCCCCCCCCCCCACACTGAAAACATACACACACACACACACACTGTCATACACACTGGAACACACAAAAAAAATACACACCCCACTAAATCTCACACATATACGTACACACACACACACGCGCGAGCGCGCGCGTATAAGCACACACATACGTAAATGGAGGAGAGAGATGATGAAGATGTACCTGTGTTGAGAGAGGAAGGGATTGTCACCAGAAATGGAGGGGTGGCCAAAAATGGAGGAGAGAGAAAGGGACTGCCACCGAAAGTGTGTGTGTGAGAGAGAGATAGAGGATTTTTGGTATAAGAGTTTTTGGTATAAGAGTGGAATGAAATCTTGGGGTTCTGAATTTTTTTTATACCCAAAATGGGGTCACGGTCGAGCATCGTGACCCCATACGTGACCAATTGAAAACTCGAGAAATGATCACGATTTTAGACCGTGATCATGTACTCTAACCATTTTGAAATGGATTTGGGGGTTATGGTTCGAAACCGTGATTAGTGTTCATTGATATTGTCACGGGTGGGTCACGATTTTGGACTGTGACTACCTTTGTGACCAAAAGGCGCGAATTTTAGCGGCATAAGGGGTCACGGTGAGTCACGATTTTGGACCCTTTGGCCACGGCTCTTAACCATGACCATCCCCTTAATTGTCACATATGGGTCACAGTTTTGGACCGTGACCACCACTATGACCAAAAGAGCGGAAATTTTGGGGCCATGGTGGGTCAGAGGAGTCACGTTTTTGGGATCGTGACCCCTTTAGTCACGGCACCTGCCCGTGACCACCCCCTTAATGAGGTCACCCTTAACATTCATCACTTATTTGGTTAGGTAAATAGCCAGGGATCACAATTTTGGACCATGTCGTGAACCATTTATGGTGACCATTTTTAATTTTTGGTGTAGTGTAGACCAACCAAACTAATATAAATGGATAATATAAATTTTCACTCCAGAAAAGTCCTTTAGATTCACCATTAATGAGAAATGCAAACCAAAAATTTGAGATTATTTAAAAATTTCCCATTTTTTATTTATTAAAAAAATTCAAAATAATTTTTTTTTGTCTCCTATTTTTTATTTATTAGAAAAAAATCACCATTTTTGTTCTATTGTATCCCATTTTGTATTATTGTTTTTTTTCTTTTCCCTTTCCTCCTAGATTTATTTATTTGTCCCAATTTTTATACATCAAAGAAAATAAAAAATATTTTTTTGTTCTTTTTTTGTCCAAGTATTTATTATTAAAAACATAACACTATTTATTTTGTTCTCTTTTTTCGTCCGAATTTTTATTTATTAAAAATGAATTTCCTCTTTTCCATCCATTTTTTATAAAAACATTTTTTTTAATTACATAGACAAAAGAGTTTTTTTATTTTTTAAATCTAAATGAACATAAAACATAACAAATTGGGATACATCAGTTTTGAGGGACTCTTCCAAAGTGCTTGTAAGAATCTCCATCCATATATGACATCCAAGTACATTATAGCGAATTGAACTAGTAAATGGGATGGTGCATTACCAAGCCTCTTAACAAAGATAAATAAATGCACTAGTGTTTTATGTTTTTTTGAGTGATTTCTTCCAAAATGTGTCCGCGGAAGATAGGATTGTTTCATGACACTTTAATCCACCCACCACTTATTTACAAATTACAATATCCATCCAAAGTAAAGTTTGTCACTCCAACTCTTCCACAAAATATAATGCTATTTTGTGAGCCAATGCCTCTGCATTTTTAGCTTCTTAAGGTTGCCAGATGTGGCGTGAAACGCCTGCTAAACATTTACCCACATTATTTCGCATAACGGCTCCCAGTCCGATACTTTTTAATGTTTGCAAACAATACCGCATAAAAATTCGCTTTAATGTCTTCGTTCTCCACTGGTAGCCAAACATCCATATGAGTGGTTCTCCTTTTGCAGGGCAGTTATGAGCCATTCTATAGTTTTGTATCAATGTGCACACCTTTGTATATATAAGGTAAGGATCTCCAACGAGTTGATTTTAACGGGGCCAAAAAACAGATGCTTTTAAAAAATAGGAAAAAAATTTTAAACCCATTTTTTAAAGATCAATTATCCTAAAGTTCCTTAAACATTTTTAATACACATTTAGTCCAAGCTTTTTTATTTTATTTCAGAAAGTCCCTGAAACACCCATTTAACCAATATTCTCTTCTTTTTAAAGGTTCGCGCTAGCTGCATTCCTGCCCACCCCCACCCCCATTGCCGGAGCTTCGATGACCGTCACCGGAGCTCTTTTTTTTTTTTTTTAGTGATTTTAGAACAAAATAAAAAGACTTGGACTACACGTGTATTAAAAAAAGGAGCTCCGGTGAGGGTCGCCGAAGCTCCGACAGTGGGGGGTGGGGGTGAAAAGGTGGGCGCGAGAGTGCCGGTAGCGCGAACCTTTAAAAATAAGAGAATATTGGTTAGATGGGCATTTGAGATACTTTTTAAAATAAAATACAAAGACAAGGACTAAATGTATATTAAAAATAAATTATGTACTTTTAAGACTTAAAATAATATTGATTATGGATATAGGACAACAAATATTTCGTTTTCATTTTTAGTTCATGTTTTCAAATTAAAGGGACACGTGGCATGCTGTGATTGGTTGACATTTTATGAATATGGGTCCGTGCCAACGATTTTATTAAAAAATAGGGACTAAAACTATAAATAAAATGTTTATTGTCCTATTTCCAAAATACATATTATAATAAGTCCTAAATTTATAAAGGGCCTATTAAAAAATATTTGATATTTGAGGGACTTACGCTTAAATATTTCATAAATTAAACTTTGCTATTTCCGTTTATCGAATAATAAACGTTCATTAACGGATCCCGAATCGTCTCTTCATTTGCCACTCTTCTATATTGCTTTTGCATATACACATTATACGTATATAAATATCTGATCGCCCCCCAAAGCTAGGGTTTGTTGGAGTGGTAATGACGTATGATAAGAATGATGATCCTAATTTGAATGTAACAATTGAAAATCAGAATGGGGATTATGTCATTTTAAGTGAATCTGAAGGGACCCAGATTTCTTCTCCTGCATTAAGTAATAGTAGTAGGAGATGGTGGTCATTTTGGTGGTGGGTTAAGCTGGTTTTGTTGTTCACATTATTGGGGGTTGTGGCTGCTGTTTTTTTCAAATGGGTTGGCCCCTTTTTCATCGATAAGGTATTGTTTTTATCGTTATTGTTATTATCATTTGCATGACTAATAAATTTATGCATGAATCCATGATGTTTTAGGACAATTTGGTCTACATTTTGTTTGCATTAGTAAAATTGTTACAACTTCATGGTATTATAGTTTAAGATTTTACTTTGGAAATTAATAAACAAAGATGCCACGAAATTGAAGTATTTTGCTTAGAGTCATCTTTCCTTAATTTAGGATTATTTAGCATTTGTTTTATGGCATTATGTCACTAAGGGTGTGTTTAGTTGCAAACATGGAAAATAGTTCTTTTGGACGAAAAGTTGGAAAATGTTTGGAAAAACACGAGTTTTTGGTCTTACTTTTTCAATTTTCCATGGAAACCAATTATTTGGTGGGTGGATAAAAAATATTTTCCACTAAAAATGAGATTTGGAGCACTTGTTATGTGGATGAGTGTTGTTCTTGTATGAATTATTCACAATCAAGGTACTACAAAGGCAAAACATGACTCAAAACAATTATTTTCCATGCCAATCAAACACATCCTAAATGCTTTTTTGTTGGAATATCATGTGAATGGTTGAAAATTTGTTGACAATTCTTGAATTGAATGTATATGGATGGCACTACATTTTGTATACAAGGAGTTGAAAGTGAAAAACACATGTTGAAGGGAATTATGTAATATGTTTGCAATTAGTGAGATGCGGCATATTGCAATGCACGTGGTGCATATTTTGATTCACATAGTATATTAAGAATCTAGCGAATGACCTTTAGAGTTATGTCATCTCAGCCAGAAAATGAATGGTAAAGTTTCTCCACATCATTACATGTTTTCAAGTGTTCTTACCTCTGAAATTCATTTTGTATAAAATGGGATAATTTACAGGGGTGATATGATATTTTATCATGTTTGAGTTATATCATTTCCGAATTGTTATTAGGGGTGTTCATCGGAACTGAAAAAACAGATAACCTATACCAAATTGAGCGCATTGGGTTGAGTTGATTTGTTTTTTTCTCGTATTTGTTTGGTTTCGGTTCCATCCATCGTTCAACCGATTTATTCGTTTTGTTTTTCGATTCCAGCACTAACCTAAATCGAACTGAACCATAAATCAATCCGATCCAGAACCGATCTGAAAAACCAAACCAGAACCGATCTGATCCTAATATGTTTTAAAAGCTTTATATATATGAAATATGTTATGCCTTCTCTTTAATTTAAAGCTTTTAAATTAATTTTGACTTTTGAGATTTGGATTACATTTATAACTTTTGTTTAGAGTGTATTTTTTAAGTTTATAACTGTCAAAAATTTATTAATTTATTTATTTTTAAATATATGTTTGCGAATTGAGAATACCGTTGGTTCGATTATAGATAATATTGGTTTTGGTTCCAGCTCCAAAAATGTGGAACCATTTAACCCCGAATCTAATTGTAGGTTAGTAATAGAACCAAACTAATCCGAATCGTGTGCACCAGCCAAATCTCCAAGTATGTGCTTATATAGTACATTCCTCTTAACTAAGAAGCTACCTAAATCTGTGCTTACGGTGAATTATCCGTGTTTACGACATTACTTGAATCTATTGAATCTACCTCATTACCTTTAATAATTACCATCAACATTCAAGTTTATATGCCTATGGACTATGCGTGCTTATTATCATTATCTGTGTATAGAACGCTACCTCAATTCACGCTTATTGTGAATTACCTATGCTGATAACATGAGTTACTCACACTTACGATGCTATCTAAGTTCTTACTTACAACGATTTACTTACATATACTACACTCGTCATTTAAGGTTAGTCAAACACTATTTTTAATAAACCTTTTTGAGATTTAGAGAACTTCATAAGTGTTCATTTTGAAGGGTTAGTCAAACACTTATGAAACCTTCAAAGTGAAGTTTTACAGGGACTATGAAGGTTTCAATGGGTTTTTGCATGCATGTTGTAATATCCATGCATATGCTATTCTTGTGATAACAAAAATATTAATTTTTGTACTAATGGTACCATTTGAAAGTGATGCTGAACTAAGGATAAAATAAGGTTTACCATAATTAGTGTAATAGAGTTTTTGAGGTTGAGAAGGGTATAAAAGATATTTGGGTTGCTTGTTAGGGCCACTAACCCATAATTTTGGAGGAAGTGGTTGCGATGAGTTTCAATTTTTAAAAAGGTGAGAGGTGGAGGTGAGGCGCATTTGGGGGCAAGTCTCATCTTGAATAGAAAAATATCAAAAAAATATTATATAATTAAAATATTCAAATAAAACCGCAAGAATAGTGTAACCTTAGCTATAATAACAAAATATTCATAATCACTGCAACCAACACAACATATCATTGTCAAATGGGTCTCAAATTAACATCTCCATTAGAGATATGTGTATCGCTATAAAACATCTGGAAAAACACTACATTGTCGAGATATCATGATGGATCATCCTTATATTGGTAATGAGGAACGGTATCTAGTGGCATGTAACGTGAATCATATTATCATCTCCAGCATCATCCCCACCATCGTCATCACTAAGTCGATCCTCTATATAATCATCGTTATATCTAATTGATTTATCATCCTCATCATCGTAATCAATGCCCTCCCATTTTTGTTCTTCATCTGCCAAGTGAACTCCTTTCCTTTATCTATAAGATAAAATATATAAACGACTATGTAACCTGTAATATGTCTAAATTTAAGTGAGGAAAGATATACACAAGCTAAGTAATAAGTTAATAACATTAACCTTTCTTATAGTATTTAATTCTGAACTCTTTCTCTTATGCCCCCCTCATGCACATTAACTCCCTCGAGTCTCTTTGCCATTGCGTATATCATTAGTCATTCAAAGAGGCACTTGCGATTCATCATCTTGATCCGCAACCCACTCATCATCATACGATAAATGATCTGTAGCCAACAAATCCTCATCCTCCTTAATAGCCTTTTTCTTCAAGCACTTCTCTCTCAATTTTTTTGCGGTACTTAATGTAAAGTAGCCCCCCCCCCCCCTCCCCCGTATATAGCTTTATAATTTTAAAAGTAATAAGGATTTAGTCATCACTAATAAATTAATTTGATCATTTTAACGAATGAGTATTTGACTAAATGTGCTCCACTTTCGTTACGCCCATGAAGAACCAGTAAGACTCAAAATCCTCTATGCAAAGTAGTTAATTTTGGAGCCCATGAAAGTGCAAATAACCCTTTCTTATCTAAAAAATCATCAATTTACAAATCAACTTTCAAATCTCTCTTTGCTCATTTGGAATAAGCTTTTCCACGCAAGTCAACAACCCCAATTTGATCTATGGATCGCTGGAAAAGTTGTAACATATTGATAATGAGGATTAAGAAAATTTGCGGTATCATGCAAATGTCGATGTCATGGAAACTTCCACTTGTCTTCATTGATGCTCCATATCTCTTTGTAAGTTTGCTTTTCACCTCTCAAATTTGCCGCAACATCCTCATTTGCACTATCCACAACACCATAAATAAATCTCATCTTAAACATCTTATCCCATGTGTTATCCTCAACACACTCACAAGAGGTTTGTGCTTTTACGTGAATAAGACACACTACCCCAAAACCCAAAATGATTTTCTTTACTTGCTTTTCTTCCTTTGCCCATATATATCTAGCCTATTCAGGATAAGTGAACACGCGGTCCAAAGGTTTCTATAAATTATAAAGCATCAAATACGTGGTGTCAAATCTTGTTGCAGCGGGGCGAATAAGCTCTATTGGTGTGGTCTCTCATTAATTGCAACACCCATCCATGATTGTAAATGAAATTACTTATTATAGGAGGTAGTGATTGGAGGGTCAAGATTATGACCCTCAAGTACCAAGATGTAACCTGTTCTGGGGAAGCTTAACTAGCCTGTAGGAGAGATGAGAGACCAAATTGATAAATTCACACATAATATGGAGATTTTTACGTATTTCGATTCGACAAGCCGACGTCCACGGTGTTGCTTGGGTGTTCTCATTCGTATAGTTTTTGTGAGCCAACAGTTACAAGATGGGGAGGAGATGGTGGTGGTGGTGATAGAAGAGTAGAGTGTTGATGGTGATTATACATTTCTCTTTTGGTTCTCCCCTATGGTTTCCTCCTCTATGGTTTTTTTTGTTCAACTTTTGTGTGGTCCTATCTAGCCGATGGTCACAACTTGATTGTTCGAGTAATAAAAGGCCACTGGCCTGTGATATCTAAACCCATACGAAGACCATGACGAAAAGTTAAGATACCCTTGCAAATCTAAGCTTATTTATTATAACCATACACTAATTTAGCATTCCATATTGCTAATATGTACTTAATATATTCATTAAAATAAAAATGAAGTTTAAGAAAAACAATGAATATAGGGAGAATTATACATAGCAAATTTAGGATGAAGCCCCTTATGCTTAAGTTGAGATACCCTTGTTGTATATTTTACATTATTCATATGATACTCACATCACTATATATAATGGCTTTGTTATGTTTTGTAATATAAACATTAAACAAGAAAAACGAAATTACTAAACATTTTTGTATTAGTTTGTAATTAATATATAACTTATAAGGAGAACAAAACAAACATTAGACCAAAAAATTAAGTCATTGAACAACTTGAAAGTACTGCATAAAAAACATTAAATTCCTCTAAAGTTGACAACAAATGAGTTAATATATGTGAATGAGGGTCAAAATATGTTTTTCACGATATAATGTGGAACACTTACCCCACTTACCTGCAAGTCTCCGCCCCTCGGCACAGGCCACTTCTTTATGCCAGCCTTGTGATATTCCTCCAAACCACACGGGTGAGTTTAGTTTTTCCTCTTTTGAGATTAATTCTTTGAGCATCCCTTTCTTCTTCCTCTTGGCATCTCTTGTGCTCTAGATTCCTCACCCGCCTATTCCTTGTTTTCTTGTGCATCTCCTGTATAACATCTTCACCAACTTTGTTGAGCATTGCTTTTTTCCTCCTACATCTCCTGTACAACAGACTGCTCACCCTCTTGTCCCACAGACTACCCCATCACTTGTTCAGTAAAGTCTTCCCTCGACCGTGTAGCGAACTGATCCTTCAAGTGCTAGCTGAAGCTTGTTCAACAGATTTTCCCTTCGCCTGTTTGGCATGCTGAATTTCTCAAAATAAGTTATTTCGTATGTTATTCCTAACATCTACAAATACAATTTTATTCTAGTCCAAATCATTTAGGTCCTTCTGCTTGATTTTATTTTGAAGGCAACCACATCAAATTGATGTTTGCAACAGTTTGGACGGTATAAGACGCATAAGCTCTCAGGAAGAAGGTTAGTCACGGACGTTGAGATTTCTACATCTTTTGTCAAATTGGACAGATGAGGAGGAAACACTTAAGTACTATAAACTTAACAAAGATGATCAGTGAAGCAAATAAATAGTACAACTAATGAATGTGATTAAGTGTAGTTACCCATAGTGATCTTTGATGCAAAAATGTACTTCAAATACAACTAAAGCACTATAAGTTTAGTTAGTATAGACTAGGAAAAAGACCAATAATGGACTATTAAGTAGAAGAGCATAAAGGAGTTAATAGTAATATCATCGAAAGCTACTAGAGTGCGCCAATCATCCATTGGGGACACTGAGCATTTAGCGATGAACTTGAGATTTTCTTGCTCCTCTCAACTATTGAAGGAGACTGACGTAGTCGTCTCCAAAGAAGTTCCCACTGGCCTAAAAGCAGGGAACCGCTCATAGATTCAAAAATGCAAAAAGAATATTTTCGTAAAAATGCAAGTATGGCATATAATTAAAATTTCATTAAGTTTGTTTGTTAACACAAGTTGGAAATGAGTGAAAATTGTTAGGGTGCTTGTGTGTCTTAAGAACGATCTTAGCTCACTCACCTTGATAGGGTGCTTGCCACTTACACATTTTTCAATCATTTTCCAACTTTGTTATCAAACACACAGTAATACAAAATATAGGGTAAATTAGCTAAATGGCCCCTAATGTTTGTTAAATGTTTCTATTGAGCCCCTCCTAATGTATTTTTTGTACCTATTGAGCCCTTAATGTTTATTACTTATTTCTTAAAAGCCCTTCTGTTAAAGAAAACCGTTACAGATAACGGATTCATCTAATTTACCACTTTGACCCTATTTTAACCAAGGTTATAAAAAACGCGGGGCGTGATTGAGGCGTGGAGGCCAAGCCTTAAGCCTTAGAAGCCTAGGCGGGCCTAGGCGTAAAAAGACGTGAAAAGGCGTTTAGGTCTTCTTAATATATTTTAATATTTTTTAACCATAACAAGGCTATTAAAATACAAAAATTGCACAGATCATAAAAATATATCTGAATATATGCAAATTAAAATACTATTTGATTATTTTGGATGAGATAATGGTCCAGTTTGTAAACAAATTCTTTAAAAGGCGACATCGTTTCACTAAATCATTGTTGTTTTTAGAAAAAAGTGCGTCTTAAGGGTTTTACCAAGAATAAGGCGTGAAAATCGTAAGGCGAGGCGTTTCTCCCAAGCCTTAAGCCTAGGCGGGTTTTTTAGAACAGTGATTTTAACATGTAAACTTACTTTTTTGACCTTGTTAAACACTCCAAAGTTTTTTGGATTACTTACTGTTATATAAGAAAACATTATTTTTTTAATAAAAAAACGTTTTTTACTAAAAAAAAAGATTTATTTTTTAAAAACAGTTTTAATGTTTTTATTTATAGAAAAAAGTTAAGAAAAAGTCTTTAAAATTTAAAAACTTTTTTTTAATAAAAATATTTTTTAACGTTTTATTTATAGAGAAAAACCTTAAGTTTTTATTTATAAATGACATACATTTTTTTAAACTGAAAACAGCTAAAAATATGTACATTTTTTTTAATATAAAATACATACAGTTTTTTGAATTTTTTATTAATAAAAAACAGTTTTTATATAATAAAAACATTTAAAAATAACAGACAGATTTTATTTATGAAAAATATAACCTTTTATAATTTTTTCAATAAAAATGTTTTTTAAATAATAAAAGACAGTTAACAGTTTTTTATCGTTTTCATTTATAGAAAACAATTAATAATTTTTTCTAATAAATAGTGCACGTTTTTTTTATATAAATAAACGACATTTATGTAAACCAAAAACAGTTAAAAATACAGTTTTTATTTATAAAAAAATTTTGTTTTACGAAAAACTTTACGTACATTTTTTTAAATAAAAAAGTTCAAAATACGTACATTATTTTTTTGTTATAATGAGAATAGTTTTTTATAATATGTAAAGTTTTTGTATTATATATTATCTAATGTTTTTAATGTTTAACAAGTTTTAAAAATGGATTTTAATGTAAAATATATTTTAAACTATTAAATAGTAAAAATTTGGTTGACAAGTTTAATAAGGTTAAAAATGTCATTTTGCAAGTTTAAATAGGGGCAAAGAGGTAAGTTAAGCAAAATCCGTTAACTTTAACGGTTATTTTTAACACAAAGGTTTATTAGAAACAAGTAATAAACATTAAGGGCTCAATTAGTACAAAAAATATATTAGGGGCTCAATAATAACATTTAACAAACATTATGGGCCATTTAGGTAATTTACCCTCAAATTTAAAAATTTGATGAGATATTGTAGTAGGTTTTTTATGTGGATATTTATTATATACAGTTTTGAATCTATTAGTGGTTCATTGCTTTTACGCAAATGAAAGTTTTTTTAGAGGAGATAGGACAGTCCCCTTTAATGATGGACTGAAGCATGAAAATCTCAAGTTCATTGCTTTTAGTCTTTTTATTTTATCTTTTGGGCTAATGGGAAGCCTTCGAGAAGGGGCATTATAGGAATATGATGTAAAGGGGATATTCCTAGGTCATGTGACATCACATGGGCCTAGGCCCCCTTCCCTATTTAAGGTGTTGATGTCACCCTTCTAGATCCTTCACATTCCCCCTATAAATCTCTCTTTATCCCAAATAGTAAAATCATTCTGTGCTTCTTAAAATTGAGTGTTAATCTCTCATTTAAGTGTCTTGCTTTATTGCCATTGACGACTTAATTTACGTCAATTGGTATCCGATTGAGGAGCGCTCCACCCTTTGTTGTTGTTGTAAAATCAAAATCCTAAACACAAATAATTAATGACGCGGAGGAAACCCACCAATGCTGAGAGAAGAAATGCCCGATTGGAAGAAGCCCTAGTAATACTCACCCCAAAAGTTAACCTCCTCCTCCATGAAAATCACTATCATGGAACTTCCCACTTCGCCAATCAACAACCATCGCAATCTGCCCCGCCACCCTCGACCCAAGCCCATCAGTTGACCCCATCTGTCTGGCCACCATTCTCCAAACATCCTCCCAGTAACAACCCGATCCTCCTAAGCCCCCAACCAACGCTCCCAAATCCCGCCGAACACCCCTCCGCTGCACCATCAAGTCACCGTTCTGTCAAAGCACCGGCCGAAACCCCCATTGTCATCTCTCCGAACCCTCCAGATGGCCAGACTACCCGAACGACTCACAACCCATAGTCCCAGTCAACCCGCCCAGATCCACTGCCATTCGCCCCGGATACTCCCTCCGGCGGAATCTCTTGGTTACTCCGTTGCCAGATCCACCCACCCCAGCCCTCGACGGGAACACCCACAACCTTCCAGCCTGACACATCTCCAAACACATCTCCAACCTGTCTTCTTTTCGCCCACCGAACGCCATAAACCCTCCTCTCGCATGCCGAACCACTCTAAATCGTCTAGTCCCACAGTTAGTTTCTGCCTAAACCCATCCTTACCCACCTCCTCCAGCCACCAACAACAAAGACCAGACCCCTTCCACCCTCCCACTACCCATAAGATCCCAACTAAATACTAATATTCAACCTCTAGACCCGACCACACCATATGACCCGCCCGATCCAATTTCAGACCATTACAGTCCCCTCTGACACCACACTCGAGTGCCCCGAGCCGACTCTGGGACACCCGTTTGGCTATATCTGCCCTAGACAGTCCTTAAGATTTCACCCGTGACTACCGCCGGTGGGTTAAAGAATGGCTACACCAATCCTTGGTCCTCGATCGCCCGCACATACAATTTGTGCATTATGAAGGGGAGGCTCCTCCACCATAGCCTGCTTTTCTTTATGGGGATGGTAGGATCCCGATGCATGAGTGGCACACCGACATATCTTCTTTCGACTCCCTCCGTCCCAAGGTTACACCCTTCGTGCCGGTTGAGGATTTTTTGCTTACTCTGTTATAAGCGTGGCCATTTGATGGATGATTTCCCGTACTACCCTCTAGACGAGCTCGAGGACGCAATTTATGATGATGACCCTGACCCGATAGAGCCACAACCAGGCCTCGCGCTCGAACTGTTCGAGAGGAGTTTATTAAGGATGAGGACAAGGACACGGTGGACAGCCATCGGGGGATGACCACTTAGATTTAGCACTCCGCCTTCTCTCCAAGAGCCTCCAGGGTGACATTAGAGTGGATGTGCTGATGTTTGACGGGCATTTGGACCTGAATGCCCTCGTAGACTGGATTGATGCGATGGAGAGAGCGTTCGACTACAAGCGCATCACGGGGCGCAAGTGTGTTCAATTAGCCGCCACCAAATTTCAGGGATTTGTCCGGGTTTGGTGGAATGATATGCTGCAGCGCCAAGCGGCGTCTGAGCTTTTTCTCCAATCCAAACCTGGGATCAGTTGAAGACAGAATTGCGAGCCTTCTTCATCCCGCCGACATATGAGCGTGGCCTCTACATTCAGGCTGTGTTCTAAAAGGCCCGCCTAGGCTTGAGAGAAACGCATCGCCTACGCCTTATTCTTGGTAAAAGGTTTAAGACACTTTTTTTTAGAAAAAACAAAGGATTAGTTGACAAATATTAGTTATGGAGTATGAATATGAGAAAGATGGCTACCAAACATATGGATATATTTTCAAAATTCAAGGTATGTATTATTTTATTATATTACTAGCCTTAGAATAATTAAAATTATAAAAAAAAGAAAAACGCCTTTTTACGCCTAGGCTCCTAAGGCTTGAGGCTTGAGGCTTGACCTCTACTCCTCGACCACGCCTCGCGCCTTTTAGAACCTTGCATTCAGGTCCAGGGCCTTAGGCAGGGCACCTTCTCAGTCCCACCTATACAGAGCAGTACCGACTTCTTTGTACTCGGGCTCGTTTGGGTGAGACCGAGACTCAGCGGATCAACCGCTACATTCAGGGACTCCAACCGTATATTCAGCAGGACTTGGGTTTACGTGAGATACTGTCCTTTGTCAAGACGGTTGAGTACGCGACCAAGGTTGAGGCCTATCACCGTACTTCTGCCACACTAGTTTTTCGACCCACTTTTACGACTGTTGCCCCACCTCGAGCCTCGGATGCGGCTCTGGTTGCTATGAAGTGTTTTAATTGTGGTGTTGTGGGCCTCCGAGCTGCTAAGTGCCCTAAGGCAAGGAAGAGACCCTGCTTGTGACTAATGATTCCGAGCCACCAGATGAGGAGGTAAAGGAGGTGGTCTGGCACCAGGCGTTGATTGCCATGATCATCCCCGTTGATCCCGATTATGATAGTGTTCCTCTTTGAGTTCAAGGTTGAACTGTTTTCATGAAGGGAAGAGTGATGGAAATTAGTGAAGCTCAAGGTTTATTTTAGTAATTTTTAGTCTTTTTATTTTATCTTTTTTGTTATGTTTTTGTTGCTTGTATTATAGGGCTAATGGGAAGCCTTTCAAAAGGGACATTATAGGAATATGGTGTAAAGGGGGTGCTCCTAGGTTATGTGACATCACATGGGCCTAGGCCCACTTCCTTATTTAGGGTATTGACGTCACCCTTCTAGATCCTTCCCATTCCCCCTATAAATATCTCTTTAACCAGTAAAATCATACTGTTGTTCTTAAAATTGAGTGTTAATCTCTCGCTTAAGTGTCTTTTTGTATTGCCATTGACGACTTAATTTACGTCACTTTTAGATAGTAGTCGATTATTGGTCTTTCTCATAACCTATAACTAAACATATAGTACTTAAATTGTATCGGAATTACAGTTTTGCATCAAAGATATCACTTTTTAAAGTTCTTCTTTGTCCTCATAAGGTTTCACTTTTTGTTTAAATTACATTTACCTTATTAGGTCCGAGATTATGAATAAGTTTGGTTTTACGGGTATCTTAACTAAGAGCGAGTGTTTCCGGCATAAATCGATATATATATATTCCTCATAAGGATTTTATTTGTTTATTTAAAATTCACTTATATTTACAAAACCTAATAAATCAATCATAACATTATAGATTGCAAAGTAATGTGAGGTTTTGTATAAACAAGGTCAAATTTATTTTCAAATTATCTTAACTGTGATGCGAGTAAGGGTTTCTTACCAAAATTTGTTATGTTCTTTCTCATGAGGTTCAATATTTTATTTAGTCATCAATTTTATTTTACAAAACCAAATTAAAAGACCTTAACATTATGAATGATCTTAAATTGTGCAAGTGTATCTTAATTTGGGGTAAGGGTATCTTCAATTTCTTCATCTTCTTCTCGAGGTTCAATTATTTTATTTATTATAAACTCCACTTTTTTATAATGCTATAATTGTCCAAGGATGTGTACAAATGATCTTGGTTTTATGCTATGGGTATCATAACTAGGGTTAGTATTTTCATCCTAAATCATTACGAAATTATAGAACGCTTAAATAATGTGAAGTTTTGTACGTATAAGGTTGGATATACAAAAAGGGAATTTATAATGAGATTGTTTTGTATATTATCAAAAAGGTCTATATTTTTATTTGAACTTATCTTGTTATACAATGATTAAATAATCGAAAGTGGTGTACAAGAAATCTCGATTTTATATTAGGCGTGTCTTTACTAAAAGTAAGTGTCTTCATCCTAAATTTGTTATGTATATTTCTCATAAGGTTTAAGGGTATGTTAACCTATGAAGCACGGACTCGACACGTGATACGGGATACGACACGACTTGGGATACGCAATTCGCAATTTTTCAAAAATATAGGATACGACATGCTAGGATACATATAATATATATATATTTTTAAATATATATATATATATATATTAATGAAATAAAACAAAATTTGTTTAATAGAATACGTAGATATAACATACATAACTTGAAATTCAAATACAATAACAATACAAATATAAACAGAAAAAATTATAAATTAAATAAAATCGGAAATATAATGAATATGATTTGCAAAAGTTAACATTTGTTTGAAAATTTTGGTTCTAGATTGATCTTTTTTGAATGAATATGGCCTTTTTGTTTTTATATATTTTACAATTAATGTTTTAGGTTGTTAAATATTTGACCCCATCTAAAATTTTTAGATACTAAAAAACTTGTTAAATATTTGACCCCATCTAAAATTGTTAAATATTTGACCCCATCTAAAATTTTTAGATACTAAAAAACTACCCCAGTGTGTAAAAAAAACGTGTCTCCAGCGTGTCCTAATGTGTCCCCCACGTGTCGGAGCGTGTCATGTATCTGACACGTGTCAAACATGATTCGCTGCATTTAGGAGAGTGTCCGTGCTTCATAGATCTTAACTATGGATTAGGGTATTTGAATTCTTCATTTTCTTCATAAGGGCCACTTATTTATTTTATTCTAAAATTCAATTTTCTCATTATATAATGATAAAATACTCCATCAGGGCAGAATATACCCAATGTTAGGATTATCTTTGTGCATGTGAAGACAAATACCCTTACATATTGAAGTAAATCTAAGAATGCGGAAGCGCTATTATTACAACTACACCACTACTACTAACTACATAACCACAACACCAACACCAACACCAACACCAACACCAACACCAATAAAAAAATAAAACTAAACTAAGAAAATAGGTTTCTCTCTCTCTCTATATATATATTCTTTGTTTTCAATGTTCAAGTGTGATTACAAATGAGGGCCAAGGGTCTATTTATAGGAGAGGTTAGCTTGCTAACCAAGCTAAGACCCAAAAAGACTAAAAATGGCAACTAATAACTAAAAATGACTCATTAGTTCCAAATATGCTTGGAGACTAATTAAAGACTAAAAATAAAAGAAAATGACAATAATACCCTAAACTAAAAAATAGAAAATAAAAGATAGTCTTCTCCTGGGAGCATAACCACGCGCCACGTGTCACCAATATACATCATTCTCCATGTCTTCGAAAATGCTCATTCTCGAGCTTGGAGGGTGACTCGAACCAAGAAAAGCTTCGGATCTTAATCAAACTCATTCAAAAGTGTGCAACACAACTGGAATTAGTCCCATGAGTATGAACCTTATCAATAATGGGTTTAATAAACCCAAATCCCGACGATGCCCCTCTACGAAATCCGAGCAACCAAAAATTGACGACCATATCCGCCTTCTCTACACCACGAGTACATGGTTGCTACTTGGTGTGGTGGACCTTTGAATCTGACCGGACAGTAACTCGGGCGACCGCACCTTTGCGAGTACGATGGCGAAATAAGCGGGCTGAAAATGAAGACATTCCAGAAAGCCGAACCCAAAATGGCAAATAGTCGAAAAATGGGCCCTAAGTGGGACACATTTTTCATGGAAGTCATATGTTGTCTCACAAATAGAGCCTAGGACCAATTTTGACCGGATTTGAGGTCAAATATAGGGGATTGGATCTGAGTAGCGAAGCCCATTTTGTCGGATTTGATTGTGGTTGGGCGTAAATGAGTGGGGAAAAGGGATAGGGTAAAAATAGGGGTGGGGCAGATTAGGGGTGAAAAGGGGAAGGGTAGAAATGGGCTTCTTGGTCGGAATAGGGTGTGTGTGTGTTGGGGGTGGGTGGGGGGTTGGATGGACCTTGGAATTTTGTTTAAATTTTTTTTTTTTTTTAGGGTTAGGGTTTAATTTGGGGGGTTAGATAGAATACGGTGTTTCATTTGAACGAGGCGGGGGTTGTGTGAGGTAGGAGATGGAGGTGGAGGAAGGTGGTGGTGGAGGGTGGAAGATGGAGGAGGCTAAAAGAGTTGGTATTAGCGGTGATGGAATTTATGGTTTCCATCCATCCGATTCTCATTTGGACATTTATCAATCTAAAGATTGAAGGGTTGCCGGAGTTGGTATCACAACTCGATATCCATTTCACGCATCACGATGAACACCAAGAACAAACGCAACTCTGAAACCAATTTGATGTAAATTTAAGAATGCAGAAGCGTCATTATTACAACTACACCCCGACTACTAACTACACAACACCAACACCAACACCAACAAAAAAATAAAACTAAACTAAGAAAATGGGTTTCTTTCTCTCTTTATATATATTTTTTTTCAATATTCAAGTGTGATTACAAATGAGGGCCAATGGCCTATTTATAGGAGAGGTTAGCTCTAGCCAAGACCCAAAAAGACTAAAAAGGACAACTAATAACTAAAAATGACTCATTAGCCTCAAACATGCTTGAAGACTAACTATAGACTAAAAATAAAAGAAAATAACAATAATACCATAAACTAAAAAATAGAAAATAAAATATAGTCTTCTCCCGGGAGCACAACCACGCGCCACGTGTCACCAAGATACATCACATATAGTTAAGACATCCTTACGATAACAATGCCTCTTATGGCAAAGGCTCTTGAGTTGATAACTTGACAAAACCATTAGGCAAATTATGATTTTGGCATTTTGCCACATGCTCCGGAGATGGTCTTTGAAAAGGGAGTTGAAGAGTATATTTAAAGCCCTTATGCAAATTAGTCGTTAATTGAATGAAACAGTCAAATTTATAACAATTTAGGCTTTTTTTGGTTAGTCGACTTAAAACAATCTTTGGGCACCTAGACTTTTTACCCCTATTTAAGCTTGTTTGTCTATTCTTCTTTGGTTCCATTTAGGGGTGGCAATTTTAGAAACGACACGGAAAAACGACACGAAACGACCCGAAATTGACCCAAAATTGACACGACATGTTGTGTTCGTGTCTGAATTATGAGTCGTGTCGTGTTATCGTGTTTTTTAGGCCTGAAATTTAAGAAATTTTGGAATTCGTGTCATGTCGTGCCGTGTTGTTTTTATTTGGGTCGCACTCGTGTCAACTAAAAAAAACACGAATTCGTGTCGTGTCGTGTTCGTGTCCGAAAAAAACTTGTCATGTCGTGTCAGCCCAAAACACGACCCGTTGACCCGAATTGCCACCCCTTGTTTTATTAATGGTGTATACGTCAAAGTGGTATCAGACCGAGGTTCGCTCAACCCGTTGTTGTAAGCACAAAAATCATACAACACCTCTAAACGATCCCAACAAGAGGAAAGTCATCAATTCCTCTATCAAAAGGTGGCGATGGGATGTTATGTCTTCAAGAAACTAAATTGGTGAATTGAGTATTTAGGTGGTGTTCTTTGATTGGCCGAGGGAAGTCGGGGGTGTCTTAGTCGTGCGTGATTCTACGGTGATGAGGGATATTCTTTGTCTTGCCGATCTAAATGTGTGGAGAATGATTTTGTGTGGTGCTTCTGTGGAGTGTCGGACTTGACAGAGGATGCAAAGAGGTGGGTGACGTGGGGGGAATTGGGAGGGGTGAGGGGCGTTTGGGAGTTCCCCTGGTACATTGGAGGCAATCATCTAAAAAACGCTAGGCGGTTGGTGTAAATCCCCGCATATTTTCCCATTGAGGGTGATCAGGCCATGATGCCAAGATATGCGGGACGTTAGAATTAAAATACTATTCTTAGCATGTGACTGAAATAAGAGATATTTAAAACTTTTTCCACAAGATATAATTTGAAATAATCCAACCATAGTAAACCATTCACCACAATTAGATCCATCACCATGCTAAAACTCCAATAACATAAAACTTGAAAGATATAATGTTATCAACATAAATCTCTCCAACTAAAAACCATAAACCAACTGTGGTGTCAAATGACCCACTAAATCCAATACAACTGTCTCATAAATAAAATGACCGGAAAGGAAACTAAACTAATGCAGCAAAATTGCAAGTTTTGTTAATTTTCAAAACTATGCTGCTACCCAACAACCTATCTTGAAAGGTTAGTCAACAACAATGGGTCCCGCCGCAAGAATACCAACTACTCTTTCCAAATAGGATCCATAAAGCATTATAAGAAATAAATATCACAATAGAATATTTTAATTAACGAAGCATAATATAACTATTGATGCGAGTAAAATAAATCAACTCACTACCCATACAACGTAAACCAAGTCAGCTACCCGTATAGCCTATTATGCTTCTTTCAAAGGTTGAGATAAGAATTGTACATTTAGAAACCCAAAGAAGTTGGGAATTAGAGGTTTTCAAGGTCTGAAAATTGTGACCCAAAAATTGCGACCTTTATTGCTATGTGTATCACGTACCATATGATGCACGTATCATATCGTGATACTCAATGATATCATATCACGATACACAACAATACACTTGTGATAGAGGAGCATTTGCGATACATGGGGCAATTTGTATCATTAAACACGTGATCATATTGTACTAACGAGTAGTATCTTATAACTCTCTATACTAAGAGTGCGTAAGAATGAACAATGATGTATAAATTATGAATGAGCACAAACTATGCTAATCAAACCAGCTTTTTGTGCTGAGGTGGCGGTACTTGTGGACTTTTGATTGTCTATTGGCATTCTCTCATCTTGAATTGTTTAGATGACAAACGTAGTTTTAATTAGGGCTATGAATTGAGAGAATAAGTCAATCGGGGCCTGATTTATTGTATGGGTAATTTGATAAAAATAATCAGCAAGTTCTGGGTTGTGCTGATTTCTTTAAATGTTTTTCAAATGTTTTGACTTAAATAGGAGGGAATGGGGGTCTGGCCCTAGAGGAGAGAGAATTTAAGGTTTTGAATTTTAAATATGAATTAGTCAGCTTCTTTTTAGGGATTGATAAAGGGCAGCATAATAATTTATTAGTTTGTCTCTTTTTCTAATTAGTTCCCTAATTTAGGTAGAATTCTTTGGGTTTGCCTTACAAAAAAAGGCTCCCAGATCATTATAAACACAGATAATATTTAGATATCTTTGACTGAGGCTTTTGACTTGAATTTTGATCTTGCTTTTGTGTAATTGTGTGTCCTGAATGCTATTTCATAGTAAGACAGTAAGACTATGACTCTAGTACAGTGGTCATTAAAGACCACTCTATTTTGAATAGAAAAAGGCAAAAAGAAAAAAAAACGAAAGAAAAATTCAAAGGGCAATTATTTTACTTTTTTCCCTGTGAAAATATGAGCATTGGTGTCTAACATAGTACATCCTCTCGTTTGCATCTACAGTAGTTTTGAAAGATTATTGTTTGCTCATGCCACATATTGTATAGAGAGGACTGAAAAAGTGTCAAATTCTTCTGACCCAAGGTTGCGTACTTCTTATCTCTTCTCTACAATGTCTGACTAGTGATTTGTCGGGTTGCAGGAGATCATCCCTATAATAAATTGGGAGACATCAACATTCAGCACACCAGTACTAGCAGTTATAATTGTTGCTTCGGTGTCATTATTTCCCATTCTACTTTTACCATCAACTCCTTCCATGTGGGTAGCTGGGATGACTTTTGGTTATGGTTTCGGATTTCTCCTAATCATTGCTGGGGTGGCTGTTGGCGTGTCACTTCCATATTTCATTGGTTCCCTCTTTCATGATAAAATGCAAGTGAGTACCTTTGTATTTGTAAAAACGATCTTTTAAAATCCTCGATTGCAGAAAAGGCTTTTTTCGAGTGAATATTGATTTGAGCATTTTTTGTTTCGTATGTAGGCATGGTTACAAAGATACCCAAAGGAAGCTTCTATCATAAGATTAGCTGGCGAGGGAAACTGGTTTAATCAATTTCGGGCAGTCGCATTCATCAGGATTTCTCCATTTCCGTATGTTGTATACAATTACTGTGCTGTGGCAACGCATGTCAAGTATGGTCCTTATTTGTTGGGGTCGTTGGCCGGAACTGTTCCTGAAATTTTTGTTGCAATTTATACGTAAATCTCTCTCTCTCTCTCTATATATATATATATATATATATATGGGTGTTGCAAAATCTATTATTCTCTGATATGAATTTCCAGTGATATATATCTAAGGTATGATTACATTTAAGAAGGTAATGAGTTGGAGGTGATGAAACAATTAGATGCATTTTTAGTGATATATATCTAAGGTATAGGTATCAATATTTTTTAATTAAATTACTTGTAAGAGGAGGGTAGTGAGTTGGGGGTGATGAAACGATGAGTGAACTTGACTACCCTTGAAGGTGCGAGGCATGACCCACTTGCACACAGATGCAATCAGATCAGACCGGAAAGTATGCGTGATAGGGTCAGAACACAAGCACTCTAGCGAGACACATTAGGAAGTATGAAGACACCACCGTTAAGGGGTGAGAGAGGTATGAAGGATGCCTTATTAGGGGCCCCGTATCGGTATCGCGTACTTTCGATATGTATCTGAGGAGTATCCCCCCCCAAAATAATGAGAATAAATGGACATGTATCCTATACATATATAAGTATATTGGTTAAGTTTTTATTTTGACATGCCTCGGATATGTGACAGGACATGGCAAGATAATTGGGTGATAAGTAGGGGCACTTCTGTAATTTTAATGAGCCACTTTATAAATTTAGAAAACTTGCCTCATAAGGTATTTTTGTCCTTCAAATAAATCCAAAATACTTTTTCCTAACATTGAATAGTATAGAAAGTCGGTTTAATACAACTCATCTCTTTCTCAACGGAGTTGATGCTCTGAATATGAACAGACATGACATGTTAGCAAGCAGCGTTTGAACATCTATGAGGGATATTCAGTTGTTTTTATGTTTTATATATTGTTATTGACTTAAATATCGTTTCTAGTCATATTGTTTTTAAATTATAATTTTATGCATATGAAATTATATTCCCTATTGTCTTTTAAGTTTTGTTGTGTGCTCATATCCGTATCATATTACGTACAATAAGCATATCGGTTCATGCTTCCTAGCACATGATCACCAGGCATGGTTATTGGCGGTGCCTCTCTATGGCTAGGCCATGAAGGTGCCCAGCAGTTTGTTTTCTTGCCTCCAATCCACTTACCCTCTTGAGTGCTAGCGAGGTGGCCAGTCTAGCCCTCTTAAGGTGCTTCAATGTCCTGGCAGCCCTAAGTTGACTTTGTCGAGACTGCGACCCTTGGTTGTGCTGCTACCCACCCCAGGGAGATTGCTTGAACACATAGATAGCTTTCGAAGTCTGCAAACCTTGTTCTCCTCTCCCTTAGCACAACTGGGTAAACTTATTCTTGTAGCGCCCCATTCAGGATTGAATATTTAATGGAACAAGTGCCCCATTGGAGAAAAGAGGTCGTAATATAGCATATAATCCAAAAGGCAGTTCCTACAAAGGGTATGCTCTGCTTGGGCAGCTTTAGCAGGCGTTGGAGTGCATGAATGGAACTTGAGGTCCTTAATGAGATTCGACTTCCCTCCCCACGTTTCATCTCGAAGACGCCATGGGTCCTCATGTGATAAGATGAGTCTGCAGAGGCAACTTCCCCAAAATCAATACAGTTGTCCAGAAAGTTCCTCTTGAAGTGCATGTTGAACAAACCATAGAGGAACTCAGCTTCTTTTCTCCAAATATCGTTTCTAGTCATATTGTTTTTAAATTATAATTTTATGCATATGAAATTATATTCCCTATTGTCTTTTAAGTTTTGTTGTGTGCTCATATCCGTATCATATTGCGTACAATAAGCATATCGGTTCATGCTTCCTAGCACATGATCACCAGGCATGGTTATTGGCGGTGCCTCTCTATGGCTAGGCCATGAAGGTGCCCAGCAGTTTGTTTTCTTGCCTCCAATCCAGTTACCCTCTTGAGTGCTAGCGAGGTGGCCAGTCTAGCCCTCTTAAGGTGCTTCAATGTCCTGGCAGCCCTAAGTTGACTTTGTCGAGACTGCGACCCTTGGTCGTGCTGCTACCCACCCCAGGGAGATTGCTTGAACACATAGATAGCTTTCGAAGTCTGCAAACCTTGTTCTCCTCTCCCTTAGCACAACTGGGTAAACTTATTCTTGTAGCGCCCCATTCAGGATTGAATATTTAATGGAACAAGTGCCCCATTGGAGAAAAGAGGTCGTAATATAGCATATAATCCAAAAGGCAGTTCCTACAAAGGGTATGCTCTGCTTGGGCAGCTTTAGCAGGCGTTGGAGTGCATAAATGGAACTTGAGGTCCTTAATGAGATTCGACTTCCCTCCCCATCTCGAAGACGCCATGGGTCCTCATGTGATAAGATGAGTCTGCAGAGGCAACTTCCCCAAAATCAATACAGTTGTCCAGAAAGTTCCTCTTGAAGTGCATGTTGAACAAATTATAGAGGAACTCAGCTTCTTTTCTCCAAATGCTGCAAGTGCCTGAGTGGTTCTGACTGAACCTCAAACACGAACACCTCCCCTGCAAAGGAGAGGCGAAGTCCTCTGTGCTCAAGAATAACATGGCCGTGATGGCCAAAGAAACTTCCTGTTACGCATGCAGGCCAAGAGGAACTGCGACATCACTATACACATCCTCCAAAGGATGCTCGTGCCTCGAGGTTATCAAGAGACCTTTGTACTTACCCAATTGTATTCCCTTCGACCAACTAATTTGGAAACATGATGAGGATCTCTCAAACCAGGCTTTCGTGGAAGTCAAGAGGAGGAAACACTATGGAATGGGAATTTGAAGGCCAAAGAAACTTCCTGTTGCACATTTTGGTTTAAACCGAACAAATTTGCCTAATCAGATACTTATGGGAAATAAATTAATTATTATTGAATATATCATCTTGGCTCCTGACTGACTACATGTCCATTCAATAAAGTCTTTTACTAATTATAACCACCTTCTCATGCTAAATACACCGACTCGAATAATAATCATCTATAGGATATTACACATGGAGGGTGATTATTTTGTGGTCTGGTGGGGATGTGTGGCAGTAGCAGCTAAAGGATGGGTTTTGGTTGTTCGATGATTCTCGCTAGATGCGGGTGAGGGCCGAGACAAGTGTGGTACCGCTTGACTGCTAGTGCTGGGGGCATGGTTTTGAAGGGTCGATTCTCCGGCTCCTCCGAGCCTTACCTATAGCTCTATAACAGCATCGATGACCACATCATAAGCAAATGCCACTCTGAAATTGATTTGATGTAAGCTCAGCAAAAATAACTCAAAACAAAATACATATTTTTAGAAATATGGTTTCTCATTCATTAATCTCTAAACATGAAGTGATTAATCTTTGGAAAAAAAAATGGTGAAGTGAGTACCATGATTGGCAAAGGCCTTATATATAGGCCAAGTGATCTTGCTAGTCAAGGTCAAGATAGCCTAAAAATGTAAAGAGACTAAAAAAGGCACATAAAGAATAACCTAAAATGTAAATTGAGTACAGTTGTTGGCTAAAGGCCTAGATTAAGTTATCTTGTTAGCCAAGATAACCAAAAAATGTAAAAAGATTAAAGAGGGCACATGAAGAATATTTCAAGGGAATACCCTCTACCTAAAATACCTACTAAAATAGGGGTATAATCTAAACATGACATGTAAATAAAATTGTACAAAGAAACAAAATACAATAAAACTCCTTGGACCTTGCGTATACGCCAGTTTTGACCATAACGATGACTTCGTATTCCACTTGATTATTGGAACAAGTGGTACAACCATTGTCCTTTTACTGTCCTTTGAGGCACATAATGTAAAAAGAAGTCATTGAAGGCCAAAGCCCATTTTTCACTTCTATTTCGGCGGATAGACCTTGTGACTATACTTAATTAAATCAAACTTAGTAATTACGAGCCAAATAATATCTTAACTTCATTATTTTGAAGTAGAAAGTTAAACATAAATAGAGGAATTTTTCCATTCGATTTGATTAAGAAACCTACTATCTTTTCCTTGACTCCAATTGAGGCTTCGGTTGCAACTAAGATGTAAGGCTTCATTGCCTTTGTCATTCTTAGGTAGCATCAACACCAGAGGCTTAGCCAAATTGTTTATAATGTTTTGGAAGGCTCCAATTACTCTCTATCCTTCAATTACAAGAAAGGCAAAAAGTGTCATTGCATATATTAGGACATTAGGATAGATGTTATTTTGATCCACTCAGAAGTGCTAATGTTTCCTCGACACTTGTATGCCATCATAGGAACATCTTCCTTGGCTATAAAAATCTGGTTATAATTAGAATGCCCATTCATTACGGACATTATGATATTCCTAATTTATATGCGCACCAATAAATCTACCACATGCATATGATATTCATCATTTGGTATGGCAACATATAGGTTTGTAAAGTCTAATACATACTTTGATGCATGGGCATAAGCATGAGCACCGAGCGCCAAATTTTGTACTTTTGTTATTTTTATTTCTAGCGCATTTTAGTGATGTCATGGATATTAGCCTCTTTTATGACATCACGCATGGACTTCACCAGACCTAAAATCTTCCCTTGCACCTATAAAGGGGTTATTTTGCGATGATGAATGAGAATTAAATAGACACTTCTTTTGTCCAAATGTTGTTTTTGTTGTTATGGTGTCAGATTAAATCGATTTCGTTCCCCACTATACATCAAATTGGTTACATTTGCTCTTGATTGTCAACCACAGATACCGATGATTGGGACGCTACGAATGGTTCCACCTGAGTAAAGCATGATCCGCCGTCGCTTCCAAGGCCTAGTTCTCTGCTAGTCGTAACCCTAGTGTCAGTCGATTCCCGCTATTGCAGGCCATAATCGAGTTCGAAGGGCCAAGGGGGAGTTGAACCCTAGCATCGATAGTAACCATCGATTCTACCAAGACCTTGTGCAGATCCGAGCATATCGCGACCCTTTTGGTATAAACGCAGACCGGTGAGCGTCACCTAACCCCTCCTATGACTAGTACTTCGCCGAAGCAAGCTAGCCTTGCTGCCAGCAGAAACGCAATGTAGATCTTGGCCCTCATGAGGAGTTTTGAGACGGATCCAAGAGCATCGCACCCTCATCGGCATCGCTGACCTGTGGTGTATATTGGCTCTCTGGTGGCTTCCTGTTGGTTTATGTCTGTTTTGGAAGAAAAACATGACTTGTTTTACAAAATTGTCGCTATGAGGAAAAACTATAAATACAAGCCTATTTTCTGTTTTTCAAGCATGTTAAGAATTTTGTGAGTTTTCAAAGAAAAAATTGAGTGAGGGCTTTTTGTGTAAGATTAGTACTTCTAAGTTGGTTGTGATTGAATTTGTTAGAGAGATAATTGTGAGTTTGTAACTTTGGTGTTCCTCCATTTATCAAAGAAAGAAGAGATCCCACCTTTGAGGACGTAGCCCTAGTTTCGGTGAACCTTGTTAACTTCTTGTTTTTTTTTTCTTTGATTACTTGTTTATGATTGTTATCCTACTTGTTGATGCTTGATTTGATTCATTTTGAGTTTGCAAACGTAGTTTATTTTCAAAACAAAATCTTGGGTGCTTTTCGCACACCAAAATGTTTGATAAAATTCCAAAGTGAGGTTTCTTCTTGGTTGCTTAACATAGGCTTGCTTTCGCGCAACATGACTCACCCCGACCGACCAACGACCTCAATTCGTGTTGAAAACCACCAGTTCGACCTACATTTGTCTAGATGACTAGAAAATGGCCATACATAGTGGATCCTTTCACCCTCTCAAACCCTTCTAACCAAATCCTAGAATCACACCCCCAAACAACCCACCACCACCAGCCCCCTCCACGTTTTGCCCACTACTCATCCCAATAGAGCCTCCTTCAACCCAAACCACTTCGGACACTACCTATCTTTACACCGACTGCCCCTCTTGGGCATTTTACTAATTCCTCCTTCCATTTCCACTGCGAACGCTCGATCTATCTATTGTCGAAGCGATACCTTCAGCCACCACCAAGCTACGACAACCCTCACTTGACGCCACTTGCATCCAATATGAACCCACTTAAGTCCTCCTTACCTATTCTCGTGATGTTTCGCACCCTTACCAATGATGTCGATTTATTCGATGACTCTGCTTCGATGCGAACCAGTATCTTTTACACGCTTTGCACGTCCAAGGGGCGGTTGTGTACCGTCATCATTGAGTGTGGGGCTAGTGATAATCTAGTAGCCCATGAAACGGTGGATAAATTTGGGGCACCGACTAGCCCCCTGCCAAATTATGTCACATATGTTGGCTCGTAAAAGGTGGATCCAAAATGCCAACAATGCTATGTCATGTTCTCGATCCGATCATACGGAGATGAGGTGCTTTGCACGACTGTTGACATGCATGTTTGTCACTAATTGTCGGGGAAGCCTTGATAGTAGATCATTTGAGTTTACACCATGCCCATGTCAACACATATACCATCCTGCACTGGGGACAACAGTTCCATCTCCGAGCGTTACACGAGCTCTGGCCATCACGACCCCTCGTAATTACTCGCACCACCCTAAGCAGAGAGGAAGAAGAGATCTATTTGTGATCACCACAGTAGAGACCGGTATGCCACCTAAGATTTAAGACCCTTTGAACTCCTACACGGACGTTTGTAGCCCACCAGACGAGCTCGCTCTGCTTCGCAATATACCACATGCCATTGATTACGTGCCCGGAGTGTTGTTGCCCAACTTATCCCACTATCGATTGTCACCCGTTGATTTCATCCCCGTACCAGTGTGGTACCAATACTTGCCTGATACGCCCCGTTACGTATATGATACTCCCCATAACTATCTTGATGTTTTTATTTGACGGGTAGGAGATAAATACGAATGGCATAATTGTCAAATCGTAAATGGAATCGTAAATTGGAAACCTTATGAATTGTGAATTGAATCATAAGAATCGGTATAAAATATTGAAAATGTAGTAAAATATATATAAATGCATAGATAACACATTTGAATGTTTAATAAAACATATTATGACCTAAAACCAATTTTACGACATGATTTCATTGGAGTATAACTAACAAAATGAATTTCCATTATCATTACTAAGATGATGATTTGTCTTTCAATGTTTTCAATTCCAAAAGATCATACACTCAATATAATATATCCAAAAAAGAAATCATTATTTTTGCCTATGATCACGTCACTAGATGGCATGAAACTATGCAAGTAGGATCATTATCTTTGCCACTTTTCTTCTTAACCATTTTTTTTTTTTTTTTTTTTTTTTTTTTTTTTTTTTTTTTTTTTTTTTTTGATAACCCTGAACCTCCACACGAACGAGCCATTTTGATCACCAAATATTAACAATAACTCGCATAAAGACTAAACACAAAAGTATATTACCTCAAACAAATGATTTATAATACATATAGTTTACACAGAAAGATATAGTAATACAATATAAATATAAGTCATATAATAATAAATACAATACACGATATGTGATATGCGCGTGGGATAGCCCCACGTGGGCCCATTTAATTTCAGCACATGTTTATTTAATTTATAGTATTTTAGTATTAATTAGGTAATTATCTAGTTAGTGTTTCCTTGGTGCGATGACAAGTGCCATCACTCAAGCTATGATTGGTTTCTGGTTCGAGATATGGGAGCAGCCTCTCCATATATGGGGGTAAGGCCAGTCGACATCCTCCTCCCCAGACCCTACAGTTAAGCGGGAGTCTTGTGCACTGGGTACGACCTACAACTTTAGTGTTTCCTTGTTTATCGAGGTTTCTAGTTAGTGGGTAGTTTCCTTTTTAATTATGAGTCTTTCTCCCCAAGTGTAGGATTATCTATAAATAAAGCCGTTGGCCCTCTCTTGTAATCAACTTATTATTAATGATATTATGGATTTATGAGATGGGAGAAAGATGATTTGAGAGAATATGATTTGATTATTATTGTTATTTGTGTATATACATGTGTGTGTCAATTCTACTGCGTTGCACATCAAAGTGGTATCAAAGCTAGGTTTGCTCCTGATTTTCCACACAAGTGTGTCAATCGTGTTTATCGAGGTCACGAGTTATGACAAAAGCTCGAGGCAACCTATCGTACAATGTGTACTCGGTGACAATCAATGCTCCTAAACTGGCCACCACAAATGGAGTGTCGTTCATCCATGAACGACCCGTCAATCCTCAAGAGCAAGTCGTGCCACCACCAGTGGCGGATGGATTTGACTTCGTGGCCCAGTTCAAAGAATTGAATGAAACTATAGAGTTTTTTAAGGTAGAGCGGCGGCGAGAAGCCACCCGACGAGTGTAACGGTTTAAGGAGGTGGGATTTTGGCTACCCGCTAGGCGGGCAAGACCTGGAAAACCACCCAAGGATGAATAGTCCGCCCAATCACCACATCATCCACCAACCAGTTGACCTTCCAGTCAAATCCCCCAACCGACAACCTTTTTCATCGCCGCAAAACCCATAAACTAGATCCTTAACACTGCAGAACCCAGATCCAACCCTATATCTGTGTCTTTCCCAACCCCGACCTCCCCTCCAGCAACTTCCGACTAACCTCCCAACCCGTTTTCGACTGAATCCAGCCTAGATCTGGGTCCCAAACGGTAGCCACGACCCCCCAACCTTCGAAACCCCCTACTGAAGTCTTGACCAAACCCCAGCCTTCGAAACCCCTCGTCCAACAAAAACGAATCCCTTCGATTAATTTTCCGGCACAACGTTGATGTCGTCGGGCTGGGGCAACCCCCGCCGGAGCACTGCGAGCCTAGTTGAAGCCTTGATGGTACAAAACGGCCTCTATGGGAGTGTGACTGCACAATCGCACAACCAGAGACAACCACCTGGCATTTTCGACCACCGATGATGAACTCCGACTGCCATTGGAGGCCGACCAAACTCCAATCGCTTTTGAGGTTGCTGAGTTTGGAAGTGAGGTTGCTAGGGCTTGTAAAGAGAAGGCGGAAGCTAGGGTTTACTTTAATGAGTAAGGACTTTTAAATGCAAGAGTGGGCTATAAAGCTATTGAGGATTAAGGGCTGCGCAAGTGCTCTTTATTTGATTTGCGCCCATTTTTAAGAGACAACCCACTTGGGTTGGAGGTTAATGGTAAAGTTGAAAAATATCTTATTCGGGCCCCAAAATTTTCAAAAAATTTCTTTTTCAACCCTAATAAAAGATAAAACGTCCAAAATATTCAAAATTTTTATGAGTGTGGCACGGGCTTTTATAAATCTCCCTTGTGGTTCTTGGTTGATCTTTTCGAAGAGGGGGGGGGGGGGGGGACTACTTGGCTGGCATCCTCAACGTTCAAGGCTATGGCGCTTGGGTAGAGCTTTTTGAAGAAGGGGAGAGTGACGTGCGCGTGGTATCTCCCCACGTGGCCCATTTAATTTCAGCACATGTTTATTTAATTTTTAGTATTAATTAGATAATTTACCAGTTAGTGTTTCCTAACTTTCCCTGTTTATCTAGATTTCCAGTTAGTGGGTAGTTTCTTTTTTAATTTGGAGTCTTGCTCCCCAAGTTTGTTATCAATAAATAAGGCCTTTGGCCATCTCTTGTAATCAACTTATTATTAATGGTATTGTGGATTTATGATATGGGAGAGAGATGATTTGAGAGAAAATATGGTTTGATTATTATTGTTATTCGTGTGTGTTCATATGTGTGTCAATTCTGCTGCGTTTCACATCAATATCACTATAATAGTATAGTAAAAACAGTACATCTTTCTATTGAGATGAAAAGAAAAAAACAATACACTACTAATAACAATACACTGTAATAATACAAATCAAAACAATACACTAATAAAACAGTTGAGAATTGAAGAAAAGAAGCAAACCTTTATTTGTTGACTTCTTTCTGCTGAGAACAAACAACACCGTGAGGGACAAGAGAAGCCGACTGAGAGAAAAGGCAAAGAAAAGAAGAATTGTAGAAGAATTGGTGTGGAGAAGACAAGTCGACTTAGAAAAAGGGAGAAGAAAAGAAGTCAACTGCGAAAACTTGTTTTTTTATACTTTTTTGGAACTCTCTATCTCGTAAAGCTGAAATTTGTTTTCTTCCCCCCCTTTTCCTTTTGTTTTATGAACCCACGTGTGCCGGCTAAGGTTGAAATGTTAAAAAAATATACGTACGTTTTGAAGATTTCGGGTAAAAAAAAACCATTTTCAGCCCAGATTCATGAATCGTAACCGAATCGGGAATCAACCTATTCACGATTCTTCTTAACGAATCACCTATTCCGTCCAATTAATAGCCCTCCATGCGATTCTTGACTTGGTTCGAATTGTTTTGCATGCGATTCGAATCGCGAATCGTACGATTTTAACTATGACGACGGGCCTTTTTTGCAATATTTTAAGTTAAAATTTTGAAATTAAAAACTTGACGCATACAATGTCAGGGGTTCAAAACCTGTTGGCCCCAATTTGTGGATATGAGTTGGAAGAAAATCCCGTGCCGATGTGAGCGTTGGTTAAAATGGGGACTATATCGGTTGTGGTAGAGTGGGATGTTACAGAATGGTATCGGAGTCGATACTCAGCCGGAATAATAATTGTGTCAACATGTTGGGTAATGGTTTATTTAATTCCAATGAGGACGTTGAGCTCCCTAAGAGGCGTGAATTGTAAGAGACTTGTGTCATGATTGATTTGATAACCAAAGAGTTATGTCTCACATCGATTGGGAGAGGAAAAGTAATGCTTCATTCATTTATGTAAAATAATATCGAGGCCTTTTCAACTCCACTGGTAAGGTATTGTTTATGGCACCACATTTCAGCGGTTCAATTGGCATCAATTTGTGGATATGATAAATCTGGAATAAAATTCCATGTTGATATGAGCGGTGGTTAAAGTGGGGACTATATCGGTGGTTGTAGAGTGGGGTGTTACAACTGTTACACCTCGCAAATTCTATATTCAGTGTGATCGGTCATAAATACACAATTTACAAGAATCAAACAAGTAATAACATTTTAAGTAAATCGAATAACATAAGAGTGCAAATGAATATGGACAATCTCAAACCATATGAATGTGCTCATAAATAAAATCCTGCATATGGATATGGGTCCAATATGAAACGGAGTAAAAATAAACTTATACAACCGGAATGATAATAATCTTCTGAATACAGAATCTTGCAGAATGAAAACTACTCTATGAATCCCCAGCTGCAAACCATTTCAAAGGATTAATGCTGCAATGCAAATCCTTTAGTCCACCGCAACAGAACCCAAAAATATTAGTCGATGAAACGTGGGTCAAGCCCACTGCAAGAAATCCTCTACATAATCCCAATCAGAGAAAAGAATAGAATGTACGAAAACCATGCGATCTTCAAGATGCATAATAATAGGAATCTCCAAAATAAAGATAACAATGACCTGCTGATAATAATGTCCCCAAATACCACAAATGAGAAACAACCACAAGTCTACCATATGCCATTTAGTAATGATGGTAAGCTCTGCCCTTAAGGCGAATCCCTAGGAAATCTCTACTTGATTTCCTACTCACAAACCATAACCACTAGGATTGTTGAAGGAACCTTGTTTGGTTACAAGTTGAGGGAACTTAAATTACTCCTAATTGATGGAACAGAAGTATAAGTATTGAATTGATAAAGACGATTTTTGTGTTGATCTTGGGGTACTTTTTCTGAACCCCATGCTTCGTTGGACGCCGAAGGCTGAGAAGCGATGAAGCACGTACACAAATGTTGTGTCTGACACGACACATACACATTGATACGACAAATCTAAAGAAATTAGAATACGGGGACACATCGATAAATATATTTTATCAATTTATGTAGAGACTACAAGAACAGAAACAAAAACATGTTTGAAAACATATTAGAAAGAATGAGAAAATATCTGAAGTAAATTTTGGCAATGCAGGTTTTCTAAATTAATAACTTTCGTGGAGAACCTCTCTAGTGCCATTGGCGCGGGGGAGAACCATCCGAGTTCCATTAAAGCATATTTTCTTAAGGGTTGAGGCCCAAAACGAAGCCACAAATTTAACTTATATTGTTATATACTTATACATTATGTAGACTGTGTAAACAAGTATTGAACATGTGTAAACAACTGTTGGACACGTGAAAATAAGTGTCCGACGTGTTAATTTTATATTTAAATTATGGACACGTGAAAAGGAATGTCGGCCATATGTTCGAGAGTGTCGGTGTCCAACACACGAATACGTTGCCTTCTCAGAAGTGCATGTGCTTCCTAGCTGAAAAAGTTGTTTGTAATTTAGAATTTACTACCCCCAACAGTTTATTAAAGTTAAGGAGTGCTATATGGGGGACCTTCGAGAGCCTCGTTGGACGCCAACGAAGGCAGAGGGAAGGGGTCTGGGTCTGCTTAGTGTAAGTTAAGGTTTTAAGGGAAGTCATGATGATGCTGTGCCTCACCTGCTATGGCTGCAGGAGAAGGGAGACATCAGAAGGGCCTCATTCGAGCTTGGATGAGCAACGGTCAATGGGTGTTGGTTCGTGACGGCTAGGGTTTGTTCTTGGGTTATAGTTTGGCTTAAGTTTTGTCATGAGGCTTAAGTTTGTGCTTGAAGCATCTCTTTAATTTCTTGTTGTCTTTCTGCCAAGCGATCAATATACTCTTATTTGTGTATCAATCATCCTTGTCAAATCGTATTCTCCAAAAGCTTCACGTGCTTTGATACCGATTTGATCTGAACGGGATGTGGCAGCTGTTAAAAACACACAATTATTGATCTTAATTTAGATACGAAAATGCAATCCTAATATTGCTAATAATTAAAATAAACCTGCTTTTCCATTCAACTAACGACTGATTACAAAGATTTATATGTTTAACATATCTTAGCCACCAAGACATTTCTAAATAGACTCGTAAATAATAATTAAAAAAGAAACATAAACAATGAAAATAAAAATCAATGAACTCTTTTTGCGTAAAAAATGATGAACAATTTGATATCGAAAAAATGACCGGGTATTTTCCAAACAGACAACATATTCAAACATTAAGATATTGCCCAAAAGTTTTTTTATAATGTGTTCTCTACACATTTACTTATTGGATACTTCAATATGTGATACGATACACAATTTGATAAATCTTTCTTAATTGAAGACCATACAATTTCTTACTTAATTATGCGACTGTCCTCTCAAACTCTTCTTTTTCCGCTTCTTTCAGGGGTATCTTGATACGAACATTGGCAGATGCTTCGCAGGAGAAACACACTCTTGCAGCACCACAGATCATTTTTAATGTTGCTGGTTTTGTTGTAATGGTGGCTACCACAGTAATTGTCACAGTTTATGCGAAAAGACGGCTCAAGGAACTGCATGATGATGAAGAGGAGCTGTTATTACCATAAGTTTCTGCTTTTTCTTCTGGAATGGGTAGGCAGGGGATCATTCATGCCAAACCAAAGCAGATTTGCACATATGAACAGTATATACAGGTGGATGGGTTTTTGTTTATTGATGCACCTTATACTTTGGAGGTTGATATTGGACAGTTTTTGCAAGGGAAGGAGAGGTAGTCAAGACAAGCAGCTAACATGATTGACATTCATATTGAACCAGCGGTCAATGTTAAAGGGGAAAAGAATGTTAAACTTTGTTTTTGTGGTCTTTCCTCACTTTCATTGTCAGCTCTGATTTGCATATAACTGGAATTCATATTTTAAAGGGCTAAACCTGAACTGTGGAGCCAAAGTTCCAGAAATATTGAACTGCAAAAGCAGTGTTAGTGTCAGCTGTTGTATTGCTATTGCAGTTGGCTATTATCCCGGAAATGATGACCAAAATTTGTTCTGAAAGTTGTGTTATGGTGTAAATGTTTAATATGAATGCATATTGCATTTCTTGTTGTAATGGTGTTGTTTTCTCTTGATAAAACATAATTACTTAATGAAAGAGACATTTTAACATTTAAAAAAAAAGATGGCATTATAGTGTGTTCTTTTATTAGCACATCGGTGCACTTCTTTTTCTTCTTTCTTTTAATAACATACACAATCCCATATTACTATTGATTCTTGAAGACCTGAAGTATTGCAACATCATACAGATTACCAAGGTTCTGTTTGGTAGGCTCTAATATTTTAGGTGGATTGTTATTACCATTAAAGTGGTTGGCATGAAACCTTTTATCAATAATCTGAATCCTATTGCTCCTTTTGGTTGACCAGTGAGTTTTTAAAAGTTATCAAAATTTAGTGTTCAATTGATAGATGAAAATGACATGAGAATTTACATTATATAATTAAAATACGCTTTAGCAAACTTGTTATTATACATGTTAAAAATCTATATATTTTTGGCAGTTACTAAATCATAACTATATACTCGTATAGTTCATTATTACGTAATGTATAAACTGAAATCGATCTTGAAACACACAATATATATATTATCGGTATTTTTCAATAATTGATGAACCTGATGATTTATGGTATCCAGAAAAATATACGTTTATATTGTAAAGTAAGATTATTAAACGAGTGCATATAAGTAGAAAAAAAGAAGTAAAATACCTAAATAAGAATAGTACCGACTTTTTAATTATTACAAAACGAAATAACAAAAACCGTTGTTTTTATAATTTCATGTATTTTCGTGGCCTTTTTTGTCTTCACAAAATATATTTTCAAGGATTCCCAATGGGAAAGTAGGATTCTCACCTATATTTGATGACTTTTGATTCTATCCACTTTCTCACCATGGAAGTAATATGATTGCACTTAGGTCACATTGACCTACAACTTACCCTCCAACTAAGCACATTAATGTTAACACTTTTCCAATAATATTTGAAACGAATGAATCCATCCAACTTTACCGCTTATCAAACATGGCCTAAGAAAAATATTTGAGTTCAATTTAAAACAATTCTGTTAAAGCAATAAAAAAAGTAGGTTAATTCTTGACCTACACTGAAACCGGCTCAATTGAATCATAATGACTTATAAATTTGTTTAGTATCCAAATTATGGATCTCTTAGAAAAAAACTCCTGCGGTATTACTAAATGTTGGTGGGGTGAGAGGAATTGGGTTCCTCATGAACAATTCGCCAATGATCTTGTCTTGAGATGCTGAGATCATAGATTTATGATCCAATTAGATCTCCTGTCCAAAGTGCACTCGACGGTGCAGTGACTCTAGAGGAGTCAAGTCGAATCTGGATGAGTGAGAGAGTGGTAGAGAGCATAAAAATACATGAATTAATCTTTTAAATTCATTTTGAGATTAAAAATTGAATTTTTTCTTTTAAATCTGCAATAAAAATAACGTGTTTCTTTCTCTCATTTCGACAACAATACAATCTGTGGAACAATTTCTATGTTTTGGATCCTCCATATTTTGGTCTCATGTTTCCTCGATCATTTGGGCATCACATTCATATTAGAAGAACTGTCACTCACTCCGAAAAGTGTAGCACTAAGCATGACAACAAAAGAAAGAATATATTTTTATAAAAGAATGAATCTATAATTCCCAAGTATTTGCATCATATTAATATTATTATTTCTGCACAAAAGCCATTTCAATATGAATTTCATTCAACACTTCTCTACTTGCCTATCTACAATCTTCAGAACTTGAGGGTGCACATGGTCTGATACTGCACCTTGAATGTCAGTCACCCAATAGCATCTCAACTATGGGACCCCCCCGTTCTCTGGAACTCTCCGAATCCGTTCCATAACTACCGAAATGTCGTGTTCGTCCATCATAGTAAAACAATACCGAAACCATCCCGGTTCAATACAATGACATGAAGATCCTGGAGTAACATTAATCTTTGCCACATTCAACAATTTATCCCAAAGCTCAATCTCCCCTTTCTCACTATATGACCGCATTAATCGGCTCATATCGGCCCAACAGTAAAAACCACCACCGTTTTTCGTGCACTCAATACCCAATTGCTTCAAACCGGACACAAACTCGTTATACATTCTTCTTAGCCTCTCTGTGCTGGTTTTCAGAAATTTTTGAACAAATTTCCTATCTGATAGCATTGAGATGAGCAACTGCTGAGTGGGACCCGTAACAGAAGAAAATCTGCCCAATTTTTTAGCAGCTGCAAGGACATTCTTGTTGAACGTGTAGATAACACCCACACTTAACCCTGGAAGAGAGAGGTCTTTTGAAATATTGTAAACAATGTGAACTCTATTCCTTTCGAAATCTTCAATATTCATGATTTCTGCCATGCTGACGAATTCTTCGTCTCCATGAGTGGACCCCGCTAGTATTTCGTTAGATATGATGTGAATGTTCTTCTCTGTAGCAAAGTCCATGAGGTTGTAAAGGGTTTCACGGTTGAAGAGATTGCCCACAGGGTTTGAGGGGTTCGATATTATAACCCCGCGAACTTTGAGACCGCGTTTTTTCGCCTGATTGAATGCTCGATCGAGGGCAGTCATACTTAAGCTGAAGTTGTCTGCACTTCGGCAAGGGACAGGTATAATCTCCACCCCGGCACGCCATTTTAGATCCCTATCAAGACTGCAAATTGTGTTGTGAGTTTAGCATCTAGACAAGATATACAGGGCCTAAGAGCCTGTGTGGTTCTGGGTGAAATATTTTTCACTTAATGCTCATTGGATTTGAGTTTTTATGGTTTCTAGGGAATCCCGGATTGGTAAATTCACATGAAATCTCATGATTCATGTTAAGAGCTTAAATAACATAATTTCGATTCCTTAGCCAATGTTCAAAGTTTACATGTTAAATTAGAAATCTAGACTTCTGGAAACTACAAAAACTCAGAACCAAATGAGCACTTGGATGAAAACTGAAAAGTAATATGGTGAAATCTATACACACTTATTCCGAGTTAAAAAAATATTGTTTGTGTATTGTGTATATTTGTATAAAAGTGAACACATTAAAATTATGTGATTTTGAACAGAACATCAAACAAAATTCAACTCTGAATAAGTGAAAAACTTTTCATTATTTTACTATTCACTTGGATGAAAAATATTTTCTCCCTGAACCAAATGGGGCATTAAAGTAGAGTTTAGCAATGGAGGTCGTGAAATTTACTCTGGGTCATATGGCGACGGAACAAGAAATGCGTTTCCGGCATCCGCTAGACAGAAGCTGAGAATCTCGATTGCAGGGGTTGCTCCAGATGTTAATACTACGTGAGATGGGTCGAAGGACACTGATTTTTCCATGACTTGAGACACGAATCCAGCCACTGCCTTCAGTAGTGATGATTTGGCATTAGAGCATGAATATTAAAATGAATTCAACATGATACAGGAACAAATTCATTGCTGACTCGGTTTGGTCAGGGGTGAAATATTTTTCACTTGCGTAAAAAGTATTTGCTTAAGCCCGTTTGGCTCCAGATGCAATATCATATACCTAGATGAAAACTAAAATGGGTAAAAGTATTTTAATTTCTTTGAGTCCAAACCACATGATTAGCATGTAGAATTCCAATTTTACCCAAACAAAAATTTCATTTAAGATTGGTAAAAATATTATTCACCATTTTACTTTCACCCAGGTGAAAGGGATTTCATCCTGAACCAGATAGGGCCTTGAGCCGAACAAAACACAATCCAGAGTCCAGAGAGCTAGGTACACAACGAAGTTATCTTATTATACAAGGTGTATAAATAAGTTGAGGGGGAAATCAGACAAGCCATGTCTAAAGAAACTCAAAGAGCTATCATAGAGGTAAGAAAAGGAAGATTCACAAACAAGGCCTTCTAAACTGATTAGCATACGAATCATATGTGTTTAGCTAAATACAAGAAATGCAGGATATCATATTGTCTGATAGGTTCGCCCGAATTTGTAACCTACCAGGTCAAACATTAAACTATAAAATAGTAAAAATACATCAAAATTTAATTTCAAAGTTGCTTTAATAAAAACGAAAAAACTGTAGTATAACACAAGACCAGTAATTTGGGATTCATCCATTTGAAAGAACTAGGATATTGGGTGAGCTTTGGTCCACACAAAGTTTAGCTGAGGTTGCAGCTATTGCCACATCAATTATACAGGTTATTATGATATTTAAGTACACAAGTAGAATTGATGATACATTAGACAAGATGAAGATGGTGAAGTTCACTCACACTTTTACTACAATGAAGTAAGTAAAACAAAAATATGCTTAAAGGAACAATTGGTAGTTCAAATGCAATAGGATTCGACTTCTATTTTATTATTATTATTATTATGGATGATATTATTTTTTTTTGGTATCATACTACGTGGTGTCCGGGCCAGCTTTAAGGGCACCTCGACTAATCCACGTTTGCGGTTTGTGGCTTCCGCTGGCCAAAAGCATTATTTTGACAGTGCCAGGGATCGAACTGGGGACCAAACCTAATCCACCCCAAACCTGTCCCGGTAGCAGCCTTATACCACTGGGTCAAGATGCTTGGTTATGAATGATATTATTAAAATTAATGGAAGTAGAGATTTTATGTATTTTCTTAATTAGAGCTTTTTTTAGGTCTTTCATTTAATTTAATTTTTATTTTAATTACTGCCTATAAGACTATAATACCATTATGTAACCAAACTTAATTTATGATTTAATGAAAAGCTTGTCCGATTTAGTGACTTTGTGGAAGTTGCTTGTGGGGAACTTTCTCCTCTTCTTCTTTATTTTACTATGCATCACTTGGTTTCTAGATCATAAACAGCCATTACTAATCAATACATAATTTAGAAAATCATCTAAAAGGCAAAGCAGGTGCATTCTTCAATTTCTTATGAATATAATAGTGGGTCAAGTCAGATCAGGTAGGAATTTTCATTCATTTCAGCCCCTTGGGTGATAAGAGGAAAAAAAGGCTTTAAAGTGAGGCCTATATCTTCATCAGTCATCAAGATCCCAAATAACTTAGATGTATTCAGCACCGAATTTTCCTCTTTTAGTGAAAAAAAAGGGGCTCAGCTTAACTTTTAAACTAGTATGAACAATTCCAAAAGTTTTTTTCCTCTTTTGGGGTTAGGAAAAAAAAAATTCATTGATACCAAAATGAAGTTACAACTTGAGGACAAAAGCTGTGGTCCATGTGCATATCTGATAAGCCAATAAAATAAAATATAAGGCAACTACAGAAGCAAATCCGCATAATTAGATACACCAGATGTCACCAAAGTATGAATATGTCCACCATTAAGTGTTAAATAACTTACTATTATAATCCATTTGACATAGTGGAGTCAGATCTCAGAAAAGTGGAGTTTTCAAGCATATAATTATTTTGTTATTGAGGATAAAGTTGTACATAAGACACTGATACTATACTATACTATACTATACTATACTATACTATACTATACTATACTATACTATACTGTACTGTACATGAATCATTGTTTAAAGACATCATGTCAGCAGGGACTTACATACTTGGGTTGAATTAATTTCTGTATGATCAATTTTAGTGCTCATTTGTTTTTAGAATCCTATGATTGGTAAAATTCACACAAAAAAAGTCTAAAAATCAAATGCCAATTCTGCTCCTCAAAATCTAAATTTCATATATGAAAGGACCCACAAAAAAGAGTTGAACAGCACATTACACACTAAAAAAAGATAAAAAAAAACATAGTTAAGAGTTTTGTGCTTGCTTAAAATCACAAATTTGTAAATTCACATATATTGAACTTTAGAAATTAATTGACATCCTATGATTTTATGACATTTCATCAGTTCATAATTTCATAAAGAACAAAGATTCAACACAAACTGTAAGCCAAAATAAGTACATAAGAAATTAGAAAGCTATCAAATCAACACAAATTCAAATTAATTCGCTTAAACAAACTGAATCCACTAAAACAGAGTGAGGTATAGTGAACACTTACCACTTTCAACTCCATCAACCCATCAAATGGCTGAGAAGTAGCAATCCCATTCATAATCAAATCATTACTGAAATTTGAACTTGCTGCATTCTCCACCAGCCAATCTCTAACCAAATCCGTGCACAACTATAATAGCCCAAAAAAAAAAAAAAATCCCAATCCCATCAATCAAACACACAACAAAACCACCATAAAAATCCCTATATATTTCTGAATACATACATAGATACATCCAGACTTGTGTGGACAGTTGCGGATCCAGGTTTTTTGTTTTTTGGTCGCGGGACAAAGTTTTGAGTGATGCCGAGGGTTTAGGGACAGAAGTCGCGATTGTTTTTTTGGTTTATTCAAGTTTTATACAAATTTTTGGTGAGGGGGCATGTAGGATTTTAAAATTTTCTTCGCCAACTACATGGTTGATTTTTGATAAATTTTGTTACATACTAAATAGCTGCGTTTTTATTAAAGTTTGTACCCACTCACTGGTTGATTCATGATAAAAATTGTGTTCCCAGTAAATGGTTAACTTGTGATAAAATTTTTTGTAGCCGCTAATTGGTTGATTATTCTTTAATAAAATTTGGTACCCAGTAGAACATGAACATCCATTTAGTGGGTAGCAAATTTGATTCATTCAACCTTGAAGGTATGTTACGTAGGAAAGACAGACACAAAGACCCACCTTGTTATGATCGAAGGCAAGCTGGATAACACCATGTGGGTTAGTTAAAATATGAAATGGGTCGTGAGAAAATTTGTTGAAGCCAAGAGAAGAGAGAGTGTGAGTTTGTTTGGCAATAGAATTAGCCCGAGAAGAGACATGGGAAGCTCCGTTAAAGTTTCTTGGAGAGAGAAGGGACCTAGAGTGGACCCTTTGTAGGTGAAGATCGGGAGGTGGGGTTGGGGTAGGGGTGGGGGAGCGGTTGCGTTTGCGTTTGAGGTAGAGTTGTAACAAGTAGAAGAGAGCACAGGGGATGGCTGATCCTAAAAATAAGCCTCCACGACCTTGGACTATGCCTTGTAGAGGCACTATTACCCTCATCGCTGTTTTATTGTTCAGGCTGTTTCTCATCATTGGATTGGGATTGAGGCATTGTGGTTGTGAAATCTCATTAAAAGTTGATAACAAAACTATGGGTTGTTATTGGCACGGGGGACGGAGCGTACCAAGGAGTGTTGGGAAAAGAAGGGCGTGGGCGGCTCTATTTCTCTTTCTATATCTATTTATGTGTGTGTGGCGTATATGTATATTTTTTTCCTTCATTGATCGATCATTTTGCGCCGTTGCCTTATTTGGGGTGGGGGCAAGAGAATGGAATTAGTGGTTGGGATTATTTTTGGTCACGTTTCGGGTGTCAATTCTGCTCCGACTTTCACAATTTCAAAATTTTGATTCAACTTTTCAAAATTTTCAAGATTTTAAATTTCGAAATGAAATTGAAAAATATGTATAAAATTTTGATGTTCCAATACTACGCTGATTGTTGGGTACTGACATGCGATCGCAAGCATAGTACTGTGACTACAACGTACTGACTCGCGGGATGATTTTTGTTATAACTTTTGACAAGTCTTTTCTCACTTTTAGCACGTATCCCCAATGTTAAACCAAGAAAACCTTTTATGCTCCATCTTTAAACCCTAAAACCTCCATTCAAACCTATTTTTAAGAGTTTTGCACTTTAAATTTTAAGAAGATTAAAGAAGATAGATTATAGAGTATTTGAAGATGAACAACTTGTGCTTTTCAAATTTTTTAAATACTTTCACAAGACAAAAATATCTTTATTTTTCTCCATAAGTATTATTTAATTTTGTAAGAGGGAAATTCTCTTGGGACTGAGAGTATTATAATAAAATCAGAGGTGTAACCCCTATAGATATGGTGATAAAACAGTAACCCAAATATCCTCAACAATCACAAATGAACACACAATATTGTATACAACAAACGCTCAGATTGAATATCTTTATTTTTCTCCGTAAGTATTATTTAATTTTGTAAGAGGGAAATTCTCTTGGGACTGAGAGTATTATAATACAATCAGAGGTGTAACCCCTATAGATATGGTGATAAAATAGTAACGCAAATATCATTAACAATCACAAATGAATACACAATGTTGTATATAACAAACGCTCAGATTGAACTCACAAATCTCTTGTGTATAACTCAAATAATAATAAAGGAACCTAAAAAATAACTCATTCAAAGGCAGAGAGAAGCAAGCACCTAAATACATCTTGGCAAGTGTTGATACGAGAAATCGGACACACGTCATCTCATATCAACAAGTCAAGTGTAAAATAGATATAAGCAAGTAATAGATAAAGAACTCAAAATATAGAGTGGTTCAACTGTTAAAATGAGCCTACGTCCACTTTGTTGCCCTACTCTCATTATATACATGTTACAACACAAGTTTATATAGCCACGATAGGCATACAATAGAGTTTTGATAAAAGAATACATAATCGTAGTGATTCCGAGCACGCCGGGGTGAGATCTGCAAGGTAAATGTATAGCCCCCAAGCTGGATTGGGGTAGCGTAGAGAGTTTGATAGGGCTTCGCCTAGGGTGATTGTCTTGGAGTCCAAATCTCAAACTCAGAACCCGAAACCAAGAAGGGAACGAAGGATGGTACCAAGATCGCACCCCCTATCCTGAGGTGGGGACCTTTATTTATAGGGTATGTAAGCTGTGTCACGTGCCTTGAGCACAAGGTGTATGAATGTTTGGAGAGCAGTCCCTTAGACGGGGCAGCAACTGTGAGTAAGGGCTACGACCTGTTTGGTCCCAGGTAGCATCCATGAATAGGGGTTGCGGCCTATTTGTGCCCAGGCTGCAGCTGATCTGAAGGTGCTGTGGCCTACTGCAGCCATGAATAGTGATTTGGTGCTGCGACTTAATGTGATGCTGTGGCTGCCGCATTGTGTAATCTTTGCAGTGCAGCCGCTTGCCAAGTGAAGTTTCACCTTCTCACCCCCGTTTATATAAATGGGTCTGGTCGTGGCCCTCATTACTTTTTTCGAACCCTTGAGAGCGAATCTTCGCCCTTTTTTCCTTTGAGTTTTTCGGTGAACTTTTGGCGGTGATTTGAGGTTATCTAAGGCTGAGCAATCATCTTCTTTTGATTTTCAGGTAACTTTTCGAATGAAAAACTCAATGCCATCATTTTTCCAATTGATGTTATATCCCTTACAATGCCCGAAGCTACATGAGAGGAACTTCATATAAAGTGTCATAAAGTGTCGTACTGTATTTGAATGACTTCAATGCCAGTTTTAACAACACACCCCTCATGTTTCTATATCATCTACTTTCCTTCCATTCCTGTAGTTCCCATGAAGGGAGACACCTCACAACGAAAAAGCTACTAAGTGACATCTGGCGCTGGTGGTTCTTCTGGAAGAAAAAGACTTTGGGCATGAAAACTCAGAAAAATGTGCCTATGAGGTGTAGCCCACAACCTGTCCTTTAAGTCCCAGGACCTCTCCTCCCCCTTCCACTGAGCGTATAGAGATAGATGACAGTCATTTGAAAAAGCATGGACCTATTCAAGGATCCTCCATGATGCTTCAACCACCTCCTTCTCCTGCAGTTCCTCCGGTGCCCTTTCCTCCAGATCAAGAGGTAACTTCCCTTTCCATAAATTATATGTTAGTAATGAGGAATATATATCTCCCAACACTTAGCACCAAAATTGATTATTGTCTTTGCAAGAACGTCACTCAGGTGGGGGTAAAGATTCTCTTCCTGTAAGTCAGTTCATGGGAGGACGGTTTGATCATTATGAGACTATTGCACCTCCTCCCCGTTCTTCCATAATCGGGATTACATATTCTAGGTGTTCTCCTTCACAACATGCAGAGGAGGCTGCTCGAAAAGTTAATGCGTCCCTTAACACCGTTGGGCCTGAGGGGCCCTCCCCTCAGGTAGAGGAGACTCCCTTAGTTTCATCTGAGATGTCCCCCTTGCATGTGCTTCCTCTGATAATAGTTCCCGTTTCTTCAAGTCCTCCAGGGTAACGGTTTCTCCTTATAAACTATTTTTCAAACTTAACTTCTTCCATACTAAGTGTTCTATTTCTTTCTTTTACCAGGTCATTATTTCATCATTGGCCACAACCTTTTCTGGTTCATTATTTCACTTCCCTCTAGCAAGGCCCATAGCTAGCCTTGTTTCTTTCACCGTTACTACTGAAGTTACCTTAATCTTCTTTGTGTATTTTCCCCTACTCATGTGGTGTTTCTATCATTTAACACTTAGTGATTTTGTGCAGCCTTCTCAGGATACTTCTTCACATTCTCAAGTTCCCAAAGTTGCAGCTGGTTTAGCCTCTCACTATGAGGTTCCTTTGGCCTATGTGGTGGCTGAGGCTAGGGCTCAAGAAACTTCTGTAAGGCCTTCCCCCATTTTGGCGCTTGTGCCTTTTCTTGGGGAAGTTGCTTCACAGGGGCTTGAGGTTCCTCTACCGAAAACTGCTTCATAAGGGCCTGAGGTTCCTTTATCAGGAGCTGCTTCACAGGATCCTGAGGTTCCTCTAACAGAAGCTGTTCCATAAGGGCCTGAGGTTCCTTTGCCAAAAGGTCCATCTGGGGTCCTCAAGGTTATGGATGCTGCTGCTCCTTCTGGTAGTGTGCCTGCTACTGAGGTAACTTATGTTTTCCTTTCATTTCCTTTTGTTTGTATAAGTGTTAGCGTTATGAATGTGTTCAAAATAAGATGGAAAGCATAACTCACACCCACTGGTGACTTAACAATGAAAACCACTTATTAATATTTTTCAAAATTTCACACCTGCGAGGTGACTTAAAAATGAAAAAACACTTGTTAAGATTTTCTCAGAATCTCACACCTACGAGGTGACTTAATAATGAAAAAACACTTAATAAGATTTTCTCAAAATCTCACACATACAAGGTGACTTAACAATGAAAAAACACTTGTTAAGATTTTCTCAAAATCTTACTTTTCTGTATTTTTTTCAGGTCACGAAGGAGCCCACACCTGCTCAAGGACCACATCAAGCATGCTCCCTCACTTGTTATTTCACCTCTTCGAGAACCTGCTTCCCCAGATGAGTCAAGTCATAATGATCATAGATCTACTACTGATATCCTAGCTGATAGTGAATCCAAGTATGAGGTTCCTCTGCCGGATTTGGCTCATCCTGAATTTTGTCTTCAGGTCCTTCAGTAATCTCCATAAATTTTAGCCAGTTGTCGAGCAGTCATAGAGCAGCCGACCTTTTATCATCCAGAGACTTTTATCGTTGACTGTCTACGATCCAACAGGGTGATGATGATTACAAGCTCCATGGTATAGCCAACATTATTGCAGAGATCATGAACACCCAGATTGCTGATCTCTCCAGTCCCCTCATTAATCACTACTTAGGAAATTTAAGAGTATTGGTTAAGGATGGGTTGCAATTTGGCTAGTTGATTAGCTATTTGAAACTGCTAAAGGCCGCTAGGTTGGAAAGTCAGAGGGCGATGTATCAGAAGCATGTGAAGGCCCAATAGATTGAGGAATCTACACTGAGGGAGCTGGTGACTTTATTAGAATTTGATGATCAAGAGGTGAAGGTGACCGAGGAAGTTGTGGCCAGAGCAATGCAGAAATGGTAAGCTTTGATCATCCAATGCACCCAAGTCGAAACCAGACTTGAGGGTTCTATCACTGCCCAATAAACATACCTGCAAACTTCTTCGGGTTTACCTGGGAACTTCTTCTCCTTCCCAAATCTTTGGTTTCTGCTAAGTCGAGGTCCTTCGGTGCATATATATTTTTTTCATTTCTTACATGTAATTCACGGGCGATAGTTCCCATACTTGTAATTTTGAATGCAAAATATATAAAAATGATCATTTTGGCTGTATCGTGTCTCAAATTATATTTTAAGTTATTGCTGTTATATCCTCATTGCAAAGGAAAAAATTCATATAATTGACAACCTATTCTTTCCCTTATAACTTTCACTTGTTAAAAGAAAAGAAATAATAAAAATAAAAGAAATAATATATTGGACTTTAACATGATAGTGAATAGGTTTATACAAAATACCAACTCAGGTGACACAACTCTAGACATAATAGACCTTTAACCACTTATTATTAATCTTGAAAGGTCTATCATATTCTATTTTTGAGATTGTGCAGTAACCTGAATCGTGAGCCTCATTCATTATGAAAAATATTTTCCAATTGGTTGCAAATTTGGATAATGAGAGTCCTCGAATGTGCTTCACAACTGTCTTCAAAACTAAATCCTCCTCCATAAACTTTCGTGGTCTCATTAAGTTTTCATATGCCCTGAAAAGTTGTTTCGTATACATTTGGAAGTGCTGCATCGCATCATCTCTCTGCGCATCAAGCACTTCTAACTGAACGCGTCTACTCTAAGGGAGCATGCTTCTTCATAAGGCATATCTGGATAAGGGGACTTCCAGCTCTACTGGAAAAATGGCTTCAGCTCTAAAAACTAATGAGAATGATGTATACCATGTCGGCTTCTTCTTTGTTGTTCTATAGGCTCACATGATTACTAGAACCTTGTTATCCCACAACCCTGGGAAATTTTCCATCATCTTGGCTAAAATTTTCACCAAGGTCTTGTTAGTTGCCTCTGCTTGACCATTATCTATGGGGTATGCCATCGTTGAGGTGTGGTGAATAATGGAATATTTGTTTGTGAGCTTCGTTACTTATTTGTTAACATATGAGTTCCATTATTAGATTAAATGACATTTGAAATCCCAAACTGGAAAATTATATACTCTCTGATAAAGTTTGTCACCACAACTACGGTTGCTCTTTTCAAAGGTACTGCCTCAGTCCACTTGATGAAACACTACGTAGCCACTAGTATCCATATCTTTCCTCTCAAAGATGGATTTATTGCCCCTAACAGGTCAAACACCCAAGTATAAAATGGGCAAGGAGTAACCAATGAGTGTAGGTCCACCTAAGGGGCATGGATCATGTTTCCATGCAACTAACATGTCTTGCAATTGCGAACAAACTCAATATAATATTTTTCCATGGTTGTCCAATAATGACCCAAGGTTATTTAATTGGTCATATAGCTTTCCCCTCCATTGTGAGCTTGTTTCAAGACCTCTGCTACTTCTTCCTTTGTAATTCATCGTAAAGGCCTATTGAAGTATCCTCCATGATAAAGCTTCTCCTCTTAAACGTAAAACCATGGGGCCCTTCTCTTAAGTCCCATAACATCCATTTTTTGCGAAAGAACAACTCCATCTTTGATAAAATCAATGTAAGGTTGCTTCCAATCTGCATGAGCCTCAATAAAGTGACATTCAGCTGCTTGAATGAAAAATTGATATTTATCGCACCTTCGTTGTATCTCTATTGTATCTTGCTTCATCATTGGCCAGAAGTATCTCTCTCTCTGAATTCTTCTGTACATAGGGATCTCAGTTATCTCGCAGTGTTCATCATGTGCTTTCTTTAACTTGCGCTCTGCTTCCTTTGGCTCGATGCATTTTGATAGCCATCCTCCCACATTTCTAAAGTATAGAATTTATTGGCTTGCAAAGTATTGCGTCAACTCTCTAAGCTACATATTTTCCTCTCCAGACTCCTGCTGCTTCCTGATCTCACCTCTTCAATCTAAATATTTCATTGGTAAGATCGATTCCACAATCGAGGGAGCTGTTCTTCGTTGTATCACCACCGTAGTTGTGTCGCTATTCATGGCCACCTTCTGAGCAATAGAGTGAGCAATAGAGTTATAAGTGTAAACACACATTCTAAGACCCCCTAAGTATCTCCTTAGGTCCCTATCACCTTCTCATTTCACTGCAAAACCCTAGGTCATACTTCGAGTACCGATCTAGAGGCCATTGAGCGCTCCCGAGCCCCATTTAACCCCAATCAACTTAATCATCAGAGCAAAAGCTATTTGAATCTTTGAAGGTCACTAAAACCCCTGTCCAATGTTCTACCCCGTGTGTAAAACAACATAACCGTTTGGGTGAACGATCCATTTCCCCCCCAAAAAACTGATCCGGAGGCCACCGGGCATTCTAGGGATACATTTGACTAAGGTCAACTCTTTATCTTGAATGAGACTTAATGAATCTCCAAAGGTCACTAAATACCCTTTCTAATGGTCCATCTCGTGCGTGATTCTGGCTTACGATACGGATGAATGATTCGTTTTACTTCGAGAGGCCACCGGGCACTTCCGAGCCCTAGTTGACCAAGTTTAACTTTTCTTACCGATCGAATCTCTTTGGAATGTCGAAGTGCATCTCCTAACCTTTCCAAAGGTTCACCCCATGAACTACTCTAACTTATCATACGGATGAACAATCCATTTTCGTCTGGTGATCTCCCGTCTAAAGGATCGGTGTGCATTTCTGAGCCACATTTGACCCAAAGTTAACTCCTAGACCCGGGAGCAGCCCAAAGGGCTCTTAAAGGTCTCTGAATTACCTTTCTAATGGTATGCTCGTGCATGATTCGAATCAATGGATTATGTTCTACGATCATTTTTTGAGGAAAATCTGCACGAGACTGTCAATTGGCAGGTCCATTTCCATGCGTATCGTCAGTGTGTATAGGGTCACTTGATGATAAGCAGGACTAGGGCCATGCAGATCAACATCACTCCTCACCCTATAAATGGAGGGCATGACCTCACTTCCAAGACAAACCTTATATCCATCAGCATCACTAATCTCAACAACATTATCTCGGAGTCAGCGAAGTTCCTCCATGTAACTTTCTATTCAAACTTACATTCCCATCCTTTTCATACCCAATTTGGAAAAAATCACATTTTCCTTCATCCAATCTTCATCTCACATTCAAGGAGTTCATCCAAGATCAAAAGATCAAGCTCCAAAGAAGGTCCAAATTCTTCCCTCTCTCTTTAAATTTCTGATTTTTGCATTAAATTCATAATCTAGTTCTTACTTTGGTTCATACACATTACCATCTTACACTTTTATTAGTATATTGCACATACTTTATTTTCTATAAGAAACACAAAACAAATAAAAAGAGGGTTACACCCATAAATTTCGAACGGGATTATCCATCACACTTTTCCAAAACTAAAGCACATTTTTCTACACACACACCTATAACAAAATCCCCTTCGAATCTATGGGATAGACCCCACCCTTATGCCGCATGCGAACTACGTGGAATTTAATGACTTTATAAGCTACATAGGCATTTCAGATTAAAAGCCCAAGACTCTAGTCCAATTTTTTAATTTTCCAATTATCCAACTTTTCAATTTTTAACTTTTTTTCCATATTTTCCCAAATTCCCTATTTTCGTATTTATCATATTCTTGCATTAGTATACATATTATGTTTTTTATAGTTTCATTATAATGATCCATATATCGATAACCGCATAATCATATCTTTTATATATTATTTTGGGGAACATTCCTATGGATGACTTCAGTCTATGTTTTCCATGGTATGAGTTGGACGATTCCGATATCCATTATATATACATGCACACACACTTCATGGAGAAATAAAAGAAAATAATAACACAAGCCCATGAGAGACCGAAAGGGCGGCATGGGTGCCTAACATCTTCCCATTCCGTAACTTAACCCCCGAACCTTCGAACTATTGGTTTCGTAAGCATCAATTTGTCTTTGATACCGCTATCTCGAGGCGGAAACATGTTCTTTTGACAGTTTTGTGCAAAATAGACTGGCGACTCTATCGCTTTATATTTACCTCACATTGACGACGATCGAAGCATTCCCAAGTAGGGCGTGAGACCTTTCAATTTGCCTTTTCCTCGCCCCCTTCTGGAGGCTAAGAGGAGAGGGAAGCGACACACATCTTGATTGGGATGACCATAATAAGCATCAACATGCCTTTTCATCATTCTAGGATGCCTCATTATTTTGACCTGATGGAACTAGTTAATCAGTTGTTGGATGATTGTTCTGTAGGGCACCAAGCTGAGATTCTTCAACGTGTATTCCCCATTCACTTGCTTAGCCACTAAGTTAGAATCACCTTTGATGCACAATGGACGAATTCCTCTTGAAAGAGCATCTATAAATCCCAGTACTAATGTTCTAAAAGGCACGCCTAGGCTCCACCTAGGCTTAAGGCTTGGGAGAAACCCCCCGCCTTAAGCCTTTTACACTTTAATCTTGGTAAAAGGCTTAAGACACATTTGAAAAAAAAGATTTAGTGAAATGATATTTACTTTTAAAGACTTTTTAAAAAAAAATGGACCAATATCTCATTTAAAACAATAAAAAGACTAATGGTATCCCAAACCTCTCTGCCTCTCGTCTAAACAATTACGCGTTTTTTCTTTTTTGTTTTTTTTCTAGGATTTAAAAAAATAGTATTTTAGTTTGCACATATTCAAACATATTTTAAGGTATGTACCATTTTAGTATTTTTAATAGTCTTGCTATAGTTAAAAATCTTAAAATATATTAAAAAAGGCTTAAACGACTTTTCACACCTTTTTACGCCTAAGACTCGCCTAGGCTTCTAAGGCTTAAGGTTTGACCTCGATGTCTTCGTCACGCCCCGAATTTTTTAGAACCTTATCCAGTACTAACGCCTCATACTCTGATTCATTATTGGAACAAGGGAAATCTAACTTGTAGGGAAGGCAAAATTCCTCCTTCTCCTTTGAAAGAATAACCCCTTCTCCCCCTTTTCTTTGCGTCGAGGCACCATGAAATTCCATAGTCCATTCTTCCAAGTTTGCATCCAAGAAATTGTCCTGCCAATCATCTCCTGGAATGCTCTCATGAGGTGGCTCAAATACCCCGATGGAAAGATCGCCAATAAGTTTGCATATGCTTGGCTATTGATCGCACGAGCAACCATACACTTCAAGTCATATTTTGAAAGAATGAGGAACCACCTAGATTCTCTTATAATTAAAATAGTTCTCGCCAATAAAAACTTAATGGGATCGCATTTTGTTACAATATGAATTGTGAAAGATAACATATAATGTCTAAGTTTTTGAGCTACGAACACTAAGGCTAAATAATGCCTTTCTATGCTATTGTACCTTGCCTCAGGTCCATGTATGATCCTACTCAGGTAGTAGACTAAAATTTCTTGCCCATTAATATCCTGTGTCAAGAAAGTCCCGATATACCTAGTGGTATAGGTGAGGTAGAGTTGCAACGATATTCCTACCCTGGGAGGAATCATCGTTTGTGGAGAGGCTCGCAGCTTCTTCAGCTTATTGAGGGCTTCTTGGCGAGCTTCCCCTACTTAAACTTTATGCCCTTTCACAGTAAATCCATCAATAGATGAGTTATCTCGGCCAGTCCTGGCACAAACCTCCTGAGATGGAGACTTTGCCAAGGAAACTCTTGAGCTCCTTCGCAGTTCTTGAATATGGCATTTTTATAATCTACTCAACTCAACAAAGCCTTTTCCCAATTAATTGGGGTCGGATACATGAATCCTATTTTTTCATTCCATTCCGTCCAGTGTAATATCTTCGGTTAAACCACATGATATCATGTCCTTTTTTATAATATCCCACCAAGTTAATTTAGGCCTACCTCTACCCCTTGGGTTACCATCAATACTAACTAAATCACTCTTCCTTACAGGAGCATCCATTGGTCTACGCTTAACGTGTCCAAACCATCTAAGTCGATTTTCTCTTAATTTATCTTCTATAGGAGCTACTTTTACCATTTCACGAATTTGTTCATTTTTAATTTTATCCTTTCGAGTTTTACCACAAATCCATCTTAGCATTCGCATCTCCGCCACACTCATTTTCTGCACATTTTGTTTCTTGGTTGCCCAACACTCTGTCCCATATAACATGGCGGGTCTAATGGCCGTCCTATAAATTTTTTCTTTTAACTTCAAAGGTATACGCCTATCACACAGAACGCCGGTCGCACTTCTCCACTTAACCCAACCTGCTCTAATCCTATGCGTAACATCATCACTAATATCTCCATCTTTTTGTATAATCGATCCTAAATATGAAAATGGTCATTTCTAGGTATTTCTTGACCCTCCAATTTCACCACATCTCCATTTGTCCTCCTATTACTACTAAAATTACACTCCACATATTCTGTTTTAGTTCTGCTTATTTTAAATCCTCTTGTTTCTAAAGTTTCTCTCCACAATTCCAACCTAGCATTTATCCCCATCTTAGTCTCATCGACTAAAACAATATCATCTACAAATAGCATACACCATGGCACCTCATCTTGTATTTATCCAGTTAACTCATCCATAACAAGCGCAAAGAGATAAGGACTTAATGCTGAACCTTAGTGTAGCCCTACCGTAATTAAAAATTCACTACTTTCTCCAGCTGATGTTCTTACTGTAGTCATCGCACCATCATACATATCCTTGATCACTTCAATATATCTACGAGTCACTCCTCTTTTATGTAGAACCCACCATATTATATCTCTGGGTATCCTATCATACGCCTTCTCGAAATCTATAAAAATCATATGAAGATCCTTCTTTTTCTCTCTATACCTCTCCATTAATCTCCTCAATAAATAGATTGCTTCCATTGTTGATCTCCCAGGCATAAACCCAAATTGATTCTCAGATACTGTTGTCTTTAATCTCAATCTATATTCAATCACTCTCTCCCAAAGTTTTATTGTATGACTCATTAACTTAATACCACGATAATTTGAACAACTTTGTATGTCCCCTTTATTTTTATAAATAGGTACTAAAATAATTTTTCTCCATTCATCGGGCATCCTATTAGTCATTAAAATTCTATTAAATAATTTTATAAGCCATGATACTCCATCCTCCCCTAAGAACTTCCAAACCTCAATAGGGATACCATCTGGTCCTAAAGCCTTCCCTTTTTTCATATTTTTTAGAGCAATCCTAACCTCTGTTGTCCTAATTCTACGAAAAAATATATCTTCTCGAGTCTCCCTTAGTTTCTCTATATCTAATATACTCCCATTATCTCCATTTAATAATCTCTCAAAGTAGTTTTTCCATCTTTCCATAATTTCATCATCTTTGACTAGGACTCTCGAATCATCACTTTTGATGCACTTAACGTTATTAAAATCTTTTGTTTTCCTATCCCTAAGTATAGCAAGCTTATAAATACTTTTTTCCCCTTCTTGTGTTTCTAATTTTGTATAAAGATCATCATACGCTTTTAACTTAGCATCTCTTACCACTTTCTTAACTTCCTTTTTAGCCCATTTATATTTCTCAAAATTCTCTTCATTTCTATTTGTTTGCCATGTTTTAAAGCACTCCCTTTTAATTTTTACTATATTCTGTACTTCTTCACTCCACCAACAAGTTTCTTTAGACTATGGCCCTTTGCCTTTTGATTCTCCAAGAATTTCTTTTGATATTCTCCTAATACATGTGGCCATCTTATTCCACATTATGTTAGTTTCTTCTTCACTATTCCATGTTGCTTCATTTAATACTTTATCTTTAAATAGTTCTAATTTCTCTCCTTTTAAATTCCACCACCTTGTTCGTGGGTTAATCTTCACTTTTCGCACTCGTGATTGATTTTTAATATTTATATCCAACACCATTATCCCATGTTGTGAGGTTAAGCTCTCTCCCGGGATAACCTTACAATCTTTACACGTTAATCGATCTCCTTTCCTAGTAATAAAAAAATCTATTTGGCTCTTATGTGTTCCACTTTTATAAGTTATTAAGTGTTCAAGCCTCTTTTTAAAACATGTATTTACTAGTACAAAATCATAAGCCATCGCAAAATCTAAGATAGACTCTCCCTCGTCGTTCCTATCTCCAAAACCATGTCCTCCATGCACTATCTCATATCCTACACGATCTTCTCCTACATGGCCATTAAAATCTCCACCTATATAGATTTTCTCACCTAGGGTATTTCTTGAATTAGTTCATCCATTTGTTCCCAAAATTGTACTTTAGTGTGCTCATCTAATCCTACTTGAGGTGCATAAGCACTAACAATATTAATTATGTTTTCACCTAATACCAATTTTACAAGTATAAGTCTATCACCTTTCCTAATAACGGTTACGATATCGTCCTTAAAGTTTTTATCTACTATTATTCCAACTTCGTTCTTATTTCTATGTTTTCCTGTATAATACAATTTAAATCCTGTATTTTCTATTTCTCTAGCCTTCTCACCGACCCATTTAGTTTCTTGTAAATTCTTCTTATCATGGTATCTACTAACTCCATCTCTTTTCCTGTCATAGTCCCTATGTTCCAAGTCGCTAACCTAAGTCTAGTATCCTGGACTAGCTTCTTTACCCGCACACGTCCATCTTGTTGCAGGAATCCTTGCGTATTTATCGTCGCATCCGGGCGCCGGTGCGACAACCCTTGCCTATTTTTCGAGATACCCGGTGGCAGGCGCAACGCCCCTTGCCTATTTTTCGAGATACCCGGTGGCAGGCGCAACGCATCGCTTAAGGGGAATGCCCTAGCATTAGCACGTATATTTATAGGATTCATGTTCATAAGGATCTGACAAAGTTTTACGCTGACTGTCAGCTACCTAACAATATAATCATTCGTTGTTTATCCTAGTCCATCTGCACTCCCTACCAATCCACCATAATTCCCAGAAACTTCTCTCTCATCACCCCAAATGCATTCTTCAACGGATTCATGTTTATTTTGTACTTCCTACATCTGTTGAACACTTTCGTTAAATCACTCAGATGTGACTCTTCCTTCTTTTGACTTGATGACCAAATAATCCATATAAAATTTTAAAATATTATGAAAAAAATCATAGAAAATAACCATCATCTGTAAGGACATAATTTTATAAATGTCCGGGGTAGAATCTAGGAATTTTCTATTTTTTCCCTAGATCACAGTTTGTATGTCTGATACCGCTACATTCGGCACGTCAACACGATCATCCTTGACGGCCTTTATCCGAATTTAATGCATCCATTATCTTCACATGCATCATGCTTCATGCGACGTGCTGCTCAGCTCATTCCCACTACTCCACTACGCATTATCGGTAAAATGATTTATTAGAGCTTTAATATTTGCATAAATATTTGGGAATTTTTTTTTGAAAATTATTTTTGAAGTCTGGATTAATTTTTATCAAAAGTAGAATTTTTATCAAAAGTAGAATTTTTTCTCAGTGTAGAAGAGAAGTGACTTGAATTAGGAGCTCGCTCAAACGACTTTGACTGTCGTTCACGGGAGATAGATATGTCGTGCGATCTCGTTCGAACCACATCTGTCCTTCGTTCGAGTGACATGGATACCTCGTTCGAACGAGCCACCGCCTCGATTTTCATATAAATACCTGTACACATTCTACACGATTTTTTGAGTCTTTCTGCAATCTCAAAATTCTGCGAAAATAGTCCAGAATAAGACTTCATCTTTTTAAGATTTTCTAAACCTTTTTGATTCACAAAACCATTCCCATTTATGTGTGTGAATCTTTAAACCTTCAAGAGGATCATTTACTCATTTAGAGTAATTTGTGAGGAAGGCGTTCTCTTCTTCATTGTTGCCCTACTGGAAAGGGATAGTTCCAGCCGACGACATCAGAACCGACACCCGAGGGTATTTCTGTATCACATATTTTCATTGTAATTTATGTAAGCCGTTTTCTTACAAAATTATAGTGAAAATAAAAGATTTTGCCCCGTTGGGGGGTTTTTCCTCATTTGTGTGTGTTTGAATGTTCTTACTTGATTTTATCATCATCAATCACACATAGATGCATGTTTAGGACTTAATTAATAAAAACTGAGTTTAATTAAATTAATTCCTTATTTGAACACAAGCGCACTCTTCTCAAATTAGTATCAGAACCAGTTACACAACTTTGCCGTGTAATTTTCTGCAAAATTTTTCTAAGATATCAATTTTCTGAAAAATTGATTTTTTAAAACGAGTGTGTTCATAATGGAGAAGTTATATAATAAAATGCCAGTTTTTGACGGGACAAACTATGCATACTGGAAAGCCCGCATGAGATCTGTATTAAAATCCATTGAAGAACGTGTCTGGATTTTGGTTGAAAGAGGGTGGACACCTCCCTCCGTCACTCTTGAAAATGTGACCAATTTAAAACCTGTCACTACATGGATTGAAGAAGAGTTTAAATGGTCATCTTTTAATTCTAAGGGTTTAAGTGCTATTTATGGGTCTATCACACCTGATGAGTTCAAACGCCTAATGACGTGCACCACGTCAAAAGAGGCATGTGATGTTTTGCAACTTACCCATGAAGAAACTAATGCTGTGAAAGAGTCTAAACTGCAAAATGTAACAACTCAATTTGAAACAATCACCATACTTGAATCTGAATGTTTTGATGAATTTTATGCTAGACTGTCTGATATTGTTAACACTAGCTTTAATCTTGGTGAACACATTCCTAATGCTACAGTTGTTAAAAAGATTCTTAGATCACTCCCTAAGTGTTTTATCCCTAAAGTCACTGTGTTAAATTCTATGGGTAATTTAAATACACTTAAATTGGAAGAACTTGTAGGAGACTTGCAAACGTATGATATTGATATGTTTCCTAAATCCGTCATGTCTAAAGATAAGGGAATTGCACTTAATGTCCAGGAGAGAAAGAGTGAGGGGTCGGCAAGAAACAGGGGAGAGTCATCTAGAAAAAGAGAGACAGATACGTCAGATTCTGAGTGTGATTTTAACTTAGATGATTCGGCCCTATTTGCTAAAAATTTCAAGAGAATTCTCAAATTCAAGAAAAATGGTAATTTTAAAGATAAAAAGAAGTTTGAGAAAAATAAGTTTGAAAAGAAAAATGAAAAAGATTTTAAAGATCCTCCTAAAAAGGAAAGTGAGAGATGCTTTAAGTGCGACGGTAGGGGTCATAGAGCTTTTGAGTGTGCTACTAGTCTGAACAGAGAAAAGGGCAAAGCTGTCCTTAATGCTACCCTTAGTGACAACAGTGAGGTCAAGTCGGTGGATTCTGGAGACGAGTCAACGCATGAGTGTAACTTCAACGCATTCATGGATAGTCTTGAGAGATCTTCTAGTGCTCTTCACGACGATGAGGATGCTGCTTCACAGGGACACCTCGATAGTGAGATCGATGTAAGTGAGGGGGAGGATGACACAAGTGAGAGCTAGAGTGATCTTCAATGCACCTACGTCGAGCTATATTCTGAGTCATTTAAAACCAAAGAGCGTAACAAAGCGTTAGTACTCAGGATCACTGCTTTAGAGAAATATTTAAGACTATTTGGAGAGAGAGAGAGAGAGAGTTAGTGTGAGAATAAAAAGGGGAGAAAAGAAAAACTTGAGAAGATAATATGTTTTGAGTGCAAGGGAGAAGGGCACAAGGCATTTGAGTGTCCCAATAGACTTAGGAGAAAGGTCAAGGAAGTTGTTATGCCTACTACCCTAAGCGATAGTGAGGAGGAGAATGGAGATGAAAGTGTGATTCGAGATTCTTTTAGAAAGTTATTTATCGAGACCATGGAAAAAAAAAGGTCAAATAGAATCCTAGGTCTTCGAATTTATGAGTTGAAGGAAGAGAATGATGAGCTAAAAAGTGAAAAATGTAATTTTACCAACACGGTGTCTAGTATGACGACACATGTATCCCATCTCGAGTATGAGCTCAAAAAAGCATGGGAGGTCCAAGTCTCATTAGAAAATGCATCTGACAAGATTGACAAGATGGTTCCTTATCCTGCTTTGAATGATGGTAATGACGGTGTATTCACTACTTTTAATGCACCCGAGCTTATATCCTCTTTGGTGAGTGAGTTTCGTGGGTGCCCGTCTAGGAAAGATCATCCCAAAATTCTTGATAAATAATTCCTAGATCGGTGTATGTTTGCTCACACTGCAAGAAGCAAGGACATCTTAGGGAGTTTTGTTCTAAGTTGGGTTTTGTGCCATATCATGCCACTTCACACATTAATGCACATACACACACACATGATACTTTGCTTGCACATAATGACAGAGAGTTTGCACATATTCACTAGCAAGTGAAGTTTTTGATCAAGACCACACATGATCTAATGGAGTTGGTTCAAATGATGTCACCATCTTTGGAAAACTCCACCGTTCTTCCTGGTTGAGGTCTTGTCATGTTTGCTAGCATAGGGTGATTTTCATGATGTATCTTTTGCCTATTGCTAGCATGTATCATTAGTTTGTTTTTATTCTTATAGCTTTGCTTTTTATATTTTTTTTTGAAAAATCCAAAAAGATTTTATTTTTTATAAAAATTTTAGAAAAGCACAAAAAGATTTTTGTATTTTATTTGCACTTTTTATGGATGAGCATTTAAGATAGACGAGTCACAATTTCATTCCATTTATCCATGTGAATGTTTGATAGATATTTGAGACGCTACATCATTTCATCCATGTGATTTACATTATTTGGAGTCTTTGAGATGTGATTAGTGATATCTTTCTACATGTTTGACTCCTATCTCCTTTATTGCACACATGCATGGCTTTATTTGATTATTGTACTTGTCTATCATATATTGGCTTGAGTGTTTCCATCTTAATTCTGTCTATACAACTAACAATATGCGATAAAACTTGACCAGATTGGAATGCATGTAAAAACCGTTTTGGTGAGACTATGTGTTTATTTGAAAACGGGGAAGGGCTGCGAAAGGTTCATTTAGCCTTTGCGATTCTAAGCCACCATTAAAAAGGACCTAAAAAATTGAGAAATCTTATTATCCAGGGTCCAAAGAGGTTAAAAGATCCCGAAAAAATTAAAGGCAATAAAAAGCAATATATGCCAAATATGAGCCATGAGGTTTCACCATCAATTCTCCAAAGTTTGAGAATTTAGAACGCCTCTATTCAAAATATAAATCTGAGGGAGTGTGGTTGGAGAATATAAACGGGTTTTCACTTCCTTGAAAGTCCTAAAAAAACATAAAATAGTTTTGGACGTTATTGGTGTGGAAATCACTTTGAGCTTTGATTTGTTGATTTGATTGAGTCAATGTCTCATATTACCACCTTTTTACACCAAAGGAAGATTTTGAGTTCATTCGTTAGGAGTATCCGATATTCATCGTGCACATATTTCATGTTTGTATGCATTGATTTCCCTATCGAATTTGATCACACCCCTACATTTACGCTATTATCGACTTGGTTGTTTATGTGTTCTTTCATGGTGTGATTCTTTGTTGTATATTATGTGTGAACATTTTTGAAAAATGCAAAAATAGCAGTTTATTCCCGTGTGTTATTCTCCATGTGCATTCATTTATGCTTCTCATATCTGTCTATCGGAGAAGAATTATGGGGGAGAATTTTTTTGGTGTTTGGTTGATTTATGAATGATTTGCTTAAGCTTAATTGATCATCAATTTTTGCATATCATTATATTTAAAACTGTTGCTTGTCATGGGTATTTGCTTTATCTCATGTGTGTAGGTACAACATTGCTCATTATTTTATTACACACCCTAATGAGAAAAGCTTTGGAAGTTTTTGAAGAGCTGAAGATTTGGAGACATGTCAATTTAGTATTCTCAGTTTGAGGGTTTAAGGGGGATATTATCATGTATGTCATTTGATTGAATAATTCGGATTCGGATTTTTATGTATGTACCAGCATAAACATAGGGAGAGATTTGTAAGGACATAATTTTATAAATGTCCGGGGTAGAATCTAGGAATTTTCTATTTTTTTTCTAGATCACAGTTTGTATGTCTGATATCGCTACATTCGGCACGTCAACACGATCATCCTTGACGGCCTTTATCCGAATTCAATGCATCCATTATGTTCACGTGCATCATGCTTCATGTGACGTGCTGCTCAGCTCATTCCCACTACTCCACTACACAATATCGGTAAAATGATTTATTAGAGCTTTAATATTTGCATAAATATTTGGGAAATTTTTTTTGAAAATTATTTTTGAAGTCTGGATTAATTTTTATCAAAAGCAGAATTTTTTCTCAGTGTAGAAGAGAAGTGCCTTGAATGACGAGCTCGCTCAAACGACTTTGACTGTCGTTCACGGGAGATAGACATGTCGCGCGATCTCGTTCGAACCACATCTGTCCTTCGTTCGAGCGACATGGATACTTCGTTCGAACGAGCCACCGCCTCGATTTTCGTATAAATACCTGTACACATTCTACACGATTTTTTGAGTCTTTCTGCAATCTCAAAATTCTGCGAAAATAGTCCAGAATAAGACTTCATCTTTTTAAGATTTTCTAAACCTTTTTGATTCACAAAACCATTCCCATTTATGTGTGTGAATCTTTAAACCTTCAAGAGGATCATTTACTCCATTTGTGAGGAATCCGTTCTCTTCTTTATTGCTGCCCTACTGGAAAGGGATAGTTCCAGTCGACGACATCAGAACCGACACCCGAGGGTATTTGTGTCACATATTTTCATTGTAATCCGTGTAAGCCATTTTCTTACAAAATTATATTGAAAATAAAAGGTTTTGCCCCGTTGGGGAATTTTTCCTCATTTGTGCATGTTTGAATGTTCTTACTTGATTTTATCATCATCAATCACACATAGATGCATGTTTAGGACTTAATTAATAAAAACTGAGTTTAATTAAATAACTTCCTTATTTGAACACAAGCGCACTCTTCTCATCATCATTTTTTAGTACGTCACTCCAGCATTCTTCAACCTAAAAGGCATCACTTTGTACATAAAATTTTCCAATAGGGGAATGCTATATTCTCCTCATCAGTTGGATCCATCTTGATTTGGTTGTACCCTACGTACCTATCCATAAAGAAGTAAATTCCATGCCCAATAGTTGCATCAATCAAGCTGTCAATGGAGAGCAGAGGGAACTTATCCTTTAGGTAAGCTCTGTCAAATCTCCGAAGTCTATGTAAATCTGTATCTGGTTTTTATCATTTTTACCCACTGGGACAATGCTAGACAACCAAAGAGAGTGTTAAATTGATTTGATAAACCCTTCCACTAACAACCATTGTACGTCTTCCTTAATCTTTAGATCCAGCTCGAACTTGTAAGTTATCGTAGTTTGCTTCATCAGTATGGCTGAAGGTATAACGTTTAGCTTATGGCAACTTACTTATTTATCCAACCCCGCCATCTAAATGTACTTCCATGCAAAGACATCTATGTACTCTCGAATTAGCTCAATGAAAGTCCTTCTCTTCTCTACACTTAGATCATTTGAAATAAAAATGGGCCTTGGATCTTTTCCTTCTTCAGCCATATCAAGCTACTTAAATTTCTTTACTTATGGTTTTGGGTGATCCATTATATACCCTGGCTCATCCTCCACTTCCTCCACAAACTCATATATGTTGGAGTTATCGATGACCATACATTGCCCTTAATTGTGCGCCAGAAATAACTCATACTCCGGGTCAGCCTCTTTGCCAACCTCTTTAACAGATCCTTCGACTACTAGCTCACACCTTTAAAGGCAATAAACCACCCTTTCATCTTCCATCTTTACCTTCTTTCACTAACAGTTAATGGATGAAACTTCTTTTTGTTTCCTCTCTCATGAAGCTTCTTCTAGTTTGTATCCTGAAAATCTGCTCACTACGCTTTGTCATTTGACCTCATGCTCAATGGGATCAATCCTGGGCCTCGTCCTATCTCTTAATTACTTAAAGATAGTTCAAGGTTTAGGTCCTGCACTATTAACCTCCTCATCTCCTTTCTTCATGCTTATTCCTTCATCGCTTCGATCGTTCACAAGCCCTATCCTTTCTCTGATATAGGGGACTCTGACACCCTGCATGCACCTCGTTAGGACTCATGCATCTTCTTCTAATTATATGTAAAAAGCAACATCAACCTGGTGAGCCTACTCATGCGCAAATGACTTCTTGGTTTCTCGTATAATAATATATGTCCGCTTCATGTTTGCCTTGGCACACTGGTGATACGTCGAAAGGACTAAGTTATGGTTGTGTATCCACACCCTTCCTATTAAGAGATGGTAGGAAGTAACACCCTTAATGACATGGAATTTGATGTGTGAAGTGAGATTCCCATCACTATCCCGATGTTCACATACCCGATCGACTTTGAAGACTGGTTGTCATAATCAGAAATCACCAAAGGCATTTGTATCAACCTAGTCTCAGAGATCTCGGAAGTAAAAAATGATCTTATAGGAATGATGTTTATGGTAGCTCCTCCATCCATCAAATCTCTCGCAGAGATTATCCCATTAATGCTCGTCGTTACGTATAGTGGTCTGTTGTGAGGGAACCTCACTTCTCTATCGGCATCAGAGAAAGTCACCTTAGATAAAAATTTCCTCACCAGCCTGATCATAGGCCCTTTACACCTCAACGATAGAATTGCATTCTTCCAAGCAAAATGTAAAATTACCTGAGTGATCTCTAGCTTGCTCAGCTTGAGCATTCCCACTTAGTCGAAGAACCAAGTGAACTTGGGTGACTATGATACAACTTGGTATTCCAGTCCTTGATCTATCTCTTTATTATCAACGTTATAGACTTACTTTATTTCCTTCAAACTTGCTTTGTCATAGGCTATCATGATGTTAACCATTCCCCTTGTACAATCTCTTAGGGCTTCCTCAAACTCCTACTACTCCACCATCAACTTTCTTACTTCCCTCTAAACTTCCTCGTCATAGGCCATCACTAGGTTTGCTGCATGTGCTGGTAATAGGTCGTTGTTGACATTTCCTTGAGGGATATACAAAGTCTCCGCCTTCATGTGCTTATTGATGATCTTCCTCAGAGTGAAATATAACGCCGTTGGATGTCTAATCTTCCAACGTCTTTGATAGTACTTGGGGTTTGCCCTTACTTATGGTTCTGGCTCCGTATCTGGAGAATCCTTGGGTGCATTGACTTCTCCCCTCATAGCATAACGTATAATAACTATCATCCTTCTCAATGGTGCAAGGCAATGGTGGTGGGTCCTTTCTTTCTCTGCCAAATTTCCTATTGTTATCCTTCTTAAGTTGCTTGGCTCCTTCCTCTCCTCCATCGACATAACCCACTCGTGGTGGATGGAAACATCTTCCAATGGGATGTACCGACTATCTGAACATCATTGGCACTATGATGGGTCTTGGACGTACCATGATAGAGATGTTTCTTGTAGATTTTAGGAGCGTCATGAAAGTTCCTTCGCGTATCTCATTTATCAGATGACAGATGTACTCCAAGAACAAACCCTCAACATAAATTTAGAGTAGCTTGGACTCCTTGGCCTCCTCCCTCATATCAAGGGACCTTCCCTTTAACCTTCAGATATATGACACAACCTCCTCACCTGGCCGTTACTTCTCCCTATCTAACTTTGTTAGTGTGAATTCATCCTATTCCAGAAAGAACTTCTAAAAAAAAGATTGTGTATCTCCTCTCACGTAGAAACACTCTTTGGAGCTAAGTGAGAGTACCAAGTGTATGTCTTATCGATGAGGGATTTAGAAAACTCCCTCAAATGAAACTTCTTGTTATTGCAGTGAGCTCCCAAATGTTCCATAAACCTCTTGATGTGCTTCTTAAGATTACTTCCCTTACCGATGTACTTGTTAAAGATTGGCCGTATGTAATGCTTGGGATGAGGTTCCTTGTTGTACTCCTCTGGGTAAGGAGTACAAAAATCATCATATATTGAAGCTACCTTGCCGACTAATTGCGAGGAAGATGCTATCGTCTTCGACATCTCCTTTCTCATTTCCTCCAAGGAAGATGAAGGAGCTTTCTTAGCCGTTGGGACACTGGGTTGAGGGACCACGGGTGGAACACTGGTCATGTTTGGAGCCCCTGCCGTTGGCACAGGGGTGGGGATAGTGGTCATGGGGACTACGTCCGTTTGAACTGCACTTGATGGGGGATGTTGGAGCCGCCATTGGAGTGACAAAAAAGATAAAAACCATCCGTCACCCAAAAGCCATTACTTCTCAGGGAGTCTACAGAATCTCCATAAATTTACCTATTGGATGGGCCATCTGAATTAGTCCCATCACAACACTAGTGGAAGCCCGTGTGATCGTTGGGAATCCTGTTGTTGTTTAGACTTGGGGCACCTACACCCGAGACACCCCATATCTAAAGGTTTAAATTTCCTTCACTGATTGTTCCTCCCTCTATTGAATATCATCAAAGTCAAGGACTTAGTTAACGTTTATCTTATGCCATATTTTCTAGAAAATTGCCTCCCTAGTGGAGTTGCCAAATATAAGAGGGGAGTCCTCTTGGGTTTGGGAGTATTATAACAATCAGAGGTGTGAACCCTATAGATATGGTGATAAATAGTAACCCAAATATCCTTAATAATAAAAAATGAACACACAATATTGTATATAACAAACACTCATAATGAACTCACAAATCTATCATGCATAACTTAAATAATAATAAAAGAACCTCGAAAATAACTCATTCAAAGGGAGAGAGAAACAATCACCCTAGATACACCTTGGCTGGAAGCCAATATTCCAATAACCTTTAATATCTCTGGTTAGCTAATAAAAGCTTCATAATAATTGGTAATAGTGGGTGAATAAACTCTGGTTTGTAATAACTTCTTTGCTATCTGTGTGTTTACTCTCTCTCTTTAAGAAGAACTATCTCTTCTCAAAAGTGGTTGAGGTTAATAAATAGCCCCCCTTCCCCCCAAGATATCCCAATCTTCATTAATATGAAAGGAATTTCCCTCACACTTTAAGTCATAAGCATTAAATGCCTGATGCGTCATCACTCCCTACATCATAATCATAAAATGCAAGTACATAGTTTTTGACTACCAACTGTGCGTCAGAGGACTGCCACGATAGTGGTAGTTCACCAGACCGCCTGATAGCCCTAATACCATAGTGGTTTACTCAAGTTTGGATTGGACAGTGGATAGGTGGCTCGTGACATCACTCAAAGTAGATGTGACCTTTGGTAGAGGTTTGTTTGTCTCAAGGCTTAATGTAAGATGGAACTCAAGGTTACTCTGCATAAGCTTCCCCGAAAAATGGTCTCTTGGTGTTTTACCAGGTATTTCTAAAATGGTTAAGACAAGCCTTAACGCTTCCTTACTTCTCCATCCTCCAAACCAAGTCCCTTTGAAGTCCCCACGACGAGGTCATTCGATAGAGCATGTAAGCTCTCCCAAGCCCTGTCAGGTCTGGTCTCTTGTGAGTACCATTTGACCTCGCACACAAAGTTACAATCATTATAGCTTATAATTAATGCAATAAAAAGATACAATTTGACTAAGTAAAAACGAAAGATAAAGATGAGCTCTCTCAGCAAGCCTCCCTGCTGAGCTCCATCGTTGAGTTGCCTCGCTTAGCTTCTTCACTGCCTTCATGCTTATTCCTTCTCTTGAGCCTTTTCTGTTAAGAGGGGAAGATTTCTCTAATCACGAGATTACCTTCAAGTCCCCCTTACAAATTTAAATGTTTGCTAAACTCTAACGATGCTTGTTTTGTAATGATATTAGGAACCCAATTGAGGGGAATGATAACCTAATTAAAAAACCATTTTTATGAAGTTATGGAATTGGATTTATTAATTGAAACTCCCGTGTTTAAAATAATGGGCTTTATTGATATTGAAGTTGAATCGAATCGCATGTTAAATTTATATGAATCTCGAAAATATGCTAAGGTTTATGAAATCATATAAATGATGAATATTGGTTAGAACATTGAAATATATTGTTTAAATAATTAACTCACATGTTTAAACAGGTTTATGCTTTGATTTGTTTAAATCTCACCCAAATTAGAATATTGGATATGGACAAATTTTTGGGATATTTAGTAGAACTTGTAAATCAAATGATGAAATTGACTTAATTCATATGTACTCGAGCTTATATAAATATGAATTAAAAAAATACGACTTTGGCCTAGAGAATGTAATAATTATAGAATGAGCATATGTTAAAATAATGACATCGTTGGGGCTATTTGATTCATACTTTAGTTTGTACTTGAATTTATATTATTTATAGTTGATATTCTATATGTATGAGACTAAAGAATGGTCACTTTTACGGTTGGTTGTTTCCTACGTATGGGACTAGCGGACGTTTATGGCTTGGGATAACCCTAGTTATGGGGCTAGGAGATATATGTTATTTTGATTATATCCTAGGTGAGGGAATAGGGAATGATTATGATTTTGGGTATATTCTAGGTATAAGACTAGAAGATATGGGTGGTTTTGCTGATCTCTAGTTATGGGATTAAGTATTGTTTGGTGTGTGATGCTCGTATGGTTTGGGAGAAAATGATAAATAATGAGAACATAATAGAAATAAATGAGAATAAAATTAATACCTCAGACAATAACAAGTATTAGAGACACATGCATTTGTGGTGTCATTGTATGTGTAGACTAACTACACTGTATGCGTGGGGCCTGGACCTGTTTAGCTATTTTGACGTGTTTTATGTGGGCATTATAGTATGTGCAAGGTTTAGTATTGACTGACTATGATAATATGTGAGGTACCTTGGCAACTGACTATAGTAATAATTTTATGTGTGCGTTATCATATATACAACGTCTAGGGTTAACCGACTATAGAAGTAAGCGTGGAACTTAGGAAAATATAACTATAGTAACGAGTTTTGTGTGGAGATACATCACGGTATGTTCAGGTGACATTGTGGATTGTCGGACAATAGTGATGTAGTATATATTGATGAGTTAATATGGGTGGCATACCATGGTGTGTGGATGGTCGTATAGATGACATATATATATATATATATATATATATATATATATATATATATATATATATATATATATATATATGATAAGTTAAGATCATAAATGTTGAAAGAAACATTAGATGGATAGTTCGTTTACTTTACTTTACTTTACTTGCCTCGTTATTTAAATTACTTATCGTTACTTCTATGTTGATATTTATCTCATTTAATACTTATGTTTGGGTTCATGTCACCCTAATTAGGAACGTAGCCTGTATTCTTGCAGTGGGCCTTGACCCATTGTTATTGACTAACATTTCAGGTTAGATAGAAGTTAGCGACATAGTTTGGAGAATAGCGGGACGTGCAACTGAAGATTTATTTTATTACTTAGTTTAGTTTTCTTTCCAATCGTTTATTTTATGAGAAAGTTGTATTTGGATTTAGTGGTTCTTTAGAATCCATAGTGGTTTATGGTTTTTATTTGGAGAGATTAATGCGGATGGCATTTTTTCATTTGAGTTTTATATTATTGAAGTTTGAGCATGGTGATGGATCTTATTGTGGTTGACAATTTATTAATTGTTTAATATCTCATTTGACTTCTTATGGAAAAAGTTTTAAATGTCTCATATTTTTTTGGCGTGCTAAGAATGGTATTTTAATAATAACAATAAGCATATCTTGGTATCGAGTCTTGATCACCCCCAATAGCAAAATATGTGGGTTGTTATAGTTAGTATCAGATAATAGTCTTAAATCTCGAGGGTTATGAGTCTGTTAAGTTTTTCGTGTGTCGATCTTTGATAAGGTTTGTTGATTTGTAATCTTTAGGCTTTAATTCTGACGTATTTTTTGTTCCTATCTTTTTATATGGTGAACACTAGGAGAGCAAGTGCTAGGATAGATAGCTCAGATATTGGTTCCCCAAGTTGGGCTAGGCAGGGACAATTTCTTTTAGGAGATGATGAGTTACTGTCTATCATTTGTTAGGCCACACAATTGTGTATTAAGTTAGGTAAGTAGAGGTTAGCAACCTAAGGGGATCAACAATAGGGAGTGCCCACATTATTATGGGATCGGGTGGGGGATAACTTTAGCAAGGGCAATCGTCGCTTTGATCCAACAATGCCTCACCAATGTTGGAGAGATATGGAGAAGCATTTAAGGATGGTCAATAAAACCAATGTGAAGAAGTAGATGTTAGATAGTTTTAAACTAACATGGGACACTTTATAATGATAGGAGATTGTGGCCACATTTAATGATAGGAATCGTTTGAACTATGGAGACTTTATGGTGAAGTTCAACAAGAAATATTTTCCTTATGCTATTAGGAGATCGAATAAGAGAGATTTTTTTAATCTGGAGCAGGGTTTGTGGACTATTACCGAGTATGAGAAAGAGTTCACCAACTTATCCATGTTCGCACCGAATGCGAAAATGAAGAATTATTTTATCAATGGTTTGACTTGGGTCTATTAATCAATTTGTTATGGGAAATCTGACTTGAACCATTTATGATTAGGTGGTGGATGTCACATTGATGCATTGGTAAGAGAAAATGAATTACTCGAGGAAGTTGGAAAAGAGTAATGAGTCGAGTGGTCCGGATGGGATCGAGACATATGGAGAGCACAAGGGTCATAATGACCATTAGAGGAAATAGTCATGGAAGAATCCTTGTGTGGGGCAAGATCAACAATAGACCTTTCAGTAGGGTAATGGAGTCCTGCATATTCCTTAAGGACAGGGACAGGGATATTAGGAAAAGCATGTGCCGGGTAGGCAATTTGAACCTTTTAGAGGTGCTTGTTATTCTTGTGGAGGGATAAAACATCGGGATACGAGGTGTTCTAAGGTCTAGGGCCATGGATGTTTAGCATCTGGAGAACAATGTGCTATTTCACCACCCACAAGATGTGCCTAGTTGGGTTAGTACGATATGTTCATTTATTTGATAGATATGCCCTATATAGGTATAAGAGTTATATGTATACATTACTTGTGGGGTATGTAAACGTAGGATTGGGTGTATTTAAAATAATAGTTAAATGTTTTTTTATATAATATTTAAAAAAAAAACATACCGTGTTTATAATAATGTAACATTTTTATAAGATAACTTTTTTTTTAAATAAAAACAATTTTATATGTAGTATACGTGTATAAATTTTATTTGATATCTATTTTTTTATAATGCTTATGATTTTTAAAATTCGGGTTAGGAGTTGTTTGATTTGGAAAAGTTGATAAAGTGAGAAAGGAGGATATTTTTGTCCAAAATATAGCAGGGGTTAAGTCCAAATACAAATTAATGGATTTTTTTAATGGAGAGTAATGTTTGTCACGCTTTTTTTATGCGTGCGTGTGTTGGGGTTGGGTTGGGGGGTGGGGTGGGGTTATGTCTACTTTTTCATCTTTCGGGAGAATATATCAAAATTCGATATTATTATAGGGGTTAAGTCAAAAAAGCCTTTTCTACTTACCTCTAAGATAATGTTTTAATTAGACATAACATTTTCAAAATAATTAGAATTAACTCCTCGCATATGCATATGCAAGCGGCGACGGGTAACTCTATTGAGAAAAATGAGGGTTATGTATAATTATGACATTATCTCAAGTGGTAAAGTAAAAAAACCCTAAATTCAGTTCACATATAGGACATGTAACATTTTCACTTCACTTTTGATCCCTAAAAAATAAATCTTTGTAGTTCGATGAGTGGCGTTGAAGAAGCCCCTAGTAACCAAAGCATTAAGGAAAAAATAGGGATGCAATTTTACAAAAAAAAATATTCGTTGTCCAAAAAGCATATGAAAATGTTACTAAAGCCGTTTATTAAAAATAAACTATTTAAGTAACTTCGATATGTTTTTTTAAGAAACTCTTTTCGCAAAAACCAAACTATTTGAACACAAGATGTGTTTAATAAATCAGTATGTACGAGATCTATTCAAGAATTAAATAACAAGTTTATAAAGTAGTTTAAAAATCTTAAACTCAGCACAACCAAGAGTGAAATGAGGAGATGTAGAAAGATTATGTTCACGATGTTGTTTACGTGGTAAAACCTCACCAATTGAGGAAACATCCACGACTCCCTCTACGGAGTAAAATGAAAAATCCACTAAAACAAATATATGAGTTACAAACTATATAACTAACATGCAAACAACTTAGTCCTATATAAGTTTAGGAATGTACCCTCTGGTGTCCTTAAACTTCTCTACAGTTCTGATTGTAGATGTAGTTCTCCCAGTTTGCTAACTTCTGATTTGTTCCATCACTTTACGTCGACTCTTTGTTCTCAAGATCTTATTACCAACACTTTTCGTGTTATAGGGTGAAAGTGTTTGTGAAAGTGCTTTCTAACACATGCATGCACACACACACACTTATTAAGTACAAACAGTCCTAACAAATTACAATAACACTATATGCTGTGATCTTTTCTCTTTCTTTCTTCTTACAAAACGTTTCACCTTATTTGGCCTTTAAATTATTCCCAGAATCCACGGATACCTTGCTAGGAAGACAGACAAGGTCTTAATCAATCTCAGAATTTAGAGAAATTTTTCGAGATTGAAAACCTCCAAGTGAGATTCCAAACTAGGTCAAAGGTTTAGTTTTACAAGATCTAGAAACAGAAAACATTTATTGTTGATTTCAAAGTAAGCAAACGTTTTATAAAAAAATAATCAACAATATATGTTGACGCCACTAAAATGGGCAGATAAATGATGAGGATGAGATTGAAGATGAAGATAAACATTCACATCAAACATATAAGAGACAAAGATTTTTAAAGTGGTTCGGCTAGGAATAAAGCCTACGTCCACTGTTATGTTATTGCTGAGTGTTTGTGGAATTCTTGATTACAAGTTCTCTCAAGAAATTCCGGTCCCCCTTGAATGAGGATGATACAAGGTATTTATAGCCCTTAGGCTGTACATGAAAGGGTCGATACATTAAATGATATACATATGAAAGGGCCTTGAGGCTATCATCTGAAAGGGTGATACATTAAATGATATACATATGAAAGGGTAACTCATTTAATGTTCTTCAAGCGTGTGCGTCAAGATGATAAGCAGTCAATGAACAGTTTTGAACTGTTGGTTATCTGGCAATCAATGCTGTGGTCGAGATGCAGCTCGAACCGCCTTAGTTGCTCGTCGTTCAGGAGTTCATCGGAGCGCTGGAGTTCCTCGGAGTGTTGTAGTTCCTCGGGGTATCCTTATTGCTCGGAGCGAACATGACTTGGTCGGGGGAAATAAACTTCCTCGTTGTTATTGTGCCATGTAGATTGACACGTGTCTTCTTATTATTGGTCCACGTCAGTAGATTAAATTTGGTATCAACAGAAGCCCCCAATGCTTCATGCTTGATGGGTTACTTGAAAGGATGGAGTATTTATTCTTCAATGTTCCGCGGTGCTCGTTAAATTCTTGATCTACCTTCTTGATTTGTTCAACATAAAGTTCATTATCTCCTGGACGAAGTATGATGCAGGCTGATCGATGGTTGCTAATCTTTCTTTAGAGGAACTCCGTGTGCTATGTATCACCCCTGGGAATTTGGATGCAGCCATGCCATGGTATGAAACTTGTATCTTGTCATAATCTTCAAGTATGTTGATTGGTTTGCCATCCGACCAACTGCTTCCTGTGTCGAGCAACTGAGTGCTAACTTCACGTGCTTGATTTTTCTGATTTATGCTTATCTGAATACTTTGTCGAGTAACATATAGCTTTTGAACCCAACTCTTCAATCTGATTAGTACCAAGCTAGTGGTAGACTTCGAAACATTTTCACATAAATTCTTCTTCATTATTGGTCGAGACAGTATTAGCAAAGATCTCAGTGCTATAGATGCTGATTTTGACTTCTACCTCTGCTCGGGGACGAACAAGAGGTTCTCGGGGACTAACAAGTGATTCTCAGGGACGAGCAAGTGCTTCTCGGGAATGAGCTAATGCTTCTCGGATAGATCATCTATGATGAATATCAGAATGTTGAAAGGTCTTAACTTCATAAACTCCCCTTATATTTTAGATGATCCTCCTGCTGGCGAGGAACCTGTTTCAAAAGTAGAAGGAAAAGAAACTAATAGAATAGGAATCTCAGTGTAATAGTTAGTATACATTTTCATTCTAAATGTATTTTGTTTTTTATTTTAATGAAAGACTTTCATTTTTGTTCGCAATCTTAATTGCTATTGTCTTGTAAAATACTTTACATCTGTGCATATATAAAAGATAACAATATTGTGTTGTTCATCGACCAACTTAGTAATAAAAAGTTACAAGTATCAGTAATGTTGCTCGATCACTTAATAAAAAAGTAATGAGTATAAAAATGTTTAAATTTTTTCCGACAAACCAAGGTTGTTAAATTATGTTTGTCGACCAACTACAGTTGATGGGTTTTTATCCCCGACCAGCTATACTTGGTTCAATTTCAAATATTTTCATAAAATGTGTCCGACCAACCAAGGTCAATAATTTATCCTCGTCGACCAACTACAGTTAGTGGGTTTTTATCCCCGACCAACTATACTTGGTGTATTTTGGAATATTTTGTTCTTCAAAGAACTTTTTGTAATAATATTACCTCCCGACCAACATAAGTTGTAATGTGAGAATATATTTTTATCTTACCAACCGTAGTTGATCATGCTGGTGTACACCTCCTAACCAAAGGAGTAGTAGTGGTTCTTTCGAACTTTTTGGCTCATTCGAGCTGTCCACTAGATATCTTACCAACCGTAGTTGGTCACACTAGTGTCGCCTCCTAACCAAAGGAGTATTTTTTGGCTCCTTAGAGCTTTTGGCTCCTTAGAGCATTTTTTGGCTCCTTAGAGCTTTTGGCTCCTTAGAGCACTTTTTGGCTCCTTAGAGCTTTTGGCTCCTTAGAGCACTTTTTGGCTCCTTAGAGCACTTTTTGGCTCCTTAGAGCGCCTCCTAACCAAAGGAGTATTTTTTTTTTGTTCTTGCCCTTTTACCAACCGGAGTTGGTCGTGGGTTTGAACTATCAGGTCCATTAGCTCTGAGGATATCCTGGCGCTGAGTGAACCTTCAAAATGTTTGATTGATGATAATAGGCAGCAAACTCCTCGTTATCAAATTGTGTTCCATGGTCTGTGATGAAGGCATGAGGGAGACCATATCGGCAGATGATGTTCTTCCAAACAAACTGGTACACCTTCCTTCTCGTATGTCATGTCAATAAGTGGCTCAGCTTCTATCCACTAAGTAAAATAATCTACTGCGATGACGAGGTATTTGAATCTTCCTCGAGTCGTCGGCAATGGTCCAACCAAATCAATCCCCACATGGAAAATGGCCAAGGAGAAGTGATGGGTGTCAACAATGTTTGTGGAGTTCTTCAGATGGAGGAAAAGCGTTGGAACTTGTCACATTTTTTGGCATAAGCTATACAATCAGCTCTCATCGTCGGCCAGTAGTATCTCTGCGTCATCACCTTTTGCAAAAGTGTCCAACCTGCTACATGGGCTCCACAGGACCCTTCATGGATCTCTTTAATTAATTCTTTCATCTCGGAGGGATGTGCACATCTTTGCAAACCTGCCATAATTCCTCGTCTATACAAAATACCATTAATTAGTACATACCGAGCAGCTTTAAACTTCCATTTCTTGGCAGTGAGCTTATCCTCCGGTAATTGTTCCTCCTCAATATATGCTCCGATGGGATCCATCCAAGATGGTCCTAAATCAAGGGTAATAATATTCATTGTCAGGTCTTCATCTATGCTCCGACTTTCTAATACTTCAATTGGTATCGTTCTTCGCAGCTCGGTACGAGTAGCTGATGCTAATCGGGCCAAGGCGTATGCTCTCACATTCTCCATTCTTGATATTCTTACCAGTTTGAACAGCAACAAACTCTAATACCAACTCCATCACCTTTGCTTGATACTTGATCATCAATTCTCCTTTGGCTCATTATTTTCCCAACATTTGGTTTACGATCAATTGAGAATCACTGAAGACAATAACCTGCTGTGCCTCCATAGTATTTGACAAATTAAGACCTGCAATCATGGCCTCATACTCAACCTCATTATTAGAAGCTTTGAATTAGAAACGTATGGCGTATTCCATGTCGACCTCGTCTGGGCTGTTCAAAATGATCCCTGCCCCACAGCCTGTAGTGCAAGATGAGCCATCTACATATAGCCTCCATATAGGCAACTTGTCTTCTAATTTCTGGTCTGACAGAGTTCCTCGGTGGAATACTTGTCGCTTTCTTTCATCACGTCCTGATACTTCTGAATACACCTCTTGAATTTCAATATACCTCCTGAACTTCAATATTCCTCCTGAACTTCAATATACCTCCTGAACTTCAATATTCCTCCTGAATGATGATTAGTCGGGGCCCTGACCATGTGAGTTTGTGGAGTTAAATTTGATGCTCGATTGCATGATGTTATAAGAATGTGCCACCAAATGAACAAATATATCTGTAATAGAAGCCCCCAACTGTGGAATGTGAACTTTGAATGAGATTTATCGACCAATATCAACCGGAGTTGGATTTTATCTACCAACCGGAGTTGGATTTTGTCTACCAACCGGAGTTGGATTTTATCTACCAATCGGAGTGGGTGGTAATTGATAATAAATGATGAAGACTTCCTCGGAGCTGACCAACAGATTGTTGGGAATAAGATAATATAAATGCTGGAGACCTCCTCGGCGCTGACCAACAGATTTGTTGGGAATAAGATAATATAAATTGCAGGATACCTCCTCGGCGATGACCAACAGATTGTTGGGAATAAGATATAATATAAATGCAGGATACCTCCTCGGCGATGACCAACAGATTATTGGGAATAAGATAATATAAATGCAGGATACCTCCTCGGAGATGACCAACAGATTGTTGGGAATAAGATATAATAAATGCAGGATACCTCCTCGGCGATGACCAACAGATTATTAGGAATAAGATATAATATATGCAGGAGACATCCTTGGAGCTGAATAAGATATAATAAATGTTGGAGACATCCTTGGAGCTGAATAAGATATAATAAATATTTGTCGTGCTCCATGCTGAAATGAGAATAGAATATGCATCCAAATAGATATAAAGAATAATTAAAAATAATAAAGTGCCTCGCCGATCAGTCGAGGTAGAATCATATAATGCCGAACAAGAATAAGATCTTTCAGAACATAAGAATATGGCCGAGAACGTTGTCAGGCCTGAATATAAATAAGAATTATCCGAACGAATGTTGTAATTCTCCTTAAAGCTGAATAAGTATCTTGTCGAGGCATAATTGCAGAATGCCGAATAAGAATAATATTTTCCAGAACATAAGAATATGGCCGAGAACTTTGCTGGGCCTACATATAAATAAGAATTACCCCGACCAACTATCCGTTGGGGGTGAAATATAATAAATGTTATAGTTCTCCTCGGAGCCGAATATATATAGAGAGAAGAAATTTTTCGAGCTCCATGCTGAGATAAATATAAAATATGAATCCAAACGGATATAGAATAATTTGTGCTTCAGCATTCGTCGGCATTGAATCTCGTGCCTGTAAAAATTAATAATCTTGTGCCTGTAAAAATTAATAATTTGCTCTACCATATGTGTAGGCTGAATTGATTAGTCATGAGAATAATTTACTCATCCAATCAATATATGATATGTATCAGCATAAAAATTTCAAAATATGAAATAATATGTTTTATGCCAAATGTGTGTGAGATGGACAAATTATTATCAAATATGCATCGTAAAGTTTTTTGTAAATTTATTTAATCTCCAACAACTAATCAGGTATAAGTTGCACTTTAAAAATATTTTTGAGGTGATCATAAGTTAAAAAAGACTTAAGCCCCCTGTTTGTTCCCAAGCTGAACTCGTGTTTAAAGAAATATCAGGGGTGCTTTGCATTTTTTAATACCCCAAGATTCTACTGCTGCCGACAAACGACATGGATGTTGCCGACCAACATTTAAGGATATCTCAAGTTATAGAATATATGGTTGGATGCCCAGAATATCTCGAATCTTTAGATCAAAAAATAACATTCAATGTAAAATTTAAGCCTTAAGAATGTTAATTAAATGAATAAATATATAACCCACTAGATCGTGTGATTTCGTTAAAGAAACCTTGTGATGTGATGAACGAGGGGCCAACATATCAAATTTATGCCCAAAGTCTTGATATGGTCATGATTGTTTTACTGATCCTCTTTTACAAGAGGTGAGTAATGATTTTTCAGGTGAGAGAAAATTATTTTTTTATATTGATCCCTTCCTATTCCCAATTTGGAGAGATAAAAACATGGTGAATGATTAAAGTTATTACCAAATAAAAAATCAATCAATTTGACTTTATTGACATAGATGGAAGATGAACCAAATTAATTATATAGTTCATAAAAATGAATGCAAAGAGACTCAAACTTGAAGAGAGAGAATATATATGGGTCATGATTTCCATGAGAAGACTTTTCATTGTCTTTAACCTTTTCCCATTCTTTTATTAAAAATATGATGGGAATTTGAAAAGACATCAAATATCTTACAAAATTTATTTCAAAATCAACAATGAAAATGATCAAATCTTATCATCTTCGTATATATTGGTATATGTAATCACTTAAAATATTTATTCCATGATATAAAATTAAAACTTGAGAATCAAGCAAAGAGTTATGATTTATGAAATCTACTATTTTTCAGATTTCTAAATAAGGATGAATCTAACAGTTATGATTTAAAAATCATGATATGCAACATTTTGCAGATAAAAATTGGACAATTAATTTATGTATATAAACATAAAAATCACGATTCAATCAAAAGATGTATGTATAATTGATTATACGTAGAGAAAATAAAAACTTAGCTTTTGGTGGAGAACAACGCTTGTAACACGTTCCCACAGACGGCGCCAATCTGTTGAAGACAGAAAATGGCCACTGCCATTTTAGTGGCGTCAACAGCAGATAAATGATGAGGATGAGATTGAAGATGAAGATAAACATTCACATCAAACATATAAGAGACAAAGATTTTTAAAGTGGTTCGGCTAGGAATAAAGCCTACGTCCACTGTTATGTTATTGCTGAGTGTTTGTGGAATTCTTGATTACAAGTTCTCTCAAGAAATTCCGGTCCCCCTTGAATGAGGATGATACAAGGTATTTATAGCCCTTAGGCTGTACATGAAAGGGTCGATACATTAAATGATATACATATGAAAGGGCCTTGAGGCTATCATCTGAAAGGGTGATACATTAAATGATATACATATGAAAGGGTAACTCATTTAATGTTCTTCAAGCGTGTGCGTCAAGATGATAAGCAGTCAATGAATAGTTTTGAACTGTTGGTTATCTGGCAATCAATGCTGTGGTCGAGATGCAGCTCGAACCGCCTTAGTTGCTCGTCGTTCAGGAGTTCATCGGAGCGCTGGAGTTCCTCGGAGTGTTGTAGTTCCTCGGGGTATCCTTGTTGCTCGGAGCGAACATGACTTGGTCGGGGGAAATAAACTTCCTCGTTGTTATTGTGCCATGTAAATTGACACGTGTCTTCTTATTATTGGTCCACGTCAGTAGATTAAATTTGGTATCAACAATATATTTCTCAAGATGAGAAATAAAATGAAACTAAGTGTAATGTAACATTAATAACTCAGATCTGAAATTTCTATGAAATCAAAATGTAGATCTCAGTAAAACGTTTAAGTTGAAAACAAGATCAAGTGAACACGAGGTTACAGCAACAAAAACAAACTCAACTCAAACTCTCAAGAACACTCAGAGAAGTGTTTTGGATATGGAGGTATTTGAATAAGTGTTTGAGTTTGGATGGAAGAGGTTTGACGAATAGGGTTAGGGTTTCTAACTCTCTCTCTTCTCTCTCTGTTTTCTCTCTTCTCTCTCTTCTCTCTCTACTCTCTCAATTTCTCAGAGGAAATGAAAATGGCAAAAGTCTTCGAAGTCTGAGAGAAGGGTCCCTTTTATAGGGTGAGGAGAAGGTTCGAGAGGCAGGCTCAAAATCAAGGGCCTGGATTAAGTCAAGCCAAATTGACTTAGATCCTAGGGTTCTAATAAGGCGATGATTAAACGAATTCTGATTGGTCTAAAGAGTTGTACCGGGATTCATCAAGACAACATTCAGAGCGTTGATAGCTAATGATCCAAGGGCTAGGAACGAATGCTGTTTTAACTCAGTAAAGAAACACAACTTCAGCCAATCAGACGAGGACAAGTGTTGGATATTAACAGGATAACAAACGCGCGTCCAAAGATAATTAAAACCACACCCTCAAGTTTACTCCGCTTTCGAATTCTACCCAAGGTAACATTAAGATAATATAATCAACAAAAGATATTTACAAATTAACCCCAGAAACTTTTTAAATCAAGTTTTAATTAAGAAAATCTTATTTTAAAAATGTTTAAAAAATCCCAAAAAATTATTAAAATTCCAATTTAGGTATTTAAACACACTCAACACATGAACACACATAATTATGCAATATGATATGCAAAAAATGAATTCTAATGTGTGTGAGTGTTGGCAATAGGTTCTTGATCAACGCAAGAAAAAGAGATGAAGTAGCAAACCAACTTCTGAGGTTCTTTGGATTCTAGGGAAGACACAATGTTGTCACAATTTCCAAGCTAGATGAGCACTTATACAATATAGACTCAAGTGAGTCAAAAGTATAAGGGCTTCAATCTCCCTCTTTGGAAATATGAGACAAAATCTCCTTTGAGTCATCTAGGACTCGTAGGGCAACAAGAAAGTAAGAAAAAACTTATTCCTATCAAAATTCTATCTACCCAATTCCTAGAAATCAAAAAGTACATAACTTAACTAAGTACATTTGAATGCCCTATTACAACTGTTGAGAGTAACTGTACATTAAGAACCTGCAATAAATCACTAAGATCAAGCTGTTTAGCATATGTACGATTTGAATAGACTCAAATTTCTCCCCCATTTTGTCTCAAATGGACAAAGGGAGAAACTTGGATAAACAGCAAAAAGATTAGTCAGCATAAACCATACCAATAGATTTTTGTAATGAAATGAATCTATTGTAATCTAGAGGTTTGGTAAACATATCTGCGAGTTATAGATCAGTAGGAAGATAATTGATTTCTAATTCCTTAGATTCAACCAATTCACGTATAAAATGATGTCTTATTTTAATATGCTTTGTTCGCGAGTGTTGAACATGATTTTTAGAAATATTAATCGCACTTTGATTATCACAATAGAGATGCAATTGGTTTTCTTGAATACCATAATCACTTAGCATTTGTTTAAGCCACATTAATTGAGCACAACAGTTGCCAGCGACTATGTATTCAGATTCAGCTGTTGAGAGAGATGTGCAGTTTTGTTTTTTACTACTCCATCCTACCAAGTTATTACCTATATAATAACATGCTGTTGATGTGCTTTTACTATCATCAGTACACCCAACCCAGTCAGCATCAGTGTACCCAATTATAGTGCTTGGTGTGTCATTAGTGTACCAAAGTCCTAGATTTAGAGTGCCTTTTACATATTTAATGATACGCTTAACAACATTCAAGTGGCTCTCTTTAGGGTTACTTTGATATCGAGCACATACACACACATCATACATAATATCAGGACGCGAGGCAGTAAGGTATAGTAAAGTGCCTATCATACTACGATACAGAGTAGGATCTACAGATGTTCCATTTTCATCTTTAAAAAGTTTTAGCGTAGTACTCATGGGCGTTTTAGCATTTTTAGCACTCTCAAGGCCAAATTTATTTACTATCTCTAAAGCGTACTTGGATTGCGATACAAATAATCCGTCTGTATTTTGTTTGACTTGAAGTCCTAAGAAGAATTGTAGCTCCCCCATAAGGGACATTTAAAATTCCTTATGCATAGTTTCAGAGAAGGATTTGACTTCTGAGGGAGAAGTTGATCCAAATATAATATCGTCCACATAAACTTGAGCAATAGTGATGTGTTTGTCAAAATGTTTGACAAAGAGAGTTTGGTCATTTCCTCCTCTTTTAAAACCTTTATCTAAAAGAAAACTGGAAAGACGCTCATACCAAGCTCTAGGAGCTTGTTTAAGGCCATACAAAGCCTTTTTCAGACGAAATACATGATTTGGATGTTTAGGGTCAATGAACCCTTTAGGTTGTTCTACATAGGTTTCTTCAGCCAGTATTCCATTAAGGAACGCAGATTTGACATCCATTTGGTATAGTGTAAAGTGCATGTGGCAAGCTATAGCAAAAAGCAGACAAACAGATTCTAAACGAGTAGCAGGAGCAAAGGTCTCGTTAAAATATATTCCTTTTATTTGAGAGTATCCTTGAGTAACTAATCTAGCTTTATTTCTAATTATTATCCCATTTTCATCAGTCTTATTTTTAAAAATCCAACGTGTGCCAACAACCTTTTTGTGATCAGGACGTGGAACAAGATACCAAACATCATGAATGACAAATTATAAAAGTTCTTCCTGCATAGCAGAAATCCAGTGAGAGTCATTCAATGCCTCATTTACATTCTTTGGTTCCACAAGGGAAACAAAACATGCATAATGTGCATAATTTCTGAGTTGGGATCTTGTACGCACTGGCTCACTAGGGTTACCAACTACGTTATTTATGGGATGATCTTTAGAAACCAAGTTAGGTACCTCAGGGGTCTCAATAGGTAATGAATTATCCATTGTAGAGGAGTCATTTTCTAAAATATTTGTAGACTCTTCCTCAATAGTAAATTCACCAGTCTTTCTTTCTAAAGTAGTGTCACTAACAATTACATTTATAGATTCCATTAAGGTTTTAGTTCGAAGATTGTACACTCGATAAGATCTACTGTTAGGCGAATATCCTAAAAATATGGCTTTATCTCCTCGGCTCTCGAATTTGGACAAGTGTTCCCTATCTTTGCATACATAACAAGTACTGACAAAGGTTCTAAGGTATTTGATATTAGGCTTTTTATTGTACCAAAGTTCGTAAGGGGTTTGTTTGGAATTCTTTCTAAGATAGACCCTATTTATAATATGACAAGCAGTACGAATGGACTCTACCAAAAAATATTTAGGTAAATTTTTGGCATGTAACATAACACGTGCCATCTCTTGAAGGGTACGATTCTTTCTCTCCGCAATACCATTCTGTTGAGGGGTCTTAGGAGCACTGAACTCGTGTTTATAACCATTATAGTCACAGTATTCTACAATACCAGTGTCTTTGAATTCACCACCTCTATCACTACGAATTCTATTCACTTGAGTATCCTTCTCATTTTCAATCCTAAGAAGAATTTTTAGGAAGGCTTGAAATGTTTCAGACTTTTGTTTTAAGAAGGCTACCCAGGTAAATCTAGTGAAGTAATCAACCATAACTAGGATATAACTGTGTCCACAAAGACTTACAGTTTGGGAGGGACCCATTAGGTCCATATGGATGAGTTCTAAGGGATTAGAGGTAAGAATATCTTTGAATTTCTTATGAGGTGCCTTAACAATTTTACCTTCTTGACAGGAACCACAGATAAGATTGGGTATAAGTTTGATTTTAGGAACTCCTCTAACTATTTCCTGAGAGGTCAATCTACTAAGATTATCGTAATTTATATGACCTATTATGTTATGCCATATCTCATTGTCATCCATTCTGGCAACATTACAGATTTTAGAATTGTTCATGATAGTGTAGCAATTGTCAGGAGTTCTGAATCCAGTAATTATGCATTCACCTTTTTCATTTAAAATTTTGTAATTTTTCTTTGAAAAGTTAACAGTATGATCTGAGTCACAAAATTGCGATATGCTAAGTAGATTTGCCTTAAGACCTTTGAATAGAAGAACATCTTGAAGAATAGTAAGCCCTTCTTCTTGGAGAGTTCCTTTGCCTATGATTTGAGATGAAACTCCATCACCAAAAATGACTTTACCACCAGCAAAGCTGGTTTTGTTAAAAAGTTTAGTTTCATCACCAGTCATATGCTTAGAACATACAGAGTCTAAATACCAACCAGATGATGTGTGCCCAGCTTTTAAAGCAGTAACAACAACATTACACTTCATCTTAGGTAATAGATCATCTTTTCTAACCCAAATTGCCTTAGTTTTCATCTTACGCTTATTAGCTCTTAATTGATAAAATTTGCGAGCTTTGGATTTTTGCTGAAAAACATTTTGCGCATGATTTTGAAATTTGTGAAAGACTTGGGCATTTGGTTTAGGAAAGTGCTTAGGATTCCTTCTAGTAAATGTTCTTTTAGGTTTGGTCTTTCTCTTTATATAATTAGAATTTCTATCTGGCTGTCTAGGAAGTACATAATTGTTACGGCTCCTCCTAGAATAGTTAAAGTTTTGATAGATATAAGAGTTATAGGTAGGTTTAACGAGTCTCCTAGCATAACAATCATCAAAAGAGTGACCATATATATCGCAGTAGGAGCAATAAAGATTGCTCAGAATTGGGGTCTCCTTAGGAAAGTCTCTAAACAAAGTTTTTATAGAGTTTTGAGGCTGAACTCTATTCCTAGGTGTGACAGTCTTGAATGCAGACTCACTATTCCTAATAGAAGGACAGACGTATTTAGCCTTAGTTGAACTTTCATGTTTAGAGCAACTTGATTCCCCAATGTTAAAATTTTGATTTTTTGAATCAAACTCAGTTTTTAGAGAATGAAAGTCTGGGCATGTTTCAATAGGTCTTTTGCCACCTGACACAAACTTGATAGTTTCAAAGGATTTTGTTTGTGTTTTCAAATTGGGGCAAAACCCTATTCCAGTTCGATCATCAGAATTGGTTTTTGATTCAGCAACAAATTCATCAAAACATTTGGAATTATTTTCAAATTTTGTATATTATTTGAAAATAGTTGCTGTCTTTTCTTTAGTTTGCTCCAATTCTAACAATGTCCCTTTGTATTTTTTCTCCAGAGTTTCATTTGTTTCTTTTAAATCTCTGAGTTTTTCATCAAACATTTTGATTTCGCTTTTATGAGTCAAACATTGGGTAGTATACTCTTCAGCATTTAGTTTAACCATTAGGCTTAGATCTTCTAACTTCTTAGTGAGATCTTTCACAATCTTTTCTAATCTAGTGCTTTTCTTGAGAGTTTTAGCATAAAGTGTGTGAATGTCAGGGAGGTCTTCATTGTCCGAGTCACTAAGTGTGGTGTGTGGAGTGACCCCTAAAGATTCATTTTTTAAACTCACACACCCATTGACATCGTCATTATCGTTATCCTTTTGACTCACACACCCCGAGGTAGAACATGCAACATTCTCAGTAATCAAAGCATCTAAACCAGTATAAACATGATTCTCAATAGCAGGAGTAGAGTTACTAGAAGCATTCTCATACACAGGCATAAGCACATCATCATTATATATGATCTTAGCAAAGAAGGACATGCAAGGATCAAAGACATCAAATGACTCAGGTTCCTCCTTTTCAGAGTCACTTGAATCATCCCATGTTTTGCAAATGTTGGCTCTAGTGTTTTTTTTAGTGTTCAAGTTAACTCTATAGTCTTGTGCAATGTGCCCCAGTTTACCACATCTATAGCATTCAGTCTTCTTAAGGTCTCTATTAGGTCTAGTGTGAGAGTCCTTATGATTTTTGTCATGGTTTTTCTCATGAGGCCTGTGATTAGAGGAAGTTGGATAATTTGAATTGCCTTGTTTATTTGCCACTTTGTTTCTAAACTTAATAATTTTCTTAAAATGTTTAGTAATTAAGGCAATTTGATTGTCCAAACTCTCTATACTGCATTCCTCATCAGAATCATAAGTGGGGAATATAAGTTCAGGCTTAGTTATCTTAGAAGAGAAGCTAAGATTGGAATTAATTTGTTTCCTATTGGTTTGAGTCAATTGTTTCTTAAATTCTAGTTCCATTTCCACAGTTCTTAGTTTACTACTGAGTAATTCAGGAGTGAGATTTTGATCACACATTTCCTCAATAGCGTATCTTTTATTATCAAATTTCTGTGGTAATGATCTTAGAATTTTATATACAATTTCATGTCTGTCATAAGTCACCCCATTAGCATGCAGTTTGGTCACAATATCAGTCAAATTCATATAGAAGTCATCAAATGACTCAGTCTCAGACATAATTAAGGAGTTATATTGCCGAATAAGCATTTGGGTTTTAGCAGCCTTAACTCTAGTGTCTCCTTCATGAGCAGTGACTAAGGTGTCCCAAGCTTCCTTAGAAGTGGTACAGGATGAGATTCTTTTGAACTCATGTTCATTTATAGACATAAATATGGCATTCTTTCCTTTATTATTATTTCGAGAAACTTGTTTCTCTTCTTGAGTGAACTCACTTAAAGCTTTCTTAACCCTCTCATTACTTCCTTCGTTGGCTGGTTTAGTAGGAAAAATATAATCATTTTCAACAATGTCCCAGACATCATCTCCAAAAGTTCCTTGAATGAAAGCAATCATCCTTACTTTTCAGTAAGCAAAATTGGTTCCATCAAAGATTGGAGGTCTGGTTAAGTTACCAAATCTTTCATTTTTCTCGTCCATATTTGATTTTCAGAAAACAATTTCAGAAACACAGGATCTCTTTTGAAAGCAGTTTACAAAGCTCTGATACCAATTGAAAAATGTTAATAAAGCCGTTTATTAAAAATAAACTATTTAAGTAACTCCGATATGTTTTTTTAAGAAACTCTTTTCGCAAAAACCAAACTATTTGAACACAAGATGTGTTTAATACATCAGTATGTACGAGATCTATTCAAGAATTAAATAACAAGTTTATAAAGTAGTTTAAAAATCTTAAACTCAGCACAACCAAGAGTGAGATGAGGAGATGTAGAAAGATTATGTTCACGATGTTTTTTACGTAGTAAAACCTCACCAATTGAGGAAACATCCACGACTCCCTCTTCGGAGTAAAATGAAAAATCCACTAAAACAAATATATGAGTTACAAACTATATAACTAACATGCAAACAACTCAATCCTATATAAGTTTAGGAATGTGCCCTCTGGTGTCCTTAAACTTCTCTGCAATTCTGATTGTAGATGTAGTTCTCCCAGTTTGCTAACTTCTGATTTGTTCCAGCACTTTACGTCGACTCTTTGTTCTCAAGATCTTATTACCAACACTTTTCGTGTTGTAGGGTGAAAGTGTTTGTGGAAGTTCTTTCTAACACATACATTCACACACACACACACACACTTATTAAGTACAAACAGTCCTAACAAATTACAATAACACTATATGCTGTGATCTTTTCTCTTTCTTTCTTCTTACAAAATGTTTCACCTTATTTGACCTTTAAATCATTCCCAGAATCCACGGATACCTTGTTAGGAAGACAGACAAGGTCTTAATAAATCTCAGAATTTAGAGAAATTTTTCGAGATTGAAAACCTCCAAGTGAGATTCCAAACTAGGTCAAAGGTTTAGTTTTACAAGATCTAGAAACAGAAAACATTTATTGTTGATTTTAAAGTAAGCAAACGTTTTATAAAAAAATAATCAACAATATATTTCTCAAGATGAGAAATAAAATGAAACTAAGTGTAATGTAACATTAATAACTCAGATCTGAAATTTCTATGAAATCAGAATGTAGATCTGAGTAAAACGTTTAAGTTGAAAACAAGATTAAGTGAACACGAGGTTACAGCAACAAAAACAAACTCAACTCAAACTCTCAAACTCTCAAGAACACTCAGAGAAGTGTTTTGGATATGGAGGTATTTGAATAAGTGTTTGAGTTTGGATGGAAGAGGTTTGACGAATAGGGTTAGGGTTCTAATTCTCTCTCTTCTCTCTCTGTTTTCTCTCTTCTCTCTCTACTCTCTCAATTTCTCAGAGGAAATGAAAATGGCAAAGTCTTCGAAGTCTGACAGAAGGGTCCCTTTTATAGGGTGAGGAGAAGGTTCGAGAGGCAGGCTCAAAACCAAGGGCCTGGATTAAGTCAAGCCAAATTGACTTAGATCCTAGGGTTCTAATAAGGCGGTGATTAAACGAATTCTGATTGGTCTAAAGAGTTGTACCGGGATTCATCAAGACAACATGCAGAGCGTTGATAGCTAATGATCCAAGGGCTAGGAACGAACATTGTTTTAACTCAGTAAAGAAACACAACTTCAGCCAATCAGATGAGGACAAGTGTTGGATATTAACAGGATAACAAACGCGCGTCCAAAGATAATTAAAACCACACCCTCAAGTTTACTCCGCTTTCGGATTCTACCCAAGGTAACATTTAGATAATATAATCAACAAAAGATATTTACAAATTAACCCCAGAAACTTTTTAAATCAAGTTTTAATTAAGAAAACCTTATTTTAAAAATGTTTAAAAAATCCCAAAAAATTCTTAAAATTCCAATTTAGGGATTTAAACACACTCAACACATGAACACACATAATTATGCAATATGATATGCAAAAAATGAATTCTACTGTGTGTGAGTGTTGGCAGTAGGTTCTTGATCAAAGCAAGAAAAAGAGATGAAGTAGCAAACCAACTTCTGAGGTTCTTTGGATTCTAGGGAAGACACAATTTTGTCACAATTTCCAAACTAGATGAGCACTTATACAATATAGACTCAAGTGAGTCAAAAGTATAAGTGCTTCAACATAACCACTAATATATGAAGTCTTGATTTTATAAAAACTATAAATTATTAAATTAGAATAATATTTTTTTCGGGTGATAGAGACTTATAAATGGTCGAAATAATGTTATTTTAAATAATATAATTATAAATATGATTGTTGTATGAATAATGACATATAATATTAGTTTTCAAAATCTCTATCCAATAGTCATATTTATATATATTTTTTGATATAAATTAAGGTGGTTGGTAAAGGCATTCCAATTATTAACGAGGGCATTTTAACTCTACAGTAAAGGCGCCATAAAATTAACTTCATTTAGGAAAAAAAGTTAAAAAAATATTGATCCTGTTTCCTTTATGGGGGTTAAACCCCTTAGTTCCTTAATTACACCCTCATATTCTTCTAGTCAGGCTTCCAGTTGGGATGAGTTGATGGGTCTACGTCAGTATTGATGGTGAACAAGTTCCTAATTACAAAGTAGGCACCTCTTTTGATTCACTTTTGTAGGGATTTCCCTGTGTATCAATTTGAGCTCTGCTTCCTCAGAAATCCTTTTGCGAGCGAACAAGTCCCTCAAAATAACACAATCGTCTTCTCCTTCAACTCCATCCAATCATAATCTCTATTTCACGAGTGCTCTTCAAATGAATTTTTGCTTCAGTCTCGTTCATTTTTAAGAGTCTTGATTCCAACTTGATTTCTTTTCATCTTGGGGTTATTTCCTCTGCTTATTTGAGATTATCTCCCTTAAAATTTATGCACACCCCATTTTCATACCTCTAATATCTCGTAAAGGCCTTTTTCGGGGATTTCTCTCTCCCCAAACCTTTATTCTCTCAAACATTTACAAACCTGAGCTTTGACCCGATTTCTAGACTTATTTTACTTTTGATAACATTCGAGCCCAAGAATTCATCAAACATGCGAATTTTGGGTTTCTGAATTAACTTCCCAACAATTTAGATAATAGGCAAATCGGACATTCAAACTAGAAGATAGGCATAAAAATACCGAAAGACTACCCAGGCACATGTCGATCGACAAGGTCAGCACTATGCTGATCGACATTGTCCATTTTTTTCAGTACGCCCCTATCAATCAACAGGGTCAACACTGTGCTGATCAACAAATCCTGGGAGCGGTAGATTCCTTTTCCTTTTAGGGTGTTTTTATATAAGTAAAAGGATGACCTTATTTGAGAGGACCTAAAAATGCATTCAACTTTTATTATCCTTTGAAATCCCTTATGTTATCTTACATTATCTTACATTCCTTTAAAGAATTCAACCATCAAAACATCATTTTGGCCGTATTTAAGGACATTAAACCTTTTAAGGTCACTTTATAAGTGATTTGCTTTGAAGATAGCTAAAACTAGGCCACCATAGCCTTTGACTATGCCTTGAAGTGGCTATTATTAACCTTATCGCCGTTGTATCTCCTGTTTTATTATCATTATCTTAATGGTTTTTGGAATTAGGAGTGTTTGTCATGACTAGATTGGGGCATTGTGTAGTATGGTGGAATTTGATAATAAAATGATGGATTTTAATGTTAGGGGGAAAAGAGTATGCATGATTATTAAAAGCACTCTAATTATTAATTAGGGATCTTTAATTATTAAAAATAATAGAAAGTTAATAAAAAAGCACAAAGTTAAACCTCCAATAAAGGCACCACAACATTATTGCCATTTTAAAAAAAAAGGAAAAAGAAATAAGACAACTGTTTCACAATAACTCCCTCAAAGTAATCAAACTTTTGATATATATCCAAGCATCGTACCAATCTTATCCATTCGCTCCAAACAAATATATTCTTTCAACCTCAGTTAATTTGTTACAGTCTTAGCTCCGCATTAATTTTTTCTCTAATAAGAGATTACTTCCCTCTCCAACCTCAGCTCATCTCCCTAAAAACCAATTACACATCTCTAAAATGTATGTTTCACATTCATTTTTCTGAATTTTTGAGTTAATTTCTATATGTTTCATTTCTCCAAAATATCTAATGATGATTAATTACCTTTGTAGCAAAGGCATTTTTCACCTAATGACTTTGTACATACAATCAAGTATGAAGATAAAAGGAATAAGAGCAAGATTTTATAATTGCTCATAGCTTAGGAATTTTGGTTTATCCCATTACAAACCGTTGCTACAAACCAAAGACTACTTCTCCATTTTCCTCCATGATCTTTGAAGACTTGTTAGTGATCGAGCATCATTTTCGAATTTCTCATCAAAAATGATTTACGGAGGTATACAGACTAGTGGTTTTTAATTCTAAGTAAAATTATATTGGGATGATTTTTGTTTTAAAGCCGAGGCATTTTTATAAAATGGATTTTTTAAAATTATTTTATTTTTATTTTTAATTTCATTAGAACGAGATTAAGATCTCGTTCGAACGAGTTCCATATTTTCGTTAGAACATGCTTTAAATAAGCATCGAACGAGTTGTGCTCTATTCTACAATACTAAACTCATTTGAAGGCCGTTAAAATGATAATGTCTTGTCGTTCAAAGAAAATAGAAGTTCGTTTGAACAAAACCATGTTTTCGTTCGAACATGGTCTCATTTTTCGCTCGAACGAGATAAGCCCCTCAAAAATCATGTTTTTCTATAAAAAAAAAAAGGTTTCTTTCGACCTAATTTTGCAAGACTTTTGGAGAAAACGAATTTCCCAAACTTGTTCTAAAAGTTTTCCCTTTGTGTTTTACGAAACACATTTCCTTTATAAATCATTCATCCCTCTTTATGATTTGTTGAGGTATTTTAAACCTTATTTTCCATAAACACATTAAACTCTTGTAGAGATATGCTCTATGACTAACTTTTGTGGAGTTGTGACTCTAAGGCTGAAGAGGAACGCTTATCGGTGGATATCGAGGGAAGATTGCTTTCTGTGGACGGTGATAGATTGTGCAGTATTGTGTAGAAGATTTAAAGACCCTACACGTTATACTTAGTGGATCTATGTTGTTTATATGTCCATTATATCTGTCAAACTCTTTACAGTGCTGAATACTAGGTTTTGTCTGAAATATATTTTTTCTTACTTCTTTTGTGTATTTTGTTTAATTGTGTGATTAATTTGGACCTCAATTTGCATGAACTCCTAATTATTAATCAAGATAAAATTTGGATTAAAAATTTGAATTTGTGTATGAGTAACCTAAGATACGAAGTATCCATACGAACCCGCATTCTCAAAAGGGAAACACTTCACAAATAAGATGGACTCTTGAAAGAACTAGTTTTATGTTGTCTTATTCTGGTTTGATAGAACATGGATCCATGTTTTTTGAATCATTTATAAATATTATATAGGAGAACTATATTTACATCATATCAAGAGGTATAATAATGAATTCAAAGAACATGAAAGTATAATCCACAATTATGTAAAACATGCGAGAAGATTAGATTTTAAAAAGGAAATAAATTTTTTTTGGAGAATTTTTGAAAGATTATTATAAAGGTGTGAAAATAGTTTTTTGTGTTGGTAATAAGAGATTCTAACACCCATGTCTATTTTAAAAGGATTTTTGCAAAATGACATAGACAAATAAAAGCTCGTTGTTACTCTTGTGTGGTTTGACCGGTTAGAGAAATAGACTAAAATCATGCTTTATGTAATAATTTTAGTTATGGATTTATTGTTATAATAGAATCATTTATACCTATTTTAATGAGAATCATGTATGGACATAATTTTTGCATTATTTTATATATTACTGATGTCTTTTATTCTGCCCAGTAGGTGTTCTGGTGTGTAGAATACGACTTACACACAGAAAATCAGATCACCAATTCTTGTGGAATATAAGTTTTATCGTTTATAGTCTTAGATGGAACTAGACACACCATTAGTAGGACTGTAGCACAATATTTTAGTAGGTCTATCTTGATTATATAAAACTGTATAGGTTTAACTTACTGTGTTAGTACACTTTGTGTGTATTGAACGGGACCAATTTGAGGTCATTATTTTTATACTGATTATATAAGATAATGTACACCTCGTGATTATTATGTTTACTTAAGGATCTTAATCCGAATATGATTGACGGACACAAGCACTAGTTATTTATTACTTTGACTTATTGGATGAGATTCATTATTGGATCAATAATCTTGATAAATTGGGTAATGGTGATTAATGTACGGTGGAAGTCTTTAATGGATGGAATCCACGTCTCGGTATAGAGACTGGTGATACCCCATTGAGATACTTATAAGTTTTGTATGTGTCAAACCCTCCAGGTGGATTATGTTAATCCAACACTACAAATAAGTTAAGTTGGATCGCTCAAGGACTTAAAGAAATTAATCAAATAAATTATCAATAATTTATTTTATTAACGGGTATTTGTAACCTTAACGTGGAGGGAATTAAGTAATTAATAATGAGGAGCTCAAAATATAATTTTGAGTTAAGGTGTGGAGTTGCAATTATAATTATTTAGTGGTATTAATTATAATTAAGGGACTGAGATTAGGATCCAGGAAGGATGAGGTTTTCTCAGCTCTATTAGGAGCCATATCCTTATCTCTCCTTAAGGTACCTACTGTAACCTATATATATGCACCTAAGTCTCATTATTTCTGAACCTAGCAGTCACTTGGATACTAAAAAGACCTGAGTTCATACTTGTGAGAAAGAGAGATAGCGGAGAAGAAAGAGGAGACAAGAAGGTGGTTACGAAATCGGAACCCACCCTCTACTCGTGGCTGTCCATATTGGGAATACAGTAGAAGATCGTGAGGTGAATCGAGCCATCACATATTTTGATCATGATAAAACAAGATCAAATCAAAGAGATCTCGCATGTAAATCTGAAATCTGCCTTGTAGGATTTCATGTATGTGTTGTTTTCTTGTAGTTCGATCTATATGCGTTTTTAATAGACCCTTGGACTTCCAATCCAACATGACCACAATGCATATAGGACCCACTCTAGTGGAATTTTGATATGTGATAGTGGGTTGTCTTCAACCTTTACCTAACCGTGACCTACTTGCGATTTCCCTAGAGCATTAGGTAGTAGGGGTTAAAAAATTATATTTCCTAGGACCCACTTAAATAAACTAATTACCACATCGAGTCAAAATTAAATCCTTTTTTTTATATTAGACCCGGTTTAATTTTATTGAATAAAATTCATTAGTTCAATTTTCATATACGTGATTTAGAATATCAATGCAGAAGCTATGAAAATAATCACACACAATGCACAAAGAATACTTAAGTGGAAACCCTCGGGGGAAAACCACTATTGTCCCAACCCCACCATTACTATGAAATTAAGATCTTACAATGAATATTTACGAATTACATGTAAGACTATGATTACCTCCATGAAATTTCTCCCTCACGCTATAATTTTATGCCTCTACCCATACTAGCAATCTCCTCTAAGATTGGACCCAACTTCCACAATCCTCGGACCTCGGTATCCATCGATCTTTGTTGTAGACGAACAAACCACACATATACTATGTGCGAATCACCCCACATGATTGATCATGCTAGTATATTCTATTGATGTAGAAGACCGAAGGTGATTATGAACTATGATTTTACCTTGAAAGCATGAGCTTGACATGATCTTACTCTTAAAAGGAAAAACCCTCACAAAATTAAGGTTCTTGATAAACTGGGGTGCGTAACTTAAAAAGTCATATTTACGTTGTTGTTTATACTTCTCAACATAAGTAACAACCTCAAATACATTTATTAAAAAACAGGCTCCCGTTCGATCCAGGGTTCCCTCGTTCGAACGAGGCAACTTCGCACGAGGGTTTCTCTTGAGATATCTCTATCGCACGAGGACTTCTGCATAAATTTAAGGGTTTTCTTGCACACACTGTTTTGCACAAGGGGTCTCTTATTCGAATAGGAGAAAGGAAAAATATCCCCTCTTGTAGATTTTGTAGAAATATTACAAATCCTCTTCCTCTCATTCTAAAAACATTTTTCCTATAAATTTCCTACTTATAAGTAAACTCAAGGAAATACGAAAGCCTCAAATTCTTATCAAAATTTTGATTACACAAGCGTCTGAATATGACTGGTTCAATAGAAATTTATCTCATTTCTTTGTCTTTGACTTCAATGGTATGAAATTTACAACTAAAAATACTCTAAACAATACTCTTATACATATTATTCTTTTTGTTTCTGAATAAATCCAAAACAAAAACAAAGGAATGCAAATCATTGTCCAAATGTCCCAATTATCTCTATGAAAAAAAATAAAAATTGAATTGATGCCAAATTAAAAACCTATTTGTCAATCTACCCATCCCCAATCCATACCAAACAAAATTAATTATTTTATGGCTTTTCGATCAACAATATCATGGGCTTGTAAGTCCTTCACATGTAAATGTATACACCATGATGTACAAAGAATATAAGAGAGTAATTAAATAAACGACAATGAAATATGAAATTCATACACTGAACTACTATCCATTAATAAGTATTGCCCCTAAATTCAAAATTTATTTTCCATTTTGTCTCGAATAAAGAAAGGAAAGAAAGTCGGCAACATATATATCGCAAATCTATCAAATCTAAGCTTGTGTATAATAATAAATAAAATCATATGCTCAAATGAGATACGTGCTATATAAAACATGGAAATATAGACAATCATAAACATGTATAAATAAAGTCCAAAAGTAATAAATACATGACTAAAAACAACACTTAACCAAACACAACTAAATTACTTAATGTAATATAATGTCAAATCTATAAAATCCCACACAAGCTATCTAATAGGAATATAAGTGAACTCGAAATATGAAAAAGTTAAATAGACCCCACTTATGTTATTAAAGAACCCTTTCATGAAGCCCATAGTTAAAAATAATTTAGAAGTCAACCATACGGAAAAATGTCGAGTTTTACAAAGATTCCTGCAAATTAAGACCTAAAATTAACCGTTTGCGTAACAATTCAATAAGGCAAAAAAAAAAAAAAAATTTGACATACTAGATGAAAATGTGCAAATCCATTGGTCTTAAACTTATAACTCACTCAAACATGTGCTTTTTTTACATTTCATATTTATTCCTTGAGAGTATGGATTCTCATAGATAATTAAATTTTCTTTCTATCCTCATCACATAAATATAAGTTTCTTGCTAATGGTAGTTATCTCCATCTTTAGGTAGCTTTTACCAATGCCGATCTCATTGTTTTTATGATAAACTCATAAAAAATAGTTCTTATACGCACATTTAGAAAATCTAGCGAAGCAAATATGACCCGATTGAGTGAAAACAAGTTCAAGTAAATTTTTCGGATTGAAATAGAAATTGCATGCTAGTTCAAATCAAGTACTTGTGTGCGATATGGTAAAGACCACTACCTAGTCAACATGATTTAATTCTCAGAGTACTTCAAATGAACAAAGTAATACATGCATATGTTCTCACTGGCTTCTTAAGAATCTATCCAAGGATAGTGAAATCGATAGCATGATGTGTTCTATTATTTTAAATCATCTCAACACCAATTATCCACAAAACTCATTCACTTGCAAAAAAAAATTCAAAAAAAGTATTTTTATTTTTCTTAAATGACAAAAAAGAAAAGAATCTTTTTTATATTTTTCATTTATAAAATCAAAACAAAATGTCAAAATACTTAAACAAAATATTTTTGTGCTTTTTCTTATTTATGAAAAATATATAAAAATAAAATGATACACATCTAATCAAGGATATAAATAATCATGAATTAAAAGAAATCCAAAACTAGAGTACAACTCATACCAGGACTATAAAAATATTCAACTATAACCACACCTAGTCTGTGGAGTGAGACAAACAACCCACTTATGAGGGAAAAAAAATCTATTAGAGGTTCGAAACTATCAGTATCCAAGGGAATAAAGTGAGGAACATCACACTTACTAAAAAATTGCACAACCAAGCCATATTTCCTAACCCCAAATAGATCTCACAATGGGAATATGGATATTTGTGAACGGCTTGGTTCTATCCCTAGGATATGCCTTGGTCTTAGAATTTGAACCTAAAAACTTAATAGTTTTAGTCACATTGTTGACTTCTCTATTAAGAATCCTAATCCTTTGACCTCTTTGGTTCGACTCCAAAATTCGGTTAGTGAACCATTTAGTTCTAGGAATCCTATTTACTTTTCTAAAATATAAAAAAAGTCTTTAAGATGAACCTTCCTATGACAATAGGTGCAAACATATAATTGTGGGGCGTCCAATTTCTTATGCTTAGGAGTGTTCCTAGGTGGGGTAAGCGTAGGAGTATTACTTGACCTTTTGACAAAGATGGTCTCTAATTTTGGAGTACCCTTTTGAATGGTCAAATATAAGTTCGGTCTTGTACTTAAAGGGCTGAGATAGTGTAAAGAACATCTTTTCTAACTTCTCAGATATCTCTTCAAGGTCAACCTTAGCCTTTTTTGATTCCTCAAGGTTATTCTTTATCCTAGCATTCTCCTACTATAGAAGCTTCAAGTCCATGAATACTTAAGAACTGATATAGAAGCTTCAAGTCCAAGAATACTTAAAAAGTGCCTTCTTTAGGATAGAAACCTTGTCATTAAAAAACGCATGCTCCGCATCCCCTTTCTTAATCTTGTAAACAAGTGTATCTTCATGATCCTTCAATTTTCTCACAAGTTCATCAAGCTCCTTTATGGAACATGTCTCCTTCTTACACTTTTTAATCTTATTCAAAAGAATAAGATTTTCCTTTTATGTCTTTAGGACATACTAAGAAGCTTAGGAAACTCCTCTAAAAAACCAACCTCCTTTGTACCTTGTAAGTTTTTGAATTGGGACTCTATGCCACTATACTAAACCTTGTCTAAAATAAGGTAAAATATAGAACTAAAGATATCATTGATGGTGGTGGATGAGATAAAAATGCATTCAACTTCTTCTTGCCCTACTCCATCGCTTAGTGGGACTCTCAAATTATTTTGACCAACACTTTGACGCTCGAAGCACATCCCTGAATCCTTTTTAACCTCCTAATTTTTCTTTCATCGGTTACTCAAATATTTTCTTACCTTATGGGTGGATTTGGGTCATGTCATAATTAACCCATTATGTAAACCATTACCCGTTAAGAAAATTGTTTTCCAAAAATTTTAAAAATTAATTTGTATTATTTTTTTCAAACCAAATTTTAAATGGGTAAATATGTGGATTTGATGTCTAATTTTTTAATCTAATGGCTGAGATTAACTTAAGGATAATATATATATATATATATATATATATATATATATATATATATATATATATATATATATATATATATACCTACTAACGGGTTATAATGGGTGTAATATTAGTTCGGGTCACACGACCTAATAAAATGCGGTATCACTAACGGGTAATAATGGGTATAAACGAGTTTAATCGTGTAAGAGTACAAACCTAAACCCGATTCGTTATGATAATGGATCTACCGTGTTGATCCGTTAATGACCCAAACCCGATAAGACTAAACCCATGTATGACCATCGAGTAAACAGATACTTAAGGAAGGTTATGAAATTTTGATGGCTAGCCTGATAGTCAGCGTCGGAATATGTTTCATATCGAGTTCTTTGGTGATAGCCCCTTGTAGAAGGACGCATGATAACTTTTTAGTGATTAAGGACTTCAATGACTTAGCCCTTAAAGATCCCAATGACTTAGAATAAGGATTGATAACAGTGGGAGTTGTGGAATCGATGGGTTAACAATTTTGAGGATGAAATTCCGTAAGGAGGGAAGAATGTGACACTCGCCCGAGACTTTGATCGTGCTTGTATGACTTGGTGACTTGGTATGACCATTTAGGTTTTTGACTTTTTGAGGTGGACCATAAGTCTAATTTGGGTAACTTCATGGCCCTAATGCTCGTCGAACCAAATTTTTTATTACGCAGAGTTTGAATCTAAGAAATCAGTGGTCGTTCGAATGAGGGGTCAATCTCGTTTGAAGAGATGTTCAAATGAGATTCAAATGAGGCTTCTGAAGACTTGGGTTTGATCAATTACTCATGCATTAGAACATCTCGTTACAACATCTAGTTTGAAGTTTCATTTGAACGAATGATTAATCTCGTTCAAATGAGTGTTAGAGGTCATTCGAATGTCCGGAGCCTAATTTAAAAATCTTACCCTTTTAATGTGTTGTCAAGACATGGGTCATTGGATTTAATGACATGTCAACTTCTCAGCGGCCCAGATCAAGACGTGGTATAAAAGACTTGATTGCCCCTATATTAAAGGTTTAAGTGTGGGGGGATTTAGAGAATTTAACCCCTACGATTTTAGTATCATTTAGTTTGTGTTTGGCTCCTTTGGGAGAACCAAAATCAGATTTGTTCTCTCTCTCTCTCTCTCTAGCTCTTAGATCTCCCCCACCACCACAAACCACCCTACACCACCATCCCTCCACCTTGTACTACTATATTTCCCTCATATTCCACCATATATAAGCCTTATAAACCCATCTACACCATTTTTTAACAAATCTACGAATTTTGGAGGTGTTGTTGGGGGGTTTTAAAAAGCATGGTGGAAGAAATCATGGAGTTTGAAGGGGTTGTAGTGGAGCTTTCAGGAGGACAGTCTTAGTGGAGCTATAAACCCTCTTTAAATCCACCTTAGGAGGTGGGAGGTTGACATCTTCTTCTACACTTCATCCATCATTGTTGAAGCATCTCTTAAGATGGGAAACTCTACTTTTAATTTAAAAAATCTATTTTCCATAGTGTTGGTTTCGTAGTTAGAGTTGTAATAGTAGAATGCATGTATAGTTTAAGAATGTTATTTCTCATGATTTTTGAAAAAGTATTTATAAAAGGTTTCAACTGTTTTGAGCAAAATCATATATTTCAAGAAAACTTGGTGTTTAAACATTTTTATGGAATAAAAATGTTTAAGGAATATTTATCTTGTTAAGGATATTTTATGAACAAATGTCTTAAGGTTTTCCTCTAAAAATTAGGATGTTGTGTAAATAGACATTTAGTCAAGTTTTTGAAGAAATAAAAATGTCTTTTAACTTGAAAGGCATGTTTATGTCAATGTTGGAAAACTTCTAGAATTAATCATACGTTAGACCCATTTAAAAGGATTTTTAGAATTAAAATCCATCTTCTCATGTATATAAACTTGTAGTATTTTGATGATAAACATATAAACAAGTTTATTGAAGGTTTTAGTGGGCTTAAACATGAAATAAAATAAATAGAAATTTCAGACTTTAAGGCGTGTTAAAATGTGTGGAAACTATGACAAATGGACATTTAAGATACATGGGCAAATAAAGGAAAAATAGTATTTTCTTGTGAAATAGTATCCAAAGGAGTTTTTCTTAATAAAGAAAGTAATGAAATAAAGAGATTTCCAACATGAGAAGTGTGCCACTCCAAAGTGTTAAATAAGTATTAATGAGTTAAAAATATTAAGAATTTAGTATGTGTAACTTAACAATATTTTTGAAAAATGGCACTTATTAAAATGGAGGAAAGGACTTGTTTGGAAACAAATGGGTAAAATGGTAGTTTGTTGTAAAGAGGAACATTTTTATGAAATAAAAATATTGGAAAAGGTGTTATAAAAAATGGTCTTAAATGAAAGTGATTTTTGAGGATAAAATCAATGCAAGGGTATAAAGGACAAGAAATGATGATTTTAAAGTGTAACATAAGTTGGGGTGAGACCCTGGGTTTTGGCTTAGGTCGGTAAAGGAAAGTGTGATAATGTGGACATTTGAAAGATATTAGAACACATTAATATGGACCCAGATGACACCAAGAATAATTAACGAGGTCCTGGAGCCCTGGGGTGAATGACCTAAAATCACTGCCTAGTGCATATGGTAGCATAACCAGTGGTATGGAGCCCGTTAAAGTATGAAAATATTGAAAGATTCCAAAAAAAAGATAATGAAAAGTGGAACATGTCAAGAAATGGGTTGTGTGGAGAATATAAGAAAAGACAACCTAACTTGAATTAAATTAATAAATATTTCGGTAAAGTATAATGTGGATAAGTAGAGAAAGAAAATTAATTAATGTCCATGAAGTAAAAAAGAACGGTAAAATGAAGCCACTAAATGGGTAATTAAGCATCCTAAATAGGTTTAACCCATAATTAATACAAGAATGTGTTTATAAAAGGATTTCAAAGAAAAATAAGTATTTTCTAACACGGTACTTGCGTGTGTTAAAAGGTAATTTTCAATGAAAATACTAAGGTAAATTTGATATGAGCAAAGGGTTAATTTCGGTGATAAATTATTTTCCTTAACCAAAGGGTATATGTTTAAAGTATTTAACCGGGTGTATTAAATCAAGAAATAAATGTCAAGTCAAATAAGACAGGGTTCTTTTAAAGATTAACGAGAATTAATCGGAATTAGTAACGTTTTGGAATAAAAATGGCTTCATGCATTAAAGTATATATATGTGTGTGTGTGTGTGTATGTGTGTGTGTGTGTGTGTGTGTGTGTGTAAAGTAGTTGCATGTTCACGTAGATATAATATGTTAGAGTCTATTTTTTTCTATTCGTTTCTATATTGCCTTGTTGTATTTTTCCCAGTAGGCATTTTGCTCATTCCTTCGTCGTTCTTATGGTAGGTTGGGTGTGGCTTCGTATTTTGAGAGCGTTGTATAAGTAAGTACATCTTTTTATATTACGTCAATAACACTATTTGCTTGGATTTCGGGTATGCTTCCTACGGGTCCCTCACGTAGTTTGATTTAAATAGAAATCGCATGCTAAACAAGTGAAACATTAACTAAATAAAATTAAACTAGCAACATTATGTAGGTTGTTTCATTGCACTTCACACCTAACGCTCGGGTCAGACCCGGGTTAACCCTGGGTAACCTATAAATCTGGGTGGCTGGGGCATTATAGAGTTTAGTTTTCAATTGGTGTCTTTTTGAAACAATTGTTCAGTATTTTGGTTTTACATATTTTGTGTGGCTTATTGATGTGTCTGGATCCCATTCCTTCCATCTATCCAAATTACCAGTACATTTGATTCCGATTTTCAATGCTTGGTTTATTCTTAATCATGCTTGCATGGAGTTGTTTCGACTTTGATTTTCTTTGATGGATACACTTTGTATATGCCTCGGCACACACTTTCACGAGATCTTTTGGATTTTAACTTCATATATTATATGGTCTAAGTTAGGTGTTTACCTAATAATCTTACCATATACATACTTTATTGGAGGATTTGTGCATGTAAGAACCATTGCCCGTGAGTTTGATGCTTTATTGAAAAATATGAGTGTGTACGAAAAAGGGATATGAAAGGAGTAATTCTCCTTTGCGTGAAAGGCCGCCTTTGACAAGAGCCTAAAAGAAAATAAAGACTAAGAAAAAAAATTCCAAGGCCAAAATTTGTTTATTGTTGCTTCAAAATTTAATATCTTTAAAATTAAAAAAAAATACATACATACATATATATATATATATATATATATATATATATATATATATATATATATATATATATATATATATATATATGTTTATATATGTTTATATTTTGAGGGTGTTAAGTTCGAGATTAATGGGTTTGCTCAATCAGTTCTAGTTGAGCTTAATTGTTTTACGTTATTTATTTGAGAATCATCAAGATTTCTAGGCTAGTGTACATTATGTATGTTTGTTCATCTATGAGTTATTTATTAGTCACTGTGAGGCTAAATCGAAGTTAATAAGTTTTCGATCAAATAGAACTCCTTGTGGATATTTTGAGTGACTAGGACATATTTCTTTTGTTGCTAGTTCATGCCTCTTCACTCCATACCACCTTGTTTAGATACATGAATACTATGTGAGTTTGTAAAATTTATGTGTTTTGTGTATTGTCTATGGTGTTTATACCTATATATATGCTTTTACATCATTGGTATATGTTCAGTTATATAAATATGGTATGTTTTGTTTTGAGTTTTTTGTTTGCATACAATCCATATATGCCATATGTCATGTCTTCAGTTTTAAGTGGTTTGCAATTAGTATGATATATGATCATGTTGGTATCTTTTGTTTCTTGCTATCACTAATATCTCATTTATGCTTCAAAATTGGTATATTTGTTCATAGTTTGGATTATTTGTGCTTGTGTTATCGAGTATGTTTATCGTTGCTCGTTACACTTTATGACATTGCATGATATACTTTCTTTCCATTATGTTTATATGTGTTACATTTACGTGGAGTTGGTTATATTATGCACCTTATTTTTTGTCTATTCTTGTAAAAAAAGGGGAGAAATGGTATCTAACTTATCAAGTGTGGGGGATACTTTAACAATAGGGAGGGACGTCCTATCATAGTTGGATATTGTTAGATAGAGGGGGAGGGTTTTTCAATTGCGGTTTATATTTTTATATATTCAAGTTCCATTTGAAAGGTGTGTTAAAGTGTGAAGGATTGTAATGACGCGACATAGTTTACACATGAGCAAAGCTACTCAGAGTACGTGTCTGTCAAGTTTGAACTTTTTTTCTTTTAGGGTTGATATTGACTCTTTAGATGAGACTGACAGCCCATAGGTTTTTCGTTTTGTGTTTTTTCTCGAAATAGCCAAAGGGGGAGATTTGTAAAGAAAATTTTTCGAATTGAGTCAATATGTATAATTTGACTAAATTCCTTTTGGACAAAATCGTTCGAGTCTTAAGTTAGGTCTTGAATGTTTATCCTTTCAAGCCTGTGATGTATGGTTTGTTTGAAGATCACATCAGCCAAGTTAGATCGTCTACATCATCGTATTGTGTTTTAAACCATGTTTCATCTTCAACATCTAAGGACCGCAATGAGTTATGAATGAATTTTATTTTGATCCTTGGAATTTCATTCGGTGCTTTTTTTTAATATGTTTGAGGCTATTTTTCACAAGACAACTTTTTAAAGAATTTTTTTTGTGAAAAATTCGTTCGAACGAGTTTATAGATCTCATTCGAATGAAGTTCTAAAATACGTTCAAACGACCTTCTAATAGGTATCAAACGAGAATTCTCTATTTACCAGAAAAATATCGTTCGTAGCTCGTTTAAAGAATGTTCAAATGAAATTCATTATGTCGTTAGAACGAAGTCTCAATGTCATTAAGATGATATTATGAAGTTTGTCCAAATGACTCTTTATTTTTGTTTGAACGAACCCTTAAAAATTATGTCACCTCAAAAAATGTGTTTTCTATAAATAGGAGAACTAACATCAGTTTTCTTTGAGAATTTTGAAAAAAATATTTTTCTATTTATAACCAAAAGCCTGTAAACCCTAGTTTCATCCAAACATTTTAAGATCCCTAGTTTCATCCAAACACTTTAAGATCCAAGTTTTCAATCTTTTATGCTAGTTTGAGATCTTTGTTTGGCACCAAAGTCTGTGTACTCATCACCATATTACTAAGTAAGTTTCGTGCGGTGGATTTTTTCCCGGTATGAGATTTTGATACGTTGGACTCCGTATTGTGTGATAATTTCTGAGCCAGGATCACTGGATATCGAGATGTATGTGGACTCACACGTTGTGTAAGTCATCTGTCGTATCATTTTTTAATTCCATAGATAGTGAATTTGCATGGCTGGACAGGTTTTTTCCATTTGGGTTTCCTCGTATAACGGGCATTGTGCTATTGATTTATTTTATCTTTCTATACTCACCTAGATGTATGCTTTAGGTTGATGTAATATTGGTAAATCCGTTTAACACAACATTTGGTTTAATTAGTGTTAAGTTTTAAATTAATTTTGATTTTTTTAAAAAAAATGGTTCGTGTGTGCTTGTGTGCATGTGTTTTGACCTTATCAATATAACCCTTGCACATATTAGCATTTTGAATTCATCATCCTCAACAATGGGCAAATGTTCTCAGTTTTAACCATAAAAGCATGGGACCAATATTCCTTGTTGGAATTAGGAAAACTAATGACAAGGGCTCTCTCAACTCTCCTCGCCTTTAGGTAATAAACCTTCTCTGAGGTTAAACCCACATATAGAAATAGTGAATCTTCAGGATTCCCAAACGAATCTTATAAGGCCCACTCAGGCGGTTGACACCATTCACAATCCTCTATGTGTTAGGACAACACTCGGTGAGAGCCACCTTGAAATATTTGCAAAACTCCAAAAAGAGAGGGTTTGAGAAGAAAGCGATCCCAACCACCGCCACAAACTAAAAGGATATCAAGTGTCCATCATTATCATTATAATAGGCAATGGCTTATGAATCCATTTCGACTATTACCCAATCAGAAATATAACATCGTTTGAAGTCCCCAGTGATGTTCTTGTTCATGACATACACCATGATTTTCTGATTGCAAGGCAGGAAAAGAATAAATTTGACAAATTAAAGAAGGGAAAGAGTAAGGAGATGAATTACAGGAAATAAGAAAGCGCACATAAGGTTGTTATCTTAAAGGCTTCCTATTTTTTTGAAAAATTAAGTCCAAGTGACAGGGGAGAAGGATTTAATGGCCTGGATCGAGTCCCTATGCAAAACCTATCATTAGACATGCGCTTCCCAACGTGACAACTTGAACGACAGACTTCCCTTAAGCTCAGTGGGGAAATTGACCAACGTACCCCTCAGATAAGCGTAGCGAACAACCAGCGTGCCCCTAATTTCTAACGGGAATATGACTCTTCACTTCCAAGGAAAATTACCTCCTTACACTCTAAATGAGGTATAATAGAGGGACCAGGATCATCCGTGACATCAACATGAACTCTCTTATGATCAATGAAAACATTCGCGACCTAAATAAGCGACAGATCTTTGGGAGAATTTTTGGGGAAAATAATCCATGACATGTGGATAGGAATCATGTGACCCACTGACCCAATCAACCACCTTTATCACGTGGATTAACATCACTAAAAAAATAACCTGCAAAAATCAAGGTGGGGATAAAGCAGATCAGCAAAAGATAATTGTGGCGGTGATTGAAAGCTCGAGGACTCTACGAGCTTCCCTTATAAATAAAAACTTTACTCCAGGAGAAAGGGGGAGACGTTTATTTTAGGTATTTGCTTGGTTGGTGTGCATTAAATCATTAACAGTGGGATTTTACCACCTATGATGTATATATATATATATATATATATATATATATATATATATATATATATATATATATATATATATATAGAGAGAGAGAGAGAGAGAGAGAGAGAGAGAGAGAGAGAGAGAGAGAGACTCCTTCTCTTAGATGGATGTCCGTAAATGGATTAAATGACATTTGCCAATTGTTGTTCCAAAATGCAGCCATTTAACATCCTTTAATTCGTTAGAATTTAATGAAAAAAATAAGAGGTTTGACCCTTCTCTTGTACAACTAGAACGCATATACCAAATATTGAGCATAAACCAAAAAGCAATAACCCATCCACTATCTCTTTCCTATGGCTACCAAAAAAAAACCCTTACACATTTGTTGTTTCACAAAATGCCAAGCTAAACCATTGTTGTTTTTCTTACAAATTTCTACACAACAACTAACATCTCAATATGGGTATGAGAGTATTTTATTAGTTATTTAAGCTTTATGTGTAATATTTAGAATGTTGTTCATGGTTTTGGGTGTGATTTCAAATGGTTGGTTCCATAATGTGTTTTTTGGATGTGGTTTCCATTTTTTTTCTGTTTGGGTGTGATTCTCATTTTTTGGTGTTAAAATTTTTTGTTGTTACTCCGAGATGATTAGCGGTGCGCTAAAACAAGAAATGACCTGTGATAATCTACCTATATGAGTGTGGAAGTGGTTAGAACATGTAATGAATAATTTTAACATCCCAAGGATAAGTGCTTAGAACATGTAATGAATAATGAAAGAGGATGGATTTAACCTTAATAGATTTATGGTGTTTTAAGTTACATGGACACCTATGATAATCTACCTATATGAGTGTGGAAGTGGTGCCGCTTCCTATGAGTATTGGGCTTGACTCTAAAGCACTCATGAAATCAAGGTACATACACAAGGCCTAATTCATGTGTCGGCTTATATGGATAATCAGTGACTAAAAGATTTGTGTGTGAAGACAAATCCGGATAATCAATATAGATTGATAGTTCAAAGACAAGTCTACTATACTTTCATGGTTAACCTTGACGAACCTTCACAGGGTATTGGTTCAAGTCGTGAGACACCAATGCTTATACACAGTCTTACAGACAATCAAAGATTTACAAAACTTATTTTGAAAATGGTGGAGGAATGTTGGAGATTTTTAAAATAAGAGAGTAAGAGTTTTTTGGGTGTAAAAGCCTTAAAAGCTTGTCCCACATTGGAAGTGTGAGGAAGAGGTGGGAAGCTAACCCAAATATAAAAGGGTATAGTGTCCCACATTGGAAAATGTACAAAGCTAAGTGTCACCACTAAGCTATAAAAGGGGTGGGCAACCTTTGAGTCCCACATTGGAAAAATGTTAAGAATTTGTACACTTAATAAGTACAAATGGAAGATGAAGAGTTAATTCATCTAGCATTTAAGAGGCTATTCAAGAGACCTCAATACGGTGCGAAGCACCGTACGCACACGCACACGCGCGCGCGCGCGCGCGCGTGCGGGTGCGGGGCAGTGGGCTGTAGAGGCGCTAGTGGCGCACTTTGCACTTCGCACGCCGCCTGTCCGCAGTGGTAGCGGGTTGCCGGGATTCGTCCGGCTCGGGCGCGGTCACTTTTTGGTTGACCCGTGCAAAACCGATTCGGTATTATTATACCTGTTCGGAAAGGACTTAAGACTGTTGGTAATTAACAGTCATACCTGTTCGGAAATGACTTAATTCAACAGTCATGACTCTTGAAGACAAAGCCTTTCATTTTCTATAAATAAAGGCTGCCTAAAAACGGAATTACATTGATACCAAAAACCAGTTTCAGATTTCCATACCCTGCTATTACTCTCTTACAGTTTTCAGGAGATATAAATTCTCTTATTCTGTTTTGTGCACATAAACAGAATAAGAACTTGATTGACTGTTCTTCGCTGCTACATCCAAAGGCTGTCTTCAAATATACAAGTTGCAGACAGTGCAATTGCTTCATTGTATCTTGAGTACGGATTTGCTGATTCCCGTTTGTATACCGAAATTCTTCGTGTGGGGCAAATACTGTATTTAGGAAAGTGACATCACGCCTTGAAGTTTTATAGTGACTATTCAGAAATCACATTGTTGTATTGAAGTTGACATTTTGAGATATATAAAGAGTTCCATTTCTGTATTTGCATTCATAATTTCCAACATTAATTAATTTGTGTCAAATTTCTACTTATATGATTTGCTACTTTTCATTTCATAGAGAATGGAAAGTAATTCAAAATCATCCAATGCAACAAGAAAGTTGGCCTGCTCGTGTATGTCATTGTCGTATGGGTATATATATTGTGAAAATTTCATGAAGTGCGAAAAATCCGGGTAGACATTATTGCTCGTGCCTAAGAATGGGGTATGATTTTATTTTATTTGTGTAAATTTTTTTATTAATGAACAACAATTTAATTTATATTCTCCTAATTGCAGGCGTGCGAAAATTTCATAGGTTGGTGTGATAAGAATGGGTCCCGAAAAGATTTACACAAGAAAGAAGAAATTTGTCAAATTCAACTACGAGATGATATTACCCAAGTTCGTGATGATATTACCCAAGTTAGAAATGATATTACCCAAGTTCATGATGAAATTCGACAAATGTGAGATGAAATGCAACAAATACGAGATGATTTAAGAGAAAGGCGACGAAGCGATTTGTTATTACAATTTCTGTTGTTTATGATGTACTCGTTGCATTTTTATTATATCAAATGTAATTTTGTAATGATTAATGAAATATCTTTAGTTGGGCGTTTTCATTCCAAATTGTACTGCGTTGGTTGAATTGATGTGTTTGTTTTATAGACAATTTAGCAAAAAAAATATAAATGAACATTTATGCTTGGAATAATACTAATTATGGAGCATTTTTTATGCTTGAAGAATACCTACAGAAATTCTCTTATGCAATCAAGTTGGGACCGCTGTATTCCAAGTTGTCAGGTTGTTGATATCAACATAAAGACCAACATAATAATGTTGCATTCCAAAGTGTTGTCAAGTTTAGACTACAACATTTTTTATTCTTGAAGAATAAAAATAATATTGCATTCCAAACTGTTAAAGGCATTCTAAAAGACCAACATAAAGTTTTACAAACTACCGCATTAAATACCAACATTCTCAAATATCAACAAACTGCTGCATCAAATAGCATTCATTAAGTTTTACAAACAACATCAACATAAGTTTTACAAATATAAAGACCAACATAAGTTTTACATCTACACTTGACTGTTGCATCAACACTCGACTGCTGAAAAATTCATTAAGTCCAACACTCGACTGCTGGAAAATTTAACTGTTGCATTAACATTCATTAAGTTCAACTGCTACATCATCATCATCCAAACTTGTGTCGGAACTACCATTCAAATTTGGTTTGTCACTGCAAGTGGTACTGAAATAAAAAAAAAATAAGCAAAATGATTGATATATAAGCAAAATGATTGATACATAAGCAAATAAAATAATGGCAAAAATAATTTGATACATGCGTTCTTACCGATTAGTGAGCACATGGCAATTACTTTTATCATATGCTTTTCCAACTTCACCACACCCGTGACAATGACGTCCTTTTGATGATTTTGCTCTTCCAAGTACCTTTTCTTTCCCACCCTTGAGTCGTTTGCCACATCCTTTAACTCTCACTTGATTCGGCTCACGATAATGATGTTTCACTTGTATGGGTGTACCACTAGCATTCATTTCACTAGTATTCTTGCCACTTTTATCACAACCACCCAACAAATTAATTTTCTCAAGAGCACTACCCAAAGCATCAATTAAAACTTATTTTACTGTGTTACTTTTGAGGGCATTGTCAACTATATCCAAACAACACTGAATTAAACAACTTCATTCAAGGAAATAGTATTTATCATCAATCACCACAATACCAACACCATCAATCATAATATTTGATTTGGTTGATTAAGTCCATCTCTTCGTGATGTATTGATCTGACAATCTTTCAAAGTCTTGATATTTTTACAAGTACGCTAAAATGTGTCTGCATGGAATCCCCGAGCTCTCAATTTTTTTGCAGATACATGAAGCGAAATCCGATTAGACATCATAAATTAATTGACGACCTCTATATGTATCAATAGCTTTACGTTGAATCTTATAACAACATTTAGTGTCTGACTCGAATTGGAGCTCAAATTTGTAATGAAAGCTCTCACACAACTCATATTGGAATTTAAAGACTCCTCACGTGTATAAATATCAACCATTTGGACTAAAACTTCATCAAGAATCTTCATTTTGGGTTTCTTAGCCATGTCTCGATTGTCCACAACTAATGATTGGTGGCGTTGTCTTTGAATCCACCTAGAAAAATGCACCATGAAGTCAACCAAAGAATTTTTTTTGCCAACAAACTTCTAAAAAAAGGAATGACCACTTTTAGCCTATTGACTACTAGACATCCCTGCCAAAAAGAAATGATTTATGTATACAGGAACCCATATATTTTGAATTTCATAAATATTTCCTAGCCACTTATTATCATATAAGCCACTTTTTTGTACGAGATCCATCCATATCGAGTCAAACTCTTCTTTTTTCTCTGAATTCCAAATGAAATCAGAAAACTCCCTATAATATGCTTCATATTTTAATGAATCTAGTTTCCAAGAAAACTTAGTCAATATATGTGACATTGCAGGATCATGGTCTGTAATTATCATCTTAGGTGCATCACCGGACATATTTTCTAAAAATTGGTTGAAAAGCTAAACAAATGATTCAATAGTTTAATCTCATAAAAATGCACAAGCGAACATAATTGTTTGATCATGATTATTAACCCCCATTAATGGCGCAACTATTAAACCATATCAATTGGTGTTATATGTAGTATCGAAAATAACAATGTTACCAAAAAAACCCATAATCCCTACGAGCGGTTGCATCTGGCCCAAAATATCGAGAAATGCGATTTTCATCATCCCATTCAATTTTACAAAAAAAGAAGGGTTTTTGCCTTGCTCTAATTCCATATATTTGTATAAAATTTCACTATCATGCCCCTGCATCTCATTATGTCTTTCCCGTTCAAAATTATACAAATCTTTTTTAGTACACCCAATATTTTTGAAGCAACCAGCTTGGGCTCCAAATAGAATATATTGTAGGTGTGTTGGTATATTTACCATGCTAAGTTATTGGGATAGGCATTTTTGCACACTCGAAACTTTTCGATGAGATCTTAACAAATGAATTTTCGTGGGGTTGACAAAGGGTGGCTATGGAGATCCACAAATACAGTGACAACATACACTCCGGAATTTGATTTCATAATGGTCATTTTTGCATTACAATTTTCTTTCAATGATTCCCGTCGTCTTGTCGCATCAACATTCGTCATCAACAAGCTTTTTCCTTGTTTAAAACATACATATTCTTTCCTCAAAATTTCATCACTACCTGCCCTCTTCCTCTCAAGACATTTTCTAATACTAAATCCAGATGCTTTAGCATATGTATTGTAAAAATTATGAGCATCATCTAGCATTAGGAAATCTTGACCAATTCTCGGCTTGAGTTCAGCTGAAACTTGCAAATTATAAACAACATCAGATGAGTTTTCCATATTAGAAACAACATTCTAACTACTCTCCACTTCCATTTCATTATTCTCACCATTACCCCTACAACATAAAAATTGTTTTCCTCACTCCACGTTTTCAAATTAACACTTTCCATTATAAACACCTGAAAGGTAAAAAAAATTGCAATATAAAAAAATTAATTCTTTTTAACACACTTACTCGGTCAAAATAAAGAATGAGAGTGGGGCACACTTACAAAAATAGAGAATGAGATCGTTGTCTTCACTTGAAATCCTTTATTCAGAAATGATAACGGTTTACCTTGGCATTTTGCAAAACAACAAATGGCTAGGGTTTTCTTTTTGGTGGCCGTAAGAAAGAGATAGTGAATGGGTTATTATTTTTTGGTTTATGCTCAATATTTGGTATATGCGTTCCAGTTGTATAAGAGAATGGTCAAACCTCTTTTTTTCATTAAATTCCAACGGATTAAAGGATCTCAAACGACTGCATTTTGGAATAGCAATTGGCAAATGTCATTTAATCCGTTTACGGACATCCGTCTAAGAGAAGGTCTCTCTCTCTCTCTCTCTCTCTCTCTCTCTCTCTCTATATATATATATATATATATATATATATATATATATATATATGAAGAGAAAAATAAACATCCATCAATTATCCATTTGAAACTTCAAATCCCGCACCCGAAGAGCGATGACTTTGCCCTAGACTATCATTTAGACCTTGTTTTTGCAAACAAAAACCCTACCCTTCTATTTTTCAAACCAAAGCCCTAGTTGTCAATATCGCCAACCCCCCAAAGGTAAATGGACTAGCCTTCCATTTCACAAACAACAAAACTTGGCCTTTAATTTCTTAAACCACAAGGGAGAGAGACGAGACGCGACAAGGGTAATGGTAAGAGATTGTATCGAGGTTCAATCGGGAGGGGGGGAGAGAGAGGGGTAAGGTTTTGAAATAAAGTGAGGCAATGTTAATACAACGAAGTTTCTACCAGGGAAACCCTAGCCTCCGCTGATGGTCTGATAGGCCTCCGACCACGTCCACCCCAAATCAACACTACAAACTCCTTCCTACGATGTCCAACCATACCCCTAAACCTTACACCTCCCTCCCCTTGCTTCTCCCACCACCTGAACCACCAAATACCATATCCACGGTACCTGGTACAAAGCCGATCTTACCGGCAGGAGTATCCACCCAACAACACCAAACTCTCAGGCCCAGCTCTGTGCTGCTGTCATCGTATAAGGAAAAATTGATTAACTTACCTCACACGAATCTGCCTGCCATAGGGACTGAATTTAGTGGAACCCACGCTTAACCCCAACCTGACGCAGCTCTTTATTTATTCCCTTCTTGGGATTCGGCTCCATTTGTTGATGATTACGACTCGGAGGATAAAACCTTGAATGATGATATGAATCTGGACAGTATTCCAACCGTCACCATTTTGAATTAAGAACTTCAAATCCTCACATAAAAATGGAAATCGTCCCTCATTATAAAATTATTGGGTAAGTTTTTATCTTTCCAAAGACTTGCGCTTCGTTTGTCACGCTTGTGGAAATTACAAAATGGAATTTTATTACGTATTTGGGAAATAATTTTTTCGTCGTTAAATTTTCTTCCCAAAAAGATTACACCTGCATCATTTCTGGAGGTCCTTGGTTTCTAGAGGATCATTATCTATCGGTTCAAAGATGGCAAAAGAATTTTTGCCCTTCTACGGCTACTATTAAACATATGAGTTTATGGTTTCAAATTCATGAATTGCCAGTGGAATACAATGATATGAATATTCTACATCGTATCGCATCATCCTCAGGAAAACCACTCAAGATTGATATCCATACTGAGTCTTTGGGATGGGCTAGGTACGCTAGAATCTTTGTGGAATTTAACGTTGAGAAACCGCTACCACAAAAAATCAAGATTGATCTAATCCTCCATCCTTTGGTGTATGAATTAAAAGTTGAGATTTGTTTCTCATATGGGATTATCGGTCATAATCTTCACAACTGTCCTCGTAAGAAATTTACCACTGCCTCTACTTCTGACTCACCTCCTTTAGAGCCACAATGGTGTATTGCTACATGGCGTCCTCCCCACCGTAGGGCTCGTGCTTTGAAGACTAAAAACATCACTAATTCTAGATAATCTCCTGGCCACAATGACACGACTGTTCTAGTACTTGACAATAATTTGCCTAAACCACATCCCAGCAAGCAACGTATTTGGAAACTAAAATACGAAAAGTTGTCGTTCACTTCTTCGCGACAAAATGATGAGTTCATTGACCCCCAAGAAGAGATCACCCTATTAACCCCTATGGTTCACCTCCACTCTAACAACGCAGGAAGATCAGAATGTATCGCACAACCTCTCCCTCCCTCATCCATTGTGACATCCCAAGCGATTGAAGACTCCACCATCTGTATCACACCATCTCCTATTAAGGAACCCTTCCCATCTATTTGTGAAGGATTTTTCCCCTTCTTCGTCACCCTCTCATTATGTTTTTTCTTTACCCCCTGTCGTCGTGCCCACTTCTCCTCAAACCTTACCTACACTGGAACAACACTTTGGAGTACTTCACCACCGTGGCAATAAAATACCCAACACCCCACTCTATGACCCTGAACCCTCACCTCTGGATCCTTCCTTACCACCAGGATTTAAATTTTTGCCCCACAGTCTCCCACATCCATTGCTCAACAGACTCCGAAGTGTCCTAACTGGTAGGGACCACACTCAACAACCAAATTAGAAGTGCACACCTGAAACAGACATGCTTATTCAAAAAGGTCCAGGCACCTTACTACTCCATCCACTATTCTAGAAACTCAATGCATCTCACCCCAAATCCAAAGAACCCGCGTACCTTTCACAGCCGCACAACTCAGGGTTCAGTTGACTACAAACACAACATTAATTTAAGGCTTTACAATCACCCCTCCCTAAATGCCGGATATTGTCTTCTCAACCCTAGCCCCCTAAATGAATTTGTATATATCGATCGGGCATGTAATTAGAGGAGAACTCACCCATAACTGCACCTCATGAAGATACTACTTTGGAATGCTAGAGGGGCCGATAGGCCACATTTTTATATACAGAACTCATGACGTTTGTTCGTTCACATCATCCTCACATATGGGTTATCCTGGACACTCGAATGGATACTCAAAGATCCACTCATAATATTCGTCGTCTACCTTACCACAATCATGTCGTCTCTCAGGCTATAGGTCAATCAGGTGGGATTTGGGTGCTCTCGGCTGACGATTTTATTATTGGTCATGACATTGTCATTTCGAGTCGCTTCATTCATATGATCCTTGAACATGAGTCTGTGGTGAATCCCCCTGAGTTTACTGCTGTTTACATTCCACCCCATCCTGGGAAGCAAACTCAGGTATGGAACTCCCTTCAAAACATCCACACTTTTATCTAACATCCTTAGCTTCTTTTGGGAGATTTTAATGCTATTTTAGGTCAACATGAAAAATGGGGGGTGTCCTTTTCAAGATACGCGTGCAGGACATCTTAAGGATTTTATACATGCATGCCATCTCCAAGATCTAGGGTTTATTGGGCCTACTTTTACCTGGAAAGCTAATAGTGTTCTTGATCACCATGTTAGAGAGTGACTTGACCGGGGACTTGGTAATGAGCGTTGGATGTCCTTGTACCCAACTACCTGAATTTCTGATCTTCCAAATGGTGGGTCTGACCACTGTCCGTTATTGTTACACACCCAGCCTTCTCTCTCCATAGCTTTAGTGAGATTTATTTACTGCCCGGAGTGGTCATCATATCGTCTTTTACTAGTCTCTTACATTACCACTAGAATCTTTCGATCCAGGGATCCCAGGCTTTTTCCTTTTCGTGTAAGGCCCAATCCTTTAGTACGACGGCTCGGCGTTGTAAGCATTCTATTTTAGGGAGTATGTCTCATTCTATATCTGTATTAAAACAGGAGCTTCATAACCTCAAAATGCGTATTAACACTAATCCGAATCCACTATTGGTCTCCCGTGAGAACCATTTACAATCTCAGCTTATGAAATGTATGACTTTATAACGCCAGTACTGGTACAATAAGAATAAGAAAAAGTGGCTGCTAGATGGGGACCAAAATACTAAAAATTTCCATGCTTCGGTCATGTAACATCGATGCAATAACTCGATTCCTGCTATTTTCAACCCTGACAGGGGATGGCATACTACTGTCCAGGATATTCATGGCCAATTCCAGCACTGCTATGAGATAATTTTTACTACCACCAACCCCCCTTGTCTACCGTCTGAAGATAGTTTTTTCCATGATAACTCTGATGATGTTACTCGTTTACTTGCACCTATCACGAATACAGAATTTTGGCAAAACTTCTGTACGATGGGGAGGAATAAGAGTCCGAGAGCAGATGGTTTGACCTGTGAATTTTTCAAAAACCATTGGGATATTATGGGACCTTCAGTCCTTAATTTAATTAAATCCTTTTTCATCTCTGGTCGACTCCTTCGTGCCCTTAATAAGACCTATCTAATATTTATCCCAAAAATTCCTCACCCTACTCAAGTTAAGCATTTTCAACCTATCAGTCTATGTAATATTATTTATAGACTTATTTCTACGATCCTGGTGGATCGCATGAGACCCATCCTTCAGTATCTTGTGTCTCCTTATCAAAATGCATTTATTGCCAATCGTCATATTCAAGATAATATCCTGATCACCAGTGAGATTTTACATACCATGCGAAAATCTAAATCCACAAAAGGTAGTTGTTCCATTAAACTTAATCTCTCTAAAGCCAACGATCAAATGGAATGGACATTTATCCAATGGTTTCTCCAAAGCCATGGGTCTCCACACGTTTGGATTGGATACCTTATGGAATGTATTTCTTCTACGTCGTTCCCCACTCTCATTAATGGCCATATGGGGACCACCTTTTCTCCAACTCGAGGACTCCGCCAAGGGGATCCCCTCTCACCTTACTTATTTATATTGACGTTAGACGTCTTTCTATAGCATGTGGAGTCAGCATGTATTCGAAAACATATAACGCCTCTCCGACCCTCTCACAAGGGACCCCCTATTCCTGGGCTTGCTTTTGCTGACAATTGCATTTTTTCCTCCAACCTACGCCAGCTGTTGTGACTAAATTCCATCATATCTTAACTACATTTGGTCATTTTTTGGGTTAGACCGTTAACAAGGATAAATCTACAGTTACTTTCGGCCCTTCTACTACTCGTGCCATTAAACAAGCTACTTTACGCCAACTGGGAATTCATGGGTCTCATGGACCAAATAAATATCTTGGTTTACCTCTTATTACGGGTAGGGTTACACACCAAATGTTCTCTGAGCTTACAAAAACTCTCGACAGGTGATTACACATCTGGTATAATAATTTCTTATCCTATGCTGGTCGCACCACTTTAAATAATGCAGTGTGTACTTCACTTCCATCTTATTACATGTCTGCATATCCGATTCCTCCTCATATTCTTACTATGTTATCTAATAAAATTAAATCTTTTTTTTGGAATTCTTCCAAAGTATCTTATAAAACAACTACAGTACCATGGGATATAATCACCCTTCCCAAATAATTTGGTGGTTTGGGCATAAAAAAGTTACACTCATTAAATGAAGCTTATATGATCAAACTTCTTTGGAAATTTTTTACTGAGCCCCATAAACTTTGGACTAATTATGTCACATAAATATTTTCTTGGTACACATTTATTGGTGGCTAATAGTAAGGCCACAGACTCGTGGTTCTAGAGAAAAGTCTTTGCTTTAATCTCTTCCTTCGCCAATGGAATTAAATGGCAACTTGGATCGGCTTCTATTTCGTTTGGCAATCACATTTGGATCCTGTAAGATTCTTTCAATCACATTTACCCGCATATTCTTCCTCATATTTTAGATGGCCTCTGTTGATGTAAAAAATTAGATTATATCTAATTATTTAATCACAGATAAATAAAATAAGACAAAGAACTTTTAAAGTGGTTCAACCTTATGAGAATGGCTTACGTCCACTGTTTTCGTTATTGCTGACTGTTAATCTATTGATGTAAAAAATTAGATTATATCTAATTATTTAATCACAGATAAATAACATAAGACAAAGAACTTTTAAAATGGTTCAACCTTATGAGAATGGCCTACGTCCACTGTTTCTGTTATTGCTGACTGTTTGGAAATTCTCGATTACAAGTTTTCTCAAGAAATTCTTATCTCCTAACAATGAGGATAATACAATGTATTTATAGCCCTAAGGCTGTAATGTGAAAGGATGATACATTCAATGACCCTTAAGTGTATACATCTGTATGATAATAAGCATTTAATGCGCAGTCAAACTGTTGGTTATCCTGCCATTAATGCTTTGTTCAAGGTGCAACTCGGACCGCCTAAGCTGCTCGGACCGCCTAAGTTCCTCGGTACTCAAAGTTCCTCGGTACTCAAAAGTTCCTCGGAGAGTTCTTGTAGGTCGGAGCGTCTGAGTTGATCGGGGAAGCAGAGTTCCTCGTTGCAGTATGGTTCCTCGGAGTCAAGGTGTTGTTCGTAAGTGTTTGTCGTTTCCACGTAGATTGCCACGTGTCTTCACCCAATTGAGCCATGTCAGCAAACTAAATTTGGTATCAACAGATGCCCCCAATGTTTCATAGTTCGAAATTTAAGGAGTGTGGAACATTCTTTCTCGATATATGGCAGTTTTAAATGGTTATCCTGAAATTTAGGAGTATTTTCTTTTGTATTTATTTCTTCTTCCAAATTCGTAGAATCGATCTTTTTTGAATTTTTCTAACCGCTTCGTTTCCCGCGCCCCTTTTGTCTTTTTAGTCGTCGGTAACGTAACCGTCTTTTTTTGTAATCATTACTTTTACCTTTTCCCAAGGCAAAGTATTTAAACGTTGCAGAAAATCCCATCGTCTTCTACCTTTTCAAATTTGTCTCTTTGAGTTTTCCATCGTCTCTCTCTCCTGTGCGTTCATCTCTTCCATCGTTTGTTGTCAACAGACTCATCCCTTTCCTGTAAGATTTTCTTCTTTCTCTTTGATTTCCTTCTTTCATCATGGTTTATCCTGTAGAATCGATTGATAAGTTTCGCTCTGATTTCTCTATTCCCTCATGGGTTATTTTGGAAGAGCTTTCTGAGCCTTCAGACTATTTTCGTTTGGCTGAGGGACATTGGTTCCCCAGTCTCTTTGTTGCTGAGTGTGGCTTTTCTTTTCCCCCAAACCCTCTATGTATGGAATTCTGTCAATACTTTGACGTAGTTCCCGCAAGAATAGCTCCCAATACGTGGAGAATAGTTAACGGTGTTTATAGATTAAATTAAATTCATGGAACCCGTATAGGAATTCCTGAAATCATGTTTTGTTATAGATGGGCTGTAGGCGATAATACTTTTTATTTAAAAACTAGGTTTTTAAATAGAGCTTTAGTGGTCAATCTCCCAGATGCCAATATGGACTACTTTGAGCACGGGGTTGTTATAAAAAATTGGCAACACCCTCCATTAACTGGAGATGATGTTTACCAGGGTCCCAGATGTCCTCCCTATGGCAATGGGATAGGTTGTTTTTATTTTATTTTCAAAATTATGCTTCCTTTGTGTTTGATAAAATGTGCCACTAATATTTTAATTTTGATTTATTTACAGTTGACAGCAAAAGAAAATCTCCAAAAGAGGCTGACGTTAATATAAGGAATTTAAAACTTATCTGTAGTTTGCATCAGACTGTTGCCGACGAGCATATTAGGTCAGCTTCATATTTGCTTCAGTACAAGAGTTACACCTCCTCTTTTACTGCTCGTCCGGTGATAAGCGACGCGGAACCAATTTCAGCCTCTACAAGTTCTTCACCTGAGTCACATATTCCTTTGAGTGAAAGGATGAAGAAAAGAAGACCTCCTACCCTTTTTGAGAAACCTGCCTCTGGTGCTGGAGAGGCAAAAATAAGTAAGCTTGATGTCCCAGGAGAAGGGACAAAGAAAATTGATGCACCTCCCTCGGCTGCTCCTGTGAAGGTGGTCGAGAAGCCCCCAGTAGCCCCGAGCAAGGCTGCTGCTCCAGGCTAGGTGATTGTCATTTCTCCGACTAAGACTACAACGTTAGTCGAGAAAGTTGATGCTCCTCTGAGGAGGCTGAAGAAAAGCTCCTCTGTCAATTTGGCTGAATCCATCTCTCAGCCCCCGACTAGTGGTGTTCCCACTTTTGTTCCCCCGAGCTCTGCTATGAGCTCGGTGAAGACTTGGATCATTCCCGAGATCAAAGGTATTGAAAAAAACCTTTCGTGGGACACGGTTACCACATTAGCAGCTCGTCACATTGCTTCTGTAAGTCCTATAGTCTTAAATTTTCATTCTTTCCTTTTTGTAACTGTGCACTAACTTGCTTTAGTTTTCTTTTCACAGCTGGTGAGCTGTTTTAATACAATTTTGAAGAAAGATGAAGCTATTAAAGCTTTAAGATCCTCGTCTGGTGTAGAGGAAGCTTTGGTAGGCCTGGTGCAGTCTCTGAAAGATTCTCGTCAGAAATATGATGATGATGATAAGGCAATTTGGGAGAAAAATCTTACTTCGACTGAGCAGGATAAGGCTCAGGTTATTGAGGTCTCCAAGGGGTTGGAGAAAAAAATGAATGATTTGGAGAAGAAGAATAAAGAGCTCGAAGGGAAGCTAAAAAATGCTGGGGAGCTTGAAAATAAGCTCAACGCTACTGAGGAGGAGTTGGGTCAACTTCGGGAAGTAAGTCGTCAGAAAGAGGAAGTTGAGAATAAACTGAAGGCTGCTGACAATCTTCTTTCTGAGAAGCTTTCCTCAAAGAAGACAAAGAGGAAATTGGTTGTGAAAAAAATTATTCAGTGCCGGCTGGGATAAAGGGTGGAGTAAAGGTTTGGCTGCCATGATGTCACAAGTGGAATATGGCAGCCTCAAATACTTTAGAGATGGATGGGTCGTTGCTCTGCAGGAGATGAAAGTTGATGAAAATTCTGAACTCTTTCAGCGACACATACCTGGTCCCCCTCCAATTCCTGAAGAAGAAGAAGAGGATGAAGCTGCCTCTGAGGAATCTTCCATGGTGATGGGAGATCAAATTTCTCATCCCCCAACTATCCAACCCACTGGCGAGGAACTTCAACTACCTGCTACTTCCTCCGAGCAACCTCCAGCACTTCCCGAGCAACCCTATGCTCCATCCGAGCAACCTACCTCCTCGTCCCAGCCTCCCGAGAAAGTTTTGGGAGACAAGGAAAAGGTGTAGAGTTGTTCGGATTTCTCTCTATTTTATTTTTCTTTGTTAAATGTAACTTCTGAACATCTTATTTTTTACATCAACAGATTAATAAAATAAGACAAAGAACATTTAAAGTGGTTCAGCCTTATGAGAATGGACTACGTCCACTATTTCTGTTATTGCTGACTGTTTGGGAATTCTCAATTACAAGTTTTCTCAAGAAATTCCTGTCTCCTAACAATGAGGATAATACAATGTATTTATAGCCCTAAGGCTGTAATGTGAAAGGGTAATACATTCAATGCCCCTTAAGCATATACATCTGTATGATAATAAGCATTTAATGCGCAGTCAAACTGTTGGTTATCCTGCTATTAATGCTTTGTTCGAGGTGCAGCTCGGACCGCCTAAGCTGCTCGGACCGCCTAAGTTCCTCGGTACTCAAAAGTTCCTCGGAGAGTTCTTGTAGGTCGGAGCGTCTGAGTTGATCGGGTAAGCAGAGTTCCTCGTTGCAGTATGGTTCCTCGGAGTCAATGTGTTGTTCGTAAGTGTTTGTCGTTGCCACGTAGATTTCCACGTGTCTTCACCCAATTGAGCCACGTCAGCAGACTAAATTTGGTATCAACAGCCTCCTTAACACTTTCATCTCTCATGGGCAATGGGATGTTCCGGCTTCAGCGCAGTGGCTGCCACTGGATGTTATTCACCATATTTGTGCCCTATATGTCCCATCCTAAACATCTTCAGATGTTCCGTATTGGTGGCCTAGTCCTGACGGTACTTTTACTCTTAAATCAGCATATCATTGACTTCAATGCCAACTATATGACCAAAACCTTCCTGCGCTTCCTTGGAGGTATTTATGGAAAAGTGCTTTGCCCCTTAAACTGTAATTTTTCTTGTAGTTTCTAATTCATACGACCTTACCAATGACGGATTTACTCTTTCATTACCATAAAGTATCGTCTCCTCTTTGCAGTCTCTGCGAATTGGATGACTGCAACACGCATATTTACTCTGACTGTCTTGCATTTTTCCAACTCCGACAATCACTGCATCTGTCTGACCTTAGTCCTACAACTATCTTTACTCAGCTCTCTCACATACAGTCCACGGCTCGGGTCACAGTCAACCAGCTCCAACCTTTTTTCCTTCTTTGGTTATTCTGTCTCACACGCAATGAGGCAATTTTTCGACATACACCCATAACTCTGTCTTCTTTCAAGTCTACCTTGTCTCATTGCATCCGAAACTATTACCAGGCGCGTCAATTAGTACAACCACGTATATCTCTCCCCCCCCTCTTTTGCTTTTCCTATTGCTTAGTCAACACCAGCACCTTCATTCTTCAAGTGTAATACGGATGGGGCAAAATCACATACTACGGGTCATGCTGCAATTGGTGAGATTATTCGAAATTATCAGGGAGAGTTTGTCTGTGCTTTCTCCAAACATCTCGGGGTTGTATCATCAGTCCTAGCGGAGATCTAGGCCATTAAACTGGGTCTCGACCTTGCCTTTACTCAAGGTATTACTTGCATTGAGTTGGAAATCGATAGTCAAATTATCTTCCATATGATTCACATGAACAATGCCCAACATCCAGACCACCTGAATTTCATACAGGCCATACGTGACAGCTTCAGGAGATTTCGCCATGTTACCTTATGCCTATGTTTCAAGGAAGCTAATGTGTGTGCTGATGTTCTCGCTGCTCACTCAATCTCTTAATTATTTTCTTCTACGGTGTATGTTCAGATTCCACATTTTTTACTTCAGGAGTTGATTCGTAATATATGTCATATCACGAGAGCACGATATACACTTTGTAATATTACTTGTAAAATTCCCATAGTTTAATAATTTCCTGCTTTGACAAAAAAAAATGTTTCTAAATGAGCAATATAATTAGGGTTAAATTCTAGTTAAGATGTTTGTACAAAGTGTAATATTCATTTTTATTAAATTAGATTAAGTTATTATTTTGATTGCTATTATTTTCCGTCGCATATTTGTTCAAATAAAGTGACTTTGACCACAAAAGATCTATCAATAAACAACTTGATGGGGCTGGGATGAACACTGTTGTATCTTGTATATAAGGTCCTGGCTAAAAGGTTTAGACATGTGACAGGGCAATCTCTATGATATCTAAAAAGTGGTATGTGGTATACAGAGGAGGTCCATTGTGGTCAGTCGCCAAGTAACTGAGCTTGAAAAGATTGCTTGCTGGTGGTTGAAAAAGGAAGGGACAGAAGTTGGAATTTTGTCTTTAAGTGGTGAACGAATTTTATAACCAAATGATAGGCAGGCTCTAGTTTCTCACTTTCTTTTTTATCTACTATTATACGGGGATTCCTTGAGATTCCGAATGGACGGAACCTTACGTTACAGATAAGATTAAAATAATGTTTTTTTCTCATACACTATTAAAGAGAATTTTAATCGATCCCATGGAGATTGATTTCATGGTAAAATATTTGTCTTTTATTCCCTTTGATGAGAGAGAGGGAGAGGTAAAATGGAAATAAGACTTCTCATTCATTTACTTGAAATGTACATAGTATATATACATATGAAAATAAAAACTGTGCACGTACATTACATGTGATAGAAATAAAATATTTACAACTAATACCCTTTATGCAACTCTACCTCTCTTTTTATTGTATTTATTTTATTTATATTAGTCTTTGGCTGTAAAGAGATTTATTGTGAATTCAATTTGGAATTGTGACTAGATCTGATGGACGATTTTTTTAGGTGGGATTTATAACTCACAAATAATATTGTGATTATTGCATGTTACCTTCACCGATCCCAACAATCATCAACCCTACGTATTACACTTTGGATGTTTTAACTTTCTCCCTATATTTATACTTAATTTGACTTAGCCTTTATTCCTTTAATCTTTTGATTTTGGCCAATGAGAGTATCTCAGAATATGCATAAAAATAAATTGCTGAGTTTAAAATTTTATTTGACTTTATCCCTAATTTATAAAACAAAATTTGATTTAAAACCTCATCATGAACATAGGTATCGAGATGCTCTTATTTTGTTCTTGTAATGTTAAATATTTCCTTGACACTCAAATTATATTATTTAAAGAGAAATGTAATTGTGAAAATAACCTCCTCCATTATAAAAGTTATTTAAGTTATTCGGAATAGTAACTTATGTAATTAGAGGTCTACAAGCATAAATAACTTTTCTAGTATATTCTCATTTCATCATGCAAATTAAATTACTATCTTTATATTAAAAGTTATCACGTGCACAGCATGTGTTGTAGAGGTGTCTATTCAGCTACTTAGGTACAGAAGTCCCATGTTGTTAGTTTGTGGATATCAGCTAGGTCTGCTTGTGGTTGACAATGGAAGAGACAAAACAGGAATTTTGCCTCTAAGCCATACAACTTTATGACGAGAAGCTCAAGGGTTGTCCAATGTGGTAGCCTGGTGTAATTGTAAAGATAGATATTCAGGTTCGAACCTTGATAGTCGCGTTTTGGAATCACGGACAATAAAAATTAAATGCTTATTTGACAAATCTTGTTTGGCGTGAAAGGATTAATCTCGAAGTGCGCGCAAACTGGTGCGAAAATTATTGTTTGTAACAAAAAAAACATTAAAAAAACTTTTTGATGAGCAAATAAAAAGTAGACATGTTATGTATTCTTATCTACTTGCCTTTAAAAGATATTCCTTGGAATTTCAGACGAAAGAAGATCACTAAGTTAAGGTTTGATTAAAACTATGTTTCCTGACCACATGACATAATAGGACATATCCTCTTAATGAAATTTAACTTCGTAATAAAAAATTCGTATTTTTATTTTTCATTTAACCCCAGAATCTAAATAAACAAGATCATACACACATGCTCAACCATGTGGAGATGCATCAAGGTCAAAGTGCACAAGATCCCAAATCTTAAATCAGCATTTTAACCTTTATACATATATATGTGCAAACCGTAGTATGTGCGGGTGTTTTATATATTTTTCTAAAATATTATACTTATTTAAAATTGTGGGCTAAACTCACATTTCATTGACATTTCAGATCCTAGAAATCTGTCTCTCAATTAGATTTTTTCATTTTGGCTACGTCTTATGCGGCTACTCAATTGATGTAAGTTTATTTGTGATATTTACTTTTTAATATTGGATGGGTTCGTAGTTTATGAAATTCCAAGTTGTTAGGTAGTTCTTGGGAATGGTACATCGTACTGCGTTGTGGATTTGTATATTTTAGTTGATTTGTTTATTATTATTTAAGGTTCGTTATGTTAATCTTCACATGATTAGAATGATATTAACTTTGATTGTCACCATTACTTCGGTGGTGAGAAATTTTGGAATGTCTAGTTATTGACCGCAATAGAAATAGGGTCTAAGGTTCCTATGTATGCTCATATAAAATAACAATAATGTTAGAGGGACACATTTTGAAGATATATTTGGGAACATGGGATACGTGTTTTTGTATCATTTGCGGATATTTAAGTGGAGTGTATCTCATTTAAGTTGTTCACCAATGATATGAGACACATGTCATGTGTTTCCAAAAGCGTTTCCAAAGTGTGTCTCCTTAACACTACTCATAAAATAATAAAGTTTGGCATTTTTTTTATTCGGGCATATGAAAGCTAGAGCCCACTTTTCTATCTAGAGAAAATGTTAATCATGTTAACCATTTGGACATTTAAAACCAATCACACCTAATTACTTCATGATTTTTTAGTTTGTCTAATAGAATTGAGCTATAACAAACTATTTGTTCTTTTTTCAATCTATCCAAATAATACAAGACAATTTTTTGATAGTGTTATTTATGTGGTTATATAAAACCCCAAAAAAGAAGAAGATGGTATGCATATTGAACATTCAGCACTATATAATGATGTAAGTATCCATCATTATTTTCTAGGATTACCTTTCTGCGAGGTAGGTACACTTTGTTAGAATCTGATTTAGTATTGAACGTGACAGCCATTGAAACTGACAACTCTATTTTCTCTAATGATTCATTAATAATTCCACTTTTCTAAAAAAAATTGTCTAGGCTTCGTCTAAGCGCGCATAGACTTGAGGCTTGGGAGCAACGCCCCGCCTTAAGACTTTTATGCATTATTCTTGATAAAAACCTTAAGGCGCACTTTTTCTAAAAACAACAATGCTTTAGTAAAATGATATCGCCTTTTAAAGAATTTTTATACAAACCGGACCATTATCTCATCCAAAATAATCAAATAGTATTTTAATTTGCAAATATTCAGACATATTTCTATGATATGTACAATTTTAGTATTTTAATAGCCTTGTCATGGTTAAAAAATATTAAAATATATTAAGAAGACCTAAACGCCTTTTTACGTCTAAGACCTGCCTACGCTTCTAAGGGTTAAGGCTTGGCCTCCACGCCTCGATCATGCCCCTCATTTTTTAGAACCTTGAATAATTCCACCACCAGCAGCTCCATTAAGATCTCAACAGCCTCATAAAATGCTCCAGCACCATCCCACCAAGGATTTGTTTAATCCTTTAATTATCTCTCTGGCACCCTATATAAGGAAAACATTTCATTGTTGAAAGATATACCAAAAATCAAGTGATACAACAATTAGAGAGAGGCTTAGAACAAAGGTATTTTAGTTGTAAATGACTAGAAATAAGTATATGTGAATTTTAAAAATGGTGAAATAATTTTTTTTGTCAAAAACAGAAATACAAAGATGGTTCCATTTTTAATGGACAATTCATGAATAGTGTCTCCAACAATGAACATTGCGTGAATAGTATGATGAACAGTAGTGAATGGTGTTGTGAATAGTGTCATAAACAATATATACACGCACACACAAAAAGTCTCATGTAAGGACTCCTTATGGTGCAGACCTCGGTACATATCATTTTTTTTAAATAGTAAAGAAATGAATTTTTTGATGAAACTTCATGGATATGATCTCTACGGTGAGAAGATCATATCCAATTTTTTTTATCATAAATATTCAATAAAAAAAACCGTTGAGATGAGGTGATATGTCAAAAAATTGTATACTTGTGCATTTTCGATCGTTAAAATTTTGGGTCAGCGGTAGCCACTTGATTGATTGAATTTTTTGATAAAACTTCATGCATTATATCCATGAAGTTTCATAAAAAAATTCAATCAAAAAGTGGGTGAGATGATCGTCAAAATTTCAGTGATCGAAAATGCATATTTATACCACTTTTTTAGATATCACCACATCTCAATGATTTTTTTATTGAATTTTTTTATGAAAAAAATTGGAGATATCTTTTCACCGTGGAGATCATATCCATGAAGTTTTATAAAAAAAATTCATTTTTTTACTATTTTAAAAAAATAGTTTGTATCGAGGTCTGCACCACAAGAAGTCCTTACAGGAGAGGACCTCTCTCTAGAGAGAGAGAAAATGAGACCCCATATATGGTCATTTAAGAGGTTTCTAGGCACTAAAAGAAACTTAAACAAAGAGGGAAAACCTTAGCCTTTATACCATGAAACTTTATATATATTGAACTACAACAATGAGATACATATTAGAGAACTGAATAATGAATAATTCTACAACAATGGAAGCTACATTTATATACTAAAGGGAGGAGATATATAAGAGAAAATAAATGTCGGTTGATAGATATTTCAAGGTGAGTGGTAGATGGTAGGGTGGTGAAGTTGACTATGGGGTTTGTACAGTGGCTATATAGAGAGAGGGAGGTGGTTAGCGAAAATAATGGTGTATGAGAGATAAAGAGATTCAGGTTAAAACTTTTAAGTCTGGGAATTGTTCTCGTAAGGATAGTTACTTATGGATTTTAAGTATGGAATGTAAACCTTTTACCCCCAGTTTCCTTGGTCCAAGATTTGATAATTTTCTTACCCTTTAAATTAAACCCTTTTTTTAGTTTTATAGTAACAATTGCGTTCCTGCCACTAATATTTTATTCAATAAGTACATCTTAACTATCCAATGTGTTTTATTTATCTCCAGTTCGATCGAAATAATCGTCTTTTCAAAAATTGCAATAATTTTAAATGAAGAAGAATTATTTACCCAAATATTAACTCCAATACACTAGAATGTACGTGTAATTTCAAAAAACATGATTTTAAAAAATCTTTCTCTTTTGAACACGTGTTACTAATCTTATTCTTCTCTAAAAATATTTGAAAGCTATAAATGAATTTGCCTTTTGGAATTCTCTAATTCAGAGTAAATATAACAATTATATTTTAACAACTTTATAATTTGCTCAAACTTTTCCAAGAATCCTCCGACAAACAAGATAATTGAGAATTTTTAATGGAAACCTTCTTGTTAAACTAATTTCAAACTTAATATATATGGTAAGTGTTGAGCTCTTTTGGGAAACCTAGTATAAATAGTATCATTAGAAGCAATGAAGGAAATTGTGACACCCCGCCTAATTAAATACCGGGCGATCACTCCTTTATTAAATTAAAATCAAGGTGAACAGTTGGTTCATTCTTATCATCACTGTCGTAAAATAACTTTTCCAATTTAAACACCCTAATTAATTAAGCTAAGTGTCAAAACCATTTTTAAACATTACTTTCCAAGTTTTATTTTAAAAACAAAGATTTAATTATTTACAACAATTCAATATTAAAAAATCACACCACAATAATCCTGGAACATATAATCCAAATAATTTAAACATTCACCAACTAAATCCCAACATTGAAAACTTAAAGTAAAACATCCAAACAGTAATAAATCCAAAGTGACAATACTAGAATTAACTGAATCACAATATCCAAATAAACAACTGAATAATGGAAAGGGCGACACATGCCCCACTAAATGATTATGCTAGGAGTGGAGTCAAATGAATGAAGTCGTCTAAGCAAGAGGCCTGAAACTCCCACCTAAGCTGCAGCGCGGTCCTTCCAAAGGATCCTATGTAAGACGCCCCTGTGGCTGGACACCTGTAATATATACAAGAGAGGAAGAGAAATAGAAACGGGTCAGAGCCCGATAGTGTAGAAGATTTAAAATTTGTTTAGCAAGTATTTAAAATATTTACAGGCCAATGCAACAACATATTAGTGCGACATTCTCTTAAGAAATTCTCACCTCTCTTCTAATGTGCACGCCTATCGTACTAACCTTCCCAACGGATTATCTTATCTCATCTTAGGTTATTCGTAAGATTTAAACTAAACAATTCAACTGTTTACGAAGTAAATTTCATTTGGTAACAAAGCTCTCATTTTAACCTTCTTTATTAATAAAGTTTCCCAGTGTCATATTATACTTTTCAAAACAAGTATTTCCAATTTGAGTCATTATACATGTCTTACTTACCATAACACAGTAGGCAGTTTCCAAATTTCAAAACTTTATATATATATATATATTAAATACTCGTATAATATATATATTCTATCAGCACCCCACATAAAAATTATGGTGCGTGCATACTATGCTATCCAATCCCCGTATCTCTCGTACTAAGGGAAATACAAGTTCGGAATCACTCTCGAACTGTATTAACACATACACAAACAATATTGAGGCGAAGCATAGATTCCAAGTCTCTAAGAGGATAGCACATGCCCCCACGTCTCTTAGGACCGTCTAAACTATCGATTCGATAGCCAGTACCAAGGATATCTATCTTCTAGGGTACAAGTCAATATCCCCCATAAAGGTCCCATCGAGATAAGACTGTCCCAGCGCGGTAACCTCAGGGATAGCAAGTAGCGCGGGCACGATTTTCACACATAGATAGTATATGCATAAACACAGTCATATAACTATACTAATATTATCATATCAATTTAGGTACATCTCAATTCCCATAATTACGACATTTGTCCCCATATCTCATTATTTAGTTCTCAGGTATAACCGTTCATTTCCTACTTTGATTTGAGGGATCATTTTTCAACTTATTACATAACACTCATAGACTTTATCCTCCCAAGTGTAGAATTCAGTAGGTACTCATCTAATTTCCAACGTAACCATCTTACGCGTCTCTCCCCTTAATACATAATTTCATCGTCCCTTATATGTAAATATCCCAAAAATACAACTCTTGTCTTACATTAAAGGTCCCAAAATTATTCACATGTCCTACTGGTCTTCTTTATCTCCCAAAATATTTTAATAAGGGTGTCCAAGAATTATTTCTCATTAAATTGAATTCAACTAATTTAAAAAGGGGAAATATGAGCCTGCCAGAAGGGGTCGATCGATCGATCAAACAGGTATGGCGAATTCTGCAGTTAACCAGTTACGGGTTCTAACACATAACCTCATCCAAAACCAGATTTTTCACACCCAAACTTCCTAAAATTCGTACTATAATCAGTATACACCCATATTATTCTTCGCCTACGTAAAGCATGTAATTTTACATCAATAACTATGGATTTATAGGCAAAAACTTCATAAAAATATCAAGAACCCTAGAATTTCTTTAACATGGTTGTAATCAATCTTTTCCAGAATTTTATTCTTCTAAAACATCATAAATTCGTGGTTTAATCCTCTACATATAAAGGGGTTTCCAGATTATCAATCAAATCATAACTACATGCGATTTTCCTATCTCCAACATGAATTTTCTTCTACCAAACTCATCCTAATCACCCTAAACTAACATGAACGATGCATTAACGAAAATAAGCAAGATAAATACTTGCCTGGTATTTTCGACGTTCTGGTTTGATGACGAATTTGGTGTGGATGCGTTCCCCGTCGCACGATCTACGAGTTGGTGGTGGTGGCGGTGCAACCGGGTGAATCGTTGGCCTTGGATTGCTTGGAAAAGCCTCTCCTTCCCTCTCCTATGGCCGTCACTTGTCTTTGGTTGTTTTAACCCTAGAAGACAACCTTAGACATCTGATATATCCCTTGAAATTTCATGGGTTTAATTACCCAAAAATGTAAAATGTCCAAATGCCCTCCCGGGGTACTAATTAAGCCTAAAAACGCCCCGAGACCCAAACTAAACCCCCGGGTACACTTTTCTGACTATCTCGACCCTTCTGGACACTTTGGCGCACTCAAAACGACCATACGAGCGACTTATAATATATTCACTTTTATTCATCAATATTTAGTCCCGACGCGACACGGGCGCGTCCCGACTCAAATTTCCAAAATTGTCATTTTATTCACTCGTGACATTTAATATAACCAATATTATATATTACTTTGCTCATTAGTAATATTTAACAAATTTCCCATAATTACTAACTCTCATCACGTTAATAATTATAACATAGTTAATTTCCGGATTTATATTAAATAATTAATTCACATTATATTTAATAAATCCCCAAATTAATATAGCATAAAAATACGGGGTATTACAGAAATTTTGTATTATGGTTTTCTAAGAATATAGGGTCATCTTCCATTAAAGATTCTAAAATTTAGGATTTGATAAGTGGATTAATTATCGCTTTCACCAATGGTATAAATGAAATTCGTATTGAAACGGATTCACTTTCTATGTTTTATATTATTCTTTTGAGGGTGGAATTTTTCAAAATATTAAAGGGATTTAGTTTTATGTAAACGGGTTTTTATTTTTCATTTTTTTATAAAGAAATAATTTAAGGAAATGGGTGTAAAGGAAATGGATGTAGTTTCTAAAGTCCAACATAACTTTACACAAAAGTGAAAGGCTATATAACCGTGGGGACCAAACCATCATTGTGCATAACTTTGGCCTACCTGATCAAGCCCAATAATGCCTAACGCAAGTCCGGTTCGATCTATTGACAAGGAGGATCAGCACAAGAATTTATCACGTGGATAATTATGGCGTAGTTATCCTTTAAAAAAGCTCATATTGATTACCCAAAATCTTGGACGAGATAATCAGGGAATCACCACACGAGCCAATAGTAAGCCAAGGGAGTTCGTTGATCAATTTAACCACTGTAGTTTTACATGACAATAAATACAGTCTACACCCCAAGACCAAGGGGGATGTAATTTTTGAATTTTGAGTTATATGAATAATAATTCAGTAATCTCTCTGTGGACGTAGGCATTTTGTCGGACCATACATATTTGCGTGCTGTGTGTGATATTTGAATGATCTTTCTTTAATTTCTTTCTAGAATTCATTAATTATGATTAATTGCACTCACAATTAGATTCGTTTATGGGAACCGATTTCCTTTTTACGAAAGCAATCCCTATAAAATAATAGCTACGATATCTCACCACCCAAATTGTACACCCCGACTTGGTGACTTGCGAGCTGACCTAACTCCACTTAAGGTTCGAGCTGAAGTTCGCCAAGATAGGAACTCAAGATTTTCTCCGGATCAATAGCTTTTCGAGGAAAGCCATGGGCATCCTAGATTAACGTAGATCTCACAGCTGGTTGGCGCATACAAAACAAGGCTTCAGCAATAGGAGGAGGCAACTCGCATCTAGATTGATGAGTATTATCGCCTCCAGCGGCGACTAGAAAAAATGGAGAAAGAACTCTAGCAGGAAAATTAGAAACATCATGGTCGGACTTCTAGCCCTCAGGCGAGCAAGACTCGTAGACGAGGAATGAGCACCATGCATGACCTAGAGCGTTCAGAACATGGAAAACACCTAGGGAGGCACCACTGAGATAATGAGGGCCATAGGGATGACATAAGAAGTTTAGTTCGAAGGGAAATAAACGATCACCCAACTCATCGAGGAGCTAGATCTAAAACGAAGGTAGCACGTAGAGCTCTAATTACCTATATGAAGTCTCATTTATCAAGGTCTATTGAGGAGGAGGAACCCCAGTTTACAACACCCAGGTTCAAATCTATGATGACAAGACATACGCTATATATCATGTTCGGTAGTATAGGCAGACCATAACCTTATGAAGTTACAAAAATGCCCTGATATGTCATATTTTCCCTTCCAGCTTACGCGATGTTGCCCATAAGTGGTTTGAGAGGTTGCCTCACAGATCCATTAAGTGCTTTAAGATCCTTACTAGGCCTTTACTTCTAGCTTTATGACTAGAAGCTCTCACTCGAAGAGGATTGACTCGCTGCTCACAATGTAGAAGAAGCTCTTGGAGACTCTGTGCGAGTAACTCAAGCGTTATTGGGAAGTTTTCAAAGAAGTGGAAGACTACTCGAAGCAGGTTTCCTGAGATCTTTCAATATCGATTTACCCGCTACTTCAATATTGTAATGCCCCGTATTTTTACTGATTTTAATTAAAGGATTAATTGAATTAAAAATGGAAAATTAATTGGTAATTAATTTGGATTTAAATACTAGTTAGACGAGAGTTAGTATTTGATTATAAATTATGTTGAATATTACTAAGTGAGTATAGTAATATATGATTATGAATTTATTAAAATTATCACGAGTGGAAAATACGACATATTTGGAAATTAAGTTGGGTCCCACATGTCAGTCATGTCGGGACCAATTGAATGGATTACAAAGTAGTTTATTTTTATGTCATCCTTGTGGTCATTTTGAGTGCGACAATATGTCCATAAGGATCGAGATAGTAAAAAAAGTCTACTCGGGGGTTTAGTTTGGATCCCGGGATAGTTTTAGGTCAAACCAAAAACCTGGGAGGGTATTTTAGCTTCTAGGTTAGATCCTTAGGTTTTTCCCCACTAAAACTCACAGACGGCCATTAGATAAGAAGTGGAGGAAGTTTTCAAAGGAGAACCACCATTCTTAGGCTTTTTGCACCACCGTCACCACCATCATATAGATCGAGAAGAGAGGATCTCTCCTATATCATCTTCTCCAAAGGATCAGAACTTTCATTTCCAGGCAAGTGATTTAACTTGAAATAATCTAGTGTATATATTATCCATGATAGTTTAGAATAGGAGGAAAACCTTCAAAAAGGATTAATTAATGGATTTGGGTATTTAAATTTTAATCTTGGTAGGTTTTGCATGTAGATTAACTTCTGGAAAAATAGCAGCCACGAAATCATGATCCATGTGTAGAGAATTACGATTTTATGTTGAGTTATATGATGTTCTTGAAGAAAATAGAAGAAATAGGGTTTTTATGAAAAATACATAAATTGATCCAAGAAATTGACAACCCATAATGATTTGATGATTCTAAGACCTTAGAAATTATGTGTTTATGTTAGTATAACGTTTGGCATAAATATTTGGGAGTTTGGGACATTATAATAGAGGATTTAAGGGTTAAAATTGATGAAACTTGTAGGCAAAAATATGCACAAACCGTAGTATCTGATGGATAGGTCGATTGACTAAAAAATGTCGATCGATATACTGGATTGATCGATCGACCCTTTCCTTCGATCGATCGACTTCCCCTGTATTTGTGATAGAATTTCCTATTAAGGTTTAACCAATCCCGACTTTTAAGAATTTTTGATGTGGACTATTTGAACATATTGGGATTTGAAAATATCAGTAGGGGTGTATTTGAGGCCCGAAAAATATTAGTTTGGTTTGGAATTTAATGATAAAATTACGAGCGTCCGACGAGTGAGTTACGATTGGAAATTATGGGAACTTGAATTTAATTCGGTTAAACAATAACTTAAGGTTAGAGACAATAGTAGGGAGACTTTAAATTACTGAAATAACCTTAGAGACAAGTGGAGACTTAGTAACCTTTTGGGGTAGGTTTAAGCACTCAGACTTATACGACGAGAGTTGTCGTGCTAAACATTATTACGTAAAATAATTGGAATGAAACTATACTATGTATGAGACTTGTAATATAGGATAGGAGTATACCTATATTGATATAATTATTACTTAGGTTGTGTGATTACCCAGTATATGGATTTTTATGTGTATGACATACCTACCATACTTTCTATCACGGGAGGTTGTAGAAGATGACAATCTTGTCTTGTGTGCCTTCAGGGAGATTTAGATTTGGTACCTCAAGAACATAGGATTGTGAAGACTTATTTGTGAGTTGAAAAGTCAGCTGACCATAGGAGCACATGTATGTGCGTGACCCATGGGTATGTGAACTATGTTCGCCTCCAATATGTGTGATTTGTATTGTTATCATTCCTCAGTGATTCGAAACTCATGATCCTTACGTACGTGGTGTACCAGGATTCGATAGCAAAGTATGCATGCACCATAGCTTAGCCTAAGGGTGCCATATGTGTATATATGTAATGAGAGTGATATAAATATGTACTTGTGATTATTCACTGTCGCCTAGTAGATGAGAATGACTAAGATATTTAAATAACTTAAAGATGTGGGAACTTATACAATACATGATATAATTGATTCAATTAAAGAGTATTTGGAATGTAATTATGTCTTAAATGGGGTAATACGGGTGGGCATTGTAAAGAAGTTCCGTATAGACATATTTGGTACAGACTGGTTAGGTAGTGGTATAATTATAATGGGTTAAAAGAATGCATTAGGTGTGCACAATAGTTTACGGGCGAGAATATCAAGTGAGAGTACGTGACTAACATGTATATAATATTTACTGTTTAATGCAATTAAACACTCACCGTTTTAAAAATATTTTCACCTCGGGCTCTGAACCATTTTCTTCCAAATCTATTTTGTTTTGTAAAAATATTTTAAGTGCCTAGCCACAGGGACGTCAAGCATATGAGTTCTGTTCGGTTGATGTACTGTAGCTGCTGTGAAAGTTACAGAATCTTGGTATTAGACGCTTCCATATCTATCTTTGCTTTCTTCAGAGTCATTTATATCATTTAGGGCATGTTGCCCATTCTTATTCAGAGATAGCAGTTTCAGACTTTCATTTATTTCAGATGTTAAATTTATTTATTCAGACTCTTGTATTGGAATTATTTTGGCATTGAGACTATATTTGGAGTGTTACTTCAGACGCTGTTATTTATTTCTATTAATATTCCTATGAGACAGTTTATGTGAATGTTGTATGGTTGGTTATTCATTACTTGGTTGTAAGTTAATTTAATTAATAAAATTTGGCATCTCACTTTTTAAATATTAGGTGGCTAGTAACTAATTAAATGTTTTACGATAGTGATGCTAAGACTTAACCAACTTGATATTTTATATTAATTTAATAAAGGAGTAGCTACCCTGTATTTAATTAAATGGGGTGTCACAAATACTGCACCAGTCTCTCACCAAAAAGTAGGCTGACACCATTGACGATCTCATGTCGTGTACTGAAACGTACACTGTGGTGGAGGATGTGGTAAATACCAGCCAGGAAGAAACTGGCCGCTCTATAGCAAACAGAGGGGTGATAAGGAGAACAATCTCAAAAGGGAAACAAGAAGCAAAACTGTGCCAATAACGGGGGAAAGCGAATTCATCCAAATCTTTTTAATCCCCCAACACAGTTTTTAAGGAATCGATCTACAAGATCCTGGGGGAAGATCAAGGATCTACAGTTTCTCAAGTGGACAAAGAATATAGGAGGGGATCCGATAAAAGGGAACGACATGCTCCAATGTGCGTTCCAGAGGAAAACAGACACATGAAAGAGAGCTGTAAGGCACTGAAATCTCACTTAGAGGAGTTGGCCCAGGCTGGGCACTTGGATGAGTACATGGAGAAAAACTCCAACCAGGTCGTCATTAATGGCAACCAAAAATGAGATAACGTCTTGGATGATAAGACAAGACATGAGTTTGGAGTAATACATGGAGCGTCCGACCTCAAGAAGATTTAGGAAAATGTAATTCGGATATAGATCAAGAAGGTCACAGCCGTGATGGAGTCATTCTAGATAGATCCCACCAAAACCTAGGTTATCAAGTGCCCATAACTAGAGGACATCGATTAAAACAAACACATTGTTTTCATGGAGGAAGATTTGGTTGGGGTGAGAACTCCACACCACGATGCGCTAGTGGTCACTCTCGAGATTGCAAACTGGGATGTGGACAAGTTTGGGGTGGACCATGGGAATTCCTCGGAGGTGATTTACCTGGAACTCTTCCACAAGCTCAAGATTAAGATGTCAGACTTAAAGGAAGCAACTATCCCTTTATTCATCTTCACATGAAAAATGACCATGCCGCTATGGAAGGTGGTCCTTCTAGTAAGGGTAGGAAATATTTCAGAGCTCATTAAGTTCCTGGTGGTGCATACATTGTCATGCCATTCTCAACAGAGGGTGGCTTCATGCTATGAGAGTTGTCCCTTAAACTTACCACAAAAAAATCAAGTACGTTACAGATCGGAGCATAATGGTGATAAGAGGCAACCAAGCCATTGCTCATAAATTCCACATCGTCGCTATTATCCCCAAGTAGGAGAAAAGGAAAGAAAAAGAGGTTCTTCTGGATATGGCCCAAGACGGGTCAAATCCCTCTGAATAACAACTATAACATGGTCGACCAGGGGTGGAGGAGACCGGGATCCACTCCACTAACAGGGTCGATGAAAAACTAGCAGAGGTTATTTTTTATGAAAGCCGACCAGAGAGGAAGTTCTTGATCGATACAACAAGGACCGAACATGAAAGATGGAGGATGATCAAGAACAACCTAGATATGTTTGCATGGGAGACATACAATATGTTAAGGATTGATCCCATGTCCTCCTATCACCATTGCCATGTAGATCGGATTTTAGGCCGATCGTACAGAAGGCTCGTTCAACAACGCCGAAAAAGGCAAAAGCAGTAGAAAATGAGGTAGGGAAACTTTTGGAGGCAAGGTCCATTAGAGAATTTGAATTACCGAAGTGTCTCTCGAACCCAATCATAGTTTATAAAATAAATGGTAGATGAAGAGTCTGTATAGACTTCATCGACCTTAAGAGAGCCTGCCTCAAGGATAGTTTCCCCTACCAAAGATAGATTAATTGGTCGATGCCACTACAGCCTATGAACGAATGAGTTTTCTAGACTCTTACTCGGCGTATCATCATATTTCTCTGTTCAGCCCGAGTAAAAAAACTTTGTTTATAACACCATTAGGCTTGTACTGTTACAAGGTCATGCCTTTTGGCCTTAAAAACGTTGGAACCACCTACTAGAGACTGGCCACAAAGATGTTCAAATAACAAATGGGGGAAACAATGGAACTATATATTGACGATATGATCTATAAAAGAAGAAGTAAGAGAGACCATCTCAAAGATCTTGCCGACACCTTTGAAATCCTCGGGCGCTAATGAATGAAGCTCAATGTGAGAAAGTTCTCATTCGGTGTCTAGTTAGGAAAATTTCTAGGTTACCTAGTTAATAAGAGGGGAATTGAGGAAAATCCAGATCAGATAGAGGCTATTAACACTGTCTATCCGCCTAGGACATTCCACGCAATCCAAAAGCTTATTGGGATGCAGATAGTGCTTAATCGCTTCATCTCTAAATTGTCGTCGGAGCGTTATCATCGATTCTTCTAGCTCCTCAAGAAAGAGAAAGGCCTCACCTGGAATGACAAATGCTCAAAATGTCTTGAAGGAATTAAGTTCTACCTAAGAAAACCTCCTTTGTTGGTAATTCCCGATCAAGGGGACCCTCTTTACCTCTACCTTATAGTTTCAAGCCACGCAGTCAGCTCGGACTTGGTCAGCGAGAAAGAAGAAAAATGGTTTCTTGTTTACTACTCCAGTAAAATGCTCTTGGGCATCGAGCAATGTTACTTTCCACTAGAAAAATTAGCTTATGCATTGGTGATAACTTCCCCAAAGCTTAAGCACTACTTCGAAGCCCACTCCATTATTGTCATTACTTCTTTCCCCCTAAAGGCAATTCTTCGCAAAGCCGATCTTTCTAGGTGGATGTTAAAATGGTCATAAAACTTGGGAGGTTTGACATTCACTTTCAACCGAGGACAGCAACTATGGGGAAATTATTGGCAAATGTCATAGAAAAATTCATAGGAGGTGGTCCAACCGACCAACATGTGGTCGAACGATCGAAAGTCCATGATCATAGTTAGTCTAAGATTTAGAATTTATATGTCTATGGAGCCTCCAATTCCAAAGTAGCAGGTGTAGGAATTATCCTTGTAACACCAAAAGATGCAATGATCGAACAGATGATAAGGTTGGGCTTTGAAGCCTCCAATAATGAGGGTGAGTACGAAACACTAATTATCGGCATGTGCAAGGCCCGTTTGTTAGGGGAAAGTCAACTCAAAATATACTACAAATCCAAACTAGTGTCTAACCAAATCATTAGAGACTTCAATGCTAAGGATGATAGGATGGCACACTATCTCGCGGTGGTGTGCGAGTTGATTGCGTAATTCAAGGAAGTTACACATTTAATTATTCCCCCAGGGGCACAACAGTCATGCAAATGCTTTATCAGCCCTAAGTTCAACAGTAGACTCCAATGTCAAGTAAAAAATCGAAGTGGAATTCCTCGCCAAGTCCAATATTGACAAAATAATTGCCTCCGAGCACATTCTCTCCATTGAAAAAGGTCTAAGTTGGATGGATCCAATCATCAAAATGAGATAATACCAACCTATAAGAATTAGGCTCATCAAGTCAGGGTAAAAGCTGCATGCTTCTACCTTGGCCCTGAGGGAAATCTTTATAAAAGATCCTTTACTGGCCCCTACCTTCAATCCGTAAACCGAAAAGACGTCGACTAAGTCCTCTATGAACTTCACAATGGGATTCGTGGCAGTGACGCAGGAGTAAGGTCTCTGGCATTCTAAGAAATTAAAGAAGGCTATTGGTAGTCGTACATGCAGAAAGACACAAGTATTTATGCTCAGAAGTGTGAGAAGTTCCAAAAATTATCCCTTATGCTCGATCAACCGATCAGCGACCTGAGGCCATTAACCAGTTCATGGTCGTTCGCGCAATAGGGGCTGGATATCGAAGGGCCACTTTCTACTACGCCATGTAATCATAAATACTTGTTGTTCGACACAGACTATTTCACTAAGTGGATTAAGGAAGAATAACTAGTAAGCATCATAGATGCCGACATGATCAGGTTCATCTAAAAAAAATTATAACTCACTTTAGGGTGCCCAAGACCATCATAGAAGATAACAATACACAATTTTTTGAGTGGACCTTTTCAAAGATTTTGTGACAAGCACGAAATCAAGCACCACTTCAGTTTTATGGCATACCCCCAAAGCAACGGCCAAGCATGGGCCTCTAATAAGACGATGCTCGATGGCTTAAAGAAAAAGATAGAAAGAGCAAAGGGAACCTGAGTGGATAATTTCCCTCATGTCCTTTGGTCATATCACACCATACCGAGAAAACTTTCCAAAAAAACACCCTTCGCCCTCATATATGAAATGGAAGCCATAATTCCACTTGAAGTTGACCTTTAGACCATGAGAATGAGCGTTACTGAGAAATGATTGAATGACGAAGCGCTTCGCACTGAATTTGACCTGGAAGATGAGCGTAGAGTAAGCCATGATCAAGTTAGCCTCCTACCAGCAACGGCTGGCAATACAATACAACAGAGGGGTCAATCCAAGGAAATTCCAAGTCAAGGATTATGTCCTCAGGAACGTCCTCGGTAGCACCAGAAGGTCGTCAGACATAAAGTAAGGACCCAACTGGGAGGGTCCGTTGAAAGTAATCAGGGATGATTTATAAGGAGTCTATCACCTAGAAATAATAGAGGACAGAGAGATACCCCAAGCGTGGAATGTGGCCATCCTCAAGAATTTCTATTTCTAGTTTTATTTTCAGCACCTTAGTTTTATTTGCAAATTTTCATTTCAAACTCATGTTGCTCACAATTTATTATTCAAGTCATGAATAAGGGCCTTTCCTCATTCGCTCAATTTCTTTCCTACTCAATTGCTTTACATTGTTCCCAAGTAGCAGGCTCAAAATTGGAATTAATCTAGTGCCGAACAGGCTTTAACTTAATTATAATAGCAAATTTGCTAATTCCAATTAAATTCAAAGTCTTCAAGTCTTTGTCACCAATAGCACAAATGACCTTATAAATTTCCCAAGCAATTGAAAGCCCTATAGGGTATCCCTAGGACAAAAACTAACTTAGATTGGTCGGATAAAAACCTGAATGAATGGACTACCCTACACCAGGTACATTTTTTCATTATCTATTCTACGCCTAAGGGAGTGTGACAACGCGACCTAAAAGGTAATATAGACAAAAATAACACATGCTTAGCATAAAGGAATGGAAAAATTTGCAAAAAATGGTATTAATTTAACTTTTTGGCAATGTCCGATTGCAAAAGGATACCAATTACAAAATCTATCATAAATAGTATAAAAATTATCACACCAATTTATGGTTCGTTGGCCAAGAACTTTGCGATCAGCCTCCTCTGTCTATTATTAGGATCAAGTTGGTATTTATGGTTGCTATCGTGAGCTTCCAAGTAGATCTCAACGAATTGAAGGGGAGTGTAATCCAGGGGACCCACTTCTCATCACGCCCAAAGGGAGGTCGCTTGTATGATGGGCACTCAACGCGGCACATGTATTGAAGTAGATAATCCTTAGGCCCTTTGAATACCTTAAGGGCGCTTAACAATCCATGCTTATAAGATAGGTCCTGAGCCTCTTGCTGCCTCACTGGAGCATCTTACCATCCCTTTTCATAGCCTTTCGACTAGGCTACTTGAGGGTCCATTTTGAAAAATTATCGAAGATTCATCACACCGTGGATAAGACCCATCACCATGACATTGTCTCTTTGAACACTCTCCTCAGAATCAACGAGCTTCTTATTGATATCATCGTTCTCAAAATGGATTAGGGTGATAACCTCCCCTCAGCAAGTTGGTCCTTGAAATCATTTATCTCTTTTTTCACTAAAGAGCCCACATATTCAAAGTCCTTCAGGTCATCCTTTAGCTTAACAATCAAGGTGGACGGATACTTATAGGACTTGGTCATCTTTTTCAAGGCCTTATGAACAGATAAAATGCTCAGCGAGTCTGAGAACTTGCGACTTGGCCAAGCAAGCTATCAAGGCTTCCAAAAAAGGAAGGAATCTACTCGGAAATAGGCTATAAATGTAAACAAACACATAACAGAAAGGATTGAACTGTAATACCTCGTATTTCTGTGTATTTAGAATTTAATTAATTGGATAATTAAATAGAAAATACGTTTTAATTTAAATTACGTGTGTAGAGTAATTTAATATGATTTAATAATAATTATGATTATTAAGCGTAAATAATAATTATGATTATTAAATATTAATCGCGAGATAGATACTGATTAATATTATTATTCAAATTTACTATGTGTGAATAGTAAATATTGATAGTTAATTTGTACGGCATAGCGAGAGATATGGACGTACTTGATTATACCTCAAGCGAGTGTCACGTGTAGACTAAATTGAGGATGAGATAGGAAAAATATTTTTGGTGACTCAAATGATAATTTAGAGGTCACAGATGATTCCGAATGGCGAATTAGTCAAATTAGCATACCCGAGGGTACTAGTTTGGTACCAAGGCATTTTTTGGCTAAATCGGGACTGTACGTGGGCGTTTTAGTCTTTGACATATGGGGGTGAGGAGACCTACGAATTTTGGAGTGTTTTATCAGCTGATTAAAAGTGGGGTTAGGGTTAGAAACATCATAACACAAAGGAAAGACATTAGAGAGAGAAGATAGATTATTCTCAAAGCTTAAGGAAGAATTGATGAAGGATTCAAAGGGTTCTTGAACCACAAACTAGTTGGAAAGGAAGATTGGAGGAAAAATACAAGCAATCACCAACAACAATCACGAAATTAGATCATCTCTAAATAAGGCAAGTGGTTATTTGCAAATTATTTTAAGTTAAAATATCCATGCGTAGGATTTATGAATAATCGATTTTGATTAATATTCTTAGAAAAAAAAGAATTGATTAATTGCATGTTTGGGTGAAAATAACATGTAGTTAGATTTATATCTATAGAGGATTGAAAATCAGAGAAACCATGATTGTTAATACGAATTAAAATCTGGGTTTATGATTTAAAATATGAAAAGAACATATTTTTAGGGTTCTTGAGTAATTAGAGGATTTAAATTATTCTGGACTAAATCCGTGAAGATTTATAATGTTTAAATCGTTGGAAATCATCCTAGAGTATGTAGGAATGGTTAGAAATCATTAGTTTCAAGTTTGGTGTATTATCATGTAAGTTGAGAAATTGGGAATGGTGAGAAAACGCATGAAAAAGATGACTGCTCGATCGATCGATCGACCCTTGAATGTCGATTAATCGATGGAGTCGATCGATCGATGGTCTTGGTCGATCGATCGAACCAGGATGATTCTGGGTTCTTTTATTGGTTGAGTTCTAATCGTTTGCCAATGATTGTGGGAAACCTTAGGGATAATGTTATACCTATGTAGGGACTTAGAGAGTACCAATAGGTGTATAGTGGAGGTCCGTTATAATTATAGAGTGCAAGATTTGAAGTAATGGACTAACGAGGATAAACCGATCGAGTAGTATATCGAAAATTCAGGATTTGAGTTACAGAGAGAGTAAAGGTAATCCCCAGGGGTATATCAGTTGGTTATAAATAGCTTAACTACTGAATTTAATAAAGGGATAACTAGGGCCCTTAGAGTTGCGTGAATACTCAATTAAAATATTATAGTGAGATAAATTGTAAATAAATAAGTACAGTGAATATTAAAGAGAAAATATTACGTACGAACACTATTATTAGGTTATATGTATACCTACTGAATTATATAGATACTTAGTAGGTGAGAATACCTAAATTATAATTTCCTATATTAGGGTCAAGGTAGGATTCCGAACTAATATATTGAAATAGTAAGTTGGGGTCGTGACGAAAGAGTTCCGAACCAATCTATGTATAAATTTCATTAGTGGGGTCGAGGTGATTATTCTGAACCACTTCATGAAATGAATTTGGGGTCGATGTGACATTCCGAACCAAACTCTTACTTGGTGTCGATAGACCATTCTGAACCAAGAGTCCTTAATGTGTGTTAAGAGGACATATTAGAAATAAATGAATTTATAAGTATATGTTGTGTGTGAAATATATACTGTATTAATAATCTACTTGTGCGAGATAGTAGATAATGAGATGCTGCGAATACATATAAAAGAAAATTAAGTAGGAATACTTATTATAAAATGACGAAAGATAAAAAGGCGTGAACAGTTATCTAAGTATATAAATCATGAGATATGGTTACTATTACATACTAAGTGGGCGGAATGGGAACTTAGTAGTATAGATAAGTCAGTTGAATACCATAGTTCAGTTAGATAGAGTAGTATAGCTAGGTGGGCTAGGTACGTGACGTTAGGCGTGCATGATAGATGAGGGGTGAGGTAACTCAAGAGAGTGTACATGAAATCCTAACATGTGTAATCAATAACTCATCTTATTGTGATAATCACTTGCAAAATATTTTCAAAACGTTTTGAGTACTAACTCTTGCTATTAAAATACTTTTTAAAAACCTTTTAGGTGTCTAGCCACAGGGACGTCAGACTTGAAGATTCTGTCCAGGGACTCGTAGCTGCAACTTTGTGGAGGCTGACAGGACTTTGAATAGATGCTTAATCTATTCAAATCCAGTGTAGGATCTCATTATTGTATTCTCTATTGGGACATATTGTCCACGGACTTTATTTTAGATTTCAGTTTTGGATTATGTGGATTTTATTTAGCAATTTCGATTTTTAGCGGAAGGTTGACTCGGCAAGATTTTATCCTTTATATTGCTAAATGGTTTGATTCATAGTTTATTATGAATGTTTATCTATTACTTCCGAATGAGTAATTTATCTTGGGTTAATGAAAGATAAAATTTGATACCGATCTAATTTCACCTAGGTGATTAGTAATTAAAAAGTTTTTCGACAGGGATACTAAGAATGAACCAACTAAGAAACCTGTTTTAATTTAATTTAGGACTGATCACCCGAGATTTATTTAGGTAGGGTGTCACATCAATAAGGGAATTCAAGATCATACAAACAATTATAATAATAGATTTTTATTTATATGTATAATAAAGTGTGCATAGCCTTTATAATCCGAGCAGAAAAGAAAAAGTACACCCCCCCCCCCCCCCAAAAAAAAAAAAAAACTAATCTAAGAGGCGTCATTCCTTTAACTGCTCCTAGGTCTTGATTGCCTTATCCTCAGTGGCCACTTTTTTGGACTGGTCATCAAGGACACTAGTGAAAGTGTGACACCCCGACTAATTAAATACCGGGTAGCTACTCCTTTATTAAATTAATTCAAAATGCCAAGTTGGTTCAGTTAATAGCATCACTGTCGAAAACATTTAATGATTACTAACCACCTAGTATTTAAAAAGTAAGTTGTCAAATTTTAAATTAAATCTGATTAACATGCAATACAAGAATTATGAAAGGATAACATAACCATTCACCATAAAGAAGCAATAGAATAACCAACAAATAATAATAAGTCTGGAGGAAATACTCCTCACAACAATCCCACAACTGAAATAATAAAACAAGTCTTAATCCTGAATTAATTACAAACCAAAGTCTGAATAACTGAAATATAGAAAGTCTCTAAAAGAAATGGGCGACATGCCCTACAATTGATGAATCTGAATATGGAATCAAGAAAAGAAAATGAGGCGTCTAATATCAAGGCCCTCTAACTTCCACAACAGCTACAGCTCGTCACCTGAATGAAAATCCTATGCATGGTGTCCTTGTGGCTGGGCACCTAAAAAGGTTTTCACAAAAAAATAGATTTGAAAGCAAACGGGTCAGAGCCCGAAAGTGGAGAGTATTTTAAAAAACAGCAAGTGCTTTAATAACATTAAAACAATGAATGCAAAGTACATGTTAGGACGTGCTCTCACATGAAATACTCACCTCTCGACTAATTGTGCACTCCTAACGTACCATACCCATTCAAGTGATTCTCATATCTAACTAAACCGACATAAGTTCTAACCTTTCCACTCGATTCAAAATATGAATTCCCAATATTATCACTTAAACCGATAGCTTTAATTAAACTCGGATTCTCAATTGTTAACATTACAATTCACGGCATGTTATCCCTTTTTAACTTCTCAAGGAGTTACTATAAATTATTCTCGCAATTAATCTTAACAATTCCTTTTCATTTAACCGTATATTATTCACATCATAAATAAACAATACAAGCACCCCGAGGCTAAGCTGCGGTGCACACATACTCTGCTATCCATCCCGGTACATCACGTACATAAGGATTACAAATTCTGAATCTCTCAGGAATTGTTAGGATAAGCACAACACACAAAAATGGAGGCGAACATAATTCAACATATACATGGGTCACGTACATACGTACGCTCCATAGTCAGCTGACTTATTAACTCACAAATAAATCATTCTAGCATTATGTTCTTAAGGTACCAATCTAAATCCGGGCACACAAGGATTAGATGGCCCTAAGCGAACGTAAACCTCCCGTGATAGCAAGTATGGTAGGTATGTCATACACATAAAATCATATACATATACTAAGCATGCACACATCTTAGTAATTTCCATAATTTATTAGTGGTATACTTCTCATTCTTATACCAATACACGTGTCCCCGGTTTATATATACACATCATCCATTATCCTCACGTCGTAATTAGTTATTCGCGTCCTAACCCATAATTACCATTTGGTTCAAATCATTCTTCTATATTTTTTACTCCCCAATATATCCCAAATATCCCAACTATATCAATTAGTCATCAAGGTAAGGTTATCTCTACCATTAACCAAGGTTACGGGACACTAGAAATCAAACCAGGCCAAAAAGGCCAAACTGTCAACTCGTTAGAAGTCTCGTTCGAACGAGGTCGTTCGAACGAGGTCGTTCGAACGAGAGTTCGTTCGAACGAAGTGGGCATCTAACGAGATCTCGTTCGAACGAAAGGCATCGAACGAACATCCCACTCGTTAGAAGGAAAACTGTCAACTCGTTAGAAGCTCGTTCGAACGAGCTCGTTCGAACGACCTGGGCAGGTCTTCTAACGAGGTGACAGTTCGAGCCCAGAATTTCTAAATTCATTTTTCCTCCAACTTTCTCTTCTCAAAACTCATCCAAACATTATCCCAACAGTGTTTTAAGGTTTCTAGTAATTCATAAACATACTTAGGTCGTATATTAACATATATATGGGATCAAATCATCCTAAACCACATCTAATCATCAAATCTCCCCAATTTTCCCCAAATCTCATGAACATGAACCCTAGAAATTTAAAGTCTTCAATTTCCATAAATAAATCCATTTTTGTGATATAAAAGATGTATTTCTATCATAATAATTACCCAAACATAATTCTACATGCAGTCTCCTTATAAAAATGTGAATTTCTAATTCCAATTCAATGGGTTTTTATCAATCTCCCAAAACAACGAAATTTTCATAAATGTCTAAGCATGGAAGAAACATTCGTTGTAAATAACGTAATTAAACCACTTGCCTCGGATTGTTCTCTGAATTTGATGTTGGATGTTGTTCTCTTTTCCTCTTCAATTTCTCCCAAGGTTGAAGGTTGAAGATGATGGTTATGGTTTCTCTTTTGGGAACTTCTCCTAACCTCTCCTATAACTCCCGTAGCCCTTTAGTTGGTTAAGTGATGATGATGGCTTAGTGGGTCACTAAATATCCTAATATTTAACTCCCAAAATTCGTTGGTTAATTATCCTAAAATTTCAAAATTACCAAAATACCCTTATTAGTTGTCGGTATGGCCCAAAAATGCCCCGGGACCCAAACTTAACCCCCGGCTAGTGTTTTCTTACTATTTCGACCCTTCCGGACTCGTTGGCGCACTCAAAATGACCATACGGTTGATAAAAAATAAAATTCACTTTTTAATTTAAATAATTATATTTCTGACGCGACTGTCACACGCGTCCCAACAAAATTTCCCAAATTGCCGTATTTCAATCTCGCGATAATTTCAGTATTTCCAATCTTTATATTGCCATATATACACATTATAATCGAATACCAACTCACATCTCGTTAGTATTATATCCGAATTAATTCTCAATTAATACACATTTAATTCAATTAATCCCATAAATAAATATCACAAAAATACAGGGTATTACAGAAAGCTTCCTCATCAACCTTTGGTGGGGGGAGCCAGGATGATGCTCATCGAAGAGATCGAACTTAGCAGGGACCTCTGCCTTCATCAGGGCTGCATCCCAACCCTTATTGATGTTGTCTTTCCGAACATAGGCTAGTTGGACCTTGGCGTCAACATAAGCCTCTTTCCATCCTTTCCCGAAGCTGGCCTCTTTAGCTACAGGGAATTCAGTGGGCTCTTCTACTAACTAATTATTTTCATCCTTCTCCATCTTCAGCGAAGCCATAGCCTTGATTATGGCCTTTTTCCCAGCTCGTAGACCTCTTAGGACTTAGTCATGACCTTATCAAATTTCTTGAGGGTCGGGATAAGTTCATCATTAACCTTGGACTGCTCTTGGCGACCATCCAAAAGCTGGGTATACTATGTCATAAACTGTAAAATAGAAACGTATGGTAAGTGTTAGACAAATTCATAATAACAAATGAAGAGATTGATATTAAACAAAAAAAAAAGTAAAGTTCTCACCATGGACAGAGTCTGGGAAGAACAGACTAAAAGTTGGTAAGTATCCAATAATTTCAGATGCTTGTACTCAGATGTGAGCATGGACCCTCTAGTAGACCATGGGATATAGAAGGATTCTGGGCCACTTACATAGTCTTGAAGGACCTGGAAAGGGGAGGGCAGATATCATTCTTCTTGGAAGGATGAGGAACCATATGGGTCTTCTTCGTTATTTTTTTTAATGACCAAACCTTGGTTATCGCCTTTGAGGCCTTCAGGGTCAGTCCTCTTCTAGGACTTGGCTTTGGGGGAGAGGGGGACATCATCATCAACTTCTATCTGAGGATCTTCCTGAAAGGTTATATTAAATCCTCTTCATCGGCAAGGATGGAGTTGACACCAAGAAACTCAAATTAGGAGGAAACGTAAGCCTCCTCATCTGAAATGGGAAGATTAGGAATGTCGTCTACCGGGCAAGCAGTGAAGTTGTTGGTAGTGTTGGTATATTCCAAGAGAAGTGAGGTTGATCACGGGTGATCACCTCCAGCAAGATATTCTCTCACTCGCCAAGCCTTCAAAAGCTCAGCGGTGTTTATCTGGTTGACAAATGGCTCTTTGTTCTTCCTGTGATCTGATCAAAAGCATAATAAGAATCATAATCAGAAATAATATTTCAAAATATTAAAGAAAAGGAAAATAAACAAGACACAAGCTTTAACCTATGTCACCCCCCCCAAGCTGGGCACTGAAACCCAACATATTCTTCGACCTTAGGGAGTGGTGGATGTTACCAGTTTTTGGCAACAAACCCCTGATTCTAGTATTACTTCTTAGAATTAGAAAGGTGCACGACCAAAACTGTGTTGACCTTCCTCGCCTTTAAGTAAACAAGCCCATCAGTGGTGCGGGATAAGGTGGAATAGTACCTAATTTTTAGGATACAAAGGTTAGTCCCATAATTCTCATTGATTTTATGCATCCATTGATAATATGCCATGTATTGGGGGCACATTGATCTGGTACCACCCTAAAGAACTCGCAAAATTCTAAGAAAAGAGGGTTTGGGGGAAAAGTCTCACCACTTGAACCACAACCAGGGTATGAATTCAGTGACCCCCATCCACGGCAATGTTGCTTCTTGACACAAGGGCACATTCGATTCTAACCCATGGCGGAATGGAATAAGTTTTGCTAAAATCATTTAAGTTTTTCCCATGGAGGGTACTTACCATTTTTAAAGAAATAATATAGGACTACTAAAAAAATAGAAGAAATGGAAGAGAAAGAAGCTATGAAGAGAAATACACGATAAAAAGGAGGAGAAGAACTTATGAAGAAGATGAACATGAACAGGAAAGCTCTGAGGACTTTTTAGCAAAATAAAGGAAGCAAAGTGACAGTTTTATTTTGAGTGTGGAAGAGAACTACGATTGAGAAATGCGTACAGTCATATAGAACGGGAATCGAGAGGGGTTTTAGTGCTTAGTCTTTCTCGAAGACCAGCGTACCCCTGCTAGTTGATACCTATTTACAAAATAAACCCGCAAGAAAAATTCATCAAAGTTGGATCAAGATTAATGGGCCTCCACCAAGTGTAAAATTTTCTGGCCTCATTTTGGCTAGGAGTTTTAGGGGCAATTGTAGATACAGAATCATAATTGGGCCCAACTCGAATCTGCCCGAGCAAGCCCAATAATGCCTAACACATGTCCGACTTGGTCTATTGACAAGGAGGAATAGCACAATCATTTATCACGTGCATAATTATGGAGTAGTTATTCTTTAAATAAGCTCATATCGGTTACCCAAAATCTCGGACGAGAAAATTAGGGAATCACCACATTAGCTAATATTAAGCCAAGGGAGTTCCTTGATCAATTCAACCACTGTATTTTTACACGACTATAAATACCGCCCACACCCAAGGGCCAAGGGGGATGCAATTTTTTTAACTTTGAGAGACATTAATAATAACTCAGTAACCTATTTATGAACTTAGGCAATTTTTCGAAACACATATATTGGCGTGTTGTGTGTAACATTCGCTTGCTCTTTCTTTAATTTCTTTCTAGAATTCATTAATTGTGATTAATTACACTCACAATAATAAAAGGATAAAAGTATACTACTTGTCTTATAGTAAAAATGGCTATGATATATTGTTTCACGGTCGCGACACGCAACGCATGTTCGTGCGACGTGTGAAATAGTGACTGGGAAAATTTGGGCAATTTGATACTTTGCACGCATGGGAGCCTTAAGTTTATTCAAAGTCAACCAAATCGCAAATTATGGTTGATCGATATAATTAAAGGATTTTATAACCCAAGTGGGCTGATTAGAACTATTGGATCAACTCGTGATAATTCGTGGTGAGTGCATCCATTCGGTTACGATGAGATGACATATCTGAATCGTGTCATTAAAATAAATACGAACATACATGATTCAATAGCTCCTAAGTCGACACTTGGTAAGAGGTTATTATTCATGAACAATGAATAAAATGTCTATAAAAAGAGTTTCATACCTCTGTTTTGGAGATAAAAAATTATTGTGCTCTCTTTTATCTATCCTCTAATATCTCGAATTATCAGGTTCATATTTCAGAGTGTTCCTGGTATGGTCAAACCATACATAGTTTGTACTAAATAAGTGACACCACTACATTGTATCTAGAAGGAGATTTCTATAATAAAATCCATTATGTACTCGTGGTCTTTAATTGGAAGCAGAGAAATATTGTTTAAATGACAATGTTGAACGTGCGTTATAACAATCTACAATCTAGCCAAGTTATGATTCAAGATTTGGTTCGACTTAATCATTTTGATGGAAAATATTTCACCCATTGGAAAGAGAAAAGCATGTTCTTTCTCACATATCTGAAACTTGCGTAATTTATTAACGATGGACTTGGATGTTTTCCTAAACCTACACCAGAAGATCCCAAAGATGTCAAGCAAAATGAATGAAGAGAAAATATGTCAAATGTATGTTTTGAAGACACCTCAATGCGTTATCTCAATTAGTTTATAGTGCACATAGGGTTATTCCTATGGTAATGGAGTTGTGGATGGTAGTGGAAAATAAACATCAAAATGAGGAAGTGAGTAACTATGAATCTTTTATTTCTAATTATATGAATTATAAAATGTCAAATGATAAATTTTTCATTTCATAAGCCCATGAACTCAAAGCTACTAGAATAAATCTTCAAGATGAATTTAAAGTGGGGTGATTATTTCCAAACTTCCATCCACTTAGAATGGATTTAAAAAGAAACTTAATCATTATGAAAAGACATATACAATTGAATACCCTATTTGCCACTTTCGCGTTAAAGAAGATTCTCCCATTCAGGAGAATAAGAAAGAACGAAGTGATAATCATTCCAAGACAAATATGGTTGAGGATAAAAAATTGAAGGATAATAAAGATTCCAAACCTAAAGTAAGGAATGATTCAAATTTTAGAATCAAAGTGAAAATAAGAAGAATAAGGATATATGTTGCTTTTGTGAAAAAAAGGTCACTTTGCTTGAGAATGTCGACTTAAAAAGAAGTCCTTTGATCGGAAAAAGTAACTAAGGAAGCTGTTGATGTAAAAAACTAGATTACTCTAATTAATCAATCACAGATAAATAAATGAGACAAAGAATTTTAAAGTGGTTCAGCCTTATATGAATGGCCTACGTCCACTGTTATGTTATTGCTGAGTGTTTGGGAATTCTCGATTACCAGTTCTATTAAGAAATTTCGGTCCCTTTGAATGAGGGTCATACAAGGTATTTATATCCCTTAGGCTGTACATGAAAGGGTGATACATTAAATGATATACATATGAAAGGGTAACTCATTTAATGCTCTTCAAGCGTGTGCGTCAAGATGATAAGCATTCAATGAATAGTTGAACTGTTGATTATCTGGCAATCAATACTGTGGTTGAGATGCATCTCAAACCGCCTTAGTTGTTCGTCGTTCAAGAGTTCCTCGGAGCACTGGAGTTCCTCGGAAGACTGGTGATCCTCGGAGGACTGGTGTTCCTCGGAGTACACCTATTGCTCGGAGTGAGTATGACTAGGTCGGGGGAATGAACTTCCTCGTTGCTATTGTGCCATGTAGATTGACTCGTGTCTTCTTATTATTCGTCCACATCAGCATACTAATTTTGGTATCAATAGAAGCCCCCAATGTTTCAAATTTCGAACTTTGAGGAGTATGGAACATTCTTTCTCGGTATATGACAATATTAAATGACCTTCCTGGGTTTTAGGAGCATTTTCTTTGTATTTGAATTTCCTTCCAAATTCGTAGAATCCGCTTTTTTTGCATTTTTATAAGCGTTTCGATCTTCGTGCACTTTTTGTCCTTTTAGCCGCCGGTAGCGTAATAGTTTCCTTTTTGTAATCATTTCTTTCGCCGTTTCCCAAGGCAAAGTATTTAAGCTTCAGAGGCAATCCCATCGTCTTCTACCTTTTTCAATTTCTGCTTTCGAGTTTTCTATAGCTTCTCTCTCTCTTGTGCGTTCATCCCTTTCTTCGTTTGTTTGTCAACAGATCTCCTTTTTCCTGTAAGATTTTCTTCCTTCTTCTTCATTTCTTTTTATTCACCATGGTTTATATTATCGAATATCTTGAGAAATTATGTTCTGACTTTTCTATTCCTTCTTGGGTAACTTTGGAGAGTCTTTCTGAGCCTTCAAATTATTTTAATTTGGCTGAGGGACATTGGTTCCCTAGCCTCTTTATTGCTGAATGTGGATTTTCTTTTCCACCAAACCCTTTGTGTTTAGAGTTCTGTCAGTATTTCGATGTTGTCCCTGCAAAAATAGCCCCCAACACATGGAGAATAATTAATGGGGTGTATAGGTTAAATCAAACTCATGGAACTCGTATAGGAATTCCTGAGATTATGTACTGTTACAGATGGGCTGTTTTAGACAATGTTTTTTTATTTAAAAACTAGATTTTTGAATAGGGCCTTAGTAGTCAACCTCCCTGATGCAAACAGGGATTATTTTGAACACTGGGTAGTTATCAAAAATTGGCAACATACCCCTTTGGTTGGAGATGAAGTATATGAAGGTCCCAGATGCCCCCCATATGGCAATGGGATAGGTTATTTTCATCTTATTTTATTTTTGAAATTACGATTTCATTATGTTTGACAAAATGTATGACTGATATGTCACTATGTATTTGTTTGCAGTTGACAGTAAGAGAAAAACTCCAAAGGAATCAAAAGTAAATATTAAACATTTGAAACATATATGGAATTTGCATCGAAGAGTTGCAGACGAGCACATCAGGTCTGCTTCATGTTTGTTGCAGTATAGGAGTTATACTACATCCTTCACTGCTCGTCCTGTGGTCAGTACCAGTGAACCAGCGTCAATTCCTGAGGACTCTTCTCCAGAATCTCACATTCCCTTAAGTCAGAAGATGGGCAAAAGAAGAGTTCCTGCTATCTTTGAGGAGACTTCCTCTGCTGGAGATGGAAAGAGAAACAAGAATGATGTCCCAAAGGGGACAAAGAAAGTAGATGCTGCCCATTCTGTTGCTCCTCAGAAGGCTGCCGAGAAGCCTCCAGTGGCTCCGAGCAAGAGAAGTGCTTCTGTGGAAGTGGTCATCATCTCCCCCACCAAAGGTTCTTTGGCTGAAACTGCTGAAGTGCCACTGAGGAGATTGAAGAAATCCTCCTCGGTCAGTTTGACTGAAACCATTCCCTAGCTCTAAGATAGTGGAGCTGGTGTCCCAACCATTATTCCACCGAGTTCTGCAATGAGCTCGGTAAAGACTTGGGCTATTCTTGAAGTCCAAGGAATTGAAGAAAACATGTCTAGGGATATGCTGACATCCCTAGCTACTCATCACATTGCTTCAGTAAGTTTCTCTTATCCTGAATTTTTCTTTCTTTCAGTCAATATATGTATCTCGGCACTGACTTATCATTATTTTCTTCTTTTTACAGCTGGTGAGTTGCTTTAACACCATAGTGAAGAAAGATGAAGCACTCAAGGCTTCTAGCTCCTCGTCTGGAGTGGAGGATGCTTTTCTTGGTTTGGCCCAATCTTTGAAGGATTCTCGTCAAAAGTATGACGAGGATAGGGGTGAATGGGAGAAGAAAATGGCTGCATCTGAGGCAGAGAAGGTGCAGTTGGGAAACAAAATAAAAGACTTGGAGAGAGAGAATAAGAAATATGCCGAGAAGCTCACAAACTTTAGGGAGCTTGAAAACAAGTTGTAGTCGACTGAGGAAGAGCTAACCCTTCTGCGAGAAGTAAATCGCCAGAAGGAGGAGGTGGAGGCCAAGTTGAAAGCCTCCGAGGATCTTCTATCCGAGAAGCTCTCCTTGGAGAAAATGAAAAGGAAAATGGCTGTAAAGAAATCTTTTCGTACCGGATGGGATAAAGGATGGGACAGGGGGGTAGCAGCAATGATAACCCAGGTCAAGTATGGGAGTTTGAAATACTTCCGAGATGGTTGGGTTGCTGCCCTGCAGGAATTGAAGGTTAGCGAGGACTCTGAACTATTTCAACAACATCTTCCTGGCCTCCCTCCTGTGATTGAAGATGAGGAAGAAGACGAAGCTACTTCTGAGGAGTCTTCAATGATAGTAGGTGATCAAGTCCTTGCTCCACAACCCAATCAGACATCCACCGAGGAGATTTCGTCTTTGCCTGCTCCTCCTGAACAAGTCTCAACTTCTGCCAATCAACTCATTGTTCCCACCGAGCAACCAAGCTCCTCGTCCCAGCCTTCCGATAAAGTCTTGGGAGACAAGGAAAAGGTGTGAAGTTGATCGGTATTCTCTTTCTATTTTTCTTTTACTTGTACTCTGCATTCTGAACGCTGTACTCCTTTTGATGATGTAATAAAATTACCTTTTTTGTTCCTCTGTGTTGTTGATGTTCTGTCTTATTCTTTTATTAACTCTTACCTTCCCTTCTTTACTAGTTTGTGGTTAGAATGGAATTATTATCTGCCAATGATACAAAGTTGATGCAGCAATGCCATGAGTATTATAAGGCTGGTCACACAGAATTGAGTGTATCAGAAGTTGCTGACATCCTCGGTCATGATGCTTCAGAGCAGGCAGTAGAAGCTTATCAATACCTGAAGGACTTACTTGATCGAGCTGTGGCCAATAACGTGGCTTACTATGACATGATCGAGGAGCTTCAATATACTTTAGAAGATCTTCAGACTCAGTACAAGGAATCAACTGCCCTTTTGCACGAGGGGTATGAAAAGAGGTATCAACAGCTTTCTGCCGAGACAGGCCACACAAAGATCCTTGCTGGGTACGATGTCAGGGAGAAAACCCTAAGGGGTGAAGTTGAAGCTTGTAGACAAATTGCCGAGCTGCTAGAGCAAGAAAATAACAATTTGTAGAAAGAGCTGGCACAGTATAAGTCTGCAGCATCTTCTTCAACAGCTGTAATCCCAGTGACTGACGAGGGATTTTCATTTTTAGAGGTTGAAAATGCCAAATTAAGTCAAGAGTTGGATACCTATAGAAGGTCGGGTGCCTCTATTGCTACTCGGGGACGAGGAAGAGGTTCTCGTGGATGAGGAAGAGCTGTTCAGAATGTTGTCGAGGAATCAAGTTCTCGACCTGCTCGGGGAGGATTAAGAGCTCTTAGTCGTAATGTTGAAGAAGCTTGTACTCGATCAACGTTGGAAACTCAAGCGTTCCAATTGAATGCAAAAGATCGGGCTTTGTCTGAAATGTCTAAGAAAATCCAAACTCTGGAGGATCAACTTGCTTCGACAAAGTCTGCTCTGAATAATAAGGATGTTTTTTGCCAGGAACCTTCATGAGCAGTTAGAGAGAATAACTTTCCAATTCCACAAACAACCTCGTGAGTTCTGGATGGCAGGCTACAATGAGGCCCTTTATCACTTGGATGCTCGCCTTGAAAAGGCCAATAATGAACGTTATAAACAGGGATGGTTGAACGCCCTAGGTGTATTAAAACTAGAGCAGGGCCATTATTTATGGGATTATCATGCTCCTGGGCTACTAGATTTGCCTGTGCCACCTTATAAATTAGACATGGAATGGATCCCAGCTTGTGCCATTCCTCGGAGCTTAATTGCAAAATACCTCGGTGACTACAATCTTCATTCTCAGATCGAGGTATCTCGTCCCGAGCATCTACTGGACACCCCTTCAGTAATGAACATCAGAATGCTTCGAGATATTAACTTCATTAATTCTCCCCTTTGCTTGGAAGATCCTCCTACTGGCGAGGAGCCTATATCAAAAGCTGAAGGAAAAAAGCCAATAGAATAGGAAATTCTGATGTAATAATTAGTACACAATTTAATATCAATGTAATAAACTTGTGTAATTCATTTCGACTTTAATGAAATAATTTCATTTTTGTTTGCAAATTTGTATTGCTCTTGTATTTGTCAATACTTTATATTTGTGCTTGCATAACAATATTGTGTGGTTCATTGACCAACTTAGTAAAAAATTACAAGTATTAGTAATATTGCTCAATCACTTAATAATAAAGTAATGAGTATAAAAATGTTAAAAATTCTTCCAACCAACCAAGGTTGTTACGTTGAGCTCGTCGACCAATTATAGTTAATGGGTTTTTATCCTCGATCAGCTATACTTGGTAAATTTTTGCCTTTTTCAAAAAATCTGCTCGACCAACCAAGGTCGATGATTTTTCCTCGTCGACCAAAACTTGGTAAATTTTTGTCTTTTTCAAAAAATGTGCTCGACCAACCAAGGTCGATGATTTTTCCTCGTCGACCAACTACAGTTAGTAGGTTTTTATCCCCGACCAACTATACTTGGTTCAGTTTGGAATATTTGTTCTTCGAGGAACTTTTGTATTTTCTGTAATAATCTTACCTCCCGACCAACATAAGTTGGTATTTGAGAGCATATCTTGTTTCCTAACCAACCGAGATTGGCCTTTTTTAAGAGTCTCATGTTCTCGCTCTTTTACCAACCGGAGTTGGTTTGAGTTCGAACTATCATGTCCACTAGCTCTTTTACCAACCTGAGTTGGTCACGCTAGTGTACGCCTCCTAACCAAAGGAGTATAGTTTGTTCTCGCCCTTTTACCAACCGGAGTTAGTCGTGGGTTTGAACTATCATATCCACTAGCTCTTTTACCAACCTGAGTTGGTCACACTAGTGTACGCCTCCTAACCAAAGGAGTATAGTTTGTTCTCGCCTTTTTACCAACCGGAGTTAGTCGTGGGTTTGAACTATCATGTCCACTAGCTCTTTTACCAACCTGAGTTGGTCACACTAGTGTACGCCCCCTAACCAAAGGAGTATAGTTTGTTCTCGCCCTTTTACCAACCGGAGTTGGTCGTGGGTTTGAACTATCATGTCCACTAGCTCTTTTACCAACCTGAGTTGGTCACACTAGTGTACGCCTCCTAACCAAAGGAGTATAGTTTGTTCTCGCCCTTTTACCAACCGGAGTTGGTCGTGGGTTTGAACTATCATGTCCACTAGATCTTTTACCAACCTGAGTTGGTCACACTAGTGTACGCCTCCTAACCAAAGGAGTATAGTTTGTTCTCGCCCTTTTACCAACCGGAGTTGGTCATGGGTTGGAACTATCAGTGTTGCTTTTATTGCTGAACAGCGTAGTGTTGTACACTAGTATTCCCCGAAAAACTTTCGATAAAAAGAAAGAAGATGGAGAAACATCATCGTTTTATTCATATTGATGAAATTGCTTTACATTTTACATCACTGATAATACTTGCGGAGTTGTTCAGCATTCCATGCATTCTTAAATTCCTCTCCTTCTAGAGTCGCTATTCGGTAAGTTCCTGGTCGGACAACTGCAGTAACTCGGTAGGGTCCATGCCAGTTTGCTTCCAACTTATTATGCTTCTGAATGACCTTCTTTAGAACGTAATCTCCTTCTTTTAAGTCGCATTTTTTCACCCTCTTGTTGTAGAACAGGGCTGTTCGCTGTTGATAAGCAGCATTCCTAATGGCTGCCTCTTCTCTAACCTCCTCGAGCATGTCCAAATCTAATCTTCTCATCAAGTCGTTGACTGGGGAATTGAAATTCAGCACTCTGTGTGTTGGAAGACCCAACTCGGCAGGTATTACAGCCTCACTTCCAAATGCAAGCATATATGGTGATTCTCCAGTTGCTGCTCGGGGAGTTGTTCGGTAAGCCCATAATATTGATTGTAGCTCATTAATCCAATTAGCTTTAGCCTCACTTAGCCTCTTCTTCAAACCATTTAGTAATGTTCTATTCTTCACTTCAGTCTGCCCATTGCTTTGAGGATGGCCTGGTGCTGAATGAACCTTCAAAATGTTTGATTGATGACAATAGGCGGCAAATTCCTCGTTATCAAATTCTGTCCCATGGTCTGTGATGAAGGCATGAGGGAGACCATATCGGCAGATGATGTTCTTCCAAACGAATTGGTACACCTTCTCGTATGCCATATCAATCAGAGGCTCAGCTTCTACCCACTTAGTAAAATAATCCACTGCGACGACGAGGTACCTGAATCTTCCTCGGGTCGTTGGCAGTGGTCCAACCAAATCCATTCCCCACATGGAAAAAGGCCAAGGGGAAGTTATAGGTGTCAACAATGCTTGTGGAGTTCGTCGGATGGAGGAAAAACGTTGGCATTTATCACATCTCTTAGCATAGGCTATACAATCAGCCCTCATCGTTGGCCAGTAGTATCCTTGTGTCGTCACCCTTTGCAAAAGTGTCCGACCTGCTACATGAGCTCCACATGACCCTTCATGGATCTCTTCAATCAATTCCTTCACCACGAAGGGATGCACACATCTTTGCAAACCTGCCATAATTCCTCGTCTATACAAAATACCATTAGTTAGTACATACCGAACAACTTTAAACTTCAATTTCTTTACAGAGAGCTTATCCTCCGGTAATTCTCCCTCCTCAATATATGCCCTGATGGGATCCATCCAAGATGGTCCTAAATCAAGGGTAATAATATTCATCGTCATGTCTTCATATATGCTCCGAGCTTCTAATACTTCAATTGGTATCGTTCTTTGCAGCTCGGTACTAGTAGCTGATGCTAGTCGGGCCAGTGCGTCTGCTTGTGCATTCTCCATTCTTGGTATTCTGATCAACTGAATGACATCAAATTCTGCCAACAACTCCATCGCCTTTGCATGATACTTGGCCATTAATTCTCCTTTAACTGCATATGTTCCCATCATCTGATTCACAATTAATTGAGAATCACTGAATACCATCACTTGTTGCGCTTCCATAATTTTTGCTAAATTAAGACCTGCTATCAAGGATTCATACTCAGCCTCATTATTGGAGGCTTTGAATTGGAATCGCAAGGCATATTCCATGTCAATCTCATTTGGGGTTTTCAAAATAATCCCTGCTCCACAACCCGTTGTGCAAGATGATCCATCTATATATAATCTCCATATAGGAAACTCGTCTTCAAATTTCTTATCCAATAGAGTTCCTCGGTGAAATATCTGTTGTTTCCTTTCATCCTCCCCTGGTATTTTTTGCTCTTCGTCGACCATCTCTTCTCGCCCTTTTACCAACCGGAGTTGGTCTGGGTTTGAATTTGATGATCTTTCTACATCCACAAGCCCTTTTACCAACCGGAGTTGATATGGACTTATGTCTGTTGATCCTGTAACATCCACAGATTGGTCAGCGAGCAACTTTTGTTCCTCAGGGGTATCAAGATATGTAAATTCTGCTATAAAGTCTGCTACAGCCTGCCCTTTTAATGATGATCTGGGTTCATACACAATATCATATTCACCGAGCTCTATTGCCCAATACATCAGTCTCCCTGATTTTTCTAGCTTATGAAGGGCTTGTCTCAATGGCATGTCGGTATACACGATGATGGTATGGGCCTGGAAATAAGGCCTCATTCTTCTACTTGCTTCAATTAATGCCAATGCCAATTTTTCCAGCTTTGGGTACCTGATCCCTGCACCTCGGAAAGCCTTACTAGTGTAATAAATTGGCTTCTGGACTCCATTCTCCAATTTGATCAATGCCAAGCTGACTGCATTCTCCGATACTGCCAGGTACAAGTACAACTTTTCTCCCATTACTGGTTTGGACAACAGTGGAGGTGCTCCCAAATATTTCTTCAAGTCTTGAAAGGCTTTTTCACATTCATCATTCCACTCGAAAGTTTTTCGAAGTGTTTTAAAGAATGGAAGGCATCTATCCGTTGCTCGGGATACAAATCTGTTGAGCGCTGCAACTCGTCCCGTAAGACTCTGTACCTCTTTCTTCATCGTTGGAGATCGCAACCCTAAAAGGGCTTTGATCTTTTCTGGATTCGCCTCAACGCCTCGTTGGTTGACGATGTACCCGAGGAACATTCCTTCTCGTACTCCAAAGGTGCACTTCGTCGGGTTGAGCTTCATTTGGTATTTATCCAGTTGATCAAAGGTCTGACCTAAGTCAACTAGATGATCAGCAGCTTTCTTGCTCTTTGTCAGCATATCATCGACATAGACCTCCATATTGCAACTGATTTGTTCTGCAAAAACCTTGTTCATCAGCCGCTGCTGTGTCGCTCCTGCATTTTTCAAACCAAAAGGCATAACATTATAACAATAAGTTCCCCTAGGGGTAATAAAAGAAGTGCTTTCCCTGTCTTCAGGTTTCATTTTGATCTGGTTGTAACCAGAGTAAGCATCCATGAAGCTGAGCAGCTCGTGTCCCGAGGTAGCATCCACTAGTTGGTCAATTCTGGGCAATGGGAAGTGATCCTTTGGGCAGGCCTTGTTGAGATCAGTGAAATCAACACACATTCTCCATTTATTATTTTTCTTCTTTACCATCACCACATTTGCTAACCAGTCTGGATATTTCACATCTTCAATGAATTGGGCTTTCTGGAGCTTCTCGACCTCCTCTTGTATGGCTTGATTCTTCTCGGGACTAAACACTCTTCTTCTCTGCTTTACAGGCTTGATCTCCTAATTCGCATTGAGTTCATGGCATAAGAAGTTTGGATCTATTCCTGGCATGTCTTCATGACTCCATGCAAAAGTTTTCTTTCTGTTTCTCAAAAAAGTTATCAACTCCTGTTTTATTGAAACATCCAACGATGAACCTATCTGGGTTACTCATTCAGGGTGCTCGTCATCCAGAATAACATTTTCTGTAGATTCCACCACCTGTCCTTTTACCAGTTGGGATTCATCTCTGGGATCCAGTGTTTCAATTTCTGTACCTTCATCCACTTGGTAGGTAGTAGTCTTTTTCCTTGACTCTTCAAGCTCCCCTTGCTCGGCAGACGAATAATAGCATTCCCGAGCTACTTTCTGATCACCTTTCACAACTCCTACTCCGAAATTTGTTGGGAATTTTAAGCACTGATGTACTGTAGATGGGACTGCTTCGAACTTCTTTAAACTAACTCTTCCCATGATGATATTGTAAGCTGACTGTACATTCTTATCCATCACAAAGAAGCGTATTTTTCTGTTCGACAAGCAGGCCAAGTTCCAATGAATATATCCAACTTGATCGTCCCAAGTGGAAATACTTTCTCACCAGCAAAACCCAATAGAGGTCTGTGATAAGGTTCCAATTGAGATAATTTCAAATTTAAACTGTCAAATCATGAATAGTACATGATGTTGGCCGAACTACCATTATCTACCAGTACCCTTGAAATCACTACTTCTTTCATCCTCATTTTGATCACCAAAGGGTCGTCGTGAGGGTAAAGAACACCTGCCAGGTCATTTTTTGAAAAACCAATGACCTGCTTCTCTTTGTTTACCTTCCTCGGGCGATCTTCCTCAGCCAAATTTATTCGCTGAATATATGAGCAAGCTTGAGCCCTCCAAGGTATGCCTTTCTTTCTGTAGTAAGGTCTCCTCCTCCTGCATCTCCTCCTGTAATAACATTACAATCAAATGATCCAAAACGTATGGAAAATACCTCTCGTTCTGGCTGCCTTGGTTTCTTGGGAAGATCGGGGTCATCCTCTGTATCATCTTCATGATCCCTTTTCTTTTTCTCCTCTGCTCGACGAGGAGATCTATACCTTTCTCTAGTTTGGTCATTATTTCTTCTTTCGCCTCCACGATCAACATACTTTGCTAGCTTCCCTCTTCGGATGAGTGTTTCAATCTCGTTCTAGAGAGCTATGCAATTTTTGGTCATATGGCCGTTATCCTTATGGAACTCGCAATATTTATCCCTGTTCCTCAGGTCAGGGTCTGACCTCAGTTTCTTTGGCCACTTTACTTCCTCATTTTTCTTGATTTCTTCCAAGACGTGATTAATACCCATTTTCAAAGGAGTATAATTATCGAATTTCTTCAGGACTTCCCATGACGATTTATTATTCTTGGAATGCTTGTCACCGCCATTCCCCTTATGCTCATTCTTCTTGGATTTATCGTCTCCCACCTTGGTTTCTTTATCCATATTCTTCTTCACAGCCATAGCCTCCTCGGCATTCATGATTTTGGCCGCTTTCGCCATCAACTCTGACATAGTTGTAGGTGGATCTTTGGCCAAAGTGTAATACAACTTGTTAGGCAATAACCCACTCATCAAGGCGGTGATTGCTGTCTTTTCTTCATAATCTATAACTTTCAGTTTCTCGTTATTGAAACGAGTTATGTAATCTCTAGTACTCTCACCAGATTTTTGTCAAACACTTAACAAGTGTGTTATTCTTTTTACTGGTTTTGCCCCAAAATAGAAATTGCCGATGAACAACTCGGCCAACTGAAAGAAAGTTGAAATCTTACCCCGAGGAAGATTGTTGTACCATATCTGGGCAGATCCAGTAAGAGTTCCCGAGAATGCTCTGCATCTCATCTCGTCGGGGACGGCATAGATGTCGGCAGCAACTTGATATTGCTCTATGTGTAGAACACGATCTGTCTTTCCATCATATTTGGGGGTCACCACTGGTGCTTTAAACTTTGATGGGGTAGGAAAACCCACAATGGCCTGGACAAAAGGTGTCCCTTGAACAAAAGTTCATTGTAAGGGATTATTCGCCTTAGCCATTTCTCCCAATCTATCCTCCAACCGCTGAATGGAACCCTTCCACGCATCATTTCCTTCCTCGGGCTTATTAGTTCGAGCAATTGATTGTTCTGATGTGGCCTCCTGAGATCTATCGTGACGAGCAACTGGTCGTGATTGTGCTGATCCTTCTCTTAGATCTGATGGTCGTCGAAAACTCCTCGACATGGTCTTAGGTGGACTCTTATTCCTCCTAGGGCCTAATCGACTGAAAGGAGACACCCTACTCAGTCTTTCCAAGGCACTGGGTCTTTTTGGAGAGAGAGTGATACGTTAATCAGTATCTGTAGGCCTTATTGACGAAGTTCGCCCAGGTTGATAAGAGAAATCATCAGATTCCTCATTACGATATGACTCAGTACGCCTGGATCGTGAAGAAAGTAAATAGGTTTGCCTCTGACCACTTCGCTGTCCCGAACATGCAGGCGCACCGCCATGAAGGGTCTGTATGAGTTGTCGCATTGTTTCTTGCATGGCGGTTTGTCCTTGAGCCAGATTCGTCATAATCCCAGTCAGATATGGAGGTGCAGAGGGATTTGGAGGATTTCCAGCATTTCCAGCATTTCGATTGCTGGATTCTGGATTATCTGCCATTGATGATGAATGATTTTTGGTGAAAAACGATAATAACAATCGCACCCACAGACGACGCCAATCTGTTGATGTAAAAAACTATATTACTCTAATTAATCAATCATAGATAAATAAATGAGACAAAGAATTTTAAAATGGTTCAGCCTTATATGAATGGCCTACGTCCACTGTTATGTTATTGCTGAGTGTTTGAGAATTCTCGATTACCAGTTCTATCAAGAAATTTCGATCCCTTTGAATGAGGGTCATACAAGGTATTTATAGCCCTTAGGTTGTACATGAAAGGGTGATACATTAAATGATATACATATGAAAGGGTAACTCATTTAATGCTCTTCAAGCGTGTGTGTCAAGATGATAAGCATTCAATGAATAGTTGAATTGTTGATTATCTGGCAATCAATGCTGTGATCGAGATGCAGCTCGAATCGCCTTAGTTATTCGTCGTTCAAGAGTTCCTCGGAGCGCTGGAGTTCCTCAGAAGACTGGTGTTCCTCGGAGTACACCTGTTGCTCGGAGTGAGTATAACTAGGTCGGGGGAATGAACTTCCTTGTTGCTATTGTGCCATGTAGATTGACACGTGTCTTCTTATTATTCGTCCACATCAGCATACTAATTTTGGTATCAACAGAAGCCAACAATGTTGAAGATCTTATTGCAATGGCGTGGAAAGAAAATTCTATTGATAATTAAAAGGGATGGTGGTTGGATACCATCTCAACCATTAATTTCTATAGAGATTGTTCTATCTTCAAAATATATCAATTGATCTATGGAAAATAAGTAAAAATGGAAATTAACATTTGCACCAAGGTAATTGAAAATGGCACATTGGAATTGCAGTTGACGTTTGGAAAGGTTCTCAGTTTTATTGATGTACTTCATGCACCTAATATGTGTAAAACCTTGTGTCTTGGGAACTTCTCAATAAGAGAGGTTTCAAACTAGTGTATGTGTAAAAAAAAATTATCTTACCCCAGAATGATCAATTTATTGGCAAAGATTGCTCTTGTAATGGCATGATCAAATTTAATGTAATGAGTGATATTAATTTTAGTTGTATGGTATGGAATAGTATATTAGGTCGTGTTAATTATAGAAGTATTAAAAATATGACTAATTTTGGGCTAATTTACGATTGTAAAATTAACCATTATGATAAATATGAAATCTATGCTTAATCTAAGATAACCAGAAATCCATTTACATTTATTGAGAGAACATCCAAAATACTAATCCTATACATAGTGATGTATGTGATATGAAGAGTAACATCAATCGTGGAGGAAATAAGTATTTCTTAACTTTTATCGATGATTACTCTAAATATACATATACATATTTACTGAAGAGTAAGGATAAAGTATTCGAGAAATTTCTAATTTTTAAAGAGAAAGTTGAAACTCAAAAGGATCAGAAAATCAAAGATTTTATAAAGGTGGTAAATACTAATCAAATAAGTATATACAATTTTATAGTACTCATGAAATAATCCATCAACTTAAGGAACTATACACACTGTAACAAAATGGAATCTCAGAGAGGAAAAAATAAGACTTTGGTTGAAATGTTTAATTCAATGTTAATCAGTTCCGGGATGCCTTTCTGTATGTGGGGTAAAGTAGTCTTATTTTCATGTTATATTCTGAATAGAGTTCCATTAAAAAATAAGGATATTAAATCATATGAATTATGATTTAATCGTAACCCTAATCTTAAACGTCTCAAAGTTTAGGGTTGTCTTGATCAGGTATGAAAACCCAAAACTAAGAGACCTAAATTAAGAAATATGACTTACAAATGATTTTTTTAATTAAATACTCTAACAATGGTACGAATTATAAATTTATGAACCTTGAAACTAAAGAAATTATTGAGTTGGTAGATGTGAATTCTTTTAACATCTAAAAAAGTTAAGTACTTTGAATCAAGGTTTGGAAAATAATAATTATACCACTGACGCCTGACCTTATAATGTCCCTTCACAACCAATATCTCCTTTGGAACCAACAAATGATGTTGAACTAAGGAGGAGTAAGAGAAAAATAATTGAAAAGATATGCAGACTTGAATTTGTAATTTATCTTATTAAGGGAGATGAGATTGAAACTAAGAATAAAAAATAAATCTTTCTTAATGTGGAAGATGAACCGACTACATTACATGAAATGGTAACATAAAGGGATGGTGCCTTCTAGATAGAAGTAATCGACGATGAACAAAACTCAATTTTTTCAAATCAATCTTAGGTTATCATCAATCTTCCTCTTAGAAAAAAAAAGTTGGGTGAAAATAGATATTTAAATGGAAATTATATCCGGATGGTTTAATTAATAAATTTAAAGAAATATTAGTTGCTAAAGGTTATAAATAAAAACTTGGAATTGATTATTTTGACACATATGCACTCACTGCATGTATCACTTCTATTAGACTTTTAATATATCTTGCCTCTATTCATAATTTGGTGATTCATCAAATAAATGTAAAATTGGATTCTCTAAATAGTGATTTATAATAAGGGATTTATATGGAATAACCTGAAGGGTTTGTTTTCCCTGAACAAGAAAAGAAAGTGTCTTAATTAATGAAATCTCTCTATAGCCTAAAATAAGCTCCAATGCAATGGCATGAAAAGTTTGATAAGATAAAAAGATCCCATGATTTTAAAGTAACTAATGTAGATAAATGTATATATAATAATTTTAAAACTACTTTTAGAGTCATTATTTGCTTCTATGTGGACGACATTCTTATATTAGGCTCAAGTCTCAAATATGTGAAAGAAACTAAAATGTTTCTATCATTAAGCTTTGAAATGAATGATCTGGGAAAAGTTGATGTAATTCTTGGAGTAAAAATAGTGATAAAAGATAATACATTAGCATTATCTCAATCTCGCTATATAGAAATGGTTCTTAAAAGATTGAATAATTTTGAACTAAAGCCAGCACCCATACCAATGGATCCTTGTATCAAATTAATGAAAAATAATTGGCATACTATGGATCAACCTATATATGGCATTGTAATTTGAAGTCTTATGTATCTTATGCATTACACTAGAGTAGATCTTGCCTACGCACTAGGTGTACTATGTAAATTTATAAGTAATATAGGGCAAGAGCATTAGAATGCGAATTTTTGAGTTCTTAGATACCTAAGACGACTATGGATTAAGGCTTATATTATATAGGGTATCCATATGTATTAGAATGGTATAGTAATTCTAGTTGAAATAACCTTGAATCAAAAGTAGAGTCCACAACTAGTTGGATATTTACACTAGGAAGAGTGGCTATTTCTTGGGGATCCAATAAATAAATGCATGTGTCTGATTCAATAATACAATCAATATTCATAGCCCTATTAGATGCATGTAAAGAAGTGGAATGCATTAAAAACTTATTATTTGATATTCCTTTATGAAAAAATTCATATCCTGCTATTATGATTAATTGTGACACCAAAAAATATACAAGGTTGCAAGAAACACTTATAATGGGAAATCTAGAAAAATCAGTCTAAGACATCAAATTTTAAGAAAATTACTCAAGGAAGGAGTAATTACTGTTGACTATGTTGAAACAATTAAGAATTTAGCAGATCCTCTGATTAAAGATCTTGTTATGCATATGATATATATCACCTAAAAAAGAATAGGAATAAGGTATCTGAAATAAATCAATTATATTTAATGGGAAGCCAACTTATGTTTTGAAAATATAGACAAAGTTAAATGTGGTACTAACCAGTTAAATGATAGTTATGGAACACTAGGAACTTATATATAAAGTTTCATTACTATGTGCTTAGTATAGGTTTTCTGCATGACAGAGGATGAAGTCTAATTCTTAATAAATCAAATAAATATGACTCGCAAAACACTCAAGTTGATTTACCTATATGACTATTGAAAGTGTAATCATTTTACTTAGAGATCAGTATAAGCACAATGACATAAACGTTTGTACTAACAGTACATTCTTCAATATACAGATCAATATTTGCAATGGTTTTGGCTCATATCTAAGGGTCCTTAGTTTAAGATACATCCACCATAGTACCTCGATGAAACTTTGAATTATTTTCACTAAGTGGAAGTTCAAGTCCGAAAGACACTTCTCATTTGTGTACTACATTTTAGCAATAATGCAAAAAGAAGTCCATTATTATCCTTGTACTCCTATATCTCCGATTTCTTGTAATAAAAGTATTATGTATTACTTATGTGTATTTTAAAAATGATGGGGGATTACTAGAATATTTCAAAATATTAATGGATTTTAATTGTATGTAAATGGGTTTTAATGTTGGGTCCTCTTGTAGATAGATAACTTAAGGAAATATGTGTAGTTTATAATGTTCCACATAGAAATTTTATTCAAAGGTGAAGAGGTATATAATAAAAAGACAAAATTAGACTATTTGCTTATATTTAAAGAGGCTATGATATGGTGGTTCACTATAATGTTAAGCACCACCATCGTGATACACGACACACGTTCGCGCAACATGTGAAAGGGATATTGGGTGACTTTAGGCGCATTAGATGCTTTGATAGTGCAATTGGAACTTCGCAGATGTGCATCATCACTTTGAGGATTGGAGCCTTTAGTTTCATTAAAGTCAACCAGATGGACAATTCTGGTGTAGCAATCTGATTAAATGATATTATAGCCCAAGCGGGTTGATTTGAACCATTAAATTTACTCGTGGTGATTCATAGGGGGTGCGTCCAATTACTTATGATGATATGCCAAATTTAGATAGTGCAGTCAAAATAAATTCAAATAGACACGATCCAACATCTACCGAGCTGTGCGCCTAGTAAGAGGTTACTGTTAATGAACAATCACTAAATTTTTTATAAAAAGAGCTCCAGAGCTCTGTCTTGGGCACCAAATATTAACGTGTTCTCCTCTATTTTTCCTCAATCCATTGACATTATCAAGTTCAGTTTTTTTAGTGTTCTTGGTTTGATCAAAATGGAATTTTTTTTTACCAAACAAGTGACACCATTATATTGTTTCCTAAAGGCAGTTTATATAACAAACTTTGTTGTGTACTTGCGATCTACAATCGAAAGGGAAAAAATATTATCTAAGAAACAAAGTTCCTAAAATATACCTTGATGTAACTTAGATTCAACCTTTTATATTTTCCTTTCTTAAATTTCCAAATGTGGGGTACTTCAACGAGGAGAACACTCCATAGGATGGTTTTTGAATACTATACTTTTCTTAGGAACTTTAGGGAATCATGGATCAGTAGATGTTATGGCTAAAGAATTTTCTAGGATGACGATATTGGAATTTTTTTCTCCTCGATCTTTTGTTATGCGTGTTCTTTTTTGGAACAAATCTATTATTTCATTTCATAGGGTTGTTAATCCATCCATGTTATCTTGTAAAATAGTTATGTTAGTTTAATATATATTGTCTATTCACACAACTGTGATATAAGTGGTTGTACCATCCCCCATCATGGTATAACCATTTAAAGCACATGGTAGAATTACTTCAGAAGATTTTTAAAAATTGGGTTATATTATATGTTTTACATAGGGCCTTTTCCACTTTTGTGGATTGAGATTAATTAATTAATAGGAATTGTGTATTGATAAATTTTATCACTTATTATATTTCTTAATCATCTTTATTAGTGTTTTTTATGCATAACTATACAGTTTTAATATGCGAAAAAGTTAAAGAACTTTTTCATGGGAGTTAAAACTTTTCACAAATTCTTTGGCACGTGTAATTTTGGGCAAAGTAGTTCAAATTTAATCTCAAGTTAAAAAATTTATATTTATTGATATTAATTAATAAACCATATTTCTTTCTAGGCGTGAATTCAAACTTATCTTGTTCCTTTTAATTCATATGCAATAAATCAAAGAGAAAACAACGTCACATTGACACCAAAAGTATGTGGAAACTTTTGAGGGAAAACCAAGATGTGTCATCTAGTTTATCAATATGCATTATGAATAAAGTAAATTTAAAAGATAACTTGGATTATAGTTTAGACTCAACTGGCTCAAGCGTTTACGAATCGTCACATCTTCACAATAACTATTGGAATCCACCAGTAGCTTCACAGATATCCACTAGCATTAGTATCCAATGATTTATGACTATCCCCAACACAATGTAAGAATCCATAAAATTTATTCAATGGAGTCCATTCAAGTCTTCCTTATAATTAGATGATGAATGAAGGTTGAGGGGTTTAAAATATATGAAAGCATAGTTTGTATATGTTCTTTCATCACAAGAATGCATCTGGGAGAAAAGATGTAGATTTTTAAGTTTGAAGTTCAGCATTTGAATTCCCAAAGCTAATTTATATCCTTATTATAGCTCTAGTATGGTAGGATTAGAGATATTAAGGAGTATACTATAACCATCAATGACTGCAACCATTAATGATAAAATGAATTAATACTGAAGTTCTCTTCCCCAACTGTTCTCTGAATAGTCTTTTCACTCCCCCAAACCTCCCCCAAAATGAGTTGGACTTTGTGTCCTGGCGGGACCCTCATCACATGGCAATAGATGGCAGGCGAATGGAAGAATGACGTGGCGTCCACGTAGGATTTAGGGGAGATTTGGGGGAGTTGTTTGGGACTCAAAGCATTTTTCTTATTATTATTATTAGCGGTTCTCTCAACAGTCTTTTTGGAAAAACTATGAAACAATTCTCGATTTCAGTTATGACTGTGGAGGACCCATAATTGACTTTTATGTTTCGTGAATTGGAAGCGTCCATTTGGGTATTCCTTTTTAATATCACATCAATTATCTCTCCATTCCAGTTGGCAAGGTTTGGTGACAAAATTTGGACCCTTTAATGATTACATTATGTATTCTCTCACTATATATATATATATATATATATATATATATATATATATATATAGAGAGAGAGAGAGAGAGAGAGAGAGAGAGAGAGAGAGGGAGATGGGTATTTGAGGTAATGTTTCGTTCTGTGCCATTGATTAGGGTTTTGGGTTGATTTTAAAGTGTGAGTGAAACAAATGTTTTTTTTTCCTTCAAAAGTTTTTATTTTTGGTGTGATGAGAAGGGTTTTAGCTTTTAAATGAAACTAATTGGAATTTTTGGTTTATAGATATATATTGGTGATTGTACTAACGTGGGATGTTACGGTAGGTGTAGATGTTTTATAGGATATCTGAGCAATGACAAAAAATTCTTCTAATGGAGATCACCAAATAACTCTACCCCCTAGGGGTGGACAAAAAAATGACCGACCCGATTGACCCGATTGGACCGGACCGGACCCATTTATATAGGCTTTTTTATAAATCGGTCTTAATTCGGTCCTAAATTAAGAGACCCGAAATATTCGGTTCGGTCTAATTTTTTCATTTTAAATTCGGTCTTAAGACCGGACCGGACCGTTTAATTTAATATTATATAATATATATATTACTATTAGTTTTATATAAATATCCTAAATAAAATAACTAAACATTAAAGGCCCTTAGATATTAGACGCACGCGCACCACACCCAAACCCTAGAAGACTTTCCTCTTTTAATTTCATTCTCTCTCTCTCTCTACTCGGCGTCGGCAGCCACCATTTCTCTCTTAAGAAGTTAAGATCCTACAGCTGCTACCATTTCATCTCTCTACTCGGCTGCTACCACTACCATTTCATCTCTCTACTCGGATCTCTCTAAAGATCCGACCACGGCTGCTACCACGACCACCGCAACTACTCCGGCACCATGAATACAAGATCTGGTGCCATAAACACAAGTTATGGCAGCCCAACACTAGATCCGGCACACCCCAACTCTACCGCAACTACTCCGGCACCGGCAACGATAGATCCAACGGTATTACTTTTCTTCAACTATTTTTTTTTTAGTTTTTTCTTCCGATCTGCTAAAAATACACCAACTGTTGTATTTTTTTTTAATGTTTGAAGACTTTTAGCCTCAAATATACAGTTTGTTATTTTTTTCTAACAACACCAACTGTTCGAACACAAACGGAAATATATTTTTTTCTAACAACACCAAATATACAGTTTTTTTCTAACAAATGTCCGAAGACTGTTGTATTTTTTTCTTGTCATATACAGGTTAGCTGTTATATAGATGTTTGATGCTGATATTGCAAAATTTATCATTAATGTTTTTTTTTTTGGGGGGGGGGGGGGGGGCTGATCACCCAAGTTGATTAACTATGTGGATTTTACAGTTTGTGGATTTTACAGTTTGTTATTTTTTTTCATGTGTAGATGGATGGAGTGAGTGAAGATCCGGCTAATGCTACTTTACATGGTTTGCAAACAACTCATCCCGAGAAACTCAAACGGAAAAATGCATCTATGGTATGGGATCACTTTCATAGAAATAATGATGTCAAAAAGCCTAGAGCTATTTGTAATTATTGTGGCGTTTCTTATGCATGCGACTCTAAAAAGAATGGGACTAAAAATATGAAACAACACACTCCTTCTTGTAGAGAGTTACCCGCTAATAAGAGATTAGTAGAGGAAAATGGGCAAAAAAAGTTGTCATTTATGTTGAAAAAAGAACCAAACGGAAATGAGCCAAGTTCAAATTTATTGGCTATCTCTTTTAATGCGGAAGCTTGTCGTCAAGGGCTGGCCGAAATGCTTATAATTGACGAGCTACCGTATAAATTTGTGGAGAATGAGGGGTTTAGGAGGTTTATGGCTCTCGCACAACCAAAATTGCATATTCCTAGTCGTCGAACAATTGCACGAGATTGCCTAAACATATATGTGGATTTAAAGAAAATGTTGAAAAAAGATTTGAAAGGTCAAAAGATTTGCCTTACCACCGATACATGGACTTCCATTCAAAATGTAAATTACATGTGTCTCACCGCACATTATATTGATAAAGAATGGAACCTACACAAAAAGATTTTGAACTTTTGTCAAGTCAAAACTCATAAGGGTGAGGAATTAGGACAAGTTGTTGAGGATTGTTTGTGTGATTGGGGGATAGATAGTATTTTCACTCTCACGGTTGATAATGCTAGTTCCAATAATGGTACCATTAGTTATTTGAAAAGAATGACAAAACATTGGAATGGTACCATTTTGGACCATGAGTATTTACACATGAGATGTTGCGCACACATTCTCAATCTTATTGTTGGAGATGGATTAAGGGATTTGAATGAATCAATTGCAAAAGTGCGTAGAGCGGTAAAATATGTGAAATCGTCACCTTCTAGGTTAGTAAAGTTTAAAAATTGTTGTGAGAAGCAAAAGATAGAATCAAATGGTTTGTTATGTCTTGATGTTCCAACGAGATGGAACTCCACATTTATGATGTTGGAGGCGGCCATTAAATTTGAGAAAGCATTTAAAAGGATGGAGCAAGATGACAATGATTATTTGTCCTACTTTGGTTTAGAGGAGGAAAATGATGGTGATGGTGATGAGAGGGGAAGAGGGTCGGTGTTTGGAAGAAATTTAGGACCTCCAAAATTTGAGGATTGGGAAAAAGCTAAGAGTTTTGTGAAGTTTCTTCGAATCTTTTATAATGCTACCCTAAAATTCTCGGGGTCTTTATATGTTACATCCAATGCTTTTTTTCATGAACTTGTGATTATTGAAAGTAAGTTGGTGCATTTGAAAAATTATGGTGATGATTTTTTATCTTCAATGGCCGGGAAAATGATTGCCAAATTTGAAAAGTATTGGAATGTAGAGAAAATTAACTTCTTGTTGTTTATTGCCATTGTCCTTGACCCACGTTACAAGTTAAAGTATGTTGAATTTTGGTTTAGTGAGTTGTATGGTTGTGTTAAATCAATGGAGTTGTCAAGAAGAGTTAAAGATGCATTAATTCGTTTGTTTGAGTGGTATGATGGTCATAAATCATCTAATGCATCTTCACACAATATGAATCCACCAATTAGTGTGGTTGGGGTTGATGAGGATGAGGATGGTCGTGCATTTTTAACATCTCAATTTAAAAGGCATTTAGAGTCGGAGGATAATTTAGGTGCAAAATCGGAGGTGGAAAAGTATTTATTGGAAACTTGTGAAGTGGAAAATGATAACTTTAATGTTCTTGGTTGGTGGAAAAATAATCAAGGCAAGTATCAAGTGCTATCTCGTATGGCACGAGATGTATTAGCTATTCCCGTGTCTACCGTTGCCTCCGAATCTGCTTTTAGTACGGGTGGTCGTGTGCTTGATCCCTTTCGTAGCTCTCTAGCTCCTACAACGGTGGAGGCACTTGTTTGTGCACAAAATTGGCTCAAATCTTCAACAAAACCTATCAACATTCGAGATGCCATGGATGAAATTCAAGAAATGGAGAAACTTGATTCGGGTAATAGTTAAATTTAATATATATTTTTCATAATTTAAATGTTAAACTTTTGTTATTGAATTTTTATTTGACATAATCTTTGTTTTGTATTTTTTCTAGAAATATTGGGAGAAAGATTCAAGACCTCAATTTCAACTATTGTGGTGGATTGATGCACCTTTTGGAGGAGACTCGAGAACTTTGTTTTACCTTACTTTTGGTTATGGTGGATATCATATGTAATATTTTCTTATGTTGCTTGCTTGGGCGTAGTTGGACATGTAATATTTTCTTATGTTTCTTGTTTGGACTTAGTTGGACATGTAATATTTTCTTATGGTGCTTGCTTGGACATGTAATATTTTTTTATGGTGGACATGTACTGCTTTTGAAGCTATTTTAATGTTTGCATATCATTGTATATGTTGGAGGTGCAAAATAGCACATTTAAAGGTGCAAAACAGCATGTTTTATTCTACTAAAATTGGGCAAAACAGGACAGCACATTTGAAGGGAAAAAACAGCACCTTGAATAGTGTAAAACAGCACCTTAAATGGTGCAAAACAGCACATTTGAAGTGGCAAAACAGCACCCTTAGATGGTGCAAAACAGCACCTTAAATGGTGCAAAACAGCATTATTTCAGTGTCAAAACAGCATTATTTCAGTGTCAAAACAGCCTTTAAATAGTACAAACATAAAAAAATCAACAAGTTTTTATTGAAAAAAAAAGTAAATAAATGTAAATGTCGACCGATTATTAACCGAACCGGACCGAAAATAGCCTAGACCGAATAAATAGGCTAAACCGATTAAATCGGTCCAAATACGGTCCTCTCAAATATCGGACCGAATAATTCGGTCCGACACCTAAAATGACCAAAAACCGGACCGGACCGGACCGCGCCCACCCCTACTACCCCCTCCAATGCCTTCTTATTTGTGTTTCTTCAAAAAAATTCAGGTAAAATTTATTCTTTGAATTTTTTTTAAAGATAAATATTGTTTCTTTGTTTTGTTAGAGTAAAATTTAATATATGGGTTATATATAAAATAAATTTGAATTATAGGCTATCAAATAAAAGTAGGCCAATTAAAGTAATTAATTTAAGTTTTGGGACCTTATTAATGTATTATTAAAGTGTGGGTTTTATTGTGTAGAGACAAGCGTAATTTCTATTTTTATGATGGGTTAAAATAAAAATATACGAAATATGAAAAGACACGATTGTGTTATAAATACAGGTCATGGTCCCCAGATCACACAACACCAATCTTCTGATTCCTATTGTCAGAGATAAATTTAGAGAGGAAATAAAAATGTTGATCTGGAAGAGCATAAGATCTCAGACTCAAATATTTTAACTTTCTGTCATGGATTCAGGTATGCTTCCGCAAAATCAATATTTATAGTTCTTGATAATTCAATATGAATGTTCATGTTTGTGTGATGGTTTTCACAAAATAGAAATTAATCCATCATGTGGTATTAGAGCTATTTCATGTTGAATTGTTGAGAATATATTAGGAAGGTATTGATATTAATTATCGGCTGCAAATATTTTTTCAAAAAAAAGGTTTAATATTTCAGAAAAAATTTTGAATTCAGAAATATTCTCGTTTCATTACGATTCCAATGATATAAAATTCATGAAATTTGGACTAGCGGTTGATTTGATGGTAGTGGAAGGTTAAATGTTCGACTCTTGGTGTTTCATATTTAAGCCTCTTAAATGATGAAAATTATGAAGGATCTCAAGAGGTTTTGAACCCATGACCTTTCAAGTCTGGAGCCAAAGGAGTTTTGAACCCATGACCTTTCAAATTTAAATTCAAATTTTGGTGTATTTATATATATATTTCGAGATAAATTAATTTAAACAATATGTTACCAAAGTGACCTCTTTTGTTCAAAAAAATAATTTTATTTCGAAATATAAAAAGAATTACGTGCATGTAATTTATGTGAATATTAATCGGCCCAAAGGAAGATTATTTTTTAACAATATTACATGTTCCACTTTAATAATAAGTACGTGATAATTATTTAGTTTTACATATGAATAATAAATCGGCCCAAAGGAAGAATTATTATTCAATATGTTCTTATTATCAGTGTTTGATTATTACGGCAAGATATCACTTACAAGTTAATATTTTTTTTCCAAAGATCAAATATTAATAGAGTGCCCGATATCTTAAAATGGAATTTGTCCTTTATTTGAATTTATTTTTGATTTAAGACTTATATGAGCTAGTTTTATTTGTTTATTGTCTCTGATTCAGCTATCAATTCTGCTTCCAACATTACTGTCAGTATTAATTCTATTCCCATGCTTAATGACACAAACTTTAAATCATGGAAAGAGAACCTTCATATAGTTCTCGGTGTCATGGATCTGGACCTTGCATTAAGGGTTCCTTCTCCTGCACCTCTTACGGATAAAAGTTCCTCTGATGACAAAAAGGACTTTGAAAGGTGGGAGAAGTCAAATCGCATGTGTTTGATGATCATAAAGAAGGCCATTCCAGAAGCATTCAGGGGCACAATATCAGAAACGATAAAGACAGCCAAATAGTTCCTAGAAGAAATTAAGAACAGATTTTCCAAAAATGAAAAGACTGAAACAAGTACACTTTTGGTAAGTCTCATCTCAATGAAATATAAAGGTAATGGAAACATTAGGGAGTACATTATGGAAAGGTCTCATCTCGCTTCAAAGTTAAGAGGACTTAAGCTTGATCTCTCTGAGGATTTGCTTGTGCATTTGGTTATGATATCTCTTCCCACAAAATTTAGTCAATTTAAGGTGAGCTACAACTGCCAAAAGGAGACTTGGTCTCTTAATGAGCTCATCTCACATTGTGTGCAAGAAGAGGAAAGACTGAAGCAAGATAAGACAGAAAGTGTTCATTTGGCTAGTACTTCCAAGGACAAGGGGAAGAAAAGAAAGAAGGATAAAGAAGCTGCAGTGGTTCTATATCCAAAGAAACAACATAAAGAAAAAACTGTTGATGGTTGTTTCTTCTGTGGAGCTGCTGGACATAGGAAGAAGCAATGTACCAACTATCATGCTTGGCGTGTCAAGAAAGGTACACTTCTTAACTTAGTTTATTCTGAGGTTAATTTGACTTCGGTACCTGAACACACTTGGTGGTTAGATTCTGGTACAACCACTCACATCAGTGTGTCTAGGCAGGGTTGCCTGAGTTGCCGAAAGCCAAATGATGGTGAAAGATACATTTTTGTGGGCGATGGCAAGAAGGTTAAAGTTGAAGCAATTGGGATATTTAGGTTATTATTGAAGTCTAGTATTTATTTGGATTTGAATGAGACATTTATCGTACCGTCATTTAGACGGAATTTGGTTTCTATTTCTGTATTGGACAAATTTGGTTATACTTGTTCCTTTGGAAATAATAAATTTAGTCTTCTTCATAATTCAAATTTGGTTGGTACTGGTTCTTTATCTTATGTAGATAACCTTTATATGCTTGATTCTATTGCTTCATATTATGAAACCTTGCAATTAAGTACTCGAGGTATTAAAAGAAAATTAACCAATGAGAATTCGGCATCATTATGGCATAAGAGATTAGGTCACATCTCCCAAAGGAGAATTGAAAGACTTGTGTCAGATGGAATTCTAGATTCCCTTAATTTTTCAGATTTTAAAATTTTCAAAAATTGCATAAAGGGAAAACAGACAAACATAAGGAGATCTGGTGCTAATAGGGCTACAGACGTCTTATAACCGATACATACAGATATTTGTGGGACATTCCCTATGGTTTCATGGAACGGTCAACAATATTCTATCACATTCATAGACGATTTTTCACGTTATGGCTACCTTTATCTCATCCATGAAAAGTCCCAATCTCTGGACATGTTCAAGTCATTCAAGGCAGAAGTTGAAAATCAACTCAGCAAAAGGATTAAAAGTGTCAGATTTGATCGTGGTGGTGAATACTACGGTAGGTATGACGGTTCAGATGAACAACGCCCAAGACCATTTGCTAAATTCCTAGAGGAGTGCGGTATCGTCCCGCAGTACACCATGCCAGGTTCTCCAAGCATGAATGGTGTTGCTGAAAGGTGAAACAGAACGCTTAAAGACATGGTAAGGAGTATGATCAGTTACTCTAACTTACCAGATTTACTCTGGGGTGAAGCATTAAAGACTGCAGTGTATATCCTTAACATAGTACCAACTAAAGCAACTGCTAAAACTCCTTTTGAACATTGGGCAGGCAAGAAACCTAGTCTGAAGCACATTCATATTTGGGGATGTCCAGTTGAAGCGAGGCCTTATAGGCCACATGAAAAGAAAATGGATTCCAGAATAGTTAGTTGCTATTTTGTTGGATACTCTGAAAGATCTAGGGGTTACAAATTTTATGATTCTACTACCAAAATATTTTTTGAGACTGGAAATGCTCGGTTCTTTGAGGATGTTGAGTTTTTCGAGGGGGATAAGGTTAAGGATTTTGGTTTTGAAGAGGAATATGTTGATATTCCCACAGCTATTATTAACATTGATCAGGATCCAATTCCTGACATTATTCAAGAAGCAGATCCTAATCAAAATAATATCCAAGAATCTCCCATTCTAGAAGAACAAACTCTACCACCTCTAGAACCTTTGCCATTAAGGAGATCCACTAGAGAAAGAAGAAGTGCTGTGCTAGATGATTACATTGTATTTCTCCAAGAACATGAGTTTGACATTGGTGCGGTGGAAGATGATCCGATCACCTTCCGTCAAGCCATGGAAAGTTCTAAATCTCAAGAGTGGATTGATGCCATGAATGAGGAGATAAAGTCCATGAAGGACAATGACATTTGGGATCTTGTCCCATTACCTGAAGGTAAAAAAAACCATTGGTTGCATATGGATATTTAAAACCAAGAGGGATTCGAAAGGTGATGTGGAGAGATACAAAGCCCGTCTTGTCGCTAAAGGCTTTACACAAAAAAGGCATCGATTATAAAGAGACTTTCTCTCCGGTTTCATCGAAAGACTCTTATAGGATAATAATGGCACTTGTGGCGCACTTTGACCTTGAGCTTCATCAGATGGATGTTAAGACTGCGTTTCTCAATGGTGACACTGATGAAATAATATATATGGTGCAACCAGAAAACTTTGTGTCGGGAGATGCATAGAAAACAGTTTGTAAATTAAAGAAATCCATTTATGGGCTTAAGCAAGCTTCTGGTCAATGGTATTACAAGTTTCATCAAGTTTTCATCTCGTTTGGTTTTGAGATGAATCCGATTGATGATTGTATATACCACAAGTTCAGTGGGCGTAAGCATATTTACTTGGTTTTATATGTTGATGACATTTTGCTTACCACGAACGATATAGGTATGTTGCACGAAACCAAGAGATTTCTTTCAAAGAAATTTAAGATGAAAGATCTTGGTAACGCTTCTTTTGTGTTGGGTATACAAATACACCGAGATCTCTCTCGTAGTACACTTAGTTTATCACAAAAGAGCTATATCGAGAAAGTTCTTAAAAGATTTGGCATGCATGATTGTAAACCAGGTGACACCCCTGTAGCTAAAGGAGATAAATTTAGTCTCAGTCAATGTCCCAAGAATGATTTTGAGATTCGGGAGATACAAAAGATTCCTTATGCGTCAGCAGTAAGAAGTCTTATGTATGCTCAAGTATGTACGCGTCTGGATATTGCGTACATTGTAGGCATGTTGGGAAGATACTTAAGTAATCCTGGAAAGGATCATTGGATAGCAGCCAAGCGAGTCATGAGGTACTTACAGAGAACAAAAGACTATATGCTCACCTATCGGAAGTCAGAACAGTTAGAGATTATGGAATATTCTGACTCCGATTTTGCTGGATGCCAAGATAGCATGAAATCTACTTCAGGTTATAATACTTAATTGCTGGAGGTGCTGTATCGTGGAAGAGTGTTAAGCAGTCTATTATAGCTTCTTCCACCATGGCAGCTGAGTTTGTAGCTTGTTATGAGGTGTCCAATCAAGGAATATGGTTGCGAAATTTTGTCACGGGGATGCATTTTGTGGATGGCATTGAAAGAACACTATAGTTATTTTGTGATAATAAATCAGCAGTACTGTATTCCAACAACAACAGGAGTTCTACGAAGTCAAAGTTTATTGACATTAAGTTTCTAGTTGTAAAAGAAAGAGTTCAGAGTGGACTTATATCTATAGAGCACATTGGAACAAACTCCATGATTGCGGATCCGCTGTCAAAGGGATTATCACCCAAGGTCTTTCATGAGCACATTGCTCATATGGGTGTAATTTCTTTTCAGGATATGTCAGTTTAGTGGGAGTTTGTATTTTATATGCTTTCATAGACATATTTGATTTAATGGATATTGTATGGTTATTTACTGCAGTAAAGTATTAAGTTTATATTCACTCTGACTTTATATGGTTTGATCTCACTAAGGTTTAAGGAGGACCAGTTGGAAATAGGCACGTTAAGATCACATTGCATGAAATTTCCATGCTACACATCTGTTGATGTAAAAAATTAGATCACTCTAATAATTTAATCACAGATAAATAAATGAGACAGAATATTATAAAGTGGTTCATCCTTGTATGAATGGCCTACGTCCACTGTTATGTTATTGCTGAGTGTTTAGGAATTTTCGATTACAAGGTCTATCAAGAAATTTCGGTCCCCTTGAATGAGGGTGATACAAGGTATTTATAGCCCTTAGGCTGTACATGAAAGGGTGTTACATTAAATGATACACATATGAAAGGGTAATTCATTCAATGCTCTTCAAACGTGTGCGTCAAGATGATAAGCATTCAATGAATAGTTGAACTGTTGATTATCTGGCAATCAATGCTGCGGTCGAGATGCAGCTCGAACCGCCTTAGTTGCTCGTCGTTCAAGAGTTCCTCGGAGCGTTCACGAGTTCCTCGGAGCGTTGGAGTTCCTCGGAGAGCTGGAGTTCCTCGGAGTATACTTGTTGCTCGGAGTGAGTCTGACTTGGTCGGGGGAATGAACTTCCTCGTTGCTATTATGCCACGTAGATTGACACGTGTCTTCTTATTATTCGTCCACATCAGCATACTAATTTTGGTATCAAAAGAAGCCCCCAATGTTTCATATTTCGAACTTTGAGGAGTATGGAACATTCTTTCTAGGTATATGGCAATATTAAATGACCTTCCTGGGTTTTAGGAGCCTTTTCTTCGTATTTGAATTTCCTTCCAAATTCGCAGAATCCGCCTTTTTGCATTTTTATAAGCGCTTCGATCTTCGTGCCCTTTTTGTCCTTTTAGTCGCCGGTAGCGTAATAGTTTCCTTTTTGTAATCATTTCTTTCCCCGTTTCCCAAGGCAAAGTATTTAAGCTTCAGAGGTAATCCCATCGTCTTCTACCTTTTTCAATTTCTGCTTTCGAGTTTTCTATAGCTTTTCTCTCTCCTGTGCGTTCATCTCTTTCTTCGTTTGTTTGTCAACAGATCTCCTTTTTCCTGTAAGATTTTCTTCCTTCTTCTTCATTTCTTTCTATTCACCATGGTTTATATTATCGAATCTCTTGAGAAATTCCGTTCTGACTTTTCTATTCCTTCTTGGGTAACTTTGGAGAGTCTTTCTGAACCTTCAACTTATTTTAATTTGGCTGAGGGACATTGGTTCCCTAGCCTCTTTATTGCTGAATGTGGATTTTCCTTTCCACCAAACCCTTTGTGTTTAGAGTTCTGTCAGTATTTCGATGTTGTCCCTGCAAAAATAGCCCCCAACACATGGAGAATAGTTAATGGGGTGTATAGGTTAAATCAAACTCATGGAACTCGTATAGGAATTCCTGAGATTATGTACTGTTATAGATGGGCTGTTTTAGACAATGTTTTTTATTTAAAAACTAGGTTTTTGAATAGGGCCTTAGTAGTCAACCTCCCTGATGCAAACAGGGATTATTTTGAACACGGGGTAGTCATAAAAAATTGGCAACATACCCCTTTGGTTGGAGATGAAGTATATGAAGGTCCCAGATGCCCCCCATATGGCATTGGGATATGTTATTTTCATCTTATTTTGTTTTTGAAATTATGATTTCATTGTGTTTGATAAAATGTATGACTGATATTTCACTATGTATTTGTTTGCAGTTGACAGTAAGAGAAAAACTCCAAAAGAATCAGAAGTAAATATTAAACATTTGGAACATATCTGGAATTTTCATCGAAGAGTTGCAGACGAGCACATCAGGTCTACTTCATATTTGTTGCAGTACAGGAGCTACACATCATCCTTTACTGCTCGTCCTGTGGTCAGCATTAGTGACCCATTACCACCTTCTGAGGAATCTTCACCAGAATCTCACATTCCTTTAAGTCAGAAGATGGGCAAGAGAAGAGTTCATGCTATCTTCGAGGAGACTTCCTCTGCTGGAGATGGAAAAAGAAACAGGGCTGAAGTCCCAAAAGGGACAAAGAAAGTAGATGGTGCCTCTTCTGTTGCTCCTCAGAAGGCTGCCGAGAAGCCCCCAGTGGTTCCGAGCAAGAAAAATGCACCTGTGCAAGTGGTCCCAACCAAAAGTTCTTTGGTTGAAACTGCTGAAGTGCCACTGAGGAGATTGAAGAAATCCTCCTCGGTCACCTTGACTGAAACCATTCCCCAGCTCCAAGCTAGTGGAGCTGGTGTCCAAACCATTATTCCCCATTCTCGATTACAAGTTCTATCAGGAAATTCCGGTTCCCTTGAATGAGGGTGATACAAGGTATTTATATCCCTTAGGCTGTACATGAAAGGGTGTTACATTAAATGATACACATATGAAAAGGTAATTCATTTAATGCTCTTCAAACGTGTGCGTCAAGATGATAAGCATTTAATGAATAGTTGAACTGTTGATTATCAGGCAATCAATGCTGCGGTCGAGATGTAGCTCGAACCGCCTTAGTTGCTCGTCGTTCAAGAGTTCCTCGGAGAGCTGGAGTTCCTCGGAGTATACTTGTTGCTCGGAGTGAGTCTGACTTGGTCGGGGGAATGAACTTCCTCGTTGCTATTGTGCCACGTAGATTGACACGTGTCTTCTTATTATTCGTCCACATCAGCATACTAATTTTGGTATCAACAGAAGCCCCCAATGTTTCATATTTCGAACTTTGAGGAGTATGGAACATTCTTTCTCGGTATATGGCAATATTAAATGACCTCCCTGGGTTTTAGGAGCCTTTTCTTCGTATTTGAATTTCCTTCCAAATTCGCAGAATCCGCCTTTTTGCATTTTATAAGCGCTTCGATCTTCGTGCCCTTTTTATCCTTTTAGCCGCCAGTAGCGTAATAGTTTCCTTTTTATAATCATTTCTTTCGCCGTTTCCCAAGGCAAAGTATTTAAGCTTCAGAGGCAATCCCATCGTCTTCTACCTTTTTTAATTTTTGCTTTCGAGTTTTCTATAGCTTTTCTCTCTCCTGTGCGTTCATCCCTTTCTTCGTTTGTTTGTCAACAAATCTCCTTTTTCCTGTAAGATTTTCTTCCTTCTTCTTCATTTCTTTCTATTCACCATGGTTTATATTATCGAATCTCTTGAGAAATTCCGTTCTGACTTTTCTATTCCTTCTTGGGTAACTTTGGAGTGTCTTTCTGAACCTTCAACTTATTTTAATTTGGCTGAGGGACATTGGTTCCCTAGCCTCTTTATTGCTGAATGTGGATTTTCCTTTCCACCAAACCCTTTGTGTTTAGAGTTCTGTCAGTATTTCGATGTTGTCCCTGCAAAACTAGCCCCCAACACATGGAGAATAGTTAATGGGGTGTATAGGTTAAATCAAACTCATGGAACTCGTATAGGAATTCCTGAGATTATGTACTGTTATAGATGGGCTGTTTTAGACAATGTTTTTTATTTAAAAACTAGGTTTTTGAATAGGGCCTTAGTAGTCAACCTCCATGATGCAAACAGGGATTATTTTGAACACGGGGTAGTCATCAAAAATTGGCAACATACCCCTTTGGTTGGAGATGAAGTATATGAAGGTCCTAGATGCCTCCCCATATGGCAATGGGATAGGTTATTTTCATCTTATTTTGTTTTTGAAATTATGATTTCATTGTGTTTGACAAAATGTATGACTGATATTTCACTATGTATTTGTTTGCAGTTGACAGTAAGAGAAAAACTCCAAAAGAGTCAGAAGTAAATATTAAACATTTGAAACATATCTGGAATTTTCATCGAAGAGTTGCAGACGAGCACATCAGGTCTACTTCATATTTGTTGCAGTACAGGAGCTACACATCATCCTTTACTGCTCGTCCTGTGGTCAGCATTAGTGACCCATTGCCAGCTTCTGAGGAATCTTCACCAGAATCTCACATTCCTTTAAGTCAGAAGATGGGCAAGAGAAGAGTTCCTGCTATCTTCGAGGAGACTTCCTCTGCTGGAGATGGAAAAAGAAACAGGGCTGAAGTCCCAAAGGGGACAAAGAAAGTAGATGGTGCCTCTTCTGTTGCTCCTCAGAAGGCTGCCGAGAAGCCCCCAGTGGCTCCGAGCAAGAAAAATGCACCTGTGGAAGTGGTCCCAACCAAAAGTTCTTTGGTTGAAACTGCTGAAGTGCCTCGGTCACCTTGACTGAAACCATTCCCCAGCTCCAAGCTAGTGGAGTTGGTGTCCAAACCATTATTCCCCATTCTCGATTACAAGTTCTATCAGGAAATTCCGGTTCCCTTGAATGAGGGTGATACAAGGTATTTATATCCCTTAGGCTGTACATGAAAGGGTGTTACATTAAATGATACACATATGAAAGGGTAATTCATTTAATGCTCTTCAAACGTGTGCGTCAAGATGATAAGCATTTAATGAATAGTTGAACTGTTGATTATCTGGAAATCAATGCTGCGGTCGAGATGCAGCTCGAACCGCCTTAGTTGCTCGTCGTTCAAGAGTTCCTCGGAGAGCTGGAGTTCCTCGGAGTATACTTGTTGCTCGGAGTGAGTCTGACTTGGTCGGGGGAATGAACTTCCTCGTTGCTATTGTGCCACGTAGATTGACACGTGTCTTCTTATTATTCGTCCACATCAGCATACTAATTTTGGTATCAACAGAAGCCCCCAATGTTTCATATTTCGAACTTTGAGGAGTATGGAACATTCTTTCTCGGTATATGGCAATATTAAATGACCTCCCTGGGTTTTAGGAGCCTTTTCTTCGTATATGAATTTCCTTCCAAATTCGCAGAATCCGCCTTTTTGCATTTTATAAGCGCTTCGATCTTCGTGCCCTTTTTGTCCTTTTAGCCGCCAGTAGCGTAATAGTTTCCTTTTTGTAATCATTTCTTTCGCCGTTTCCCAAGGCAAAGTATTTAAGCTTCAGAGGCAATCCCATCGTCTTCTACCTTTTTCAATTTCTGCTTTCGAGTTTTCTATAGCTTTTCTCTCTCCTGTGCGTTCATCCCTTTCTTCGTTTGTTTGTCAACAGATCTCCTTTTTCCTGTAAGATTTTCTTCCTTCTTCTTCATTTCTTTCTATTCACCATGGTTTATATTATCGAATCTCTTGAGAAATTCCGTTCTGACTTTTCTATTCCTTCTTGGGTAACTTTGGAGAGTCTTTCTGAACCTTCAACTTATTTTAATTTGGCTGAGGGACATTGGTTCCCTAGCCTCTTTATTGCTGAATGTGGATTTTCCTTTCCACCAAACCCTTTGTGTTTAGAGTTCTGTCAGTATTTCAATGTTGTCCCTGCAAAAATAGCCCCCAACACATGGAGAATAGTTAATGGGGTGTATAGGTTAAATCAAACTCATGGAACTCGTATAGGAATTCCTGAGATTATGTACTGTTATAGATGGGCTGTTTTAGATAATGTTTTTTATTTAAAAACTAGGTTTTTGAATAGGGCCTTAGTAGTCAACCTCCCTGATGCAAACAGGGATTATTTTGAACACGAGGTAGTCATAAAAAATTGGCAACATACCCCTTTGGTTGGAGATGAAGTATATGAAGGTCCCAGATGCCCCCCATATGGCAATGGGATAGGTTATTTTCATCTTATTTTGTTTTTGAAATTATGATTTCATTGTGTTTGACAAAATGTATGACTGATATTTCACTATGTATTTGTTTGCAGTTGACAGTAAGAGAAAAACTCTAAAAGAATCCGAAGTAAATATTAAACATTTGAAACATATCTGGAATTTGCATCGAAGAGTTGCAGACGAGCACATCAGGTCTGCTTCATATTTGTTGCAGTAGAGGAGCTACACATCATCCTTTACTGCTCGTCCTGTGGTCAGCATTAGTGACCCATTGCCAGCTTCTGAGGAATCTTCACCAGAATCTCACATTCCTTTAAGTCAGAAGATGGGCAAGAGAAGAGTTCATGCTATCTTCGAGGAGACTTCCTCTGCTGGAGATGGAAAAAGAAACAGGGCTGAAGTCCCAAAGGGGACAAAGAAAGTAGATGGTGCCTCTTCTGTTGCTCCTCAGAAGGCTGCCGAGAAGCCCCCAGTGGCTCCGAGCAAGAAAAATGCACCTGTGGAAGTGGTCCCAACCAAAAGTTCTTTGGTTGAAACTGCTGAAGTGCCACTGAGGAGATTGAAGAAATCCTCCTCGGTCACCTTGACTGAAACCATTCCCCAGCTCCAAGCTAGTGGAGCTGGTGTCCAAACCATTATTCCCCCGAGTTCTGCAATGAGCTCGGTAAAGACTTGGACTATTCCTGAAGTCCAAGGAATTGAAGAAAACATGTCTAGGGATATGTTGACATCCCTAGCTACTCGTCACATTGCTTCAGTAAGTTCCTCTTATCCTGAATTTTTCTTTCTTTCAGTCAATATATGTATCTCGGCACTGACTTATCATTAGTTTCTTCTTTTTACAGCTGGTGAGTTGCTTTAACACCATAGTAAAGAAAGATGAAGGACTCAAGGCTTCTAGCTCCTCGTCTGGAGTAGAGGATGCTTTCCAGGGCTTGGCCCAATATTTGAAGGAATCCCGTCAAAAATACGACGAGGATAGGGGTGAATGGGTGAAAAATTTGGCTGCGTCTGAAGCAGAGAAGGTACAGTTGGGAAATAAGGTGAGAGACTTGGAGAGGGAGAATAAAAGATATGCTGAGAAGCTCACAAGCTTTGGGGAGCTTGAAAATAAATTGAGATCGGCCGAGGAAGAGCTGACCCTTCTGCGAGAAGTAAATCGCCAGAAGGAGGAGGTGGAGGCCAAGTTGAAAGCCTCCGAGGATCTTCTATCCGAGAAGCTCTCCTCGGAGAAAATGAAAAGGAAAATGGCTGTAAAGAAATCTTTTCGTACCGGATGGGATAAAGTATGGGACAGGGGGGTAGCAGCAATGATGACCCAGGTCAAGTATGGGAGTTTGAAATACTTTCGAGATGGTTGGGATGCTGCCCTGCAAGAATTGAAGGTGAGCGAGGACTCTGAGCTATTTCAACAACATCTGCCTGGTCCTCCCCCAGCTATTGAGGATGAAGAAGAGGATGAAGGTGCCTCCGAAGAATCTTCAATGGTAGTGGGTGATCTCATCCTTACCCAGTCTGCTGAAGAGGAGCTTTCATCTCGGCTTGCTCCTCCTGAACAAGTTCCAGTGCCTGCCGACCAACTCGTTGTTCCCACCGAGCAACCGAGCTCCTCATCCCAGCCTCCCGAGAAAGTCTTGGGAGACAAGAAAAAGGTGTGAAGTTGTTCGGTATTCTCTTTCTATTTTTTCTTTTTCTTTTTCTTGTACTCTGTATTCTGAACGCTGTACTCCTTTTGATGATGTAATAAAATTACCTTTTTGTTCTTATACATTGTTGATGCTCTGTTTGCTTTTTCATTAACTCTTGCCTTCTCTTCTTTACTAGTTTATGGCTAGAATGGAATTATTATCTGCCAATGATACAAAGTTGATGCAGCAATGCCATGAATATTATAAGGCTGGTCACACAGAATTGAGTGTATCAGAAGTTGCTGACATCCTTGGTCATGATGCTTCAGAGCAGGCAGTAGAAGCTTATCAATACCTGAAAGACTTACTTGATCGAGCTGTGGCCAATAACGTGGCTTACTATGACATGATCGAGGAGCTTCAATATACTTTAGAAGATCTTCAGACTCAGTACAAGGAATCAACTGCCCTTTTGCACGAGGGGTATGGAAAGAGGTATCAACAGCTTTCTGCCGAGACAGGCCACAAAAAGATCCTTGCTGCATACAATGTCAGGGAGAAAACCCTACGGGGTGAAGCTGAAGCTTGTAGACAGATTGCCGAGCTGCTAGAGCAAGAAAATAACAATTTGCAGAAAGAGCTGGCACAGTATAAGTCTGCAGCATCTTCTTCAACAGCTGTAATCCCAGTGATTGACGAGGGATTTTCCTTTCTAGAGGTTGAGAATGCCAAATTAAGGCAAGAGTTGGATACCTTGAGAAGATCTGGTACTTCTACTGCTACTCGGGGACGAGGAAGAGGTTCTCGTGGACGAGGAAGAGCTGTTCAGAATGTTGTCGAGGAACCAAGTTCTCGACCTGCTCGGGGAGGATCAAGAGCCCTTAGTCGTAATGTTGAAGAGGCTAGTACTCGATCAACGTTGGAAAACCAGGCATTCCAATTAATGGCTAAGAACCAAGCTTTATACTAGCAAAAATGTTTCTCCTCAAAATGTTGTTTTTGTAAAACAAGGCCAGAATCCTCAAAACACTCAGAAAGAAAATTGTTTTAAAGATGTCTCTAAGGCAAAACAAAGTGATTATTCTTGAAAGCCCAAATCTAATGGTCAAGCTAAGTACGTCTGTCCACCTATTAGAAATCATTATCAGAAACCCAAAGCCAATGACACTTGGACGACCATTCCTGTTAGAGATAAACCAATCTTTAAAGACTTTAGTAATAAAGTCAAGTCCTCCACATGTCAGTATTGTTCATATTGTGATGTCTACTGCCACTCCATTGCCGAATGTTTTCAAAAGAGAGTGTATACACCCACTTATTCAAACTTTAACTATTTTAGAAAGAGTAGGAATACTTATGTTCTCCCAAGACATGCCACTCATAACTCTAACTATAAATATAAGGGAGGACCTAAAACTAAGAAGAAATCATTTAGAAAGACCAATCAAAACTTTTCTAAATCTAAGGTCAATCAAACGGTTACAACTAGGCCTATTTGGATTAGAAAAGATGACTTGCTACCCCAGCTCAAGTGCAACATTGTCATATATGATATTAAGGCACCACGCACTTCGTCTGGATGGTATATTGACTCCGGATGTACTAAACATATGACCGGAGATGAAACTAAATTAACAAACAAAACACACTTCCATGGAGGTAGTGTTGTGTTTGGTGATAGAGTTTCATCTAAGATCATAGGTAAGGGAACATTGTGGGAGGAAGGTCTCCTCAAGATAAATGATGTCCGCCTAGTTAAAGGTTTTAAGGCTAACTTGCTTAGTATATCTCAATTTTGTGATTCCAATCCTACTGTTTCCTTTTCTAAAACTGATTGCAAAATTTTAGATGAAAAGTGAAATTGTATTTTAACGGGAAATAGAAATAAGGATAACTGTTACACAGTCCTTCCTAAGCCTGAATCCCATAATAGATTGGGACATACAAATTTTGATAATCTTCGTAAGAGAAGCACCCAAGAATTTGTTAGAGGATTGCCTAGAATAAAAATTCTTTTAAACCCGTCTGTGGTCCTCGTCAAAAAGGAAAAATAAGTAAACCTTCTCATAAGAAAGTTAAAAATGTTTTAACTTCAAAACCTTTGAAATTTATCCACAAGGACCTTATGGGTCCCTTTCGAAACACACGATATACTCGGGTTGCGTTCATGAAAAATAAAACCCATGCCTTCAATGAGTTCTTAAAAATACCTTTAAAAATAGAGAACGAGAAGGATACCCAAGTATGTCGCATCAGAAGTGACAAAGGTGGAGAATTCAAAGATTCGGGTGTTACAAGATATTATATAGGCAATGGCTATAAAAATGAATTTAGTGCGCCTAAGACAACTCAGCAGAACGACACTACTGAAAGGAAAGATAGAACCTTACAAGAGATGGATATGGTTATGCTACATGTGAAAATTCTACCTAAGTATTTTTGGACCAAAGTTGTTCAAACGTCTTGTCGTATCATTGATCAGGAATACCTTAGGAAGAATTTCAAATTTGTTGATGATATTCGATATGCATATCTTCGTAATGTTGTTGGTATGATGGTTCTTACTTATTTCAACACTTCATTGATATCCTCGATAGTTGCATGCTAATAATTGGTTTCTGAGGAGTTAGGGCATGGTCGTTTCTCAAATGATAAAAGACGCCTCCTAATATCTGTTTAATGTAGGAGACCCTTGTATATGCCCTTGCATATGTTATTGTTTGTGTTGTCACATTATATCATATTCTCCTGATTTATATCTTTTTACCCCGTTGTATATTTGAGCAAAATTGGGGGAGAAGAACTTGAGTACTTATGCTGCGATGTATATCTTAGCTTGTACTAACTCAACTAATATGTCATTGAGTGTTTATCCTTTTTAGGCATTTTCCAGACCCTGTCATATAACTTTTCCTATTTATTAGGGTATTGGTCTGTATTTTAGTTGAGTAATGTATTTTCTTACCTTATTTTTGGTTATAGGATGGGAATGGGTAGATAGAGATTTTTGTATAGGAAATCTAAGATTTTTCATTTTCACCCACGAGTTCAGGATACTCAAGGGAATTTTGTCTCTAATATCCAAAGGGGGAGATTGAGAACACACTATATGGTTGACTTACTTGAGTCTGTGCCATATAGGAGTTTCAACTAGTTTGGATATCGAGACAAAATAAGATTAGATTTTTTCGAGCTACTCTATCTCAGAAAGGCATAAAGCTTCATCAAAAGCATCCCAGCCCAAGTTCTCCAATGTGACACAAAGAGGTAAGCACAACTCTCGAACCATAATTAGGACACATACACTGCATATACATGTTTATTATGTGTGCATATTTTTTATGGTGATGTTGTTGCTTCAAATATTTTTTTTGGAAAAAGAAATTCATTTGAATATTTTTTTAATCATTTAAAATGATTTTTCATTTAATTGAAATATGATTTAAAAAATATGTTTGAGGTAACATAAGAATATTTTTTGTGATAAAAATTTGATTGGTTCAATTTTTAATTGGAAAATATTTTTTTTGAGTCAAAAGATTTAATTTTTTCAAGACTTAAAAAAACACACATGTGTTATTTTTTAATATGGCTTTTTGTGTTTATTTAGTGTCTTGGTGATTAGACTCTTTTGTGACCGTAGATTGAGTGGTTATCTATGAACCATATTTTTAGTGCCTCAATCCTAGTGAACACCTTTTAGCCAATCAAAATTAGTTTTCCACTTTCTTTCTACACCCTTAGATCTTGGAGAGTTGATCTAAACCCTTTATTTTTAACAAACCCTATTGAGCCTCATATATAACATATTTTAGGGTTTCTTATTCTAGTTGGAAGAAGAGAGATTGACGGCTGATATAGAAGAGAGAGAAAAATCCATCTTACACTTCCTTCTTCTCCATCCAATTATTGAAAGAAAAACCAACTGTGAGAACCCGGAGAAATCCGAAAGAGAGAGAGAAAGGAACCCGACGCCACAAGATGTGTCCAGTCCCGTCGCTGGTTGAAGAAATCGCGACTCCATTGTTGGACGACCTGTCATCGCCGAAAAACAGAGGAGAGAGAGATCCTAGACTGCTACTCGTCACCGGAGTTGCGCTGATCAAGATGCCGACTGCACTGTGAGAACAAAAAGAGGTCGGTCAAACTGTCGACGACAGAAATAGAAAGATCAGAGAGAGAGAGAGAGAAATCGATGCCGAAAATCGAGAACACGCTGGAGTCAGATCGAAAACGAGGGAGACTGTCGAAAACCTCCTCGAAAAGTTTTTTTCTTGAAACACATTTAGATTTGTACTCTTCTTTCCCTATATCTCTTAGGGACCATTTTAGTACACTAATTGTTAGGATTGTTGTGTGTTTGTTTTTGGATATTATTGTTGTAATGTTTTAATCCAAGATTATGATATCAAATACATGTTGAGAAATTATACCTGTTGTATATTTTCATATTTGGAAATAAAGATTGTCTCATATTGGGATTTCACATTTGAGTTAAATAAGTTTGAATATAAATAATTTGTTGGGACAATATTTTTGACGAAAAAAATTATTGTGCGTCAAATCTGAAAATTATTAAAGTTTATTACTCAAGTTGGATTTGAAATCAAATTGTATATCATATAGAAGTTGATTGTAATTCATAGGATATTTATTGTAATTGATTGAGAGGCGTGAGAAGCATTTTGCATCTAGTTTAATTCACAAACACTATCACTCTCACACGAACACTTAGGAGTTATGGTTCTTGGTGAGGTGTTTTGTTTGTTGGGGCTGCTGAAATCCGGGATTCAAGAATAAAACAAAAGTTGCGTGGAGAAGAACAAATCAAGATAGAATGCCTTTAAGAGTGGAGTAACTCGGGTAGATACGTTTTTTGATCTTGTATTTTGGTTTTTAGTTGCATGCTTTAGTGTTGTAATTTGGTTGTGATTTTAGTGGACTTTTTCATTTTGCTCCGTAGAGGGAGCCGTGGATGTTTCCCTAATTTTAGGGTTTTAACACGTTAAAAATCGTGTTTATTTCCTTGAATCTTCTTAATTACTTTAGTGAACAATATCATAATCGAGACTTAATTGTAGGTTTTGAATTTTAAAACCTAAGGTAATCAATCTCACAAGTCTAAAGATCATATTCAGAAAAATTGTTTTAACACATCTAGTGTTTATTTTGAAAAGTGTTTTATTCAACGAGTTTATTTTGGAGTTTACTAAAATTATAACTTTTTTTTATTAATCTTGTAAACAAATTTTTTCACCTATCGTACTGCATATAAAAATCCACTCGGAATGTCCCCCTTCCGCTTTGTGTATGGTAAACCTTGCCATCTTCCTATTGAATTAAAGCACAAGGCATATTGGGCGATTAAGAAGCTGAATTATGACATGGATAAAGCCGGTGAAGCTCTCAAGCTTCGTATAAATGAGTTAGAAGAGATACGCAATGATGCGTATGAAAACGCAAATTTCAAAGGGAAGGATGAAACTCGCTCACGATAACATTATTCGATTCAAAGAGTTTCTTCCCAAAAAAAAGTGCTTCTCTATAACTCCCGGCTTCATCTATTTCCGGGCAAGTTACGGTCACGATGGTCTGTCCCGTTCGTTGTAAAGAATGTATTCCCTCATGGAGCTGTGGAATTAGATGATTTAAATGGGGGAAATACATTCAAGGTAAATGGATAATGCCTAAATCCATATCTTGAGGCATGTGTGGAAGAAGTCGATACCATTTGGTTGTCGGACCCCATTTACGGGGTCAATTGAGATGAAAATGAGAGGTGATCGCACCACCAATGCGTATGGGGTGAATTCTTGTGTACAGTAGTAGTGTGTGAGTTAGGTTATTTAGTATTTCGGAGCACAATTCACGAGAGGGAGCGAGATAATACACTTTCTGAGCGAGGTTGGATGCATTTCGAGGGTATGGTTGAAGTATTTTTAGGGCACCCGAGGGTCTAGGATATTTCTAGTGGCCATACGCATAAGAGGAGGCATGAGCGAACACTTAATTTTTAGAGAAAACAAAAATCCAACTTCCAGGCTAGCAGCCTCCCTCGAAACCTAGGGTGAATTGATTCGGGGGGTGAATCGGTTCGAGGTTCCATCCGAACCGGTTCGGGGTACCTGGCAGATTCATCTCCCCCCTTTTTCAAAATTCATTCTCTTTTACCCCCTTCCCTCCATTCATTTCCCCTACGAAAATTCATCCTCGAAAACTTCCCTCCATTCATTTCCCACTCCAAATTCCTCCCCCCTTCCTTTCCCTCCACTCCTATTACCATTTCCCACCAAAAGCCAACCCCCACACCTATAAATTAACATTCACCCCTCTCCTTTTCTCACACTCCATTTCACTCTCCCTCTCTTCTACACCATAACATATATATCTCTCTCTCACCATGTCGCGACCCCTCCAAGACAATTTCCGCCCTTGCAAATATGATGACACCACCGTCCTTGATGACGAGGGTAGGGGGTGTTTCGGTGCATCAAAGAATGCCATTGGGCCGAGAACTATTTCTTGTCCACGCGCCTAATCCATATCGAGCGCTTTGTCAATTGGGAGCAACTTCTCGGTGATGTCACCGCCCTTTTCAATCGCCAGGGGTGGTGCTCCTTCCTATCTCCTACGAGCAACAACGTTTTCGAAGCCGCAATTCTCCAATTCTACGCGATACTCGTTCGCAAATCATCCACACTTCATGAGGCCTTCTTGACGGTATTCAATTTCCATTCTCCGCCGCCATCATTTCACGCAAAATACGGGAAAAAGGGGTTGTCCTCCTTGTGCCATTCATATATCCCATAACTGGTGCCCTCCGCACCAAAAAATAATGTATTGCCCGAATGGCACCTGGGGAGGAATGGGTACGCAATTCTTTTCCCATAAGAAGTCTCTCTAATACGTTGTGATTCACGCACCTAATTGCATATGGAGAAATCCACCAAACCACAAAACCACCAATGACTCGGTGGTCCGGCTACGTCATGCCAACTTCCTTTACCATTTCCTCAACCCCAAAGAGCACGATAAATCTGGCACAACTCTTCTACGCGGACATCATCAATGTTGCCTACGATGAGTGGTGCAAAGCGGAGCTCCCCTACGCCCGCCTCATTACTGAAATTCTGATTGACGTCGGGGTGGACGATCCGGGGCAGCAAGTCCGACTCCCCCGCTCCATTGGAAGCACCTCCACCAACCATATCGAACAACAAATGAGGTTGTCCCATCCCTGCCGTCCTATTCTAGACGAGGGTGTGGGGGAGGAAGAACATGACGCGCCAATGATGGATGTGGGGAAAGAAGAAGAATATGCCGAAGATGAGGACGGAGATTCCGACTTTGAGCCTCTTAGTGAGAATTTTGATAGGCGCCTTGCGGCGATCGAATCCCGTTTTGACGGGTTCATCACCCAATACAATCGAGACCAAGAGGCCTATCAACGGGATCAAGATTCCTACCGGAGGGATACGATCATGATACATCATCTCCAAGCACATTTATACTAGCTCAACTTGGGTGGACCCCTTCCGACTTTATTTTATGATACATATGATCCCAACGCACCCAGGCCCTCAAATCCTCCTCCCTAATGAAGCCCTTGCCCTTTGTTTGATGTTTGTATATAATGTTAGTTGCTTTCTCTACCCTCTCCATTGTAACACATGATTCTTCATTTTTATAATAAAATTCTGCATTTCTGTTTTAATTTGTTTGTTTTATTTTTCCACACTTTTAATTCGCTTTGAGTTAGATTTTAGTCCTTTTTGCTTGAGGACAATGCAAAAGTCTAAGTTAGGGGAGGTCACAAATGCGTTTTTCTAAAACTTCACAAATTTTCAAAAATGGCAAAAAATCTTTAAAAAAAATCATAAAATTTTGGAAAAAAAAATATTTTTCTTCAAAATAAATAAAAATTGGAATTTAATTTTTTCAAAAATATCACCTTTATTTGAAGTCTCAAATTGTTAAATCCCTATTGCACTAAGCCGAAATTGACCAAAGATGGAAATTGTGCAAAAATTGACGACGAATAAGTGTGGAGATTAACAAAACCCGGTGAGATTTCGAGCCTATCGATTTTTTTGAGTCTTTAAATCAATCCGAGATAATGGTTAACTCAAAGTTTGGGTTCAACGTTTTAAACAAGTCATTGATGATCTCAATTCTTTGTTTTGATCGGTTACAAGAAACATGTGTGATTTTGCCTCGAAAAGCGCGCTACAAATCTCTAAATTAAATTAACCTCGAGATGCATATGGTAAATTAATAAGTAATTTGGACAATGAAGTAGGTCATCGTTTGTTACCCCAAAACATTAGCCATAAGAAGATGTGAAAACTACCATTTTTGCAACCCAAATTGAGACGAATAAGTTTTCCCTTTCTTTGGGCAACCCAAAAAAAACTAAGCAGCTCGGTATTGTGAAAATTGCTAATGTCATCAAATAAAGTTCGAAAAGTGCATAAAAAGGGGAAAGAAAAAAAATAGTAGAAAAATGCTCAACATAAATAGCAAGTAGAGAAAAAGAAGGGAAAATGATCAATTGCCCGAAAAAGCACTAAGGACATCACAAGAAAAAATTTCCAATTTCGAAATTCCCAACCATTCCTATATTACCCAATATGTCTTTAACCTGAAAAGTCCTATCGAGTTCGAATTGCGAAATTGATTACTGCGTGGAGAGCTAAGTTACAAAAAGATAATATGAGAGATTAAATGATGTGAATTTGAGGCGATGTTTCCCATTTTCCAATTACCGTAATCCAATGAAGAGATCATTTCACTAAATAGTTATGTCTTTCATAATTGTTTGCATGAACTTGCATTCCATTACATTTACTCTCATAAATCACGCATACTGAAAGAATAGCCACACTTCCGAGTGATTCGTTTGTGAGTGTATTCAGTGAGATTTTGAAATCAAAGCGAATTTTTGAAAAGCAACGTAGTGATCAATCGGTGAAAGTTAGCGGTTCAATATTTAGCTTCGCACACACACAATTGAATTGAGACTTGTGAATATAATTTTAAGGTGACCATTTTTGGGGAGCTAAAATTGTACAATTCTTAAGTATTTTTAATTTTCTTTGAGTCAATAACGAATTTTGTGGGTATATTCACTTCAAACCCTCACGAGACACCACTCGTCCTACTAGGGTAACCTAGGGGTTTAATGGCTTGTTGTATACGCTGAATGCAATCGCTTGCCCATGAAAAAGGTATTCTATCCCAATAAAGTGTTTAGAAGAGTTGTGACGTTATTCTCTTACATTGCTCGGGACGCGCAAAATTCTAAGTTAGGGGGTTTGATCGGGCATAAATATTCTATAGCTATCCCCTTAATTTCGGTACCTTTATGAATTCGAGTAGTGCAGTTGATATATATTTAACTCATAATTACGCTACTAACCTTCGTTGTCAAGTATTTCATGTTTTGTTTTTCTCTTATGTGTTTTACAGGTAAAGTGTGCAAGCGATGCGAAACAGAAATCGAAACAATGAAAGAAAGGCTAGGAAGGCAAGTTCAAGGGAATTTTTGTAATTATTCAGCCTGATCCCGGAGGTGGAGCCAACTGGAAAGTTGATGATCTAGGAAAAACAAGAACACTGGAAGAAACGGCAGCCAAATCCGAGCTACGGTTGAAGAGTTATGATCATTTAAAGTTGAGGAAAAATTTAAGAAGAAAAGAAGAAAAAAATTTCCAAGTGTTGAATTAGAGAAATAAGACCCCCAAACCAATAGAAATTCCCGAACCACACTGTGAATCGGTTATGGGTCGAACCGGTTCAGAGTACCTGTGAACCGATTTGGGGGTCCTGATGCGCGAATTTTTCCTTAACAGCTGATTGGTCCAAAGAGTCTTATATTGTGACAAATTCTTCTAAAACGTATTTGTACGATGGTAGTGACTTAAAAACAGAGTTTTTCATAATTTTGATCAGTTTTGATAGAGAGAAGAGTAGGAGAACATCCTATAAAGATAACTTTGATTTGTTGATTCAAGAGTGATTAATTCGGGGTTTGATTTCAAGTTTTAATGCAAAGTTTCATTCTCTCTATTACTATTCTTCCATGTTATCTCCTTGCATGATTTAAATAATTTCTAGGTTTATAATTATTCCTTGCATGTTTCAACATAGTTTCATCATGATTTCTATCGCATGCAATGTAGTTAATTCATGCATAGTTAGGTTTAACATGTCCGGCTAGACTTTTAAGGTCGGGATGCATGAACTCAATCCGATGTGATAGTTGTATGTGTATAAATTTAATCTTCTAAACTTAAGGATTTATTATGACTGTATTGTGTAATGACATAACCATTATAGATCTTTGGATCTCGTTTGACTCAAGGTAACCGAGATGCTTCAGAATGCAATTCGAGTGTAGCTATCGTAATACCGTTATTACTCGTCCTCTGATTATGTATAGTGCGGGCTTGAACCTCATATATGTAATGCTTGGGAATACTAAATTCTGGGTCTAACTAATCAATTAGATTTATAATTAATTTCGTGCTAGAAACACACTAGGGTTGAGGGATTGTATTCCTGTCCTATTTTCCTCTTCATATAGTTCAAGTCTAGTTCAATCATCGTCAATATTTCAAAAAATTTAGAGTAATTGCATTTCATTCATCCGTGATTTCTCTAGTTAATCATTTTCAAAATTGCATATAGTTGTAGCTATTTCACCATTCAAATCATATTTCCCTTTTCCTTAGAGTCAAATTTAGGTTTCCTTCGTCTATCCAACGTCGTTACAGATTTGTTGTCCTATTTTCCTGAGGATCGATACCCGACTTATCGGATTATTACTTGAGCGACAGGCTTGCACTTGAGCCTAGAGAGTACACGCTTCGGAGACATATTCTTAGTTGCGTCACCAAGTGTGAGGATGATGTACCCCTTGGTGATGATACCATCCTTCCTCATACTACCTCGGTGGATCCCTCTCTTGATTTAGAGGATCCACCTTCTTGGGTTCGAAAGAGTCATGACACTTACGCTATACTTGGTGATCCCACACTCGGTGTTAAGAATGTGAAAGAAGCACTCAAGGATGAGCATTGGATATCCGCTATGCAAGATGAGTTACGTCAGTTTCACAAGAATGATGTCTAGGAGTTAGTCCCCCGACCTAGCGAGACTAATGTTATAGGTACCAAGTGTATTTTACAAGAATAAAATGGATTAAAATGGTACCATAGTTTTCAATAAGTCTTAGTTGGTCGTTCAAAGATACACACAGATTGAGGGTGTAGACTTTTAAGAAGACATTCGCCCCTGTTGATAGGATTGAGTTCGTCCACTTACTACTCACCATATCATGTCATTTGCATTTCAAGTTATATCAAGTGGACGTCAGGAGTGACTTCCTTAATAGAAATCTACAAGAGGAAGACTACGTGGAATAGACAAAGGGGATTTAAGATCTAAATGACCCAAGACACGTCTTTTATCTTAAGAAGGCCTTGTATGGTTTAAAACAAACACCCCATGATTGGTACGAGAGGCTCACTTCATACCTCTTAGCTTGTGGCATCAAGAGAGAGTGGGTCGATATGACATTATTGGTGAAGAGGGAGAGTGATGCTATTTTGGTTGCCCAAGTCTATATGGATGACATAGTATTTAGATCCACATGCTCCTAACATGCTCACTCTTTTGAGGAGGAGATGAACAGTGAGTTCAAGATTAGCATAGTTGGTGAACTTATGCTCTACCAAGGTCTCCAAGTGCGTCAGCTAGAGAATGGGATATTCATATCTCAATCCAAATATGCTAGGGACACAGTTAAGAGGGTTGGTTTAGACTTTAATAAGCACTCACACACCTTATGAGTACATCAACTAAGATTAGTAATGACACTTTAGGCAAGGACGTAGAGCAAACCTTTTATAGGAGTATGATAGGTAGCCTTCTCTAGTTGATTGCTAGTCGTCCTGACATTGCCTTTAGCGTTGGAGTTTATGAACGATACCAAGCGTCTTCGAAAGAATCAAACTTTCTTGAGCTTAACCTTATCATTAAATGTGTGAGTGGTTCTCTTTCCTATGGTATTTGGTATTCCTTTGATATCGATGGCTGTTTATTCTCCTATTCGGATGCCGATTGAGCCGAGGATGTTGATGGTTGTAGGAAAAACTCAGATAGGTGTTTTTACTTTGGGGTTGATCTTATCTCTTAGTTGAGCAAGAATAAAAACTCCCTATATTTGTCCACAACGGAGGCTGAGTATATAGAAGCTAGGAGTTGTTGGATGCAACTTTTATGGATGAATTAAATGTTGGAAGATCTTAGGAAATCTTTTATGCTTTGCTCTATTGATTGAGTTCAGGTACCTTATCTAGTATAGGATATTTATTATGTTCATATCTTATATCCCTATTGCAAGATTGTAGTATCACTATATTGATACGTTTTTGTTTTTTACATATTATGAAAATTTCAAAAATATATTTGGTTTTTAAGAATAAGTTTGAAAATTTGAAAAAGATTTTATTTTGATAAAGTTAGAAAAAGACAAAAATATTTTTTTATTTTCGTTTTTTTGCTGTATATGGATGAACATTTAAGATATTCGGATCACCCTTACACTCCATCCATTCACGTGACTTTACCATAATACTTTGAGATATGACTTTGTTTCATTAGTGTGATTAATAATGTGTGAATAATATTTCTTTGATCATTAATGATTACTTTATACACGTTAGAATCTTTGTCACCTTTATTGCACGCGTGCACGGAATTTTGAATATTGTACTAACTTATCATGTGTCGAATACGGTATTCTTATCTCAAAGCTACTTAATAACTAACCAATTGTAAAAAGAGATAAGTTATGATTGAAAGAAGCATTTACCAGATATCTTTTCCTAAAAAATATTGATATATGTTGAGCAATGGAAAGGGGCTACGAAAGAGTAAAATACTCTTTACGTTAAAAGCCACCATTTGTAAAAAGAGTCTAAAAACATTAACTGCACATAAGAACAGAAGTGCAAGGTCATTTAGCTTATATTCATTGATGCTTCGCTACATATTAGCATTATGATTTCTTAAAAAAAATTAGAGTGAATTCGTATATATGTGAGATCATAAGGGAGTTATAAAGTAAAAAATCAATAGTTTGGCATTATTGTTTCGAGAATCATTAAATTTCATGGCATATTGCATAAGCTGAGTAAATTTCATTTAAGTTCAAATTTTTACACCTAAGGTAGAAATTAAGTTCTTTCTTTAGAAGTATCTCATGACTTCGTGCACCTATGTTATGAATATTTGTGTTGATTTGCCTATGAAAAATGTTCACACAATTACATACCGTTTTCACAATTCGGATATTTTAGTGTTATTCCATGGTGACTATATGTTTTTATACCTATATGTATTTTTATACTTATACTTGTTATGCTTGAAAAAATTTAAAATCTTCAAAAATAGTTGTTTGATAATGGGAGAAACACAATATGCCAATTAGATTATCATTGCATGTGCCTTATTGATTATATTTGTGATGATATCTTTGATTCTTTTTGTGATGCTAATGCTTTAATGTTTAGTTTGTAACCGTTTGTCTATTACGAGGAAAAAAGGGGAGAATAAATTGAGGGGGATTCTTACTTATTTTTAAAACTTATACGCGTCACGGTATTTCTTTTATCTCATGTGTGTAGGTCTCTTCCGCCTTGATGATGATTTCATAGACCGCACAAGATGTAAACTTTTTAGCTTAACACTCATACATCTATACATTTTTATTTCTTGATATGGGAGGGCTTTAGTTATATTAGTCTTAGAGGTCAATTTGGCTTCGATTTGTGTTTTGTATCGGAATAACAAAATGGGGATATTTTTAAGAGCGAGTTTTATAATTATTCAATTTAATTTTTATTTGGTTTATCTCATTACACCTCACCACATCTTCATGACTACTTCCATGTATTCGAAGAAAAAAAGGTGATGACATTTGCAATATTGAAGATTGTTCATCTTAACCTCATTCATAAGTGTTATGGTAAAGTCTTTTATTATCCAGATGTTGCTTTAAAAAGATTTTGCTTTTAAAAGTTTTTTCAAAATATTATAAAATGATTTTTTAAAGTTTTTTTGAAAATTTCGACGGCTCGTTAGAAAGATTTTGCTAATTCGTTTGAACGGGTTGTACAGTGTCATTGGAATGAGATTCTTTTGTTCGAACGAAATTTGGGACGATGCCTTTTGGTTAGTTATGGAATGTCATTCAAAGTTTCATTGGATGTCATTTAAACGAGATTGGGTACATCATTAGAATGAGTTTCCCTTATTCGAACGAGATCTGAAGCGACACCTTTTGTTCAAGCACAGGAAAATCATTCGAAGTTACGTTGGAAATAAGTTCGGACAAAAAAGGGGACGCCTTTTTAACAAGGTGCCATGTCAGTCGAACTAGAACGAGAGTTTTTTTCTTTTTAATCAAATATGATCCACTTCTCTAAAGCCTATCCTTTGTCGGCAACCTTTCTTATAAATAGAGATGCGGGATTAGAGTTTGAAACAACTTATTTTTACCCCTTTTCTAAGGCATTTTAGAGTTTCTTTTCTAAATAAACTCTACCATTTTTCATCCAATCCCCTTGAAAATTTGGACATCACTTTACCAAATCAAGAATAACACATTCTTGTTCAAAAACCCTTGCAGAGTTCATCTCTATTGCTAATTTGTGGAGTCGAGGCTCTACTACTGAAGAAGAAGAAGAAGAAAAATAAGATGGTTGATCGGCCGATACCGATGGAAGACTACTTCCTGTGGACGGTGCTGTACTGTTCGATTGCTATAGTTACCTTGAAGAACTGCGTGTTGTATTTCTGAGGTAAGTAGTCTGTAAGTCATCTAGTGTTTGTAAATTCTTATACAACACTGAAAAATAATGATTTTTCCCAAACGGGATTTTTCCTTACTTCTTCACATGCTTGGTTTGCTTGTTTGGATTGCCTTATTTAATTTGGACTTCATCATTACATGCGCATTAAATTAAATATAGAGAAAATTTGCTAAAATTTGAATTTGTGTGTGTTTGGCCTAAGATACGAATAAATTCATAGAATTCGCATTGTCATAAATGAAAATAAATGTAAAGGCATTATACTTTAAATAAACTTTGAAAGAAAAGGTTACAAACTAACTTACAATATACTACGAAATGAAAGAAATGTGGTAAATAAAATAAATAAATGGAAAGGAAAGGAAAAAGAGGATAAAAGTAATATGAATGACTTTTTTCGTGAATGAGTCTTTTCTTCCTTGTTGGGTTCGTTGTTTACTTACAGTTTTTCTTACCATGTAACGTAATTATTATTTGGTAACTGCTAGGTTATTACTCACTCATTTGAGTTTTCCCCACTTTGGTTCACTAACGTCCTAATTTCAATTGTAGTAAAACGTCCTAATTTGTGACAAATCTTATGCATCTTGCAAGTTATTTTGTATTTTCATATTATGATTTGGATAATTTTATCAATTTATATATTACGTGGAAACATCTCAATGGTTTGTAGTAACATGGTGTAAATATACCCCAGTACTAATTAATTTTTGACAAAAATTAATTAATGGACTATTGAGTTTATCTAATGAATTATCACACGTTCGATCATCATTAATTTTGCATAAATATGTGCCTTGTGGGTGTGAAACTGCCACTATTATGATCAACCATCATTTTGATCCTTTGCTTTGAGCTATTTGTCTTCTTTGTTCTCTTTCTCTCTCTACAAAAATGAATCCTTTTAGTGATAAGGATGAAGAGTGTGAGATTATTCAAATATAGCTCCTCCTCCAACCCCATTCCTGTGATTGGATACCTTTGGGCTTTGTTTACCACAGCTCCTAACCTTTCTACAAATACCAACGAAAATAAGGATGATAGTTGGGTCTCTTGAGATGCTGTTGAGTTATGTGCTCCTTCCCATGGGCCTGTTGCTCCCTCTATACCTATATTATATGGATTTAATGTTGTTAGACCTTCTAAAGACTTTACTTCTGAGCTTGTATGTTATAGAACTTTCTTTTTTAGACCTTTCAATGGTTGGGGTGATCATTTTTTCATTTCTCGACATTATGTGAGGCTCCGAAGTCTTTTTCTTTTACCAACCAACCTTAGGTTTACGATGATAGTCTTGAAGTGTAGATGGAATTAATGGTCCTTTTGATTTAGGTTACCCTATTTCTGTTGGTAGTATATCCTTCCCAGCTTCCCCTATTGATGAATTGTCCACTTACCTTGCCACCATATGCCCCCTCTCTTTTACTTGAGTATATGCCTCAAGGGTACCCTTCATTCGATCAGTAATTTAGGGGATATTATGCTTGGTCTTTTCTTATCAAGCCATTTTATATTTTTAGGCCTCTTTGAATGGATACCTAAATGTCTTAGCATCTTAGCATTGCGCCACTTATGACTCTTATAGGTATTGTACTTTTGGAAATACCTCTCATACCTTCGTTCGACCATCATACCATGTTGTTTCAAATGGTACATAGTGATGATAGTTTTTACCTAGATGATCTTAGATTCTTGGTCACCCGGACTATCGTGTCTCCTCTCCCCCTTTATGATCTTATCTCTCAACCTCACTTTTTAGGGAGGGGTGGTTTCCAAAATTTGTAAAAATATGTTAAGGTTGGATTTTTTACCAAACTCCCTTCTCGAGTCTCCACCTTATGACTCTGATGTTTGTAAGGCTTTGGAGGCTCTTCACATCTTTTCCAATTCTTTCTTTTATTTTGTTGAAGGGTCATGAAATAAACAACATTTATAGGATTACATGATCCTTGAAATCCTCCAAATTATCCCCGTGAACCCAAGGCTCACCTTTCCTTTTTTGTTTCCTCTTATCCTCTTTCCATAAGGATATTGAAATAATAATCCACTAATCTTATTAAACATAAGAGACAGATTGATGCTTTGCTAAGCTTCTTTCTCGTTGTAATAACATTTTGGATGAGTGGAAGAATTTTGAGCGGGTCTATATGCATATTTCATCACATGTAACTGTACTGAGTTTTGAGCCCTTGTCCGTGAATGCAATTATTTTTACATCCAAAGTGTTGATACATAAGGCAAGTGAAGTTGTATCCAATTTTCAATGTTATGAAGCTTTGCTCCTAGAGGTGTCACAAAATCAGCCTTGTTTGAATATAGAGAAAAAAGTTTTAATTATTTGCGGAACACTTTTCATCATTTTGTGATTTATGACTTTCCTCACTTTTTCACCATTTTAGGGAAATAATGTTTTATTTATTTTCTTTTTTTGTAATTTCCTTTTTTGGTTATTAATGGAAGGAAGCTTTTGGATGATTGTTTGTGGTTATTGATTAAACCAATTAAATTGCTAATTTATAATTTTTTACTAGTATAATTGTGGAATTAACTAACTTTAATTAATTTGGTGTAATATAAAATTCAGCCAATTTAAACTTAGAACTAAGTATGGCACATTGATTTTTGGCAATCTTATGAGACTTTAAAAATCTATAAACAGAAATTCAAGGTTTATTTACATGCATGTCATTTTATTGGTGGTGGGCCCACCAAATCTCATAGCACGTGTAGAGACATCCAAATTATGACTTTTAGTTGCAAAATGGGATAATTAATTTAAATCTTGGCACTTTTTATGATTTTGTTTTAGCCGATACGCTCAGTTTGTCTTGGAAGTTCCATCATTTGATCTTTGAGTTATTTTTTGTCATTATTGTACTAAAAACCAATCATGAGAAAATTTCGGAATTACATAGCCACCAAAAGTGATACATATTTCTCCACTTACCCATGGCTCTACTTTTTGGAGGGAGATTTTATAAAGACACGTGTTGAGGCCTACTTGGTTAAAATTTTCATTTCCAATAGTGTTAACAACTTAATTAACCCTATTCCTTTTCATATTATTTTTTTACCATTCATATTTCCCTCTAGTAATCCCATAACCTTCAAATATGTCGTCTGTTTTCCTTAAAACACTTCACCAACACTGGTGTCCTGTTCATTGGAAGTTAACAAATTTTTTAGATTTAAAGATATTGTTAATAGGCTTTCATCTAATGATAGGATCATTATTCTTAATTCCATTTTCTCAACAAAGTTTCTTATGGGACATAAATCGTTGGCCCTTACTTTCCCAAAGAACTTCCATTATTGGCATCTCCTTACTATTCGAGGTTCAAAAATAAAACTCCTTATTCAAGAGATGGACACTCTCCAACTACCTTCCTCATTTAGATTTTGGTATTGGCCCAAATCGTTAGATAGCAATGGTAGGACCATCTTGGTGACAAGGATGGTGGCTCTTAAAACTAATGATTTGAAAAAAGTCAACATTTTTATGATGATAAAGTCTTTCATAAAGACATGGAGCTTGATCAATTTTTCATTTCTAGTGACATTTATTTTTTGAACTCTTATTTTAATTGCTTCGAGTTAAACTTTGGGAGGGTAAGCCCCACTCTCATGGATATTTGCCAATTGACTAAATTTAAGTCTATGGGTGATGAAGTTCACCCCTTTTTTTAAAAATTCATCTTCCCTGTTCACTACATAACTCAAATCCAAAGTTATTCTTTTCCATATTTATGAATACTCAAATGAAGAGTGGTCCCCGGGTGAGCAAGAAAATATTAATTTTCCTCTTATTTTAATTGTTAATTCATGTGTTTTCTAGTTAAATCCCAAAGGGTGATGCTAGAGTATACCTTCTTGGAAGCCCAACTTATGAAGGGTAAGGAGGTTGCATTAGCCCCGTATATTTTAGGATCTCTTTACAAAACTTGTTGTAAACTTGTTGAGGACCCATTTAATGTCAATCAAGATGGGCCATTAAAGGCCATACGAATCTGGCTTCATGCCTTTTTTCTAAAAACTGGCTACATTCAATATGAGTCCAAGTATAGCAATTACCATACATATTATTGTTCTAAACCCTCCTGTAAGAGATTTGAAGATATTATTACTATGTTTAGGAGTTTTTCAATTGATAGGTCCATGGATTTTTTAGAAACTTTATTAAAACCTCTCTAGTTCACCTGTTTGGTTGGTTTCCATTTTCTAGAAACCTCATACCGCAGAGCGGGTTGATCTTTCTGAGGGAGCTTCCTAATCTTAAGATATTTATACTAGGTAACCTCACAATCTTCATGCCTTAATTCTAAATACGATAGGTAAGTATACCTACATGCCCAATTTTCAAGGCAATTTGAGTTTCATCAATCCATTCATGTCCCAATGAGGAGCATGTGACACCTCTCCTAATTAAATATCGGGTGATCAGTCCTTTACTAAATTAAAAGAGGTTTCTCATCTGATACATTATTATCATCATCATCGATTTTTTTAAACTTACTAATCACCTAGTATTCAAAAAGCTGGTGTCAAAATTTTAATCTTTTTATTAAACAACAAAAACAACAATATAAATGTAAATTTGAACCACTCACACAATTAATGAATCTAAATCAATACTGACTAAATAAATGATGACTGGCCGAATAAACAACTGGCAAAAAAAATCCAAGAATAATAATCCAACAAATGAATTCAAAATTCAAAATTGAGTCTTTAAGTAAGTGGGAAACATGCCCTAAGTGAAACTACAACTGAAATAAGATTCCTAATAAAGGAATGAAAAAATGATGCGTCTAGCTCAAATCCTGCAACCATCCACACATGTTGCAGCTGTGTAATCCTGGAGCAGATAAGTCAAGTCTGGCGTCCGTGTGGTTGGACACCTGAAAGATTTTTAAGAAAAGAAAAATATTTTTCAAATGGGTCAGAGCCCGATTTATAACAAGTGTTTAGCAAGCATTTTATTGCAATAAATGAAATGCATAGTATATAATGTCCACAATTGATTTTACGGTCACACTCACTTAAAGACCATCTCACCTATCTTCTATAGTGCACACCTATCGCATTCTTTTATTTCATCTCATTATTACTCAATCCAACTAGACCATACTAGTTATCTTAACTAGCCCGCTAATCACCCCGTTATAAATTTTGCACATTATTTCGATTAGTATAACATATAAAACTCTCATCTATATGAATATGCTAAAAATCACATCGATATTGTCAATAGATAGTCACACATTATCTCTAGATATATGACCATATCACTCAATATACTCAATATCACATTTATATTGTCAATAGATAGTCACACATTATCTATAGATATATACACATATCACTTACTATGCATATATATATGTAGCATCTTCAAAGCTTGGTTCTATAAGATGCATCACTAGTACATGCTATCGGGCGCCAGACACATCTCGTGTCACCATTGGTCACCGGGTCGAAATCTCACCACTGATCCCAAATCGTAAATAAAAAATGGAGGCGGTTATACATACATAGGCCCTAGTATTTTTATACACCTTCCTTAAAGACCTACGTGACATCCCCCTCTCATCACGGTAGGAGCCACCTGAGCTCTATAACCAGGAGCACAATCCAGACCCCGTTGGAATCGCCAGGGTGGGACTACTCACTATGCACAACCTCCTAGATGGCATCATCGAGTAACAAATAAATACACACAATTGAATTCAACTCACATGCATACATACATATACATATACATATATATATATATATATATATATATATATATATATATATATATATATCGAGAACTTCTGACTCCGTTTATAGTGGGAGTAGCACTGCAGTGGTGGGAGTCTATTACCACAACTGAGGAGAGAAACACACTCAATATTCGAGACTTTTGGGTGCGGTTCGACCACAAATATTTCCACTCGACCGTCCAGACAGAGATGAGATGGAAATTGGTGAACTTGAAACAGGATGGAAAGACCATGGCGGAATATGAGGTGGAATTTATCAACCTTCTGAACATTGTACCGGATGAGATCCCGGCCGAGGAAAAGAAAATTCAGCATTTTATGGATGTGTTGACATTGAGGATCCACCGGCATTTGATAGGCAATCTCTCTTTGGCCACCTACTCAGACATGATTAATGCATCACTACTCCACTTCCAGGACCACTATTTTTATCTGATCGAGGTTAAGCCACTAAGAGAGTCCAGCTAGCAGGGAAGGACAGGACAAGAGGAAATGGTGCCAGTGGGGCACATGCAATTCAGGGTCAGCATAGACACAGTGACCAGGGTTCCCAGCAGGTGGATCCTAAGAGGTTCAGGTCAAGAGATTTTAGACATGGGTAGGGAGGCTTTCGACATGGCCACCAGGGTCATCAGGGCCAGCAGCAGGTTCAGCAGGGCCAGAATGGCCAAGGGAGGGGTGGTAACGACCATTAGGGCCGGGGATAGTAGGGATGGAGGGGAGGACCCTTCCTAGGAAGATGTTTTATTTGTGGCAACACTGGCCACAAGCATCAAGACTTCCCTCAGAAGGGTAGAGGCCAGCAGTAGCAGGGCACTCGCCAGGAGGCCCAAAGACCATTATTTCCTGCATCTCTCCCAGCACCCCCATAGATGCCAGCACTGCCACCCATTCCAGCCATCCCAATTCAGCAGGGATAACTTCAGTAACGATTCTACAATCTTCACCAGGCCGCAGTCCGGTAGGATCCACCCGCGATTGAGGGTATGTTTTCTATCCAGGGGACTTTGGGGCGCATTTTATTTGACACGGGAGCCACACACTATTTTATTTCCACGGGGTTTGCACGTACCACGAGATTATTTAATACAGCAGAGAGTACGGTTACTTCTGTGGATTCACCGTTGAGTAGAGGTTCCGTTATTTCTTTTATTTATCGGGGAGTGAGCATAGAGATTGGGAGGTTTATCTTACCCACTGACATGCTCGTATTGGATATATCCGAGTATGGCGCGATTGTAGGTATGGATTGGCTTGTCAGCTATAGGGCCATGATTGATGGTTTTAGTAGGAGCATAGTTTTTTGCCATACTCGGTCAGGGGATGTTCTTGGTGGCGATGCCTCACCCTGAGGAAGGATCGTCCACACATTTATACTATATAGAGGAGGAGACCTCTAGGGATGTGGTGGTACCACTTGAATCGATTCCTGTTGTTCGAGAGTTTGCCGATGTGTTTCAGGAGATTCTGGGGTTAACACCGACTAGAGAGATAAATTTTGTCATTGATTTAGCACCAGGAACTCGGTCAATAGTCCGCACACCTTACCGTATGGCACCAGCAGAGATGAGGTTGTTACATGACCAGATTGAGCAGTTATTGGGGCAGGGATTTATCCATAGGAGTACATTGTCGTGGGGTGCCCCCGTACTCTTCATTAAGAAAAAAGGGATGGATTTGTTGATTATCGAGAGTTGAATAAAGTCACGATACGAAACAAATATTCGTTGCCTCGAATCGATGACTTATTCAACCAGTTGAGAGGGGTTGCCTTATTCTCGAAGATTGACTTGAGATCGGGATACCACCAGTTGCGTATCAGGGAGCAGGATGTGTTGAAGACTGCCTTCTTGATGAGATATGGTTCCTATGAATTCAAGGTTATGCCTTTCGGGCTAACCAACGCCCCAGCTGTGTTTATGGACTTGATGAACAGGGTGTTCAGAGAGCTCCTGGACCAGTTCTCCATCATCTTTATAGATGACATTCTGGTTTACTCGCAGACCGAGGAGGAGCATGCCGAACACTTGAGGTAAGTTTTATAGATACTGTGCCAGCATGAGTTGTACGCAACATATGAGAAATGTGGGTTTTGGCTGAAGGAGGTACATTTTTTGGGGAATATTATCTCTGATAGAGGGATATCCATGGATCCAGGGAAGGTGTCAGCGATGACGGAGTGGGGGCAACCCACGACACCGACCGAGATACATAATTTTTTGGGCTTAGTCAGGTAGTACTTGAGGTTCATTCGAGGGTTTTCAAAGATAGGGGGTCCGTTGACACACCTAACTCGCAAAGGGGTGTCGTTTATCTGGAGTTACGCCTGTTAGTTAGCCTTTGATGAGTTAAAAGATAAGTTAACCTCAGTACCAGTGTTAGCATTACCCAGACCGGGCATGGAGTATCTGTTCTACACTGATGCATCCTTATTAGGACTTGGAGGTGTACTTCAACAGGAGGACCAGGCTATAGCTTATGCTTCCCGCAAGCTTAAGCCGTACAAGAGGAATTACCCCACCCACGATTTAGAGTTAGCGGCGGTGGTGTTTGCACTACGGATTTAGAGACATTACCTCTTAGGGGAGAAATTTTTTTTGTTCACAGATCACAAGTCATTACAGTATCTCTTCACATAAAAGGATCTGAATATGCGCCAGTGTCGGTGGCTTGAGTTTGTGAAGGATTATTATTTTGATATCCAATACCACCGAGGAAAGGCTAACGTGGTATCAGATGCATTGAGCCATAGGTCGGTAGGGGAGGTGACTAAAGTGTAGAAAGAGAAATGGGAGGAGTTAGGGAACCAGGATGCGGTGGCTCGATCGTTCTTGTCTGTGATGATGGTTACGCCCCAGATTATTATGAGAGTAGTACACGCTCAGGCAGTTGATCCGTTCTGCCAAAACTCAGATAGTGCAGCTTCTAGCAGAGGGTGCCGAGTCTTATACCTTGATTTCTAACAGGGGTCTATGTTTCAATGGAAGATTGGTTATTCCTGAGGGAGAAGACTTATGACATGAGGTGATAACAGAGTAGCACGATTCACGATTTACGATACATCCTGATGGGGATAAGATGTACCAGGATATTCGTAGATAGTACTGGTGGAGCGAGATGAAGAAGGATATTATCGAGTTCGTCTCGAAATGTGCCACTTGTCAGTTGGTAAAGGTGGACCATTAGATATCAACGGGACCTCTACATCCATTAGAAGTTCCTATGTGGAAATGGGAGAGCATTTTCAGGGACTTCATCACGGGATTACCTACATCGCAGAGGGGTCATGATTCGATATGGGTGATAGTGGATCGGCTGACCAAAGTATCCCACTTTCTATTATCCAGTAATATTACACCACGGGACAGTACGAAAAGATATTCATAGCATAGATAGTGCGACTCCACGGAGTGCCTCTCAATATCGTGTTTGACAGAGATAAGGTATTTGTGTCTCGATTTTGGGAGAGTTTTTAGGAGGCAATGGGTACGGAATTGCGACTGGGAATAACCTATCACATGCAGATGAATGGTCAAACCGAGTGAACCAATCAGATGTTAGAGGAAATGTTGCATATGTGCACCATTGATTTTGGCGAAAGCTGGGAGTAGTATCTCCCGGTGGTGGTGTTTGCCTATAATAACTCGTACCAGTTTACTATCGGTATGGATCCATTCGAAGCACTATACAGCAGACCTTGTCATTCCCCAACATGTTGGTTAGAGGTAGGGGATAACAAGCTACTTGGTCCAGAGGTGATTCATGACACCTCGACAAGGATAGAGTTGATACGGATCCGTATTCGAGTTGCCCAAGATCGACAGAAAAGCTACGCTGACGCCAAGCGGTATTTTAGAGAGTTCAACATTGGGGATCAGGTGTTACTTCGGGTGTCTCCCATGAATTGAGTTATGTGTTTTGGGAAGAAGGGAAAGTTGGCGCCTAGGTATGTAGGTCCATTCCCTATTATCGAGAGGATTGGGCCAGTTGCTTATAGACTTGGGTTACCAGAGCACTTGCATAGGGTCCATGACGTGTTTCATATCTCTTCGCTAAGGAGATTTATTCGGGATGATTTCGCCCATACTCATATTACGTTAGAGGAGATCGACTTACAACCTGATAGCTCCTACGAGGAGGGGCCGGTTGCTATCTTAGACCGTAGCGAGAGGAAGTTGAGGTCGAATATTGGACCACTAGTCCGTGTTTAGTTCCTATTCTATGTTTCATGTTGACTACTTTATTAAATTATATACTTATTGGGTCACCAGTAGGGAATAAAGAATGCTAGGAGAATGAGTTATAACATCCTTAAACCTATTCCTAAATAATTGTAATATATTGGTTTTGGGTTATTTAGATATTGTATCCGACATAATTGTTATCCTACATATAGTCAGGTAGAGTATCGAGGCCTAGTATGGGTAGTTGGACTCGCTAGCTGTGCACATTAGATGAGAGGTGAGCATCTCAAGTGAGTACGCTAAGTTAACACGGATAATATATGTGCTAATTAAGTCAATTTAAGCACTTGCTATATTTAAATTGTTTTCTACTCGGGCTCTGACCCATTTTTATGCAAATCTCTCTTCTTGTTCTATTATTTTAGGTGCTCAGCCACAGGAACACTAGACTTAGGAGATTCCATTCATTTGTTGAGCTGTAGCTGTTGTGGAAGCTACGGAATATTGCTAGTAGACGCTTCTGAGTCTATTGCTCCTTATCTATCAGTCATTTATTTCAGTTGGACATGTTATCCCTCCTATTTTACATTCAGAGATTTAGAGTTGTTTTATTCTATCATTAGACTTTGATTTCATGTTATTGGATTATTGTATGGGAGTTTGACTAGATGTGTTTATTCCAGTTCTTTATTCAAATTCAGTTAGTTCTTACCTTATGCTATTGTGATGTATGGTGATGGTTAGGTATTTCCCTTTATTGTTGATGGTTACTATCAAGATAAAATTTTGACACCAACCTTTTTAAATATTAGGTGGTTAATTTTTATTAAATTAAAATTTGAATTTTTCGACAGTGATGCATTATGTGAACCAACTTGATATTCTAAAATTAATTAATTAATGACTGATCACCCGGTAATTAATTAGGCGGGGTGTCACATAAATGCGCTCCAATAATAAATAGTTATACCCCGCCATTTATTATTAATTATAGGATTATATATTTCGCCTCTTATATACTCGGTTAGGACCATAATAGTCTCACATAGGTTCCTAATAAGTTTGGTGTCAATTCAGAGAAGTTTCGACAGTCGTATAATCTTCAAGGGTATTTTAGAACTTTCAAAATTTGTGTCCAAATAAAAATAGTCCTAGGACAGCGTGCTACTTTCAACTAGCTACGCGTGGCCTCGAAGGACGTGAAATTTCGAGTTCGTATGTGAAAGATATTCACATTTAAAGTTTCACCAAACATTTAAAAAAAATAAAAATAAAACTACAATCCCTCCCCTTACTGCCACGCGTGCTAGCCAACCCAGACCCCCGGTTAACCGGCCTTGGGACACCGGTCAATCGGTCCTCCTAGAATTGATACACGCTACTTACAGCGGGTGCGTTTGCCTTCAATTGTCTAACCCTTTTTCATCCATTAAAGGCTAATCATCATCCTCATCTGTAATACCCCGTATTTTAGGCGATATTTATTTTTGGGATTAATTAAGTAAATGAGAATTAATTGGGAATTAATACGGATAAAATACTAGCGAGATGTGAGTTGGTATTTGACTATATTGAGTATATATGAAGATATATGAATATTGAATTATGAAATTTGTCGTGAGATTAATATACGACAATTTGGACATTTTATTGGGACGCGTGTGACAGTCGCGTCAGGATATAATTATTTTAATTATAAAAGTGAATTTAAATTCTATAAACCGTATGGTCGTTTTGAGTGCGCCAACGCGTCCGGAAGGGTTGAGATAGTCAGAAAACACTAGTCGGGGGTTTAGTTTGGGTCCCGGGGTATTTTTAGGCCATACCAGCAACATAAAGGGTGTAAGGACATTTTTCTCATGTCCAACATGTTACATTTGTGTATGTCGTACGCCGCTATATTTGGCACGTCACCTCACGATCTCACATGAAGGCCTCTATCCGAATTTCGGGAATCAAGCATTCAACATCTCCATTAATGTGTCCCACATCTGCCTCAACGACTTCACGTTCCAAGATTTTAGGGACTTAATGCAAGTGGTACGCAAGGGAAGTCAAAACAGTGAAATAAGGCTTGATAGGGAAGTTCAAGGGCATTTTCGTAATTTCACATCCATAGTTCGGAGGTCTGGTCAACTGGAAAGTTGAAGAGCTCGCCGTAACGAAGATACTGGAAGAAATGACACCTCATTCCGAGCTACGATGAAGAAGTTATGACCTTTTGAAGTTGGAGAAAATTCCTTGAAGAATGTTGTTTTTTAACCCCATACCAGAATGGTACAACCAAACCGGTTCGGTGTACCCCAGAATGGGTTCGGTGTACCTGTACGCTGATAAGATTTTTAGAGTTTTAAAAAAACGGAACTCTTCATATTTTTTCCTATAAATACCAACTTCGGGAGAGTTGTTTTGCAAGACTTTAGAAGACGTTTTTGAGAGTCCAAATACATCTAGTCTTCATATTTTTGAGTCCCAAGACTCATGTTTTGATTCACACAATTGCCAAACCTTTGTGAATATTTTTGGTAACCCAAGAACACAACCTTGTGTTTGTTCAAACCTTTGTGGAGAGATCTTTGCAACCGAGGGCTGCGTGTCTTTGCTGAGGGAGTCTCTACAAAGTTTCATGGCTGCGTGTCATTGAGGAGTGCTGCGGTTCTTCCTTTGTTGATTGGACTGAGGTTCATGTGGGTTCGCTGCGTGTGGATTCATTACTTCCCTCCTGGAAAGGGATATTTCCAACCGCCGACTACAGAATCCGATACCTGAGGGTAATTCTTAGTCACTGTATTTTCATTGTAATCCGATTGTAAGCCGTTTTCTTACAAATTATAGTGAAAATAAAAGGTTTTGCCCCTTTGGGGGATTTTTCCTGAAATTGTTTATTTTTATCCTGCATGCGATATTTTATTTGATAAATCATCTAGATGCATGTCTTAGGGTTTAACTAAAATTTGGGATTAATTAAAATTGGTTTTTATTTGAGAAGTTGCAATATTTCCGCTGTAGCTACTCTCTCAAAGGGTATTTTGGTAATTTGGTATTTTTGGGAATTAAAAGTGACGAAAATTAAGAGTTTTTATCTGATTGGGAATTGACCCACTAAGCCCACTAACCAACCCTTAATGACCCAATAAGCTACGTGGGTTATTAGATTAGGTTTCCAAAACTTTCCCAAAGCAAACCCTAGCCACCATAGCCATTGGAGAAGAAAGCTTGGAGAGAGAGAGATAGAAGGGAATTCTGCAGAAAGAGAGAGGGAACTCCTTCAGATCGTCATCAAAATCAGAGATTGAATCAAGGCAAGTGATTTAATTCCATTTAATTCAGAGAATGTTTCTTCCATGTTAGATAATCCTAAGATTTACATTTGTTCTTGAAAGTTAATGAAAAACCCATGAGTTTGGAATTAGAATACTATATTTTGAGGAAAGGATTGCATGTAGAATCGTATTTAGAGGACTAATCTGACGTTGATATATCTTACAAGAAACAAAAACGGATTTAAGAAGAGGTTTTTGAATGTTCTTAAAAAAATTAGAAAACTAGGGTTCTTGATGAAGATTGATCCATATATAGCCCTTGGTTGATGAATTATTAGTTTTAGAACGTTATTAATGTTGTAGGATGGTTGTATGATGATACTATAACGTTATATTAGAGATTCATGCATTAAAAGTATGTTTTGGGATGATTTGAAAACTGCAAAACGAAGCAGTCCGTAGCCATACCTGGTGCATTCGATCGATCGATGTTCATCAGTCGATCGATCGACCACCATCGATCGATCGAAGGAAAAGGTCGATCGATTGACCTTCCCAGAATGAGTAAAGTTTTTCCCTATTTAAATTTTAATGGTAGTAACCCTTGGAAAATTCTATTGGAGACCTTATGATTACCCTTAAACTTAAGGAAGACCAGTAGGCATGATTATGAAACTTGGACCTTAATTAGAATTCGATTTGAGGAATTATTCTAAATTCATGAAATTCGATAAGTGAGATAATATTTTGGATAAAAGTGTAAAGTTGAATAATTTTATGAAATGAGGTTTGGGCAGAAGTAAAGACCTTAGGAATGAAGATGTTATATGTGGGAAAAATTAGGAACTTAATAATCTATTTGAGATAGGTTTTAAGTATAAGAAACTACGACGTGAGACGGGTCGACAGTTTAACTTTTATATTATCGGGAGATTTAAAATATATAATTTGGAATAATGGTATAAGGATGTAGAGTATACCTTTATTGATATTATGATATCTAAGATGTGTGAATGCTTAGCATACAATTTTATGTGTATGACATACCTACCATACTTGCTATCACGGGAGGTTTACGTTCGCTTAGGGCCTTCTTATCCTTGTGTTGCCCGGATTTAGATTTGGTTACCTCGAGAACATAGGTCAGAGAAGGACTTATTGGGATGTTAATAAGTCTGCTGATCGTGGGAGCGCAGGTATGTGCGTGACCCATGTGATGTGATTGTGTTCGCCTCCACTGCTTGTGTTTTGTGTTATCTGAACTATTCCTGAGAGATTCGGAATACGTGATTCCTTATGTACGTGATGTACCGGGATGGATAACAGAGTATGTGTACACCGCAGCTTAGTCTCGGGGTGCTTATATTGTATATTTATGTTGTGGAAAAGTATACACTAAGTAAAATGAGAACTTTCATATGGTATTGTGTGTACAACTATGGAATAACATAAGGGATAATCTATAACGAGTTGTATTACTTTTATATGAGAACCTGAATTTACGTTGAGCCCCCTATTTTATTGAGATCGTTATAATGTTAATGGGAACCGAGTAATAAGGGTAGAACCTATGTCAGTCTAGCTAGATATGATGTCACTTAGCTAGTGGTTTGTGTCATTTTTAGATGGGTACTTACGTTAGGAGTGCACAGTTAGACGAGAGGTGAGAATTTCATGTGAGTGCACGTCCTAACATGTATTTTGCATTTAATGTTTTAAATGTTTTTAAAACACTTGCAGGTTTTTAAAATTTCTCCACATTCGGGCTCTGACCCGTTTGCTTTCAAATCTATTTTCTTGTAAAACCATTTTTAGGTGCCCAGCCACAAGGACACCATGCATAGGATTCTCATTCAGGTGACGAGCTGTAGTTGTTTGTGGAAGTTACAGGGATTTGCTTTTAGACTCTTCTATTATTTGTATTCCATGTTCAGTATTCCTCAGTTGTAGGGCATGTTGCCCAAATTCTATTAGAGACATTTCCATTTCAATTTTTCAGACTTTGGCATGTATTAATTCAGTATTCAGTATTTCGTTACTTATTTCAGTTGTGGGTTTTGTTGTGAGGAGTTTTTCCTCCGGATTTATTTATATCATGTGATGGTTATTCTAGTATTTCGTTATGGTGAATGGTGATATTATTCTTGCTTTAAATCTTTTACTGCATGTTAATCAGACTTTAATTAATTTGACAACTTACTTTTTAAATACTAGGTGGTTAGTAATAATAAAATGTTTTCGACAGTGATGCTATTAACTGAGCCAACTTGGCATTTTGATTTAATTTAATAAAGGAGTAGCTACCCGGTATTTAATTAGTCGGGGTGTCACATAATCTTCAAGGGTATTTTAGAACTTTCAAAATTTGTGTCCAAATAAAAATAGTCCTAGGACAGCGTGCTACTTTCAACTAGCTACGCGTGGCCTCGAACGACGTGAATTTTTGAGTTCGTATGTGAAAGATATTCACATTTAAAGTTTCACCAAACATTTAAAAAAAATAAAAATAAAACTACAATCCCTCCCCTTACTGCCACGCGTGCTAGCCAACCCAGACCCCCGGTTAACCGGCCTTGGGACACCGGTCAATCGGTCCTCCTAGAATTGATACACGCTACTTACAGCGGGTGCGTTTGCCTTCAATTGTCTAACCCTTTTTCATCCATTAAAGGCTAATCATCATCCTTATCATTACTCTTCCCAACCCCCATAAGTAAAGAAATTTTATACGCCAAAGATATTCACGTAAGGCTTCCTTAATTTAATTTATAACCTATCTTTAACCCTATTTCTCACATATTTAAAACTCACAATTAATGATTTGTTTTATCTTCCACATCCAAAATCCTAAAAATTTATCAATCTAATTCATACACTATGATTGTTGAAATTCCCAGATTTATTAACATAAATTCAAATATCAACACTACAAACTACAACTCAAATTAAAGCAAGAAAATACTTGCCTCTATGGATTAAATCCAATGATCTGTTCTCGAAATTTATTCGGAATATCCCTTTCCTTCTTCTTGATCTTCTTTCTCTCCTCTCCCAAACTTAGGGTTTAAAATTTTATTAACTGCTACCCAACTCTCTTAAACTTATATTTTAAAGTGATAATCCCGGTTTTAGCTAATGGGCCAAGCCCAATTGAACCGAACACCCTCGTGTGGGCTCAGTTATGCCTAAAAATGATCCGAGACCCAATTAATATCACTGAGTACTCTTTTTCGACTATCTCGGCCCTTTCGGACTCAATTGTAACCTCCAAACTGCCATCCGAGTCATTCTATAAAATTTTCCAATTTTGACCTCAAAATACGACACACGTTGAAATAAAAATAATTCGAATTAATTAAAAATCTGAATTCTCCAAATTAAATAATTATACTTCACCCAAAAATGATTAAATTCCTATATCCTCACAAATACGGGGTGTTATAGAGCCACGTCAATCTTCATGTGTTTCCTAGGGCCTCACAAGTTTGAAGGCAACCATCTTGCATGGGATAGTTGATTATTATAGGATTCAAAGTACTTTTGCATGGATGGGATTATATATCGTACAAGTATGAACCCAATTTTGGATAATTGATGGGCTCAGCATATCAAGATCTATTCGAAGTCTTGTCCACCAACCTTCAAAACCTTGATATTTAATTAAGGATTTGATTATTTCCTTTAGTTTTTGTTATTGATTGAGCTGGCTGAACTCAATCATTTTTTTATTTTATAGAAGCTCCTCTTACTAAGGATTATAAAACTTCCGAGAAGAGAAAATTGACCCTTGAAGTTAAGGAAGATTTGAAGGAGAAATTTTGAGGTAGGTTAAAGAGGAAGAGGAAGAAGTGCATACGCATTTCGTTAGATAAAACAAAGAAAAATCCTCCTTCGACAATCTAACAAGTATTTCTTCATGTACAGATGAACATCATATTGTTGTTGTGTTTGTTATTCCAAAAAGGAAAATGCATGAAAATCATAGCAAAGGCGGTTTTCCTCTAGCACAGTTGGCAGGTAAGCCAGTCTTTTACTCCTGTAATATTTTCAAAGTCCTTTGATATTAATTACACCAATAATCTTGACATAAAATTGCCTTTTCTTTTATTATAGGCCATGTTGATGACTTAGTAGATAATGGTAAATCAATCCATCCTAGAAATCCTAAGATACCACCACCAGCATCCCCAGTTGATGAGCCCTTGACTGAGCTAATTGATGTTCTCGACTCTTTACCTAGGACTTCTTTGAATCCAGTTATGGATGAAGAAATAGATTCTGAGGCAGTAAATATATCGATGATCTTGCTTTAAACTCAAGGTGAGGTAGTTACGACCTCAAGCCGAAAGAATACAAAGCCCTTTGAGAATATCCATTAAGCTGCGAATGATCTAACACCTCATGCTGAATTTTCTCTTCCTGAAGTTATTATTGTCTAAAACAATTCTCCCTTGAAGGAGGCATCCCTTGCAGTGGAGGAGAATCCCACAACTGGGGAGATTTTGAGTTTGATGACTCCATATAAAGTGCTTTCCTTTCATGGGAAATTAGAAAAGATCATGTCTAAGTCCTTAGTCTAAACTTTGGAGATTGTTTCTAGTAGTGTTGAGCAACAGCTAGAGCACCTTATCCAATTCTAGCCCATTCCTCCTTATTGGAATTTTGAGTCTTTTTAATCCTTATAACTGTTTTAAAGCTTTACAAGGTTGCCTTTGAAGAGTTGGAAAATTTCACCTTTACTAATAGTCTTAGCTAAGCTTATTTTATGTTACTTCTTTTGAAGGCTAAAGGAGGAAGTTATTAGAGAACTGAATATTGGATTTCATTCTTCCTCCTACCATATTAAAACCTTAGCTCAGGTGGAGGATGAAGAGAAATATTTCTCTTGTGACAAAGCTCACTTCTCTAACTAATAGGTTATGGTTGCAAAAGACATGCAGGATTTGGGAGCCATTCGAAGTAACACGGATGCACTCTTATTTGAGAAGGAAGGGATAGAAAATAAACTATCTAGGTTTATTTATGCATTAAAGGTGGCCACCATTGAGGAGGAAGACTTCCAATAAAGGATTGGTCGACTGGTTGGTGAGTACAAGTCTCAACCTACGATGCAGATTAGTTTGATGAGAGAGGCTCAGTCAGAGCCAAAAAGACTAATTATGTCAACTTTTGGAACAATTTTAGTTATTTTGTATTTAATCACTTTCATTAATTTATAATACAACTAACATTTTTATTTATTTCTATAATTTGTTCTTATTGTCTTGCTTCCCAAATAGTTGGATAATAAGGATTTTTGAATCTGGCAATTATCTTTCTCATGTGAATATAACTCATTGACATTTCTTAAATGGTATGATCCTTCTTTAAATGATCTATAGATTTGGAATGGCCCTTCCTATTTTGGGGACCATTTTCCATAAGTAGTATCATTTGAACCTAATACTAAGATAGTTTTACAAACCAAATCTCCGTCATTAAAGGTTATTTTCATCACTTTCTTGTTATAGTTGTTTTCTATTTTCTTCTATTCTATCAATATGTTGTTCAAGGCTCTCACCTTATCCTTATCTATATTGTAAGGACAGATTATTATAAATGTCCGTGACAATTAATTATGTCATATACCGCTACAAGTCATCGAAGAATTGGGAAGATTGTATCTACAAAAGAAGGATCCGAATTACAAGTTGTCTTCAACATTCAAGCCCAACAATATGATCTTTGGTAAGATAATGTTTTAAAGTTTCATATACATTTCATATTAAGAGTGTTGGGATATTTTTAAAAGGAGTTTTAAAAATCTTTTATATAAAAATATTTTTATAAATGTTTTTTATGAAAAGGTTTCTTTACTGTTTTAGAAAATATTGATTTTTTAAAAGATTTGAAAAAATTTCTAAGCCAGCAAGCGTACCTGGGTTTTGACGCCAAGGTCGTTCAAGCGAGATCACCATCTCGTTCGAACGATATTGAGATGTCGTGCGTAGTCATTCAAGTGACACATGGATCTCGTTCGAGCGAGATGGACTTCTCGTTCGAGCGAGGTTACTTTTCGACTGACACGCTGACCTCATGCTTATCCTTTGACCGACTCAAAATTTGTATAAAAAGGGGTTCTGCCAGCCTTGGAAAATGTGGAGAACAGTTTTCAACCTTAAAGAGTTTTATCCTTTAAAAACTTTTGTTTTATTTATCTGCCCAAAACCAATCAAGAAAAAAATCCTTTGGCATAAAGTTTTTCTCCAACAATTTAAGGGTTCAAATATTTGTTTTGTTTATAATTCATAAAAATCCCAATTATTGTTGTGTGAGTTGTTTTGTGGAACCCAAGAACATATTTTTCTCTGGTTCATTCTTTGTGGGGAAAACTCTACAACCGACAGTTGTGTGCTACTGTGGGGGGAGTCCTTATAAATTTCACACTTGTGGAGAAGCCATTTTGTTCTTTATTGCTGACCACCTAGAGTTCTAGCGGGAGATTCCAGCCGACGTTATTTCTAGCCGTTGCTTTGAAGATTTGACGAAGACATCGTGTGTTACTCTTGTGGACGAAAGCAAGATTATATGTAAGCCAATGGTCTTGTAAATTCTTCAAAGTTCTAGAAATAAAAGGTTTTACTCGAAAGGGTTTTTTTTCTTAACTTTGTGTCACATGCTTTATTTATTTATGGGTTGACACGCGCACACACTTAGTTGAATGGTTTGGGGCTGATTTAAGTTTGTTTAAAAATAGTCTCTAATTAAATAAGGTTTAATTGGAAACTGGCGAATTAATTTGAAATCGATATCACACACCACGTTCGCTTCGGGTTTTACAAATTGGTATCAGATCAGGTTGCGCTGATTTATTGCATATTCCTATTTTTTACAAAAAATTGTGTGATATTGATTTTTTTGAAAAATCAGTTTTGTGAAAAATTGCAATTTTTTGATGGAACACTTATGTAATCGGATGCCCCCCTTTGATGACACGAGTCATAGTTTTGATGATAAAAATCATTTCAATTTGACGTTTGCTAAAAGAATTAATTTTTTGGAAAAAGAAAATTCTCGTTTTAAATCCGCGATGGATCTTTTGCAAACGGTTCAAAATCAAAGAGATTTTTATCGTGAAAGACTTGTTTCTTTGGATCATGAATTTAATGCTTTAAAATTGTCCAAAAAGGAGAGTGATGATAGGGTCCTATTTTTAGAAAAAGAATTAGAGGACCTAAAATTCGATGGTTTGTGTTTGTGCCAAAGAGGACCAACATATTTTAGTCACTGAATTTGTGGCACGTGAAGAGACTCTTAGGGAAAAGTTTGCTTTAATTAGGGGAGAGAGAGATACTCTTTTAGGAATTGTTGAAAATTTAAAAAAGGCGTCCCTTAAATTGGAAGAGTCTAATTCTTTGCTTGAGTAAAAAATTTTGAAGTTAAAAAATGATTTGACAGACTCGAGTAGGTTCGATAGTGATGGTAATGGCTCATCTTGTTCTCATGCTTCTAATGCTAAAGCAAAAACCATTATTTGTTTTATAGGGTCAACCACTTTCAAGGATGTTAGAAAAGGTCAACCCATAGGTTTCGCTCCGGTCGTTTACACATGTTCATATTGTGGTAGGAAAGGTCACCTTAGGCATTTTTGTTTTGATCTTGGAAAATGTCCGAGAAAGTTTATGTCTAGTGTTCCCTTGGTTCCTAAATCCCCCACACGACGTTTCACATCTATTTGGGTTAGGAAATCACTTTTAGAGGCACTAGATTTTAGACAAGTTGTTTCCCGTTTGCTTGCACATCATTCTTCTCTTGCCATATCATATAGATGATTGTGTTTGCATGTTTGTCATACACTAGTTATGATTTCATGATATATATTTGCTAGTGTAATGACATGTACTTTTTGTATAAATTTTTACTTTTGAAAAATGCAAAAAGATTTTATTTTGATAAAGTTTTTGAAAAAATCCAAAAAGAGTTTTGTATTTTGTTTGCACCATTTATGGATGGACACTTAGGATGACCGAGCACAACATCATTACATTTTTTTCATGTGACTATTTGATAGTGTTTTGACACAATCTGTCAAATCATCCATGTGCTTTATAATGTTTGGAGTAATTAAGATGTAATTAAGTGTTACTTCCTACATATTTGACTCATGATTTCCTTTATTTCACACGTGCACAGATTTGTTTGATTATTGTGCTTGTCTTATCACATGTTAGTTGGGTGTTTTTACTTCAATCCTGTCCATTAAAACGAACCAAGCGCGATAAAACTTGATAAGAAAGCTGTGCATATAAGAACCGTTTTGTGAGTTTGTGTGCTTTATTTAAAAACGGGGAAGGGATGCGAAAGATTCATTTGGCCTTTGCGAATACTAAGCCACGGTTTAAATTGGACCTAGAAAATTGAGGAATTTTATTATTCGGGGTCCAAAGAGGTTTAAAAGAGGGCAATAAAAAGAAATTTATGCCAATTATGGGGCATTTAGGTTTTTGCACCAATTCTCCAAAGTTTGAGAATTTAGTTTATTCACCTCTAAAAAGAAAATATATATGATGGTGTTTGGTTGGAGATTTTATAATGGGTTTGCACGTCCTTGAAAATCTTGAAAAAGCGCTAAATAGTTTTGGACGTTATTGGTGTGGAAATCACTTTTACTTTGATTTGTTGATTGGCATAAGACTATGTCATCTAAATTCAACAAATTTTTACACATAAGGATACTTTTGATGTTCATTAGTTAGGGGTACACATATGCATCGTGCACATATGATTGAGTGAGTTTATTTACCTATTGAATATGTTCACGCCCATACATTCCATTTCCATGACTTGGTTATTTTAGTTTAAATCCATGGTGTGATTTTTAGTATCTTATTTTTTGTATAAAAATTTGAAAAATCCAAAAATAGTTTGTGAATGTTTTTGAGACATACCTTTGCATGCACGTAGTTTGATCCACATTTTCTATGCATTTTATCGTGACACTCCATGTTTTGATTGTTTCTTCTTATCTGTCTATTTGGGGACATCATAAAAACGGAGAGAAAGAATTATCATGTTATGGTGGAGTTTTTGCATTATGGGGAGATTTGATTTATTAATGCTTTATTCTTATATAGTTTCAAACTTGATGCGTCACGAAGGTTTTTGTTTTATCTCATGTGTGTAGATACAAAGATGGAAGACCATGATGTTCCACACCCTGATGAGAAAAGCTTTGAGAGTTTTGATGTTGAAATTTTTTTTGAGAACTTGCAAATTTTACCTTTTCAGTTTTGGGATTCATGGGAGGGTAGATTTGTATAGGTAATTTGGTATTTGATAATTCAGATGTTTTTATGTATGTACCGGCATAGACATAGGGGGATATTTGTAATGACAGATTTTTATAAATGTCTGTGACAATTAATTATGTCATATACCGCTACAAGTCATCGAAGAATTGAGAAGATTGTATCTACAAAATACAGATCCGAATTACAAGTTGTAATCAACATTCAAGCCCAACAATATGATCTTTGGTATAATATTGTTTTAAAGTTTCATATACATTTCATATTAAGAGTGTTGGGATATTTTTAAAAGGAGTTTTAAAAAGTTTTTATATAAAAATATTTTTAGAAATATTTTTTTATAAAAAGGTTTCTTTACTGTTTTAGAAAACATTGATTTTTGAAAAGATTAGAAAAAATTTGTAAGGCAACAAGCGTACCTGGGTTTCGACAGCAAGGCCATTCAAGCGAGATCACCATCTCGTTCGAACGACATTGAGATGTCGCGTGTAGTTTTTCAAGCGACACGTGGATTTCGCTCGAGCGAGATGGGCTTATCGTTCGAGCGAGGTTACTTTTCGGTTGACACGCTGACCTCATGCTTATCCTTTGACCGACTCAAAATTTGTATAAAAAGGGGTTCTGCCAACCTTGGAAAATGTGGAGAACAGTTTTCAACCTTAAAGAGTTTTATCCTCATGCTTATCCTTTGGCAGAAAGTTTTTCTCCATTAATTTAAGGGTTCAAATATTTGTTTTGTTTACGATTCACAAAAATCTCAATTGCTTTTGTGTGAGTTGTTTTATAGAACCTAAGAATATATTTTGCTGTGGTTCATTCGTTGTGGGGAAAACTCTACAACCAACGGTTGCGTGCTACTGTGGAGGGAGTCCTTATAAAGTTCACACATGTGGAGAAGCCGTTTTCTTCTTCATTGCTGACCACCTGGAGTTATTGCGGCAGATTCCAACCGACGTTATTTCTAGCCATTCCTTTGAAGGTTTGACGAAGATACCGTGAGTTACTCTTGTGGGTGAAAGCAAGATTGTATGTAAGTCAATGGTCTTATAAATTCTTCAAACTTCTAGAAATAAAAGGTTTTACTCGAAAGGATTTTTATTCTTAACTTTGTATCACATGCTTTATTTATTTATGGGTTGACACACGCACACACGTAGTTGAATGGTTTGGGGATGATTTAAGTTTGTTTAAAAATAGTCTCTAATTAAATAAGGTTTAATTGGAAACTTGCAAATTAATTTGAAATCGATATCAGACACCGCGTTCCCTTCGAGTTTTACATATATTTTTCAATTCCATGTACATTGCTTGATAACTGTTAGATCATTTTGGGATATAACTCTCAATGAATTTAGGGTAATTTACCCTGGAGGCTCATCATTATGTCCATATGTTAGAGCATATAGAGTTATCCAAGTACTTAACCTTTAAGAGGTCCTCTAATCCCATAAACCTATGGAAGAAAAATCTCTTGGATTTTTCTCTATCATTTTGCTCAAATTATCTTTAATTACTTTGTTAGTGGCCTCATCTTGACCATTTGATTGATCATAGTATGGTGTTAACTTTGTTAAGTTTATGCATAACCTTTAAATGAATTCTAACACCATTTATGATTCGATGATCATTTCATTGTCTTAGATTATGGTTTTGGGGATCTGAAACTTATATACAATATCTCGTAAGATGTGCTAATTCATTATGGGTAAATGATTTTATAGCCTTATCTTCTACCCACCTAGTCAAATAATTAGTTGGAACCAATAAAAAACTTTATCCTAACTAGCACGAGTCCTACAGAGTCACATAAGAGGTCATCATAGGAACAAATTGGCTGGAAAACCTTGAGGAGGTATCGTTCTCTAACCCTTGGAATGCTAATCATTTGAAAAGGTATTACCAATAGTTAGTTCGTATGTTGTATCTGAAAGGCCATTTCTCTTTTATACTCAAAAATTGTATGAAGAAAAGTTGAAGAAACAAATATAATATTAAGTATTGTCTCCTATTTTTTTATTTGCATTTTTTATATCATATAGCTATATAACTAAAACTCTCTCTTGGTGGTATGAGAGTTCCATTAGAGTCTCGGCTCCAATGCATCACTCTATATATACCCTGAGAGTTGGGAAGTGGATAACATCATTCGAGTATGGTGAAATTATTAAACAACATTTTATGGTGAATAAATAAAACTCTCTCTTGGCAGTATAGAGCTATTGGAGCCTCGGCCCCAAGGCATCACTCTATGTAAACCCTGAGAGGTGGCAAGCACTTAATTTCATTTAAAAATGGTGAAATACTGAATATCATTTAAGTACGATGAAATTACTAAACATCATTCTATGGTTAATAAATAAAACTCTCTCTCAGCGGTATGAGTGTGCCATTGGACTCTCCGCTCCATGACATCAATCTATACAAACCCTGAGAGGTGGGAAGAACTTAACATCATTTGAGTATGGTGAAGTTATTAAGCAACATTTTGTGGTGAAATCCTTAACACCATTTAAGTATGGTGAAACCCTTAACATCATTTAAATATGGTTAAATTCATAACAATAACTTTGCGATGATCATAAAAATATAACTTACTCTCGTTGGTACGAGAATGGTCCTGTTATCTTTAAACCACTCGTCAAAAATCCTAAGGGATAAGTCATACGTCATTATTGGATATTACGGTGAAAATAAGGCTTAGGCCGGCCCAATGTGAATGACGTCTCGCTCTAATGTCCTTGAACATATAACACACAATATTATGAAAGCAACAAGTACATATTACACTTTGACAGAAAATTGAAAAATTATATTAAAGCATTTTTCAAGAGTTACAGATAATATATGTTCACGAATTGAAACAAAAGATTGGTTACATAAAATAGGCTTCATAGACCACAGACGATCACCCAGAAATAATGGAACTTAGGCATCGGTTGCCAAGGATTCAGTAACTGTTGGCTCAGTTGGGTTCTCATCAGGGTTAACGGTGTCACCCTCATGATCACCAAATTCCTCGGTCCTATCATTCTCTATGTTCAGGGCAGTCTCCTCTTTAGATATCATAGGGTTAACTGCATTAGGTTTGTCTTGCACCTCTTGAAGGGTGGTGAAACTCAGAGGATCGGCGAAGCTAAAGAAGGAGACGGTCTCGGCCAAAATAGGTCCATTGGAGACAATATCACCACATTAGTTCTCAACCCGCCGACAGAGGATTTTAGCCCCCTTTTCCATGTATTGAATGGCGTAACCTTAGAATTCATCTAAGTCCTTGAAGTCAACAACAAGCTTCTCAAAAGTCACCTTGACCTGCTCATCCTCATTCTCCTTCTACTTCTTGAGATCAGTCTCAAGCTCCTCAATTTTTAGCTTCTGATCTTACCGTAGATTCGTAAGGCATTCCTTATACTGGTCCAGAATCTCCTAGATCTTGGAGTTATATTCGGTCTTCTGCTCTTTCATCTACTGATTTAGCTTAGAGAGCTGAGACTTGGCCTCATCATCCACCTTCGATTTGGCCTAAGCCTTCGCCACTCATTATTGAATATTTTAGAGGGAAATGACAGACTGTAATCACAAATAACAAAAAAGGAAAGTAAGAGATGACACAACACTATAGAATAATAGTAAATTTTGGAAAAGACACTTGAAGGAACCTAAGCATCGAAGTATCGGTTGTTGCAATTGATGATAATCGAAGTGATGACCTCCTGAACCTTCAGCTAACTCCTAAGAAGAGAATCAACATTGACCCCAAATTTGGGCCAAGTGTGAAGCTATAGTGGTATCATCCGTGATGGAGAGGAGAGGAGAGGATCAGGGATATGCCTTATCTGTTACTCTTTCCTCTTCTTTTATTATTTAAGAAGTGGAACTGAGGTTCCACCAGCAACCTCTTTCCTTTTCTCGATCCTCTCAACAGCATAGGGGCCCACAATTGTAAAATTTTCCCAAGTTTGAGTTGGCTGCACTGCTTTCCCTTGTAGATGACCAAAAAAGTTAGCTGAGATTAGTGATGCCATCTCCCACACTTTTTTTTATATACCCGCGCGGGACAATGTGTAGATAGTATGTAAGAAAAATCAGTATCGGCATAAATTTGAGAAAAATTTATTCATAAACGATAGTAAAGTAATAAAATTTATGAACAATGAAAATATTTGTTTACGAAGTGTCTCAAGAGGGTCTACATTTATGATAGAGTATCAAAGGAGTTCAGGGATCATTAAATTTTCAAATTTAATTAAGCCACCCCATAAGATTATTTATCTCCTTCCTCGTCTCAATACTTAGGTCAGGATCGACTTTGGCCGAGACAGAGATACGATCCCATTGGTAAGGAACTCTCGTCTCACCAGAGCCAAACGTCTCACCCTCATTGAATTCCCAGTTGCCAGAAATAAATAAATAGAGAGACTTCTAATTATGGTTGGAAGTCTAATTTATTTGAATAAGTTTTTGGTCGGGGCGACGAGTCTTAAAATGGTAAAATCATGGGTTAGCATTTGTAGTAACAGTCATGTAATATGCTCAAAAGATCCTCATCATAAGAGACCCTCCAAATATGATTTATTCCATAGAGGACCCTATAATCATTCATATTAAATTGGCCTGGACCAACACCAATTGAATGAAGAATTTCCCTAATAGACGGATGAAAAGGAAGGTGAAATTCGATCCTAAACATTTGTTTATAAATGGCAAATTCTCCCATATTCCAAAATTTAAAGAAACATTCATCCTTAACAGGAAGTATCATGCCAATAGAAGGCTTGAACCTCTAAATGTGCCTTCAAATCGCTAGTTCTATCTCAAAAACATCCCTGGGAATGGACGAGGCTACACTTGTGTCCAAGGTTTATAGATACTCTTCCTCCTCTTCTTTTGTAATGACAAGGGCCTTGCCATGAGGGTCATCTTGTCTGAACTTGACCAGAGTCAAAGCTGAGATATGTACAGGAATAGGAAGGCGTGGGGGTACATTAGAAACGGCTTCAATATCAGACCCATCATCCGAAATATCATAGATTTGGGTCTCAGGGTCTCCTGATTGGCGAGAAGAAGTACTGGAATGACCCCTATTACATGACTCAACCATTTCACCCTCACCAGAATGTGCTACGGTTACCCTCATGGCCACCTCAAAAGAGTTTGCCTCTAAGTGTACCCTGTCATCATGATGAATAATCACTCAGAAAGGCTATAGCCCTTCGAAGAAGATGCAAACATAGTGTCATTGCTAAGAGAAATGATAATTAGATTGGTCATAATACTAGTCTCTGATTGAGAAGGGCGAGTCAAGAATAAAATACGTTTTTTACAACTAGAGAAGTGGGAGTCAATGGTATCTGATGCCTAGGTCGGTGTGACTCTGCACCGGCCTTTCTTATCATTTGTATTACGCGTTCACACAGATGAGGAAACTATTTACCACGCTCATATGACCTACAATTCATAAACAAACACAGGGGAAACCTAAGTAGAAACTGCTAAAGACCAAACTAAGGTATTTGAATGGTTTTTGAATAGTTTTTCTCAAGAACACCACAAGCAACTCTCACCGGAGAAGATACCAAAAAAGTAAACAGTCAAACTAAAACTTCAAAAAGCTTTCTAAATCAACCTCAAATGCACTCTTACTTTCTTACTCACCCTAAATCATTGCAAAATAGGTCCAAACCACCACACTTGCTGGCCGAAGTAAAGTGAAAAATAATGTCAAAAAAATTATAAATACAAAAAACTTGAACAAGCCAAATAAAATAAAAATAAGAGGTGTGGGGAGTACTTGGAAAGCACAAAAAGGGAGACTGGTGATGCAAGAAAACTTTGAGAAGAGAGAAGCAGAGATCAAAGGCGAAAGGATTCTAGAGAGAGAAAGGAGGTTTTCCTTTTCTCTGGAACTAAGGTTTGTCGATAATGAAGAGCCAATAGTATTTTCCTTCCTAAAACCATGAGTTTAATTACCTAAATTGCTCATCATTAAGAAACACCTCCCAATGCCTAGGTGTGACATTTGGTTGAGCGCATGGTTTAAGGAGTCTTGCCAGCACTAACCAAACTCCTCAATGAACGACAGGTGCATTACTTCTTATAAGTGGGAAATGACATCTCTGCTAAAGCCAGTACGACCGCTATATCTCCATTAGCTTTGAAATACCTAATGCAGATTAAGAATCACAACCCCAGGATGAGACAAAATAAAAGAAGCGTTTAAACCTCACCCTCGCACTAACATTGAAGGCTAAGATCTAGGGGTGATTGATATACATGAGTATGGTCTCGTCTGGATGACCCAATGAGGACGAGTATTCCTCACAGACACATCTTTGAATAGGGCTACTATCCACTAGAAGTCCTCACAATCAGTCTCACCCGTGGTGGTCTCAGTCCAAGGGATCACTCCAGACGACCAGTCAGAGAAGTTGCCTCAGTAGGCAAGGGATCATTGTCAGTGTCGACCTCAGATGACATTAGAAGATCGATTCAACATGAATCCTCGTGTCGGTCTCAGATGGCTAACCAGCCTTATCTTGGTCTAACCATAGTGTTATAAGACTCAAGCAGACTCGACTAGCTAAGACCTTCTACCTCAGACATCTTGTGCACGAATGAAAATCCTAATATGGGTATACCCTACCAAAACCGTTATGAAATATCAACAAACAAGTGGGGAGAATATTCCTCTTTATGAATTCTACACCCTTCTTTACAAGTGTCACACGCTCGGTTGCCCTAATCTCATTCACGTATGAAGTGCACACCCTAGGCCTATAAAAGGCACATTGTGTCTTTTCCTTCGGATCGAACATAGAGAAAAAAAATATTGTATACACTATCCATGGCTATTTGCCACCATTTATAGTGAAATCACTCTTACACTATATACAGTGAAATTAGCCTAACGCTGAACCACTTAAACATTCGTGTTTATCTCTATACTCTCATATATTCTATCACACTACTTTAGTTTATAATTTCCTCCATTGTTTTGTAAGCTCTAAACCAAGTTGAACCCTAAAAGATGATTTCCATCATCATCACTATGAATAACAATTTGTAAATAAATTATACAATGCCTGCGTATCGCGTGGGTTGCATGCTAGCGAGCTTTTAAAAATGAATGAGAAGTCACCATATATAGCGCGCACATAAGACTGAGATTGATGTTAAACAATAAAATAATTGGAAGTCAATATATAAGGCATTAAATTATTTCCTAATATAAAAGTTAAATGTCTAGTAGCAGTTCCGTCAGCATTCATATGACCATCATCATTGCTGGTGTTGGAAAATTGGAATTGAATGGGTATTATAAAGCTGTCCATATTTTTCTGGACAGATTTTTAAGCAACTTTGAGCTCAAATTTAGGTGGGACCCACACTACGAAAATTATGGGACCATATACGAATGCGTTCACCTCCGCAAGGAGATTAACGTAGTATATTCATATGTCCAATTTCAATAAGTTATGAATGATAAATATGTCCCCAAAGTGACTCACAAAGCAATGAAAGTTAATGAATTGGGTATGTTTTAACTCTTGTCCCACATTGGAAGAGTGGTGGAATTTTGATGAGTTAATAACACCCCAAGTATGGACTAAGGCTTGGATGCCTTGGGGGTATCCCAACTCTTTGAAGGGGAGATGACCTAAGCTATGCACGGGTTGACTTTCGGTCAAAAGTCCACACGCGCCGGCTTGGGCTTGGGCTTATAAAAAATATCCTACATTTTTGGCCGAATTTATTTAACTTTCTGGGCTTTAATTATTAATTAATTACGAAATTAATTAATTAATAAACTGTTGGCAGTTATTGCCAACAGTCAACAGTTAATTCGTTTAACTGTTTTTGACAGTTGTGCCAACCGTCAATTACTTTGCTATAAATACAGATGCCTCCCTCCGGTTTTAAATTAATGAAATTTTCCCTCCTCCAGAATTGCTGTCATTTTTGTCCCAGAATTCCTGTCATATCTGTTTCGAAATTTCTTTCTCCTGCATAACATATGTTGTAGTGTTGTTGAGTAAAGGCCACAGAATTTGAGTTCGTTGAAATTAATTATTGTTGCGCTACATAATTAATTGGGGAAATCCGTTCTATCTTGGGAGACAATATTCATCAACCTCGGAGCACATTGGAGGGAATAAATTATCTTAAGGAAACTGTTCATAACAGGGCTCGGATTTATCTTTAATTCTTTTATTATTTCTGGAAATTCAAGTAAGTGTTTCATTTATGTAATTCTGTTTTAATTCTGTAATTATATTAAGTTCATAATTCTATACAATTGTTATTTATAAATAGTAGACATAACAATCTTAAGACAATTTATTAGTTCTACTGTTTTTAGTGTACATAATTTTCTTTTATTACAGAAATTTATTTGTTGGAAATAAATCTGTTTTGACAGAATAAAATGAATTAATTTACTGCTTTATTGTAGAAATTAGTAAAACAATTTTGATATAGAAATCAATTTCTATACTGGTTTTATATTCTGTTTTAGAAAATAAAATTTTATTTGTGTATTCTTGTTAAAATCTGTTTATGATATATATTTTAATCTTAAATTATAATTCTGTTTTGTACGGAATTCTTTTTATTATTAAAAATTAGTGTGACACAGATTTTATAATTTAATTCTGTTTTGTACGGAATTCTGTTTATATTATACTTTAATTCTGAATTTTATTTGGAATTCTTTTGGAATTCATTTGTTGTGAATTATATTTGGAGGAAATTGTTGCACAGAATTTAGTATTCTGTTTTGATTAATTCATTATATATGAATTTTATCATTGATAAAAATTCTGTTTTTGTAATAGAAATAGAATCACAAAGTACGAACACTACTCCTACGAAACTGATTGTCACCAACACAAATGTGACTGCACCCGTATCTATGCCACACGGGGAGAAACCTGAAAAGTTCATTGGGGCTGACTTCAAACGTTGGCAAGGACAAATGTACTTCTATCTCACTACCTGCCAACTGGGCAGGTTTGTATATGAAGATTGCCCCTCTATTCAAGAGGGAGATGACGCTGAAAAGGTTGCTGCTGTCGATGCTTGGAAGCACTCGGACTACCTATGCCGAAATTATATTTTGGCCTACTTGGACAAGACTTTGTACCATGTCTATTGCACTATCAAAATTTCCAAGGAATTATGGAATTCTTTGGAAAAGAAGTATAAAACTGAAGATGCTGGGATGAAGAAATTTATCGTTGGGCGTTTTCTGGACTTCAAAATGGTTGATTCTAAATCTGTGATCTCGCAAGTGAAAGAATTCCAAGTGATCCTCCACGACATTCATGCTGAAGGAATGTCAATTAGTGAAACTTTCCAAGTTGCTGCAATTGTTGAAAAGTTGCCACCTTCTTAGACTTTGTTCAAAAACTATCTCAAGCACAAACGTAAGGAGATGAATGTGGAGGAGTTGGTGGTCCGGCTAAGAATCGAAGAAGACAACCGTGAGTCTCAAAAGAAAAGTGGGAAGAATCCGATGGAAACAAAGGTCCATGTCGTTGAAGGTCCTAAGAAGAATAAACGAAAGTATGATGGGGAAGGCACTTCCAAACATAACAAGAAAAAGTTCAAAGGCAAATGCTACAATTGTGGTAAACCTGGACACCGCTCAAGCGAGTGTCGTAAGCCGAAGAAGCAAAATAAAAATAACTCTCAAGAAAATGTGACTGAGGGTGAGAATATCACCAATGATTTGGCGGATATGAATCTTTCTGCCGTTGTCTCTGAATGTAACTTGGTTGGAAATACCAAGGAATGGTGGGTGGACACTGGAGTCACACGACACATTTGTGCAAATAAATGGATATTCTCCACCTATAAGCCTTTGGAAAATGAGGAGAACCTTTTTATGGGAAATTCTTCCACTTCTAAGGTGGTGGGACAAGGAAAGATTGCTTTGAAAATGACTTCTGGAAAGGAACTTACTCTCAACAATGTTCTTCACGTGCCTGATATCCGAAAGAATCTGATTTCTGGATCTCTCCTTACTAAGAATGGTTTCAAGCTTGTGTTTGTGTCTGATCGCTTTGTGTTGTCTAAAAATGACATGTATGTAGGAAAGGGCTACCTAAATGAGGGGCTCTTTAAACTGAATGTTCTTACTGTAACCCCTAAAACATCTGTTTCAATGAATGAAATTGCTAGTTCTTCTTACTTGATTGAGTCATCTAATATTTGGCATGCTAGATTGGGACATGTTAATTTTGATACATTGCGTAGATTAATTAACTTGGAATTTTTGCCAAAATTTAATATTGATAAAAATCATAAATGTGAAATTTGTGTGGAATCTAAATTAGCTAGATTACCTTTCCATTCTATTGAAAGGATAACTGAACCTTTAGATTTAATTCACACCGATATTTGTGATTTGAAATTTGTTCAAACTAGAGGTGGGAAAAAGTATTTTATTACTTTTATTTACGATTGCAAAAAATATTACTATGTATACTTGTTACATAGTAAAGATGAGGCTATTAATGCATTTAAACAATATAAGAATGAAGTTGAGAATCAATTAAGCAAAACGATAAAGGCTATTAGAAGTGATAGAGGAGGTGAATATGAATATCCATTTGAGGAATTTTGTTCTAAAAATGGGATTATTCATCAAACAACCGCTCCTTATTCTCCTCAATCGAATGGTGTTGCTGAACGCAAAAACCGTACTTTGAAAGAAATGATGAACTCAATGTTATTAAGTTCAGGAGCTCCACAAATTTTGTGGGGGGAAGCCTTACTTTCTGCTAATTACATTCTCAATAAAGTACCTCACAAAAAGACTCAAAAGACACCTTATGAATTATGGAAATGTCGAAGACCTTCCTATAAATATTTACGAGTGTGGGGGTGCTTAGCCAAAGTGATGGTTCCTAAACCTAAAAAGGTAAGAATAGGGCCAAAAACCGTGGATTGTGTATTCATCGGTTATGCTACTAATAGCAGTGCATATCGATTTCTAGTTTGTAAATCTGAGATTTCGGACATTCATGTAAATACGGTTATTGAATCGAGGGATGCTTCATTTTTTGAAAATGAATTCCCGTATAACATGACCCGAGAATCTGGTCCTCCTAAAAGGACAAATCAAGCTACTACAAGTGGTACTCATCAACCTATTGAATCAATAGAGGATGAACCAAGACGTAGTAAAAGAGCAAAAACCTCGACTTCTTTCGGTCCGGATTTTCTAACATATTTGTTAGAAAATGAACCTCAATCGTATAAAGAAGCTGTATCCTTACCCGATGCTTCCAATTGGAAAGAAGCAATTAATAGTGAAATTGAATCCATATTACAAAATCATACATGGGAACTAGTGGATCTTCCACCAGGTTCAAAACCGTTAGGTTATAAATGGATCTTCAAAAAGAAATTGAAGGCCGATGGATCAATTGATAAATATAAAGCTAGACTTGTAGCTAAAGGCTATAGGCAAAAGGAAGGGTTGGATTACTTCGACACATATTCACCGGCAACAAGAATAACGTCCATTCGGATGTTAATAGCAATAGCTGCTATTAATGGACTTGAAATACATCAAATGGATGTAAAAACTGCATTCTTAAACGGTGAACTAGACGAGGAAATTTATATGGAGCAACCTGAAGGGTTCAAAGCTCCCAGACAAGAAGGAAAAGTATGTAAGCTTGTTAAATCACTATATGGATTAAAACAAGCACCTAAATAATGGTATGAAAAATTTGATAATGCAATGTTATCAAATGGTTTCAAAATTAATGAATGCGATAAATGTGTTTACTTTAAATACATTCATAATGGATATGTCATTGTATGCCTCTATGTTGATGATATGCTTATCATGGGTAGTAACTTGGAAATTGTCAAAACTACAAAAAAAATGTTGAGTAGTAGATTTGACATGAAAGATATGGGAATCGCCGATGTTATATTAGGAATTAAAATTTCTAGAACATCGGATGGACTTATATTATCTCAATCTCATTACATTGAGAAAGTACTTGAAAAATTCAAGAAGTATGATATTAGTCCTACCAAGACACCTGTAGATGTAAATTTACATCTAGCAAGAAATAATGGTGAAAGCATATCTCAACTAGAATATTCTCGTATTATCGGCAGTTTAATGTATATCATGAACTGTACGCGACCAGACATAGCATACTCAATAAGTAAGCTAAGTCGATTTACGATTAATCCAGGTAGAGATCAATGGAAAGCAATATTGAGAGTTTTGGGTTATTTAAAATATACTCAAAACTATGGATTGCATTACTCAAAATATCCAGCTATTCTTGAAGGACATTGCGATGCAAATTGGATATCTGATACAAAAGACTCTAAGTCTACTAGTGGGTATGTGTTTACCCTCGGAGGTGCAGCCGTATCTTGGAAATCCTCAAAACAAACGTGCATTGCTAGATCGACAACGGAATCTGAATTCATTGCACTAGACAAAGCTGGAGAAGAAGCTGAATGGCTTCGAAATTTCTTAGAGGATGTTCCAAATTGGTCTAAACCTGTGCCCGCAATATGTATACATTGCGATAGCCAATCAGCGATTGGAAGGGCACAAAATCACATGTATAACGGAAAGTCACGACATATTCGTCGTAGACACAATACCGTTAGACAACTTCTCTCAAACGGAATTATCACAATTGACTATGTAAAGTCAAAAGATAATATATCGGATCCACTAACGAAAGGTTTAAACCGAGAGCAAGTTGAAAGATCATCGAGAGGAATGGGTCTAAAGCATATAAATAAATAAGAATCAATATAGTGGCAACCCAACCTAGCTGACTGGAGATCCCAAGATCTAGGTTCAATGGGCAAACCGAACTACGTTGTATTCAGTAAGCACTGGAGGATATATCATCCTATCCATTCCAAAGATGAGACAGTGCATATCTGCCGCGAAATTAAGATAAGTTATGCTTTTAATGACATCTATATCTTAGTACGTCTAAGTGGGGTATTGCAGAATACTCTTTATGGAAGTCACCTACGTAGGTAAGAAGGGGGGCACTTCTATGAGAATAATAAAAGGCATATTCTCTAAAATACTTACGGAACCAAGTGGTGTTCACGGCCAAAATGAACACAAACGTGAGAACCAACTGTGTTGAAGAATTGTTGTGGGAATACTGTTGTCTAGGTTTACAAAAACGGTTGACGGTTCAAGGACGTGAAGTCTAGTGATTAACCAAGTAAATCCGATAGTATATCACTAAGGAAAGTTCAAGGCCACTAGGCTACTTCTCCCGATGCAATAAGTTTTACTCAACTTGCTTGTGTCTGCATCTGCATAAGAATCTGTTTTGTTTTATTTATAGGATAGTAAAAACATCGGTTGTGAATCAAAACTCGTCATGATTATGAGCCAGTCTCCATCTATTGGCTCCTTTTAAAATCAATATATATGGTGTTTGAAATAAATTTAGATAACGTTATGCATATGTGAGTAAATGACGTATTGTTATCTTTGTATGGCCTACAATATTTCATTTGTCATCGGTTTGGCCTAAGGGTTTTCTTATTGCAGATTTTTTCCTTGTTACCCCTTTGTGGTATCTGATTGATTTAACTTTTCCACATTTATCTTCATCAATAAATTTTTCAACATAAAATTTGGTTTAATCTCCTAGGTAAATCATTTGTCACATAGACATAAGTTTTGTTTTTACACACCATTACAAGGAATTAGACAAAAACATTACCCTATCACAGTATTTATTTTAATTGGGTATCCTAATTACAAAAATAATTTTTAATGCATTAAAACCATTTTCACTCACTTCAAAGACCGGAGAATTAGCTAATCGAAGGTTTATCTCCTAATTAAAAACATGATGTCAAAAGGAATTCTCAGAGAAGAGTTTAATAGCCTTTAAAATGAAACTTTCCACGTCGGGTTTAGTTTTAGTTCATCCCTTCTTATTTGGTTGAGGAACTATAAATTCCTGAAATCACAAAAAAGACAAATGAAAATGAACCTAGTAAACTTTTTGTCAAATTAACCAATTAAATATGGAACCTAAAGCTATATTAGAATAATTGAGTGTCAAGAATTGTTAATGGAACCAACTATATCATAAGCTTAGCAAAAATCATACCAATAGTGAATAAATTACACGAAATGGTCATACCTAAGCAAAAATATTGTCAATAGTATCATAAATGTATAAATTAATCCCATCAAATATAAGAATATGTCCCTCATTGATTAAATAACTGTATAAAGATCAAACCCATAGAAAAATACCATTTTAACCAACACATCTAATCAAATCAATACAAAATAAAGATAAAATAAACGTACCAATGATAAGAGATGATAGAGGAATGGAACAGAAGGATAAATCACGAAAGTTTCGAAAGTAGAATTGTTTGCAACATTTTGGAAGCAATTTGTAAAAATGTTTTAAATAAGGTGTTGGAGCTAAAAGTTGGTTTAACTTTCCAAGTTTTAAAAAGCCATAAGTTCGCTGGAGCAAAGAAGATTTCATTGGTTGCTACCTTGAGTTCGTTGCAAAGAGGGCTTTGTTAAATTGTCACAAACTTCGCACAAAATTTTCATTTAAAAAAAAAGACAAAACCTAGTGTACAATTTGAAATTGTGTTCAATAAAGTACATGCCTCAAAATAACTTTGATTAATGATTAAGTTTTATGGTTGTATTAAGTTCTCCAAACAAGGAATAAACTAGAGTTTAACACCTTAAGACATTTTTAAGACTAATTAAACAAAGTAAACATCAAATAACTCAAATGATAAAATAAAGAGAATATAATGAGAATTGACTCATGAAATCAAAACAAGGTTCAAGAAAAATATCATCAAGAAAATCAAACTTTCAGATTTGTAATAAAAAGTCTATTTTTTCTTAAACGTACAAAAGTTTCAATTGATGTTTGTTCTACCTTGATAAGCAATTTTGATTCAAACCTTTTTCTATCATGTTCTTGATGTTAATAAATTTTTAATAGATAAAAATATTTTAGAGTTCACCTTTTTAACAAATTTTGCAAGTAGTGGATTTTGCTTTGATAAATTTTGGCAAAGTTTAAAAGTAGTGGATTTAGCACTAACCACTTCTTCACTCATGATTTTCAAAAATATATATAAAAAATTAACTCCATCCACGGACGAATCTTAAAGTCATAAAGGAAAATTGAACCTTTTAATTCAAAAACATTTTTGAAAAACATTAATAATAAATCGTTTAGCTTCGTATTATTTTTCAAATGAAAATTTCTTAAAATTCGGTGCTCTGTATTTGCATTAAGGTTACGACACAAAATCTAAATAGATCAAACTTAAAAATTCAAATACTTTGAAGCTATATAATTCAAACGAAAATTGTATAAGCATAAACACAACTGAGATTCAATATTCTTATATCAATATCTGTACATTATTTTTCCATTAGATATAAATAACTTACAAGAATTTTTAAATTCAAACAAGAAAACCATTGTTTTTTAAAAAAATCAAATTTAATTCAAACTTTACTAATAACCCAAGTTAAAATGTAGCACCAATTTTAAATCAATTATTGCGATAAACAAATTAATCAATAATATCTTAGCCTATAGATGCATCAAGGTGAGTGCATGATAAAATAAGTAAATCAAACCACAATGACCAATGTATGAGGTAAACTCAAATGGAAAAAACCTCGGATGACTAAGTTAACGCAATTCACTATGATGAGAGATTATGTAATGACTCGAAGTCCTTGCAAGCCTTGATGCCTCTTCTATCCTTCGACCTCTGCTCCATATCGAAACGTTGGGGTCAAACTACATAAACGTTGGGGTCAAACTACATATCTCAATAACTGACATACATGGATTTCACCGTATGTAAACAAACCAAGTATAAAATCCACCACACAAAATAGATACTTGGCAAGATGAAGGGTAAACAAAAGTTCCCCACAAAACTAGATCTCAAAGCATATATATGATCAAACTTGGATCTTTAGACGGTTGGGTGTAAATATGGTTTGGGTTTCAAAAACTTGATCATAAATGATAAAAAAAATATGGAAAGATTTTTGAAAGACTTTGGAAACTCAAAAAGCATGAAAAGGCTTCTAGTAAAATAGCTGCTCTGCAGCCCTATTTATACTAGGTTTTCCAACAATGAGATAAGGATGAAACAGTTAATGAAAATATCATCTTTGAAAAATGCTCCAGGTCGTTCAAACAAATTCCAAAGGCTCGCTCGAATGAGGTACCAAATCTCATTGGAATCAAACTTCCAATGACATATCCAATAAAAAATCAGTGTAGGCTTAACATTGTTTGTTTGAAGTTTTGTTGGATCCTTAGTTCCAACGAAGTTAGATATCTTGTTCTAATGACATAACTGATGCCGTTAGAATGACTTGGATATTTTTTTTGAAAAAACTTCTAAAACGAATTAAAAATATTTTCAAAGCATTTTAGAAAACAACACCCAAAACTAAATTATCCAAGGATAAAAAAATCTACGCATTCATGCCTGAGACATCGTCGAAATCTATAGATGAAACGTGGTACTAAACATGGCATGATGAATGTAGAACGTCTAACTTGGCACTACGTCTTCAAGCAAAAAAGTCATAGACTTAAAAGGTCAAGACACTCAGATCCTAACCTATGACTCAAAGGTTTTGTTGAAACACGGAATAAAGCCAAAGTACATACAAATTGACTCTATCGAAAATTTGTCCTTACAAATCTCCTCCTTTGGCTATTCTGGGACAAAACAAAAAATAAAAACCTATGGGCCGTCAGGATCATCTAAAAGACTCAATTACCACCCCAAAAGGAAAAAGTATATACACTTGATAGACTCACGCTGAGTAGCTTTTCTTATGTATAAAATTTATCACATCATTGTAAAACTACAGACTTGAAGACACCTCAAAATGCAAACATAATATATAGCAATATAATTATGCATAACAATGAACCCTCCACCTTTGTCTAATAATCTCTACCTAAGTTAGGACGTCTCCCCCTTTGAAAAAAATTTCCCCCGGGACTGTAAAGATTGAGATACCATTTCTCTCCCTTTTTGATTAGGAATAAACAAAGTTAAAGATGTATAATAAAACCATGTCTCCCCAATATAACCAAATATCCTCATAAATGAAACATGGGTAGGCATAAAGGAAAAATGAGTATATCATGCAATGGTATAAAGTGCATCAAGTAGCGACAAGCACCACTCGACAACATAAGCACAAATAATCCAATAAATGAACAAATAATATCAATATTGATGCATAAATGAGATATCAATGATAGAAAGCAATAACTGATACCAATATGATCATATAGCATGCCAATTTGAAACTACTTAAGACAAAAATCGAACATGTGTCATACATGGATTAAGTACAAATGCGAAGATTCAAAAGAAGATGATGTCATGTAAATAAATATGAAAAAGATACCAATGACATAGAGGCATATATATCTATAGGTATAAATACCACAAAAGATACTAAACACAATAAGCTTTCCAAACTAGCATATGCCTCAAGTGTATGTTGCTTCAATAACTTTGAGTTTTTACCCATGATGATCAAAACATTGGTTTATCATTTATGATAAAAAGCAAGTATAAATATACTCGCTACTTGTCCTTCCATATTACTAGTACAATTGGCTGGTGGACTCGGGAAATTTTCTACCAACCTTACCAAATCTGGAACCTCAGAGCCACTGAGGATTACGAATGGGATGAAGTTGAACAGAATTGGGAAATTATACAACCGTTGGACCAGTTGGACACAACTAGATATTGTGTCAAAATTAACATGTGATATTGTGTGAAGGGGCATGAACTAGAAACAAAAGGTTTATAATCCAATCACTCAAAAATGTCCAAAACATTCTATTTGACTACATTGACTTTATCAAATAAAAATTTAGCCCTATAATGACAGAGGAGGTGATCTCATAATGGACAAACAAGCACAATGTACACTAGCCTAGAAAATATTGATGATTCCCAAATCAATAGCGTTAAACATGAATTAACTAGGACTCATTATGCAAACTCATTAATCTTCAACTTACAACACCCTTAAAATTAAATATATCCTTTTTTTCACACTCATTTTTTTGAAGATATCATTTTGAAGAAACAATGAAACAAATTATCCTTGGAAATTTTATATTTACTTTGCCTCTTAATTTTTTAAGCTCTTGCCAACGGTATTCTTTCGTGCCAGGAAGATTTCTCCCTTAGTAGCCCTCTTCCATGCACACACATATTTTGCAATAAAATAACAAACTCCCGTGCAATTGTTCTTACATGCATAAATCCCCCAATCAAATAAATATGTGTATGAAAAGATTGTTAGGATAATACCTCACTTATCTCATGTTAACATATGAAGTTAAAATCTTAAAAGAGCTTGTGCATGTGTGTGCGGAGACATATGCAAAGTGAATCCATTAAGCAAGTCATTTCGACTACTCCATGCAAGCATGATGGAGACAATATAGGCATTAAAAATAATAATCAAAAGTTATAAACACATGAAAATGCGGAATGAAGCGGATTCAAACACACCGATATAACACACAAAATGTGTAAAACTAAACTACACATAAATAAAAATCTTTTTGATTTTTTAAACATTTTTTCAACAAGACAACACATGAAAATAAAACTCAAAAGGCAAATGAAAAATGAAAAATATTTTTATATTTTTCAATAAGACACAATAAAAGAAAAATCAAAATGCAAAAAACTCAAACATCATACAACTAGCAAACACATATAATCACAAAGTATAAAAGTTAGTGTATGAAAATATGCAAACACACTCAACCATTAGATTTATCATGAGAAGTATCATGTGCAACCATTCGAGAATCAAGAAGTTAAACATCTAACGCCTCCAAATCTGATTTCCTATCCCCATATAGGTGAAACATGATGCTCTCGAGTTTTTGAAACCTTGGTGACAATAATCTTAGAATTCTTAGGAACTTTTCTAACATTAAAGTTAAAAGTCCTAAGGTGACCTTTCCTACCTCAATGTGCACATCTTTAGACACAAATAGGGGTGTTACCTTAGGGTTAGACACTTATAACGTCCCTAACAATGGTTGACTCTCTCAAAATCATGGGCTTAGCTTCAGTAGCAGAAGCATTTCATCGAAGCCAATCCCATTATTTCCATCTTTGATTCGAATGACGCCTAACATTTTATCCAAATTTTCTAACCTAGAATCCAAATCAATTTTTGACATTACTTGAGTATCTCAATATCTCCTCTAACATCACAATCCTAGACTCGAGAAAATGATGAGACTCATTAGAAATAAGGAAATCCTTCTTCACAATTTTCATCAATCCCCAAAGATTATCTCCCTCCCCCGTAACAAACGTGAGCTTTTCCTGAAATGTCTTCTTATATTTCCAAGGATTTTCAATCAAAATATTCTCATCATCACCTATGGTACATTGTTTCAACCTAGCTTCTAACTTCAAGTTATACTTTTTTAATTCCATTATCACCACATACAACTCAAGGAAGTAAAATTAAAGCTATTTATACCCATCATCTTCATCATCATCATCATCATCATCATATTCTTCTTCATTCTCTCCACTATTATTCACTTAGGCATCATAAACAATGGCCTTATAATTTTTATGATCAGAATTATCGTCATCGAAATATTTTTCATTAAGACTCACATGACTAGGCATGAACGCGATGTAGTTGCACTCAATGGGGGAATCGAGTTTCAGATCACTATCACTAAGGGTGGAATTTTATTTTGTAGAGGGGTGTTTTGGCTTGCTCACAATATTTGGGCAAGGGACTACTCCATCCCACCTGTAATGAGATTTGGGAGAGGGACCCCTCCAGCCCTCGTACAATGAGATTTGAGTGATAGACCCCTCCAACCCTCTTATAATGAGATTTAGGCGAGACACCGCCCCATCCCTCCTACAATGAGCTTTGGGAAAGAAACCCCTCCAGCCCTCCTACAATGAGATTTGAGCGAAGGACCCCTCCAGCCCTCCTGTAATGAGATTTGGGCGAGGGACCCCTCTAAGACCTCCTTCAAATTCAAAAGATAGTTTGGGAGAGGGACCCCTTTCCTCCAAACTAAAACCAGTTGAAATGATACCTAGGTAGAGGAGTCCACAAACGAGGACCCTTCTGCTAAGATCAGCTGAAAAATGTAAAACCTAGTGAGGAAGCCCACAGTGAAGGACTCCTCTAGCAAATGTTCAAATAGTATTTTTTTGTAGTAGGAGGATCCAAGAAGTGACCCTCTAAACAGAATAGGCCAGGATGAGGAAATCCATCATGAATAGTCCCTCATTATGAAAAATAAGTGTTTCTACAGAATAAAAGTACTAACATTTACTTTCTTATACAAGTATCCAAGTTGAGCAGGCAGGGCTCAAATAGGCCAGTTGGGGTCTCTTAGGAGTTTTGACTTAGAGACCGAAGAAAAAGGTTTGTTGACCAAGATCAACCACTTAGCATTTTACGATTAAGAGAATACTTGTAGAAAGACTATAGGGTTTATTCAAAGTCCTTACACAATTCACACCCAGTCATAACTGAAATGAGCAACTAAAAGGTTGCTCATAAGAAATTAACTTTTTTTTTTATAAAAATGATTTTAGAGGAGGGGGTCCTTAAGACCCCCCCCCCCCCCCCCCAAGAGAAATGGTTTTAGAGGAGGTGGTCCTTGAGGACTCCCGTCTCAAGTTTACAAAGTTTGTACTACAAATTACCATTTTAAAATATGTTTACTATATCATATATTTTTATCTCCATTAGGAGACATATTTTCTTTTTAACACCTATCAGAGGGGATAGGTGGCTGCACAGAGGTAGGGATAAATGGTACATTGCAGACCTTGTCCCTCACCAACGCTCTCAATTTTAGCGCCCAAAAGTGCTAACTTAGCCCTAGTGCCCAAGTATAAATAGGACCCCTGGGCAAGGTCAAGTGGAATTAGAACTTAAGGAATACTGTTACTCTATTAAAATCACACCAGAACCTCCTAGTATTCTCTTCCTGTCCTCTCTCTAGTGCTAATTGCCTTGTTCTTTCATGCCACACTGACTGCCATCACTCCCAGGAGTTTCTCTTGAGAAAAGTTACGATTATTGTTGTGAAGTTCACCTTATTGCAGGGAGTGAGCTCTAGCTTGGGCTCCATTTTTACCAAAACGAGAAGGTTTTACTAGAAGCTGCTCCAAAAGTTCTTGAGAACCTTGAAGGCATAGTTCACTGAAGTGGGTCATGCCTCACCCATTTCAACATCTTACTGGACCACAATCACACTAATTTCCAATATTTAGCAACTTCGTTGGGGATGTATCCTCACTTCAATGGACAAAGAAGGTTTCAGTATTTCTAAGCAGCTAGTTTTTGAAGACATTGCACCTGGGAATGAAACTTAAAGTGATTAGACCACTCAAGGGTATGTGGTGGTGACCGAAGATAAGACACCTGCTCTTGAGAGAGAGCAAAGCAGCTCACCAACGACAACTCTAATGACAAGTATGAGCCTTAGGGGCATGTTTTCTAACCTTCTGAAACAAAACAATGTAGACCTGGAAAGTTTGGGTCAAGGTTGTGTAACACCACCAGCTGCCCCCTCGGGTGGGGCAGCCACTCCTATAACAATTCGGGTGAAAGTGGCTCCATCGCAAAAAGTGGTGCCGGAGCAAGTGGTGGCACCATCAAGTTCACCAGCATCCAAGGGCATGAGTTTGGAGGAATCACCCTCCAAAATTGTTACTATAGAAGAGGTGAGGAAGGCACTCTCCTCCTCTGAGAGGGAGGGTCCTCATCTATACAAGGAGTTGTAAGACCCCTACCTACAATAGGTGAATGAGAAGCCATACCCAGAGGGGTATATTCCACCAAAGTTTATCAACTTCAGTGGAAAAGGGTAGAACCCAAGAGAGCGCGTGAAGAGGTTCGTTGAGTACCTGGGAGTGCATGCAAATGACAAAAATGTGAGGTTAAGGGACTTCTCCAAGACCTTTATAAGGAAGGCCTACACATGTTACTCCCATTTGGCACCTAACAGTATCCCCACATGGGAGGAGATGCACAAGCAGTTCCTCCAAAAGTTCTTCGTAGCAGAGGATGAATTCACATTGAGACACCTGGCATAAGAGGTTCAGAAGCCTGGTGAGAAGTTAATGCAGTATATAAAATGTTTTTGTGAGATGGAACTAGTTTTCCATAAGGATGTACCTGAGGCAAGAATATTGCAAATATGTGTTGAGGGACTCTTGGAGGAAGACAAGTTGCATTTGATCAATGAGACCATAGATGGAACTTTTAGAGAGTTCACCAGGGTTTCCAGTAATATAGCCATCATAATCAAGCCTAGATCCTCAATTTGACGGATGAAAGTGCCACTAACTTTTAGAAGAGTTCAAGTCTTGAGGAGGCAAGCAGTCAATTATGTGGATGCGGGTTCAAAGGGCAAGAAGGAGGACCTGAATCTAAGAACGACAACCTAGGTAACAAGAGAAATTTCGAAGAGGATGCCCCACCGTCGCTACCTTGAAGCGTAGCAAAAGCAATGGATTCTTATCGTACATTGGTATTAGAGAGAGTAGCAGGTCTCCCTCATTTGAATGGGGAAATCCCAGCAGTAGCTGACAAAGCCAATCCTAAGTGTTGTGAGTTGCATCAGAGGGTGTAGCACTCCACTAAGGACTGCTACTATCTGAGGAAAATAATTAACGGACAGGTGGCCAATGGTTCGTTGCAAATACCACCGATGGATGTTAACGAGAACCTACTCCTAGCACATCACTTTGGCACTGCCAATATGGTAGTGGCGTATGATGAAGAAGCAAATCGAGATCAGATCGAGTGGGAAGATAGGGAGAGAATATATGAAGAGCTAGAGGGGCTATACTTGGATAGTAAATAGAGAACCGAGAAGGAGAGGAGACTCGAAGAATGGTTCTTCACTCCCGACCAATAAGAGCTTAGAGGTGGGGAGGTTAAGCAAGTGAACTCCTCGAATGGCGAATTGGATGTCATCCTTGCTCAGGATGAGGGGACATCCGAAGAAAAATATATTTGTAATGCCCAAACGTATGAAGTGGACTTAGACTATGAATGTGAAACCATAGCGAGGAGCCCTAAGTTCAAACGATTTTGCGACCAAATAGGGGTAAATTAAGACACTAGAGTAGTCATCACAAGGAAAGTATTAGAAGCATTGCAGAAACATAGAGACCCCTCACTAAATTGGTAGGGACCAATTGGGAGGTCTATCAAAAGATATACCTCTGAAGTAATTTTCTCTGAGGCATATAGGCAGGTGCCATACTTCCACAATTGACCATTGTACGTGACAGCTAAGATCAATGGAGTCTCCTTCCCTAATGCATTGATTGATGGAGTGGCATCTATTAATATCATGCCAATTAGTACATTGTATGAAACGGGGATTGAGCAAGAAAAGATAGTACATGTGCCATTGGTTATAGGATATGTGAACGTGAGTATTAAGCTAGGAAATTTCACTTCCCACATTAGTTTTCACAACATCAAGGCTAACACCAGCTACCAGTTGCTCATCAAAAGTGTTTGGATGCATACCAATGGCATAGTGCCCTCCACATACCACCAATGTGCAAAAGCCAACATTCGAGGAATAAAGATCATAATAAAAGCCACACAAAAGCTATTCTCTGTTGAGGAGTCTCACCTGGTGGATGCGGCATTCTACACAAAACTGGGTGAAGAGAGAAATAACTCTGCAAAAAAGCTATAGGAAAAGCAAGTGGTTGGAGGAAGTGCCCAACTAAATTTTTTTGTCCATGATCTCTTGGGGGAGAAGGTGATCCCCCATATGTCAAAAGGAAAGAGGAAGGTAGATGAGGTAGCCAAACCTCCTCAAACTTGCAAAAAAGTGGTTCTACCTGATGGGAAAGTCATATACCATTTATAATGGTCTGCATGGGCAGCGTTCTGGGAAGAGTGCGTCGACCCAGCACCAAAATATTTTATGGTGGATAAGCCACACATCATTGAACATGTTGAGGGACTAGAAGAGGCTATAGAGTTCATCTAAGATGGACCTAGGGAGAAGCTACAAGAGTTAGAGGAAATCAACTTGGGAGTAGAAGGGGTGAAAGTAGACCCATTCTAATTTCTAAGAGTCTGAACCCAAAGTAGAAGGAAGGGATCATCAACCTACTAAAATAATTCACCGATGTATTTTCATGGAAATACATGGAGAAGACAAGGATAGATCCAGAAGTGAGCTCACAAATTGAATGTCCTTCTTAATGATCTTCTAGACATGTAAGAAATATGTCCATACAAAGATTACCTTAACCTAAAGATAAAAGCAGAAGTAGAGAAGTTATTGACAGTGGGGTTCATTAAATCCATCCATCACCTTGTGTGTCTCTCCAGCATTATACCTGTGGAAAAAAAGGACAAGAGACAAATCCAGATTTGTGTGGATTTTTATGACTTAAATAGAGTATGTCCCAAGGATGAGTTTCCCCTACCTAGTATAGACAACTTAGTTGATGCTACTGCAGGACATGAGATGTATAGTTTTATGGATAAGTACGTCAGCTATAATCCGATTAGGATGGACCCGACAGACGTGAAGAAGAATGACTTATGAGCACCATTAGGAAATTTGCACTACTAGTCATGCCATTTGGATTTAAGAACGCTGGGGCTACTTACTAGTGGACCATGATGGAAATCTTCCATGATATGTTTTATGATATACTGAAATTCTATATGGAAGATCTGGTGCTAAAGTCAAAAAAGAAAGTAAGCTTATATAGGACCTCTGGAGAGTGTTTGAAAGATGATGTAGGTATAAGATAGGGATGAACCCCTTGAAGCATGCCTTCGGTGTCACTACAGGGAAGTTTTTGGGTTTCTCGTGAATAGGCAGGGGGTGAAAGTTAATGCGAAGAAGATGAAAGACATAGTAATAATTCCACCCTTGAAGAGTCAGAGGAAGCTTAAGAGCTTCTTAGGAAAGGTATCCTACCTAAGAAGGTTCATACTTGCACTAGCAAAGGTGACCCACCCGTTCACACCCTTATTGAAAGACAAATCTAATTGGACTTGGCGAGATGAGCAGAAGAAGTACTTTGAGAAAATCAAGGAAATTTTAACCTCCACATCCACAATGATTCTGTCATAAGATGGAGCACCACTGCTTCTCTACTTTACTTCAATAGAAAGGTCTATAGGAGCTTTTCTAGCCTGATAGAAGAAAGGAGTAGATAAGACAGTGTATTACTTGTCAAGAGTGATCTTAGGTACAAAATCTAGATATACTGATGTGGATAGACACTACCTAATCCTAGTCTTCGTGGCTCAAAAGTTGAGACACTACCAACTAGCCTTAACAATTCATATAGTCACTAAGTGTGACCTTATCAAGCACCTCCTAGCATGGATGGTACTAGTGGGGTGAGTAGAGAAATGGTTCTAAATTTTATCGGAGTATAATTTAAAGTGCATAGTGCCTAAATCCATCAAAAGTCAAGTTGTAGCTGATCTGTTGGCCCATTTCCCAAGTGATAATTTTGATCTCCCCGGTTAAGAGTTATTTGGGTTGAATTTCCAAGCGTGTGTAACAGAAGAGATGGAAAAGTGATAAATGGAGTTTGATGGCTCTAGTGCTCAAGGAACAGGAGGTGCGGGCATTATACTTTAAAATAATAAGGAGAAGATCTCCCTCTCCTTCAAGCTAAACTTCAAGTGCTCAAACCATGAGGTTGAGTGTGAGGATATCATATTGGGAATGTTGGAAGCACTCCGAAGAGGCATCAGGGTATTATCATATGAGGGGACTCTAACCTGGTATTGAAATAAGTTCATGGGGAGTTCGTCCTCAAACATGCTAACTTGGCACCCTATATATACATCATCTAGAGGTTGCTGTGATAGGTCCTGGAAGTCATCGTTGGGAGGCATGCGAGAACAATCAATAGGCACCTTGACGCATTAGCTGTAATAGCACAGAAGTTAGACATGGATGCGTCAGAAGTAACAATCACAGTATAGTGGAGGACAGTGCCTAACACAGTGAAAACCTTTTTCCCAAGCAATGAGCAGGGGGATTGGAGGTACCTAGTTGTGAAATAGATGGAAATAAGAGACAATGAAGGTGTTAGAATTGTCTAACTACCACCTGATATAGGGAACACTTTACTTCAAGAGACCTATAAGGTTCTTAGCAAGGTGTGTTGAAGAAAAATAAGCTACAGAAAGATTGGAAGAAATGGATGAAAAGCATTTTGGAGACACCGATATCCCTGTTTATCGATGGTTGTAACGGGGGGCCGACTATTGGTCCACTATGAGCGCAGAGGCTGATCGTGTGCAACAAGGTTGTTTAAAATGTCAAACCCATTTTGATCAGCCAGTAGAATCCAATTTTGTGGAGGCCTTTAAATATTGGAGGCAACCATACATAGCTTATCTAAAAGATGGTGAGTTTCCCACAGAGAGAGCAGATGAAATTTATCTATGAAAAAGATTAGCCCACTTCTACTTGGTAGAGGGAGAACTCTATAGAAAAGGATACAATGAGAAAGAACTTAAATGCGTAGCAAATTAGGACATGGGGAAAGTGTTGAAGGAGTCCCATGAGCCCTCCTATATAGGAGGCACTAAACTATATGATTAACTAATGACACTGGGGTATTATTGGCCGACCATGGAGGTTGACTCCATTAGTTATGTGAATAAGTGCAGAACTAGCCAAGTAGATGGAAACATGTTGCATTTCCCTTCTGTCAGCTTACAAAGCCTAGTAACTCCCTACCCCTTCCACACATGGGCATTCGATCTGGTGGGAAAGATCTGCCCGGCCTCTCATGGCAAAGCTTTCATCATTATCGCCATGGAATTGTATACCAAATGGGCCAAGGCCATTTCTCTAAGAAGGTTGAATACCCAAGTGGTAACCTAGTTTATTAAGGAGTATATCATATGTAGGTTTGGTATACCCAAGGTGATTCTAACAGACAACCAAAAACAATTAGTATGCAAGGAGATGGCACTTCTCACTAACAAGTATAAAATTGTGCATAATAGCTTAACCATCTCCTAACCAAGAGGAAATGGCCAGGCGGAGGCCACCTACAAAACCTTGATCAATATCTTGAAGAAGATGGTGGAAGACATGCCGGGGGAATGGGATGAGAAGTTGCCCATAGTGTTATGGAACTACCGCACTTTAAAGAGAAAGTCGATCGGGTTTACCCCATTCTCACTTGTGTATGGGACTGAAGTTGTCCTACTGGTGGAACTGGCGGTACCCTCACCTAGGGTTTCTCTAAGGAATGGACTCATCCCCAAACCAAGGCACGTGCAGCTGGAGGCATTGGACGAGCACATAGATAAGGCAAGAGAGAATTTCAAAGTTTACACCCAACAGTTGTCTAGAGATTAAGAAAACCTAGTCAAGCTCAGAGAGTTTCAAGTGCGAGATTTGTTCCTCTAAGCATCCACTCATCACCTCCACAGAATATCATCATCGAAATTCAAACCCAGCTGGGAAGGCCCCTTTGTGGTAAGAGGGGTAGGGAAGTCAGGATTCTACCAGATTTTAGAGCCCGAGAGCGAATGTCCCCAATCCATCAAATGGAAGTGGCTAAAGAGGTACCATGCCTAGTTTTTTTAAAATTCATTTATGTAATAGAATTTGAGCGGTTCGCTCTCATACTAAGAAAGTTCTTTTTTGTAAAAAAAATTATAGAGCAATACCCTTTTGTAAATAGTGCACAGCATAAAAGAAATGAATAACGACACTTTTTTTTTATCATTATTGATGTTTATTTTCATTACTTACCTACTGTATGAGGTAGACCCAAAAAAATATATCTTTTCAGAAATGCTCTCTACTAGTGTAGAAGATGGTGCATGAAAAGAGTAACTTTTCTCATTACACTTTGGGGGGTACATTCATCTTAAGAGAAAAATAGATTGAACAAAGTCCTTCCAGACATAATAGACAAATAGTTTCATTTTTGTCACTAGACCAGTAGGAGTACATCCTCCAAGTAAAAAAAAATTTAAAAGATTTATAGCCTAGAGAATAAGTTTAAACCTTTGTTCTCAAAGAAATTCTTTACTTGACCAATTCAATAGAAATGTGGAGAAGGGAGTCAACCCCCCCCCCCCCCCCCCCCCCGACCACCACCACAATATATATATATATATATATATATATATATATATATATATATATATATATTAAAACAACGAAGGCTCTTAAGAAAAATGTAGAGCAAGGACCCGTAGATGAGGGGCTATTTTATTTTTTTAAAAAAAGAATCAGTTACCATTAATTTATTTCATTTGCAAATATTCTTTTGAAATAGAACCTAAAGGAAGGATATGGGATCAACCCCCTCCCCCCCAAGTTATTCCTTATAAACATACATAATAATGTGTAGGAGTATCTCCCACAAACAAAGGGGGCAGCTTCAAAATAGTAGCTTACAAAGATAACATCCAAATACCCCGCGGTCATATGGGGTTGCGCTAAAAAATGTGTATATGTATATGACTTGCTCAGATTAATGCAACTACTCCACAGTATACGGGTGGCCTAAATTGACAAAACGCTCACAGAAAATTAGAGCAGGTCATAGTAAACATATGCCAAAAGTATAGATAGAGGCAAAGAAAAAGATAAAAGTACAAGAGAAACAAAACTGTGTTTTTCTCATTTACAAATGATCAGTTGTTTACATATGAAAAGCAAAAAAAAGTATAAGGCGAGATATCATCTATCCACTAGATACAACAAAAATCAAGTCGTCATGAGTTAGGGTGCCAGCATATGATGGGCTAGCCTCTTGAACGAACTCCTCCTCTAGTATGGCCAACATGGCCTCATCCTCGTGGTCACCAGATTCAAGTCTTTCATGTCTGGACTAAAGCACTGTAATATAGCCCCGAATCATCACAGCCCCAGCCTTAGCTTGTCGCTACTCGATCCTAGACTGTCTATATGTGTTAAGTCTCGACATCTTTTGGAAAGGAATGATCAGAAAGCAATAAACTCCAGCATCAATCCAATCTAGCTAAAAATGATAGAATTGCTGCAAATAATGGAGAGCATAAAAAAATTGCAGTATGGAGGCACTAGTCAGCTTAGCAGGAGAAGTAGCTAAGAAATCATGAATATGTCTAGCAAGAGACTTCAGGTTGAACACTGTGAGGCTATCAATATGCAATACACTCTGAGATGTGAGGTCACGGAAATCAAATAAATACTTGAACAGAATGTGAGGTCACGAAAGGGACCCTGGTGCTAGTAGGATGAACGGATGAAAGCTACAAGAAAAATCAAACATATAACACTTAGTATATTAAGTGTAAACAGAGACTATCGAGGCTTTAAAGGCCCTTGGAAGAAATAAGAAACCTCTCTATAGAGTCCTGTAGAGGATATAAGCATATAATCCCTCTCTCTCTGGAAAGGGACATGAGGAAGTGGAGGAGGCGAAGGGCCACTCATCTGAAAAGAAGTACCCTATGAAAGAATTACAATAAAAATAATCTATAAACAAATCAATGAGGAAAAGAGAAAAAAACTATATGCATAAAAGTCCCAAGTAAAAAAAGACATACAACAGTAGGACGCACAGTCTGACCATATGGAAGGGGCAGGTAGAAAAACTAGTATGTGATGAAGAATGCGATGTCTCATCATCACTAGAAAACTCCTTTAAAATTGATAACAATGTATAAGTGTCATTAGTGCTTTCACCATGGAAATCCAAGCTATCCACATTATTCGAAGAAGAATTATGATCATCGTAGGAAGGTGAGCTTACAAACTGGTTCCTCTTCCAATGAGGAGGAGGGGGAACCAACATGTGAAACTTCGTAAGAGCAGGTTTAACTAAGTAAAGAAGATTTGGGTGTAGTACCTTCTACAACTGGAATAGATGTAACAAGTGTCTTTAGGAAAAGAAGCCCAGAGCCTAATAACCTTGCTCTTGGACAATCCTATAGGTCTCCTCTACTCCAAGATCATCGGCATTTGACCCCCGATCAAGTGTAGAGGGAGTGGAAGCATCAGTATCGATCCCTTTGTTCTTCTTAGCAACCCTATGTAATACCCCGTATTTTTATACTATATTAATTTGGGGATTTATTAAATTTAATGTGAATGATTTATTTAATAAAAATCCGAAAATTAATTATGTTATAATTATTAACGTGACGAGAGTTAGTAATTATGGGAAATGGTTGAATATTACTAATGAGCAAAGTAATATATTATATTGATTATATTGAATGTCATGAGTGAATTAAATGTCGATTTCAAAAATGTAAGTCGGAATGTGCTCGTGTCACGTCGGGACTAATTTTGTTAAATAAAAAGTGAATATTTTATAAGTTGCCCATATGGTCCTTTTGAGTGCGCCAACGCGTCCAGTAGGGTCGAGATTGTCAGAAAAGTGTACCAGGGGGTGTAGTTTGGGTCTCGGGGCATTTTTAGGCCTAATTAGTACCCCGGGAGGGCATTTTAGTCATTTTACATAATTGGGTAATTAAACCCACGAATTTCAGCAACCTATATCAGCCAACTAGGTTAGTCTTTTAGGGTTAGAATATCCAGAAATCAAGTGACGGCCATTGGAGAAGAGAGGAGAGAGCTCCAAGGCAATTCAAGGCCAAAAAGTCACCTGTTTGCACCGCCGCCACCACCACCGCGTAGATCGCGAGACGAGGAACGCAGCCATAGCAAAATCAGCCGTGAATAAGAATACCAAAAATCCCAGGCAAGTGTTTAACTTGCTATTTTTCGTTGGTGCAATCTTCATGTTAGTTTAGGAATGATTTGTGATGAAAACTATGGAAGAAAACCTAAATTATGATAGGAGAATCCATGTAGTATTGATTTATATGTTGATTCTGGAAATCCTTGCCATGTAGAGGAAATGAACCACGAAATTTTGATGATCATAAGAAAGAAATTCTGGAGAAAGATTTGTTTGAAATCTGTTTAAGAAAATTCTAGGGTTCTTGATAATTGGATATAATTTTAGGTTGAAAATCCATGTTTAAATGATGAATATGTACATGCCTTACGTTAGAATCATCTAGTATATTGTTATAATGTTAGTAGTAGAATTATGGGACGATTGGAACTTGAAAATATGGATTTGGTGAAATTTTGGTGATGAAACCCGTAACTGCATCTGCAGAATTTTTTCGCAGACCTGCTTGATCGATCGATCGAGCCCCAAGCTTCGATCGATCGACCCCTCCTGGCAGACTCCTAATTCCCTTTTTAAATGAGTTAAATTCAAATTTTCGTGATATAATTCTTGGGCATTCTTGATAAAATGATTTGGGACACATTGAGGACCAGTAGGGCATATGAATAAGTGTTGGGACCTTTAATCTTCAACGAGAATGGTATTTATGGGATATTTACTTTAGGTTGGTAAATTTATGAATTTGAAGGGTGAGGTGCGTAAGAGAGTTACATTGGAACCTAATAAAGGCACTTACTGAATTTCAAATTTGTGAGGATATAGTCCACGAGTGTCAGGTAATAAGTGAGAAAACCCTTCGAGTTAAGGTTAGGAATGAAACCTTATACATAATTCTATAAATGTGAAATTTAGGATAAATGGTATAATTATGGGTGACGAGAAGAACCTATATTAAATATGATAACTATGGTATATTTATATGATTGTGTGTACATATATGATATACATGTGAAAAACATACCGCGCTACTTGCTATCCTTTAGGTTACCGCGCTGGGACAGTCTTATCTCGATGGGACCTTTATGGGGGATATTGACTTGTACCCTAGAAGATAGATATCCTTGGTACAGGCTATCGAATCGATAGTTCAGATGGTCCTAAGAGACGCGAGTATGTGCCATCCTCTTAGAGACTTGGAATCTATGCTTCACCTCGATATTGTTTGTGTATGTGTTAATACAGTTCGAGAGTGATTCCGAACTTGTATTCCCCTTGATATGAGTGGTATGGGGTTTGGATAGTAGAAGTATGCACGCACCATAGTTTTATTTGGGATGCTGTTATTTATATATATTATACTAGTAGTTAATATATATATGAGATTTGGAAATTTGAAACTGCCTACTGTGATTTGATAAGTAGGACATGGTTGATGACACATATAGTAAGTACTTGTTTTGTGAAAGTATAATATGACACTGGGAAACTTTATAAATGAACAAAAGCTAAAACAAGAGTAGTGCTACTAATTGGAAGTATTCTTTTTAAACAAAAATATTGTTCGGTTTTGAAATCTTATGAGTAAGTTAAGATACGCTAAATTATTGGAAAAGGTTAGTATGATAAAATTGTTAAGAAACTGTTGGGAAGGTTAGTGCGATAGGTGTGCACATTAGAAGATAGGTGAGTATTTTCTCAAGAGAGTGACGCACTAATATGTTGTTGCATTGGCCTGTATCAATTTAAATACTTGCTAAACGTATTTTAAATCAAACACACTTCCGGGCTCTGACCCGTTTCTTTTTCTCTCCCTCTCTTGTATATATATGTATATATTTCAGGTGCCCAGCCACGGGGCGTCTTGCTTAGGATCCCTTGAAAGGAACGTGCTGCAGCTTAGGTGGGAGTTGCAGGTCACTTGCATAGACGGCTTCCCTTATTGACTCCACTTTTAGCATTCTCATTTATTGGGCATGTGTCGCCCTTTCCATTATTTCATTATTGTTGGGACATTTGTATTTCGGTTATTTCCAGTATTGTTACTATGGGTTTTATTCTGTTTGTATTGGTGACTTTAGTCTTCACATGTGGACATTCGATTGACAAATGTATTATATTAATTGGACTTTGTGTTCCAGGTTTATTGTGGTGTGATTCTTAATTGTAGAAATGTTGTTAATAAAATAAATGTTTTTCTTTAAATAAAATTTGGAAGTTTTGTATGAAAATGTTTTTTGACACTTAGCTTAATTATTTAGGGTGTTAAATTGGAAAATGTATTTTTATCGACAGTGATGTTGAGAATGAACCAACTGTTTACCTTGATTTAATTTAATAAAGGAGTGATCGCCCGGTATTTAATTAGGCGGGGTGTCACACCCTAGTCCTCACAGGAAAAGGGTAGGAAGAGGGGGAATTAGTGGTAATGGGGATGGAGTTTGACACATCCATGTCCAGGTGCTTTCTCTTACCCATAGAAGAAGCCTTTGCCTTTCCCTTACCTTTGGACTGGCCCTTAGATTAAGCAGGATGCGATTCAGTTTGCTTCGGCTGGGTGGACTCATCAAGAAGGGGATTCACTAATATGGGAACAACTTGCTCTGCATCTTGGGTGTAGTACTAAGATGCCAAATGTCTTTTTGGGTTCTTTTGATAAAAAAAACTGAGCCCTAACATACCTAATGGGAATAGTCTCATGCGGAGGTCCAGCCACACAGTTTTGAATAAGAAAAACCTACCACTGCCAGAACAGGAACCATGAGGAACTGAAAAAAGGTCGACAATCACCGGGAGGCACATATAATACCCCAAAGTGTCTCACCCTATGAAACATCTCCTAAAAGGTAAAGTTACTACAATCCTCCAAGTACAACTCTGAAGGGTCACTACTCAAAGGGTAGGAAGGGGTGTGAATGCCCTGAACATAATTAAATTATCTTTTCACACGTTCGGGGTGATAGATATCGCCACCCTAACCCAGCTCAGTCAAAGAAGGAGGAATACGCAGTAATAACATTTCTACCACATGATATATGGGAAATATGAGACACTATGCACATTTGAAAGGTAGTAAAAACTACCACCATTACCCGAGAAAGATAACCAACTAAAATTGCCCTCGGGGTGGTTGTTGTAAGGGTGAAAACATAAATCCTCAATATTATCAATCAGACACACCAGGGGTTTCTTGAGGGCATTCTTGTGCCATCTCATAAGGCGAGCAGTATTACTGTGACAGGCCCTTACCTCTGGGGCAAACTGTGAAAAATTCTCAAATAGGAAAGCCATCAAAACAAGGGAGTTACCAAAATTGGCGGTATCATAGCGGCCACAAGATCTCTCAACATCTACATGAGCGCAGTCCACCCAAGTATAGAGGAACCCAAGGTAAAAGCAGTAAGGGGTACGGTGCTTTGGTGCGCCAACCTCATAGCTAGTCTAAAAGGATATCATGGGGAGAGTCTTCTAGTTTTCCTGGGAGAAAGAATTTACTCAAAAATGTAACTAGAAAGGCATATAAGTGTATGGGGGAATGGAGTTTTGGGCCATCCTGGCTCTTGATAACCCTATTGGAAGTTTCCCCCTTTGGGGGTTACTCAGAATCTTTAAACCAATATCATTTCCATTTAGTATAAGAATGTTTAGTAAGACTGATCATGTTGATGGCCACATATTTTGAACACTAAGAAAGGGATAACTGCTACTCTTCTACCATCTCCTGCTCAATGGGGTCCTCATAGCCATCAGTAAAAACATGTTCCCCCCAGAAAAGGAAAGGCAAACAACTCACAAATATCCTCTTTGGTAATAGTGAACTCACCTCAACCGATTACAAAAGTCTGAGACTCATTGCCCTAACAAGAAAGAAAAAGATTGAGGGTGGAGCCATGTTTGTCCATGGTGCAAGATTTCAAACTATCAACTACATTCAGAAGGCCAAGTCCCTAAAGGACAGCCTCATAGGAAGGGGTGGCAAGAATATGATCAACCCAAGTAGTCCACTCTTTAGTGGAACCTCCCATAACTTTTATATCAATATTTGAGCAAGGAAAATCACCATGGTCCATTTTAACCCTAAGAATAGAATCAGGAAGAATGATGGGAGAATCAGTAAACTCACTTAGACCAATATGGGGTTACTAGATAATATTAGCAACAAATTTCTCCTCAAACTGGATAAGAGAGGCCATAAAGTTATCTTGTGGGACAAAATAACGTGTGTGGCGGTAGAGGCTAAAATCCCTTCCTTGACGAGTGAGCATATAGTCTTGGTACGATTGAGAAGAGGAGGAAATGATCAAGGAGTCCCCAACATCCAATTGTTTAAGAGAAGAACCCAATGTGATGGAAATCCCATGTGAGGAACCCCCAACAGAAATGGGGTATGAGGAAGCCCCGGTAGAAATGGGGAGTGAGGAACCTCCAATAGAAATCCCACGTGAGGAACCGCCAACAGAAGCCATAGATTAGGAACCCCTACCAGTTTGGTTTCTCTGTGAAGAAACCCAAATAGAAGTCCCAAGCGAGGAACCTCGACAGTTTGGGCTCTCGACGAGGAACCCCCAGTAAACGCCTTCAGAGATAAACCCTCAGTAAACGAGGAACCTTTATCAACAACAACCCTAAAATCAAACTCCCCGCCAATAGCTAATGAGGAATGGTGTTCAAAACACCCCTCAGATGAGGGAAACCCTGGTGGCAAGTTTTGAGGAACCCATGTCGATGTCAGAGATGTAAATCGAGTGGATAGACTTCGTGGCGACAGAAGAGGTTTGGACGGTGGTTATAATGATGGTTCCAGCAGTTGCCATCGTGGATATGGTGACAAATATGGGTAAAGAGCCGATGACAATAGGAATAACAGTGGCAACAATGTCAGAGGAATCATTTGGCGATGATGAAACCATGGGCAGCATTTTGGGAAAAGTTTGAACGAAAAAAAAATATGGAGCAAAATCTTAACTCTCTACAAATGTTTTGAGAACTTTGTAAAAGTGAAAGATCGTATTAAAAAAATACATTTTTTCACATAAAAATAGGAAAACGTGTGGGTATACTAAAAGGTTAGAAAATATTTTTCCCCAAATGATGAGGTGATAGTTTCCATGTTGACACGTGGCTCCTTGAGACCTTAAAACCTGGAATGAAGGGATAGTGTATTTAATGACCCTAGGGTTAATAATGACGAAGTCCTAGGGTCCCTAAAAAAATGAAAATTGAATTGACAGCATACAATTCCTTTTGGTTTACCCAACATAAAAGACTTTGCATGAGGGTCTAATGTAAAGGGGTGTTTTGGCTTGCTCACTATATTTAGGCGAGGGACCACTCCAGCCCTCCTACAATGAGATTTGGACGAAGGAACCCTCCATCCCTCCTATAATGAGATTTGGGTGAGGGATTCCTCCAGCCCTCTTGCAATGATATTTGGGCGAGAGATCCCTCTAGTCCTCCTACAATGAGATATGGGCGAGGGACCCCTCTAGCCCTCTTACAATGAGATTGGGGTGAGGGACCCCTCCAGCCCTCCCATAATGATATTTGGGAGAGGGACCCCTCCAGCCCTCTTGCAATGAGATTTCAACAAGGGATCCCTCTAAGATCTCCTTCAAGTTCAAAAGATAGTTTGGTTGAGGTACCCCTTTCCCCAAAACTAAAACTAGTTGAAATGATACCTAGGCAGGGGAGTCCACAAACGAGGACCCCTCTGTCAAGACCAACGAAAAAATGTAAAACATAGTGAGGAATCCCATAGTGAAGGACTCCTCTACAGAATGTTCAAATAGTATTTATTTTGTAATAGGAGTATTTTTGAAATGACCCTTTGAACATAATAGCCCAGGATGAGAGATCCAGCATGAATAGTGCCTCATCATGAAAAATAAGTTCTTTTATAGAATAAAGGTACTAACACTTACTTTCTTGTACAAGTAGCCTAGTTGAGCAGACGGGGTTGCTCAAATAATCTAGTTGGGATCTCTTGGGAGTTTTATCTTGGCGGATGAGGAACAAGGTGTGTTGACCAAGCTCAACCACTTAAAACATTAGGATTGAGACAATACTAGTAAAAAAACCATAGGGTTTACTCAAAGTCCTCACATAGTTCACACCCATTCATAACTTAAATAAGCAACCAAGAGATTTCTCACCAGAAATGAACTTTTTTTATATAAAAATGATTTTAGAGGAGGGGGTCCTCAAGACCACCACCACCCACTCAAGAAAAATGGTTTTGGAGGAGGTGGTCCTAGAGGCCTCCCATCTCAAGTTTACAAAGTTTGTACCACAAGTTACCATTTTAAATGATATTTACCAAATTAGATATTTTGTCTCCATTAGGAGCTATATTTGCTTTTTGACTTTGGCTCACACCAGGTGCACCTATCAGATGGTACAGGCGGCTGCACATAGGTAGGGATAAATGGAACATTACAGACCTCGTCCCTCACCAAACCTCCTAATTTTGGCACCCAAAAGTCCTAACTCAGCCCCAATGCCCAATTAAAAATAGGAACCTTGGTCAAGGTTAAGTGGAATCAGAACATAAGTCATACCGTTACTCTGTCAAAATCACACCAAAACCTCCTAGTATTCTCTCCCTGTTTTCTCTCTAGTGCTAAGTTCCTTGTTCTTTCACTTTTCACTAATAGCCATCACTCTCAGGAGTTTCTCTTGAGAAAAGTTTCTATTACTATTGTGAAGTTCATCTTCTTGCAGGGAGTGAACTCTATATTGGGTTCTATTTTTACCAAAAGGATAAGGTTTTACCAGAATCTTCTCTAGAAGTTCTTGAGAACCTTGAAGGCAGAGTTCATTAAAGTGGGTCACGCCTCACCCGTTTCAGCATCTTACCAAACCCCAGTCACGCTACCATCCTTCATATATCTTTGGTTTCTTTCCTAACTTCCTTAGTTTAATGGTACATTTAGTTTCTCTATGGACATAATCCTCACACCTAAAGCATCTGTCCGACTCATCCATCTTAAAATTATCATTAATATATTATGATAATTTTATAGCCTTGTTAAACTTGCTTTTCTCAAACTTTTGTTCATCTTTGGATTGTTTTTAAAACTTACGAATTTTTAAACTTCTAAGTAAACATGGCCATATAATTAGAATCGATGTCACAGTTATCATCCAAAATAAGTGTTTCCTTATTTTGGGCTTTCAAAGTAATTCCTTTATCTTTCTTCATCCTTTTGGAGGAAAGAATGTTGAGCTCACAAGTTTGATGATCACCTACAAGCTCTTCATGTTTCGTAGCATCCAAAGTCACTAAGGAATTTAAAACTATTACTTATGAATTAAATCTTTCAAGTAAGGCCCTTAAAATTTACTTGACTACTCAGTTTTGATTACTTTTTCTTCCAAGATAAAATATGAGTTCACAATATTATAAATCTATCATAGTACTCTTTGGAGGTTTCACTATCCTCCATCCTAATGGTTTGACATTGAATGGTGAGATTTTGGAGTTTGGAAGCTTTAATAGAATTAGTAGCCTCATGAGTGAGATGAAGTATGTCCCAAGCCATATTAGATGTTTCACATGTTATAATTCTATGGGATTCCTTTGGTGTGACTACATAAAACAAGGCATTCAGGCCATGTGAATTTTAGTTGGATAGTTTATGATCATCCTCACTCGAAATTTCAAAGAGTCTGGGAATTCAATAATCACCTACTAAGGATGTGGGTGGGGACCATCCCTTAATAATAGTTAACCATAATCGTTCATCTATCACCTTAAGTGTTAATTTCATACGCTCTTTTTAGTACATGTAATTTCACCCATCAAACATCGGTGGCATAGAAAGTAACTAGACCTCAATATAAAAACATTTAGGATTTATGCCTAAATACGGATCTAACACAATAACTTAGTGTTACCACTCTGATATTACTTGAAAGTCGTATAGGGTTATATATGAAAAGGTGCAAATACGAAAATCACTATTTTTAAAAAAAATCAAACCTTAAACAAGTAACCCAATTTAAAATATAGCACCAATTTTAAATCAATTGTTGCGATAAATAGATTAATTAACTTTATCATAATCAAAGCATGCATCTAGGTGACTGAAGAATAAAAGAAGTAAATCAGACCACAACGCCCGATGTACGAGGAAAAGACAAATGGGCAAAACCTTAGGCGCCCCAGCCAATGCAATTCACTATGATGTGGAACAACACAAGTTATATAGATGACTTACACAAAAACTCGATGCCCTCTTAAACCTTGATGCATATTATATCCTTCGACATCTTCACCACAACAACACAAAGGATTCCACCTACGGAGTGCCATAACGTGTGAGTTCACACATGCCTTGGTATCCATCGATAGAGGCTCATCAACCTTCACAAATGGAGTCCACCATATGTAAACAAACCAAGCACGGAATCCATCACACAACAGAGATAATAGGATAAAGAGTAAACCAAGATACCCCCAAAACCTAGATCTCAAAGCATATATATGATGAAACTTGGATCTTTAAATGGTTGGGTATAAAAAGGGTTTGGGTTTTGAAAACTTGATAATAAATGATCAGAAAAACACGAAGAACTTTTTAGAAGATTTTGGGAACTCAAAAAGAATAAAAAATTCTCAGGTAAAACAGTTGCTCTGCAACCCTATTTATACTAGATATTCTAAAAATGAGATAAGGGTGAAAAAATAATGAAAATCTTAACTTTAAAAAAATGCTCCAGGTCATTCAAACGAAGTCAAAAGGCTCGTTCGAATGATGTACCAAATCTCGTGGAACAAAACTTCTAATGACATATCCAATGAAAAAACAGTGTAGGCTAAAAACAGTTCATTTAAATCCTTGGTTCTAATGAGGTTCAATATCTGATTAGAATGACATAGATGATGTTGATAGAATGACTTGGACGATTTTCTAAAAAAAAAAAATTTAAACGGATTATAACATTTTAGAAAACAAAAAACATTTTAAAAAGATTTTAGAAAGCAACACCCAAAAATAAATTATCCAAGGATAAAAAATATACGCATTCATACATGAGACATCCTCGAAAGCTAATGGCGAAACGTGTCACAAAACACGACACGATGAATGTAGAACTTATAACTTGGCCACTACGTCTTCAAACAAACACGACATAAGCTCCTAACCTATGAGTCAAAGATTTTGTCCAAATATGGAATAAAGCCAAAATACATACTAATTGACTCTATTAGAAAATTTTCCTTACACATATGCTAATCGAATTGTAACAAAATTGAAATGAATAAGGAATATAGAAACCAGATGCACATAAAAAAAGTTGAGATGGAGAATAACATTAGCATTTAAGGAGTCTTAGGAGCATAAAGGAATATATTTTTCTGGAAGATAATGATTGAGGAATCCAACTTGGTATCCCCTATCATATCTTTTAATATTATACTTAAAATATCATTCCTATTCTAAACTTGACTCACTCGAAGGGTCTTGGGTTTAGATCAAACATGATGAGAGATTAAAACATATTGGTACTTCTTTTAAGAACTTGAATCGCATATTTTTCTTGTTTGTTCACCACAAAATTCCTATAATTATTTGTTATTTTAATAAAAAAAAATCATGTAAATGATGAGATCTATGACAATAATCACATCTAAACTTTCTAGGTGCAGTCATATGAGAATTTACTCTAGGAACAAATAACGTTCTTTTACATGAAACAAAATACTTAAGGCGGCCTTTCATATGACAATAATAACAAACATTTTAATTTTTATATATTATTACGTTGAATGGTGGATTTATGTTCACGAAAATAGGTGAAACTAATTTTTTGTCTTTGATATGATTAATAACTTACTCCCATAGGCTTGAAACTTTCTGGGACAACTATCGATATGTATTATCTTAATTGATGATGAAGATTTGATAAACATTGTCTCTCCTTAGTAAAATCTTATTTGCCATATTCCAAGTATTTCTTTTATATTTTTAATTCTTCGAATACTTGACATTCGATTATTCACACATTTAATATTATGGTTACCAAATTATCCTAATAAAGGTTGAAGTTTTCTATTTCTTTTTTCAAGTTGAACATACATTCATCCTTTAATTTATTGCCCTTTTTACCTTTTATTAAATAATCAAGATAATTTATAGTGTCTTCCACATCTCAAAATTATAATTTCGAGCTCCATATTATTGAATGCTTAGTAATCTCCTAATGTTAATATTACAAATACTCATCGATTACAATAAATTAGTGACAATTATATTTGATCAACTTATTATAAATTCCTTGACACTATCGGCTTAACTTATTTGATATGTTAAGTAATTAAATCAACCAATCAAGTTTGATAGACTAAAACCTTAAAAGCAACATCAAGGGGGTATCATCAGTCTTTATATCGAGATGTGGATTTCATCCATAAATAACTATTACCATATGTAAATAAATATTACCCTATATACTAATTTTATTTATTTATATACTAGTTTCCCTCGATATATCAAAGTAATGAACAACCAATAGACGTGTTCATCAATTATATTAGGATTAAGAGATTAAGAACTCATAATAACTATGAGATGGGAGTTATATTATATAGTTTGTATTAATATCATCTGAAATTGAACATGTTCAACACACACAAAGTATAATAGCATAATAAGTCAACACTATACCATTTTCGATAATCAAGAAAAATTATGATCTAACAATCCAGTTGATGGTGTGTCTAGCTCTACCTAAGACTGTGAAACAAACTTATATTCTATAAGAACTTATGGTACTATCTTTTATGTTTAAGTCAATCTCCACATACACCAAATAATTAACTATAAAGAAAAAAAATACACATATGCATAAATATTAAAATAAATATAATAAAAACATTGATTACTTATATTATTATTAAATGGACATACTAAAATTCACGTATAAACCATAAATTATAGAATACAACCCCAATATATATTTGGTAGACTATGTCGTTCTTTGGTTTCTTCTCTTTGGGAGGCTTTCGTTGTTTCTAGACCTTTTTATTATTCCAAGCATCAAAATATGATTGAAGTGGACCTGGAGATCCCTTCTAGCAACTATTAATGGGCATCTAAAATCCATTCATGTCACATCTAAAAATCTCTATGGTTATCTTGGTATTAGAGATTTGATTGTCCCTGGGGGTGGCCCTAGCTTCCTTTTCCTAGCAAATTTTTAACAATATAGTCTTAGATCAGGGTCATTTAAGGTATGACAACCTTCCCCAATATGATTCTAAAAGGTTGGGGTGATGGGCTATGGTTTGAATTTCACAAAAGGATTTTAGTTGGGTGTTTCCAAGGTGGATAGAAGCACAGACTCTTCAATGAATACTGAAGGAAACTCTCAATAAAACATTTATTCACTGACCCAGAACACATTAAGCTCATTCTGGACGATCTTGTGTGTGTGTGTGTGTGTGTGTGTGTCTATATATATATATATAATAAAGTATAAAACTTATGTATGTCATAAGATTAAAAGATGATGTCATCTTTTATGATAGTTTATGCACTTTCTATTTTGTCCCTCAAATTTTGGATTTCCCTCTCTTTTTTTGCTTGCCAAGTTTCTACTTCAATTCAAAATTGGGGGTACTTTTGTAAGAACCATAATATTTCTCAACTTCCCCCCGCCCACACCCTCTCTCATTTCGCAAACAAACATAGCATTTCTATTATTCTCACCTTCTCCCCCATTCTCTCATCAGCAAACTAAAAGACATCTTACATAAAAAATTCCTCTTTCCTCGCTACGCCGCACCTCTCTCCGTGTATTTAGATTTGAATGCATCCATTGTTGTTTTGGGGTTTAGGGCTGATACGATAGGGAGGATAAAAGAGAAAAAGTAAAACCCATCTTCTTCCCCATCACAGATCTCATTGTCATGGAGCTCGCCGACACCACGACCCTTCAGTCCCTTCTTGTTCTTTTTTTTTATCAAGATGGCCCTTTTTTATTTGGTAAAACATATATTAGTGTTGTTGATGAAGATGAGGTGGAAACACACCATCTATTTTCTCTCTAATTGTTATGAAGTTTTACATGTAGGGTTTTCTGATTAGATATTTGTTTTTACAGATCACGATGTTTGGGCTACTTATGTTTTTGATTTCTTGAACTCCTCGAAGTTTTTATTTTGTTTGTGGATCTGACTTTGGATGAGATTCAAAGAAGGTCTTGGTTATGGAAGAGCACCAAGATTTCCTAAATGGATGGTTCAGAATCCACGATTTTCCTCTCAAGTGTTTCTTTATTTGTGATAATTTGAGTTGTACGAACAACGAAGAAAAAAAAATTAAGTCTGGTAATCATCATTTTTGATGTACGACTTTTCATTGAACAACGATTTTTTTTATGTTTTCCATTAATAACTGTTCAAATCATTTTTTTGGCTCTCATTGAAGATCAAAAACTGTTCTTGAACCGTTTTGGCTGTACGGTACTAACACTTCATCGTTTATTCTTAAATCTTTGTTCTGAATAATTTTGTTCTAAGCGTTTTTTTGGCTATTCTAATTGTTTAGTTCTAATCGTATTTTTTGGCTGTTCATTTTGTTCTTGAATATTTGGCTTTTCATTGTGTAGTTTGACGCATATTGACAGGGTATATAATTTTTTTTGGTTTTTTTGACATATTGACATGGTATTTCTAGACAGGGTATTTTTTGGGTATTGCTAAACATATTGACAAGGCATACAGATTTATTCAATATAGAGAAAGAAGGTGCATTCAATTTGCAGTGAAAGTAGTTTTTGGTTATGCGTTGCAAATCTCAACTGGGTTTCCATGCTTACTATTTATCAAGGTATTTTTTTATTTTTCCACTCAATATTTCATTTTGATAGTTTTTTTACCAAAAAACTAATTATATTTAGTTCTCTGTGTCTCTTGGTTCCAAATAGGTGTAAGACTAATGTTCTCTACACAAGTGTAAGGATGAAGAAGCTAACTACTGCTGGGTCATTTTTATTTCTTTTGAATCTCTTCAATTTAGTGAGTATTTGTATTTATTTTTTGGTTCTATGACAGATGTAACACTAATGTTTCATGGATCACTTTAGTTTATATATATATAGAGAGAGAGACATGTTATGAATTTTTATTTTTATTATTCATCCTGTTTTCTAAACTAAATTTTCTGTAAGTTAATTACAACATATAGAGAGAGAGAGACATGCTAGAGCAGTTGATGATGCTACCTGCTAGAGTAGATAGCTTGGTACAAATAGGCTAAAGCCTCCTGTATGGGTGTAAGATTGTGAGAGTACATAGGTTTGATGCTACCTACTAAAGCAAGTAGATTGGTACATTAGGCTAAGGGTACAGTAGAGTAGGCTAGGGGAAGGACATCATAGCTTGGTACAGTAGGCTAGGGGTAGGGTAGATAACATATTTGGGTCGTACGCGCAACATGAGGTAGATACGCGCAACATATGAACTGAAGGAATATTGAGGATGCTTTCCTCAAGTTCAACCATGTAAATCCCTATTTTTTTTCTCAGTTCTTCATATGTTTCACACGAAGCATGTATTTCCCAATTTGAGTTCCATTTTCCACTTATTGAATTGTTTGAGAGTACTATAATTATTTTTACATACTATTTCCCAATTTTATATACTCTTTCCATTTGTTCTCTAATCTTAATCATGTATTATTGTTATACTGTATTCATTAAATATTCCAGTCATTCCTGATTTGATATGTTTTTACTTTTTTTATGTGATGACATCACAACCCTCCTATTTTGAGGGTAAACTTCCTATTTTCTTGATAAGAATGGGTTCGTTATATATCTAGGCGTAGGCGTAGGCGTGATAAGACATTCTCACAATAGTACTCAAATTTTGTTAATACATCTTACTACGTCCCCACTTGACTAAAAATATTCATATTCGGTCAGTTATGATTCATTGAGTGGACTAAGGGTTGTGCTGTATGAAAAATGATAATTATGTTAAGTTTATTAGTGGTGATGATATTGAGTTGGTAGCCAGGCGATGAGAATTGAATCTCTTAAAATATGTATATAAAAGATTTCAAGGTGCCACCCTCACATGCCTAAATACTTTGGTATTCATTTATGTTTTGTTGTCATTAATTTTTTTAACAACAAAAGAGGAAGGAAACGAGGTTTCTTCAAGGTAAAATTGAAACGAATACTAAATTACGAGCAATATAATTTATTTGTGTATAGGTTGTTTCAAACATTGTAGGCGTGTTTTTTTATTAGTTGTTTCATTCTATGTGTAATATACCTGAAAACAAATCTTGGGAATCCATATTAGATATATACTCGACATATAGTTATTTCATTTAGCTTGAACCGTAGTAAAAATTCAATATAGTCTGCATTTTATACCAGTGTGAAATCATTTACATATTGTTTTTCATGATTTACTCTTGAGTTAAAGAAACTTTTATGACTTGACCACACGATTCATACTTGAGAGAATTGTCATCGTGCCTTCAGGCACAGGCATACCCTAGTGTGTGTGTGTATATATATAAGTGGGTGTTCCATTCGATGTTTGGATTTTATATTTCATGCAAGTTTCAATCTATCTTCTTTATAGTTTGCTCTTTTAAATGGGTTGTTACCTTATGGATGAGAGATGCATAGACCTTGGGTCACCTTGGTGGCTCTTTTTCAACATTAGAGATGGCATTTGTCTCATATTTTTGATGATGTGGGTAGGCTTGTTCTGCATGGCAAAGTCATTTTTTATGAATTGTATCCTTAGGATCAGGGGCGGACGGATAATAGGCCCAGCAGGGGCGGCCGCCCCGGTTCAAGTTTGAAAAAAAACTTTAGGGTTAGTCCATGGTTTTGATGGTGGTGCCTGGTTTGTCTGAAATCTACCTAGCCATCCACTACCAAGGTATGCAATCCATTCTCTGAAATCTCCATTTTCATTTTCTTTTTAGTGATTCCTTGAAATTTAAATACGTATTCATGGGTTTTAATCAGAATTTTCCCCAAATTATTGATCTACTCATTTATGCTATTTCAGACATGTTTGTGGTAAATAATTGTGGACATCAATCTTTGTGGTTTAGACACCTAGAAGTGATGCATATCACATGTTTGATGATATGTCGCGGAGGTTCACTTTTAAATTTTATGCGAAGACTTGGTGTATGTGCGTTTCGGTCCGTTGATATAGTTAATGGTGCGTGCATTTCATTACATTCTTTCGCTCGATCTTATAAATTGTTCAAAGTGACCTGCATAACACATGTTTGAGCTCCTTAATCTTTTATCAAATTCTCTTAATAATCTAAAACACTATATGTTGGCGTAGGGCACCCGTCCCCGAACCCCCGACACAATTCGAAATAAGCCGAAAATAAATTTGCCTCGGGGGCTCCCGCCCCCAAACTCTCGGCACCATTCAAAACTTTTGCCCCCATGACAAAAATTCCTGGATCCGCCACTGCTTAGGATCACTTTAAATCCACTTAGAAGTAGGTCATTCATGTTATATATTATTGTTAGGAGATGGGTGTCATTGGTTTTGTTTATTGTAACCTAATTATCATACCCTTGGATGGTGATACTCTGAGTGCCAAATGGAAATTTTACTTTCATGTGCACATAGAAGGGAGATGTCACATTTGGGTGGATCTAAGCTTATCCTAGTCAAAGGAAGAAGATTATCAGAAAATCAATCACTTATAACTCAACATTGTATTTTATTTTCCCTATGATAATTATGAGTTGTGATATCGATCAGTACTTCCCATCATATGTTGTTAAAGGCTCGAGTGGTTCTTAATAATGGGGTGTTTTACTATGATGTTATCCCAATATTGGTGTAGTGCGTAGGGTGCCCATGTTGATGATTGAAACATTGTTGATTAAAATTGGAGGATTTAAATTCCTCATACTTTGTTGGTGATGTGTAGTGAAAACTAGTGTTTCTCCATCCTTAGAAACGTAAGTCTTCATTCGAAAAGTTTATCTGCAATTGCATTGTGATAGATTCAATGGTAAAAGATGTGTCTACTAAACGTGGTCCTAGGGAACTAATGTTAAGAATAGTTGCTTCATGATTATTGATCGTTATTTTCAGTAGGTGACCAGTAGTTCTTGATAGCAATGTTGGTGGAGGTTCTCTTTAATTGGTGTTGCACCTTAGTGCCTCCTTGAGGTGAGTCGAGGGTAGGGTTATACATGGGAATATTCCCTTTGCCTATGCTAATAATAATATTAGAGTGTTGTCTTGAATGGGCTAAGAAGTTGACTTCCTCATTCTAGAAGACTAGTTGTTATATATGTTTGGCTTTGTGACTTTTCCAGTTGTTGCAACAGGTCTATTAGGGAAATTGGTCTTTATAGGGATCTGTTTGGGTTGGAATGGAGGCAATGCACCGATCTAGCATTGGAATAACGAACTTATCCTACTTTGATATTATCTATTTTCTGGTTGAAATTTATTGGTTATATTGTTAACACATTGTATACCAATGTCTACTTCGAATTATGTGGCATTTATTTTTATTATGGTGGAAGAATGGACTTGTTTGTAACTATGCCACTGCTAAAGGACGAATTTCATTCTGGTGATATGATCCTTATTAAGGATTTTGAGTATTCAGTCTTCTATGGGGTCTTCCTTAATATCCTTGATACTAAGAAGATGGATATGATGGATTTGGGTTGATATTCTGATGTTGGTTGCCTCCCAGAACATGTCCCTATACTAATATTTGAGTTAAGTCCAAATCATGAACAAGATACTTCAAGTTGTTGAACTTTACATCCGTTATATTCTAGACATGTTTATATCCCCCATTTTCATAGAGAAGTGTGCATATCTTTATTTTGTTGGTCCCTCGGGCAATGATAAGTTCTTATTAGTCCTTTCTTGATTTAGTTGGATTATGTTAATAATGCGGTCATCTTCAATTATGTTTCCATATCTAGCTCCGTATTAGTATGATGATGGATCTCAGGTAATCTATTGTACACACACACATTAAAAGATTGGTAATGGAAAATATGCTCTAACATATTTTCTTGATCTTCTTCCTCATCCATGGAATCTTCTTTGTATAATGATAAGTCGTCCACGTGACACTACATCATGTTGATTTCCCCAAAAGTTGACTATTTTATATCTTATGATACCTATAGCATCTTGGTGGTTGGATTTAGCTATATATTTTAATTCAGGGGTGCCTCGAATATCAACAGGTGTTAAAGGGTTGTAGTGGTACCCCACCCTCAGGATGATCTTAAGAGAGACTATTTGTAGTGTATCCTCTACTTTTCATTCACCTTTCCAATAATAACACGTCTCGATGAGGTTATTCTCTTTTGTTGAGGCTCTATATCATATATTGATTTGTGATGGTTCAAAGTAGGTTCTGAGAAGGACGTTGGTTTTTGAGAATATAGATTTTGGACTTTTATAGTTGCATGGTTTCACGTAGACATCATGTCCTATATATTTCGATTGAGGACGAGTTTGTCCCTTTGATTTTGGTGTTGTCTCACAACCGGTGATGAGCATCCTACTGAACTTTTCTATTAAGCCATCCTCGTATGGGTTCGTTGGGTTCATAAACTCTTATTTGTACATTGGAAGGAGCTCTGAAGGCTATTTTGACGTGGAAAAGACCAAGGTGTATTGACGGTATTTATTGGTCCCAATAAGTCAGAAGGGATTTATGGTGTGATCTGTGTTATTGGTGATTCTATCAATCTCATTATTAAGGAATACAAGATTCTAGATTATGTTAGTGTTTTATGAAGAGAGGTGGTTGAATCGTATCCATATGTAGTTATTGTACACCTCATAGAATGAAAAAATAATAGGTATATCAATAATTCCATATGAGTGGGGGCTACCCTATCGGTACAACGCCGTACTCTAGAGAAAAGGGTGAAGGAATTAAGTTAGCCTAATGTTCTATCCTTTAAGTAACCCGTCTTTCATCCCATCGTCCCTAGCATACGTTTTTTTCCAAAAATTTTCACGTGTAGGGAGCATAACTTCTGGATGATATTTCTTTTCGCTTTGTTCTTCCTGGCCCGTTTCTAAGTTGTAGGCGGAGGCTTGATATAAATTCCACAATTAGGAGGGTAAATGATAGGAATGTTCCTTTTTATGAGGCATCATCCTTGGAACTAGGATGGTTTAGATATGATAGTTAATCATTCACTATAGTTAAAGTAGTCATTAGAGATAAAGCACTAAAAATCCTCAATTAAAGTGTCTTTGGATGGAGGGGTGGCAAAATAGGGATCTTGAAAAGTCTCATCATATATATTTTCCCAATTGTAGGAGTAATACTTTATAGTCTCCAATGTGAGTAATCTTTGGAGGATTATCTCTTTTTGGAGCAAGGATTCACCTAGTTGTATGAGGTCAAGTTTGTAGGGTTTGATTTTCCTAAGGGGGAAAGTTCATCGCTTTTATGAGGAAATTCGTATGGTTTATAATGGTTTTGATGTTATGTATAAGGAAGATGATGTGGGGAAGTGTGTTTTTGGCAGGGATATTTTTTCCAAGGTGGTGAACCCATATTCTCGATTTGTGATGTATGGAAATGATGAGCGTGGGTAGATCAATGTTTGGAGTATGACTATTCATGATGATGTTGGTGTTAGATTGGATGGACCATGTGCAATATGATTTTAGGTAACACTAGGTTTAGAGAGACAAGGTTTTGTGTATCTGTGAGGTATATTGGGCCTTTTATTATTATTAATCGAATAGGGATACTTGGGTTACATTTTTCAGTTCCAAATCATTTTTACAGGAATGTAATGTGTTTCATGTATCCATGCTTTGTCGATTATTTTGGGGTAAGGCCGCGTATCACAACAGTAACTAAGGGGATCTTTAGTTAGAGGTCGACGATTCATATAGTGAGGAGCTAGTGCGTATATTTTTAACACCCCGTAAATTTGTAAACCGGTAATAATTTAAATTAATTCAAATTTTGGAAAAATAAAAATTTTAAATTTAATTATTTTTATCAATTTAAAATGTTGGATTTTATTTATGGAAAGTAGGAATTTAATCAGAATTGAAATTGGGGGAGAAATCGGGATTTTATTAACTTATAAAAAAATGGGCGAACCTCCAACCAGAGCCAGACCGAATCGATTCGACCTGAAGGACGAATCGATTTGGAATGGATGAGATTGGGCGCTACTTTGTTCTCTTAAGAGTTCTAATCTCACTTAAACTCAAAATATTTTCCCAGATTAAATTAACTCAGGGTTAGACTTTTCTAAACACCCTTTTCACAAACTTTGTAACCAGAAGACTTCTACATCTTTACCACCTTTCTTCTACAAACCTTAGTCCAATATTTTATCAATATTCAACTCAAGTTTTGAATGCCTAATTGGTGTTTTCTCAAGATTGTTCAAGAACAAATCTTTTTTAATTTTTTGAGAGGGAGGCAACCGTCCAATCAGTATTTTCAATTAACTTTTAAGCATGCATGATTACTTATATTCTCTCTCTTTAGTATTATGTGTTTTAAATATCGCTTAAACATTTATTTACATGTATTTCTTAAAAGAAATCAGAAACCTTAATTAGGGAAAATGAAATCTAATTTGGGATTGTTTTTGTGAAAAATCTTAATTTGAATTAAGAGTCATAGCCCATGTGTTCTTAGGGTGGAGATTTGGTTTTCTTACTATGAGGGTAGGCTTACATGTAAAAAATCATAGTTGTGCCATTTAAATAAAAAGGGACTTGTAGAATCATATGCAATTATGTAGGTATGATCAAAGTAAATTATTGTGGTGTGCTCCTTAAACTCGCATGATGTTGAAATCATAATTGTTGAATAAAACAAATTATGCTAATTACAACGATGGATTGAAAGAATTTAATTAAAGTAAATTGTGACCGCATGAGGAATTTGCGTAATTGCTGGTAAATTAGAATGTGCAAATTATTGTTCTGATTATAATAATCATCACGGGGATGACAAAATTTTGGGTAGTATGCTCTCACCTAAATTTTAGGAATACGTGCTAGGTATAGGACAAGTGGGTATGCCTTATTTTCGGTTAACACTTTCTAGGTATGGAACTAGTTAGTGTATATTTTCACGAATGGGATATTCTAGGGTGGGGCTGATTTTGGTGTCGTTCCGTTGATTTAAAGAGTCTAGACGCGAGACTAGGAAGAGATATGAAAAGTGAGGTCGTGAAGACCAAACGCGCGGTGTGTGATATTGAAATAAAAATTATTCGCAAGTTTCCAATTAAAAAATATTTAATTAGAGTCTATTTTTTAACGAAATAAATACAGTCCCTAAACATGCACATGTGTGTCCAAATTAAGAAGTTATTTAATTAAACATAGTTTTTTAATTATATCCTAAAAATATGCATCTAGATGATTTATCAAACAAAATAAAGCATGTGACACAAAATATCAAGAAAAATCCCCGCAGGGCAAAACCATATTATTTTTACTATAATTTTTAAAGAACAGTTACAAGGATTATAATGAAAATAAGTGTGACATACGAAAATAGCCGCAGGTGTCGGTTTAGATGTCGTCAACGGGAATCTCCCGCAAGAATTCCAGATGGGTAGCAATGAAGAAGGGACCAGCTTCTCCAAAAAATACTCCTAAATGAGTAAAATAAATCTCTTGAAGGTTTATTGTGTGCACTTGATAAATGGGATTTGAGTGTGAATTTATAAGGAAAAATTAAAGCGTAAAAAATATCTTTAGGAAAACATGGAATATTTTGGGCCGGATTTTTCTCAACATGCTGCAAAAGGAATTTGACCAGCAAGAAGTGGTGACAACATTTGACACAGAAACCGAGGTCGGTGGCGTTGTTCGAACGACATTAGATGTTACTCGAACGAGGACACGTGTTGTTCGAACGACATCTCGTGAGATGTCTATGTCGTTCGAACGACAGTGACATCTCATTTGAATGAGCACGCCTTAAAAAAAAGTTCATTTTAGCTTAGAAAAAATTCTGCATTTGATAAAAAATAATTTCAGACTTTAAAAAATATTTTCTAAAAAATTCTCAAATATTTATGCAAATATAAACAACTCCAATTAATCATTTTACTAATAGTGCATCGTGGAGTTGTGGGAAACGGTTGAGAAGTACGTAGCATGTATCTTGATGCACGAGTGAAGATGATGGATGCATGGATTCGGATAAAGGCCGTCGAGGATGATCATGATGATTGATAGAAATTCATCCTATAACATAGAGTAGGACGTGCTTGTGTTTTGAAGACCTATGGATATGGTATTGGGGGTAGGTTCAAGGGTTATATTCTATAATAAGGTGGGGTTATTTTAAAGTAATGAGAAATTAAAAATTAATGCCTAATATAATAAACGGGTATTGAAATGAATTTGCAGTGCGAGTATGTGCAGGGTTGACAGTTAAATGGGTTGACTGGCCATAGCGACGTGGGTGTGTGTTGGTATCTCGAGTATATGCGGGCTAACATAGTGACATGTCGTGCGTGGAACCTCACGAGTATGTGCAGAACTGACTGAATACGGGTTGACTAGCTATAGTGAGGGGAATGGGTGTGATGTGTAGAACTTTAAGCATGCCAAGAGTGTGTGCAGGACCAATAAGGGGTCGACTGGTCATATTGGTATCGCATGAATAAAACAATTGGTTAGTTAAATTAAGGATAGGAAAAAAATTTATAAATAATAATGATAATGGAATATTTGGACTTAGACTTTAGGGCGGATCAGTTGTATGATAAATAGTGGTAGTTTACGTTTATTCGCACGTTAGTAATTATCTTATTTATATTAAAATATTCTATTGTGGTGTTTATTATTTATAATTCTACTGTATGGGTCCACGGGCGCTAATTAAAGAGAGTATCTTGCATTCATGCGGTGATCTTTGACCCATTGCATTGACTAACATTTCAGGTATAACGCTGGAGTAGCCGCATAGAGTAATTGGAGATATTTTGGAGGTGCAATGGAGTTTATTTTAGATCCTTTAGTTGTTTAGAATTTACTTTCTTTTTCTTCGCATTGTTATGAGACTCTTATTATGGATTTGGTGGGCTAATCGGTTCCACAGTTGTTTACGATTTTGTTAAGATATTGACATTTGGATTATTTTATTCGAATTTATTTATTTGGAGTTGGATCATTTTGGAGATTAGCATGGTGATGGATTTATTATTTCATGAATGATTATTATTATTATTGGATCAAATTAATTATTTATCTTACGGAATAAAATTATTATATGTCTCATATCTATCACATGTTGATAATGGTATTTAATTTAGTAACATCTAGCGTAGTCTCGATGGCGGCCGATGCTAAAATGCGCGGGGTATTACAGATGGTATCAGAGCATGGTCTTAGGTCTCATAGGTTATGAGTTTGTAAATCTTTCGCATTACCGATCTTTGATTCCCTTTGTTGATTCGTACTCCTTAAGGTATTGGGTTTAGCATACATGTTAGTTGCGTGTCTTTGATATAGGATGTTTTGTGTTTAGGGAGTTATAGGAATTAAAGTTATAACTAGAAATATTGATGTGAGGTTACTCATAAGTGATTTTGGGAGAAGAGAGTTGTTTTAGAGATTGTTAGTTCAGATATTAGGTACCGTAAGTATCGATTTTTTTATGCGAATTGATTTGAGGACTTTAGCATTGCGATGACATTCGAGAGATATAATCAAGTGGTGATTTGTGAAAGAGCGTAATGCGCAATTTTTTTAATAATTATGCGTGTATATATAGTTAGGATGTATACTGTATTTTTTATCATGGAGTATGTACAAGTAGGATTGGGTGTATGGGCGCCTAATTGGGGTATTCTATGGGTAGGCATATGTAAGCCTTATTTTATTTTACGCATTTCTTCTTCTTCGAATTTTGAGGATGAAATTATTGTGCTAGTAGGGAAGTATGAAACACCACCTAAATTTTTGAACCGGTAATAATTTAAATCAATTCAGAATTGAAAAAAATATTTTTGTTTTAAATTTAATTATTTTTAGCAATTTAAAATGTTGGATTTTATTTATGGAAAGTAGGATTCTAATCAGAGGAGAAATCGCGATTTTATTAACATATAAAAAAAGGGTGAAATGCCAACTTGAGCCAAACATAATCGATTCGGCCTGAAGGGAGAATCGATTCGGCCTGGAGGGAGAATCGATTTGGAATGGATCAGATCAGGCGCTTCTTTTTTTTTTAAGAGTTCTAATCTCACTTAAAATCTAAATCTTTTCCCACATTAAATTAACTCGGAGTTAGACTTTTCTAACCACTTTTTCAAAAAATTATTCTACTATAAGAAAAATTTCCAATTGAGTCAATCTGTAAGTGTTGGCTTAATTTCAAATAAAACTATTTGAGTAATAGGATAGAAGTTTATTGTGTCCTTCAAGCATATGACATTTGATTTGAAAACGTAGCGGCCAAGCCTAAAGTGAAGATATTAACATTGACGGTTTTACGTCAACAACCTTTCATCTTTTCCATGATCTCTATAGGTATGAATGGATATGATATATATAGAGCCTTGGATTTATTTTCGGGTGTCATTTTATTTTCTAAAATTTGTTTAAAATGATTTTATATTTTTTACAGAAAAATAATATTTTTTAAAATGTCGTTCGAACGACATTTCAATCTCGTTCGAACGAAATTTGAATGTCGTTCGAATGAATTGTCCAACGAGATCTTTTCATTTTTCTTTGTTTTCTAGTTTGAACAGCCTGTTCAAATGAGATATAAGACGATATTTGTGTGTTTTGTCTTTGAAATCTCATTCGATAAAAGTCGTTTGGATGACTTTCAAATGTCATTCGGCCGACCGACAGTTTTTGTCAGTTTTATTAGTTAACTCCCAACTATCCCACTTTTTTTAACCAGACTTTAATTGTGCGGGAACACAATTTTCCTAGCAACTTTTTCCATACTTACCAAGATCTTTTGAGAGAAAAATTCTTTATCCAAAAAGTCCTTTGGTTTTTGTGAATCCAAATGATTTTTTTTTCACATAAAAACATGTTTACACCCATATAGTTTATGTTGATCCAAGTTCCAATATATATATTTTCTTTGAGATCGTCATCTTGGCACCGGGTATCATCTCTACCCCAAAAGGAGAAAATTTCCTATGGAGGATTTCGTTCAGTTGGTTTGTGGTGTACATATAGAGGAGGACTTCGTGTGTTGATGGTAGTTGTGTCCCATTGGTTGACTCTGAGATGTAGGTGGACTCCTACATTGTTGACTAAGCGGAGGTGTAAGAACGAAGAAGCGTCAAGTCTTGAAAGGGAGTCAGGTTATTGAAGAAAGTCTTTTGTCGTGTCTTGTGCAAATCCATACCTAGTGGACTTATTGGCTGGGCCATCTGAGGTTTTTCCCATTGTGAATTTTTCTCGTATATCGCAGTCTTGTGGTTGTGTGTTTATTTTTTATCTTGCCAAAATCACCTTGATGCATGCTTAGGATTATCAAGATAAAAATTGGGTTTAATGACAACATTTGCTTAATTTGGTGCAAATTTAATATTGGGTAATTTTAGTGTAATTTAATTCAAGACTGAAATATTTAATTGGGCAAAATTGTGTTTTAAATTGAATTGAATTATTTTGTTTAAGAGAAAAATAAATATTTATGAAATTTGAAATTTTGGTATATTGTGTGAACCATCTCGCATTTGTATTTAAAATTTGCATATATTTCTATCAAGTGGTATCATAGCATATAAGTTAAATAAATCACATTCTAAGATTGGTATCAGAGCATACAAGATAAGAATATTTTCCCCTAACAAGTGGTATGAGAGAGTGAACGCTAAATTATTGTGTTAAGATCCTTTTGTTCATTTTTGGGTTTAAATATGGAAAATATATCTTTTGCAAAATTTTCTATTTTTGGTGGTTCTAACAATGCATATTGAAAAGCGTGTATGAGATCGGCACTTGAAACGTTAGATGAGCGGGTTTGGCAAGCAGTAATTAAAGGGTTATCCCCACCAACATGTCTATAAGGATAGGTTCGTGTACCTAAACCCGTAGAAAGATGGAGTGAGACTGAGCTTAAGTTAACAAATATTAATTCTCGAGGTTTAAATGCTCTTTTTAGTGCGATCACACGGGAGGAATTTCACCAGATTATTGCATGTGAAATGTATAAGAAGGCATGCGATATACCCCAACTCACCCATAAAGGTACAAGTGTCGTAAAAGCTTCTAAACTCAAAAACCTTACCACTCAATTTGAAATGATTAAGATGCTAAAAAGTGAGATGTTTGATGAATTCAATGCGAGATTGTCCGATATTGTTAATTCTTATTTTAATTTAGGAGAAAAGATACCCGATAATCGTGTCGTAAAGAAAATTTGGAGGCGTTTACCCGATACATTTATTCCAAAGGTGACCATTTTGAATTCTTACTGTACTTTAAACTCTACGAAACTTTAGGAGCTTGTAGGTGACTTAAAAACCTATGAACTTACACGTTTCCACCAAGGATGACAACAAGAAATACAAGGGCATGGCTTTGAGATTTCAGAAGGAGGAAACAACGATTTCGAATGATGAGTTTGAGATTGACTCGAAAGATATGGCTTTGTTTGCTAAGAAGTTGAGAAAATTCTTAAGATTAGTAAAGATAAACTTAAAAGTGACTATAAGAAGCTTGAGAAGTCCAAGCATAATAAAGTCAATAAATTCCCTAAAAATAGTAATGAAGACCTTAATAGGGACGAGTCAAATAGATTTTATGGTTGTGAGAGTTATGACCATACGGTATTCGAGTGTCCCACAAAACTAAGGAAGGAGGGCAAGAAACCTATTGCATTTAATGCCACCCGTAGTGATGGTGAACCATAACAGGGACCCGATTCCTCCACTAAGCACAATTGTACCGCGTTCATGGCTAGTCATGTAAGTAATAGTGAAAAATCTTCCATTAAGGATAACTTAATACATGACACTTCCAAGGCCATTGTTTGTGAATCCCATGAGTCTGATGGTAAAGATAATGGAGAAGAGAGTGAGAACGAAGAGGAGGAGGAGGAGAGTAAACTTCAAGTAACCTTTCATGAGTTGTATGCGAAGTAAACTTCAAGTAACCTTTCATGAGTTGTATGCGAAGTCATTGAAATTAAAAAGCACAAACTTGAAGTTAGAAGAAAAAATGAGAGAACGTGCCATAGTTAATGATGAAAGTGTTTTAATTAATGATCTTAAATCATTTGAGAGAACTCTTCGAGAGAAGATAGAGTATGTAGAAGGTGAAAGATATAGCCTTAGAGGTTAAAAGGAGGCTATAAAGAAATATCTAATCAATTTTTAAGAGAGTAAGAGTTTACATGAGTCTCGTATAGTGGAGCTTGAAGAGAAATTGAAAGGCTCAAGTCGGGTCAAATTTGATTTGGAGTGTAAGTCAAAAAAATTAGATTAAATCTTAAGCACCGCCCAAATCAAAGATGAAATGTGTGTTATTGGATTCGATACTTAAAATTCTTCCGCTAATAAAGCCAAAACCATGATTTTAATAGAATCATCTAGGAACACTAGAAAAGATCAATCCTTATGTAATACTTCATGCTGAGGTTTCACTTGCACACATTATGGTCAAAAGGGGCACCTTAGGAGGATTTGTTTTGATCTTAGAAATATTCCTAGAAATTTAAAGGGTAGAGTCCCCAAGGTAACAAAATCCCGATAGCATCACGTTTAACTCATGTGGGTTAGGAGATCCGATTTGAAGGTTTTACATGATAGAGTTTATGATTCTCATTACTTGCACAAGATTCCTCCATTGCCAAATCTAAAGGTTGATTGTTTTAATTTTGTTTACATAAACTAGCTTTTTATGCTTCTTGATAGATTTTTGCTAGTGGTATGTGTGTTTGTCATATTCTAGTTTATGCTTCATTATATAAATTTTTCTAGAATTATGATGTGTATATCTTTTGTTTTTATTTTTATTTATTAGGTCTTATTTTTAAAAAAAAATATAAAAGGATTTTGTGTCTTTTAAGTTGAATTTTTTTGTTTGTTTAAAAATTTTGAAAAACTCAAAAATATTTTTTCCTTTTTGTGTATTTTAGTTTTATACATTTTATGTGGCATATACTTGTGTTTAAACCAATATCATTCCCTTGCTTCCATGTCGCTAGAACTTTTGATTATGAATTTCAATTCTTAAAATGTTGTTTATCATGCTTGCATGGAGAAGTTTGAATTTAAGTTGCTTTAGGGATTCTCTTTTTATATGCATCTCACACACATGAACGAGTTTTTTGAACTTTAACTTCACATGTATATTTAAGCTACGTGAGATGTTCTCCGATCAATTTTGTCATCTACGTGTGGTTATAACTATGGGGGATTTGTGCATGTAAGAACTGTTGCACGGGAGATTTGTTTGCATTTTATATATATATATATATATATATATGAGGGTGAACGAAAAGGTTCTAAAAAATGTGGCATTGTAAAAAGTAGCTAAGACCCAAAGAGTTTAAAACATGCCTAAAAAGTGTGGCATTGTAAAAAGTAGCCAAATCCTACATAGTTTAGTTGGTATGTTCATTCAAAAGAAAATAAAAAGAATTATTATGTATGAGGAAGTTTGCATGGAAATATCAACGGGTTTGCACAATGACAATGTATCCTAATTATGCTTATTTTTTCATGACTCTATTGGTTTGTGGAATCATCCATATTCTAGGCTTGTATGCATTATGTTTGTTTGTTCTTTGAGTTTACTTTATCTTTTCACATGAGGATAGATCTATGTTTGATAAATTTTTTGCAATCAAATAGAACTCCTTGAACATTTTTAAGTGATTGGGTCATAATTCTTTTGTCTCTAGTTCACACCCCTTCACTCTATTTACCACATGGTTATTTAGACACATTTATGTAATATGAGTGTGAAAAATTTATTATATTTTGTGTCTTTTTTTGGTATTTGTACCTATATATATGTGCGTGTGTATCATTGGTATCCTTTGAATATTTATATATATGGTATCATTTATTTTTGAGTCTTTTCTTTGTTAACTAGTCTTCGTATACTATTGGTATCTATTAATCTTTGTGTGAATTAGTCGCTCTTTTGTTTCCATGTTTCTTTATCGTACTTGTAACTCTATACACCATTGCATGATATACTTGTTTTTTCTATTATGTGTATCCCTTGTTTCATTTAGGTGAATAATTTGTTTTAATAGGGGATAAATGGGTTATTTTATGCATGTTTATCTTTGTTTATTCTTGAACAAAAAGGAGGAGAAATGGTATCAAAACCTTTTAATTTGGGGAGATCTATCTTGGGGGAGATGCGAATTTCTTAGGTAGATCATGTTAGACAAAGGGGGAGGATTTAATAATGAACTTTGTATTGTTATATTCCCTATGTGTTTGATGGTGTGTTTGAGTGTGCAGGTTTTCATCTTAAGTGGCAACATTTTAAAGCAATAAAAGCATCTCTACTATGTGCTTATCAAGCATCTGTAATTTTTTTGGGTGGGATTAGGTCTTTTTAGAAGATATTGACAACCCATAGGATTTTTATTTTGGTTGTGTCCTGAAATAGCAAAAGGGGGAGATTTGTAAGGACAAATTTCCAATTGAGTCAATTTGTAAGTGTTGGCTTAATTTCGGACAAAAATGATTGAGTCATAGAGTAGAAGTTTGTTGTGTCCTTCAAGCCTATGACGTTTGAGTTGAAGACGTAGCGGCCAAGCCTAAAGTGAAGATATCAACATTGTCAGTTTTACATCATCAACCTTTCATGTTTTACATGGTCTCTATAGGTATGAATGCATATGATATATATAGAGCCTTGGATTTATTTTTGGGTGTCATTTTACTTTCTAAACTTTGTTTTAAGTGATTTTATCTTTTTTAAAGAAAAATAATTTTAACTGAAATATCATTCGAATGATATTTCAATCTCATTCGATTGAAATTTGAATGTCGTTCGAACGAACCATCCAACGAGATCTTTTCATTTTTCAATGTTTTCTCATTCGATAATCTCGTTTGAACGACCTCGTTCGAACGACCTATTCAAACGAGATATCAAACGAGATTTGTGCATTTTATCTCTGAAATCTCGTTCGATAAAAGTCGTTCGAACGTCTTTCAAATGTCGTTCGAACGACCGACAGTTTTTGTCAGTTTTTTTAATTATCTCCCAACTATCCCACTTTCTTTTAACCAGACTTTAATAGTACGGGGACACAATTTTTCTAGTGACTTTTTCCATACTTTCCAAGAGCTTTTGAGAGCAAAATCCTTTATCCAAAAAGTTTGTTCATTTTTATGAATCCAAGTGATTTAATTTTCACACAAAAATATGTTTACATCCATATAGTTTATGTTGATCCGAGTTCCAATATATATTTTTTCTTTGAGAATATCATCTTGGCACCGATTATCACCTCCAATGTAATACCCGGACCTTTAAATTGTACTTGCATGATTATCCTTTATTTAGCGACGCTCCGTTAATGAAATTTTTACGTTGAATGTTCCCGCATGAGTTATGATTTATGTTCGTATAATTATTTTAAGTACTTTGGTTAAGTTTCACGCGATTCGGACAGGCAACGAACGCTACGCGAACTTATGTACTAATTGTCTTACGACGCGCGACGCAACGAAAATCTAGTTTTGCGCGTATTGTTTAGGATGCCTCGGAAGGTCAAAAAAATATTCCGACCATATATTTAGGCTCATAAAAATATAAGGAATATTACCACGTGAAGAAAAATCGAAAAAAAAATATGTTTTGTGCGGAGGTCCCGTTTCTTGTGCATATTGTTTAGGATGCCTCGGAAGGTCAAAAAAAATATTCCGACCATATATTTAGGCTCATAAAAATATAAAGAATATTACCACGCGAAGAAAAATCGAAAAAAAATATGTTTTGCACGGAAGTCCCGTTTCTTGCGCGTACTGTTTAGGATGCCTCGGAAGGTCAAAAAAATATTCCGACCATATATTTAGACTCATAAAAATATAAGGAATATTACCATGCGAAGAAAAATCGAAAAAAATATGTTTTGCACCGAGGTCCCGTTTCTTGAGCATATTGTTTAGGACACCTCGGAAGGTCAAAAAAATATTGTGAATATATTTTTGACTCACAAAAATATAAGGAATATGAAGAGGAAAATCGAAAAAAAATACTTTTGCGCGGAGGTCCCGATCTTGCGCGTCTTGTAGAGGACAATCTGGGAGGTCAAACGACTATTGTAAATATGATTTTTTAGCCAAAAAAATGCAAGGAATATGAATCTCAAATTAAAAGTTCAAAAAAATTAAAAATTGGTAGGAGAGAGAAAGTGACGAAATACCCCTTATTTACGGTGTCAACTTGTGTGTGAGAAATGAGAGACTTGATGTGGTGGTGTAGTCTCTTTCACCCATGACCTTAATAAACTCTTTCACTCTTTTGGAAAGTGCCTACCTCTTAGTCTTTGGCTATAGGATGGAAGATAACTATTTTTGGCTTATAAGAGTCTTGTGAGGGGTGAAGGTTTGGAGCCAAAAACTTCATCTCTTCCCATCATATTTCTCTCTTTTTCCATAGCCAAAGGAATGTGGTTCTCTTTTAAATTCGTGAGTCTATTTTACCACCCATTTCCCACCATTGTTGCACTATTTTGGAGTTCTCAAACTCCATTAAAGCTTGCTTAAGGAGTAGGACAGCTTGTTGAAGCAAAACAGAGGTGGTTTCGGAGCCTTTGAGTGGTGGCTTTGTGAAGTTTTATGGTGTTCCTCTTCCATCTTCTTCACCCTTCTCCTCTTCCTATTTCCAAGTAGGGTTTCCCTCACTCTTAAACTCTTTTATTTCAAATGCTAATATGAACAAGATGATGAGGAAAATGTGACTTTTTAGCTCTTCTCCCTTATTTTCATATGCTATGAAAAACCCATTTTGTAAAAAATGATAAATGGAGAAGATGATGTTTATAATAAATTTTCAGATTATTATAGATGTTGAAATAGTGCTATGAATGTAATAATCTCATGAAATAAACATAGAAAATGGAATGCTACAAGAAAATGACTTATTAATGCATTTGTTGGGTTTTCTAAGGAAGAAGACCCATTTTCATTAAATAGTGTATGTAGTATGTGTTAGTCTTGACATTAACATGATTAATGTTGAAATATAGTGGTATAAATATATTTTTAGTAATCTCATAAAAACAGCCCCAAAATCTAATATGTTGAAATATTAGTTTAAGCCTCTTGAATATGTTAAATAAGGCTTATAATGATGTAAATGGCTTTATATGTAAAAGTGTGCTAAAATGGGTTGTACATCACTAATAAAGGTTTAAATGTTGGTGGAAATATGTAGTACATTAAAGAATGATTTTTGTACTTAAAACCCACTTAAAAAGGTCATTTTTGGTAAAAAAATGCCTTAGTGGAAAATTTGGTAAATATGAAGAAAAGTCACTTAAATGATGTTTTTACATGAAAAATACTTGAAAAATGCTAAGGAAATGCTTTTTAGATAATAAAAGTATAAGATGGCATTTTGGTAAATCAAAGTCTTGTAAAGGTGACTTAGTATATTTTAGTGTTCGGCGTTAACACTAGAATGACTCCTCGGCACGTAGGATGCAAAGACTAATAACGGGTTTTAATAACAAAACCGGATAAATTGAATTGTGAACATTGAGAATAATATTAAACATATGAAAGATATGATATTCGGATGACGCCGAGAGAAAATAATTAAGGAGGGAATGACGTCCCTAGTGGTGAAAGACCCCAAACAAACTGCAGTAGTATATGGCGGTGGGGACCGGTGGTGTGAGGCCACGAAGTCCGTGAGTGTTTGTTGGCAAAATCCCAAAAATAATGTTAAGTACGGAATGAGAAAAATTCACAGAACTTAAACTAATGAATGAATAAGAATTCATTAATTATTATGTGGATGACATAAGTGGAATATGATTAAGTTCCTAGCTTGGAATATTAAAATGCAAAGCGTGAGTGGGCACGTAGCCCAGGGCATTGCATATAGGCGCATTTATGGCTAAGTTAAAGAATCTTGTTAGTATAGATACATGATAACTTAGTTGAATATAATGAAGGCTTCTTCAATATTGGTAGCATAGTTAAATGTTAACGAAAATAATCATTAATGATAATTAATGAATATGAGACAATGATGGTTTTCAGAATTACTAAAATGCATTTTATATGTATAGTATTTTGCTATGAAAATTATTGCTTAGTATTCCCACCCTACTGGGCATTTCGCTCATACCCTATTTTCCAAACCCCCAGGTACAACAAGTGGTACGTCGGGTAAGGACGTTGGAAAGGCCACAGAAAGCGCTAGTCGTCGTTAGAGGCTCTATAATCGATGTTAATCCATAGAATTATTTTGAATTGTAATCCCTTATGTTTTGTTAATACAAATTGGTTTGAACTGGAGCTATTTGGAAATTGTAATAATACAGGGATTTGTGCTATATTTATGGATTAAATCTTGTTAAAGGTTTACTTGTTAAATTGTTAGATGAATATCAACTTGCAATATATGGGCCTCGCCTTTTCATAATAAAAGAAATTAAAGGTTTTGTTGAAGTATAATGTGGCAACTATTTTCCAAATTAATAAAATGTTTTATCCCCCTCCCCCTTAACACCTTGGTTCGGATACTGAGTTATTCCAACGGTAACTCTAGTCTGGATCGGGGAGTTACAACTTGGTATCAGAGCATTAAGATCCTCTTGAGCGTCGGAGTGATTCTCGTTTTAGTTCCCTTTCGTTTCGCATATATTATAATCGTACTAAACTTTCCTATCATATAGGATGTCCCTTACTCGCAACACTGCGAGCGACAACAACGAGTTACAGAGTATTTAGGAGGCAGTGCGCCACTTAGCTGAGACTATCTGCCATCAGTAGAGGGGTGACACCGTACTCCTATGTGAGGTACATCATGTGTCACTTTGATAAATTTATAAGACTAAGTCGTAATAGGAACGTCTATTAATTTTCGTTGCGTATTAGCTAAAGAGCTTGTAAGTCCATCTATGGGACTAGGTTATTAGGTAGTACACTTATAAGTATTGATTCTATGAAGATTAGAATGCCTAAGTAATTTGATTTTGATTTAGGTTTACATAGTCACACGAATTCATGATAACTTACGAATGAATCTATACAGTCCTCAGGACATAGCATTAGAAATGATGGTATTAATTTATAGTTTTAGAAATTTATGGGATTGCTTAAGGCTTAGCATGTAATGAGATGGTTACATAGTAAGATAAGTTGGTTGTCGTGGTGGGATAGTCATCAAAGATTAAATTATGTGTTATGATGAAGTTTGTTTTGGGTAGCATTTTAGATAGGCATATGAATTCATATCAAATTGTCCTTTGGAGTCATGTGGTAAGAATTATCTAATGATGTATTAGTACATGTAGTAGTTATTGCCTAGTAATGATGAACCTTAAATTGTACCCCATGTACTATAGTGACAAAGATGTCCTTCTTCGAACCTTCGGGGTTCCTTATGATGTCAATGATATAAAGTTATAGTTGGTGTAACACGTAGTAAATAGGATTAGTGTTTGGACCATTGAGGAATTAAATTAGTGGCCATGATCGGTTGTTTCACATTAAAGGGTTATGTCATGACGATTCTTGCACTTGCATGAGTGTGTTTAATTAGAGATGATTGAATTGGTATCCTTAGAAAATTACTATGTTGAGATTTACATAATTGACTATTAATGGTTATAACACGATTGAGTCATATTGATATTGTGGAAATACCTTGGAGTTAGTGCCATGGCTTTGTTTATAAACATCTATTACGGTATGGGTTTTATGAAAAATGCCAGGTCGATAAGTGTGAGTTATGCACTTGGGAAACTTAGAACACGATGCTGCTCATAATGGATTTGGAGATAGCACTAAAGATGAAGTGTTAAGCTTGATTATAGCACATGTGCATGTTACCTTTACGGTTTAGTATGATCCAAGTGAGGAGACTCATTAGGTCTTAGAAATGGATAATGCTTGAAAAAAGAAATTAAGGTGTCATAGTAACTCGTCCGATAGTTATGAATTGAGACCACATATGATGTTGATAAGGATTGTAGTGATGGTCCACATGGTAAATTTATGTGAGTTTTGTGTTTTGTTAGAATGAGGAGGATCTTGAGGTTCAAAAGTTAGAAATCACATATAGATATTGTGGAGACTTAAGTATGTAGGTCAGTGACTAGACTAATACTTTGGCACGTATGTAGGTAAGTTAGAATTTTAGGGTTTAAGTGTTCATTGTGGTTCGCACTTCCTGTGGCATGGTTCGTTGCCCGAATTCAATTATTTCATTCTGGAATTACAATCACCTAATTCGCTGCATCTTCTTACATCTTCATTGATCCCGATAATGGGAAGTTGTTGTTTCAATTGTGGGTTTATATTCATGTGTGCGTAAAGCTCAGTAGTAATAAGGGATATATCGGGTTAAGTCTAATGCGTCGAGGTACATGAGTATGCTCTTCTTAGGATACACCTTTGTTTTACATCGGTGGGTGTGTAAGCACGGTCTCGTGATTATTGCATGTAGTCTGTATGTGTACTTGATAACGTTAGGTCGACAGACTCAACAATTAACATGTATAGCTAATTATGATGTATATTGTGGATTTCAGGTCACGACTCTAAGACATTATGAATATTAGAACTTGACGGGACATTAAATACTGGTGTTGCACTCCGTATGAAATTTGCAGATTGAGAATGTAGTGTGTATTTGGGTTGTGATACCTAAGCTGATTCTATGATAATACGTAGTCTCATAGGCAGTATCGGTGGGATGGGCCATTGGGATTAAATGACTTTCTTGAAATCATTGATGAGAATAGTTATTGATGTGGAGGATGTGTGTGCCTAAGATAGGTAAGATTCAAATCATTTGACGAAATGTAGGCTTGTAAATCACGACGTTCGGAATAAATTTATGATGATGAGTTCTTTAGGTGTTAGAAAAATATTTAGTGAAAAAAAAATCGAGTTATTATTGAACGAACAAGTTAGGCATGCTTGGTAGTTAGAAATAAGACTTTATAGTCCACTATTATCGGGTTAACATGAGGGTGGGTTGATTGTGTCAGTCGTCAAGGAACTGCAGTCGAAGATTCTTGCAAGGTTCCATCAGTCTCGTTCAGCATACATCCCGGTGCGACGAAGATGTATAAAGACATATGTAAATATTTCTAGTGGTCTGGGATGAAGAGGGATGTAGCGATGTGTGTGGCTAAATGCTATACGTGCCAGAAGGTGAAGGCCGCGCACAAGAAGCCAGTCGGGTTATTGTAGCCACTCTCTATGGTCGAGTGGAAGTGGGAGCACATCACTATGGACTTCATCATAATACCTCGATCTGAACGGGGTCATGATGCAATTTGAGTCGTGGTGGATCGCCCCCCGAATTTTGCACACATCTTGTCAATCAGGATCACATACAACATAACAAAGTTGACCCAGTTTGTACATACGGGAGATTATCCGACTCCACGGTGTACCGTTGACTATGGTTTTTGATAGAGATCTTCGGATTGTTTCACGGTTCTGGAGGAAGGTTCAGCAAGAGCTGGGTATTGATGTGAATTTATGTATGGCTTATTATATGGAGACAAACGGATAGTTAGAGCGTACGGTTCCAATTCTGGAGGACTTGTTGCGGGCATATGCATTTGATTTTTAGGGTAGTTAGGACGAAAACTTGCCTCTAGCAGAATTTTCATACAATAATAGTTACCAAGCTAGTATCAAGATGACCCCCTTCGAGGCTTTGTATGGGTGACCGTGTCATTTTCAAGTGTGTTTGTTAGAGGTGGGTGAGAAGCACCTTACTACTTGGATATGATCAAGGAGATAACTGAAAAGGTTCAGTTGATACGGGAGAGGCTGGCAATGGCTCAGGTCAGATAGGATAATTCTGCCGACAATCGTCGTACACCGTTAGAGTTCTGAGTGGACGATAAAGTGTTATTGAAGGTTAGGTCTAGGACGGGTAGAAAGAGGTTTGGTCAGAAGGGCAAGCTTTCCCCTCAGTACATTGGACCCTTCGAGCTTTTGGAAAGGGTCGGGGATGTCTCATACCAATTAGCGCTACCTTCACAGTTTGTTCATGCCCACAATGTCTTTCACGTCTCTATGCTGAAGAAGTATCTGCATGATCCTCGCCATGGGATCAACTGGCAGAACATCGAGTTAGAAGAGGATACAACATTCTTGACTCGACCCATATCCATCTTGGACCGGGAGAACCGGGTTCTGCGCAACAAAGTCATTCCATTGGTGAAGATCCTATGGGAATCGCTGGGAGCTGAAGGTGCCACTTGGGAGAGAGAATCCGAGATGCGAGAGGAACATCCACAGCTTTTCGAGTGACTTATGATGAATTTCAGGGACAAAATATCCTAAGGAGGGGAGAATGTAATACCCGCACCTTTAAATTGTACTTGCATGATTATCCTTTATTTAGAGACGCTCCGTTAATGAAATTTTTACGTTGCATGTTCCCGCATGAGTTATGATTTATGTTCGTATAATTATTTTAAGTACTTTGGTTAAGTTTCACGCGATTCGGACAGGCAACGAACGCTACGTGAACATATGTACTAATTGTCTTACAACGCGCGACGCAGCGAAAGTCTAGTTTTGCGTGTATTGTGTAGGATGCCTCGGAAGGTCAAAAAAATATTCCGACCATATATTTAGGCTCATAAAAATATAAGGAATATTACCACGTGAAGAAAAATAAAAAAAAAATATCTTTTGCGCCGAGGTCCCGTTTCTTGTGCGTATTGTTTAGGATGCCTCGGAAGGTCAAAAACTATTCCGACCATATATTTAGGCTCATTAAAATATAAAGAATATTACCACGCGAAGAAAAATTAAAAAAAAATATGTTTTGCGCGGAGGTCCCGTTTCTTGCGCGTATTGTTTAGGATGCCTCGGAAGGTCAAAAAAAATATTCCGACCATATATTTAGACTCATAAAAATATAAGGAATATTACCATGCGAAGAAAAATCGAAAAAAAATATGTTTTGTACCGAGGTCCCGTTTCTTGCGCGTATTGTTTAGGACACCTCGGAAGGTCAAAAAAATATTGTGAATATATTTTTTGACTCACAAAAATATAAGGAATATGAAGAGGAAAATCGAAAAAAAATACTTTTGTGCGGAGGTCCCGATCTTGCGCGTCTTGTAGAGGATAATCTGGGAGGTCAAACGACTATTGTAAATATGATTTTTTAGCCAAAAAAATGCAAGGAATGTGAATCTCAAATTAAAAGTTCAAAAAAATAAAAAATTGGTAGGAGAGAGAAAGTGACGAAATACCCCTTATTTATGGTGTCAACTTGTGTGTGAGAAAAGAGAGACTTGATGTGGTGGTGTAGTCTCTTTCACCCATGACCTTAATAAACTCTTTCACTCTTTTGGAAAGTGCCTACCTCTTAGTCTTTGGCTATAGGATAGAAGATAACTATTTTTGGCTTACAAGAGTCTTGTGAGGGGTGAGGGTTTGGAGCCAAAAACTTCATCTCTTCCGATCAGATTTCTCTCTTTTTTCATAGCCAAAGGAATGTGGTTCTCTTTTAAATTCGCGAGTCTATTTTACCACCCATTTCCGACCATTGTTGCACTATTTTGGAGTTCTCAAACTCCATTAAAGCTTTCTTAAGAAGTATGACAGCTTGTTGAAGCAAAACAGAGGTGGTTTTGTAGCCTTTGAGTGGTGGCTTTGTGAAGTTTTATGGTGTTCCTCTTACATCTTCTTCAACCTTCTCCTCTTCCTATTTCCAAGTAGGGTTTTCCTCACTCTTAAACTCTTTTATTTCAAATGCTAATATGAACAAGATGATGAGAAAAATGTGACTTTTTAGCTTTTCTCCCTTATTTTCATATGCTATGAAAAACCCAATTTTGTGAAAAATGTTAAACGGAGAAGATGATGTTTAGAATAAAATTTTAAATTATTATATATGTCGAAATAATGCTATAAATATAATAATCTCATGAAATAAACATAGAAAATGTAATGCTACAAGAAAATGACTAATTAATGCCTTTGTTGGGTTTTCTAAGGAAGAAGACCCATTTTCATTAAATAGTGTATGTAGTATGTGTTTTTCTTGACATTAACATGATTAATGTTGGAATATAATGGTATAAATATGTGTTTAGTAATCTCATAAAAACATCCCCGAAATCTAATTTGTTGAAATATTAGTTTAAGCTTCTTATATGTTAAATAAGGCTTATAATGATGTAAATGGCTATATATGTAAAAGTGTGCTAAAATGGGTTGTACATCACTAATAAAGGTTTAAATGTTGGTGGAAACATGTAGTACATTAAAGAATAATTTTTGTACTTAAAACCCACTTAAAAGGGTAATTTTTGTTAAAAAAATGCCTTAGTGCCAGATTTGATACATATGAAGAAAAGTCACTTAAATGGTGTTTTTACATGAAAAATACTTGAAAATGGTAAGGAAATGCTTTTTAGATAATAAAAGTATAAGATGGCATTTTGGTAAATCAAAGTTTTGTAAAGGTGACTTAGTATATTTTAGTATTCGACATTGACACTAGAATGCCTCCTCGGCTCGTAGGATGCAAAGACTAATAAGGGTTTTATTAACAAAATCGGATAAGTTGAATTGTGAACATTGAGAATAATGTTAAAAATATGAAAGATATGATATTCGGATGACGCCGAGAGAAAATAATTAAGGAGGGCATGACGTCCCTAGTGGTGATAGACCCCAAACAAACTGCAGAAGTATATGGTGACGGAGACCGGTGGTGTGAGGCCACGAAGTCCGTGAGTGTTTGTTTGCAAAATCCCAAAAATAATGTTAAGGAATGAGAAAAATTCACAGAACTTAAACTAATGAATGAATAAAAATTCATTAATTATCATGTGGATGACATAAGTGGAATATGATTAAGTTCCTGGATTGGAATATTAAAATGCTAAGTGTGAGTGGGTACGTAGCCCAGGGCATTGCATATAGGTGCATTTATGACTAAGTTAAAGAAACTTGTTAGTATAGATACATGATAACTTAGTTAAATATAATGAAGGCTTCTTCAATATTGTTAGCATAATTAAATGTTAACGAAAATAATCATTAATGATAATTAATGAATATGAGACAATGATGGTTTTCGGAATTACTAAAATGCATTGTATATGTATAGTATTTTGCTATGAAAATTATTGCTTAGTATTCCCACCCTACTGGGCATTTTGCTCATACCCTATTTTCCAAACCCCCAGGTACAACAGGTGGTACGTCGGGTAAGGACGTTGGAAAGGCCGCAGAAAGCGCTAGTCGTCGTTAGAGGCTCTGTAACCGATTTTAATCCATAGACTTATTTTGAATTGTAATCCCTTATGTTTTGTTAAGAAAATTTGGTTTGAACTGGAACTATTTGGAAATTGTAATAATACAGGGATTTGTGCTCTATTTATGGATTAAATCTTGTTAAAGATTTACTTGTTAAATTGTTAAATGAATATCAACTTGCAATATATGGGCCTCGCCTTTTCATAATAAAAGAAATTAAAGGTTTTGTTGAAGTATAATGTGGCAACTATTTTCCAAATTAATAAAATGTTTTATCCCCCTCCCCCTTAACACCTTGGTTCGGATACTGAGTTATTCCAACGGTAACTCTAATCTGGATCGGGGCGTTACATCCACCCCAAAAGGAGAAAGTTTTCTACTGAGGATTCTGTTCAGTTTACTTGTGGTGTACATATAGAGGAGGACTTCGTATGTTGACGGTAGTTGTGCTCCATCGGTGGACTCTGAGAGGTAGTTAGACTCTTGCGTTGTCGACTTGGTAGAGGTGGAAGAACGAAGAAGTGTCAAGTCTTGAAAGGGAGTCAGGTTATTGAAGTAAGTCTATTATCATGTCTTCTGTAAATCCATACCAAGTAGACTTGTTGGCTGGGTTGTTTGCGATTTTTTCCGTTATAGATTTTCCTCGTACATCGTGGTCTTATAATTGTGTGTTTGTATTTTATCTTGCAAAAATCACGTAGATGCATGCTTAGGATTATCAAGATAAAAATTCGATTTTATCACAACATTTGTTTAATTTGGTGCAAATTTAATATTGGGAAATTTTATTGTAATTTAATTCAAGATTGAAATATTTAATTAGGAAAAATTGTTGTTTAACTTGAATTGAATTATTTTGTTTAAGAGAAAATTAAATATTTGTGAAATTTGAAAATTTGGTATATTTTGTGAACCATCTCGCATTTGTATTTAAAATTGGCATATAATTCTATCAAGTGATATCATACCATATAAGTAAAAGAAATCACAGTCTAAGATTGGTATTAGAGCATATAAGATAAGGATATTTTCCCTTAACATCAACTAGAGGACTTCTACATCTTTACCACCTTTCATCTACAAACCCTAGCTCCAAATTTTATCAAGATTCAACTCGAGTTTTGAAGGCCTAATTGATATTTTCTCAATATTGTTCAAGAACGAATCTTTCTTAATTTTTTGAGAGGAATGCAACCATTCAATTAGTATTTTCAATTGACTTTTCAACAGGAATGAATACTTCTATTCTCTCTCTTTGGTTTTATGCATTTTAAATATCACCTAAACATTTATTTACATGTTTTTCTGTAAAGAAATTATCAACCTTAATTAGGGAAAGTGAAATCTAATTTGGGATTGTTTTTTGAAAAATATTAATCTGAATTAAGATTCATAGCCCTTGTGTGCTTAGGGTAGAGATTTAATTTCATTACTATGGGGGTAGGTTTGCATGTACAAAATCATAGTTGCGGCATTTAAATAAAAAGGGACTTGTAATATCATATGAAATTTTGTAGGTATGATCAACATAAGTGCGCTCCTTAAACTCACATGATGTTGAAATTATAATTTTTGAACAAAATAAATTGTGTTAAATATGACAATGGATTGAACGAATTTAATTAAAGTAAATTGGTACCGCATGAGGAATTTGTGTAATTGTTGATAAATTGAAATGTGAAAATTATTATTTTGATTATAATTATCATCACGGGGATGAAGGGATTTTGGATAGTATGCTCTCACCTAAATTTTAGGAATACTTTCTTTGATCACGCTATTAAAAAGTGGTTTTAAATTTTTGTGATGGCATTTATATGTGTGTCACACGATGTTCCAACCACGCTAGAAAAGGTTGTTGTCCAACTTTATGTGGCGGTATTAATTTGTGTGTACCTCATATTTTTTAGATGATCGGGGAGAATGTGTGCATGGCAGTTATAGTTTAATTAATTAAGAGGTTAATTAATTATTAAACTCGTGATTTTTCAAAAATGGATTGTTAGGTTTTTTATATGTGGGATTGTTTTAGTAGGTTAAACAACCTGTGGACTTATCTTTCATATATATAACTGCTTTTGAGTTGCTTAGCTTTGATAACTTGTTGGGATCTGACCTATTTACTATCGTGAAAATATTTTAGGTTCTAGGGCTAGATAGTGATTAGATATCCCCTCAACTAGCACAAACCTTCTCTCTCTCTTTTATTAGAGCCACTATTTAAGAGATTGGGTGTAGGTCCCTTATTGGCATATGTTTATCTTTTTATTTTAGTTAGTATATGTTAATTTTGACATTCATACATTACATTCAGTTTTTATTCTAATGAGACTTTGGCATGTATTCTATTTTCAGAATTTTATGGTTGGCGGAGATTTAGACTTTATGTTGAGACATGTGGACATCATGTAGTATTCTTTATGTTGGAACACTTTTATCCTTACTTAATTGATTGGTGATATTTCATATTTGAGGTTTATCGTATCGTATATATATCTTTTCATTCCATTTTATTTAATTTTTTACATCCTAAGAATGATATCTTAATTTGTTTTGACAAGTTGTATATTATAATATTAGGACATGATCAGCGCTAGTGTTAAAATATACGGGTTGTTACATGATCAATATGGGTTTGTGCAGCTTCAATATCATAAACAAATATAGAGGCTATCATAGTCATCTAACATTTTGACCCAACATAGGGTCCCTAAGTGGTGGATGCAGAGAAGATATTGATATCTAATTAAGGAGATCCAGGCAATGAACTGGTTAGAAGACTTCTTCGTTTCACTTTAGTCACCAAATTCTCTTCAACCCGACATCCTACATGATTTGTGTCCTTAAAATAGGAGATCTAGGTGAGGCCTCATTCATTGTGTATGTCCATGCACAAGTTCTTTCTAATAATTTTGATCAAGGCATCCTTTAAAGGATAGTCAACCATCTATGTGGCCTCTCTAATGGGAAATAAAGGCTCCAATAACCTCTATCTCTGCGCCTTTTAGCATCTCGAGGTCATTTGTTTTGTTGTATTTGTACTACCTAATTAAGGCTTGATAATCCTAAAGTGGATAATCCTAAAACTTGCTCTGATTTGAGACCTAAAAGTCTTTGATTCTTTGCTTCCAAAGATTATTTCTCCATCCCAATCAGGTTTTATCAAAGGAAGATCTCTCTCAGATAACATTCTCCTCGCTCAATAATTGATGTCGTAGGTTAATAAAAAAATTAGAGGATCAAATGTGGTGCTTAAATTGGATATAGTTAAGGCATATGATCGTGTTTCATGGATAATAATTCTTAAAGTCCTTCGTGCTTTTTTTATTTTTAGAAGTACGGATAGATATGATTTGGCAAATTTTGTCTAATGGTATTCCATTCTCTTTAATGGGAAAACTTGCGGATTTTTTAAATTAGGTCGTGGTGTTCATCAAGGTGACCCTCTCTCTCTAGCTTTATTTGTTCTAGCTGCTGAAGTATTGAAACATGGTATTCACAACTCGGTAACTCAAGGTTCGATTGATCACTTCTCCATCCCAAGTGGTTGTCCGATTATATCTTCATTATCATTTGTAGATTACATCAAATTCTTTCTTAATGGCAATGCTAAGTCGCTCAAAAATTTCATGCAGTTTGTTTTTGAATATGAAAGACAGTCAGGTTAAAAAGTTCACAGCCATAAAAGTTGTATTGTTTTTTCTTCTCAGTGTTCTCCTAAACAATGTAAGAGGCTTCTTATTTCTTCTAGATTCAGACAGTGTTCGCTACCTCTCTTGTATTTGGGAGTGCCCCTCTTTGTGGGTTGGAAAAAAACACAGTATTTCAGCGGTATTATCTCCAAAGCTATAGAAAAAATACACAACTGGAATCACTCATGTATCAGTATAGAATGTCGGATGCTTCTTATCAATACTATTCTTCACTCTCCCGGGTTTCATGTTTTCTCAGCACTACATCCGACTAAATCTGTCTTTAAGGATTTTAAAAAAATATGTTACAATTTTTTGGGGGGCCAATTTATGTCACTGAAATTACCCCTTTGCTTATACAAAATTTATCTTAGTATTTTTATTGAAAACCACCTTTCAATACACGCAAGCACCATGTTAGAAAATTCTTATTTTTCTTTTAAATCCTTTCATAAACACACTCTTGTGTTAATTATGGGTTAAACCTCTTTAGGATGCTCAATTACCCATATATTCACTTCACTTTAGTATTCCTTTTACTTCATGGACATTACTCAATTTTCTTCCACTACTTGTCCACATTATACTTTACCGAAACATTTATTAATTTTATTGAAGTTAGGTTGTCTTTTCTTCTATTCTCCACATAACCCATTTCTTAACATGTTCAACTTTTCAGTATTGTTTTCTCGAAATCTTCTTATACTCGCATACTTTAACGGGATTCACACCCTTGGCTAAGCTACCATATACTCTGGCTAGTGATTTTAGGTCTTTCACCCCAGGGCTTTGGGCCCTCCTTAATTATTTCCAATGTCATCTGAGTGTGACACCCCGCCTATTCAAATAATGGTTGGCCATTGCGCTACCAAAATAAAACTGTAGAATTATATGGCTCATTCTTAGTATCACTGTCGAAAGTTAATTAAATACTAACAACCTATTAGTTTAACAAGCAGGGCCAAATTTTAATATTTAATTAACATGCTAAAATAAAACCATTCAATCATAATCCAACGAAAATAAAACAAAATAAGACAATCACACCAAATGAGGAAGTTTAAGTGTATGATATAAATTGAGTACCGAATGAACCACCAGTTACCAAAATCCAATCCAAATATCTGAATAAAATAAATAACTAAAAATAACTGAGTCTGAAATATAGGGGAAATATTCCCAACAAATAACTGAAATAGAGCCTAGTCTAAGAAGCAATGAATGAAGTGACTACTCAGAACTCTGCAGGCCTCCACATCCACTGCATCTATGCATCCCTAGAAAGAGTGATCATCCATGGTGTCCTTGTGGCTAGACACATAAAAGTCTTTTGAAAAATAATTTTGACACGGGCCAGAGCCCAAAACCTTTGAAAAATATTTTCAAGTAATTAAGGTGCCGTAAAAAAATGTGTAGTACAACTTTCTGTATTTAAGACAGTGTCGCACTCTCATAAGATTACCCATCACCTCTCAACTATTGTACACACCTAGCGCATACATCGTAACCCGCCTAGTTACACTACCCCGTCTAACTAGTCATATTGTAAACCTCACGAATACACCACTCTAACTCAAGTATTGTCTATAATTAATTTCTTAGCTATATCACTCATTAACTTATTTTATAATTAATCATTTTATAACTTTACTCCATTTATTTATCAACGTTCACCAATAACGTATTAAGCCTGTATATAATTTACTACACTATTATATACGTTCACTAGAATTGTCACACAAATACACTTATACATATATATCACTCATAATATATGTAACCACATTCAGGAATGTCTTTCACATTCTGAACACGAGCTCACTAGCATGCTATTGTGCTTCAAGAATGTCCTCCACACTCTAGGTATCTGAGTTGGGATATCACCACCATACCCGAAAATCATAAATGAACATTGGAGGCGGTCATGGCCTTAAGTCCATGGCATAACCATATCACATTATTCCACAGTACTCCAACCATACATCACATGGGAATGGACAACACCTATGACCCAGGGGAACGGTACTACCTCTGCTAGGATTCGCCAGAGTGACCTCCTACGGCGCGCAACCTTCCTGATAGCATATCTGCTAGGATGGATGTGTCACCTGTCGGTGAGCCCAGAAAAAAGAGAGAGTGCCTCGATAATTTCTAAGCTCACCGCTAGGTGACATATGTCTGGCCCTCACTCTTAAAATGCGGACCGGTCCACATAAGAGTAGTAATATATATATATATATATATATATATATATAGGGAGAGGTTCAAAAGAGAACATAAAAGATGAACATTTTAATGAACCTAAACAAAAAACACCTAACACTCAATCAATTTTAATTCCTATGTTGTAATTGGTCCGCGTCAGCGGCAATGGACACGCCTGCGATACATGTATTTTTTAATACACATGTGTGACATGCATGTTCGTTGCCACTGGCGCGTGTCACATGCGTGTCCATTGCCACTTACGCGGACGAATTACAACATAGGAATTAAAATTAATTGGGTGTTAGGTTTTTTTCGATAAGATTCATTAAAATGTTCATCTTTTCTGTTCACTTCTGAATCTCTCCCTATATATCCTTGCAAATCTGGGTAAACCGTTCCTATTGCTCAAAGCACTAGCATACTATCCCGACTATACACCCGGACTCTTAAATTTATTTTAATTCTCATATATTAATTAAATAAAATGGCATCACTCCGCTATAATACTTCGACTTACCCAACCGTCCCGTACATCCAATATCTACGAATTCACTCCACTTAATTCATTATTAGAATTACTCGCAAATTATTTCTCTCACTTTTTGAAGTCTAACTTTAATTGTCCACTCATCCCTAGGTAATATAATCTTTTAAATCACCCTAATAAATATCTCTAATTTTTAGGGGCTTATCAAATTCATTTAAACTCTACGGAACTCTTCCATTTATCAAACAACCAAACTTGGACCTGCCAAAAAACAGAACCAATTCGGCGAGACTACAAATTGATTCTCCCAGCAAATTCGAATTGGTTTGGTTTGACCTACGAACTTGTTCGCTACACTTGTATAACAAACCCTCTTCTTCAATTTCGACCCAAACCCCTTCATTACGATACCAAACCTCCATTAAAATGTATATGACCTTAGGGAATGGATCCTAGATGGTTCTAACAGTACACAATCTTCTAAATATCAACGATTCATCTAATGTCATCAATTTGGGTTTATAAAAAAACATTCCATCTAAACCTTAGATTTGGGTCCCCAATTAAACATATTCAACCTCTAACTTTCTGATATGATTTTATTCTAGAAATATTAATGTGTACTATATCATCAATTAATCATCTAACATAAACATGATATCAATTTCTCAAAACCCCCCATTTTTCATGTAAAAAACCTTTCCAAAAAATGGTTTTATTTTACACCTACCATGATATGAACACGAATCACCTCAATTTAATTTAAAGGAAGTTAATTACTTCCCTTGGAATGATTATAGGGTCTGATCTATCTTGTGTGAGATGATTTGATGTTAGAATCCCTTGAGTTTTCCTCCCCAATTAGCCTCTCTAGCCTTATCCCCACTTTATCCTCTCTTCCTTATCTTTATTAGGGTTTATAACTAATGGTAGGGTTGCCTCACACACCTAACCTTTATATTTTAACTCACTAATCCCGAAATTAAGTTAATAGGATATTTTAAAACGACCCAAATACCCATACATGAGTCTGGGCTCGTTTAAAAAGCCCCCGAAACCCAAATACTATCCCAGGTACTTAATTCTTCCTATCTCGGTCCACTCGAAACCAACCATGAACTCAAAATTGCTATCCGAGTCACTCCACATTAATTTTCTATCTCAACCGTAAAATAATCTACTCACAAGCCCCGGTTGAGATACCGACAAAAATCCTGTCGTTCTCACTCACTACGACGTACTAACAATTCACCGTATTTTATTTACTATAAACACTTAGTAAATTTAACACATAATATTAATCTCAATCTCTCCCAATTAATATTTAATAAATACGCAATATTCAATTTTAATTAAATTACTGGACGTGTGTAATTTAAAAATGCTAGAAATAACTAAATTATAAATTATAAAAATATGAGGTGTTACACCAAGCCCATATTAATGTGTTTCAATATTTTTCAAATATCTACATTATCACACTTTCCTTCACCGCCCTAAGCCAAAACTCGGGGTCTCACCCCAACTTGTGTTACACTTTAAAATCATCATTTCCTGTCCTTTATACCCTTCCATTGATTTTATCTTAAAAATCACCTACATTTAGGACCATTTTGTATAACACCTTTTCCAATATTTTTATTTCATAAAAATGTTCCTCTTTACACAAAATTACCATTTTACCCATTTGTTTTCAAACTTCTCATTTTCTCCATTTTCGTAAGTTCCATTTATCAAAAACATTGTTAAGTTACACAAACTAACTTCTTAAATGGTTTTAACTCCTTAACACTTATTTAACACTTCGGAGTGACATACTTCCCAAGTTGGAAATCTCTTTATTTCAATACTTTTTTTTATTAAGTATGAGTGCAAGAATTATCACAATAAATAATCAAGAAAGCGATATCGAGATGAAAACAATTAATCATACACACAATAACAGATGTGCGTGGTTTAATAACTTGTCTACATCCATAGAGAGGTTACTATGTTCTTATTAATGTCTCTCAATGATCGAGGTTACATCCCATTTCCCTGGGCTAGGGTTTACAAAATATAGATGTAGAAAATAAGAGATTGAGCTGTACAAGTAACTCAATTAACTCATAGTTGTCCCTGAATATATCATTCGAGATCATTGGTAACTAATTTGAGTGTATCTTCGTGTATTTAAGCATATGTCAAATACAAGGATCTATATAAATAACTTATTGGCAATGGATAGTCCACTATCCATACTGGGCTGGCCGGCTAGTCTCTTGGGTTGAAATAAATTAGCCCCCATAATTGCCCTAAAATTTTTGGGCTAAACATTTAGTCCAATAAATTTTAAGTGAGTCCAAGGCCCATAGCCTAAAACTATTTCAAAACTAGAGTGACAAGCTTGTAACAATGGTGAACCTATGAGGGTACGCTCACCTGAAGTCAAACACCATGGAATATTTGTGATTTTTCTGAAGAGGTTAGGGTGCGTTGGTCCGAGCAGGCATTTGGAGCGCTAAAATCATTGTTGATACTTGTGCTCCATCATTAAAACGAAGTTCAAACGCAGATACATCACCTCTAATCATCATCTTATAAACACTTCTCATCCTCGAAACTTTTTGTGTTTACTTCTCCAGTTCTTTATGTTCTCAAAGCTTTCCATTCATTCCTGTAAGTTCTTTTCATCTTGTTTTTGCTTTCACTACTTCGATTGTTCGTATTCCGTTGCTAGAGTTTTTTTTATCATACATGGCGCTTCTAGATAACAAAATGATAGAAAAATTTAGGAAATCTTACAATATTCCTCAATGGATGGAAATCGACTGTGCCCCCATCCCCAAAGATGTCCGTGACATTTAAGGGGGAATTGTATTCATACCCTCTTGAACACATAGGAGTGTCTAACTTTTACCCTAAACCCCCCTTTTGAGATTCTTCAAGTACTTTGATGTTGTCCCTGCTCAATGTGCCCTAAATGTTTATAAATTTGTAAATGGGGTTTATAGAATAAATGAATTATATGGGACCAATTTAGGACTTGCTGAGCTATGTTACTACAATGTCTAGTCACGCATGACGATATTTTATACCTAAAGATGAGGAAAGTTGATAGATTTTTAGTTTTGAATCCTCCCGACTCCCATAAAGATTATTGGGGTCATGGATTTATTTCTAGAAATTGACAAAATCCTCCCTTACCTGAGGGAGAGAGTTATTAAGGCCATTGGATCCCTGACTGGGGGGATGATCATATAGGTCGCTTTCTCTTTTCCTCTGTTATCTTGCTATTTTTTTCCGTCTTTTTACTTGCTCACTACTTCTGTTTCCTGTCCTCCAATTTATATTTTCTTTCTCTATTTTAACAGCTCGCGATAAAAATCAAGAACCTAATAAAGTTGTTGATTTCCTCAAAGCTTAGAGAGTTGAAGAGAAACTTCTTGATGGACAAAACTCTCATTTTGTAACTTATCTGCTCTAGTACAGTAATACCACTAGTAGTTTCATTGCTCGTCCGGTTGATAAAGTCCTTGTCTTGGAAGTTCCTGAAGTAGGGCCCCCTGAACCAATTACATTTGAGGGAGATGAAGAAGAAGAAGAGGAAGGATAAGAAGAAGAGGAGGAAGAAAAAATGGCACCCCTGTAAAGAGAAGAATGTTAAATAATGACGATGATGATCAAGCTGTATTATCTGATTAGATGAAATCATTGAAGAGAGCAACCGAGGATTCCCTTAATGTTAGTGGCTCCAACTTGAGGGACAAGGGGAATGAGAGAGAGAATGACCAGAATAAAAGAGAAGAAGAGGAGAGGAAAAGAGAGACAGAGAGAGAACACGAAAGAAGAAGAGAGGAAGAAAGAAGAGGCTAACCCTGAAGGCTCCCGTCGAGACTTTTTTCACCATGGCTAAAGAGGGGTCCAGTGTGGCCAATACTCCCATATTAGCTCCAGATTTACTGAAAGGGGCCATGCTTGTGCCCAACCGAGAGCACTCCTTGCAAACGGGGTTGGCCCAGCTGGTACTGAAGTTCACTCAAGGAATTGCTCTGGTAAGTTTCCTCTTTTCCTTTTGCCTTTTTCTATTTTCTTCTTCTGCGCACTAATCTTTTCTTTTTTCTATTTTGTGAAGTTTTTGTCTGATTTCACCACCCTTATGGATGGTCACGCTGACCAATTTAAGAATAACCAGGAGCTGAAAGATGCCCTAAAGAAGTATGAAAAGGACTTAGTTGATGCCCTCACTGCTCTGGAGTGGGAAATAGAGAGTGCGAAAAAGGACTATGTCTATTTATTGGTAGCCAATAACTTGGTGGTCATCGAGAAGGAGAAGCTTGACCAAAATAATTTGGATCTGGTCGGGAAGATTCAAAAGTTGCAAGAGAAGCTCTCGGGCATAAAGGATAATAGATAGACAGAAGGCTGGGATGTGACATATGATAATGCTGATCTCTAGATCACGTATTCCAAAAAAGTAACCTTAAAAAAAGGATGGGTTCAAGCTCTGGGAGCGGTGGGAGTCCTTTCAGATTCTAACATGTTCTAGATCCACTCTCCTGGACGCAAACCTCTTGCTGAAGAGACTCCACTTAGTCAGCGTTCTTACCATGATAAGAATGATTCTACTGAGGTCAGAATGACTGCTAACTAATAGAGGAGGGCTGCTGAGAACGGGAAGGCATCAAGAAATTCTGAGCAGGTGAAGGAGTTGAGTTACATAACTGTAGGACTTTTCCATTTTCTTTTCTCATGCCTTGTAATTTTTCTCTTTTGGTTGTACTGACCTTTGTCCTCCATTTGTTAATCAATGAAAATGATTTTTTCTTTTATTTATATGTTATGCTCTTTCAGTTATGTTGATATTCGTTTCATTTCTTATTTGTTGTGATTTTTGTAGCCCATTATCTTAGAGGACTACATCCCCATACCTAAAACATGGGGAGTATTTTGGGACCAAATATTAGCAACCAATCTCGCAAGGCATTTGTAATGCTCTGCAAGTAGCTGAAGGACAGGACGAATCAGTACAAGGTCTAGTTTGAGATGGTAGCCAAGATGAAGGATGATCTCCAAGTTATGGAGAACATCTATTCCATAGTATAATAGGAGATAAATGGATTGAGGTCCCAACTCTTAGAGTGTAAGAATGTGAGCTAAGTAGGAAAATTAATCCAAGACGAGAACGATTCTCTAAAGAAGGAGGTCACCAAGTTGAAAAATGATGTCCAAAGGGGATATGTTATCACAGTTGACCTCGAAAGAGATGTTACAAAGTTGAGGAACTTGTTCAGAATGGGCCCTCGAGAAGCATGGGTGGTATGTTATGACAAAGTTTGGATTAATTCACTAGTGAAGCAAAAGGAGGCCGAGGATGTTATATTCAAGCGTGGGTGGTTGAATGCCCTTAGGGAGGTGAAGACCCCTAAGGAATCAGACCTATGGTATAAGTACTAGGTAGATTACGTTGCTTATCGCCAACCTCCTTTTTTAAAGGATGATAAATGGATCCCCATTGATGCCATTCCTGCCTAGTTTCTAAACCATTATCATGAAGATGATGATGAGGTGTTCGCTCCTAACCCAAATGATGGTTGAAAAGCGCGCGTGGCTGATTATCTTGCTCATCATCCATTGTTGGTCTAGATCCTTGTATGGTCTTTGGTGTATTTTGTACTCTTATAATTGCACTCTCCCATTTTTTTTAATATGTATAAATTTTAATTATCAACTTGTTCCATATTTTGATCTCGTGATGGCTAAATATGAGTTAATAAATGCCTTTGTATTTTGACTACTAACTGGGAAGAGTTGACATTTACCGACCACCTAGAACTTTTACTGACCATGTAGTATTGTTGATCATTTTGGGCTTCTCGCCGACAAAATCCGTTAGTATCTAAGATTAATCATTTTGGGCTCTTAGCCAACTAAATGAATTAAGGAAAAGTGCTAATCATTTTGGGACCCTGTCGACTAAATGGGTTTGCTAAATTGCGTTCGAACATTTTCCTAGTCCAATATGCCTTAGGAGTTTCATTACATCTATCTTACCTTTTAGGTCGTGTCGTTGCACTCCCTTAGGCCCAGGTGAGATGGTGGTGAAAATGTACCTGGTTAATGGGAAATCCACCAGATCAGGCTTTTAGCTGCCAATAAAGTTGGCGACCAACCTAGTTTGGTTATTTTACCTAAGGATCCCCTATAGGGCTTTAGATGTTGCTAAGGCAACTCATGAGGTCTTTTGTGTTTAAGATAAACACCTTAAGATTGTAGTAATTAAAATAAATGCTAATAACTTATTATAATTACTGTGAACCCTGCTCGTTATAATGAAATCCTTTGATCGAAATAAGTTGAATAACTTATTATAATCTAGAGGGGTTTTGTTATGGATGAGCAAGTTCCTTGGCTAAGACAAGCTAAACAACTTACTATAACCAGAGGTAGTTTTCTCTTTGCGTGGGGAGTGCTGTCAATTAAAAATGGTGCATAATGTTGATATACATAACGAAATTTTGAAGCAGCCAATGCACGAAATCAAAATGCGAGAGCCAATAGGCCTTTATTCATTGAATAATAGTCTTGCAAGAAACATAAGTTTGAAATGAAAATTTGCATAAAATAAATGTGATGATAAAAGATAAATACGATTAAAAGTATAACTTCTTGAGATTGGATGCGTTCCATGCTCTTGGTATCTCCACGCCCTTTAGCATTTCCAAGTGATATACTCCTTGAAGGTCGTCCCTGATTACTTTAAAAGATCCTTCCCAGTTAGGTCCTAGTTTGCCATCTGATGGTTTTACGGCACTGTCGAGGACTTTCCTTAGGACATAATACCCTACCTGGAACATCCTCGGATTGACTTTCTTGTTATATTGTTTGGTCAGTTGCTGCTAATACGAAGCCATCTTAATCATGTCCTATTCTCTACACTCTTTTGCTAAGTCAAGTTTAGTTCATAATGCATTGTCATTTATCCCTTGGTAGACCGAGTTGGTTCTCATGGTAGGGAGACCTACTTCAAGCAGGATAATAACTTCAATTCCATATGTGAGTGCAAAGGGTGTTTCCCCAGTCAATCTTCTTGGGGTAGTACATTAAGCCCATAGATCATGGGGGAGCTCGTCCACCCACGTACCTTTTGTTATTTTTTGCCTCTTCTTTAGGCCGTCAATTATAGTTTTGTTGTAGGCTTCTACCTGATCATTGCTTTGGGGATATGCCATAGAATTGAATTCGTGCTTGATTCCATGCTCATCACAAAAGCCTTGAAAAAAGCTTCTTTCAGATTGTGTGCCATTGTCAGTGATGATAGTTCTTGGTACCCCAAAGAGTGTTATGACGCTATTCCAGATGAACCTTCTCATGTCGGTGTCACAAATGTTTTCCAGTGGTTATGCCTCTAACCACTTGGCGGTAGGTAGTGGCTCCATAATATCCAGTCACCATTGCGTGAATGAGCAAGGACTTATCAAAGATTTCAGGTTGCTAGCGGGTCGGTGGACCATAAGAGAGGATTGTTAGCACTTTTCACATTTGAGAACTATGTACTTGCATACTTTTGTATGCGAGACCACCAGTAGCATTCTTTGATCGACCAAAAAGCCAATGACCTCCCTCCCACATGACTTCCTTAAATACCATCATGAAGTTAACTGAGAACTTGATCGTGTCATTCGGGTGGAGGAACTGGAGGTAAGGGCCTGTGAATGACCTCTTATAGATATTTCCCCCTGGGATGAGGTAGAAACGTGTTGCTTTCCCGTCACTTGATGAGCCAATATTCTGTCATTGGGCAACGATTCACTTCGTAGATAGGCAATGATGGGATCCATCTAACTAGGGGACCTTTTTGTGTGGGGGATTTGATTGATGACCATCATATATTCATTGCTTAGTGGGTTAAGAAACTCTATCTGAATGGTTCTTATGAGGTCAGAGTCCACTGCTGAGCTTAGGGATGCTAAGGCATTAGTGCAACTGTTCTTCCCCCGGGGGAACTGCTAAATATCAACCTTTTCAAATCCTTCTATAAGAACTCTTTCGACGGTGAGGTACTCTACCATCCTTTAATATTTTTCGTTGAAATCTACACTTACTTGCTTAGAGACCACTTTGGAATCATCGAACACGTTGAGACACCTTGCCCCCAACTGTTGGGCTTTGCGCTAGCCATCGATCAGTGCTTCATATTCGGCTTCATTATTAGACACTTCAAATCCCAACCTGATTCCTTATTTGATGATAGTTTCTTCTGGTGTGATAAGGATGATTACTACTATTTCCCCCTTGGAATTGGAGGCTCCATCAATGTATAGGGTCCAGTCCTTAGACTATGCTTCCTCATTTGTTGACTGCTCCATTTCCTATTAGTTTCTAGGTTGATCCTCCATGAACTCGGTGATAAAATCAGTAAAGACTTATCCTTTAATTAAGTGAGCTTAAAAGTAATGTTTCAACTTCCTTGAGTGGACCTTGGTGATCGCATCAATCTGATTTGGATTGGCCTCAATTCCTCTTTTATTGAATAAATATCCCATAAATTTACATGACTAGACATAGAATGAACACTTACTTGCGTTAAGTTTCATCCGATACTTATTGAGGATTTTGAAGGTTCTAGATAAGTCTGTGATGATGCTGGAAATAACACCACCCTTCAAGGTGTTTGTAATCTCAAATCAGTGATAACAATGGCATCTCGAGTACATACTAAATATAAGATATTGAGATGAGGAGAAGAGGATGAACACCAATATATAAGTGGTTCATCCAATTAGGCCTACATACACTATGCAAGTGAGGGAATAAGGTCACTAAGATAAGGCACTAATGGCCATGGGTACAATCTATCAAGCTTTCTCTCTCTACTATGTAATTTGATAAGGTTTCAGCTAGGGTTGTAATTTCGAATCCCTTTACAAGGTAGAGGATGAAATCTATATATAGTGCTTGGGGGGTGTAATGTACCCCCCAAGTATGCAAAGAGCATGTGCATGAGGATCGAACTAGTATAAGAATGACACCTGGCTAATGATGACCTCAATATTCCCTCACGTGGTGGGAATGGTTCAGTTATAACAGATTTGTCCATGTGTCTCAAGCCGTACATGTACGCATAGAAGCTTGGTCATCCTTGCTTGATACCAACCTCGTCCTGGGTGAGTACGAGGCTGGTGAGGTACGACCCCCGCCTTGGCTGGGAATTATATAATGACCTTGGCTGGGATGCCAGCTGAGGTTAGATATGTGGAACGTTGGCCAGGGTCGAGGTTGACCTGACAATTGATGCTGAGCCTGCAGGGCTGCTGATTCTCATGTAGCGATTGCAACGTTGGCTAGGGCCGATATTGGCGTTGAAGGGTGATTAACCCATGAGTCCTTATTGACCTCAACTGATGACCAACCGAGGTTAATGTATGGGATGACTGTGACGTTGTCTATGGATAATAAGATAAGAGCTGTGCTCTAAGGTTATAGATAATCTCGGCTGCGGCCGAGAAGAGGTCTGTAGCCAAATGGGGCGTCGGCTATGGCCGACCCTAATAGGACGATGTTGCTGATAGGTATTCATGAACTTCTATTACCCCGACTGCTATGAGGCTGAGGTTGAAATCTCTGGACTGGTCGATACACTTTGGGCATATCAATCACCCCTAGCCCTTAGTTACATATATGAGTAGGTGATTAAGGGGTATATGTATCCGGGGTTATATTTTTTGTGCATATCACCACCTCTTTGACATGTGTCTCCTATTGGAGTGGGTAATGTGCATGACAAGGGCAATAATCCTGATTGTCTTTTGGGCTCCCAAGGCAATGATGGGACTTGGGAGTTATGCAAATCTTACTTAAAAGGTTCAAACCTCAATTCTCTCTCTTTCTTCTTTATTCCTCTCTTTCTCACCTTGGCTATCTCTGTAATTATTTCTCTCTTGCAAGGGCTTGGCTGCTGTGTGTTCAGGGTTCTCTTCGTTCCTTTGCATTTCCTTCACTTAGTGAGTCTACAGGTATCATCTCCACCTCATTCTCCCATTTTATTCTTGTTTCTTCAATTTTAGACGAGATTTTTGAGTTTTTCGATGATTGCTTGATCTTTCCGGTGAGATTCTTGAGTTTTTTGGTGACTGTTCTTGCATGTTCTTCACTGTTCTTATTTTAAAATCCCAGTTTGATCCTTAGTTAAATTGCCAACTTGTTTATTTAGGATTTAGGGTCCCAAGTGTAAGGTATGACTCATATACTCAGACCTCTTTATCAGCTCTTAGAAGAATTCCCTTCTCTTATGGAGAATACTTTAGATAAGATTAGGTAGATAGAACGAGCCCAAGAGGAAGCTCTTAGATCTGAGGCATTTCCTCTCAGACCAATTTTTCCTCCCCCTTTGAGGGTGATATACCCTAAGCCAGTAGAACTGGCTGAGCCAACGGAGACTCCGTTAGGACCCACTCTAATGTCTGATTCTGATTCATCCACCTCAAACCCTATGTCTGTTGACTCATTCTAGGAGGCGATGAAATTCTCCATCAGGCAAGATCAGGTCCCTAATCAGGCCAAGGTTGAAAGTCGTGCCTCACCCCACAATGGTTGTATCATTTTAGGGACTTCTTCTGATGTTGAAGTTGTGGAGCGAAGTGTGTATTTTCCCCCAATCATAGATGCTATTCCCCTGTCGGTCACCATAGGGGCTGATTTCGCTCAGAGGTTCCCTGGAGGTGTTTTTACACCTTCCCAGGCCGATATTGATAGGGACGAGGATGACGATAATGAAAGTGATGTTGACACCTTGGAGGCAGCCGATATCCTTTAGGCACCTTTATTCTATAAGTTTGATAAGAAGATTTAGTTGGTTACTCAAACCTCAAACCACAATTGGAAACCATGATACTTCTTCATTTCTGGGGCATGAGAATTTGGCACTTATGCCCCTTCTTCATCTCTCGAGCCGAGGACCCCTCTGAGGTGGGGAAAACTGTCGCTGGCTGCCAAAGCCGACCCTGGGCTAAGCCACGATAATCTTCAAAAGGTTAAGAACCTTCAAGATCAGGGGGAGCTTGGTCTGCTGGTCAAGTACAAACACCTGATGACCCCTTACTAACTCTCTGAGACTGGCCTGGGTGGGAGTCCCTTAGCCGAACTTCGTAAGTGTTTATTTTGCCAAGTTTTACCTCTGATATTTTGATGTCTCTGATTTATTAACTCAGACATTTTTTGCAGAATGCCCTGAAGGGGTCTCAGACGACTTCTAGGAGATGTTTGCACCAAGTCTCATTAAGGTGGTGAGAAACCTGGGCTCAATGCTCCTCCTCCTCCCCCATTTAATCATAACATCGACACTTCTAAGGCTGACACTACAAAAAAGCGAAAGTCTTCCACCACTGCCCCATATGATCAAAGGGAAAGTAAAGCCCAAAAGAACGATTGCGCTATCCTCATCTCGTCTGATGATGCACTGACTGCTCGTCTAGAGCAGCTAAATATTTGCGACTGCCTCATAGGTCATAGTTCGAGAGCAATGGATGCCATTGGCTCTACGATGATAGATGCTGATAAGCGCTTCTTACGCTCTATTGATACTCCTCTGCTGGCCGAGTTCTACCTTCACAGGTCTATGAAGGTAAAGACTTAGTTCAAGTGTAACTTCGTCTTTGATTTTCATGGTCTTGATCTTATGCATCTGATTTTGTGTTGTAGGGTGTCCTCGCCATGCATCGATTTGTTGACTGGAACCTAAAGAAGCTACCCCTGATTGAAAAGGGAAGAGAGGCCCAAAAGGTGGAGGCCACTCTAAATGCTGAAGTGGAATGTCTGAAGACGGCTTGTGAAGGGTCTGAGACCAAGGTTAAGAAGACAGAAAAGGAGAATGCCCAACTTAAAAAGGACCACAACACTGATATGAAGGCCAAGGATGATGCTCTGTAATGAAAGGTTGATGCTGCAGTGAAGGCTGCAGTTGAAGACGCTTCATAGAAGATCTTGGCTGACTACAAGGTCTCTAATGAATTCATCAGCTTTGGTTTTGAATACCTTGAAAGAGGTGTTAAGGCCACTAGTAAATGGGAAGCCATAAAAAAGAAGGAGTCAGGGAGCCTGGAAGCCTCAGACTTCAATGGTATCGGCTATGGAAACCCTCGGTTTACTCAGACTTTGCAAGAGGTCGAGGAGGAAGGAGAGAGTGTTGCGCCTGTAGAGACTACACAGTCGGAGGTTACTGCGACTGAGGATGTCAATACTCAAGATGATGGGGACGATATTACCAACATCGGCCAAGATGATGGGGCTGGAGTTACCAACCCTGTGGTTACAGACACCCAGACCTTACTCTTGTGAAGCTTTGTAATTTTTGTTGATCTGTAAGTTCATAACTTTTAATAACATTCTCAGCATCATAATTTGACTTGTAATTTTAGCTTCTTCATGCTATATTATCCTCTGAAGAGGGCTTTATTTCTTTTGATGGATGTTCCTTGAATGGTTTTATATGTCATGCAATGATGTTTGTATTTAAGGTCTGAAGCCTCAATATAATGATGCCTTCATCACTAAACTATGATGTTTAAGTTCCGAGATCATCAAAATATAATGTTTCACCTCGGACCCTATCACCAAAATATGATGTATAAGGTCTAAGGTCATCGAACTAAGATGTTACCCTCATAAATTGTCACCAAATTAATGATGTTTAAGGTCTGAGGTCATCCAAATAAGATGTTTCACCTCAGACCTTATCACCAAATTATGATGTTTAAGGTCTGAGGTCATCCGAATATTATGTTAACCTCACAAATTTTCACCAAATTAATCATGTTTAAGGTCTGAGGTCATCCAAATATGATGTTACACTTTGGACTTTGTCACCAAATTATGATGTTTAAGGTCTGAGGTCATCAAACAAAGATGTTACCCTCACAAATTGTCACCAAATTAATGATGTTTAAGGTCTGAGGTCATCCAAATAAGATGTTACACCTTAGACTTTGTCACTAAATTATGATGTTTAAGGTCTGAGGTGATCCAAATATGATGTTTCACCTCAGACCTTGTCACCAAATTATGATGTTTAAGGCCCGAGGTCATCAAAATAAGATGTTACCCTCACAAATTGTCACCAAATTAATGATGTTTAAGGTCTGAGGTCATCCAAATAAGATGTTACCCTCATAAATTTTCACTAAATTAATGATGTTTAAGGTCTGGGGTCATCCAAATAAGATGTTTCACCTCAGACTTTATCACCAAATTATGATGTTTAAGGTCTGAGGTCATCCAAATATGATGTTTCACCTCAGACCCTGTCACCAAAATATGATGTATAAGGTCTGAGGTCATTGAACTAAGATGTTACCCTCATAAATTGTCACCAAATTAATGATGTTTAAGGAATGAGGTCATCCAAATAAGATGTTTCACCTCAGACCCTATCACGAAAATATGATGTATAAGGTCTAAGGTCATCGAACTAAGATGTTACCCCCATTAATTTCACCAAATTAATGATGTTTAAGGTCTGAGGTCATCCAAATATGATGTTTCACCTCAGACCTTATCAACAAATTATTATGTTTAAGGTCTGAGGTCATCGAACTAAGATGTTTCCCCCATTAATTTCACCAAATTAATGATGTTTAAGGTCTGAGGTCATCCAAATATGATGTTTCACCTCAGACCTTCTCACCAAATTATGATGTTTTAAAGATCCAAGTTCATAAAACTAAGATGTTACCCCCATTAATTTCACCAAATTAATAATGTTTAATGTCTGAGGTCATCCGAATATGATGTTTCACCCCAGACCTTATCACCAAATTATGATGTTTAAGGTCTGAGGTCATAGAACTAAGATGTTTCCCCCATTAATTTCACCACTAGAGCATAATAAACCAAGAATCAACACGAGAACTGATCTCCTTATTGATAATCTCTTTATAAGATGATACATTTAGATATAAACAATTGCTACGTGATATGTAATACTTCTTCAGATGGTCAACATTCCATAAATTATAAAAAGGTTCCCCTTCGAGATTTTCTAATCGAAAGGTACCGGGTACAACCTCCTCGATCAATTTTTAAGGGCCATGCCAATTTGGGTGAAGCTTATTTGCCTTCTGTAACGTCTTCTTTAGCACTAGGTCTCCTACAGCTATGGGTCTTGATTTCACCCTTTGGTTGTAGAACTTTACTGTTCTCTGCCGGTAGGCTTCTTGTCTGATCTCGGCATCTTCCCTTCTCTCCTCAATCAAATCTAGGCCAAGTCTTCTCTCTTCCCCATTTTTCTCATGATCATAGGTCTGAATTCTGTGAGTGGAGAGTCCTACCTCTGTTGGTATTACGACTTCTGAGCCATGTGATAACATAAATGGGGTCTCCCCTATGGGTGTCCTAGCCGTTATTCTGCAGGCCCATAACACGGCATAAACCTCTTCGGTCCATCTACCATTAGCTTCTTCTATCCTCTTCTTAATCTCGTCAAGGATTATTCTGTTCGTGACTTCGGTCTGACCGTTAGCCTATGGTTGGCTAGGAGAAGAGAAAAATTTCTTGATCCTAACTCTCTCGCATTACTTCTCCAAGGAAGAATTCTTGAACTGGGTTTTGTTGTTCGAGATGAGGGTGTTCGGAAGGCCATGTCTGCATATGATGCACTTCCAGATGAACTGGAAGGTCTTCTGCTCTGTAATCGTGATCATCAACTCAACCTCTACCCACTTGGAGAAATAATCAATTGCAACGATCAGAAATCGATAATTATTCCCAGATCTCGACAATGGCCCCACCAAGTCAATCCCCCATACTGCGAATGGCCAAGGGGAATTGATTGACGTCATTGGTTCATGAGGTTGGTGGGGGATAGTGGATAATCTTTGTCATTTGTCACACCTCTTCACGTAGGCTACAGTATTCTTGGCCAAGGTCGGCCACCAGTATCCTTGCATGATAATCCTCTTGGACAAAGGTCTTCCTCCTATGTGACTGGATCAAGAACCCTCATGTACCTTCGGTAGGACACGGGGGACCTCTGTGGGATGAACGCATATGAGGAGAGGTAGTATAAATCTTTTCTTATATAGGACATCTCCTACTATGGAGAACTTTACAGCTTTGTACCTCAGTTTCCTCCTCTCTAGCTTTGATTCTAACAGCTCTCCCTCTCTGATATATCTGATGAGGGGGTACATCCATGAGTCCCTTAAGTTTAAGTTGAAGCAAGATCTGGCAACTTCTTCTTCCTCAATGGTCGATTTGAGCAGGATCTCGACTGGAACTGTCCTTCTGATGTCTGTCCTTATTGTTGAAGCCAACCTTGCTAGTGCATTTGCGTGGCTATTGTTTTCTCGTGGTACCCTCCTCATCTTTACCTCTTAGAAACCTTCTAGCATCATTCTTACCCTCTTGAGGTATTTGGCCATCCTTTCATCCTTGGCCACATAAACTCCAAACACTTGGTTGATAACTAACCTGGAGTCATTGTGAAGCTAGAGTCGGCCGATTCTAAACGTTTTTGCCAAGGAGAGGCCTGGAATCAAGGCCTCATACTCTGGCTCGTTGTTCGATTCTTTGAAGTTGAACCTTAGTGCATATTAAATGTTGGTACCATCCAGAGCTATCAGGACTAGCCCTTATCGCTTCCACTCTCACAAGAGGATCCATCAACGAAGAGGTTCCACACATCTTCATCTGAAGAGAAGAGTCCCTCTGACAGGGCTCCTTATTTGAAAAGGTACATGTCTTCCTCATTCTCAGCCACTCCTCTTATAGCTCTACCGCACACAACCTCTTTCGGGTATCGAGAGATGTTACTATTTGATTCCTCTGCGAATACTGGATTATTCTCAACCTCGGTCTCTTCCCATGTGAATTCAGCAACGAAGTTGTAACAACCCGCATAATTTTGGGGTATTTTCAAAATATAGAGGAAAATAAAGTTTTTGGTAAAATTATTTTACTGCTCAAATATGTTGGATTTTATTTTTAAAGATGAGAATTTCAAACGGTTTCGGAATTGGAATTAAAATGGTGTTTTAATTGAATTTTTATTATATAGAAGAGTCCTCAAAACATAAAACTCTTTAAGAGTCCTTAAAACATAAAACTCTCTAGCAAAAAAAAATATTTAAAAATATTAAACCGTCCGATCAAGCTGAATTTTTTTCTGTAACTTTCTTTGATCTTCAGCTAATTCTCTGTAAAATTTCATCCAATTCCAACGGTCCGATCGTCTGAAATAAATTTTTTAGTGTTTGTATCTGATTAGAACTCTTTTCTTAATCAAACTCTTAATCCTTTATATATCAACTAATTCGTGGCTTGGATTTTCAATTCACTTTTTCTCAAACTTTTCAATAAGAAGACCTCTCCAAAATTACTCCCTTTTATATACAAACCTTAGCCCCAAACTTATTCAAGATTCCAACCTTAGATTAGAAGGCCTATTTGGTGTTTTCTCGAGTTTGGGCTAGAACGAGATTTGATTATTTTCGCGAGAGGAACGTGATGGCGTGATTAGATTTTGAGGTTGATTTATGTGATGATTCATGTTGGTTCTTTTTGGTGGTTTAAGGTATGGGGTTTTACACAATATGCTCCTTAATCTCGCGAGTACTATTCTCGTTGTTTTCTTGTGATTATTGACTCATATTTGAATTGATAAATTCATTGGAATCTGAAAATTATTGTTGGAATCTATTTTCGATTCATGTGGTACTATATTTGGTGTTGAGCGTGTTGTCATGAGATTTTGATATGGCAGTGAAGTTGGGCGCCCGCCAATATTTCTTTTTCCGGATATGCTAGAAAAATGCATAGGCGCGGTACGGTGGTGAGGCATGTGACCCGGTTAATGTGTTATTGAGAAATTATATTGATATAATTGCTATTGAGATTCATATTTGATTTGAACATTCGTATTCGTATTGTTACGTTTTATTCACCGCTAATATTTGTTGAGCATCTTTCATGTCGTATTGTGTACTTTCCCATATTTTCTTTTAGTGGCAGGTTAGCGTGGATTTTGGGCGCTTGGGATTTATCGGAGATGGATTTTAGCTTGGATTATTTTGGGAAGAATTTTCAAGAGTACATGAGAAGAATTGTATTTATTTTGATTGTATAGATCATTCGCGATTTATTTCTTTCGAGATAGTTAGATGTTTTATTTCGAGAGATTTTTGGTTGTATGTAATTTGAAGATATTTGAGATTAGTGGTTTTTTTTTCTATTATGGGATTTTTAGATGATCTATACCTTGTTATATTGTGGAATTGTTAGTTTTATCGATAGTAGCGCTCCGTTCGCTCTCCCCGGGCGGGCGGGGTGTTACAGAAGTCTTCGAGTGCCTACCCTTTAATGGACACCCTAGGTTGATAGACAAGTTCATACTCTCCCAACTCGATGGCCCACGTCATCAATATCCCTGACTTCTCAAGCTTGTGGAGGACTTTTCTTAGTGGGGAGTCAGTGAGGATGATCACAGCGTGGGCTTGGAAATAAGGTTTCATCTTCCTGGAGGCATGTATTAAGGCATAGGAAAACTTCTCCATCCGAGGATAGTTCTGTTTAGACCCTTGAAGAGACTTACTATTGAAGTATACATGCCTCTGTACTCCATCGTCTTCCCGTACTATGGCTGCAGTTATGGCTGACTGTGAGACTGCTAAATAAGCATACAACTTCACTCCCAGAATGGGCTGAGATAAGAGAAGTGGGGATCCGAGATAGGACTTGAGCTGTTTAAAGGCCTTGTCACACTCTTCATCCCTTTCGAAGGCCTTTCTAAGTACCTTAAAAAATGGAAGACACTTGTCTGTGGCTCTGGAAACAAATATGTTGAGTGCAGCTTGAACGTCTTTGATACTTCTTGGTGTCTTCATATCAAGTAAAGCCTTGATCTTCTTAGGGTTCTCCTTTATCCCCCTCTGATTGACAATGAATCCAAGAAATTTTCCAGTTCCTACCCTAAAAACACACTTTACGGGATTGAGTTTCATCCTGTACAAGTCCATGGTGTCGAAAGTTCTCTCTATGTCTATCACGTGAGTGAAGTCCTTTAAGATCTTTGTCAACATATCATCTATATATACCTCCATAGTCTTGCCAATTTTATCTTCAAACATCTGGCTATATGACCTCCCTGATGAATTCTGCCTCTTCCAACTTTCTGACCTCTTCCCTGATGATGTCGTACTTCTCCCTGGAGTAAACTCTTCATCTTTGTTTGATTAGCTTACCATCTTCTGCAACATTGAGTTTGTGTCACATAACCTCTGGGTCGATGTTGAGCATGTCTGCGTGGCTCCAAGCGAAGACATTCTGCCTCTTCTTTAAGAATCTTATCAGCTCATCCTTGATCTCTTGTTGTAAGGCTTTGCTGATTTGGGTGGTTTTTTCGGTTCGTCCTCATTTAGGATGAGGGATTCTACCTCTTCCGTGACCTCTCCTTTCTTTAACTTTGTTTCATCTATGGGATCAAGTGTATCAATGTTATACTGGTGATTTCCCTCTTATGGGCCTCTCTCTCTTCTGCCGAGTTAAAGTAGAATTCACGTGCCAATGTTTGAACCCCATGTACTTTCCCTACCCCATAAGCAGTTGAAAATTTTATCATTTGGTGGACCGTTGATGGCACGACCTCAAGCTCCTTAAGTGCTACTCTTCCTATGATGAGGTTATAGGCCTAGAAGACATTTTCATTCGTAACAAAAAAAATTGATCTTCCGTGTCAACCTCTTAGGCCACTCATCTCCCAGTCGTACATTCATCTCATACATGCCCAATGTTGGACCTTCTCCCCGCTGAAGCCCATCAACGATTGATGGTAAGGTACTAGCCTAGCTCTTATGAGTCCCAGGCTCTTAAATCAGGGCCAGAACATCACGTCCATTGAGCTTCCTCCATCTGCGAGGATTCTCTGTACCTCATACCCTAGCATTCTTATTGTTATTACTAATGGGTCATCTTGCAGAGATAATATACCTTTGAAGTCGAGTCGGTAGAATACAACAATAAGAGTATCCGTATATACTTTCTTTCTCTTATGCTTTGCCTTTGAAGATGCCAGATTCACAACCTCTACCTTAGTCACCGACTTAGCCTCTGCCACATGAGCTTTTCGGTCAGCTAATTCAGAGCTACCCCCAGTAAGTCCTCCACAGATGGTGTTAACACCAAAGGAGATCATTCCATCACTCTCCACTGGGGCATTGTCGTCTTTTGGTGGTAGGTCCAAATCGTCTTCATCATCCCCTTCTAAGTCATCGTCTGTTTTTATTGGGGTATCATCTCAAAATCTGTCGTTTCTCTTCTTTTTAGGGTCATCTCTTCCCCTCTTAGGGGCCTTCCCATCGACATACTTCCTTAATTTTTCGTATTTTAACATCTTCTCGATCTCATCCTTTAGGGCGAAGCACTTGTTTATGGTCATGGTGAAACTCACACCATAATTCCTTGTTCCTCTCATGTGGAGGAGCCTTCAGCTTCTCCGACCATCTTAAAGACCGATCATTATTGATTTCATTGAGGATGTGTTCGTAGCTCACACTTAGAAGAGTATAGTGTGCGAACTTGTCGTCAGTTAACCTTTTCTTTCCATCTTTCTTTCTTTGGAATTTCCCACCGCCACTTCCATTCTCATATTTCGCTGCCATAGCTTCTTTGGCATTCATGACCTTTTCTGCAGTTACCAATAGCTCTGCTATGGATTTGGGAGGGTCTTTCGCAAGTTTCCATAGCAACTTACCCTTCTGGAGTCCCCCTATAACGGCTGTCATGGCTATACTCTCTTCATAGTCGTCAACCTCTAATTTCTCTTTGTTGAATCTAGAAATGTAGTCTCTTAGGCTCTCATTTTTTCCTTGCTTTAAATACAACAGATGGGTAGTCTTCTTTTGAGATCTTACCCCAAAACAGAAATTGTGAATGAACCGTTCAACCAAGACCTTAAAGTTCTCAATTGAGTTTTTTGGAAGAGGGGTGAACCAGATGTGTGCATCTCCTGTTAAAGTCCCAGAGAAGGTCCGACACTTCATCTCATCTGGTATTGAATAAATGTCTGTCACAGACTGGTACATCTCAATATGATGTACAGGGTTGGTTCTACCATCATACTTGGGAGACACCGTGGTCGGTTTGAACTTGGCAGGGGTTGGGAAGTTCACTATCTTAGCCAATAAAGGGGAGCCCTCTGAGAAACCTCTTTGCAGTGGGTCTCGGCTTTTGATGAGGTCTCCTATATTCTCTTTAAGGTGCTGGATGGAGTCATTACATGGCCTAGCAACATCGGCCTGGCCGAGGTTATCCCCATCCACCTCCAAGTGGTGGAGTGAGGGTTCCCCAGCCGTAGCACAATGCCGGTTGTTCACATCCTGACCACAGTCTCGGACGTGTTGGGGTCGGACATGATGAGGCTGACGTTCCCTATTTCCCCTTTGTGACCCTTCTGCGCTTCTTGATCTTGATAATCTCTGTTATTGGTCATTTACTGGGCCTAACCTTTCAAAGTCCGACCCTCTACTCAAGCGATCAAAAGATGACCCCTTTGTTGGACACCTTCATCTCTTCTACCCCCACAACCTCTGCTCTGCTGGACATGATGTACCCTGTTATTCGAAATCTCATATAGCTCCCAGTAGTCTTACGGAGCATCTTCTGCCTCCATATCATCATACCTATCCTCTAGGCAAGGGTGTCCTTGCCTCCCCAGGCGTAGATGCCTAGGGTCAGCAACGTCCCTCCTCTGATGAGGAATAGGCTGGTCTTTTTGCGGTGCCTGGGGTGGTCCCCTGGCTTCAGGATGGGATTGAAAAGTTGTCGGGGTAATCATCTTCGATGAGACTCCAGGTGGCCTCATCATGTTTTGGCTGAGCTGGGCCAATTGTTCCTTTATTGCTTACAGCATCGCTGCCAAGGACTTCAAAGTTGTTGCCACCTCAGCCATTTCGGACTGGGGTGGTGCCTGGCTGGAACTAGGCCTTCCAGCACCAGTTAGTGGGGGAGGTAGTAGTAACTCTAGTGCCATGTGTCAAAACTGAAGAGCTTATAAAGAAAATGACCTTAATACCTTAAGGGTCCTCTTTCAATAGTGAAACAGCTCCACGCAAGGGGTGAGGTCCGGTTCACCACCAGAGTCTCTAGTGAGGTTAAGAGAAAAAATAGGAAGAGACAGCTTCTCGTTCCCACATACGGTGCCAAAATGATGATGCTGTAAATAACACCACCCTTCAAGGTGTTTGTAAGCTCAAATCAACGATAACAATGTCATCCCGAGTACATACTAAATATAAGAGACTGAGATGAGGAGAAGAGGATGAACACCAATATATAAGTGGTTCAGCCAATTAGGCCTACATCCACTGTGGAAGTGAGTGAATAAGATCACTAAGATAAGGCACTAATGGCCATGGGTATTATCTCTCAAGATTTCTCTCTCTACTGTGTAATTTGACAGAGTTTCATCTAGGGTTGTAATTTCGGATCCCTTTACAAGGTAGAGGATGAACTCTATATATAGTGCTTGGGGGTGTAATATACCCCTCAAGCATGCAATGAGCATGGGCATGAGGATCGAACCAGTATAAGAATGACACCTGGCTGATCTTATGTAGATAATGATGACCTCAATATTCCCTCACGTGGTGGGAATGATTCAATTATAATAAATTTATCCACGTGTCTCAAGCCGAACATGTACGCATAGAAGCTCGGTCATCCTTGCTTGATACCAATCTCGGCCTGTGCGAGTACGAGGCTGGTGAGGTACGACCCCCGCCTTGGCTGGGAATTATATGATGACCTTGGCTGGGATGCCAGTCGAGGTTAGATATGTGGAACGTTGGCTAGGACCGAGATTGACTTGACAATTAATGCTGAGCCTGTAGGGCTGTTAATTCTCATGTAGCTATTGCAACGTCAGTTAGGGAAGATGTTGGCGTTGACGGGTGATTAACACATGAGTCCTTGTTGACCTTGACTGATGACCAACCGAGGTTAATGAATGGGATGAGTGCGACATCGGCTATGGACAACCAGATAAGAGCTATGCTCCCAGGTTCTAGATAATCTCAGTTGCAACCGAGAAGAGGTCTGTAGCCAAATGGGGCATCGGATATGGCCGACCCTAGTAGGACGATGTTGCTGATAGGTATTCATGAACTTCTATTACCTCGGTTGCTATGAGGCCGAGGTTGAGATCTTTGGACTGGCCGATACACTTTGGGCATATCAGTCTGTGAGGTGGCTATCTTTGTTTCTTCTTTTGACTAACATGTCAACAATGTAGACCTCCATTGTGTCTTGTAATACCCCGCACTTTTTGGGATATTTAATTTATATAAATGGGTATAATTTGGAGATTTGAGGAATTTTTTTTAATAATAAATTTTTGGAGTTACGAGGGTTAGATGATTTTCGATGTGTGCTACATTTACTTTTGGGAGTATGTAAATGGGTTAGACTATCTTAATTATATGTCGTAATTGTACAAAGAGACAAAGGATAATATTTTAATTAGACAAAATGACAGAGGATAATATTTTAATTAAAAAACCCGCATTGAGATGTATTGGGTTTAATTAATGAATTGCGGTCAAGTACCTCGGATGTATTGGTTTCGGAATGGACGAGATAGTCAGAATAAAGTATTCGGGAGTTATGTTTGGATTTCGGGGATTTATGGACTACTAGGGAAAAAGGAAGGGAGAAAGAGGAAGAAAAAGGGAGATTCCAGCCAAACTCTGTGGGATTCGACTCGAGGTCATCAGGTTTTATACACGAGGCAAGTGTTTACTTTCTTTATTTATTTTGAGCATAAATCTCATATCATCATTTAGTAATAGCAAACTATATGATTTTGGGATTGGGTTTTCATGAATCAAACGGGTTTTTCGAAAGTTTAACGGGTAAACCCTCGAAAATATCCAATTGGAGAAACTTAGGAAATTAATTGAATTGAGTTGTTCATTCTTGGTTATAGGATGATTAGAACCTATTTCCTGTGTATATATGGTTGGGTGTGGTTATATGTTGGTGGGGAAATAAGTAAAAAGCTTGTTGGGTTGTTAATGGCCGAAATCGACTCGTTGGAGAAGAAGCAGAGTCAGTTGCCCCGTTCGATCGATTGATGACCTAGGATCAATCGATCGATCCTATAGAATTTTTGGCAATTTTTATTGGTTCAATTTATATGGGATAAATTCCCAAATTAAGGATTAATATCCTATTTATTTGAGGAAATAAAATACATAACTAAGGAATAAATATTTATCCACTTGAGGTAATTTATGGTGGCTAAGAGGATGCTATAATCATGTGGCACTAAAAGTATATTTTCGAGGAAAATGAATGAATTAAGGAATTAGATATTTGGGGTACCCAAAAATAGAGTGGGGATCTCTAAATTATTATTTGAGCGAAATGTAGACCTTGGGTTCGTGAAAAATGGAACCCACGACTTATCTAATTTAAGGGTGTTTGGGGATGAATATTTCTTGGGATAGTTTCGGTGGGCAATTAGGCATATATTATTGTGCGTGTAGAAAACAAAATTATATCGATTATGGTTGAGTAAATCCTACGAGACAGCTAGGATGAATTTGGGATATAGGCTTAGGATGATTGAGCGATTATCCGATACGTCTATTGATGACTGTTAGTATGGGTAATGCGATCCCTATGAGACTCAAATAAGTTGAGAATATACTTATTTACTTAGTATAAATTGGTATAGTTGGAGAATTTATATAAATCCTTAAACGTGATTACGGTGCAAGTTATATATCAAGTGAGAGAATACTTTTGGGTTTAGTATTTTAAAGTGATGTAGAATATATATATATATATATATATATATATGTGTGTGTGTGTGATATTATGAATAAATATATATCTGCGTGTGAATAATATATATTTATATGAAGCATACCCCCTCTAATGCTATCATGGGAAGTTGCGCGATGTGGGTGAGGCCCCTGTCTTGAGGAGCAGGGAGCATATAGTCCCCAGGTCATAGCATCCATTTTATATTGTGTGATTTTTATTAGGGGTGAGACTTGATGGGTATGTTTCGTCTCATTTTCGAGGAGGAACTATGATCGCTTCCCATACGTTGTGATTTGGTTTTTACCAAGTCGGTGTGAGAGTCCGACTGTTGCTACCCAGGATGGTATGTGAGTGATTCCCTGGAAGATGACAGCATTGAAAGACTGCTCCCTTGAGTTATAGTTCGGTGGGATAAATTTTATACTTGTTATGTATAGTATATTACCTGTATATGAGGACAAGATATCATATATCTTTATCTAGTGTAAAGAGATATATGAATAAGGATTTATTCTCATTCTGGGAGATTTTATCCGGACTTAAATTGTGATTTGTATCTTAAAGTGAGTATTATATGTATATATTTATATGAGTATATATATACGTTATGTACTGAGGGCCTAATGGATCTCGACGATCCATATTGCCAGGTAGTAGTGTATCGGGGGGGGGGGGGGGTTCCTTGTTTAGCTTTCGCTTCGCGAGACACCCCACGCAGGAACATAGCACAATGTTGGGACTGGGGATAAGTTTAGCCCTTAGTACTCGAGTTAATTATGATTTTAGAATGGTTGGAACGAGTTTAGTTAGGCATGGTAGCTTAACTAAGTTGTTTAGAAGGACGCGATAGGTGTGCAAAGAGGGGTGAGGGGTATCTCATGAGAGTGCGATACCAATTTAAATATGAGAGATATCATTTTTTTTAAATAAAGAATTTATGCACTTGAAAAATATTTTCACAACTTGGGCTCTAACCCGTTTATCTATTTTCCTTTCTTTCTCTCTCTCTCTCTCTCTCTCTCTCTCTCTCTCTCTCTATATATATATATATATATATATATATAGGTGTCCAGACACAGGGACACCTAGATGACGATTCCTTCGAGTCTGATGTCTACTGCAGCAGCTATGGATGCATACAGGTTTGCTGTAGACGCTTCTGTTCTTGCAATCTAGATATGAAGCATTGTAGTATCACTCGGGCTAAAAGCCCAATTCTATTTATTTATTATTTCACCGTCTTTTAGTGCGGCTTTCGATTTGGTTGTATTATGTTAAATCGAGTGTTCGGTTATTTGATTTCATTTCAGTTTCATATATTTAAACTGTGTGGATGTTTTAATTGAATGGTTTGATTAAAAAGATTAGTTAAATAAAATTTTGATGCCAGCCTAATAGGTTATTAGTAATTAATTTGGTTTTCGACAGTGATACTGAGAATGAACTATATGAGACTACTGTTTTAATTTATTACATGAGTGATCGCCCGGTATTTATTAGGCAGGGTGTCACATGTCTCCCATCTACTTTTTGAACATCTTCATGACAAGCCTCTGATAAGTTTCCCCTATGTTCTTTAAACTGAATGGCATGACCTTGTAATAGTATAATCCAATCGGGTTTATGAATATGTTTTATCCTGGTCGGTGTCGAACAACAGAATTTGATGGTACCCTGAATAGGCGTCCATAAAACTAATCGTCTTATGTGTTGCTGTAACATCCATCAACTGATCAATCTTAAGAAGGGGAAACTATCTTTGGGCAGGCCATGATGAGGTTTATAAAGTCAATGCAGACCCTCCAACCGTCGTTGCTCTTTCGTACTACCACTGGGTTGGATAGCTATTTGGGTGACTGAACTTCCCTAATGGATCTTACATCCATAAGCTTCCCTACTTCATTCTCCATCGCTTTAGCCTTCTTAGGGGCTATTCGGTATACCTTCTGAGTGATTGACTTGAATGTTGGATCAACATGTAGATGATAGCAGGCTACATTGGGATCAATCCTAAGCAAATCATATAGCTCCCAAGCAAAAACATCCAGATTTATTCTCAAGGAAATAATCAACTCTTTCTTTTCATGATCAATGAGTGTGGTTTCGATCATAAACATTCTTTTTGGCAAGTTGTTATCAGCTACAACATCCTCCAGGCTTTCAACGACCCTGTCAGTGAGGTGTACCCTAGCTTCCTCCACCCCTAACTAGTGTACCTTAGTTTCTATTTATAGGGTGTAGCCCCATCTTGGGCTTCCTATGGAGTTTCTTTTGGTTCCTTTTTCTTCACCTTTAGGGAGCAGATGGTGCGATGAAGGACTTCATTGTAATGTCTTGGTCGCCACGAATATCGACCACGCACCGATCGGTGACACACTTAATCTTTTGGTGATAGTGGATGGTACGACTCTCATGGCGTGTTACCATACTCTATCTAGAATGACATTATATGTGGACTCTATGTCCACCACCAAGAATTCAATAATTCAATCATCTTCGAGATGTTGCTTGCCCTGTAAGACTATCTTTCCTAGTGGCATCGTAATTTTCCCTGGAAAGCTGACCAACAGAACTGTGGCCTCCTTGAGGTCGGCTAGGTTGAGTCTTAGATTATGGAACTGTAACACCCCATGTAATTTTAGCATCGACTGCCACCAAAACTATGTCGGACGTCACTAAATTAAATACCATTCTTAGCATGTGACATACATGAGACATATAAAATTTTCATCCCACAAGATAATAATTTAAAACTGATCCAATAATTATAACCATCCATGCGATAAAGAAATCCATCACCATGCTAAACTCCATATAATTCAATCTCCAGTAATATAAAAATGAATTAAATAATACATTGGAAATAAAATCTGAATAACCGTCAACAACCGTGTAATCGAAACCAAATCAATAAGTAACGCCTCATAATAAAAATGGAGCGGAAGGGAAACAAATCTAAACTACTAAGAAACTAATAAATAAACTCTAGTTGCACCTCCAAAAGAGTCTCTAAATAAATCTTATGCAGCTACTCTAGCGATAACTTGAAATATTAGTCAACGTAATGGGTCAAAACTCACTGCATGAATACCAGCCACTAACCCCAAATAGGGTCCATGAGCCTAGACAGTAGCATCATACATAATAAATATCACAATAGAATATTTTAAATTAATGCAATAATTATTAACATTTGAGTAAAAAAAGTTGTCATCTATCCACATCTAAGTTAAACCTAAACTCCAAGTCCAACTCTTTGATTTTATCAAAATCTATCCATTTAATTTAATTTAATTTAATTAACTCGGTCATTTATATTCATAATTAATATCAGTTGCGGGACTCCCGCTTAAAGTTTATTTGTTCAAATTGATTTATCACGTTATTATTAAATTGGTTCCATCATAGTTAGTCGACCCTACTGTATGTCCAGTACTTATTCTGGCATGTCTCAAGTTTTACACAACACACATTTCCCTCGTACTAGCCAAGCCAACCCGTATTCTATCAGCCCTACACTTATTTCAGAGGTTTCATGCTTGACACATCATAATAGCCAGCCAACTCGTTTAATTGTCAGCCCTGCACTTATTACGCCATCACACACCCACACGTCGCAATTGCAAACCAACTTGTTTAACTGTCAGTCCTGCACTTATTAACAACACCAATTCATTTCAATACCCGTTTATTATCTTAGGCATTAATTCTCAATTTCTTATTTTCTCCTCATCTCAATTTATCTTTATTTGATTTTAGCCCCACTCTATTATAGAGCATCAACCTCATACTAAGCCCTAGTCCCATACCTAGTGATATGCCCAAAGTGACCCTCTTACTCTGAGTAATTAACCTTGGCCAGTCTGACAGCCGAGGTGACAAAAAAGCTTGTGACAACCATCAGCAAGGTCGTCTCACATAACGTCGGCTCCTCGTATATCAACCTCGGCTGGTCATCAACCGAGGTCAGCAATGGATCACGGGCTCAATCATCTGCTAACATCATCGGCCCCAGTCGACGTTGCAGTCACCTAATACTTATCCTCGTCCACCCCTCGTGGCCAAGGTCATTATGAATATTGACAAGACAAAAACTGCATCTGACTCTACAAACCTCGTACTCGTCCAGGCCGAGGTTGCATATGTCAAGGACACGGGGCCGAGCATTTACAAGCATATGCATGGTTGGGAACACGTGGACAAATTTATTATAACTGAATTATTTCCCCCACGTGAGGGAATATTGAGGTCATCATTATTTACTTAAGATCAACTAAGTGTCATTCTTATATTGGTTCGATCTTCATGCACATGCTCATTGCATGCTTGGGGGGTACATTACACCCCCTAAGCACTATATATAGAGGTCATCCTCTACCGTGTAAAGGGATCCATAATTGCAACCCTAGCTGAAATTTGTCATTTTACACATTAGAGAGAGAAAGCTTGAGAGATTGTATCCATGGCCATTAGTTCCTTCTCCTAGTGATATTACTCACACACTTATAGTGGATGTAGGACAGATTGGTTGAACCACTTACATCCAAGTGTTCATCCTCTTCTTCTGTGCTGCCATTGTTATCGCTTGTTTGAGCTTGCCAAAACCTTACCTGGTGGTGCTATTGACAACATTATCATTTTTGGTGTCGTCTGTGGGAACGAGAAAATTCATCTCTTCCCTTGTGAAGCTTAACCTCATCGGAGACTCTGGTGGTGAACCACTCCTCGCCCTTTGCGTGAAGCTGTGTCACCATTGAAAGAGGTCCCTTGAGGTATCAAGATCTACAATATTTTCATTACAATCTCTTTAGTCTCAACATATGGCACTGGTGTTACCACCACCTCCTCCACGATCTGGTTAAGAGGACCTAGTTCCAGCCAGGTACCACCCCAATCCGAAATGGCTGAGGTGGCAGCAGCCTTGAGGTCCTTATGTACAACGCAGCAAGCGCTGAAGGAGAAATTTTCCCAGATAAGATAGAATATATGGGGCCTCACCGGAGGTGATTACTCCGGCGGCTGTTCAACCACATTCTGAGGCCAGGGGACCACCCCAGGCACCACGAAAAGACCAACCTACCCATCAACGGAGGAGGGATGTTGTTGAACCTAGAAATTTATGCTTCGGGAGGCAAGGAAACCCTTACACTGAGGATAGGTATGACGACATTGAAGAAGAGGATCCCCAGAAGACTGCTGGGAGCCATATGAGGTTTCAAACAACACAGTACGTCCTATATAATAGAACCGAGGTTGGAAACAAGACGAGATTGTGATGGACGCCAAAGAGGATCATCTTTTGATCGCTTGAGTAGAGGGTAGGCCTTTGGAAAGCTCGACCAAGGTAATGATCTGAGGCAGAGGTTAGCTAGATCAAGAAGTGAAGCTGGCTCACAAAGAGAAGGTGGTAAACATTGGCGTCATCATGGACGACCCCAAGGTGGCCGAGACTGTGGCTAGGAGGTCAATAGCCGACATTGCACAATAGCTGGGGAACCCTCAGTCCACCCCTTGGAGGTGGCTGGGGACAACCTCAGTCAGGCCGACATTACAAAACCATGGAACGACTTCATCCAATGGCTGAAAGAAAAGATAGGAAACCTCATAAAAATCCGAGACCCACTACAAAGGGGATTCTCACAGGGCTCCTCATTTATGGGAAGGATTGTCAACTTCCCAAACCCTTCCAAATTTAAACCACCAATGGTGTCTCCCAATTATGATGGAAGTACCAACCTGGTACATCATATTGAGATATATCAGTCTGCAGCATACATTTAGTCATTCTTAGATGAGATGAGGTGCCAAGCTTTCTCAAGAACTTGGACGGGAGCTGCACACATTTGGTTCACTTCCCTTCCCATAAATTCTATTGAGAACTTTAAGGGGTTGGCCGAGCGATTTATACACAACTTCTGTTTGAGGGTAAGACCTTAAAAGAAGAAGACCCATCTGCTCTACGTAAATCAAGGAAAGAATGAAAGCCTCAAAGACTACATTACAAGATTCAATAAGGAAAAGTTGGAGGTTGAAGATTACGAAGAGAATATAGCTATGACAACCCTTATAAGAGGACTTTAGAAGGGGAAGCTACTTTGGAAGCTTACTGAAGACCCTCCTAAGTCTATAGCCGAGCTGCTGGAAACAACTAGTAGGGTCATGAAGGCATAAGAAGTAGTGGCTACAAAATATAAGGATGAGAACGATAGTAACAATGGAAAATTCCAAAGAAAGAAGGATAGAAAGAAGAGGATTGCAGATGATAAGTTTGCACATTATACTCATATAACTGTGAGCTGCGAACACATCCTTAATGAAATAAAAAATGACAGGTCCTTAAGATGGACGAAGAAGCTGAAGGGATCCTCCGCATAAGAGGAACAAGAATCTGTGGTGTGAGTTCCACTAAGACCATGGCCATCTGGCTGACAAGTGATTTTCTCTGAAGGATGAGATTGAGAAGATGTTAAAGTCTGGAAAGCTTAGAAAGTATATGGATGGTAGAGCTCCTAAGGGGGGAAGAGAAGACCCCAAAAGGAAGAGAAATGACAGATGCCGGGAAGATGCCCCTGCCACAAGAACAGAATACTCAGATGAGGATGACGATAACCCAGACCCCCCCACCAAAAGATGAAAATATCCTGGTGAAGAGAGTTGGCATGATCTCTTTTGGGGTGAACAGTATCTATGGAGGACTATCTGGAGGAGGTTCAGAGGTAACGGATCGTAAGGCCCATGTGATAGAGGCTAAGGTAGTGACTAAGGTCGAGGTTGTTAACCTTCCCTCTACAGAAGTCAAACATGAGAAGAGAACAAAGGTAGACACGAACACCCTCATAGTAGGCTTCTGAAGACTTAATTTAAAAGGTGTCTTAGCTCCTCACGATGACCCTCTGGTAATCACCACAAGGGTGCATGGGTGTGAGGTGCAGAGAATACTCGTTGATGGTGGAAGTTTAGCTGACGTAATGTTTTGGCCCTTTTTTAAGAGCCTGGGCCTCAATAGAGCTAGGCTTTTCCCTTACCATCACCCCTTGATTGGCTTCAACGGAGAAAAGGTTAATCCATTAGGCATATATGAGATGGATTTAAGAATGGGAGATGAGTGGCCTAAGAGGTTGACTAGAAAAATCAATTTCTTTGTGATGGATGAAAACGTCTTCTCAGCCTACAACCTCATCATAGGAAAAGTAGCCCTCAAGGAGTTCGAGGCAGTGACTTCAACGGTCCAATAAATACTAAAATTCCTGACTCCCTATGGGGTAGGGGAAGTGCAAGGTGACCAAACATCAGCGCGTGAATGATACTTCAACTCTGCAAAAGAAACAGAGGCTCATAAGAGGGAAACGACCACATATAACATCGACACACTTGATCCTAGAGATGAGATAAAGCTCAAGAAGGGAGAGGCCACAGAAGAGGTAGAATCCATCATCCTCAAAGAGGACGAGCCATAAAAAACCATCCAAATCAGTAAAGCCCTAAGACCTGAGATCAAGGAAGAACCATTGAAGCTTTTGAGGAAAAGATAAAGTGTTTTTGCCTGGATCCACATAGACATGCCAGGTATTGATCCTGAGGTCATGTGCCACAAACTCAATGTTATGGAAGACGCTAAGCCCATTAAGAAAAGAAGAAAAGTATACTCAAGAGATAAGTATGACGTCATGAGAGAAGAGATAAAAAAGATTGAAGAAGCTAAGTTCATTAGAGAGGTTATATACCCTGAGTGCTTATCTAATGTCGTCATCGTGCCAAAAGATAATGGGAAATGGAGGATGTGTGTAGACTTCAATAATTTGAACAATTCTTGTATAAAAGACAGTTCCCCCTGCCTCGTATTGATCAGATGGTGGATGCCATAGCAGGACATGAGCTTATGAGCTTTATGGATGCTTATTATGGGTATAATCAGATCTTTATAAACCCAGAAGACTCAAAGAAGACAACATTCATCACAGATAAGGGGACCTATTGCTACAAGGTCATGCCCTTCGGGCTGAAAAATATAGAGGCTACTTACCAAAATCTTATAAATAAGATGTTTGAGGATCAAATAGACAAAGTCCATGAAAGTGTATTAGACGATATGATGAAAAAGAGCCTGAAGACCGACACTCACATGGTCGACCTTGAAAAAACTCTCGACACCATGGACAGATACAGGATGAAGCTCAACCCAACCAAGTGTGTCTTTGGGGTAGGAGTAGGAAAGTTTATGGGATTTATCGTTAATCAGAGGGGAATAGAGGCCAACTCTAAAAATTTTAAGTCCTTGCTAGAAATGAAGACACCCAGATCTATCAAAGACGTTCAGAGGTTAACTGGAAGAGTTGCTTCCCTTAACAGGTTCGTCTCAAGAGCTATAGATAAGTGTCTTCCTTTTTTCAAAGTGCTTAGAAAGGACTTAGAATGGGATGAGGAATGTGACAAATCTTTTAAGGAGCTCAAGTCCTACCGCGGCTCTCCCCTACTCCTATATCAGCCCATTTTGGGGGAGAAGTTGTATGTATATCTAGATATTTCAGAATAAGCCATTAGTGCAGCCATAGTAAGAGAAGATGATAGAGGGCAAAGGCCAGTATACTTTAATAGTAAAACTCTTTAAGGGTCTGAACAGACGCACCCTCGAATTGAAAAATTAGTCTATGCTCTGATACATGCTTCCAGGAAGATGAAGCCATACTTCTAAGCCCACTCTATTATTGTCCTCACTGATTCCCCGCTAGACAGGTCCTACACTAGCCTAAGAAATCAGGCAGGCTAAGGACCTGGGCCATTGAGTTGGGGTAATATGACATTGTTTATGAACCCAGGGTTGCCATCAAGCGGTAGTCACTCGCATACTTTGTGGCCGAGTTTACCTGGGAAGAGGCTGAGAGTGAGATTAGTCAAGGGGCAATAGATGAACTTGGCAAAAATATCTTCCAAGATCCGAACAAGGTTGAGTCAAGAAAAGCCAGAAAAAGAACAGTTAAGAATGAGGAAGACAGGTACCTCTTCATGTAAGGGACTCTATCAGAGGGAAAATTCTCTTTAAATAAAGCCTTTTGGAACCTCTTTATTGATGGGTCATCCTGTGAAAATAGAAGTGGAGCGGGGCTGATAGTGTCAGCAACAGATGGTACCGATATCGAATATGCGCCGAGGTTCAACTTCAAAGATTCGAACAACGAGTCAGAATATGAGGCATTGATTGCAGGTATCTGCTTGGAAAAAGCACTTAGTGTTTGTCAACTCCTAGTCCACAGTGACTCAAGGTTGGTCGTCAACCAAATCCTGGGAGTGTGTGAGGCCAAAGATGAAAGGATGGACAAATACATAAAGAAGGTGAGAATAATGCTAGAAAGCTTCAAGGAAGTGAAGATGAAGAAGGTACCTCGGTAAGACAATAGTTGAGCCGATACACTTGCAAGGTTGGCCTCAGCAACAAGGACGAACATAAGAAGAACAGTACCCATTGAGATTCAGCTCAAACTGACCATTGAAAAAGAAGAGGTTGCCAGACATTGCCTCAATTTGAATATGGGAGCCTCATGGATGGACCCTCTTATTAGATACATCAGATAGGGAGAGCTTCCATAATCAAAGTTAGAAAGGAGAAAGCTAAGGTTCAGGGCTGCCAAGTTCTCAAATGTAGGAGATGTTTTGTATAAGAAGGGGTTCCTGCTCCCTCTCCTCAGATGTGTCTGATGATGCTGGAACCAGTACCACCAGATAAGGTGTTGACAAGCTCAAGAAAGTGATAACAATGGCAGCACAAGAGAATATAAGTGTATATGTATGTAGAAGGAGGTAAGGAGAAGAGGATGAACACTTGAATATACGTGGTTCAGCCAATCTGGCCTATGTCCACTGTGAGTGCGTGTGAGTAATATCACTGAATGAAGGTACTAATGGACATGGATACAATCTCTCAAGCTTTCTCTCTCTCTATTGTGTAAAATGATAGAGTTTCAGCTAGGGTTGCAATTCACGATCCCTTTATAAGGTAGAGGATGATCTCTATATATAGTGCTTAGGGGGTGTAATGTACCCCCCAAGCATGTAATGAGAATGTGATCCAACCAGTGTAAGGATGACTCCTGGATGATCTTAACTAAAAAATAATGACCACAATATTCCATCACGTGTAGGGAATGATTCAGTTATAACAGATTTATCCATGTGTTCCAAGTCATACATGTGCACGTAAATGCTCGGTTGTCTTCGATTAATACCAGCCTCGTCCTGGATGACTATGAGGTTGGTAAAGTATTACTCTTGCCTTGTTTGAGACCAATATCTATGAAGAGCTCAGCCGGGATGGCTGGCCGAGATTGGATACGAGGTGTGATGTCGACCAGGGCCGATGATGACATGGTGCTTATTGATTGAGCTTGCGAGGCTTTGCTGATCTCAGGTGATAGCTTGTAATGTTGACTGGGGACGATGTTGATGTTGATGGATGGTTGAACCCGTCCTTTCTGATCTCGGGTGATGTCCATCCGAGGTTGATATCGGCCGAGGCCAACTTTCTGAGTGACGCCCCTGATAATAGATGGCATAGGCTTCGTCACCTCGGTTGTGAGGGAATAGGCTTCGTCACCTCATCTATAAAGCTGGCTGAGGTTAGTTGCGCTGACTAGGAGGGTGAACTTTGGGCATATCAATCACCCCTAGCCCTTAGTTACCTATATGAATAGGTGACTAAGGGGTATGCATGTCCGAGGATGGATTTTCTTGTGTGCCAATATTTCTTTGACATGTGTCAATTTCGGAAGTGGGTAGCGTGCCTGATAATGGGTGATTATATTGTTTTGCCTTTTGGGCTCCCAAGGCAATGATGGGCCTTGGGATGCACCCCAACATGATTTTGGGTTTAAACCCTTTTATTCTCATTTCTTCACTTTTTCGCCTGTGCTCTCTCTGTAATGTCTCTCCCTTTAAGATCTTTGCTGCTGCATTTGGGGCATTCTTGGTTTCTACTCTTCTTCTTCATTTCGTACTCCATCAAGTATAATTTTAACCCTGTTTCTTCCATTTTCAGCCTTTGAATTTTCCTTTATGTATTTTCCAATGAGGGTTTTAGTTTTTCGATGGATTTTTGAGTTTTTCGGCATCCTGTTTTTTAGCGTTTTTGGTTAAAAACCTTTTTAAACTCAAGTTTGATCTTCGATATATATTGAGTTGAGTTATTTATTTGTGGCAATTTTTGGTTCAAGTGTAGTGTTATCCTCCTTATGCTCAGATCCCTGTATAAACTCATAGAAGAGTTCCCTTCACTTAAAGAGAAGACCTTCGAAAAAATTAGGTAGATAGAGATAGCCCAAGGGGAATCTCGTAGGGCTGAGACCTTCCCCCTCAGACCTATCTTTCCTCCACCTCTAAAGGTAATTTACCCTGAGCCAGCCGAGCCTACTGAGTCAATAGAGGTTCCAATAGAACCAACACCCATGTCTGAGTCTGAGTCATCTACCTCAGACCCTATGTCTATAGACTCTTTCCAAGAGGCTATGGACTTCTCTATTAGACAAGACTAGGTTCCTGATCACGCTGAGGTCCCAAGTCATGCCTTGTCTAATAATGGTGCTAGTACCTCACAGTCTTCTTTCGACATTAAAATCGTGGAGCCAAGTATGGCCATTCCACCCATTATTAATGCCATCCTCCTACCGATCGCCATCGAGGTTGAGTTCGCTCAGAGGTTTCCTAGTGGTGTCTTTGTGCTTGCCCAGGTCCACGTTACCAAGGATGAAGATGATGGTCATGAGAGTGATGTTAACACCTCTGAGGCGGCCGAGATAGAGAGATCAATTAGTGAGTATGACCTCTTAGCTTTTAGGCACCTCTACTCCATAGGCCCTTCCATTAAGAATAGGAGACCTCTAAGGGGTTAAAGGGCCTTTGATGTCCGAGATGGGGAGATATGCGTCTATGAGTAGATGTTCAAGTTGGGTTTCCGCCTCCCTATCCATACTTCAATCATAGCCATATTATCCCATATAAATTTGGCCCCTTCACAACTAACCCCCAATGCTTGGAGGGTGATGATAAGAGCTATCATCCTTTGAAAGGCAGTCCACCACTCAGACCTTCCTGTTAGGCTCTTCATAGGTTGTTATGTCCCTTCCTCTGCTAAAAACCATCCTATCTACTACCACTTCTTAGGTAGAAAGTCGGACAAAAATATGTTGTTGGTTACCCAGACTTCAAATCACAACTAGAAACCTCGGTATTTCTTTACCTCAGGGGCATGGAAATTTGGTCCATGTGTTTCCTCTTCAACGTCTGATCCTAGGACACTTCTAAAGTGGGGGAAGGTGTCTCTTACTACCAAAGCCAACTGTAGACTTAGCCAAGATAATTTCCAAAAAGTTAAGGACCTTCAAAATCAGGGAGAATAGGGTCGCCTTGTCAAATATGGACATCTAATGACTCCCTACTACCTTTCTCACACATGCCTGGGGGGTAATCCTTTGGCCAAGCTTTGTAATTATTATTTCCTATTTTGTACCTCTTATTTTTTATACCTCTGGTTTACTAACTCAGATGGTGCTTTTTGCAGAACGTCCTGAAGATATTTCTGACGACCTCTGAGAGATGTCTACCCTAAGCCTAGTGAAGCTGATGAAGAATGCCGACCATAATGCTACCCGTCCTCCTCCCAAACACAATATTAGTATGTCTAAGGCCGACATTACGAAGAAAAAGAAGACCACAACAGACTCGGAGCAGCAAAGGCTGAGTAAAAATCAGAAGGGAGATCGTGCCATTCTGATCTCCTCAGATGATGCCCTTGCAGCTCGTCTGGTTCAGCTGAAGATCAATGATAGTTTGATTGGTTATGGTCTGAAGGTTGCTGATGCCATCGTCTCTGTAATGATCGATGAAGATAAGTGCTTCCTTCACTCCTTAGACATCCCTTTGCTGGCCGAGTTCACCCTCCATAGGTCAATTCAGGTACTAGTTTCCGCTATTTTTCTCTTCCAAGTTTAACCTCAGCTTTTTGTAAGTAACAACTTTAACTCATACGTATGACTTTTCAATGTAAGGTATTTTTCCATGCATCAATTTGTTGATTGGACTCTGATGAAGATGCCCCTTATAGAGAAGGGAAGAGAAGCTCTGAAGGTCCAGGCCTCTTTAAATGATGAGGTTGATCGTCTGAACGAAGAGATGAAAGAGGTTAACAAGCTAAAGGAGGAGGTCCAATAGAGAGAGAGGGATATGGCCAAGTTGAAGAAGGACCATGAAGCGGCTCTAAAATCCAAAGACGATGCTATGAAGTGTAAGGTGACTGCTGCTATTAAGGCTTCTTTGGAAGATGCCTTAGAGAAGATTGTTACAGATTACAAGGTCTGTCATGAGTTCATCAGCTTTGGCTTTGAGTACCTTAAGAGAGGTATCAAAGCCACTAGTAAATGGGAAGCCTCCAAGGAATAAGAATTAGGGAGTTTGAGTGCCTCAGACTTTATTGGTCTAGGCCTTGGTGACCCCTATTTTGCTCAAGCCTAATAAGAGGTTGAGGAGGATGGTGCTGCTCCTTCAGAGACTGATCCCTTGGGCGCCGCTGAGACTGAAGATGTTAATCCTCAGGACGAGGGAGCCGAGGTGACTAATGTGGGCCAAGAAGACACCACTCTACATGCAGATACCTAGGCCTTTGTGAATCTTAAGTTGTAATTTTTGTTTCTTCTCGTCTGTATCTAACTTTTTTGAACTCTGATATCACTTTAGTACCCTTTGATTTGTATTTGAAATTGTCTTCTTAATGTAATACCATCTTCTTCCAATTATATTGCTTTTTTCAATGAATGTCTTCTCTTGCATGTTGTTTTGAAGTCTAAGGTCACCATAATACGATGTTTACCTCATAATTTTCACCAGATAATGATGTTTATCCTCATAAATTGTCACCAAATTAATGATGTTTAAGGTCCGAGGTCATCATAAAATGATGTTTACCTCATAAATTGTCATCAAATTAATGATGTTAAAGGTCTGAGGTCACCATTATACGATGGTCACCCTCATAATTTTCACCAAATTAATGATGCTAAAGGTCCGAGGTCACCATAATAAGATATTCACCCTCATAATTTGCACCAAATTAATGATGTTTAAGGTCTGAGGTCACCATATAATGATATTTCACCACATAATTTCATCAAATTAATGATGTTACAGGTCTGAGGTCATCAAATTATGATGTTTACCCTCATAAATTTCACCAAATTGATGTTGTTTAAGGCCTGAGGTCACCATAATATGATGTTTACCTCATAATTTCACCAAATTAATGATGTTAAAGGTCTGAGGTCACCATATAATGACGTTTCACCTCATAATTATCTGATGTTTAAGGTCCGAGGTCATCAAATAATGATGTTTCACCTCATAATTTTCACCAAATTAATGCTGTTTAAGTTCTGAGGTCATCAAATAATGATGTTTCACCTCATAATTTTCACCAAATTAATGGTGTTTAAAGTCTGGGGTCATAAAACAATGATGTTTGCCCTCATAAATTGCCACCAAACTAATGATGTTTAAGGTTTGAGGTCACCATAATATGATGTTTCACCTTATAATTTCAACAAATTAATGATGTTTAAGGTCTAAGGTCATCAAATTATGATGTTACACCTCATAATTTCACCAAAATAATGATTTTTAAGGTCTAAGGTCATCAAATCATGATGTTTCACCTCATAATTTCACCAATAAGGTCATCAAATCATGATGTTTCACCTCATAATTTCACCAAATTAATGATGTTTAAGGTCCAAGATTATCAGTTAATGATGTTTCACCTCATAATTTTCACTAAATTAATGGTGTTTAAGGTCTGAGCTCATTAAATAATGATGTTTCACCTCATAATTTTCACCAAATTAATGGTGTTTAAGGTCCGAGGTCATCAAATAAGGATGTTTACCCTCATAAATTGCCACAAACTAACGATGTTTAAGGTCTGGGGTCACCATAATATGATGTTTCACCTCATAATTTTACCAAATTAATGATGTTTAAGGTCCGAGGTCATCAAATTATGATGTTTCACCTCATAATTTAACCAAATTAATGACGTTTAAGGTCCGAGGTCATCAAATTATAATGTTTCACCTAATAATTTCACCAAATTAATGATGTTTAAGGTCCGAGGTTATCAAATTATGATGTTTCACCTAATTATGATGTTTCACCTCATAATTTCACCAAATTAATGATGTTTAAGGTCTGAGGTCACCAAATTATGATGTTTCACCTCATAACTTTCACCAAACTAATGACGTTGAAGGTATGAGGTCACCATAATATGATGTTTACCCTCATAATTTTCCACCAAACTAATGACGTTTAAGCATAATGAAACAGTATTTACATAGGAACTACTCTTTTCATTAATATCCTCTTCATAAAATGATACATGTATTATAAAGAAATAACTGCAACATCATATGTAATATTTCTTCAAGTGGTCAGCATTCCAAGGGTTGGAAAAAGGTTCCCCTTCAAGATTTTCTAGCCGGTAAGTACCAGGAACAACCTCATCGACCACTCTGTAAGTGCCATGCCAGTTTGGGTGGAGCTTATTTTCCTTTTCCAACGTCTTCTTCAGCACTAGGTCTCCCACAACTATAGGTCTTGATTTCACCCTTTAGTTGTAGAATTTTTCTGTTCTCTGTTGGTAGGTTGCCTGTCTGATCTCAGCATTTTCCCTCATGTCTTTAATTAGATCCAAGTAAAGTCTTATTTCTTCCCCATTCCTCTGAGAGTCATAGGTCTGAACTCTATGGGTGGGGAGTCTTACTTTTGTAGGGATGACATCTTCTGAACTATGTGCTATCATGAAAGGAGTCTCTCCTGTTGGCGTTCTTGCAGTCGTCCTGTAGGCCCATTACACATCGTATACCTCTTCTGTACATCTCCCTTTTGCCTCATCCAACCTCTTCTTTATCCCATCAAGGATTGTTCAATTCTAACCTCAGTCTCCCCATTTGCTTGGGGTCGGCCAGGAGAGGAGAACAACTGCTTGATCCCCACTCTTTCACAATATTTTTCCAAGGAAGAATTCTCGAACTAGGTTCCGTTGTCTGAGATGAGGGTATAGGGAAGGCCATATCTGCATATGATGTTCTTCTAGATGAACTGGAAGGTCTTTCGCTCTGTAATCGTGATTATCGGCTCAGCCTCTACCCTTTTGGAGAAGTAATTAATTGCCACTACCCGGAATCGATAGTTGTTTACAGCTCTTGGCAAAGGTCCTACTAAGTCAATCCCCCAAACTGAAAATGGCAAAGGCGAGCTAATTGATGTCATAGGATGATGAGGTTGGTGAGGGATGGTGGAGAACCTCTAACACTTGTCGCATATATACACATAAGCAATGGCATCGTTGGCCAAGGTCGACCACCAGAATGCTTGAGTAATTATCCACTTAGCTAGAGGCCTCCCTCCTATGTGACTTGAATAAGACCCCTCATGTACATCTTTCAAGACTTGAGGAACCTCTGAAGGGTGAACACATCTAAGAAGAGGGAGTAGGAACCCCATCTTATACAAGATGTCTCCTATAATTGAGAGCTTAAAGTCCCTGAACCTCATCTTTCTTCTTTCCAATTTTGATTCTGGAAGCTCTCCCTGTCTGGTGTATCTAATGACTGGGTCCATACATGAGGCTCCCATATTCATATTGCGGCAAATTCTGGAAACCTCTTCTTTTTCGATGGTTGGCTGGGGTAAGATTTCAACCGATACCGTTCTTCTCATCTCTGTCCTCATTGTTGAGTCTAACCTAGCGAGTGCATCGGCTCGACTGATGTCTTACCGAGGTATCCTCTTTATCTTTACCTCTTCGAATCCTTCTAGCATCGTTCTTACCCTCTTCAGGTATTTAGCCATCCTTTTATCCTTGGCCTCATATACCCCAAGAACTTAGTTGACAACTAACCTCGAGTCATTGTGGACTAGGAGTCAGTCAACTCTAAGGGATTTTTCCAAGGAGATCCTCGCTATCAATGCCTCATACCCTGACTCGTTGTTTGAAGCCTTAAAGTTGAACCTCAGCACATATTCAACGTTGGTACTAGCCGGAGCTGACAATATTAACCCTGCTCCGCTTCCACTTTCACAAGAAGACCCATCAACGAAGAGGTTCCAAACATCTTCATTTGAAGAGAAGTTCCCATATGACAGGATCCCTTTCTTTAAGAGGTACTTGTCATCCTCATTCTCAGCTACACTTTTTTTGGACTCGATTGACCTAACCTCGTCCGGGTCACGGAAGACGTTACTGTCTGGTTCTCCTATAATCTCTTGACTATTCTCAATATCAACCTCTTCCCAGGTGAATTCTGCTACAAAGTCTGCAAAAGCCTGCCCTTTGATGGAAACCCTTGGTTGATAAATAATGTCATATTCCCCCAACTCGATGGCCCAATTCATCAACCTGCCCGACTTCTTAGGCTTGTAGAGGACCTATCTTAGCAGGGAATTAGTGAGGACAACCATAGAGTGGGCATGAAAGTATGGATTCATCTTCTTAGAAGCGCGTATCAGGGCATAGGCTAACTTTTCCATTCGAGGATAATTCTATTCAGACCCTTGAAGTGCCTTAATATTAAAGTATACTGGCCTCTTCACTCCATCTTCTTCTCTTATTATGGCCGCACTAATGGCTGATTCTGAAATGGCTAGATACACATATAACTTCTCCCCCTAGATGGGTCGAGATAGGAGTACAGGAGACCCGAGGTGGGACTTTAGATGTCTAAAAGTTGTGTCGCATTCCTCATCCCATTCGAAGGCCTTTCTAATCACTTTGAAAAAAAGAAGACACTTGTCCGTAGCTCTGGAGACAAACCTGTTAAGTGCTGTAACTCTTTCGGTTAGCCTCTGAACGTTTTTTATAGTTTTACGTGTCTTCATTTCAAGTAGAGCCCTGATCTTTTTGGGATTGACCTCTATTCCCCTTTGATTAATGATGAATCTAAGAAACTTTCCTGCTCCTTCTCCGAAGACACACTTCGCAGGGTTAAGCCTCATCCTGTATAAATACATGGTGTCAAAAGTCCTCTTTAGGTCGGCTACATGAGTGTCGGCCTTTAAGCTCTTCGTCAACATGCCATCCACATATACCTCCATGGTCTTGCCAATCTGACTCTCGAAGATCTTATTTATAAGATGTTGATAAGTGACCCCTGCATTCTTCAAGCCGAAGGTCATGACATTGTAGCAATAGGTCTCCTTATCGGTTATGAACGTTGTCTTCTCTGAGTCTTATGGGTCCATAAAAATATGGATATATCCGAAATAGGCATCCATGAAGCTCATGAGCTCATGCCCTATTGTGGCATCCACCATCTGATTAATTCGCGACAGGGGGGAGCTGTCTTTTGGACAATACTTGTTCAAATCAGTGAAATCTATGCACATCCTCCATTTCTCGTTACCTTTCGGCACGATTACGACGTTAGATAACCACTCGGGGTATATGACTTCTCTGATGAACTTGGCCTCCTCAAGCTTTCTGACCTCTTCCCTGATGACATCATACTTTTCCCTTGAGCAAACCCTTCTTCTTTGTCTGATGGTCTTAGCGTCTTCTAAAACATTGAGTTTGTGGCACATAACTTCAGGGTCAATACCCGACATGTCTGCGTGGCTCCAGGCAAAGACACTCTGCCTCTTCCTCAGTAGCTTCACCAGCTCCTCCTTGATCTCAGGTCTTAGAGTTTTACCGATTTGGATGGTTTTTTCGGCTCATCCTCATTGAGGAAAATGGATTCTACCTCTTCTGTGGCTTCTCCCTTCTTGAGATTTGTCTTATCCCTAGGATCAAGTGTGTCGATGTTGCAAGTGGTTGTTGCCCTCTTATGAGCCTCTCTCTCTTCCGTAGAGTTGAAGTAGCATTCACATGCCGATGTTTGGTCACACTGTACTTCCCCTCACTACAGGAATAATGATTTTTCTCGGCATAAATTAAATGTCAAGAAAAGCACTAAAAATGCTGGTAACTCTTTTTGCTTCACTTTTAGCGGCATTTCAACAAGTGCGGTAATAGCCAATGTGGTAAAAGAACAACGACATTATAGAAAATACCGCGAAAAGTTATCGGCACTTTTGGCGGCATTTCTACAAGTGCGGTAGCCAATGTGGTAAAGAACAACGACATTTTAAAAAATACCGCAAAAAATTAGCGGCATTTTTAAGCATTTATATTAATGCTGGTAATATCCCTTTAGCGGCATTAAATAAATGTTGGTAATTACCTTTTGCAACACCTGTTAAATGTTCAACACACTTTTGGCGGCACTAAAAAAATGTCGAGAATGATAATAGCGGCATTAAACAAAATGTTAATATTATTTTGCAATATATGACTGTGAAGAAGTGTTAAAAAAATTATTTATAAGAAGTATTTTATTTATGTGCAAATACATTACCATAACATTAAATTAAGAGGGCAATAATCAAATAAAAGCAATAGCATTCATCATAAATAAACATAATTGTGCCAACTTGAGAACATTTTGACACAATTCAAAACTGTGCCAATATTTAATACACTTTTGACACGATTTTGAATTGTGCCAAATTTTTGGATCAAAGAAAAAAAATTATTTGAAAAAAAAAATTCACAAATTGCGAATCTCGCACGTTGTTGATAAACTAATGTACATACAAACTTCAAAATATTACAAGTCTTAATAGTTCACACACCAAAAAAAATTGGACAGAATTTCCTCTATTTTCTGAACATTCTAAAACCTGCATAATGTAAAGCCTGCACGGCCATAAAATATAACAATAAATTACAAAAGCCCGCACGGCCATAAAAGTCAACAATAAAACTACAAAAGCCCGCATGGCCATAATACAAAAAATATAATCCTGAATATCGACGACATTAAATTAATAATGCCCTTGTTGTAAACCATTGACTTCTTCGTGTGTTTCACGTGGATAAAAGCTAACGATAAAATGTTACCCGACAAAACAATAGGATATAAAAAATGGATGATATTAGTAACAGAGTAATTTTATAAAATATTATTCACGCCGAAAAATTGCATATACAAGTTACAATTAATATTATATTGTGACTACGCGGTTAGCTCCTACGAGTTACATTAGTCACATACGAGGTGTTAGTGCTTCTTACGGGGCCGTTTGAGGACTGATTTGAGTTTTCACCATTAAACGACATGTTTTTAAACAAATATATGTAATTTCATATTATCGTTATATTCTCAAACCGAGATACCCATGACTACGCGGTTAGCTCCTACAAGTTACATTGATCGCTGACGAGGTGTTGATGCCTCTTACGGGGCCGTTTGGGGGCTGGTTTGGGTTTTCACCATTTAATGGCTTGTTTTTAAGCGTAATCTAGATATTTTCAAATTAATTATTATATTCTCAAATTGGGAGACTCGTGACTAAGCGGTCAGTTCCTACGAGTTACATTGGTCCCGTGCGACGTGATAGTGCCTCTTATAGGGCCATTTGAGGGTTGGTTTAGGTTTTCACCATCTAACGACATGTTTTTAAGCCTAATCTAGATATTTTCAAATTATAGTCATAGTCACAAATCGAGAGACCCGTGACTATGCGATCAGTTCCTACAAGTTATATTAGTTCCGTGCAAGGTGTTCATGCATCTTACGGGGATGTTCTGGATTGGTTTGGGCTTTCACCCTTTTAACGGCTTGTTTTTAAGCCTAATCTAAATATTTTCAAATTATCATCATATTCTCAAACTGGGAGTTCCACGACTATGTGGTCAGTTCCTACGAGTTACATTGGTCCTGCGTAAGGTGTTAGTGCCTCTTACGAGGCCGTTTGAGCGCTAGTTTGGGTTTTCACACTCTAACAGCATGTTTTTAAGCCTAATCTACATATTTTCAAATTATCATCAAATTTTTAAATTGGGAGATACGTGACTACGCGGTCAATTCCTACTAGTTATATTGGTCCCGTGCAAGGTGTTCATGCCTCTTACGGGGCCGTTTGGGGGCTGGTTTGGGTTTTCACTTTTTTAACGGCGTGTTTTTAAGCTTAATCTAGATGTTTTCAAATTATCGTCATATTCTCAAAGCAAAAGACCCGTGACAACGCGATTGGTTCTTACAAGTTATATTGGTCTCGTGCGAGGTGTCCATGATTCTTACAGAGGGTCGTTTGGGTTTTTACGCTTTTAAAGGCTTATTTTTTAGCCAAAGTATAAATTTTTTCAAATTATCTTCATATTCTTTATGTGTTCTCTTTTCATTTATATATTGTTTCCTACATATTTTACATTTAAACCGATTCTTACGATTCCATTCACAATTCGATTCATAGGTTTTTCGATTCATGAATCGATTCACAATTTGACAACAATGGTCAAGACCTATTTACTCTATAGAATAAGCAATATAAGAAGTTTATGGGTAAGTAGCATACCATCAACAGGAGCAGAAACAAACTCTTCAAACATTGAAGATGAGGGGGAATCATCACTCTTATAAACATTAACAAAGGTAAAGGAATGAGTGCCAAGTTGGACCTGCACGATATCACAAAGAATCACTAAGCAAAATAATGACTTCTTGAAAGTTGAGGAAAGACACTAGAAATTATTCAAATCAATGGTTATACGAGTCAATTTCTATCAGCATCCGACGAGAAAGAGACATCTTCGTAATGAAAGATGTTATCAACATTATATGGTGAAAAAAAGAGAAAGATACAGTCAAAATATTTTTTGATCAGTTGTCAATATTTATGTAAATGTATACATTTTAATTCACCTTGTTAAACATGTTCCACTGCCCCACTCGTGGATCAACCCTACTCTCTCGCCCAATCTCATGATACTTAATTTGGGAACACCAAAGTGGAAGATAAAGTCGAAATCACTTTAAGGGTAAAGACAATGTGGTCATAGTTGGCTAAGGTAGGAAATGGATAACGTTGGCGGTGGAAGGACTCATGCATCAATTGAAGTAAGCGCGACCCTCACTTGCATCCCAAATTCATCTTTTGCAATCTTATCAGTATTGTAATTATTATTCCTTACCATCTGCAGGCACATTTAATGTTACATAGAAAGAATGGTTTACCAAAATGTATAAAATTAAGAGAGGAATTAATATGAAGTATTATGGTCGTAACAATGATATAACAACATACATCTCTATCCTCAAACTAGTTATGCTAATTCATACCTCTATTTTTTTGGCTTCCATCAAACTAGTTCGAATATATTCTTTTGGGAGATTGAACATTAATCTATTATATTCCATTAATCAAACATTAAAATGGCAACTGAATTGGACCACCGCAAGAACTAGCTAGAGGGAATTGATAGTTTCAACACGGCATCATAGAACTGGGATGAAGATTTAGGCAACGAGTCATACTGAATTCAGTAGTAAAAAGTTTAAAAATATTTTCTTTGACAATGTTTGGATAGGTTAATGCCCTTTTTATCTCATGTATGTGTTTATGATACACAAATATATGCAAATATTTCATTACATTTCGAGCATAAATGTGAATCTTCATATTTATGTCCCAGTACCACATTATGTTACCACTTGAAAGAGTGGTATCTTGGAACAGAACCAGTTTGCAGAAAATAATGTAAGAAAGTAGCATTATGATAAAAAATGAACCGCTAAACTATAGAAGTAATTCATCATTAATTGATGGAGAACATTATAAGAACCCTAAAATGAAATACAAGAGCCATATATACTACATTAAAAAAAGGTTTTAGCATACCCTATTACAAGATTTGATGTGTAGCCCTTTTTATCAGTCAAATTGCAAAGAGCACTTTTGCAATTGAGTAAAGCAACATGGATGGCTAAACGGATCTAAATCACCTTAGATTCGATCCGAGCTCGATCCATTTATAGGCCTAAAAACATCCATATATAATAAGAAAAGACACAAACCAACTAAATACGCTTGGACTAAGAAGAAGAGGATATCTAATCTCTCAAAATACTCTTAGAGAAAATAATAGTTTTGCAATCTTAATAACCTATAGATATCCTTCTATGCAATAATTAATTAGTTTTACTAACACCAATTCACATCGTCACAACAGATGACAGATGTTTGGTCACATTTCTCTCATCTCATGAATATACAAATCTATTCAAAGGAAATAATTCACACCAACCTGGAAATGCCTTTCAAGTCCCATCCACTCTAATGCTTCGACCATATTTTTCCGATCCAGACTTGAAACTATAGCGCAAGGGATGAGAGCTGTAGAAACTGCATCTAACCATTCTTTCACCCCTTCCATGGGTTCTGAAAGATGATAAAAATATATGAATAAAGTGAAATTTTAGTATCGAGGCTACGGAACAACATAATCCCAGAGAATTATAAAGGGGAAAATATCACCTTGAGACGATTGTCATGATATAACTGGGAAAACCTCAGCTTCAGTCTATCCAATTCACTTTCTGGATTCTGCCAGAGCAAAACTTGAAAGTATTTACAGTCCTGTTAGATGACGTTTAGATAAATCACCACATTCTCCAAGGATGTACATTCCCATCTTTAATCCATTAAATGACACATATGAAACAAAAGTCTAGTAACAAGGCTGAAAATATCACCCACAAACCAGGCATTATTTGGTCAGAATAAAACTACAGCTTCAAATGGTAAAATAGTCAATCCTAGGTAGTTGTTGATTGTTTTGTGGATCACGTTAGAGTAAGGTAAGCTAGGGAATTTCAATTGAGAAACCAGATGTTGTGTTAGTTGATAGTTTATGTCCAAATCTATGGTTGATAGCTTGGTGTGGAAAGAGTTCCCACACCAAAAAAATTCTTGGAAATTATTTCTTACCCTTCTCCACACCTCATAAACCTTTCAAGGCAAACAACATTTACAAGGTGTGGAGATTGATCAATCCAACCAAAATAAATCTATTTAGTGTGATGTTGAATGTCAAGTTAATAAGGAGAATGATCAGTGATGATGCTAGAATTAGCACCACCAGATAAGGTGTTTCCAAGCTCAATCTAAGAACAACAATGGCAGCATAATTATGTAAAAGATAAGAGAATAAGATGAGGAGAAGAGGAGAGAGCACCGAAATATAAGTGGTTCAGCCTAAATTGTCCTACGTCCACTGTGTGTGTGTGAATAACCTCACTGTAATAAGGCACTGATAGCCATGGATATAATCTTTCAAGCTCTCTCTCTCTCTACTGTGTATCTAGACAGAGTTTCAGCTAGGGTTGTATTTTTTGGATCTTTTGTAAGGTAGAGGATGACCTATATATATAGTACCAAGGGGTGTAATGTACCCCCCATGTATGTAATATGCATGTGTGTGTTTGACTCACCAATATGGGAAAGCCATCTGTCATTGTCACATGTAGAGAATGATGATGAAATATTCTCCCCATGCGTGGGCAATAATCTTGTTAACACTGATTTGTGTCCACGTGCCCTTATCCAAATGTCAGTAGATGCTCGGATATCGTTCTTGGTGTATGACCTCGGCTTGGGAGAGGCCGAGGTTGGTAAGTCTAGGTGCTTGTTCAATCCTAGGTGGACATGGAGGTCTCGACTTAATCCTAGCCGAGACAATCGACAAGGTCGGCGTGAGCCGAGGTTGAGTTGGTGTGCTTGGAGCATTGACTGATATCTTGATGAGGTTTCTGGTAAGGCTTCTTGCGAGCTCGGCCTATATCTGGCCGAGGTTGCCATTCTAAGGTATACGAGAGTGCTGTTGATCCTTGTGATGCATGCAATGTCCCCTCGAGAGGCTGGTGGTAGTGTCGGCCTGTGCCGATCTTGCTATAGCCGAGGGCTGATGCCGCATGCCCAATGCTTGTCCAGTGTCAGCCATGATCTCAACCGAGGTTGGTGTCTCCGAGACGAGGTCACACTTTGGGCATATCAATCACCCCCCATCCCTTAGTTACATGTGAGAGAAGGTGACTGTGGGATTTACACATCTCCGAGGCCTTTCTAATATGAGCCAATATTTGTTTGACACTTGTCCAGTGTTGAAGTATGGCTTGCTTGGCAAGCGTGTGTGTTGTCAGCCGCCTTTGGGGCTCCCAAGGCAATGATGAGCCTTGGGAATCGCGCTTAAATATTTAAGGGTTTTGAACCCTCATTTTCCCCTTCATCCTTAATTCTCTCCCCTGCACCATTACACTCCAACGATTTCTCTCTCTAAAGGCGCTTTTCGTGATTCCTCTGCAGAGGTCTTTGGTGGTGTTCTCTCGAGTTTTCTTCGCTTTCCCTTGTCGTTTCATCTTCGAGTATCTTCTTCCCCTCATTTGCCTCCATTTTCTCTGCTTTTTCCTTTCTATTTGTGTTTTCCGGTGAGATTTCTGAGTTTTCTGGTGAGTCCACCATAGTTTTAGGCGAACTGTATTTGCCTTAAGTTTCTTGGTTTGATCTTTAAATTGCCTTACTTCATTAGCCAATATTGTTTGTAGTTTAGGAAGTCTCCCCAAGTGTAGTGTCTGCCTCTGATGCTCAAACCCCTATACCAACTTCTTGAGGAGTTCCCCTCCCTTAGGGAGAAGACTTTAGAAAAAATCAGACAAATAGAAAGATCACAGGAGGAGGCTCGTAGGTCAGAAGAATTCCCTATTAGACCCATCTTTCCACCACCCCTGAAGGTGATATATCCTGATCTCTTAGAGTCTTTCAATCAAGCAGAGGTTCCTGTCGATCCTATACCAATGTCTGAGTCTGAGTCTTCCACCTCCGACCCTATGTCCGTGGATTCCTTCCAGGAGGCCATGGACTTTTCAATTCGGGAAGATCAGGCCCCTGATCAGGCAGAGGTCTCCAGCCGGGCCTCATCTCATAATAACTCGAGCATCTCAGCCTCTTCCTCAGAGTTTGAGATCGTTGATCCGAGTGTGGCCATTCCACCACCACTTGATGCCATTCCTTTGTCGGCCTTCACCGGTACCGAGTTCGCTCAGAGGTTCCCAGGTAACCCATCAACATCTGCTCCGGCCGACGTTGAGCCAGATGATGATGACGTTGAAAGAGATGTTGACGTCTCTGAGGCGGCCGAGATCGAGAGTACTGTAACTGAGGTAGACCTCATTTTCTTCAGATATCTATAATCCATTAGTCCCTCCATAAAGCCAAGAAGACCTCTGAGGGAAGAGAGGTCTTATCATGGCCGAGACGGGGAGATATGCTTATACGAGCAGATGTTCAAGTTGGGGTTTCGTCTACCCATCCATCCCATTATCAAATCTATCCTTTCCTATATCAATTTGGCCCCCTCTCAACTATCCCCTAATGCCTGGAGGGTCATAATAGGGGCCATAGTCTTATGGAAGGCTGTCCACCATTCAGACCTCCCAGTTCAGGTTTTTGTAGGTTGATATGTCCCTTCCTCAACCAAAAATCATTCGAGCTACTATCATTTTGTAGCTCGGAAGCCTGAAAAGAAGATGCTTCAAATAACTCAGACTTCCAACCATAATTGGAAGCCTCGATACTTTTTTACTTCTGGACCATGGGAATTTGGCCCATGTGCTCCCTCATCCATTCTAGAGCCGAGGATGCCCCTGAGGTGGGGTAAGGTCATAATGTCTGCGAGGGGCGACCCTGGCCTGAGCCCGCAAAACCTTCAGAAGGTGAAAGCCCTTCAAGATCATGGGATACATGGTCTGTTCGTTAGGTTCAAACACTTGATGACCCCCCACTACCTCTTTGAGATAGGTCTAGGTGGAAGTCCTCTTTCCGAGCTTGGTAAGCGCTTTCTATTTGAAGTTGAACCTCTGAGTTTATTTATGTCTGATCTTCTAACTCAGATCTATTAATTTTTGCAGAGCGCCCAAAAGATATCTCAGACGAACTCTGGGAAATGGCTGCACCTAGTTTGACGAGACTTGCAAAGAAGGCAGGCCTTAATGATCCTCCCCCATCTCCCTTTGCCTCAAAGACCCAAGCCACAAAGAAGAGGGATTCAACTGAACATGCCCCTAAGGATCAGGGGCCGAAGAAAAAGAGTGCTGATACTGCCATCCCCATCTCTTCAACGGATGCCTTGTCGGCTCGTCTAGAGCAGTTAAAGATTACTAACAGCATCGTCGGCCATAGTCTGCAGGCCCTAGATGCCTTCGGCTCTACAATGACCGAGGCCGACAAGAATTTATTCCGGTCACTTGATACTCCCTTGCTAGTTGAGTTCATCATCCACAGATCCATTCAGGCATGACCTCATATTTCTTTATAATTTCTAAGTGTAACCTCTGATTTGTCTTTGACTCATTTATGATCATAAAATCTGCAGGGCCTGGAAGCTATGCACCACCTCTCAAATTGGACTCTGAGGAAGTTGCCTCTCATCTAGAAGGGTCAAGAGGCTAAGAAGGTCCAAAGTACTTTGAATGCAGAAATTGACCGCCTGAAGTCTGAGTTGGGTGAGTCTGATAAGAAGGTGAAGGGGTTAGAGAGGGACATCTCTCGACTTAACAAGGACCATGATGTGGCTCTGAAGGCCAAGGATGATGTTCTGCAGCAGAAGGTCAGCGCGGTCGTGAAGGCATCCCTCAATGATGCCTCTGAGGGGATAATAGCCGAGTATAAAAGTTCTGATGAGTTTATGGGCTTTGGCTTTGAATACCTCGAGAGAGGTATCAAGGCTACTACCAAGTGGGCGGCTGTTAAGGAGAAGGAGGCTAGAACTTTGAAAGCCTCTGACTTTATAGGCCTTGGATTTGCTAATCCTCAGCTTGCCCAGACCCTTCAGGAGGTTGAGAAGGAGGCTACCGCGCCTACCGAGACTGCCACGTTGGACGACACAGAGGCTGGAGGGGTAGACCACCATGATGACGCTGCTGAGGTGACCAACGTCGTTCATCTTAACCAAACCGAAGACACCAGCATTCCCCTCTCAAACCATTAATGGGTCAAATATCTGAATATTGTTTGTAACTCCTGAAATTATGAAGCTTATTTGTAATCCCTGAACATTTATAATTTGTGAATGAGCATGGTTCTTACTTTTCCATTCTTTGTAACCTCTGAATATTTATAATCTCTTAATGTGTTATTCTCTGAAGATGATCATCTTCTTTTGTTGAATGTATGTCGTGATGTTTTTTCTCTAAATCTTATGCAATGGTGTTTGCTTAAACCAAATTAATAGTCTGAGCTCAGACCTCATCACCATTGAATGGTGTTATAAAGGTCTGAGGTCGCCACCTAAGATGTCCTCATAATTAATCTCACCAAATTAATGATGTTAAGGGTCTGAGGTCATCCCAATATGGTGTCTGAGCTCAGACCTCGTCACCATTGAATGGTTATAAAGGTCTGAGGTTATTACCTAAGGTGTTATCCTCATTAATTATTCTCACCAAATAAATGATGTTAAGGGTCTGCGGTCATCCCAATATGGTGTCTGAGTCAGACCTCGTCACCACTGAATGGTGTTATGAAGGTCTGAGGTTATCACCTAAGGTGTTATCCTCATTAATTATTCTCACCAAATAAATGATATTAAGGGTCTGAGGTCATCCCAATATGGTGTCTGAGTCAGACCTCGTCACCACTGAATGGTGTTATGAAGGTCTGAGGTCATCACCTAAGATGTTATCCCCATAATTAATCTCACCAAATTAATGATGTTAAGGGTCTGAGGTCATCCTAATATGGTGTCTGAGTCAGACCTCGTCACCACTGAATGGTGTTATGAAGGTCTGAGGTCATCACCTAAGATGTTATCTCCATAATTAATCTCACCAAATTAATGATGTTAAGGGTCTGAGGTCATCCCATTATGGTGTCTGAGCTCAGACCTCTTCACCACTGAATGGTGTTATGAGGGTCTGAGGTCATCACCTAAGATGTTATCCCCATAATTAATCTCACCAAATTTATGATGTTAAGGGTCCGAGGTCATCCCATTATGGTGTTTGAGATCAGACCTCTTCACCACTTAATGGTGTTATGAGGGTCTGAGGTCATCCCCTAAGATGTTATCCTCATAATTAATCTCACCAAATTAATGATGTTAAGGGTCTGAGGTCATCCCATTATGGTGTCTGAGCTCAGACCTTGTCACCATTGAATGGTATTATGAGGGCCTGAGGTCATCCCCTAAGATGTTATCCTCATAATTAATCTCACCAAATTAATGATGTTAAGGGTCTGAGGTCATCCCATTATGGTGTTTGCGCTCAGACCTCGTCACCACTGAATGGTGTTATGAAGGTCTGAGGTAATCACCTAAGATGTTATCCTCATAAATTTCTGACATAAGTGCAAAATGAAGCAAGGACCACCATGGGAACTGATCTTTTATTAATAACCTCTTCATGACAAGATGGTACATTTACACAACTTTATGCAACATCATATGTAATACTTCTTTAGGTGATCATCGTTCCATGGATTAGAGAAAGGTTCTCCTTCTAGATTTTCTAGCCTGTAAGTGCCAGGCACAACCTCTTCTGTCACTTTGTAGGGACCGTGCCAGTTTGGGTGGAGTTTGTTTACTTTTTGTAAGGTCTTCTTTAGCACTAGGTCTCCCACTGCAATGGGTCTTGACTTCACCCTCTGGTTGTAAAATCTCGCTGCCCTCTGTTGGTAGGTTGCTTGTCTGACCTCCGCGTCCTCTCTTCTTTCTTCAATTAGATCTAGGTCTAGCCTCCTCTCTTCCCCATTATTATCAAGGTCATAAGTCTGAATCCTATGAATTGGGAGCCCTACTTCCATTGGTATGACGACCTCTGAACCATGTGCCAACATGAACGGGGTTTCTCCTATCGGTGTCCTTGCCGTGGTTCTGTAGGCCCATAACACAGTGTAGACCTCTTAAGTCCATCTTCCCTTCGCATCTTCTAACCTCTTCTTGATTCCATCGAGAATTGTTCTGTTTGTGACCTCGGTCTGACCATTTACCTGAGGTCGTCCAGGAGATGAGAAGAACTGCTTTATTCCCACTCTTAGCCAATACTTTTCTAAACAGGAGTTCTTAAACTGGGTCCCATTGTCCGAGATGAGAGTGTTTTGGAGGCTGTATCTGCATATGATATTCCTCCAAATAAATTGGAAGGTCTTATATTCTGTGATCGTTATCATCGTCTCTGCTTCCACCCACTTTGAGACGTAGTCGATGGCAACTATCAAGAATCTATAATTATTGGCAGCTCTTGGCAGGGGTCCTACTAAGTCAATTCCCCATACTGAAAATGGCCATGGAGAAGTGATTGACGTCATAGGCTGATGAGGTTGATGAGGGATAGTGGAGAATCTCTGACATTTATCATATTTCCTCACATAAGCTGTAGCGTCCTTGGACAGGGTTGGCCACCAGTACCCCTGGGTGATGATTCTTTTGGCCAAGGGTCTTCCCCCTATGTAGCTAGAGCAAGAACCCTCATGGACTTCCTGTAAGACCCGGGGAACTTCTGTGGCGTGCACACATCTGAGGAGGGGTAGAAGGAATCCTTTCTTGTACATGACGTCTCCTACTACTAAGAACTTGGCAGCTTTACATCTCAATTTTTGCCTCTCTAACTTGGATTCAGGAAGCTCTCCCTCTCTGATATATCTGACGAGGGGGTCCATCCATGAGTATCCTAGGTTCAAATTGTGACAAGGGTTACATACCACTTCTTGCTCAATGGTCGCTTTCCCTAAGACCTCTATCAGAACTGTCCTTGTGACGTTTGTCTTCGTCGCTGAGGCCAACCTGGCCAATGCATCTGCGTGGCTGTTACTTTGTCGAGGCACTCTCTTCAGTCTTATATCTTTAATATATTCTAACATCGTTCTCACCCTTTTCAGATACTTGGCCATCCTTTCATCTTTGGCCTCATAGGCTCCCAGTACTTGATTGACAACTAACCTTGAGTCGCTGTGGAGTAGGAGTCACTTTACGCGAAGAGTCTTTGCCAATGAGAGACCTGCTATCATGGCCTCATACTCGGACTCGTTGTTAGAAGCCCAGAAGTTGAATCTCAAAGCGTATTCAATGTTGGCACCATCTGGAGCCGAGAGTATCAACCCTGCACCGCTTCCACTGTCGCAGGAAGAGCCATCAACGAAGAGGCTCCAAATATCTGTATCCGATGAGAATCCCCCTTCTATTATGTCTCCTTTTTTGAAGAGATACCGATTTTCCTCGTTCTTCGCAACTCGGCTCTTGGCCCCATTAGATGCGATCTCTTCCTGATCTTGGAAGATGTTTGGCATCGTCTCTTCCGAATTTCAGAAGACACCATGGTTTTTAACACCCTCTAGCCATTCTCTGGCTCGACCTCTTCCCATGTGAACTCAGCGATAAAGTTTACGAGGGCTTGCCCTTTGATGGCCGTCCTAGGTTGGTAGGTAAGATCGTACCCCCCAACTCAATGGCCCATGTCATCAACCTCCCGGGCTTCTCAGGTTTATTTAGGACCTGTCTTAGTGGGGAGTCAGTGAGAACAACCATGGAGTGGGCCTGGAAGTAAGGCTTCATCTTTCTCGAAGCATGTATCAGGGCGTAAGCTAGCTTTTCCATGCGAGGGTAATTTTATTCGGCCTCTTGAAGGGCCTTACTGTTGAAATATACAGGCCTTTGGAATCCAGCATCTTCCCGTATTATGGCTGCACTGATGGCTGATTCGATGACTTCTAGATACACGTATAATTTCTCCCCTACTACAGGCCGAGACAGCAATAATGGAGACCCCAAGTAAGACTTGAGCTGGTTAAAGGCTTTTTCGCACTCTTCGTCCCACTGGAAGGCCTTTCTTAGCACCTTAAAGAATGGAAGGCACTTGTCTGTTGCCCTAAAAACAAACCTGTTAAGGGCAACCACTCTCCCCGTAAGTCTTTGAACATCTTTGATACTCCTCGGTGTCTTCATGTCAAGAAAAGCCTCAATTTTTTCAGGGTTCGTTTCAATCCCGCTCTGGTTGACGATAAATCCTAGGAACTTCCCAGCTCCTACTCCGAAGACACACTTCGCGGGGTTGAGTTTCATTCTGTATGAGTCCATAATGTTAAAGGTCTTCTCGAGATTCGTTACATGAGTGCAAGCTTTCAAGCTCTTTGTTAGCATATCATCTACATACACCTCCATAGTCTTGCCTATTTGCTCTTCGAACATCTTATTAACAAGATGTTGGTATGTTGCCCCAACATTTTTCAAGCCGAAGGGCATCACTTTGTAGCAGTACGTCCCTTTGTCGGTAATGAAGGCTGTCTTCTCTGAGTCTTTAACATCCATGAAGATCTGGTTGTAGCCTGAATGCGCGTCCATGAAGCTCATGAGCTCATGTCCTGCCGTAGCATCCACCATCTGATCTATCCAAGGTAAGGGATAGCTATCTTTTGGACAAGATCTATTCAAGTCAGTGAAATCAACACACATTCTCCACTTCTCGTTGGCCTTGGGCACGATGACTGCATTTGATAACCATTCTGGATATGTGACTTCTCTTATAAACTCAGCCTCTTCTAATTTATTGACCTTTTCTCGGATGACATCGTACTTCTCCCTGGAATAGACTCTTCATCACTGTTTGATTGGCCTGGCATCTTTGGTCACGTTGAGCTTGTGACTCATAACTTTAGGGTCGATACAGGGCATATCTGCGTGACTCCATGCGAAGACACTCTGTCTCCTCCTGAGGAAGTTTATCAGCTCTTCCTTGATTTATGACTTTAGGCCTTTACTGACCTGGACGTTTTTTCTGGCTTTTCCTTATTGAGGACGATGGATTCTACCTCTTCCGCGGCCTCTCCCTTCTTCAATTTTATCTCATCTCTTGGTTCAAGCATATCAATGCTATAAGTGGTGGTTGCCCTCTTATGGGCCTCTCTCTCTTTGGTCGAGTTAAAGCAACATTCTCGCACTGTGATCTAGTCACCTTGCACTTCCCCTACCCCATAGGGAGTCGAGGATTTTAGCATCTGATGGATCGCCGACGGCACAGCTTCAAACTCTTTAAGGGCCACCCTTCCTCTGATGAGGTTATAGGCCGAAAATACGTTCTCGTCCAAGACAAAAAAATTTATCTTCTTGGTCAGCCTCTTAGGCTAATCATCACCCATCCGTATGTCCATCTCATACATGCCCAAGGGGTGGACCTTTTCGCCACTGAAGCCTATCAATGGGTGATGATAGGGTACCAGCCTTGCTCTGCTAAGACCTAAGCTCTTGAAGCAAGGCCAAAACATCACGTCCGCCGATCTCCCCCCGTCTACGAGGATCCTCTGCACCTCGTACCCATGCACCCTTGTTGTTATGAGCAGAGGGTCATCATAGGGGGCTAAGATACCCTTGAAGTCAAGTCTGGAGAACCCAACTACAAGGGTGTCCATGTCTACTTTCTTCCTCTTCTGCACTGTATCGTAAGACGTTAGATTCACAACTTCAAGCTTGGCCACTGACCTGGCCTCTGCTATGTGAGCCTTCCTATCAGCTACTTCAGAGCCACCTCCTGCAAATCCTCCGCATATGGTGTCACAACCAAACGAGATCATACCAACCCACTTCATCGGGGTGTTATCATCTTTTGGCGGAAGATCCGGATCGTCTTCATCATCACCTTCTGAATCATCGTCTCTTCTGGACGGGATATTGTCACGGCATCTGTCATTTCTCCTTTTCTTAGGATCATCTCTTCCACCTTTAGGAGCCTTACCATCCACATACTTCCTCAGCTTTCCAGATTTTAACATCTTTTCAATCTCATCTTTCAAGGAGAAGCATCTGTCCGTGACGTGGCCATAGTCCTGGTGGAACTCGCACCATAGGTTTTTGTTCCTCTTATGTGGTGGGGCTTTCATTTTCTCTGGCCATCTCAGAGTCCTGTCATTCTTAATTTCGTTGAGGATGTGCTCGCAGCTCACAATCAGAGGAGTATAGTGAGCGAACTTGTCATCACCCGACCTCTTCTTCCCACCTTTCTTGTTTTGGGACTTTCCACTGCCATTGCGGTTCTCCTCCTCATACTTGGCGACCATTTCCTCTTCCGCATTCATTACTTTCCCTGCGGTTTCTAGGAGCTCCGCTATAGACCTAGGGGGGTCTTCCGCAAGTTTCCACAACAGCTTCCCTTTCTGTAGACCCCCTATGAGGGCGGTCATGGCTATGTTCTCTTCATAATCTTTGATCTCAAACTTCTCTTTGTTGAAACTCGCTATGTATTCTCTTAGGCTCTTATCCTTGCCCTGCCTGACATACAGCAGGTGAGTAGTCTTCTTTTGAGGTCTCACCCCAAAGAAGAAGTTATGGATGAATCGTTTAGCCAAGCCTTTGAAGTTCTCAATTGAGTTCTTCGGAAGGGAGATGAACTAACTGTGTGTTTCCCTTGTTAAGGTCCCAGAGAAGGCCCTACACTTCATCTCATTGGGTATCGAGTAGATGTCTGCTGCCGACTGATATATCTCGATGTGATGTACAGGGTTAGTGCTACCATCATACTTTGGAGACACTGTAGGAGGATTGAACTTAGCTGGGGTTAGGAAGCCCACTATCCAAGCCACAAATGGAGAGCCCTCTGAGTAAGCCCTTTGTAATGGGTCCCTTCTTTTAATGAGGTCTCCTATCTTCTCCTCAAGGCGCTGGATAAAGTCATTCCACGGTCTTCTGCCATTGACCTGGCCGAGGTTGTCCCCAGCCACCTCCATGGGATGGACCGAGGGTTACCCTGTCGCGACACGTCGGCTGTTGACCTCTTCCTGTTCCCTGCCTCTTCTTTCATAGTGTCGGCCTTGGTCTGGCCGACCCTGCCTGTTTCCTCTCTGAGAGCCCGCTGCGCTCCTCGATCTCGACAATCTCTGTCTTAGGTCATTCATTGGGCCCAATCTCTCAAAGGCTGACCCTCTGCTCAACCGATCAAATCCTGACCCTCTTTGCTGAGCCTCTTCACCTCTTCGGCCAACACAACCTTGACTTTGCAGAAGAGGTCGTAAAGTATTATTCGACACCTCATACGGCTCCCAGTAGTCTTCCGGGGCCTCTTTCGCCTCTAGATCGTCATACCTGTCCTCTGGGCAAGGGTTTCCTTGCCTCCCCAAGCGTAACCGCCTATGGTCAACAGTGTCCCTTCTCCGCTCGGGTGCAGGCTGGTCCTTCATTGGTGCCTGGGGTGGTCCCCTGGCGTCAGGACGAGGCTGAACAGCCGCTGGAGTGATCATATCCGGTGAGACTCTAGGTGGCCTCATCATAGTTTGGCTGAGCTGTGCAAATTGTTCCTGCATAACTTGTTGTGTTGCAGCTAAAGACCTTAAGGCTGCAACTACCTCCGCCATTTCGGACTGGGGCAGACCTGACTCGAACTAGGCCCTCCACCTCCAGGTGGCGGAAGAGGCGATAGTAATTCTGGTGCCATATGTTAACACTATAGATCTTGAATAGCAGATGATCTTAGTACCTCAAAGGACCTCTTTTAATGGTGAAGCAGCTCCATGCAAGGGGTGGTGCCTGGTTCACCACCAGAGTCTCCGGTGAGGTTAAGCTGAAGAAGAGGAAGAGATAGGTTCTCTCTTTCCCACAGACGGCCCCAAAATGATGATGCTAGAATTAACACCACCAGATAAGGTGTTTCTAAGCTCAATCTAAGAAGAATAATGGCAGCATAGTTATGTAAAAGATAAGAGAATGAGATGAGGAGAAGAGGAGAGAGCACCGGAATATAAGTGATTCAGCCTAAATTGGCCTACGTCCACTGTGTGTGTGTGTGTGAATAACCTCACTGTAATAAGGCACTAATGGACATGGATACAATCTCTTAAGCTCTCTCTCTCTACTATGTATCTAGACAGAGTTTCAGCTAGGGTTGTATTTTTTGGATCTTTTACAAGGTAGAGGATGACCTCTATATATAGTACCTAGGGGGTGTAATGTACCCCCCATGCATGTAATGTGCACGTGTGTGTTTGCCTCACCAATATGGGAAAGTCATATGTCACTGTTACATGTAGAGAATGATGATGAAATATTCTCCCCATGTGTGGGGAATAATCTTGTTATAACTGATTTGTGGCCACCTACCCTTATCCAAATGTCAGTAGATGCTCGACTATCGTGCTGGTGTATGACCTCGGCATGGGAGAGGCTGAGGTTAGTAAGTCTAGGTGCTTGTTCAGTCCTAGGTGGACATGGAGGTCTTGGCTTAATCCTAGCCGAGACAATGGACAAGGTCGGCCTGAGCCGAGGTTGAGCTAGTGTGCTTGGAGCATCGACTGATGTCTTGATGAGGTTGCTGGTAAGTCTTCTTGCGAGCTCGGCCTATATCTGGCCGAGGTTACCATTCCAAGGTATACGAGAGTGCTGCTGATCCTTGTGATGCGTGCGATGTCCCCTCGAGAGGCTGGTGGTAGTGTCAGTCTGGGCCGACCTTGCTATGGCCGAGGGCTGATGCCGCATGCCCAAGGCTTGTCCAGTGTCGGCCATGATCTCAGCCGAGGTTGGTATCTCCGAGCCGAGGTCACACTTTGGGCATATCAAGTAACCTTTGGCTGAAAGAAATGTGATGTCTAATATTGATAATCATAGGAGTTTATCACATGGATTTAAACCAAGTTATAGTAAATTCAGATACAAACTTTTGGCCAATAATAAGTGAAGTTAATAAAAATGAAGCAGATTCTACTTCTGCCAAATTCCTTAGAAACTCATAGGATACTCTATTGGAGGATGAATCAGGGAACAAAAAATTAACAAATGGTCAAGATGATTATTCAAATGAATTACGAATGTCAATTGGTGGATTACAGCATAGAAAGGAAGACTGAGTTTGTGGCTAAATATTGCATTAAAAACTTGATAACGAGTGAATAATAGCATGGAAGATATATAACTTGCCAATGCAAAAAATTTGGTAGAAGGTATGAATATATCTATATAGGTTTATAATGATTTTACATTATAAAGTAAATGAACAAAGTATATAAGTCACTGTCAATGCATAAGTAATATATGTCATTTGTATAGGATACATCTTCACATACAAACTATTTCTTCCTAAGTAGGGGATTTTTATTTACTAATTAATGTTGGATGAACTAAAATTATGGAATATATTTGGATTATGGTACTGTACGGGGGAGGGGAATCACTACCATAACTGTTTTCTATAAAGATATGGACATGTCCAAATAATCTTTCATCTAGTATCTCTCTAAATACTTAACTTAGTCGAAGAACATGGGCTTTTTAACACTGTTTTAATAGGGGGTTTAATTACAGCACAATGATCTTAACTTAGTCCAAGAACATAGTTTCATTATAGCACTCCAACCATTGGCGCATAATGCATAAAAGGCCTTGAATGCCCATAGTGTCTGACTTGGCCGATGCACATGATATTCTTATCTTCGCAAATAGTGGTAGAAAATATGTAGTGGAGTTGATGAAATTTATAGAATAATATGGAGTAGTTTATGTCCAGTTAATGAATATATCTAATAGTTTTTTGACACCTCCTAAGATGATCATAACTACGTCTAATGTTAATGGTCATATAATAGGTTTCATCAAGAAATATTTTCTAGTAACTTATCTTGGATGCCCCATTTATATTGGGAGGAAATCATGTGGGATTTTCAATGATTTAATTGGAAAAGTGTACGATAAAGTCCCAGGTTTGGGTAACAAGCTTCTCATAATGGTTGGAAAGTTAGTTCTAATCAAGCGTGTGTTCCAAAGTCTGCCTAAGAGGGATATATCATCTGCCTATTCATACACAACATTGTATGAATTTCTAGGAGTAGGTATAAAATTACCATCCTATCTAGGGCAAGAAGAGTTTTTGCCCCAAATCCTTTCAATCCTTTGCAAAGTTAAACATAAATGTGTACATCAGCACCGTTGTCTCTACTACACTTAGTATAAGACGCGGTTGTCCCCTGACAATAGAATGGATGATCACACAGAGTGCTGTTGATGCCAGAGTTTGCACTACAGTTAAAAGTACCCTCTGTAGCAAATATACATATAAAGAAATAATCATTTTTAGCTAATATACCTCAAAACAAGCGACAAAAATAAAACCTTAGCAACTAAAACAAGTCCTACCAATTTCTCTCTTTAGCTGCTCCCCAAATTAATATAACTGGAATTGCTGAAGCAAAGAATATATATGTTGTTGGGGCCAGAATCCTGCTCAACAAAAGCCAAGAATAATCATCTATATGGAATCTAGATAAGTGCTAGTCCAAGAGCTATTGATTTTTGCAATAATATGACATCATTTACAGACTCTAAAAAATGTTGTTCTTAACTTTATATGGTTAGTCCCAGTGATGATAAATATTGTTTTTTCATACACTAATAATTTATCTTTGTACTCTGTTAACATTATTTTTTCATGTTCACTTATACTCTGTTAAGACAGTTTTTTATTTATTTATACTCTGTTAAGATGTTATTTTTATATTTATATATAATGAAATTCCAAATATGATTCTAGACATTCGCGGAGACAGTTGACCATCGAATTTGACTGGAAACCTACTTAAAGTGGCATTTTCTTTTTTGCCTCAACTTATGACCAATTGAGAAATTGCAAAATCATTTCCTTGTCTTATAGAGACATTGGGATCCTTATATCCCTCCTAATATATCATTATTCTCATGGAAATTTTTGTCAAATGTGTTCCTTTAGAAGAGACTGTAAAAAGGTAGGAGTTTACTTAGCTTTAAGATGCAATTGTTGTAAAAATTCAATAGAATTCCCTAGTCATCTATTTCTGTCAGGTCCAACTGCTAAAAAAATGTTGATAGTTTTCAGTAATTTAATGAGAGTAATCCAAAATTCAAACTCTATTCACTGCACCCTCATTTACTTGTGGTTAAACTCTAGGAAATCAGACCAATCCAAGTGGATGTATAAAGTTATTCCAGTGACCATTTTTTAGGAAATCAGGTTTTGTAGGAAAAAGGCAATTTTTGAAACCAAAAATATGAATCCTTATATCATTATCAGTAAAGTCATTACAAGAACCTCAGATTTATCTCAACATTCTGTTTTTAAATATGGCTTCAAGGATGTCAGTCAATAAATTCAACAAACTTTCAATATCAAAAAGCCTCAGCAGAGAAACCGCCCCTGGAAGTTGGCCAGTTGGAAGAATCCATCAAAGGGAGACTAAAGTTAAACTCAAATGGAAGGTATGATGCAAATGGAAATATGGTTCAAGGATCTATTCTTATAGATAGTAAAGGTATAATGATATGGGCAATTTCAAACTTTGGTTCAGGTGGAACATGCCTATTAGCACTATCCTTAGCTATTAAGAGAGGTCTAGCCTATTGTCTTGAAAGAGGTAATGATTATATTTATGTGGAAACAAGTTCAAAAATTATCTTAAAGTGTTTATCCAATCACAATAAGATAATTCCTTGGGTGAAAAGAATAACTTTAAGGGAAATTCAAGACTACTATAAAATAATGCAAGTCAATTTCAACAACTGTACTGGGGAACTCAACTGTGTAGCCGGCCTACTTTCCAAGCAAGGTGAAATTCAAAGAAGAGAGTTTATTTATCATAGTTTCTAAGTCCTCCCTATGGAAATTAAAGGCCATATATCTCTGGATTCATCAAATTTTCCTTTTCTTAGAGTTTCTAACCCTTTAGTTAGAACCTAAATGTTTTTTTTTCTTTTCAAGTGTATCAATTGTAAGCCTCCTAGAGAGGGATATTCTCTCCAATCAATCTAATAAAATTTATTTTTCTTAAAAAAACATAAGTCTTTAGAACTTAAATCAGTTCAAGGAAAAAATAAGTAAAACAAATTGACCTCTCTTTATGCATGATAGTCAATGAAATTTACTGGAGAGCAAGATGTTAGTAATATTCCATTGAAGTAAACAAAGACACTTAAATTTAATCCTCCATCTCTCCTGATGACTTAACTAACAAGTAATTCATTATATTTTACTCTTTATTTTGAATTAGGTATGTCATCTTGTAAATAACGTTGTAATCTCTTTTATTTTTGCACAAAAAAATTATGGTTTGATTTAGCTCCTGTGGGCATCTATCTTCGTCCTGTTTTTTTTCTTCCTCTATCTCCAATCTTCTTCTTATTCTGTGTTAATTTTAGTAACAGAGCCGAACCAGGCTTGGTACAAATCCAATATTGTCGCCCCTTCTTCCCGACTTAGTCTAACTCGATTCCTGTTCTAAATCAGGCAACAAGTTCGCAGCCCTGCCTGTTAAAACTTTAGGCTCCACTCCAACTACCTTGTTTCATTAGGATAAGGTCCCTTATATTATGAATAAGAAAATACCCTTTTTCTTCTTATAGAATGGTTGAAGGACAAGTTAAAGTATCCACATGTTCTTTTTAAAGGTGTAATTAGAGGACAAGCCAAGGTTACCCTAGTTCTTTTTAAAGGAGTAGTTGCAACACAAGGCAAAGTTATACCTTTTTTTCTGATTACATCATTATATGTACATGACACAGACAACTGTTTATTTGTTATATTCATAAAAACCCAAAATGTTACATAATATATATGCGACACAGGCATATTAGCATATGTTTGACATATATTTGAATATATGTGATACACAACATAATTATATTGTGAAATATGTATAAATATATATAGATGTACTCTATACATAGGTACAATTGCGATATCTATATATGGAAATGAGGGGAGAGAGGACATAAAAAACGGTAAGTCGGGCGTCAGGTTAAGTGTGTGTCAAGACACTCCATAGCAAAAGAAGAGAAAAGCGGCAATTAAAAGTAACATAAAGAGACAGATAGAGTAAGGATGGTTCGATCGTCGTACAAAGGTACATGTGAGGGAAAAGAAAGGTACAAAGGTACATGTGAGGGAAAAGAAAGGCAACGATTATGGCTTGGATGGGTGCCTAATTACAACATTATAAAGGAACAAGGACATGAAATTCTTTGTCCCAAGTTAAGAGTCCTCGTTTGAAAATAAAAAAATTTAAGAACATATTGACTGCAACAAAATCAACGGACAAAACAAAAACTTACTTTGATATCGTGTAATTTGGAATATTGGTTGTCAAAGTGGGCAATTAATTTGGACGTCCCAAAATCGAAAGTAGGACTCCTGATCTAAGACGGGGGTTACTTTTCCCCCTGTGATATTTTTATATTTAGACATATCACCCCACGTTTCAAATAATTAAACTTAACCCCCCTATGCATAAGGTACAAACGGGATAATGCACATGCGTGGGACGATTCTAATTATTTGAAAAGTAGGGGGTTATGTCTAATTACAACTTTTAATAGAATACATTACGCTTAATAATTAATAGACATTCAAACGGTAGAAAACAACAAAAAAGAGGACAATTCTCACTCACTTACCATAATAGGCTTTCTAGGAGAATCTTTGGAATCATCAAAGATATAAAACTGCTTTGAGCTTTTCCCATTTATCTCAATCGAGCTTTCAGACAATCTTTCGAATTCTGAAGGACAAGAAGGTCAATCAGCTTTCGTTTCACACTAGTAGAGACCGAAATATTTGATGAATAGATTTAGTGAGAGTGTTTACATTTTGTTTAATTGGTGGTAAAGATGAGAACAAGCACGAGCGTGTGTTGTTGGAGTGTGAATAGCTCTAAAAAGGAGTTTGGAAATGATATGATCATAAACAATGATGTCATTCGCAACAAATAACCAAAACTCATTACCGAGTACAAAGAAATGTCTTAAAGTAATAAGAATCAAACAAATATATTATGATACTATGTCATAATTCTATTAATGGTGACGATGAGAAGGTATTGTTGCAATGCTCAAGTGTTGTTACAAAGAAAATTATCTTATAAAAATCTAACTATAAAAAGGCGTCGTAAGAAAATTTCATAAAAAGTCCCCCAATATTGCATATGTTGGGTTCATAGTTTCATAAAGCCTCATTGTGACACATTTACAAAAAAGATCTTAAGGATGGAAGGATATCTAAAGGCTGGATGGATGGAGAACACCCAAAATTATATTATTAACACAATGAAGATACACATCACTACAACCCAAACGAATGAATAAAAGAAAAATTTTATAAACATATTGTTGTCAATTACACTCATCTCGAATCCTAATAATTTTAGTTACTAAAAAAACTTGTCTAGAAATAAGCAAAAATTAATATGTTGAAAAAAATAAATAAGATGAAAAGTGATAATAACACCATCAACAAAGTGAAAAAATGTTAAAACTTTAAATTTGCAACTCCCGCGTCTTTAATGCAAAATTATGTGACCAACCATAATAGTCTTTTCTCCTTAGCTTAAAACCAATAGAAAGTAGTGTTGATTATGGCATTTATTTAGACAATATTGGTATCGGGTTGAATTGAGTGTAGAATTGTATATTATGTTAGCTGTGTTATGATTTAGATGGGAAATGTTCATTAAAAATATACGATTTTAAGTAACATCGTGCCCGTGTTTAAATAATGGAATATTTTTTTTTTGTAAATGGTCTAGATCAAAACCTAAAATTGAGATCAAAAGAAGGGGATAGCGAGAGAGAGGTGGAGGGGGGGACTGGTTATTCGGTGGCAAGAAGAGGATGAGGGTTGAGACACAATGGTGTAAAGTTGGTGGGATGGAGGGAAAGTATAGTAGGCGTTTAAGATAATATGAAATTTATTTCTTCGAAACACAAAATGTGGAGGGATAAATAAGAATTTCGAGAAAGCGGGGGAGGGAGACTAAGTGGAAAGAAATCTCACCGAATCCCTCTATAATATGTCGTATGAGTGTGTTAAATTAGAAAATAGGCCATTAATTTCTTCCACATAATTATCATACAAATCACAATAGGATTTCTCAAACTAAATTTAATCACATCATTGCCAACAAGACTTGGTAAGAGTTTAACCAGGATGAACGTTTAAGTCCCTATGTAAATGCAGTAGCTATCACAATCGATATGAACCCATTATTTTTAAGTTGGATCCTTTGCCATAAAAGGACTGTTCAAACATTATTACGATGTCAAAGACAAACCAACAAAATTAGGATTTCAATCACAAAAATATATGAAACAACTACATGCTATAATTATAACTAAATAAGACTATTTTTATTAAAGGAATTTTTTACACCCATTGTGATAAAGCTTTTGTAATCAATAGATCTAACAATCATGTATTCAAAAATCAAACAATACATATAGTAATAGTTAAATCATTATGATGAAAATGCGATGCAAGCTAGTGAATAATTTTGGTCATACGTAGGTTTTTGTAGTTGATTTTCTATTAAAGTTGATTGATGCAAACTAAAACATCAAACATATTTTGTAGTTAAAAACAACATTTCCTATATTTTTAATTTTCTATAAAACTCTTCTTCACTAAACACATGACAATTTAAGGCTATATCACGAAACAAATGAACGAAACTCACCTACACATAATTAAACAAAGGAATAATCATTGTAGTGTCATATGAACTTTCAAGATCCACATATACAGAGTTAACAAACTGCATCTGCAATCACATATAGAACATGAACTCCTTTAAATAAAGTAATGTCACATAATAATAAAGAATAATCATATGTTTACTTATATATGATTTCTTATATTTATAGCTTTAGAAAACCTTTATTAAGGTCGCTTGCAAAATGGGTCTTAACTTGAAAACAAAATTTAATGGCCTAAAATGACTCATAACAGTTCGGACAAATGACTGTCTTAGGCAACACTTGCATTGGTGAACTTACCTATGGTGGAGTTCATAAGTATAATAGTTTATCTTTGCTCCAACATCTTCATAAGCCTTCATCCCTGGATAGTTGGATAAACCAAGAAAAAAACTATTAACATTATTAAAATTGATATATAATTTACTAATAATAAAAAATAAAAAGTTAAAGTTTATTGTTCTGTAAAAGATAAAGAAAATTCATGGAAAGATGTCCCATTTGGGTATTTTGCCAGACATCTAACCTACAAACTTTTAAACCACAAATTCAATTCAGTACTCTATTATAAATATGATAGTTTCTATCTATCTCAAGAATGTATAAAAGTAAATAAAAACTTAAATGCACCTAAACACGACATTAATAGTACTCATTGCATAAAATTGTCATGTTTTTGTGTATTAATTAAAATCTCAAAACCCAACTTTCAGTACGGTCGACTATCGTACCATTCTTTTCAATCGGTTGATTTCATGAATACCTGAGAAGATTGTCGAAAGGAGTTAGTAGGATAGCTAGCAGCAATGACGCCTCGTCGAGCTGTAATTAGGTGAGAGAGAGGGAAATCCGCAATAAAGAAAACAAACGATCGAGGGAAAATTCGAATATGGAGGGCTGGGCACAAAAATCGTGATGAAAGGATTGCGATATTTGGAAGGGAGAAGTATGTTTTGAGCGGGACTATAAAGTATAATATCACGCGAGTTTTTTAATATTAATTAAGGTCCATTTTTAATAAAAGCGACGTGAAATTAATTGAAAAAAAGGCGTTTATGACAGTCCACTTTTAAGTGATGTAAGTGAAATTATAAAACGTTGTAAATAAATCTTTTGCTTGTAGTGTTATCGCAACATCAAAATAATATGATTTAACTTCACCGCCCTACCAACTGAACCCCCAGCATAAGCATGACATAAATTGTAGATATCATCAAACAAAAGGTGATCTTCACCAACATTCAACCTCTTAAGCTGACTTAGTTAATGTTATTGTGTTTCTCGGGTAATAGCCCTAAAAAAACCAACGTAATCGTTAGCATGAAATATTGTTCAAGCGTGTTGGTGGATCCTCTACCATCTTTCATCAAGCGTGCCTTAAATAACTATGCTTTTAAATTGGTTATCATTTGTTTTCACTTTCTTCCCTTCTTTACACTCATTATGTATAATGTAGTCCCATTCGTTTAGGCTGATATATATATATAAAGAAAGTATCACTTGCAACTTTAAACCATCTAGACTAGTGTTTTTCATTGCAAAATGCACACCTTTAGAAACATTAAACAACAAATTGTTACATAAATCGCCTACGGTAAATGCCTTAACAATCAACATTTTAATACTGCATACAGAAGCAATCCGAAAACATAATTTGATTTTCAGCATAGAAAAATGATGACAGGTGAAATCTAAATATTTAAGAAGAAAGGCTCACCCGATTCAGTCGCCATGTTTCACTTGTACAAGAAAAAGCCCCAGTGAAGAGAAATTGCAGCGACGATGGTAGAAATTGCAGTAGTGACAGAAATAAAAGATGAATCCTAGAGAAGAGAAGGGCGTGAGTGAATCAGCTATCCTTGAGAGGTTAAATAACTGCAATGATAATATTCGTGAGAAATTTCTGTATATCTCAATTTTCTTCTTTGTGAATTCTTTTTCTCGTAGTTCAATTTCTGTCTTGGGAAGTTGGGAGGGACGAAAATGGAGCCATGAGCTGGGGCAAGACGGAGATAAGGTTTTCGAACTTCTTGCCCACTAAACCATCAAAAAGAATAAGCGCTCGCGAAATAAGAACCCGCCAATTCACATAAAAATTTTATAATTATCCGCAAAAAGTTCTATTATGCCGTAAATTTACGACACTTTTTTCAGCATTACTTTTAAATAACGCGATTTTTTTATACTCAAATAAAAATGTCGTAAATTTTCAGCATTTATAAATAAATGCCGATAAAAGTTCTCTTCTCGGCATTTATAAATAATGCCGAGAAATAAGTGTCGGGAAAGATCTTTTTTCTTATAGTGCCTACCCTATAGGGGTCGGGAATTTTAGCATTTGGTGGACCGTTAACGGCAGAGCCGAAAATTCCTTGAGGGTTACTTATCCTATAATGAGGTTGTAGGCCGAGAAGACGTTTTCATCCATCACAAAAAAATTTATCTTTCGGGTCAACTGACCGAGAGAAAAAAGTGTGTTCGTGTGAGGACACAATCGTTGTGTGTTTCGCCGCCGCAATACATAAAAACCTAAGCTACAACTGCACTTGACAAGCAAGCACAGCGGTAAGTCGGGTATCGTAAGAAATCCACAGGGAGTGATTGAATTTTAGATGTTAATTACTTTAAAACTTCAAGAATAAAAGTGTAAAAGATGATAGGTTGGAAATTGTGATAAAAGAAAAAGAATAAGTTACGTTACACAAAAGTAAAGCGAGGATCGGAATCGCATTCTACCAAACGGATCGAAACAACTACTAATTAGAGTTTTGGTTCGAAAACATTTAATTGAGCATTTTTAATTAATCATAAACATCACACAATAAGGAATTTAACCCAAAGTTGCGAGATTAAACATTTAATAAAAAATGGTCACACGCGGATTAAATTCGGATAATCGCTATAAACACTAACGTTGCGTGACAAAGAAAGTTAAACGCATAATAATCCGACTTTAATACGTGAGGTTTCAATTAAATGCAATTTTACCCAAAACCTAACTTTCGGATTTCGACGCCCATTAATGGCGAAAATGCAATCCCAACCCGTAAAACTACTCACTACACATGATTAAACTAAGTAAAATAACTAATTACCAAAGAAAACAAGAATTGAACTACCAACAACTAATAAATCAAAGCAATAAATCAAGAGAACAAAGCTTAAACAAAGAATAGCAAATAATATAAATGGAGGGGAAGATGAATAGTAACTTACACAACCCAAATGGTGTCAACCCTAGGAGAGATAAGCCAAACCCATAAATCCCCTCCTCTCTAACCTAAAAATGAATTTTTCTAGTCTAAAATTGATCCCCCAACTTAATACAATGTTTTCACACTTATACCCAACCAAAAACCAACTTAAAAATAAAGATTTTTGGACTTTTACTGTAGCCAAATCGATTCGGGAAAGGACCGAATCGATTTTGAAACAGGGGAAGCAAATATCTGGCATTCTGGTGCAAACCGAATCGATTCGGTTTTGGGCCGAATCGATTCGCAAGCAACAGGTTTGAATCTGCAGCTTTGTCCTGTTTTACGGAAAATGCCGCCATTTCTTCGTTATATCTCGGAATGAGGCACGGTTGGAGGCTACGCGAAGATAACTCAGAGGAATACAACATCCAAGAAGACATTAGGCTAAAAAACCAAAATATGAAATGACTAAAATTCCCTTGAATGTGACCTTGAGTGTACTTTTACAATAAAAACCATCCTAAAAATGCCATAACTCCATCATTACAACTCGGAATCATGCACCGTCGGCGGCCACGCGAAGAGAAATCAAAGGGCTTCAACTTCTGTGAAGAGCTCGGGATTCAAACCTGAATGCTGGAATTACTAAAATGCCCCCGAAGCTACAATGGTCGACGAAACTTTTCCGAAAAGCATCCGAACTTCATACTAAGCATCGAAATACCTACAAAAGCTCAATTAACCCCTGCAAAACATGTTAACATAGAAATCCGAGGTTTTCTGGTTAACGAGCATAAATATAGGGATTAAAATACCCAAGGGGGATAATAAGGTGTAGGTTAACGGGTGAAATACGCAATATTTGCGTCGTATCACACCCCCTAACTTACACATTGCTAGTCCCTAGCAATGAAATAGGAAACAACAAGAACTACAAGAAAATCAAAAGCAGGATACAAGTACAAAATGGAATGAAAAAGCAATAAAAAGATAAGGCCACTTTCGCGGGCGAACGATTGCATTTAGCATATGCAATAAGCCGTTAAAACCCTAGGTTACCCTAGTGGACGAGTGTCGTCTCGTGAGGGTTTTTAGGGATGATACCCACAAACATCACATGGTTTCCTCAAAATATGCCCAACCCAACATGCGTCAAACTCAACAACAACGAAAAATATTTCAAACATGTTATTAGCATATTGAACGAATTCAAGCTAAAGTCCGTTGTTATTAACAAGTTGAATGCACCTCATAGAATTGAAACTTTAAAAGTGGGAGGGGGAAAAGCACATGCATGGTGTGATTTGGCAAAAACTTAAATAAATCGGATAAACATAAAAGCATGCATATATTTGATCCTCACGGGCATTACACTCAACAAATGAAATCACTCGGAACGGGAGGTAATACACGGGAATGCGGGCATAAAGAGTAAATGTAAATGGAAACTAGGCCGCACACATGTCACAAATGAATAACGCTATATAGGAAATGGAAAATTTGTAATCTCAATGAAAGGATACCGCACACTAAAAGAGGCGAAATGTATTTTCACAGATTATCAAAACTATTATGACTTTTAAATTAAATGCACCCTAAGATCACATGGGACTTTAATAGGGTTATAATGTAGGTTAGGCTAGGGTACGAAATGAAGGAATGTATATACGGATTCAAAGTGTTCCGGATGAAAACTCGGGATAATGGGAAGAATGCGGGCAATATAAAAAATGGAAAGTAACTTCCAAACGAGCATTAGATATATCATCGGGGAGAATCCGATGATATATAATAGTAGGACATGATTACCTCGTTGTTTGTAGATGGAGAATCCGAGCAAGAAAGTGAGCAACCGCGAATCAAAGTTTCTTAGCGCTCAAATATGCTATCCTGCAAAAAAGGTTAAAACAAAGAATAAAAATACAAAAGGAAAAATACTACGAAATAATAAAACAATTACTATCTAAAACACACTCCCCGGCAACGGCGCCATTTTGTGACCGAGCGGAAAAAGTGTGTTCGTGTGAGGACACAATCGTTGTGTGTTTCGTCGCCGCGATACAAAAAACCTAAGCTACTACTACACTTGACAAGCAAGCACAACGGTAAGTCGGGTATCGTAAGAAATCCACAAGGAGTGATTGAATTTTAGATGTTAATTACTTTAAAACTTCAAGAATAAAAGTGTAAAAGATGATAGGTTTGAAATGGTGATAAAAGAAAAAGAATAAGTTACGTTACACAAAAGTAAAGCGAGGATCGGGATCGCATTCTACCAAACAGATCGAAACAACTACTAATTAGAGTTTCGGTTCGAAAACATTTAATTGAGCATTTTTAATTAATCATAAACATCACACAATAAGGAATTTAACCCAAAGTTGCGAGATTAAACATTTAATAAAAAATGATCACATGCGGATTAAATTCGGATAATCGCTATAAACACTAACGTTGCGTGACAAAGAAAGTTGAACGCATAATAATCCGACTTTAATACGCGAGGTTTCAATTAAATGCAATTTTACCCAAAACCTAACTTTCGGAGCTCGACGCCCATTAATGACGAAAATGCAATCCCAGCCCGTAAAACTACTCACTACACATGATTAAACTAAGTAAAATAACTAATTACCAAAGAAAACAAGAATTGAACTACCAACAACTAATAAATCAAAGCAATAAATCAAGAGAACAAAGCTTAAACAAAGAATATAAAATAATATAAATCGAGGGGAAGATGAATAGTAACTTACACAACCCAAATGGTGTCAACCCTAGGAGAGATAAGCCAAACCCATAAATCCCCTCCTCTCTAACCTAAAAATGAATTTTCTAGTCTAAAATTGATCCCCCAACTTAATACAATGTTTTCACACTTAAACCCAACCAAAAACCAACTTAAAAATAAAGATTTTCGGACTTTTACTGTAGCCGAATCGATTCGGTAATCGATTCGGGAAAGGACCGAATCGATTTTGAAACAGGGGAAGCAAATATCTGGCATTCTGGTGCAAACCAAATCGATTCGGTTTTGGGCCGAATCGATTCGCAAGCAACAGGTCTGAATCTGCAGCTTTGTCCTGTTTTACGGAAAATGCCGCCATTTCTTCGTTATAGCTCGGAATGAGGCACGGTCGGAGGCTACACGAAGATAACTCAGAAGAATACAACATCCAAGAAGACATTAGGCTAAAAAACCAAAATATGAAATGACTAAAATGCCCTTGAATGTGACCTTGAGTGTACTTTTACAATAAAAACCATCCTAAAAATGCCATAACTCCATCATTATAACTCGGAATCATGCACCGTCGGCGGCCAGGCAAAGAGAAATCAAAGGGCTTCAACTTCCGTGAAGAGATCGGGATTCAAACCCGAATGCTGGAATTACTAAAATGCCCCCGAAGCTACAATAGTCGACGAAACTTTTCCGAAAAGCATCTGAACTTCATACTAAGCATCGAAATACCTACAAAATCTCAATTAACCCCTGCAAAACATGTTAACATAGAAATCCGAGGTTTTCTAGTTAACGAGCATAAATATAGGGATTAAGATACCCAAGGGGGCTAATAAGGTGTAGGTTAACGGGTGAAATACGCAATATTTGCGTCGTATCATCAAGCTCTTAGGCCACTCGTCTCCCATTCGTACATCCATCTCATACATGCCCAATGGACGGACCTTTTCACCGCTGGAGCCAATTAACGGGTGATGATAGGGCACAAGCCTAGCTTTATTGGGGCCTAGGCTCTTGAAACAGGGCCAGAACATTACGTCCGTTGAACTTCCCCCATCGCCGAGGATTCTCTACACCTCACATCCATGCACCCTTGTTGTAATTACTAAAGGGTCATCGTGGGGAGCTAGGATACCTTTGAAGTCAAGTCGGGAGAATCCAACTATAAGAGTATCCATATTTACCTTTTTTCTCTTCTACTTAACCTCTGAAGATGCTAGATTTACAACCTCTACTTTGGTAACTGACTTAGCCTCTGCCACATGAGCTTTACGATCGGCTACCCTTGAGCCTCCTCCACTAGTCCTCCATAGATGGTGTTCACACCAAAAAAGATCATACCAACCCTCTTCATAGGGGCATTATCATTTTTTTGTGGTAGTTCAGGGTCATCCTCATCTTCATCATCATCATCCTCATCCTCATCCTCATCTTCAGCTCTTCTTATTGGGGCATCTTCCCGACACCTATCGTTTCTCTTCTTTTTAGGGTCGTCTCATCCCCTTTTAGAAGATTTGCCATCGATATAAATCCTGAGATTTTTGAACTTCAACATCTTCTTAATCTTATCCTTCAAGGTGAAGCACTTATCAGTCAGATGATCGTGGTCTTAGTTGAACTCGCACCATAGATTCTTATTCCTCCTATACGGAGGAGCCTTCAGCTGCTCCGGCCATCTCAGGGACCGATTATTTTTATTTCATTGAGGATGTGTTCGTAGTTCATAGGTAGAGGATTATAGTGTGCAAACTAGTCATCTGCAGACCTTTTTTTTAGTCTTTCTTCCTTTGGAATTTCCTGCTTCTACTTCCGTTCTCATCCTCATACTTTGTAGCCATAACCTCTTTAGCATTCATGACCCTTCTTGTAGTTGCTAACAACTCTGACATGGACTTGGGAGGGTCTTCAGTAAGCTTCCACAACAACTTCCCCTTCCGGAGTCCTCCAATGAGGTCTGTCATAGCTATATTCTGTTCATAATCTTTAACCTCTAATTTTTCTTTATTGAATCTAGCAATCTAATCTCTTAGGCTCTCGTTCTTTCCTTGCTTGACGTACATCAGATGAGTGGTCTTCTTCCGAGGTCTTAACCAAGAGGTTCCACACATCTTACAAGATGTGCACGAAGGATCTTGTTCAAGTCACATAGGAAGGAGGCCACTGACTAAGAGGAAAATTACTTAGGGGTACTGGTGGCCGACCTTGGCCAAAGATGCAACTACTTATGTGAAGAAATGCGATAAATGCCAGATATTCTTAACCATCCCTCATCAACCTCATTAACCTATGACGTCAATTATCCCACCTTGGCTATTTACAGTATGAGGTATTGACTTGGTAGGACCCTTGCCAAGAGCTGCAAACAACTATAGATTCTTAATAATGGTAATTGATTACTTCTCCAAATGGGTAGAGGCTGAGCTAATGATCACAATTACAGAATATAAGACCTTCCAGTTCATATGGAAGAACATCATATGTAGGTATGGTCTTCCAAACACCTTCATCTCAGACAATGAAACCCAGTTTAAGAATGCTTCCTTAAAAAAATACTGTGAAAGAGTACGGATCAAGCAGTTCTTCTCTTATCCCGATCGACCCCAGGAAAGTGGTCAGAACAAGGTCACGAACCGAACAATTCTTTATGGGATAAAGAGGAGGTTGGAAGAGGATAAAGGGAGATGGAAAGAGGAGGTATATGATGTATCATGGTCCTAATGGAAAGACAACAATGACACCAATGAGAGATACCCCATTTATGTTAGCCCATGGTTCAGAAGCTGTCATCCCTATGGAGGTAGGGCTTCCCACTCATAGAGTTCAGACCTATGAACCTCAAAGGAATGAAAAAGAGAGAATACTTGATATAGATTTGAATGAAGAAAGAAGAGAAGATGCGAAGATTAGATAGGCAGCCTACCATTAGAGAACTGTGAGGTTCTACAACCAAAAGGTGAAATCAAGGCCTATAGTTGTGGGAGACCTAGTCCTAAAGAAGACGTTGCAGAAGGCAAATAAGCTCCACCCAAACTGGCATGGTCCTTACAGAGTACTTGATGAGGTTGTCCCTAGTACCTACCAACTAGAAAATCTTGAAGGGGAACCTTTCTCCAATCCTTGGAATGCGGACCACTTGAAGAAATATTAAATATGATGTTACTGTTGTTTCTTTGTAATACATGTATCATTTTATGAAGAGGATGTTAATGAAAAGAGCAATGTTGTGATGATACTTTTGTTATATGCTTAAACATCATTAGTTTGGTGAAATTATGAGGGTAAACATCATTATATGGTGACCTTAGACCTTAAACATCATTAGTTTGGTAAAAATTATGAGGGTAAACATCATTATATGGTGACCTTAAACCTTAAAAATCATTAGTTTGGTGAAAACTATGAGGTAAACATGATAATTTAGTGACCTCGGACCTTAAACATCATTAGTTTGGTGAAAACTATGAGTTAAACATCATAATTTAGTGACCTTGGACCTTAAACATCATTAGTTTGGTAAAAATTATGAGGGTAAACATCAATATATGGTGACCTCATAACTTAAACATCATTAGTTTGGTGAAAATTATGAGGGTAAACATCATCATATGGTGACCTCTGACCTTAAAGGTCTGAGTGGTGGACAACCCTCCATAGGACGATGGCCCCAATCATGACCCTCCAAGCATTAGGGGATAATTGGGAAGGGGCTAGATTAATATGGGAAAGTATAGCTCTGATGGAAGGGTGTATAGAAAGGCAAAAGCCGAATTTAAACATCTTCTTATATACGCAGATCTCTCCGTCTCGGCCATTAAAGGCCCTCTCGTCCCTCAGAGGTTTCCTAAGGATGATGGAAGAGTATATAGAGTAGAGGTACCTAAAAGTAAGAACGTCATACTCGCTGATGGAGCTCTCAATCTCAGTCTCCTCAGATGTGTCAACATCACTCTCCTTGCCACCATTACCAACCCCAATAATGTTGTCCTAGGAATCTGCTGGGGCACCACCAGGAAACCTCAGAGCAAATTCAGCCCTAGTGGCAGCCGACAAAGGAATGGAATCAATAATGTGGGGTAATGGCCACACTTGGCCCTATGACTTCAACATCCAATGACCTACAAGAGGTGTTGGCACCTTGTTGATATGAGGCACGACTTGAAACCTTGACTTCCTCAAGTACCTCACCCTGCCTAGGAGAGTAATCCATAGCCTCTTGGAAAGAGTCTACAGACATGGGGTCTGAGGAGGACGATTCAGACTCACACATTGGTGTTAGGTTCACAGGAACCTCTGTAGGCTCAGCAGGCTCGGCTGGCTCAGGGTAGATAACCTTCAGAGGTGAAGGAAAGATGGGTCTTAGAGGGAAGGACTCATCCCTATGAGCATCCTCTTGGGCTAGCTCTATTTGCCTAATTTTCTCAAAGGTCTTCTCACGAAGAGACAAGAAATCTTCTATGAGTTGGTATAAAGGTTTGAGCATAAGTGAGGCGACACTACACTTGGATCCAAAACCACAAATAGGCAAACACCTTTTCAATCTAAACTAAGGATCAAAAAGGGAAGTTAGAAGGTTTCAAATGAAGAACATAAAGAACATTCAAGAACATGAACATCGGAGAAGGTGACCGGAGATTCACTGAAAACCTAAAAGAGGGCGATTTCTGGATGAAATAACCTCGGAGCTACCTACAACTTACCCTAAGACACTCAACCACTACTATCCTAGCCTTACAACCACCAACACTCGTAGAAACCACTCGCCAAAAATAAAAAAAAACACCAAAAATTCAGAAATGAAAAACAAGGGCTAAAAATGGTAAAAAAGGATGAAAATGGTACCTAGCTAATCGCGAGTAAATGAAGAGGATATTAGAAATCAGAGGAAAAATTCAGTGGCAACCAATTATGGGGGATCGAAGATAAAGGGCAGTTGCATGGAAAACAAAGGTGGGAAGAAATGAAGAAAGAGAAGAAGGAAAGGGAAAAAGGGGTTTTAAACCCACTTAATGATGAGGCGCGAGTTTCGATGGCCCATCATTGCCCTTGGGAACCTAAAGGATAAATAAGAATCGTTATGCCTTGATAAGCATGCTACTCACTTCAGTAGGGACATATGGCATGGAAATATTGACACTCAGAGAAATATAGCCTCGGCCTCAATTGCATACTCCCCAGTCACCTAATTACAAAGAAGACAAAGGGCTAGGGGTGATTGATATGCCCAAAGTGCACCCTCTTACTCTGAGTAACTAACTTCGGCCGGTCTCACAACTGAGGTTACAAAAGCTTGTGACAACCATCATTAAGGCCGTCTCACATAATGTCGGCTCCTCGTATATCAACCTCGGCTGGTCATCAGCCGAGGTCGGCAATAGCTCGCGGGCTCAATCATCTGCAAACATCATCATCGGCCCTAACCGACATTGTAGTCACCTCATATCTAACCTTGCTCACCCCTCGTGGCCGAGGTCATCATGGGTATTGACAAGACAACAACTGCATCTGAATCTACCAACCTCATACTCGTCCAGGTTGAGGTTGCATATGTCAAGGACACGGGGCTGAGCATTTACAAGCATATGCAAGGTTGGAAACACATGGACAAATTTGTTATAACCGAATTATTCCCCCCACGTGAGGGAATATTGAGTTCATCATTATTTACTTAAGATCATCCACGTGTCATTCTTATACTGGTTCGATCTTCATGCATATGTTCATTGCATGCTTGGGGGTACATTACACCTCCTAAGCATTATATATAGATGTCATCCTCTACCTTGTAAAGGGATCCATAATTGCAACCCTACCTAAAACTCTATCATTTTACATAGTAGAGAGAGAAATCTTGAGAGATTGTATCCATGGCCATTAGTGCCTTCTTCTAGTGATATTACTCACACACTCACACTGGACGTAGGTCAGATTGGCTGAACCACTTACATCCAAGTGTTCATCCTCTTCTTCTCACCTCATTCTATTACATATATACATATACTCTTGTGTTATAATTGTTATCACTTGTTTGAGCTTGTCAACACCTTACCTGGTGGTTCTATTCACAACATCATCACCTAGAGCTCTCCAAAACACAACTACATCCTATCCTATTTCGTAGGATGCATTTTTATAATTAATCTCTTCCTAATCTCTCACATAGATTAACCAAAACAACGAAATGACATAAAAAGTTATCCCAACCCTGAAATCTCTAATCTGTACAATTTTACACTAACTAGTCCCATACCTTGCATATGTTAATAGAGAAAAAGGATACCCACTAGTCGCATACCTAGCACGTATTCCTAAGTTTAAGGTGATAGCACTACCCAAATCTCGTCGTCCCCACAACGATTAATTTAATCAACACAATAAATTGCACAACTATTATTTATTGACAAACGCATAATTTCTCATAAAGTCACACTAAATCTCAATTTAAATTTATTAAATTCATAGTCGTAACCAACACCAACATTTTTATTCAATGATTATGGTTGTAACGTCATGCAAATATGCAACACACAATGATAATTTATTTTAACCATGTTTACAAATATTTTCATGGTTATACGCGTCTAGTTTTCAAATAAATCGACTTTAAATGGTTTCTACATGCAAACCTATACCCACATACCAAAAATCTAACCTTTACCCTAATCTCATAAGGGTTACAAGTATTAAAATCAGATTAGTATTTTTTATAAAAATAGTCCCATTATTAACTTTCAATTTTCCTAATTAATTTGCTAATTTCTGTGAAGAAAAGCACAAGAATTTAGATTTTGGCAAAATCTAAGATGCATGATACTAAATGGAGAGAATACAGATGTTTTTACCTGAGATTAGTCAGTTAACAATTACGATTAGATGGATTGGTATCCTCTTGACAAGTTAATAAAGATTGACTCTTGTACCAACTTGAGAAAACACCAATTGAGCCTTCAAATCTTGAGTTAAAACTTGATACCTTTGTGGATAGGGTTTATAGGAGAAAGAAAATGAAAATTATAAGGGTCTACTGCTCTTAGAGGTTGTGAAAATATGTTTGAAAAGTCCTAAACCCGTATTAATTTAAGTGGAGGAAGATTAGAGAATTTGGGTGGCATTAAAATCTTATTAAAACTAAAACAATTCGCCTGTTAGTCAAAATCCATAACCGTGACATACAGTTCGTCAGCTTTAAAGCCACGATAAATTATCTGAAGCGGGATTTATATTTTGGCCCTATTTTTTTTCCTAAAGAGTTTTATGTTTTAAGGACTCTTCTAAACGACCCAAGACTTATATATACTGATATTAAGGTCTTTTAAGCTTGCTTTTCGAGTTCTGAATTAATTTAATTAATTACCGGATAAAAATGTTGGTTGTTATAGGAACAACTCTAGGTATATCACCTCTGATGAGCTTCCCTGGTCCACCAGTAGATTGTCAACGTTCCAATTTGTAATTCTGAGAGTTATAACGATTGGATCGTGATGTGGAGTCCTCCCTCTGATCATATCTTCTTCAGTGAAGACAATGTGTTTGGTGTAGTCGACGTCCTCTGGTCATCGGCACTTGCCAACTTGGCTCTTTGCAGGGTTAATCTGAAATTCCTTTATAATAGCAGTGACCTTCTTTAGCTCCATCCAAATAGTGTTCCCTTGGATCTTCTTGAGGTTGGAATCTCCATAAATCACCGCAAAATCTTATCCCATGTCATCATCAAGGACATTGGATGGTTTTGGGTTGCCATTGGTAGCGACCTTGTCAGCTTTCGTCTATATATACTCATTGAGATGTCCATCTTGGCCCAAACCCTCCAAGTTTGATTTTAGAGCCTTATAATTCTCAGTTATGTGGAAACTTTCCTTATGGAATGCGCATCTCAGCATGTTATTCCACTTCGTTGGGTCACCACCCATCTTCATAGACAACATGCAAACAGTTGATCATTGATCTTTCTTATGATCTTGTAGATTGGATCTTTGACGACTTTGTTAACAACCAGGAATGCCTTTGAAGGACCAGCCTTACTACAGTTCTTAGAGTCGTTTTTGCCCCCACTCCTGTTCCCTTTTTTTGGAGTGTCACTCTTATCTCATCCTTTATTTGCTTTTTCTTGACCGGTGTCCCCTGTATTAGAGTGAACCACGTCCTCAACCTTATCATATTTTTAAATACGGGCCATAAGGTCATCGATGGTGCTATCCTCTTTTTTTGTTAGGGACACGTGAAAAAGAGATGTGGTTGGAATACCAATCTTGAATGATGTAACGGTAACCTGCTTCAAGCAGTACTCCACTTCATTGAAGACCACCCAGTACCTCTTGGCATAATCAAGAAGGATTTTTTATAGCTTTTTCTTTATCATGGGTAGTGCATCCATCCTCTTGGGGTGGGAGATGATGGTTGTGAAGCGAGAAGTAAAATCCTCTACTAGGGCCTTAAAGCTAATGATGGACTTAGTAGGTAACTTCTCAAACCACTTTTGTGCTATGTTGTGTAGGGTAGAAGGGAAAATTCAACATGCCTTGTTGTTGATCCACAAGGTCATTGCCTGCTTGTATTATCGAACGTGGTTTATGGGATCCATGTTCCCATCATAGATCTTGATCCTGGGAATGGTGAACTTCTGCGGGGGTTCTTCTTCTTCTTCAATCTCCCATGAGAAAGGGGGTTTCATCTGGGTGCAGAGAGCTCTTCTCACTAGCTCCTTGGTAGATATGTCTCCTTGATGGGATGTATATTGGTCCATCTCTCTATGGACCAACATTCTGATGTTCTCATCCTAATGATCATTACTCCCGTGGCGCCTCTCTGATCGGCCACACATTGATCAATCACACTCAGACCTTCCACGTTCAGATCTATCCTGGCCGTGCTTGGAGCTCCTCCCTCGGCTGTGAGTATAATTCACCTGAGGACTAGGAGTCCTATTATGAGGCTTCCTAGTATCCCTATAGGGATCTCTCTCCATTCTTTCAAGTCTCCTTTACAGGTAAGTACTCTCTTCCATCTAGAGGCGTGTATCCTCCTCTTGCTCTTGAAGCTTGGCTTCGTAAGCATCGACCAACCTAGAGATCTGGGTAGACCTAGGTGGTCCTTGACTTTCTTCAGAACGTTTCCTTTCTTGGCAAAACCTAGTATTTGGTTACTGGAAAATATCTTACCTGACCCTAGGTGGGGCTGCGTCTTCTTGCACGTCGCCAACCTAAGGAATATTATTGCTACGATGGGACATCTTGGGCATTTTTGTTGATGAATGCTTTCATAGGAAAAATAATTATTTTCCACAGGTGGAACCAATTGTGAGTTCAGTAATTATCAAAATAAATAATCAAGAAATCAATATTGAGATGAAAGAAATTAATCACACGCACAACAACAGATGTATGTGGTTCGACAACTTACCTATGACCACGGGTAGACACTATGTTCTTATTATTGTCTCTCGATGATCGAGGTTACATCCCATTGCCATGGGCCATGGTTTACAAATTTTAGATTTAGAAAATAAGAGATTGAGTTGTACAAGTAACTCGATTAGATCGTCGATAACTCATAGATGTCCCTGAAATCTCGTTCGAGAGTGTATCTTCATGGATTTAAGCATATGTTAAATACATAGATCTAAATGAATAACTGATTTGTTGTAGACAGTCCACTACCCATGTTGAGCTGGTTGTCTACTCTCTTGGGATGAAATAAATGAGCCCCCACACTAAGAAAAACCCCTTTGGACCTTTCCCTTTATTTCCACATGTAGTCTTAAATGTCTATTTGTCACATTTTGGACACCTTTTAACAAACCTTAAAGGATGAAATTTCTATTTTGTTTTTTTCATTTTTAAACCTACTAAAGAAATCACTAAACTTTTTTATACGTTCAACATCAAAATACTACAAGTTTATATACACGAGAAAATAGATTTTAAGTCCAAAATTCCTATTAAATGGGTCTAACATATGGTTTATTCTAGAAGTTTCACAATATTGGCATAAACATGACTTTCAAGATAAAAGATATTTTTATTTCTTCAAAAACTTGAGTAAATGTCTATTTGTACAAAATCCCAATTTTCACAAGAAAACGATAGGGCATTTGTTCATAAAATATCTTTAACAAGATAAATATTCCTTCAATATTTTTATTCGATAAAAATGTTTAAACGCCAAGTTTTCTTGAAATATAGCATTTTGCTCAAAACCATTGAAACCTTTAATAAATCCTTTTGCACAAATCATTAGAAATAGCATTGTTAAATAATAAATGCATTCTACTCTTACAACTCTAACTAAAAGACCAACATAATGGAAAATAGAGTTCTTAAACTAAGAGTAGAGTTTCCCACCTCATGAGAAGATTCAACAATAATGGATAAAGTGTAGAAGAATATGGTAACCTCCCACCTCCTAAGGTCGCCTTAAAGAGGTTACCTAGCTCCACTAAGCTTGTCTTCTCAAAAGTTCCACTAAAACCCCCTTCAAACTCTATGATTTCTTCCACCTTTTTCTTCAAGAACCCCAAAAGACCTCCAAAATTTGTAGATTTATTCAACAATGGTTTATATGGGTTTATAAGTATTGTATATAGTGTAATATGAGGGAAATATGGTGGTATAAGGTGTAACGATAGTGGTGTAACCTGGTTTATGTTGGTGGGAGAGCTCCAAGAGCTAGAGAGAGAGAATAAATCTAATTTTGGCTCTCCCAAATGAGTCAAACACACACTAAATACTACCAAAACCTTAAGGGTTAAATTCCACAAACTCCCCCAATCATAACCCTTTAATCCAAGGGTAATCAAATCTTTTTTCCCACGTCTTGATTTGGGCTGCTGAGAAGTCAACATGTTATCAAATCCAACGACCTACATCGTGACAACACATTAAAAAGTATAACATTTTCAAATTCAGCTCCGGTCATTCGAACGACCTCTGACACTCGTTCGAATGAGATTACTCATTTGTTCGAATGAAACTTCCAATGACATGTTCTAGTGAGATGTCAGTACGTGTGAGGAATGGATCAAACCCACATCGTCTGAAGCCTCATTTGAACTTTATTCCAGCGTCTCATTCGAACGAGATTGACCCCTTATTCGAATGGCCTCTGATTTCTTAGGTTCAAACTTCGCGTTATAAAAAATCTAGTTAGATGAGCATGAGCTCCAAGAAGTTGCCTAAATGTGGCTTCTGGTTCACCTCTACAAGTTCAAAGCCCAAATGGTCATACCAAGTCACCAAATAATACAAGTACGATCAAAGTCTAGGGGCAGGTGTTACAATCTCAAAGGATAAACAAAAATCTTTTTGCAATTTTTCACAATAAAACTCAAAGAGGAAAGTCAAAATACAAAAGATTCGAACATCATACAACTAGGAATAATATAAAACATGAACGATAAAATCTTGTATATGACAACATGCGAACATAATAATCCATAAGATATAGCATATGATGAATCATGTTTAGGCTTGCGAGAATCAACCATTCTATCAGTTAACACCTCGAATATGGATTTCTAACCCAAATATGTGAAAACTTAACATCTCGGGTTTGGGGGGCCATTGTGACACTACATCTAGACTTCCTAGGAAATTTTTTAAGATCATAACAAAAGATCCTAAGGTTCACTTTCCTCACACAGTGCGAGCATATGTAAACAGGAGGAAAACGACCTTTGGATTGACCTTTTCTAACATCTTGGGCAAGGTTTGACATTCTTAAACAAATACCGATCTTGGATTTGGTAGTGAAAGAATTCGAATTATCGAAGTCAATTCCATCATAACTTGAGTTTCTTAAATTATGTTTTAACTTTAAAATACTAGACTCAAGCAAACACTTAGACTCCTCAACGTTTAGGGACTCCTTTATATTTTCAATAATTCCTAAAAGGTTATCTCTCTCCCCTTTAATATAAGAGAACTTATCCTTAAGATTCTTTTTATGTTCCGTCAAATTCTTATTCAATTTATTGATATCTTCTATGGAACGTCCTTTCACCTTTGCTTCAAACATTTTAGAGTTCACTAATTTTCTCTCTAAGCACAAACTCTATCATCACTCTCTTTCTTGGACACCATTAAAATTTGAAAATCACATTTCATGTCCTTAATCTTCTCATGGAGGATATATCTTGATGTTTGAAAATTTTGCAAAAATTCAATTCATCTTTTAAGCAAATATTTTTGTTTATAACAAATATAACCATTTTTGCAAACTTCAAATTCATCCGAGTTAATTTTGTGGCACGGTTATGATGCTCATTAAACTCCTATCGCATATCAAAATCTTTGTCATCTCAAAACACATCGAATAACTTATCACTATAATGACCCATTGAGAGAAATAAAACACTAGAGAGAGAGAAACATATAGACCTAAAACAACACGAAGCTATGGATTAACACGATAACTTAGTGTACCCACCTTGATACCACTTAAAAGTGATAATACGTACAAGGGTTATATGGATAAGGTCAAAATACACACACCAACTATTTTTTTAAATAAATCAAATTTAATTTTAAACGTAGCACTAATTAAACTGATTATTGTGTCAAACATATTAACCAATTTTATCTTAACCTACAACATGCTTCTAGGTGAGTATAGTAAGATAAAATAAATCAATTACACAATGTCTGATGTAAGAGGAAAACTAAGTGGGAAAACCTCAAACGGACCTACCACTCAAATTCCCTATGTACATAACTGGAATATGACACGAAAATGCTTACACAATCGACTCGATGCCTATGTAAGCCTTGACACATCTTTATCCCTTTAACCTTCACCACAATGACACATATGAGTCTACCCGTGAAGCTGCCATAATAAATTAGTCCACACACGACTCGATATACACTAATCCAGACTCATCAATCATCACACAATACGAAGTCCTCCATATTGCAATCGCAAATGGGCAGAAAATACACTGCATGAAACTTACTCAATAATATGATGATGAGTACACAAACGTTGGTGACAAATGGAGATCTCAAACTAGCATAAAAGATTAAATACTTGTATCTCAAAGTGTTTGGGTTAAACTAGGGTTTGAAGGATGTTGGTTATCGATAGGAAACTAATTTTCGCTAAAATTCTCAAAGAAAACTGATGCCAACACTCCTATTTATAGAAAATCATTTTTTGTGGCGACACAATTTTTGAGGGTTCATTCAAACGAAATAAAGGGTCATTTAAATGAACTTCCTAATCTCATTCGAACAACATTGATACTTTGTTTGAACGACATAAATAATTATGTTTGGACATTTTTCAAACAAGCTACGAATGATATTTTTCTAGTAATCGAATAATTCTCATTTGATACCGGTTAGAAGGTTATTTGAACGACTTTTAACACCTCGGTCGAAGGAACTCTATAAACTCGTTCGAACGACTTTTTCACCAAAAAAATATTTTTCTTTAAAAAGTCCTTCTATCTAAAATGGACTCAAACATATTAAAACAAAAACCCAATGAAATTTCAAGGATCAAACTAAAATGCATTCATACCTCATTGAGATCCTTGTATGTTGAAGATAAAACATGATACGGAATATGACACGGTGATGTAGACACTCTAAATTGGTCGCTACGATCTTCAAACAAGCCACACATCACAAGGTTTAAAGGATAAACACTGAAGACCTAAGTTATGATGCAATTATTATTTTCCAAATGGAATTAAGACAAAATGTAAAAATTGACTCAATGGGGAAATTTTTCCTTACATGAATCTTATAATGGCCCCAGATGCCGAAAAGGGGGTTTGGAATAGGTTCATGTCAGCTCTTGGGGACCAGATGACCATACCTTGAATCAATTTTTTTATTTTCACTTTATTTTATGTACTTGGAGGTTGTTGTAATGTTTTTCCCTTATTTATGATGAAGTTTGTTAAAAAATAAAAGAGCCCTAGTGGGATGAGGTGAAATTTTCTACTCTTAAGAAAATTTGGGCGATTAAGAAAAGTTTAGGAGGACTCTGATCATCCCAAGTTAGTATATTTACTTCTCTCATATACCTCTTCAATTATTTCCTATATTTATATTTCTCGGCCAATAGATACTAATCATGAGGTCGTGGAGGGGTACGCCGACCACAACCCTTTGTGTGGAAGTGTTTTGGGGGGTATGATTATTTTGAGACCTTAGATCTTTTATTTACTTTGGCTATTAACCCGACCTCATCTGAAGAGAAAATGGAACCAAGGAGGAAGATACTCAACCTTATGGGTGATGCTATCTCCCCCACTCATCTCACTATTGGGATAAAAAAAATGAAGGAGGTCGGAGGCGCCTATGATCCCATCAACGTGGAGGACTCTCCAAACAAAGCATATAATAGGACTTCAAAGAAGAATAAGACGATTAACGATGTTTTCATATCTACCCCACCTCTAGGTAGGAGGAAATCATTATTGGAAAGGGGAAAGCCCCTACCAATGGAACCATTACTAAGCAGTCAATGTTAGATGCTGATATTCTAAGGGGAGACTGCATCTCTAACGACCAAAACTTCATCACTGGGATGTCCTTAGAGAGGTTAGCCATGCATGCCTACGAGGCTCTCTTTCTCTCGTGAGTTATGAACTTTACCTTTTTCTTATTATGAGTTTGGTCTTATGACTTATATTGGTCTCATTACATATATTATTCCTTTGAATTCATTATGGACTTTATCAATTGGATTTATCGAAGCTGAGACCAGAAGAATGAGGTCTGCTACCTGGGAGCTGCTCTAGATGATGCCTAGAAGTCCTTTGAATTGGCCAAGGGAGACTAAAAAGGAGGTAAAGATGAAGGCCTCTGCTGAGGAGATCCTTCAATTTAAGGGAAAAATGTCAACCTTGGAGAAGGCTAACCAAGAGTCCGCATAAAATCTAGTAACTGTTTTGGAGGCAAACAATGCTGCCAATGATAAAAGTTTTGACAAGACTTTTGGGAATGATTAAAATAAGTTAAAAGTTTGTCCACGTGGGTTTATTTAAGATATTTGAGATATTTAGGGGACATAACCCTAGTACTCCTAACCCGGAGGAAGGTGAGGATGAGAAATTAGAGGCAACTACCTAGAAGTTTAGGCCTGATGAGGATCTTCAAGGAAAAGATACCACAGTTAAATTACTTTTTAGGAACTTTATGTATTTTTCTTCAACATTTTCTCTTCCTTTTTACTCATTTTCATGTAATGTCCATGTCCCAATATCTATGCATATTAGGAATGAAAAAGAGTTTTTTAACCTTATGTTCTTTCTTCTCTTTGTATTAACTAGTCTTTTCGGCACTTTTCACATTGGTCATGTTGATTTGGAATTTTATTTTTAATTAAATAATGAACTGATTTGATTTAACTCTTCCGCCTGATTATTGCTTGGCTCTTGTGCTAATGGTCCCACTAGACGATGACTTGGATTTTCTACTTTGGGTTAATGCATTTAATTGATCTAGGAAGGCATTCTTGGATATTTTCGAAGTGATGCATAGAGTAATGGAAGTAAACAACGATCTAAGTGGGAATATTATTGATCTTCAAGCTAATTATGAAGAAATAAGGGGCATTGTCAACTTGTTAGAGAATGTGCAGGCCAATTAAAGGGAAATCATAAGAGTCTTACACTAACGAATCACAAGGTTGAAATATAAGTTTCAAAAGAAGTCCTGTTAGGTTTAGGAGAATAGTTATGATAAAGGTATCTTGAATGCCCTAATACACTTCAATGAGACCAATAGTGTAGTCTGCATTCAAAGATGGCTAAATTCCTTGGCCGTTCTCAAGTTTCCAAGTAACTATAAACTGTGGTACTAGTATGCCGTGGACTTCCCTTATTTCAAGATTCCCTTTTAGAAGTTAGGGCTCATGGGATCTATTTAATGTAGATCATTTACAATCGAATTAAGAGCAACTGGACAATCATGATAGCAATGATAAGGACCCTAATCGTAGATTAGAAAATGCCCACACGGTGTTAGAGGCTAGCCCATTTGGTTATCCTTGTTAATGATATAAAATTTATTCTTTGCAATGTACATTAAATGAAAGAGACATTTATTTTTTACTTTTTTCATATCACCCTTCATATTTCTTTGTGTGGTCCATGTTCTTACCTTTTAGGAAGTGTCCTCACACTCATCATTAGGCCTAGCACCAATCGTTTTTGATAATTCACTCGTTCCCAAGGTAATCCTCCCATTTAGGATTTTATCCGACAACCTTGATTGGATTTCTAAGTGCCAAGTGATCCCCCATAAAAATTTTGTTTTCCTGGGTAATATCTTATGTTTCGTGTTGTATAGAGGAAATATGTAGCCTTAGGGATCAGACTAGGACCATAAACAATCCTAATAATAAATTATAAAAAATAAATGAATAGGTGAAGTCAGTGCTAACATATATACAAAAAAAAACTTTCATTATTAATTTCCTTACTTGAAACAATCAAAACTAATTGGATTTAAAACCATGCAAAATCTAACTACCAAATGAAATTGATTGACAATTACAAAAGGAAAATTAAAAATTAAAAATAAAATTTATTAAGGTTTGATGGATTCCATGCTCGGGGTAATTCCATGCCCTCCATAGTTTCTAGGTGATAAACCCCTTATGGGTAATCTCAAGTAACTTTGAATGGAACCTCTTAGTTTCGTTCTAGCTTTTCATTTAACATTTTTCTTGCGCAGCAGGCAATCTTTCGTAGGACGTAATCCCCAACCTGGAATTTCCTCAGATCTACACCATTATTATCCTGCCTTGCTATCTGTTGTTGATAGCTACCAATATGATTAGTGTTTGTTCTCTTTTTCATCTAGTATTCGATCTTGACACTAATAATTTCATTGTTCAAACATTGGTTGATTATAGTTATTTTCATGGTCAATAAACCAGAATCTACTTTATAATCTCCTCCATTCCATTGCCTAAGGTGAAGGGAGTTTCAAAGATCAATCTCTTGGGAGTTGTTCACTAGGCCCATAGATGTGGGGGAGCTCGTCCACCCATACGTCTTTTTAATTTTTAAATTTTTTTTGCATTCTATTGAGGATAATTTTGTTTGAGGCTTTAATTTGTCCATTCATCTGAGGAAAAGCCATTGAGCTATAATAATGAATCATCGCATGATGGTTGCAGACATATTGGAAGGTTTACTTGCAAGCCGTGACCCGTTATCGATGATTAAAGTTCTTGGCACACCAAAATGAGTTATGTTGTTTCTCTAAATATACTTGATTTTTTCAGCATCTCTGATATATACTATTTAGCGATTGTGATTCTATCCACTTAATAAAGTAATTTGTCCCTGCCAAAAGTCACTTTATATTCTCAGGTACAGTAGGAAAGGGTCCGACGATATTCATTCCATATCGTGTAAAAGGACAAGGGCTTGTTAAGGACTTAAGGTTGCTGGTTAGATGGTGGGACAATGGAGAGAACAACTAGAAATTCTTCCACCTTTTCACATAAGATACAAATTATTTATGCATGTAAGGCCATCAATATCCTTTCTTAATTAATCGGAATGCCAAATATCTTCCAACAGTGTGCCTTTCGCATATTCCTTCTTATTGCTCTTACAAGTTATTGATCGACAAAACTAGGATGGAGACATTGAAATTACGGTTTAGTTAATAACCTCAAATAAAGATTTCCTTTAGAGGATAAATATAATAGATTATCTTTCACTCTAATTTGATAGGCCTCCTTTTTATTAAGGGGATTTTTTTTTCTTGAGGTATTTCACTATTGAGTCCATTCAACTAGGAATTTTTTTAATGGTGTATACTTGCTCGACATCTTGTTTTTATTGGATGCTCAATCATTCTAAGTTTTCCACTCGTATGAATCTTTTGAGACCGAACATGATCGCTGAAGCCAAGGTGACTAAGGCATCTGTAATACTCCATAATTTTAATACATTAATTAAGTAGTGAAATTTATTATTTATGACTATATGTTCCTACAGTGATGTGTGATGTCACTATTTATATTTTCACATATGTTGTGTTATGTGTATATTGCTCAAAATTAAAATCAGACATAATACACGGTAATGAATTAATAATTATTTAATAAATAATTCTTAATAATGATTTTTGGGACTCGTACCAATTAGAATATTAAGAAGTTGGGTTGGTACTTTGGGGTTTTGTTTAAGACATATAGAATGTTTGGTTAGGACTTAAAATAATGGGTTTCAAGACCTATGGGTTAGTATATAACCTTGGTTGGATTCTGGACTAATTGGGTGTAGTTTTGGGCTTAAAAGGTTAAGGACTATATGGGGTCCAACCCTAATATCATGGTTAACATAATAAAATGAGAACTAGTATTAGTCTAAAGAACTATAAAACACTTGACAAGAAAACCTAAGGCTAGAGAAAGGCTAGAAAGAGAAACCAACTTAGATAAGGAGAGAATTGGGAGCAATTGGATTGGGACTTCATTTGTCCACTCAAGGCAAGTTTACTTTGTATATTAATAACATTGTTGTAGACACCCAATTCTAGGACCCCTAAGCATATCCTTAGGTCCCTAGCACTTCCTCCTTCACCATAAATTCTAGGCCAATTCCCTAAGTACTAAGTTGGAGGACACCGAGTGCTTTCGAGGCCCGTTTGACTATCGATCAACTTTCTCACTTGAGCGACATCTCATTGGATATTCAAAGGGCTCTGGATCCCCTTTCTAACGGTCCTTACACATGTGTGAATCGTCCATACGATCGTACGAATGGTCCATTTCCACATAAAATTAATCTGGAGGCCACTAGGTGCTCTTGGGTACAGATTGACTTCAGTAAACTCTTTGAATTGAGTAAATATCTTTAGATCCTTGAAGGGATCTGAATCCCTTTTCCAACGATCCACCCTATGCATGAATCAACTATACTGTACGGACGAACGACCCATTTTACTATGAAGGGTCATCGAGTGCTTTTGGGACTCATTTGATAATGGTTAACTCTTCGAACGAAGCGAAGCTCTTGGGAACAACAAAGGGCCCTACATAACCTTTATAACGGTTCACCTCATGTGCAAATCGACCTTACAGTTCAGACGAATGATCAGTTTACCTCTTGTCCAAAAGACTGATGCGCACTTCCGAGCCTCGTTTAACCATAATCAACTCCCGAACTCGGGAGAGGACAAATGGATTATTAAAGGGCTCTGAATATCCTTTCGAAAGATTTATTTTGTGCGTGATTCGGACATACGAATTGGGCTTTGTGACCATTATTTTGGAAAATCTACAGATAACTGTCGAATGGAAAACCCATTTCCTTGCTTATTGGCAGCGTGTCTTGGGGTGACATGATGATAGGCAGGTCAAGGACAATGCCGATCGACACCCCCTTGACCCGGTATAAGTAGAGAATGAGCTCACTTAGAGAGGCCCCCCAAAAACATCCATCTCAGTGATCTAAGCAACATTCTCTAGAAGTCATCTTGGTTTCCATCTTGAAACCTCCCCTCACGTTCCATTTCCATCATTTACTTACCCAGTTTGAAAAATTCCCTTCCCTCTCCTCCTATCACCTTCATCCACTTAAGAGTTTCACATCAACATTTAAGATCAACTTCAAGTCTTCGAAAGAACGTCCAAATCTTTCTCTCTCTTTAAACTCTCTTACTTCTCACACTAAAACAACCTTTTCTACACACACACACACACACCCCTATAACAAAAGTGCCCGGTTTGATTTATGGGTTAAACCCCACCCTGTGTTATATGCTAACTACGTGGAGTTTGATTCCTTTTTAGGCTACATAGGCATCTCGGGTAAAATATGAGATTATAGTCCTCTCCTATTTTTGTCATATATTATTTTCATGTCATATATTTGTGATTCATGATTATGTATTGTCCAACCTACACCATCGTCCTCCTATAACTGATCGGTGAATCGACAAACGAACATATAATATTCTAATTACTATTTTGGGAACATTCCTAAGGATGACCTCAAACTGCCGTTATCCATGATGCGAGTCGAGTAATTCTACTCTCCTTTTATATATACACGCACACACTTCACGGAGTTATTACGGAGAAGAACAACATATGACCATGAGAGACCGAAAGGACAGGATGGGTGCCTAACACCTTCCTATTTCGTAACTTAGTCACCGAACCCTTGAACTAATTGGTTTTGTAAGCTTTAATATGTCTTTGATGACGTTCTCTCGAGGCGACAATATTTATTTGGCCTATTTTGTGAAAAATAGGCATACATCATTCCAATTGGCGAAGGCCGAAGCGCCAAGAGGAAGGGCGCCAGTCCCTTATGCGCACACGTTCCGATCGGGAGGAATGGCCACAATTGTCTTGGGTCGTGATTTATATAATTGAATAACAAACTTTGTATTTAATTTAATTAGTAGAATTTTATTGATATTCATAAATTGAATTAGATATAATTTATCATGAATTTTGATTACATTGAATCAATTAATGTTATAATTATCTTATATTTAAAGAATTGAGAAAAGGCATGTAGGTGAATAAATGACAAGCTTGGAAATTTAGAATTTAGGGATGGAATTCAAATCTAGGGGTCTGACTCTTAATTTTGGAAATATACTTTTAAATCTTGACATAAAACAACTAAACTTGTAACGATAACATAAAGTTTAGTTTTGTGGATTTGTATGCCATCTAGGGTATTTAGGAGGTTCTAAAACCTTAAGATCGACTGTTACTGGTGATTCTGGATATAAGGGTCGTAATAGAGGCTATAAGTTTAAAATATATGGATTTTTGGAGAGTTTTGGGTTTCATCCGTTCAAACGGACACATTCATGCTACGAGAATCCATCATCGACATCCTGGTAGATGAGATGGAATTTACCCCAGACCGTATGACGAGAATCCACCTTTGCTACCCCAGTGACTAGTTATAAAGTATTTAGTATAAACCATACTTACGTGTATATAGAATGTGTTCCCTTATTAAATGCATATACTTGAGATGTATAAAATAATATTGAATTTAGATGAATAATATGTAATCATGGTGTAGACACCCCATCCTAAGACCCCCCTAAGCACCTTCTTAGTCTCCAACATTCATCCACTCCCCATAAATCCTAGGTCAAAATCCGAGTACTGGTCTGGAGGCCACCAAGTGCTCTCCAGTCCCTTTTAACTTAGGTCAACTCTCTAACCTGAGCGAAGCTCAATGAAACCTCTAAGGTCTCGAATTATCCTTTACAATAGTCTGTACCATGCATAAATCTTCCTCACAATTTGCACAAATGATCCATTTCACTTTGGGTATTGATTTGGAGGTCATCGGCCACTCCCGGACCTTGTTTGACATCCATCAACCCTTGAACCTGAGAAAATCTCAGTGAAACCTCTGAAGGATCTGAACTAATTTTCCAACGGTCTGTCCCTGACCAAATTTTCCTCACGGTTTGCATGAACGATCCATTTTACTCCGAATGGCCATGAGGCACTTTTGGGCCCCGTTTAACCTTGGTCAACTCTCCAAACCAAGTGAAGCTTAATGAAATCTCTAATGATTCTGAATGCCATTTCCAACTATATGTGTCATGCGCGAATCAACATCACGGTTCGTACGAGTGACCCATTTTCCTCCGAAAAATCGCTCTCTAGAGACCAATAGGCTCTTTCGAGCCCTATTTGACGTTGGTCAACTCCCAAACCCAAAAGTGGATAAGGGCTCTGAATTCTCTTTCCAACAGTCTCGATCATGCACGATTCAGACTTATAATTTTCATTTTATGCTCATTTTTCTGAAAACGTTCATTCCGAACAACTTTAAGCACCCCAAACCCCGTGCCTATCGGCAGGGTGCACTTTCGTTGTCCATCAAGGTATGCAATGTACCGATAGGCGGTCCAGGGGCCATGCCAATTGGTACCCCCAACCCTAAATGGAACAATATAAAGGGCTCATGACCTCACCCCTGAGAAGAGGAACCTTTCACGAGTCAGCAAACATTGTCTTGAAATCAGAGCCTTCTCATTACCAAAATATCCCATTTTCCAACATCCCCCCACCTCACTTTCTTAACACACTTAATTATCGACCTCACCTTATTATATTACAAAGACAAACCTACATACATTCTAAATATATCAACAAAGATTTATAAAGAGTTGCATTCCTCACCCTTTTTCTAGTTTATTCATTTGTTCTTGTAGACACCACATTCTAGGACCCCCCAAAATCTCTCCTTAGGTCCTTAGCACCTCCTCATTTCACTGTAAACCCTAAGTCGCATTCCAAGTACCAATTTAAAGGCCATCGAGAATTACCAGGCCCCGTTGACTCTGATCAACTCTATCGTCACAATTGATGCTCTTTGAATCCTCGAAGGTCTCTGAATTCCCTTTCCAATGGTCCGCCCGTTACGTGAACCTGCATAACGGTTTGGAAGAACAGGCCATTTTACTACCGTAAATTGATTCGGAGGACACCGGGCACTCTCAAGATCCATTTGACCAAAGTCTAATCTTTAGATTGAATGATACTAATGAATCTCTAAAGGGAACTGAATACAATTTCCAACGGTCTGTCTCGTGCGTGATTCTGACTTACGGTGTAGATGAACGATCTATTTTACTCCGACAGGTCACCGGGCGCATTTGGGCCCTGGTTGACCAAGGTCAACTATCTGAACCTAGAAAAACTCTTTGGAACATCTAAGTACATCTCCTAACCATTCCAAAGATCTGCCCCATGCACAATTCTAACCTACCATGAATACAAATGATCCATTTCGGTCCGACGATCTGCCGTTCAAAAGACCGACATGTGCTTCAGAGCCACATTTGACCCAAAGTCAACTCCCGGACCCGGGAGCGGTCCAAAGGACTCTTGAAGGTATATGGAGTACCTTTTTAATGGTATGCCTCGTGCATTATTCGGATCAACAAATTACGTTCTACGACCATTTTTCCATGAAAATGTGCACGAGGCTGCCAATTGGTAGGTCTAGTTCCCTGCCTATCGGCAGTGTGCCTAGGGTCACCTGCCAATTGGAAGGAATAGGACAATGCCAATTGACAACCCACTGACCCTATAAAAGGAGGGCATGACCTCACTACCAAGCAGATCAGGACAGGAGATCCATCAGCATCAGTGATCTTAACAACATTCTCTCGAAATCAGCGAAGTTCCTCCATGTGAATTTCCATTCAAGCTTCCATTACCATACTTTCCATAACCAATTTGGAAAATGACACTCTCTCTTATCACACATTCATCTCACATTCAAGGGAGCTCATTTAGGATCAAAGAAGGTCCAATTTTTTTCCTTTCTCTTTAAATTCTTTGTTTTGCATAAAATTCATTAGATTGCTAATATAGTTCTTACTTTAGTTCATACACATTAACATCCACATTTTTATTAGTATATTTCATATACTTTAATTTCTACAGAAAAAAAAAACAGAACAAAAAAAAGGGTTACACCCACAAATTCCAAACGGGATTTTCCATCATACTTTTTCAAAACTAAAACATATTTTTCTACACACATACATATAATAAAATCCCATTCGAATCTATGAGAAAAACCTACCGCCATGCCACATTTGAGCTACGTGGACTTTTATGCCTTTATAGGATACGTAGGAATTTTGAATTAAAACTCGAGACGTGAGTCCAATTTTTAAAGTTTTCAATTTTCCAATTTTCCTAAATTACTCATTTTCATCATATTATTGCATTAATATACATATTGTGTTTGTTAGCATTTCATCCAATACATATTATCATTTCATAATAATGATCAATATTGCATAAATGCATAAAACATTTTTTTACATATATTATTTTGGGGACATTCCTATGGATGACTTCACTCTATCTTTCCTATGGTATGAGTTGAACGATTTCGATCTCCATTATATATACATGCTCACACACTTCACGAATAAATAAAGGAAAACAATAACAGAAGCCCATGAGATACCTAAAGGGAGGGATGGGGGCTTAACACCTTCCTATTCCATAACTTAGCCCCAGAACCCATCGATCTATTGGTTTTGTATGCATCAATTTGTCTTCGATGCCGCTCTTTCGAGGAGACAACATGTTCTTTTGCCTGTTTTGTGCAAAATAGGCTGGCGACTCCATCTCTTTACATTAACCCCACACCGATGATGATCGAAGAGTTCCTAAGGGGTTCGAGACCTTTCGAGTCCCCGCCCGGTGCGCGATCTCGATCAGGATGGCCACAGTGGCGACTCCACTGGGGAATTTTCATAAGAGGGCTAAACTCTGTTTGCATGAGTGTTTTGTTTTCTTGTGTGCATATGCACCTACCTGTATGTACCCTTTCTCTCCTCTATTATTTCCTAAACATATATACCTTATGCTTGTATCACTATTAACTCACATACTTGTAGAAATTCTCCATGTACACTTCACACCACGTGCACCTAGGATCACTTACATCCCCATGTTGAACACATCACTTAGAAATCCATGCTTAGGTGTCACTAACACACACCTCCACTTATCACACTTGTATATATCCATGCTCACTCTCACATAATCCATGCTTAGTACATATTTATTTTTTATATACTTGTACATTACCCCCTGTTTGGTATGATGCTCATAACTAAAGATACTCCTTCCATAAGATACTAATCAATAATCATGCATATTGCATAAGACATTAGTAAAGAGCATTGCTATTGGCCAAATTTTTTCCCGTAACTGGGGGGTCACTTCCTGATGGCGCTGGTCCGGTAGGGCAAAGTTAGCCTAAGAGATATGACTCTCACCTTCTAATGACTAAGTACCTTCGACGTATATCGAAAGTCATGACGGGAGGTATATCGCAGGGAACTCATTAACGTATGTCAAGTTTATTGAATTCTCTCTCACATGTACGTTCCCATGAGGTATATAGTGAGGTAATTCACGTACACTCAGGTATATCAAATGGCTTGTCCACTTGTATCGATTCTCCTCAAGAGAAAGACGTATATCGTGGCAGTCATGCCAAAGGGGGGAACACCTTCAAATTAACCCAACAACTGCATACCCGTATTTAGGTGTCAAACCTAGGATACTCATATTTAGTTTGTCGGTTTATACCCAAAACTCTTTCGAAATGACAGGTCAACATGCCGCCCAAATTTTTGCACAATTTTTTTAAAAAAGGGACCCTGCCCATGAGCATGGTAAGAAGTCCAACCATAATTTTTACATATTTTCAAACCCAAAGTTTTCAGGCTCGGGTCCCACCCGACATTTCTTTTTGTATTCAGGTAAACCTAATAAGTGAGAACCTAATAAACATAATAATAATCACGCCGAGACTAGTCTCTCATCATTTTCTTCTTTCTTTTCCCAAAAAGTGTCCAAAAATATTTTTCCTCTTTTATCAAATATACCAAAAACATTTTTCTTTCCTTAAACCAAAAATATTTTCCTCCCTTTACCCGAAATCATATTTTTCCTCATCTATCCTAAAAATGTCCAAAAACATTTTCCCTTTTTTTCCAAAAATAAATCCTAATTTTTCTCCTTCTCACATACCCTTGGCCTAGCTCCCTATTGGCTTCGGTCTTCAGTCAAACCGCCCCACAGCTCTGTTAGTACCCTCACCTCCTCCGAGTCCAGAATTTAACCACTTTTCATGGATAACACAGACCAAGTATCGAATGTGCAACCAAATTTGATGATGGTCCTAGCTCAACTCACTGCCAAGATTGATAACCTTCAAACTGAGGTTCATGAGACGCAACGAAATCAGGTTCCTTTTCCCAAAGAGACTGAGGTCCTCTTTCCTCGTGATATGGGTCCGACTTCACCCAAGCCTATTTGGGTTCCCGAGGAATACCAGCATGCTCCACGTGCTCCTCCTGTTAATAGGTCACCACCAGCCTAGCTTCCTATGACTAATCTTGCCTAGCTAGGGGCCGACTTACACATGACCATTGACCCAAAAGAGGAAGAGTTGAACAAGGTAAAATAAGACCTTAAGATGTTGGCAAAAACATTTTACCAAGCTAAACTCACTAGAAACTACATGGATTACACCCACATGTCTCCCTATCCTAAAGCAAGGTTACCTGAAAAAGTTCAAGATGCCCAACATTGAGAAATTCAGGGGTAGAAAAAAACTAATTGTTCATATCAACATATATCATCAAGACATGACTCTCCTTGGTTTCTCCAAGAAAATAATGGCCCAAATGTTCCAACAAAACTTGAAGGATAGCACTCTTCGTTGGTTCTTATCCCTCGAGTCAAAAATCCATAGCTGGGAAGATGTTGCCCGTGAATTCATGTCACAGTACAAGTACAACAAATAATTAGGGGTTACCTGTTGTGATTTATAGTTGCTCAAGAAGAACCTTGGGGAGTCAGTCGATACCTTCTTAGCAAGGTGGAGATAGAAAGAATCCACCATGACCAACCGGCCTTTCGAAAAGGAGCAAGTCGGCATTGTGAAAAAGAACTTCGTACCCCATGTCCGGGCAACGATGGAAGGACAGTACTAACCTCATTTCTGAGCCCTGCGAGAAGAAGGGGTGGAGATAGAAGAAGGCCTAGACAAGATAGAAGTTGAACCAAATAAATCATATGGACAGTTTTCTCCAAGAAAGTTTAAAAATCCAGCCATTACCGCAGTTTCAACCATCAACAACATCTCTCAGCCTATCGCTTCATGGGCACCAAAAAGTTTCCCTAACCCAGTATAAAAGAAATTCACCGAGCGTCACCCTCCCCTCTTCAAAGTTTCTAGGCCCGGTTGAGTGAAAATCATAGCAAGCTCTTGGACCCTCGTCCATTACCAAACCCACTCCCTAAAAATTTCAAACCAGATGCCCATTATGACTTTCACCAAACTGCTGGCCATACCACCGACCAGTGTTTCCAACTTTGAAATGTGATCCAAGGCCTGATTCACCGAGGTGTCATCGCCCCACCAGCCAATATTAAACCAAAAACTACCCACAATCCACTCCCAAATCATACAAATTCCATCTTCCTAGATGAAAACCCAAAATTTAACCCATCTACCCAGATCATACCATGAAAATTACCAGTCATACCCATATACTCTCCTAAACTTCTCCAAACATGCCCATACTTTCTCCTACACCCTACCAGCTTCACTGATCAGGCTCTATCACTCCTTATCAGAGCATGCATCGTTATCCGCACCTATTTAGGAGGTAAAGATATGGAATTATCAAAAGTATTGAACCAACTCCTAGAGTTTGGGATGAAATTGCCTTCCTAGATGACCGTTGACTATCAGAGATTCACTATATTATTCTTAGAAGCTCGAAAATGGGATTGAGAGTCAAACAATTGGGTAGTGTCGACCGATGAAGTCAGTTTAGATGATATGGTCCAGATCAAGGTGGATTTATTCCAACAGACATCTGATATTTGTAGTATATCCTAGATACTCGATGTTTTGAAACTACAAGGGCGTCTAGTCCCTTTGCTTTCACATATCCCCATCGAATGGGGTGACTTATATGAAGAGGACGTTGAAGTTGTGGACTGTATTGACTTTTCATGGAAAGATAATGTCGTTACTATCGGATGAGGGACGAATTCAATAATTCAGAGCACGTACCAAAAGAGGCTAGTTCGATAGTCAGCATATGTGGAATGATATCATTTGATAAGCTACTAGGAGAGATAAACAAGGTGGTTAAACAACTCGAGATTAATGAGGAAATTGGTTTTATGTTTTTCCCCTCTTTTGTGAACCATATGACCAGGTCAGGGAGGCATTACCAAATCCTAAGCTTGCAACCATCAACAAGAGACAAAGGAAAGGGTGTCGAGAATCTTCCTATGAAAGAAATTACCCTCGAGGAGAGCAAAATTCTTGACGAGTTAAAGAAAATTCAAGCTAACAACACTCTGTGGGGACTTTTTATGTCTTCCCAACTACATCAAAATGCCTTAATCAAGCTACTCACAAGACCCACAGTTCCTCCTTCTACCACGCCAGAAGAAGCAATGAACCTGGTCGGATCTCTAACCTCTACTAGAATGCTCTCCTTTTTCGAAAAAAAAATCCCCAAGATTGGTCCAAACCATTATAATCTCAATATCTCTGTCTAAGTCATTGTAAAGACCGTCCCACTTTCACTTGTCGATAATGGATAAGCTCTAAATGTCTTCCCATTAAGGACCCTCAATTATTTAGGACTGAAAGTAAGCGACCATGCCCAAACCTTTGTCGTAATAAGGGCCTACGATAATACCCTTCGGGAAGTGATGAGATCTATAAAGCTTGCAATAGGGGCTAACCCTATAACTTCAATTATTGAATTCCAAGTCATCGTTATCCTAGCCTATTATAATCCCCTGCTCAAATGACCGTGGATCCATAGCATCAAGGGGTGTCTTATTCCCTTCATCAGAAACTGAAGTTCTTCACCAATGGGAAGGTCATCACCATCTTGGACGATGACGAAAGTGCCGAGAATGCAAGCACCAGTAATCCAGTACTAAAGATACAGTATGGGATAAATGATACGCTTTTATCAAGTTTTTGGGTTGAACCTATTCTACTCCCGTAGGGGACGATTTTAAAGATAGGGTTTGCCTAAAGTAGAACCCCCATGGCAATGTCAATGTAAACCAAATGTTTAAGAACATGCACTTCATGCTCAAATTGGGGTTGGGATGACGACAAGAGGGGATACTTGAACTCATTTTATTGAAGAAAGCTTTTCCTCCCTGTGGCTTGGTCTATCAACCATCGGCAGAAGAACTCAGAATGATTCATTAGCCTCGACTAAAAATGAGGATAGAAAGTGCCAAGACTTTTTAGAGAGATTCCTTGAGTGGAAGATTCATCAGAGAGGGTGAAGATTTCCCCTTTTATGACTTTTCTGAACCATGATATGATCATGTGGAAGAGAAATATTTTCCCCTTTTATGAAACTTGGAAGAGAAATATTTTTCCAAGGCAGCTACTTATGGGCTGAGGATTACCAACATAAAGTGAAACCACTCATAGAGAAGACCATATATGATACCGTAGATTCTAAGGGAAGTGACTTTGAGGATTCTTTTAGTTTACAGACACTGGGCTAACATTCTGCATGATCTACTCAAGGGCTACATCGTCAGATCCATCCCACCTGATCGAAGTTCCTGATGCACTTATACTCAACTGGCATGCTGTGTCGCCTGCTGATATTTAATTTAACCCTGATGTTTATCCCCATTCTTCTTCTTTTTTTGTTCCTCCTTACTCTGATGTAATCGATACCTCCTTTGATGAGTTTCTCAATGCTTTTTTTCCTATCAATGAAATAAATAAATATTTTGAGTTTCTTGTTGTGACTTAAATTAATTGTCTTGATTCTAATCAAACTCGTAATGATGATGATTTTGCAAATGAATAATTCGTTACTGATCTAAATAAGGTTAATAACAAATAACATAATCGCGTTCAAGTTAATGAAGATGAAACTTTTATTATTAATCTCCATTCTAGTAGTCAATTGCGTGAGATTAGTATAGGGGATACCCTTGACGAGCATAAGCACACGTAACTCGAGGAATTACTAAAGGAATTTGTGGATTTCTTCACATGGTCTTATGATGACATGCCCAACATTGACCCTGAGATAGCTCAGCATGAGATTGCCACTCTCTCAGAATGTAAACCAGTCAAACAAAAACTTCTAACTGAATGGTCGCTCAATGTTAAAGAAGAAGTAGTCAAACAATTGAATGTGGGTTTCATTCGTGTGATCAAATATGCCACATGGCTAGCAAATATTGTACCCGTGCCGAAATCAGGAGGGAAGGTTCGCATGTGCATTGACTATCGAGACTTGAACAAGGCCTCTCTAAACGATGATTACCTGCTACCCAATATCGATATGATTGGGGATAAAATGGACAATCACGCTCTCAAGTCATTCATTGATAGATTTGCTGGATATAATCAAATCAAGATGCACCCAGATCATCAAGAGAAAATCACATTCATCACCCTTTGGGGGACCTTTTGCTATACCCTCATGCCATTTTGTCTAAAAAATGCAGGGCGACCTACTAAAAGGATGCCACAACCATATTGCATGATCTGATACAAAATGAATTCAAGATCTATGTGGATGATATGATTATCAAGTCTAAGACTAGGGAAGGTCATGTTCCCGCTCTCTGAAAGTTCTTCAAACGACAGACACAATATCAGATGCGACTTAACCTAAAGAAATGTTTCTTTGGTGTTACCAAAGGAAAACTACAGGGATTCATGGTTAGTGAGAAATGAATAGAGGCAGATCCTTCTAAGATAAAATCCATACTCAAAATTTCACCACCCCAAACGGAGAAGGAAATCCAGGGATTCCTTATGAAATTGCAGTATATTAGCCGATTCATCAACCAACTGACTTCCATCTCTGAGATCATCTTTAAACTCTTTCGAAAGAATCTGACCAAGGTTTGGAACGAAGATTTCCAAGAAGCCTTTGCCTGAATAAAGAATACCTAACCCGACCTTCGGTACTCATGCCACTTAAACTTGGTCTTCCTCTACTCCTTTACCTAATCGTAATAGATACCATGGCTGAGGATTTGTTAGACCAGTACCTTAAAGAAACCTGCAAAGAGAGATCCATTTACTATGCCAGTATCAAGTTAGACGGGTACAAAGTTAACTACACATCCTTAGAGAAAGCATGTGTCGCTCTTATCTGGGTGACCCAAAAGTTACGGCACTACATGCTCGCCTTTCCCATCAAAATTGTATCCCGAATGGATCCCATCAAGTAACTACTTGAGAAGCCTGCCTTGTCCAGCCGAATGTCCCATTGGTTGAATCTTCCAGATGAATTTGATATTGTATATGTCACATAGAATGCCATGAAAGGAAAAGCCATATATAATTACCTTGCTAACTACCCTATAGATGAAGCCGATGGTTGGATTTTTGAATTCCCAGATGAGAATATCGTTTGTACATCCCAAGAAGATCTTTGATGGAAAATGTTCTTTGATGGTGTTTCCAACAAGAAAGGGTATGACATTGGGATACTTCTAATAGCGCCTGATGACTCTCACACTCCTATTTCCATAAAACTAGATTTTCACTCCACCAACAACATTACTGAATACGAGGCGTGAACGCTAGGCCTCAAAGTTTCCCTCGAGAAAGGAATTTGATACCTCGATGTCTATAGTGATTAATCCCTCATCATTGATCAAGTACTCAGAAAATGGAAAGTCAAGGATGAGAAACTCGCACCCTTCCATGCCCACCTTGAAGATCTAGTTTCCCAATTCCAAGAAATCACCTTCCACTACCTGTCTTGAGTAAATAAAAACCTAGCCGATGCCCTTTCCACCATAGCCATATGATTGACATGCCTAAAGGAATAACCATGGCCTCTTTCCTTGTCCAAAACCAAGATAAACAAACCTACTGTTACTACATTGAGCATAACACAAAAGAAGACCCCGAGATAGCCAGCTATTGGTACTATGATATTTGGCGCCTCCCCAAGCATGGTAAGTATCCCCAAGGTTCTGACAAGAAAGATCGAGTAACCCTCCGCAGAGTGGTTGCCCAATATATTGTCTCTGATAAAGCATTATTCAAGAGAAACTTCGATGGAACCCATTTTCACTTCACTGCGGGGGTTGACATTAAAAAGAAGATGTAGATAATTCATAACGGGGAATGCAAAATCCACATGAACAACCATATTCTCGCCAAGAAAATCATCCGATATGGTTACTATTGGACCATGGTTCAGGATTGCATAGCCTAAGTTCTAAGATGCCTCAAATGCCGCAGTTTTCTAGCCTACAACACTTGCCTCTGTCGGAATTGTATAACATGACTTTTCCTTGGTCATTCTCCATATGGGGCATTGACATCATAGGGAAAGTTACATCCAAAGCATCTAATGGGCATTAATTTATCCTCGTTTCCATTTACTACTTCACTAAATGGGTCGAAGCCGAGTCATACGCAATTTTGAATGCAAAAAGTTGGCAAAGTTCATCCAAAAAAACACCGTTTGCTGATATGGGGTCCCGCATGAGCTGGAATCAGATAATGGGTTAAACTTCGAGGTAGAAGTTACAGAGGTGATCGATTAGTATGGGATTCAGAGACATAAATCTTCTCCCTACCGACCTCAAACCAATGGAGTAGTTTAAGCAGCTAATAATAACCTCAAAGACATCATCAGTAAGATGACTGAGAGTTGTCGAGATTGGGCCGACATGATCCCTTATGCCCTCTAGGGATACTGCACTTGAGTTTGAACCTCTACTAGGACTACCCCTTACTCTCTAGTCTATGACATGGAAGCAGTCCTACTCGTAGAGATGGAAATCTATTTGTTGCACGTATCACTTGGAAGCAAGGTCAGCGAGGAAGACTTGCATCATATCCATCTCCACGAGTTGTCACTCTTGGACGAAATGAGGTTGAAATATCTATATCACATATAAGGGTATCATCAATGTATAGAATGATCATTCGATAAGAGAGTCAAGGATCGCGGTGTCTGAGAAGGAGACTTAGCCCTTAAAGAGATTATAGAGGACATCTCGGACCCCGGAGGGAAATTCAAGCCCAATTGGACTGCCCCTACATTGTGAAAAAGATCTTATCAAGCGGCGCCACTATGCTCACCGATCTTAATGGAGAAAAGATGGTGCATCCAGTTAACCTGGACCATCTCAAGAAATTCTACCCCTAGTTCAAAATTGCGTCGCGCTACGATTCTTATCATCTCCCCTTTATTTTGAAAAAGTTCCCTCTATGCAGACCTACATGGGGCCTGATCCTTTAAAAATCCTTTTGCTTTTAAAAATGAATTTCAGAAAAAATTTCAAAACCCCCCGGAGTTACATAGGCAGCTCATACCCTTTAAATGAGCACGTCCCCCTTCTTTTTTCATAAAATTTTATTTTCTTCTTGATACCAAGAACGACAGTTCATTTTTAACGTATACATGAACAAAAGGATTATGTATGCCTTAGCGATTGGTATAGATAATTCAAATGCAAAACTCATCAAGAGGCACAACTAGATGATAAAAAAACTCCTTTATTTCATTATTCAAAATGTTGGTACGATTACATTGACATATGGATTCAAATGGCTTCCCTTGCTAACCTATCACTACATTCCTAAAACAAAGTAAAAACAAGTCCCACTACACCTAAAATAACCCACAAAATATTCTCAAACATAGAACCACACCCATTACAAAAGCTTCACATATACTACTCGCAACTGCTAGAAGAACCATCCCCATCATCACCCACATCCTAGGGTCCCCAAATTTCCCCTGCCTGAATGGAGTGCCGCAAATTCTCTATAGAAGGATAAGCCTAGCCTATATTGGGGAAAACCAAAACACCTCCCTCCAGGGTTTAGCGAACCACCTTTACCCAATATCCACAGCCAGCATCTTGGCAATTACTTTTCTCCACAACCATTTCATATAGTCCATTGCGATATGCTAGACTCTTCCAATGGACTAGGATCGACGGGTCAATGGTCGACGATTCTCCCACAAAGAGTCGAGCTGCATGCACAGAATCTCTGTCAGATCCTCCATAGGAGAGAAGTCTAGTGTCCACGGTGGCACAATTTGTTTCCAACTAAATTGTTAGGGAAAGTAAAAAGAGGTCTGTTGAAGACCTGCCAACCGAACATAATGGTATTATACGAGTTACAAAATAGGCAACAACTCCCCCCACCAAGTACCAAGCAATTAAAGAAAGTGCAATCAAAGCCTTGGGTTAATTAGACTCGGATAATATGCCGATAGGTAGGACAGGGATTATGCCGATGGGCAACTCCCTATTTTAGGAAATCACTTTTTTCCTTTTCTATTGTTATAAAAAAACTCAATAAAAATAATTTTCATTTTAAGGGAATTCCGAATTTCCTTATCCTTATGTTTTTACTTATCCCATTTTAAAATAAAATCTTTCTAAAATCATTTCCTTTTACGGTCTCAATAGAAAAGTAAAGAAAGCATGTGCACGAGTCACTAAAAACAAAAAACTAACATAAACTTCATTTCATTTGCATAGATATTTGCTATGTTACATCAGTTTTGCAGGAAACAAGGAAATACAAAGGGACTCAGTCCAAACCCACCTTCTCTCTCTCTCTCTCTCTCTCTCTATATATATATATATATATATATATATATATATATATATATATATATCTTCTACCCTCCTCCTCTCTCTCTAGGATCCTCCTTCCTTGCGGCGCGCTTTCTTCCCTCTGCGATGAGACTACATTCTACCACTCCTCTATCTTGACTCTTACTCAGACGAGGTAGACGACACCAAACAAGGAGCTAAAATCGCATCCCGAATGTGGGTGGTTGCCAAAGATATCCAATCCCCAATATCCTTCAGCTAGGTTGTGGAGACCCGAATGTGCTACAAGAGAAATAGAAAAGAGCAAAAAATCTGAGGCAAAGGAAGAAGTAAGGAAATAAAAAAGACAAAGAGAGAAAAAGTATACATCGGGTCGGAGAACCTCCTCTATCAAGCCCAACTCCTCCGGATCCATAACATTAGGACAATGAAGCATACGCACAGACCCCCCATCAACCCATTAAATATTGTAAGTAGGAGCGGCCAGCCGTACAAAAGGAACCTCTGAGGTCATCGCCACCGCCGATGTCGATGCCCCGCGTGCGCTATGGCAGGACCCCACTGGCCGACTCAAACCCGTACAGGGAAGAGGAATCACCCCATATATGTTGGGAGGCATCAACCAGCTTAACACAAAGTCTATATAGTCATACATTACTGACGTATCAGTATATGACGAGTAAGGCTCACCCATTATCGCCTCTACCCGTACATCATCTGACATCTCCCGCACTCGCCTCATGTATACTGGGGGCTTCGTCGATGGCCCCACAACCCCACCCTCCACAATCTGTCAAACTAATCTCTCCCCGAGGTACCAAGAGTGGCCAAACTCATGCTCTAGCAATTGCCTCATCTGCGCATGTCCCCCCAGTCAACCCCATATGTTGGATAGCCGTCCCCCAGGGATATAAGGTCACATACCAATTCCCCTGCAAGAGAAGATAGATCAATATCAATAAAAGACCATCAAAGTAAAGATAATATCAAAATAAAAAGAAGGACTTACCAACTCACTCGTCAGGCCATTCAAGACCTGACGCACCGCCTCTAGAGAAAAGGACTCCTTCGACTACCGATTGGACTTCCCCCATCGGTAGATCCAATAGAATTCCCCAACAGACTTGTCCTTCAAAGCTATCAATTGGGTGTTAAACCTAATCACCTCATAGAACCACGTCTGGAAAGGACAAAAGATTGGCAATTATGAAATCAAGAATAAAACGCATGAAGGAAAAGGCGAATGCATAAAGGAAAAGGCAAAAAATGATGAATACCTTAAGAAAATATGTGACTCTAGTAAAAGTTTATCAGCAACATGGGCTAGATGAATTAAGAGAAGAATAAAGGGTTTCCAAGATCAGGATCCCCCAGTCATAAAGATGGGATGTTCAAAAGCACCCTCAAAAATGGCAAAAACCTTAAGTGGACGACGTTTCCACTCGTCGCCACCAAGAACCCCCAAACCCCAGTAAAATAAATAGATGAGCTATCAGTCGCATCTATCGCCCGTCACTCTCGTCAATCGTCCAACTCAGTAATAAATCCCTCGGAAAAGACAAGCGAAGAGAGTCCCTTGAGACCACCCTCTCCACATCACCCAATGTCGTCGTCACCGCCTCCGGCGTCACCCTCGGAGTACTATCCACCTCAATATGCACCCCATCACAATCCAGCCCTAGTAGCTGTTGTGCATCTTTGGGAGTCACTGCCATCTCCCGAAAGACAAATTGAAAGGTGTGAGTGGTGTCCTACCACCTCCCTCAGAACATAGAGAACATCCATAGAACGAGGTGTCTCATCCAAATTAGATGCAAATCTCCTAAACCCAACTGATGACATCATCCAACGCATCAGAGACGGAAGATGATCCCAAATATACCTAAGCCCCGTCATCCCTCGGGCATGCATAGTCGACATAGAAACATCAGACTGTTAAAATCGAGAAGAAAAATCCTTGTCAAAATTCAAGAAAAAAGGAAATATTGCCAAGAAAAAAGGAAGATATTACTAAAGGTCCTAAATACTTACATAACCACCAGGGTTCACCACCCTAGAAGAGAGATTATGCGAAGGCTCACAGAAGAGAGTTCGATCATCGTCCACTGACTCAAATGAGTCAAAAGAGTTTTCGCTGCCCAAACCAAGGGGCACCCTAACCCTCCATTCCAAGCTTGCCCAATCGTCACCATCGATCCATGCCATATGTGTTGCACTACTTGAGAACTATGAAATATTTTGACTTTGGAACGTTAGAACGATTTGCAAAAGGCAATTACACAAGAAGTCAAGACAAAAAGGTGTGAAAAATGAGGATAACCCCCCATTTTTATAGGATTCAAAGGGGCATGCCGATCAGAATCTCCTTGCCACCCACTGATCAACATTATCCCTCCATCTTCTCAAGGTACCCTAAAAGACCCTGCCACTGCGATTTGGAACCCTTCCAACCATGACGGTCATCACCATTTGTAAAATTTCATACAACAAATCCCATAAAATGCTAGAAAATCTCCAAAAATCTTTGGAAAATTCCCAAATAAATTTTTACCAAGAAATACATTTTTACCACACTCATTTCCATAGCATAACATTTATCTCCCCAGTGGAATTCCCAAAATCAATTCCATGTCTCCCCAACAATGTCTCCAAAGGTCATAAAAAAAACCAAGCGATTCCCCAGATAAGAAAAATCCAATCCTCGGATCATTCCCTAGTGAAATCTAAAATCATCCCCAGCGAAACTGCAAGATACATATCCCTAGTAAAATCACCAAAATTACCCAAAGAAAATTGCAACTTAAGCCCGCGTAATTGCCTTCGAACCACATAATTGGTCGCTTCACCTTAAGCTTTAACCCGCAGAATTGGTCACTCCTAACTTAAGCCTTCAAAATTGGTTTCAACCCGCAGAATTGGTCGCGTCACCTTAAGCTTTAACCCGCAGAATTGGTCACTCCTAACTTAAGCCTTCAAAATTGGTTTCAACCCGCAGAATTGGTCGCGTCACCTTAAGCCCTCAGAATTGGCTTTGACCCACTGAATTGGGCACCCCCACCCAAAGCCCGCATAATTGGCTTTGACCCTCAGAATTGGTCATCTCTACCTTAAGCTCGCAGAATTGGCTTTGACTCTCAGAATTGGTCACTCCTAACTTAAGCCCGCAGAATTGGCTCCGGCCCACAAAATTTGTCGCTTCTACTTAAGCCCTCAAAATTGGCTTTGACCCTTAGAATTGGTCATCCCTAATTTAAGCCCGCATAATTGGCTTCGACCTACAGAATTGGTTGCTTGTACTTAAGCCCTCAGAACTAGCTTTGACCCTCAGAATTGGTCACCCCTAACTTAAGCCCTCAGAATTAGCTTCGACTCGCAAAATTGGCCGCTACAACTTAGATCCTCAGAATTGACCTCAACCCACTGAATTGGTCTCTCCTTACCTTTGACCTGAGTTGCCCCTAGCATCCCCTTAGGTCCTCAAAATTGACGATCCCAAGCATCCCCTTAGGTTCTCAGAATCGACTTAGACCATCTAAATTGGTCATTATCATCCCTTAGGTCCGCAGATTTGACCTCTTTCCAAAAACATCATGTGGTGTCTATTAGATGGCTTTTGCTTGTACCAAGCTCACCTGTCGAGGGTATATATAGACACCACGTTATAGGACCCCCTAAGTCTCTCCTTAGGTACCTAACACCTCCTCATTTACTTCAAACCCTAGGTCTCACTCTGAGTACCGACCTAGAGGCCATTGGGTGCTCCCGAGCCCTGTTGCTCTATTCAAGTATATCGCCATAGCTAAATATCTTTGAATCCTCAAAGGTCTTTGAATATCCTTACCAATGGTGCACCCCATACATGAACCCGCATAATAGTTCAGACAAACTTGCCATTTTACAACCGAAAATCGATTCGGAGGCCATCGGTTGCTCCCGGGCCCCGCTTTGACCCCAAGAAACTTCATTATCAGAGCAAAAGCTCTTTGAATATTCAAAGGGAACTGATACCACTTTCCAATGGTCCACCCCGTGCATAAAATGGCAAAATAGTTCAGATAAACAATCAGTTTTCCCCCAAAAATTGATTCGGATGACACCAGGCACTCCCGTGCTCCGTTTGTCCAAAGTCTACTCTTTTCTCAAAAGAGACTAAATGAATATCTAAAGGGAACTAAATACCCTTTTGTACTCTCCACTGTCACACCCCGCCTAATTCTGGCATCGGCCGCCGCCAAAACTAAGTCGGGCGTGAGTAAATAAATTACCATTCTTAGCATGGGACAGATATGAGACATAAATAAATCAGTCCATAAGATACATAATTGAATCAAAGTCAAATGCTCATAAACAACTAAATGATAAAAGATCCATCACATGCTAACTCCAAAAATCCATTCTCCAATAATGATTAAATAAAATCTGAAATAATCCCAAAATAAATTCTCTAAACAACTTTGGAACCGAATGACCCAACAAAACTCAAAAGATGTATCAAAATTAAATACGACTGAAAAGGAAAGTCTAACTAAACTATGTCATAAAAGAATAAATCCAGCTGCACCTTCAAATGATAACTCCGATAAACTTATGCAGCTTCTCCAATTCTAATCCTAAAAAAAATTAGTCAACGCATGGGTCAGAGCCAAAGCCCCGAGAAAGAATACACACTACTCCCCTCAAATAGGATCCTTGAATCCAAACAGCAGCATTATACGCAATAAATATCACTATATAATATTTTAAATTAAACGGGATAATTAAACGCGATAATTATAAATCACTAACTACCCATAGAAATCCCATTTATAAAGGCACACCAATATCGTTTCAAATTCTCAACTCCCACGATGTTAATTTAATTAAATTAACCAACTTTTATTATAGTTCTCACTTTTTATGAAAGTGTCACACTTCCCCTTGTTAATCGCCCTCTGACCCGTTTAAACTATCGGCCCCGACACATGACAAGGTTCCACACACGACACGACATAAATCGCCCTCTGGCCTGTTTAAACTGTCGGCCCCGACACATTATGTCGCCACAAATTTTAATACCCGTTTTTATCTTAGGCATTAATTTCCAATTTCTCAATTTATAATCACCCACCCTTTTAATCGACGTGATATCCTCAAAATACCCCTTAGTCCCATACCTAAGGATCCCCAAGTTATCAATACGTCATAACCTATGTATAGGAGGATTTTCTAACATAAATCTTAACTTAGTCTCGTACTTAGACAATCATAACGACGATAAAGTAATAAAAATAAGCCCACCATCAAGATGATAAAAACGCAATGATCTACCCTCACTACTCCCATACCTAGAAGGTGTAAATCATAAAAGGTCTACCCGCTAGTCCCATACTTAGAAGGCATCCTAAAGTATAGGGAGAGAAAAATTACCCAACAACCCATCGTCACAAAGGCAATATAATAATACCAAAAAGTCACATAAACAAGCATAATTAATCAACGTATAAAACTACGCATGATAGTCCAATTCAATTAAACCTTTTATTAAATTATCACAATGTCAAAAATACCCAAATAATCTCATTTAATTATTTTTAAATTAAATATACCAAGTTTTCATCATATATACCTCAAAAACCAAATTTTATTATCTTTACATGTATTACATGAGTTATAGGCACCCCCAAAACTATTTATTTTAAAGCTAAGGTTTTTCTACATGCAACCTACACCAGTAAAACCCAAAATCACTCTTTAATCCTACGTACCCAAGGGTTATGAATATTATTCAGATTAAAAGATTTAATAAAAACAGCCCCATAATTAGTGTCCATTTTTTCTAATTAAGTTACTAATTATTTTTAAAAAAACATGTAATTAAGTGTGAAGGCGACACTTAAAACACATAATACTAAAGGAAAAGAATAGAGTATTCATGCCGGTAAAGATAGTGTGGAAAATATGATTATAAATCTGGATTCCTTGCAAAAAATTAGCAAAAGAGTCCTCTTGAACAATCTTGATTAAACCCCAATTAAGCCTTCCAAAACTTGTGTCAAAAACTTGATTATGAAGAAGGTTGATGATTATGAGTGAGAGGAAAAAATGTTTAGAAGTGTTCTCTGGTGAAAAACTGAAGAAAAAGTGATTATGAGAAGTCTCCCTACGGATTAACAAGGTTATATAGTGATTAGGAGTCCTAATCCTACACAAATTCTAAAAACAGTTTGCTGCTCACATTTTCTGGGAGGGTCGATCGATCGACTCCCTAAGCATCAATCGATCGATCATGCCTAAAATTTGGCAGTTCGCCCAAAAAAATTATAAGGGACAAAAAATTTAAAATCAATATAAAATCCATTTTAACTCCGATTTTAATTCCGCTTGATGTTTTATTCTTCTAAAATCATAACCAACATATTTAGCTAATAAAAATTATTAAATTCAAAATTTTATTTTTCTCAAAAATTCCAATTAATTAATAAAAATAGTTAATAAAAACACGGCTTATTACATACTTCCCCACTAGCAAAGAATTTCTTCCTTGAAATTAGACGAAGCATACACATAAACACTTAAATCTCGCAAAAGAAAATATGGCTCACATATGGCTACCCATAGAATGCCATAATTGGGCGCCCATACACCCAATCCTACGCCCACCTACCCCACGAACAACAAAATAATATATATATTGCCTATATGCGTACGTATAACTATGAAAATAACAACGTACCACACGCTCTCACAAATCCCTAACTCGATCCTATATCTGAAAGCCATCAAAATGCTAACTTCCTCAAATTAAATCTCAACATCAAATATCGATACATACGATACCTAACATCGTTACTAAAATCTCCAAAATAATTATCGTATCCAAAATCCATTCGAAGGATCCCCAAATTTAGCTTACTATTTCTAAAATCAAAGTCTATGACGTTCTTAGCACAAAGCTTCACATCTCCAAGAAACACATCTAACACGTATGCTAGACCCTCTACCTTAAGGAGTAGGAATCAAAAAAGGGAATTAAAGATCGGCAACGAGGAAGATAAATGGACTCATAACTTACGAGACATAAGACCATGCTCTGATACCATCTGTCACACCCCGCCTAATTCTGGCGTCGGCCTCCACCAAAACTAAGCCGGGCGTGAGTAAATAAAAAACCATTCTTAGCATGAGACAGATATGAGACATAATTAAATCAGTCCATAAGATACATAATTGTATCAAACTCAAATGCTCATAAACAACTAAACGATAAAAGATCCATCACATGCTAACTCCAAAAATCCATTCTCCAATAATGATTAAATAAAACCTGAAATAATCCCAAAATAAATTCTCTAAACAACTTTGGAACCGAATGGCCCAACAAAACTCAAAAGAAGTCTCAAAATTAAATACGACTGAAAAGGAAAGTCTAACTAAACCATGCCATAAAAGAATAACTCCAGCTGCACCTTCAAATGATAACTCCGATAAACTTATACAGCTTCTCCAATTATAATCCTGAAAAAGATTAGTCAACGCATGGGTCAGAGCCAAAGCCCCGAGCAAGAATACACACTACTCCCCTCAAATAGGATCCTTGAATCCGGAAAGTGGCATTATACGCAATAAATATCACATTAGAATATTTTAAATTAAATGGGAAAATTAAATGCGATAATTATAAATCACTAACTACCCACAGAAATCCCATTTATAAAGGCACACCAATATAGTTTTAGATTCCCCAGTCCCACAATGTTAATTTAATTAAATTAACCAGCTTTTATTATAGTTCTCACTTTTTATTAAAGTGTCACACTTTCCCTTGTTAATCGCCCTCTGACCCGTTTAAACTATCGGCCCCGACACATGAAAAGGTTCCACACACGACACGACATAAATCTCCCTCTTGCCCGTTTAAACTGTCGGCCCCGACACATTATGTCGCCACAAATTTTAATACCCATTTTTATCTGAGGTATTAATTCCCAATTTCTCAATTTATAATCACCCCACCCTTTTAATCGACGTGAGATCCTCAAAATACCCCTTAGTCACATACCTAAGGGTCCCCAAGTTATCAATACGTCCTAACCTATGTATAGGAGGATTTTCTAACATAAATCTTAACTTAGTCTCGTACTTAGACTAGCGTAACGACGATAAAGTAATAAAAATAAGCCCACCATCAAGATGATGAAAACGCAATAATCTACCCTCACTAGTCCCATACCTAGAAGGCGTAAATCATAAAAGGTTTACCCGCTAGTCCCATACTTAGAAGGCATCCTAAAGTATAGGGAGAGAAAAATTACCCAACAACCCGTCGTCACAAAGGCAATATAATAATACCAAAAAGTCACATAAACAAGCATAATTAATCAACGTATAAAACTATGCATGATAGTCCAATTCAATTAAACCTTTAATTAAATTATCACAACGTTAAAAATACCCAAAAAATCTCATTTAATTATTTTTAAATTAAATATACCAAGTTTTCATCATATATACCTCAAAAACCAAATTTTATTCTCTCTACATGTATTACATGAGTTATACGCACCCCAAAAATCATTTATTTTAAAGCTAGTGTTTTTCTACATACAACTTACACCAGTAAAACCCAAAATCACTCATGAATCCTACGTACCCAAGGGTTATGAATATTATTCAGATTAAAAGGTTTAATAACAATAGCCCCATAATCAGTGTCCACTTTTTATAATTAAGTTACTAATTATTTTTAAGAAAACATGTAATTAAGTGTTAAGGCGACACTTAAAATGCATAATACTAAAGGAAAAGAATAGAGTATTCATGCCTGTAAAGATAGTGTTGAAAATCTGATTAGAAATCTGGATTCCTTGCAAAAAATTAGAAAAAGAGTGCTCATGAACAAACTTTATTAAACCCCAATTAAGCCTCCCAAAACTTGTGTCAAAAACTTGATTATGAAGAAGGTTGATGATTATGAGTGAGAGGAAAAAATGTTTAGAAGTGTTCTCTGGTGAAAAACTGAAGAAAAAGTGATTATGAGAAGTCTCCCTACGGATTAACAACGTTATATAGTGATTAGGAGTCCTAATCCTACAAAAATTCTAAAAATAGTTTACTGCTCACGTTTTCTGGGAGGGTCGATCGATCAACCCCCTTGGCATCAATCGATCGATCATGCCTAAAATTTGGCAGTTCGCCCAAAAAAATTATAAGGGACAAAAATTGTAAAATCAATATAAAATCCATTATAACTCCGATTTTAATTCCGCTTAAAGTTTTATTCTTCTAAAATCATAACTAGCATATTTAGCCAATAAAAATTATTAATTTCAAAATTTTATTTTTCTCGAAAATTCCAATTAATTAATAAAAATAGTTAATAAAAACACGAGGTCTTACATGCTTCCCCACTAGCAAAGAATTTCGTCCTTGAAATTAGACGAAGCATACACATAAACACTTAAATCTCTCAAAAGAAAATATGGCTCACATATGGCTACCCGTAGAATGCCATAATTGGGCGCCCATACACCCAATCCTACGCGCACCTACCCCACGAACAACAAAATAATATATATATATATATATATATATATATATATATATATATATTGCCTATATGGCTATGAAAATAACGACGTACCACTTGCTCTCACAAATCCCCAACTCGATCCTAAATCCGAAAGTCATCAAAATTCTAACTTCCTCAAATTAAATATCAACATCAAAAATCGATACATACGATACCTAACATCGTTACTAAAATCTCCAAAATAATTACCGTCTCCCAAATCCATTCGAAGGATCCCCACATTTAACTTGCTTTTTCTAAACTCGAAGTCTATGACGTTCTTAGCACAAAGCTTCACATCTCCAAGAAACACATCTAACACGTATGCTAGACCCTATACCTTAAGGAGTACGAATCAACAAAGAGAATCAACGATCGGCAACGCCAAAGATAAACGGACTCATGACCTACAAGACCTAATACCATGCTCTGATACCATCTGTCACACCCCGCCTAATTCTGGCGTCGGCCGCCACCAAAACTAAGCCAGGCGTGAGTAAATAAAATACCATTCTTAGTATGAGACAAATATGAGACATAAATAAATCAGCCCATAAGATACATAATTGAATCAAACTCAAATTCTCATAAACAACTAAACGATAAAAGATCCATCACATGCTAACTCCAAAAATCCATTCTCCAATAATGATTAAATAAAATTTGAAATAATCCCAAAATAAATTCTCTAAACAACTTTGGAACCGAATGGCCCAACAAAACTCAAAATAAATCTCAAAATTAAATACGACTGAAAAGGAAAGTCTAACTAAACTATGCCATAAAAGAATAACTGCAGCTGCACCTTCAAATGATAACTCAGATAATCTTATGCAGTTTCTCCAATTCTAATCCTGAAAAAGATTAGTCAAAGAATGGGTCAGAGCCAAAGCCCCGAGAAAGAATACACACTACTCCCCTCAAATAGGATCCTTAAATCCAGACAACAGCATTATACGCAATAAATATCACAATAGGATATTTTAAACTAAACGCGATAATTATAAATCACTAACTACCCACATAAATCCCATTTATAAAGGCACACCAATATAGTTTTAAATTTCCGAGTCCCACGATGTTAATTTAATTAAATTAACCAGCTTTTATTATAGTTCTCACTTTTTATTAAAGTGTCACACTTCCCCTTGTCAATCGCCCTCTGACCCGTTTTAACTGTCGGCCCCGACACATGACAAGGTTCCACACACGACACGACAGAAATCGTCCTCTGGCCCGTTTAAACTGTCGGCCCCGATACATTATGTCACCACAAATTTTAATACTCGTTTTTTATCTTAGGCATTAATTCCCAATTTTTCAATTTATAATCACCCACCCTTTTAATCGACGTGAGGTCCTCAAAATACCCCTTAGTCCCATATCTAAGGGTCCCTGAGTTATCAATACGTCCTAACCTATGTATAGGAGGATTTTCTAACATAAATCTTAACTTAGTCTCGTACTTAGACTAGCGTAACGATGATAAAGTAATAAAAATCAGCCCACCCTCAAGATGATAAAAATGCAATAATCTACCCTCACTAGTCCCATACCTAGAAGGAGTAAATCATAAAAGGTCTACCTGCTAGTCCCATACTTAGAAGTCATCCTAAAGTATAGGGAGAGAAAAATTACCCAATAACTCATCGTCACAAAGGCAATATAATAAAACCAAAAAGTCACACAAACAAGCATAATTAATCAACGTATAAAACTACGGATGATAGTCCAATTCAATTAAACCTTTAATTAAATTATCACAACGTCAAAAATACCCAAAGAATCTCATTTAATTATTTTTAAATTAACTATACCAAGTTTTCATCATATATACCTCAAAAACCAAATTTTATTCTCTCTACATGTATTACATGAGTTATACGCACCCAAAAATCATTTATTTTAAAACTATGATTTTTCTACATGAAACCTATACCAGTAAAACCCAAAATCACTCATGAATCCTACGTACCCAAGGGTTATGAAAATTATTTAGATTAAAAGATTTGTGACACTAAGGAGTCATTGGGCCTACAGATTAAGTCTCTATATGATTCATCAAAAAGTTGCACCGTCAGACCCATCCACAAAGATTACAACTGCTAAAGCACCTCTCCTTACCTGGAACGCCATTCCGGTAGAGCCCGCTCAAGCCTACCCAAACCCTGCTATTAACCCCATTCGAGAAACCCCTGAAATTATCACTGTTTCTCTTATTTATGATATCAATGTAAACGAGGCCACTTTTGATGAGATTCTCAATGATGTATGCCCTGAGAATGAAATAAACAAATATTTTGAGTATCATGTTGTGCCTTACATTAGTTGTATTGATTTTAATCAAACTTTTGATGATGATGATTTTGTAAATGAATAATTGTTAACTGATCTTAATAAGAAAAATAATTGTTAATACCAAATTTAGACTGCTGACATGGCTCAATTAGGTGAAGACATGTGGCAATGACAAACACTTACGAACAACACCTTGACTCCGAGGAACCATCCTGCAACGAGGAACTCTGCTTCCCCGATCAGCTCACACGCTCTGACCTACAAGAACTTTTCGAGGAACTTTTGAGTACCGAGGAACTTAGGTGGTTCGAGCAGCTTAGGCGGTCCGAGCTGCACCTCGAACAAAGCATAAATAGCAGGATAAACCAACAGTTTGACTGCGCATTAAATGCTTATTATCATACAGATGTATACGCTTAAGGGGCATTGAATGTATTACCCTTTCACATTACATCCTTAGGGATATAAATACATTGTATTATCCTCATTGTTAGGGGACCAGAATTTCTTGAGAAAGCTTGTAATTGAGAATTCCCAAATAGTCAACAATAACAGAAACAGTGGACGTAGGCCATTCTTATAAGGCTGAACCACTTTAAAATTTCTTTGTCTTATTTTATTTATCGGTGATTAAATAATTAGATATAATCTAATTTTTTACATCAACAAATTGGCGCCGTCTGTGGGAAACGACTGGTAATATCGTTTTTCATCAAAAATAATTCATCACAAATGGCTGATATTCCAGAACCCAGCAATCGAAACGCTGGAAGCCCTCCATATCCATCTGCTCCACCCAATATTCCAGATCTGGCTGGAATAATGACAAATCTGGCCCAGGGCCAGACAGTCATGCAAGAAATGATGCGACAACTCATACGAACCCTCCATGGCGGTGCACCATCACACTCAGAATCGCAAAGTATTCAAAGAAATACCCGTTTACCTTCTTCACGTACTAGGCGTACCGATTCATATCGTACTGAGGAGTCTGAAGATTTTTCTTATCAACATGGACGAACTTCGTCGGTACGAGCCACAGATACTGAACAATGTATCATTCTCTCTCCAAAAAGGACCAGTGCACTAGAAAGATCAAGAAATTATGACCTTAGCCTTCAACGTTCTCTCCCGCACATCGTAAGCAGCAAGCCGTTTATCATATCCCTTATCGGCACAAATTTGCTGATACTTCTTCTCGTACCCCTCGTGCAAAAGGGCAGTGGATTCCTTATATTGTTGCTGAAGTTATTCAAGAGTACCTTGGAGATCCTCAATCATATCATAGTATGCTACATTGTTAGCCACTGCACGGTCGAGTAGGCACTTCAAATACTGATAGGCTTCAATTGCTTGCTCTGAAGCACCTTGATCGAGGATGTCAGTGATTTAAGCTGCACTCATGTCTGTATGACCGACTTTAAAATATTCATTGCGTTGTCGTAACAGCTTTGTATAATGAGAAGACAATAATTCCACCCTGGCCAGAAACTAGTAGAGGAAGAAAAAGCAATAATCAATAACAGTACAAACAGAGCATGAAGAAGAGAATCAACAGTATGCATAAGCAAAAGTTCAAATTTTATTACATCACAAAGTTCAAAAGTACAAAGTTCAGAGTTACATGTTCAGAAGTTACATTTGACAAGAAAAAAAATAGAGAGAAATCCGAACAACTCTAAACCTTTTCCTTGTCTCCCAAAACTTTCTCAAGAGGCTGGGACGAGGAGGTAAGTGGCTCGGATGGAGCATAGGGTTGCTCAGGAAGTGTTGGAGGTTGCTCGGAGGAAGTAGCAGGTAGTTGAAGTTCCTCGCCAGTCGACTGGATAACTAGGGGTTGAGAAATTTGATCTCTCATCACCATGGAAGATTCCTCAGAGGCAGCTTCGTCCTCTTCTTCTTCTTCTTCTTCAGGATTTGTAGGGGGACCAGGGATGTGTTGCTGAAAGAGTTCAGAACTTTCATCAACCTTCATCTCCTGCAGAGCAGCCACCCACCCATCTCTAAAGTATTTGAGGTTGTCATATTCCACTTGCGACATCATGGCAGCCAAACCTTTGTTCCACCCTTTATCCCATCCAGCGCTTAAATATTTCTTCACAGCCAATTTCCTCTTTGTCTTCTCCGAGGAAAACTTCTCGGAAAGAAGATTGTCAGCAGCCTTCAGTTTATTTTCAACTTCCTCCTTCTGACGGCTTACTTATCGAAGTTGACCCAACTCCTCCTCACCAGCCTTGAGCTTATTTTCAATCTCCCCAGCATTTTTGAGCTTCCCTTCGAGCTCTTTATTCTTCTTCTCCAAGTCATTCATTTTTTTCTCCAACCCTTTGGAGACCTCAATAACCTGAGCCTTCTCCTGCTCAGTCGAAGTAAGCTTTTTCTCCCAAATTTCCTTATCATCATTATATTTCTGACGAGAATCTTTCAAAGACTACGCCAGGCCTACCAAAGCTTTCTCTACACCAGACGAGGAGTTTGAAGCTTTAATAGCTTCATCTTTCTTCAAAATTATATTAAAACTGTGAAAAGAAAATGAAAGCAAGTTAGTGCATAGATACAAAGAGGAAAGAATGAAAATTTAAGACTATAGGACTTACAGAAGCAATGTGACGAGCTACTAATGTGGTAACCGTGTCCCGAGAAAGGTTTTCTTCAATACCTTTTATCTCAGGAATGATCCAAGTCTTCATCGAGCTCATAGTAGAGCTCGGGGGAACAAAAGTGGGAACACCTTTGTCCAGGCCTTTGTAGATTTTCCAACACCATCAAAGTTCAAAGCACCTGTTGTGACCCCCAAATATGATGGAAAGACCGATCATGTCCTTCATATAGAACAATACCAAGCTGCAGCCGACATCTATGTTGTTCCAGATGAGATGAGATGCAGAGCATTCTCGGGAACTCTTACTGGATCTGCTCAAATATGGTATAATAACCTTCCTCGGAGTAAGATCTCAACTTTCTTTCAACTGGCCGAGTTATTCATTGGGAATTTCTATTTTGGGGCAAAGCCAGTTAAACGAGTAGCGCATATGTTAAGTGTTAGACAAAAAGGTGGTGAAAGTACCAGAGATTATATAACTCATTTTAATAACGAGAAACTCGAAGTCATTGATTATGAGGAAAAGACTGCGATTACCACCTTGATGAGTGGACTACTGCCCAACAAGTTATACTACACTTTGTCCAAAGATCCACCTAGAACTATATCAGATCTGATGGGAAAAAAGGCTAAGATTATGAATGCCCAGGAGGCTATGGTTGCGAAGAAGAATATAGATGCCAAAGAAACCAAGGTGGAAGGTGATAAAGCTAAGAAGAAAGAGAATAAGAACAATGGTAGTGACAAACACTCAAGAACAAGGTTGTCATGGGAAGTATTGAAGAAATTTGATAATTATACTCCTTTAAAGAAAGGCATCAACCATGTTCTAGAAGAAATTAAGAACAATGTGGAATTAAACTGGCCAGAGAAAATGAAGGCAGACCCAGACAGGTGAAATAAAGCAAAATATTGCGAGTTTCACAAAGATCATGCCCATAAGACCAAAAATTGCATAGCTCTTCAGAATGAGATTGAAACACTCATCAGACGAGGAAAAATGGCAAAGTATGTTGATCGAAGGAATGATAGAAGGAATAACGACCGAACAAGAGAGAGGTCTAGATCTCCTCATCGAGTAGAGGAGAACAAGAAAAGAGACCATGAAGTTGATCCAGAAGATGACCCCGATCTTCCCAAGAGACCAAGATATCCAGAACATGAGGTATTTTGAATACGCTTTAGGTCATTTGACTGTAATGTTATTACAGGTGGAGATGCAGGAGGAGGAGACCTTACTGTCGAGAGAAAAGTTTACCTCTATGAGGCTCAAGCTTGCTCATACATTCAACGAATAAATCTATCTGAGGAGGATCGCCCGAGAAAGGTGAACAAAGAGAAATTGGTCATTATTTTCTCAAAGAACGACCTCGCAGGTGTTCAATATCCTCATGATGACCCATTGGTGATCAAAATGAGGATGAAGGAGGTAATGATTTCAAGAGTACTAGTAGACAATGGTAGCTCGGCAGACATTATGTTCTACTCGTGCTTCGACAGTTTAAATCTAAACTTATCTCAACTGGAGCCTTATCATAGACCCCTCCTCGGTTTTGCTGGCGAGAAAGTATTTCCACTTGGGACAATCAAATTGGATATATTCATTGGTACGTGGCCTGCTTGTCGGACAGAGAGAATACGCTTCTTCGTGATGGATAAGAATGTTTAATCATCATACAATATCATCATGGGAAGAGTAGGATTGAAGATGTTCGAGGTAGTACCATCTACGATACATCAATGCCTAAAATTTCCAACAAATTTTGGAGTAGGAGTTGTGAAAGGTGATCAGAAAGTAGCTCAGGAATGCTATTATTCATCCACCGAGCAAGAGGAAATGGAGGAATCAAGGAAAAAGACTACTACCTATCAAGTAGATGAAGGTGTAGAGATTGAAACATTGGATCCTAGAGATGAGTCGCAACTCGTAAAGGGTTAAGTGGTGGAAGCTACTGAAAACATCATCCTGGACGACGAGCACCCTGAACGAACTACTCAAGTAGGTTCATAGTTGGAAGCCTCACTAAAGCATCAATTGATAACTTTCTTAAGAAGCAAAAAGCAAACTTTTGCGTGGAGTCATGAGGATATGCCTGGGATAGACCCAAATTTCTTATGTCACGAACTCAATGTGAATAAGGAGATCAAGCTTGTGAAGCAGAGAAGAAGAGTATTCAGTCCCGAGAAGAATCAAGCTATACAGAAGGAAGTCGAGAAGCTCCAGAAAGCTTGCTTTATTGAAGATATTAAATATCCAGACTGGTTAGCAAATGTGGTGATGGTGATAAAGAAGAAAAACAAATGGAGGATGTGTGTAGACTTCACCGACCTCAACAAAGCATGCCCAAAGGATCACTTTCCGCTGCCCCGAATTGATCAACTAGTTGATGCTACCTCGGGACACGAGCTGTTGAGCTTCTTGTATGCTTATTCTGGTTACAATCAGATTAAAATGAAACCTGAAGACAGTGAGAGTACTTCTTTCATTACCCCTAGAGGAACTTTTTGTTATAATGTTATGCCTTTTGGTTTGAAAAATACTGGTGCAACATATCAGCGGCTGATGAACAAAGTGTTTGCAGAACAAATCAGTTGTAATATGGAAGTCTATGTTGATGATATGCTGACAAAGAGCAAGAAAGCTGCTGATCATCTAGTTGACTTAGGCCAGACCTTTGATCAACTACATAAATATTAAATGAAGTTGAACCCGACGAAGTGCACATTTAGAGTACGAGAAGGCATGTTTCTCAGATACATTGTCAATCAGCGAGGCATTGAAGCTAACCCTGAAAAGATCAAAGCTTTGTTAGGGCTGCGATCCCCAACGACGAAGAAAGAGGTGCAAAGTCTTACAGGACAAGTAGCATCACTCAATAGATTTGTATCGCGAGCAACTGATTGATGTCTCCCATTTTTCAAGACGCTCCGAAAAACTTTTGAGTGGAATGATGAATGCGAGAAGGCTTTCCAAGACTTGAAGAAATATTTGGGAGCACCTCCACTGTTATCCCGACCAGTGATGGGAGAAAAATTATACTTGTATCTGGCAGTGTCCGAGAATGCAGTTAGTTCGGCATTGATAAGAATGGAGAATGGAGTGTAAAAACTAATCTACTACACAAGTAAGGCCTTCCGAGGAGCAGAGATCAGATATCCAAGGCTGGAAAAATTAGCATTAGCATTAATCGAGGCAAGTAGAAGAATGAAGTCATACTTCCAGGCTCATACCATAGTAGTATATACTGATATGCCATTGAGACAAGCCCTTCATAAACCAGAAAAATCAGGAAGATTAATGTGCTGGGCAATAGAACTTGGTGAATATGATATAGTTTATGAACCCAGGTCATCGCTAAAAGGGCAAGCGGTAGCAGATTTTATAGTAGAGTTCACTTATCCTGATACCCCCAAGGAGCAAAAGTTGCTCGCTGATCAACTTGTGGAAGTTACAGGATCATCAAATGCAAGTCCGGACCAACTTAGCTTGGTAAAAGGGCAAGTAGATGTTACAGGATCATCAAATTCAAGCCCAGACCAACTTATGTTGGTAAAAGGGCAAGAAAAGATGATCGACGAAAAATAAGAAATATCAGGAGATGGTGATAGGAAGCAACAAATTTTCCACCGAGGAACTCTTTCAGATCAGAAATTTGAAGACGAGTTTCCTATATGGAGTCTGTATGTGGATGGTTCATCCTACACTACAAGATGTGGCACAGGGATAGTTTTGAACAGTCCGGATGAGGTCGACATAGAATACGCCCTACGTTTCCAATTCAAAGCTTCAAATAATGAGGCTGAATATGAAGCCATAATTGCAGGTTTTAGTTTGGCAAAAATAATGGGGGCAAAACAAGTTATTGTCTTCAGTGATTCGCAATTGGTCATAAATCAAATGATGGGTGTATATGCAGCTAAAGGAGAATTAATGATCAGATATCATGCAAAGGCAAAAGAATTGGTGTCAGAATTTGCCGCTATTCAGCTGGTCAGAATACCATGGAGAATGCAAGAGCAGACGCCTTAGCTCGATTAGCATCAGCTACTCGTACCCAGCTGTGAAGAACAATCCCAATTGAAGTTTTATCTGGTCGGAGTATAGATGAAGATCTGATGATAAACTTTAATACCCTCGATTTAGGGTCATCATGGATGGATCCCATCAGGGCATATATTGAGAAAGGGGAATTACCAACTGACAAACTTGCAGCCAAGAAACTGAAGTTTAAGGCTGCTCGTTATGCACTGACTAATGGTATTCTATACAGACGAGGAATTATAGCAGGTTTGCAAAGATGTGTGCATCCAACCGAGGTGAAAGATTTGATTGAAGAGGTCCATGAAGGGTCTTGTGGAGCCCATGTAGTAGGTAGGACACTTTTGCAATTCAAGGATACTACTGGTCGACGATGAGGGCTGATTGCATAGCCTATGCTAAGAAATGTGACAAGTGTCAGCGCTTCTCCTCCATCTGAAGAACTCCCCAAGCATTATTGACACCCATTACTTCCCCTTGGCCATTTTCCATATGGGGAATAGATTTGGTCTGGCCACTGCTGACGACCAGGGGAAGATTTAAGTATCCCGTGGTCGCTGTGGATTATTTTACTAAATGGGTTGAGGCTGAGCCTCATTGATATGACGTACGACAAGGTGTACCAATTTATTTGGAAGAACATCATTTGTCGATATGGTCTTCCTCATGCCTTCATCACAGACCATGGAACACAATTTGACAACGAGGAGTTCGCTGCCTATTGTCATCAGTCAAATATCTTGAAGATCCACTCGGCACCAGGCCATCCTCAAAGAAATGGACAAACCGAAGTGATAAACAGAATGCTGCTGAATGGTTTGAAAAAAAGACTGAACGACGCGAAAGCAAACTGGATCAACGAGCAACAATCAGTGTTATAGGCTTACCGAACTACTCCCCGAGCAGCAACAGGGGAATCTCCATATATGCTAGCATTTGGAAATGAAGCTGTTATACCCGCCGAATTGGGTCTTCCAACACACAGAATATTGAATTTCAATTCCCCTGTCAGCGATTTCATGAGAAGGTTAGACTTGGACATGCTCGAGGAGGTTAGGGAATAAGCAGCCATTAGAAATGCTGCTTACCAGCAACGAACAACTTTGTTCTACAACAAGAGAGTGAAGAAGTGCGACTTGAAAGAAGGAGATTATGTGCTAAAGAAGGTGATTCAAAAGCACAACAAACTGGAAGTAAACTGGCATGGACCCTACCGAGTTAAGGAAGTTGTTCGACCAGGGACATATAAAATAAAAACTTTAGAGGGGGAGGAGTTTAAGAATGCATGGAATGGAGAACATCTGCGCAAATATTATCAGTAATGTAAACTCTCATGTAATGCAGTTTCATCAGTATGAATAAAGTGACAATGTTCTGCCCAGTTCTTTCCTTTTATTGGAATTTTTTTCGGAATACTAGTGCTACACACTACTCAGCAAAACTTGGACTACTCAAATATATTCCTAAAAATGCCAACTTGGTTGGTTAGGAAGTAAATCTATTCCTAAAAATGCCAACTTGGTTGGTTAGAAAGTAAATTTATTCCTAAAAATGCCAACTCGGTTGGTTAAGAAGTAAATCTATTCCTAAAAATGCCAACTCGGTTGGTTAGAAAGTAAATCTATTCCTAAAAATGCCAACTTGGTTGGCTAGGAAGTAAATCTATTCCTAAAAATGCCAACTTGGTTGGTTAGGAAGTAAATTTATCCCCGAAAACGCCAACTAAGGTTGGTCGGGAAGTAAAACTATTCCAAAAAAGTGCCAAAGATTGGTCGGTAAGAAAAATTCACTAACTATGGATGATCGGGTATAAAAACCCACTAACTGTAGTTGGTCGAGAAGAAAAATTTATCGACCTTGGTTGGTTGGAAACATTTTATGAGTACGAGAAAAATTTTGATACTCGAGACTTTTTAAATTACTACTAAGTTGGTCGAGAAACAAAATATCATCAATTTTGGTTAGTCATTAAATGATTACCACAAATTCAAGATAATCGACAATAAGTTTTAACAAACTCCAGTTGATCAAAAAATAACACAATGTTGTTATCTTTTTAATAGATATACATGCACAGATGTAAAGTGTTTTATAATTACAAGACAATGGCAGTTAAGATTTGTAAATAAAATTATTTCATTAAATGTAGAACAAAATACATCAAGAATGAAATACAAATTTATTACATTAAGATTCCTATTCTATTGGTTTCTTCCCCTCTGCTTTTGAAATAGGTTCCTCGCCAGCAGGTGGATCATTTAAAGCATGAGGGGAATTTATGAAGTTAAGATCTTCAAGCATCCTGATATTCATCACAGATGCTCGATCTAGTAGGTGCTCGGGGTGAGATATCTCGACATTGGAATGGAGATCGTAATCACCGAGGTATTTGGAAATTAGACACCGAGGGATGGCCCGAGAAGGGATCCAACTCATATCAAGCTTGAATGGTGGCACTGATAGGTCGAGCCACCCAGGATTATGGTAATCCCACGTGTAATGACCCCATTCTAGTTGCAGCACACCTAAGGCATTCAACCACCCCTGTATGTAACCCTCATTGTTTGCATTTTGGATACGATCATTCAAATGGTAGAGAGCCTCGTTGTAGCCAGCCATCCAGAATTCTCTGGGTTGCTTGTGGAATTGATATGTCAATCTTTCCAACTGCTCGTGGAGATTTTTGATAAAGAGTTCTTCATTCTCCAAGACAGACTTCTGCGCAGAAAGCTGCTCTTCCAGATCCCTGATCTTCTTAGACATCTCAGCCAATGCCTAGTTCTTTGCCATCAGTTGGAAGGCCTGATTCTCTAGAGCAGATTGAGTCCTCTGTTCCTCGACAGGAATACGAGCAGCTCTTGCTCGTCCTCGAGCAGATGTAGAAGGTCCAGACCTCTTCAAGGTTTCTAATTCATCCCTCAGGTTGGCGTTTTTTACCTCCAAGAAAGAGAATCCCTCGTCAGTCATTGAGATCAAAGCATTTGAGGTGGAAGCTGCATACTTCAACTGAGACACCTCTCTTTGCAGGTTATTATTTTCTTGCTCTAATAACTCAGCTATCTGTCTGTGCTCTTCGACCTCAGCCTTCAACGTTATCTCCCGCACGTCGTAAGCAACAAACCGTTAGATTTGCTGATACTTCTTCTCGTACCCCTCGTGCAAAAGGGCAGTGGATTCCTTATATTGTTGCTGAAGTTCTTTAAGAGTACCTTGGAGATCCTCAATCATATCATAGTATGCTGCATTGTTATCCACTGCACGGTCGAGTAGGCACTTCAAATACTGATAGGCTTCAATTGCTTGCTCTGAAGCACCTTGACCGAGGATGTCTGTGATTTGAGCTGCACTCATGTCTGTATGACCGGCTTTAAAATATTCATTGCATTGTCGTAACAGCTTTGTATAATTCCATCCTGTCCAGAAACTAGTAGAGGAAGAAAAAGCATTAATCAATAAGAGTACAAACAGAGCATGAAGAAGATAATCAACAGTATGCATAAGCAAAAGTTCAAATTTTATTACATCACAAAGTTCAGAAGTACAAAGTTCAGAGGTACATGTTCAGAAGTTACATTTAACAAATAAAAACAAAATAGAGATAAATCCGAACAACTCTACACCTTTTTCTTATCTCCCAAAACTTTCTCGGGAGGCTGGGACGAGGAGGTAGGTTGCTCGGATGGAGCATAGGGTTGCTCGGGAAGTGCTGGAGGTTGCTCGGAGGAAGTAGCAGGTAGTTGAAGTTCCTTGCCAGTCGGCTGGATAGCTGGGGGATGAGAAATTTTATCTCCCATAACCATGGAAGATTCCTCAGAGGCAGCTTCATCCTCTTCTTCTTCAGGAGTTGGAGGGGGACCAGGGATGTGTCGCTGAAAGAGTTCAGAATTTTCATCAACCTTCATCTCCTGCAGAGCAGCGACCCACCCATCTCTAAAGTATTTGAGGCTTCCATATTCCACTTGTGACATCGTGGCAGCTAAACCTTTGTTCCACCCTTTATCCCAGCCAACGCTGAAATGTTTATTGACAACCAATTTCCTCTTTGTCTTCTCCGAGGAAAGCTTCTCGGAAAGAAGATTGTCAGCAGCCTTCAGTTTATTTTCAACTTCCTCCTTCTGACGGTTTACTTCCCGAAGTTGACCCAACTCCTCCTCAGCAGCCTTGAGCTTATTTTCAAGCTCCCCAGCATTTTTTAGCTTCCCTTCGAGCTCTTTATTCTTCTTCTCCAAGTCATTCATTTTTTTCTCTAACCCCATGGAGACCTCAATAACCTGAGCCTTATCCTGCTCAGTCGATGTAAGATTTTTCTCCCAAATTGCCTTATCATCATCATATTCTGATGAGAATCTTTCAGAGACTGCGCCAAGCCTACCAAAGCTTCCTCTACACCATACGAGGAGCTTGAAGCTTTAATAGCTTCATCTTTCTTCAAAATTGTATTAAAACAACTCAGCAACTGTGAAAAGAAAACGAAATCAAGTTAGTGCACATATACAAAAAGGAAAGAATGAAAATTTAAGACTATAGGACTTACAGAAGCAATGTGACGAGATGCTAATGTGGTAACCGTGTCCCGAGAAAGGTTTTCTTTAATACCTTGGATCTCGGGAATGATCCAAGTCTTCACCGAGCTCATAGCAGAGCTCGGGGGAACAAAAGTGGGAACACCACTAGTCGGGGTCTGAGAGATGGATTCAGCCAAATTGACAGATGAGCTTTTCTTCAGCCTCCTCAGAGGAGCATTAACTTTCTCGACTAACTTTGTAGTCTTAGTCGGAGAAATGACAATCACCTCGCCTGGAGCAGTAGCCTTGCTCGGGCCACTGGGGGGCTTCTCGACCACCTTCACAGGAGCAGCCGAGGGAGGTGCATCAATTTTCTTTTTCCCTTCTCCTGGGACATCAATCTTAATTCTTTTTGGCTCTCCAACACCAGAGGCAGGTTTCTCAAAAAGGGTAGGAGGTCTTCTTTTCTTCATCCTTTCACTCAAAGGAATATGTGACTCAGGTGAAGACCTTATAGAGGCTGGTATTGGTTCTGCGTCTCTTATCACCGGACGAGCAGTAAAAGAGGAGGTGTAACTCTTGTACTGAAGCAAATATGAAGCTTACCGAATATGCTCGTCTGCGACAGTCTGATGCAAACTCCAGATAAGTTTTAAATGCCTTATATTAATGTCTACCTCTTTTGGAGATTTTCTTTTGCTGTCAACAGCAAATAAATCAAAATTAAAATATCAGTGGCACATTTTATCAAACACAAAGGAAGCATAATTTTGAAAATAAAATAAAATAAAAACTACCTATCCCATTGCCATAGGGAGGACATCTGGGACCCTGGTAAACATCATCTCCAGTTAATGGAGGGTGTTGCCAATTCTTCATAACAACCCCATGCTCAAAGTAGTCCCTATTGGCATTTGGGATATTGACTACTAAAGCTCTATTTAAAAACCTAGTTTTTAAATAAAAAGTATTATCACCCACAGCCCATCTATAACAAAACATGATTTCAGGAATTCCTATACGGGTTCCATGAATTTGATTTAATCTATAAGCACCGTTAACTATTCTCCACGTATTGGGAGCTATTCTTGCAGGAACTACGTCAAAGTATTGACAGAATTCCAGACATAGAGGGTTTGGGGGAAGAGAAAAGCCACACTCAGCAACAAAGAGACTGGGGAACCAATGTCCCTCAACCAAATGAAAATAGTCTGAAGGCTCAGAAAGCTCTTCCAAAATAACCCATGAGGGAATAGAGAAATCAGAGCGAAACTTATTAATCGATTCTACAGGATAAACCATGATGAAGGAAGAAAATCAAAGAGAAAGAAGAAAATTTTACAGGAAAGGGAGGAGTCTGTTGACAACAAACGATGGAAGAGATGAACGCACAAGAGAGAGAGAGACGATGGAAAACTCAAAGAGACAAATTTGAAAAAGTAGAAGCCGATGGGATTATCTTTAACGTTTAAATACTTTGCCTTGGGAAAGGGTAAAAGTAATGATTACAAAAAGAGCCGGTTACGTTACCGGCGGCTCAACAGACAAAAGGGGCATGGGAATCGAAGCGGTTAGAAAAATAAAAAAAAACGATTCTACAAATTTGGAAGAAGAAATAAATACAAAAGAAAATACTCCTAAATTTCAGGATGATCATTTAAAACTGCCATATTTCGAGAAAGAATGTTCCACTCCTCAAATTTCGAACTATGAAACGTTGGGGGCTTCTGTTGAAACCAAATTTAGTCAGCTGACATGGCTCAATTGGGTGAAGACACGTGGCAATCTACGTGGCAACGACAAACACTTACGAACAACACCTTGACTCCGAGGAACCATCCTGCAACGAGGAACTCTGCTTCCCCAATCAACTCAGACGCTCCGACCTACAAGAACTTTCCGAGGAACTTTTGAGTACAGAGGAACTTTTGAGTACCGAGGAACTTAGGCGGTCCGAGCTGCACCTCGAACAAAGCATTAATAATAGGATAAACCAACAGTTTGACTGCGCATTAAATGCTTATTATTATACAGATGTATAAGCTTAAGGGGTATTGAATGTATTAGCCTTTCACATTACAGCCTTAGGTCTATAAATACATTGTATTATCCTCATTCTTAGGGGACCAGAATTTCTTGAGAAAACTTGTAATCGAGAATTCCCAAATAGTCAGTAATAACAGAAACAGTGGACGTAGGCCATTCTTATAAGGCTGAACCACTTTAAAAGTTCTTTGTCTCATTTTATTTATATGTGATTAAATAATTAGATATAATCTAATTTTTTACATCAACAATAATAAACAACATAATCGCGTTCAAACTAATGATGATAAGACTATATTGTTATTAGTCTCATTTCTAGTGACCATATGCACGAGATTAGGATAGGGTCTACCCCAACGAGCATGAGCGGGAGTAATTTGAAGATCTTATGAAGGAGTTTATGGACATTTTTGCGCGGTCCTATGATGACATGATCGACATCAATCCAGATATAGCACAACACGAGATCCCCACATTACCAGAAAATAAACCCGTCAAGAAGAAATTGAGGAATCTCTAAATGGAATGGTCCCTTAAGGTAAAAATATAAGTAGTCAAATAGTTGAACATGGATTTCGTTTGCATGGTTGAATACCATACATGGCTTGCAAAATATCATCCTCGTGTGGAAATCGGGAGGAAAAGTCTTCATGTGCATCGACTATTGAGATTTGGACAAAGCATCAAAAAATGATGATTAATTTTTTCCCAATATTAACATGATCGTGGAAAACACGACCAACTATGCCCTCAAGTCAGTTGTCGATGGATTTTTTGGCTATAACCAGATCAAAATGCACATTGAACACTAGGAAAAAATTGCCTTCATCACCCCATGTGGAACCTTTTGGTACACCATCACGATGCTCGTGATCAAGAATGATATGCCCACCTATCAGAGTGCCTCCACAACGACACTCCATGACCTCATTCATATAGAAGTCGGGAGATACATTGATGACATGATCATCAAGTTCAAGACTCCGAAAGGTCATATTCCCACCTTGAGGAAAATTTTCGAGCGAATGAAATAGTCATAGATGCGTCGTAACCCACAGAAGTGTCTTCGGCATTACTAAAGGGAAAAGCCATTGACTCATGGTCAGTTAGAAAATAATTGAATTAGACCCTGCCAAGCTGTAAGCCATACTTGAAATTCTACCACCCCCGATAAAGAAAGAAGTACGAGGATTCCTAGGTCAGCTGGAATACATCATTTGGTTCATTAGCCAACTGACCTCTATTTGTGAAACCATTTTCAAACTTCTCCATAAGGACTCAACCATAATTTGGAACGAGGCATTCCAAGAATCCTTTGATCAGAGAAAGAGATACCTCACCTGACCTTCGATGCTTATGCCTCCGCAACCAGGTCTCCCACTCCTCCTATATTCGACTATTATCAATACTGTAGTAGGGGCATTGCTAGGCCAATACATTGAGGAATCCCCCAACTAAATATCCATCTACTATGCTAGTCGGAAGCTAGTTGGGTATGAAGTCAACTACACTGCTTAGGAGAAAGCATGTTCCACCTTGCTATGGGTCACGCAAAAATGGCAGCAGCACATACTTGTATTTCCTATCAGACTAGTATCTCGCATGGATTCCATAAAATACCTGCTAGAGAAACCCACTCTGTCAAGTCGAATGGCCTATTGGTTGATGTTGCTAGCCGAGTTTGACATTGTGTATGTCACACATAAAGGTATGAAGGGGAGGGTCATATCTGACTACCTTGTTGATCATCCTATAGAAGGAACCGAGGTTTTGGTATTTGAATTTTCAGATGAAAACATCATATGAACCTCTCAGGAGGACCTCAGATGGCATATGTTCTTCGACGGAGATGCCAACAAGAAAGATTACAACATATGGATACTCCTGATCACCCCCGATGACTCTCACACCCCCATTTACATCAAGATGGACTTACCTTGCACCAATAACATCACAGGATACAAGGTGTGCACCATAGGGCTCCACATCACCCTCGATAAAGTAATCAAGCACCTGGATGTCTTTCGGGACTCTTTGTCACACCCCGCGCAATTCGACAGACGGGGTGTCCAGCTACCGTCGCCAAACTACGTCGGACGTGAACTAAATAAATATCATTCTTAGCATGAGACAAACATAAGACATGAATAAATCAATCTACAAGATCAATAATTGAATGAATCCTAAATGATAATAATAATAACTGAACAATAAAAGATCTATCACATGCTAAAACTTTGAATAAATCCAATCTCCAATAATGATTTAATTAAAAACTGAAACCAACTCAAATCCTCTAATAACTTTGGAACCGAATGGCCCAATAAAAACCCAAAAGATGTCTCACAATGAAAATACGACTGAAAAGAAAGTCTAAGATAAATAAAGAAATAAAATGAATAAACTTCAGCTGCACCTCCAAATGATAACTCCGAAAATCCTATGCAGCTACTCCAGCACTAATACCTGAAAATGTTAGTCAACAGACGAGGTCAGAGCCCCGAGCATGAATACAAACTACTCCCCTCAAATAGGATCCTTGAACCCAGATAGTAGCATTATATGCAATAAATATCACAATAGAGTATTTTAATTAATATGAGAAAATTAAATGCAGGGAAAGAAAAATTACTAACCACCCCCAAGATTTTGATAAAAACACACCAATATCATTTTAATTGTCCCACAGTTCCAAAGCATTAATTTAATTAAATTAACCCAAATTATCATTATTTTTCTATCCTTACTTTAATTAAGTATAGCGGTCCTCCCGTCTCGGGTGATTTCTCCGCCAAAATACCCATCCCCTCGTCAAAATGCCAGCCGATCCGTTTAAACTGTCGGCTCATGCTGATTGATGAGGTTCCACACACGACACGACATAAAACGTCGGCTAGCCCGTTTAAACTGTCGGCCATCGCTGATTATGCCGCCAATATATTTTAATACCCGTCTTATTATCTTAGGTATTAATTCTCAATTTTCACAATTTCATAATTAACTCATTACCCCACCCTTTTAATCGATGTGAGATCCTCAAAATACCCCTTAGTCCCATACCTAAGGGTCCCCAAGTGCACATACCTCCTATCCTGTCTACAGGATAAAGTTCTAACATAAATCTCGACCTAGTCTCATGCCTAGGCTATCGTAACGATGATAAAGTATAAAAAATCATCCCACCCCCGACATAATAAAGTCGTAATAATCTACCCTCACTAGTCCCTAGAGGGCGTAAATCATCAAAAGGCGTACCCACTAGTCCCATACCTAGAAGGCATCCTAAAATATAAGGAGAAAATAAAATACCCAACAACTCGTCGTCACAAAGGCAATATAATAATACCAACAAGTCACACAAACAAGCATAATTTATCAACGTATAAAACTACGCATGATAGACCAATTTAATTAAATCTTAATTTATTTTCACATCGTCATAGACACCCGATTAATACCATTTAATCATTTTAAATTAAATACACCGAGATTTCATCATTAATACATCAAAATTCTAATTTCATTATCTCAACACAAATTACATGAGTTATACGCCCCCAAATTTATTTAATTCAAAACTAGGGTTTTTTTACATGCAACCTACACTAATGAAACTCAAAATCCACTCATGAATCCTACGTACCCGAGGGTTATGAATATTATTGATATTAAAAGATTTTATAAAAATAGCCCCAAGATTTAATGTCCATTTTCTCTAATTAGGTTGCTAATTATTTTTAAGAAAAAAATGCAATTAAGGGTTAAGGTAACACTTCAAATGCATAATACTAAAGGAAAGGAATAGAGTATTCATTCCTGAAATTAGTTGGATTAAAATCTGAGTAGACGGTTGAACCCCTCTTGAGAAAACACCAATTGAATCTTCAATTCTTGAGTTAAACTTGTTAAAAGCTGGGGCTAGGGGTTGAAGATGAGAGGAAATATGTTTGGAGCCTTACGAGAGAAAAGCGTTTTTCAAAGTCCCAACCCCGTATCATTTTTGTATTTAAAGGGTGTAAGAGTTAAAATCTAATTAGGACTCTAATACATCCACCGCCCATGTCGCTCGAACGACATACGCTGTCGTTTGAACGACCCTAGCATCAAAACAAAAATCTTTAAAACGTTGCCTTTACGCTTAAACAAATAGTCTTTAACTCAATAAAAACGTACCTGCTTGTTAAAATATTTTTAAAAATCATTCTAACATTTTATTATAACTCCGATTCAACTCTAGTTGAATTTTGCTTCTCAAATATAGAAACCAACATGTTTAATAAATAAAGACCATTAAATCCAAAACTTTATTTTTCTCAAATATTTTAATTATTTAATTCAATAAATAAATAAAAACATGGGGTGTTACATACTTCCCCACTAGCAAAGGAATTTCTTCCTCAAAATTCAGCAATTCGTAATCGCGCAAAATAGAATAAGGCTCACATATGCCTACCCATAGAGTACCACAATTAGATGCCCATACACCTAACCTCCCTGAACATAATCCTTAATAAAAATACAATATATATATATATAACACCTACATACATAACTATTTAAGAAAATATTACGTACTGCGATACTCTACTAACCACGAAATTTATCCTGCTCTTCTTGAAGCTGAAGCACATAGCACCTCCCATAACCGGTATTGGTTGGTGTTGCGACCATCCCCTACGCACCTAACACTTTGGATGATGCTGGTGCTACCTGAACACCTACTACTGCGAGAATTGGAGGCCTCAGTCCTTGATGTCCATGTACCTCTTGACCTTATTGCCCTTATGTGACTTAACCTTGTTGGGCCTGTGCCGCTTAGCCTTGTTGGCCCTCCCTCTTGTTACAATGAGCCACTCGATGTCCTATTTTTCCACAGTCAAAACATACACCCTTAATAGCTCCTGAATTCATCCCCCAATTTTGCTCACCCTGTTGTCCTTGATTTTTTCTCTATTTCTTCCAAGCTTGGTCATTATGACCCTTATTCTCACCACTTTCTCCATTTGACTCTTGTCTCTTTCCCAGCTTCTTTTGATAATTGACTTTCTCTTGCCATAGTAACATTATGACATCCACCACCTGAACATAAGTAGTATACATTGGATTTCCCAACACCATCTGCCTAATCGACCAAGAGAATCCCTTAATGAAACACTCCATTTTATTCACCTCAGTGCTGACCTCCTCTAGTACAAACATAGATAAATTTGTGAACTCCTGTTCATACTCGATAATCGACTTCAAACCTTGCTCCAAGTCCATAAATTCCCTTTTCTCCATGTTCCTAATTGAATATGGAAAATACTTAGAGTTAAACTTTATCAGAAAATCAACATAACCCAACTGATCTATATCCTCCAATGTGGTGGAACTCTCCCACCACTGTAATGCATCCCTAGTTAGCTTAAACATCGCTAACATTTTCTTCTTCACGTTCGTGCAATCCACCATCCTCAAGTTCCTGTCCATATCTCTCCTCCATTGGTGAGAAACCGTTGGGTCAGAGCCCTGAGAATGAATACACACTACTCCCCTCAAATAGGATCCTTGAACCATACAGTAGCATTATACGCAATAAATATCACAATAGAGTATTTTAATTAATATGAGATAATTAAATGCATCGAAAGGTAAATTACTAACCACCCCAATATTCTGATAAAAACACACCAATATCATTTTAATTATTCCAAATTAACTCTTTGGAACTATGGGATAATTAAAATGATATTGGTGTAATTTTATCAGAATCTTGGGGGTGGTTAGTAATTTACCTTTCCCTGCATTTAATTATCTCGTATTAATTAAAATACTCTATTGTGATTTTTATTGCGTATAGTGCTACTGTCTGGATTCAAAGATCATATTTGAGGGGAGTAGTGTGTGTTCATGCTCGGGGCTTTGACCTCATGCCTTGACTAATATTTTCAAGTATTAGTGCGGGAGTAGCTGCATAGGATTTTTGGAGTTATCATTTGGAGGTGCGGCTAGAGTTTATTCATTTTATTTCTTTATTTATCTTAGACTTTCTTTTCAGTCGTACTTTCATTATAAGACCTCTTTTGGGTTTTTATTAGGCCATTCGGTTCCAAAGTTGTTAGAGGATTTCAGTTGGTTTCATTCAGTTTTTAATTTAATCATTATTGGAGATTGGATTTATTCGAAGTTTTAGCATGTGATGGATCTTTTATCGTTAAGTTATTATTATCATTTGGGACTGATTCAACTATTCATTTTGTGGATTGATTTATTCATGTCTCATATCTGTCTCATGCTAAGAATGGTATTTATTTAGTTCACGCTCGGCGTAGTTTGACAGTGGTGGTTGGCCACACCATCTGCCGGATTGCGCAAGGTGTGACACTCTTCTCTCATTATCATACAAATCTCAAAAAATGGAAAGTGTCTGCTTCATTATTTGAGGCCTGAAAGTGAAATCACAATGCATACTCAATATTTATCCCATCAGGAGTGTTTAGTATAATACCTGATCCACTTCCTGTTGCACATGATGATCTATATATATACAAGTTCCATATTTGGATTTGATTGTCAAACCCTTAGTTTGACAACAGATCATGAAGGAATACTTTATTCCTTACCCCTTCAAATCTTTGAGCCATCTCCTGCATCTTGGTTGATTATTTTGGTAGGTCAACAACAACTTCTTCTGAGCTCTCCCCTGCCGGGGTCTTCTTGGGATATTGGTTGGTGATGACTTCATTTGTGTTTTCTCCTATTAGGGTTTGTTATGACTGTATTCTTTGTTACTCGGGGACCTTCAAATAAGTGAATTATTCAATGAAGTCTTCTACAGCTTGGCCCTTTAATGAGGACCTTGGATTATATATAATATCATACTCCCCCAGTTCTACTGCCCAATATATTAATCTCCTTGACTTCTCAGGTTTATGCAGAGCTTGCCGAAGTGGCATGTCAGTGTATACCACAATGGTATGCGCTTCGAAGTAAGGTTTCATCCATCTAAATGCCTCAATCAATGCCAAAGCTAACTTCTCCAAGTCATTTTTGTAAAACCTAATTACCAACTTTTCTTTATTCACCTTCCTTGAACTATCTTCTTCGGCTAGATTGATCCTTTGGATGTAAGAACAATGTAGATCCTCATTGAGGTAAGCTTTTCTCTTAGCAGTGTGATCTCCACCTCCAGCACCTCCACCTGTAATCATGTGACAATCAAAGGTACCAAAACTAAGGGCAAATACCTCACGCTCTGGTTGGTTGGTTTTTTTAGGGAAGTCGGTATGATCTTTAGGATCATTTCCATGACTTCTTTTCTTCTCTTCCCTATGCTTGCATGGAGATTTTTCCCAGCGTGAATCTCCTTTGTCGTCCTTTCGATCAACAAACTTGTCCAGTTTTCATTATTGGATGAGGGTTTCCATCTCATTTTGTAGAGCAATACAAATATCTATAGTATGTCCACGGTACTTATAAAATTCACAGTATTTGGATGTGTCCCTCTTCCCAGCAGGTGCTCTTAGCTTGTCAGGCCAACGTACCTCCTTGTTGTGCTTAATTTTCTCCAAAACATGGTGAATGCCCATCGTTAATGGAGTGTAGTTTTTATATTTCCTAAGCATATCATCAATCTTCTTTTGTCTTTAATACTTCTTCTCCTTATGTTCCTTCTGCTCCTACTTTTTAATTTTGCCCTCAAACTTCGTGCCCAAGCCTTTTTTTGCTGTCATGGCTTCCTTGACATTCATTATCTTGGCTGCTTTGGCCATTAATTTAGTCATTGTGTTGGGAATATCTTTAGAAAGAGTATAATAAAGTTTTTCGGGGAGCAATCCACGCATGAGAGCTGTAATGGCTATTTTCTCCTCATAATCATCACCTACAACTTCTCATTGTTAAAGCGAGTGATGTAATCCCGTGTGATTTCTCCCACCCGCTGCCTCACACTTAACAGGTGAGCTACTCTTTTTACCATTTTGTCTCCAAAACATAATTCACCAATAAATTATTTGATAAGATGGTTGAAACTAGAAATTTGGCCTCGAGGAAGGCTATTGTACCAAATATGAGCAGGGCCTGTGATTGTACCTGAGAATGCCCTGCATCTCATTTCATTCGAAATAATTTAAATATCAGCTACTTCTTAATACTATTCTATATGAAGAACATGATATGTTTTCCCATCATACTTGGGAGTAACCACAGGAGCTTTGAACTTTGAAGGAGTAGGAAAATCCACAATAGCTTGGACAAAAGGAGACCCTTTCACAAAGCTTCGTTGCAAAGGGTTATTTGACTTTACCATCTCTCCCAACCTATCTTCCAATCGTTGAATTGATCCCTTCTATGCATTATTGCTAACACCAGATTTATGAGATATAGCTCAGCTATTATGACCAATAATTTATGCTGAGCTCTCCTCCTGTGAGGTTTTCTCAGCATGTATAGATCATTGGGGATTGGATCAATATTGGGCTGAGCCCTCAAGTTGATCGTCTGGTCGTCGAGTATTCTTCCAAAGTGCCCTGGGAACATTTATATTCCCTCTAGGTCCCAATCGATTAAAGGGAGATGCTCTTCTTAACCTTTCTAAAAAATAATCTTTCAGGATTAAATGATCACTCATTATAAGGTTCTGATGTTATAAGAGAAAAACCTACTCCTGGGTCGCAGAACGTCTCTCTGGTAGTCCTGAATTGACTGTGCCCGCTGGTTCTTAAAGGTGGTGGTGGTATATTTCTATTCCCATGACTAGATAAGGCGGGAGATCCAGATTGTAGCCTTTGGGATAATTTCCTAATAGTATCCTGCATAACCTCATGTCCTCTAGTAAGACTAGCCAAGATTCCAATCATATCATTATTTGTTGGAGGAACAGATGGAATAGGCGGATTGCCATCATTTCTGGCACTGGATTCAGGAATTTCAGTCATGTTTGGATCAATGAACGAGAATGAAAACGTTTAGAAATACATTTCCACAGATGGGGCCAATCTGTTGACGCAAAAAAACTAGAATATATTTAATTCTTTAATCACAGATAAATATGAGTAAGTAAAAGAAAGAGATAAGAAGGTTTTTAAAGTGGTTCGGTGATTAAGCATAAATATTTCATATTTATCCCCTTAATGCCGGTGTTTTTATTATCCCGTGTGTTGTAATTAACTTAGATTTGTCGCATAATTATGCTACTAACCTTTTTTGGCAAGTATTTCCTGTTTTGTGTATCTTTTATGTGTTTTATAGGTATTTCATGCAAGAAAGTGGGAGAGAGAATAGTGAAAGAAACTAAGAAACGGGATATTGAATGGCATTTTCATAATTTTCCAGCCTTAGTTCAGAGGTGGGGCCAACTAGAAAGTTGAAGAGTTTGAAATTACAAGAAGTGGGATTTTTATTTTGTCCTTATCTATTAGCCAAAAGAGTTTTAGAGTTTAGGGACTCTTTTAAACGACTTCTAACTTATATATATTCATATAAAGAGTCTTTTAACTCAGATTTCATTAATGTAAAAGCACCTAATAAAGGAGGAACATCCGGGAGAAGAATTTACATACTTTGCACCTTTAATTCAAGAGCTTTTCTAGTTTTTCTTCAATATTTGATTTCTTCTTGCATGTTCTTGTTCTTCACTTTTATTTCAAGCACTTTTATTATTATTTCTCATGTTTGATCACACTTTTAGTGTAAGAACGATTCCATGCTACGTAGATTTCTTGATTATTCATAGTTACACCATGTCCGACTAGATTTCCAAGGGTTGGAATGCATGAACCGAACCCCATGTGCTTTTCATGGATACAATGTAATTACTGTAATACCCCGCATTTTTATCGATATTTATTTATGGGATTAGTTAAATTAAATGTGAATTAATTGAGAATTAATCCGGATAAAATACTAACGAGATGTGAGTTGGTATTTGATTATAATGTGTATATATGGCAATATATGAATATTGAAAATATTGAATTTGTCGTGAGATAGGAATACGGCAATTTGGAAATTTTGTTGGGACGCGTGTGACAGTCGCGTTAGGAAAATATTTAATTTGAATTAAAAAGTAAATTTTATTTTCATCAACCGTATGATCATTTTGAGTGCGCCAACGAGTCCGGAAGGGTCGAAATAGTCAGAAAACACCAGCCGGGGGTTAAGTTTGGGTCTTGGGGCATTATTGGGCCATACCGGTAACTTAAAAGGGCATTTTGATAATTTCGGAATTTTGGGAATTAAAACCCACGAAAATTAGAGGTTAAAATCTGATTTAGTCTTTACCCACTAAACCCACTAACAACACTAAATGACTTAATGGGCTACGGGAGTTATTGGAAAAAGTTTCTAAGAGTTCCTAAGGCAACCTCCAAACCACCATTGTCATCTTGGAGAAAAACTAGTGGAGAGAGAGAGGAAGGCGAATTCTACAGAGAAAGAGAGAGAGAGAGACCAACCTTCATCAATTCAACATCAAATTCAGAGAAAGACCTAAGGCAAGTGGTTTAATTACGTTAATTTCAAGCGAATGTTTCTTCCATGCTTAGAATTTAAATTAATTACATTACATTGGGAGTTTAATGAAAACCCATGAAATTGGAGATAGAAATTCAAGTTATGATATAGGGATTGCATGTAGAATGTTATTGGGTGATTATAATAAATAAAATACAACTTTTCATGATGTAAAAATGGATTTGTATATGGAAATTGATGGCTTTAAATTCAAGGGTTCATACTCATGAGGTTTGGGGAAGACTTTGGGAGATTTAATAATTAGGTGTTGTATAGGAAGATTTGATCCCATAAATGTTCTATATTACGACCTAAGAATGTTTAGGAATGTTGAGGAACCTTAAAATATTGTTGGAATAATTTTTGGAGGAATTTTGAGGTGAGAAAATTGGTGAAAACGCAATGGGAATTTTATGGGCTCGAACTGTCATCTCGTTAGAAGACCTGCCCAGGTCGTTCGAACGAGCTCGTTCGAACGAGCTTCTAACGAGTTGACAGTTTGCCTTCTAACGAGGGGGATGTTCATTCGATGCCTTTCGTTCGAACGAGATCTCGTTAGATGCCCACTTCGTTCGAACGAACTCTCGTTCGAATGACCTCGTTCGAACGAGACTTCTAACGAGTTGACAGTTTGGCCTTTTTGGCCTGGTTTGATTTCTAGTATCCCGTAACCTTGGTTAATGGTAGAGATAACCTTACATTGATGACTAATTGATAGATTTGGTATATTCGGAATATATTGGGGAGTAAAATATAAAAGATTGATTTGAACCAAATGATAATTGTGGGTTAGAACGTGAATAACTAATTTCGACATGAGGATAATGGATGATGTGTATATATAAACCGGGGACACGTGTATTGGTATAAGAATGAGAAGTATACCACTAATATATTATGGTAATTACTAAGATGTGTGCATGCTTAGTATATGTATGTGATCTTATGTGTATGACATACCTACCATACTTGCTATCACGGGAGGTTTACGTTCTCTTAGGGCCATCTAGTCCTTGTGTGCCCGGATTTAGAGTGGTACCTAGAGGACATAGTTCAAGGGAATGACTTAATTGTGAGTTATTAAGCCAGATGACTATGGAGCGTAGGTATGTACGTGACCATGGATATGTTGAATTATGTTCGCCTCCATTTTTGTGTGTGGTGTTTATTCTAACAATTCCTGAGAGATTCGGAATTTGGAATCCTTATGTACGTGATGTACCGGGATGGATAGCAGAGTATGTGGGTACCACAGCTTATCCTCGGGGTGCTTGTATTGTATATTTATGATGTGAATAATATACGGTTCGATGAAAAGGAATTTGTTATGTTTAAATTGCGAGAATAATTTATAGTGACTCCTTGAGAAGTTAAAAAGGGATAAGATGCCGTGAATTGTAATGTTAACAATTGAGAATCCGAGTTTAAGTAAAGCTATCTATTTAAGTGATAAAATTTGAAATTCATATTGTTAATCGAGTAGTTGGGTTAGAACTTATGACAGTTTAGTTAGATATAACTAACACATGAATGGGTACAGGAACGTTAGGAGTGCACAATTAGACGAGAGGTGAGTATTTCATGTGAGAGCACGTCCTAATATGTAATTTGCATTCATTGTTTTAAATGTTATTAAAGCACTTGCTATTTTTAAAATACTCCCCACTTTCGGGCTCTGACCCGTTTGCTTTCAAATCTATTTTTGTAAAAAAAACCTTTTTAGGTGCCCAGCCACATGGACACCATGCATAGGATCTCTATTCAGGTGACGAGCTATAGCTGTTGTGGAAGTTACAGGGCTTTGATATTAGACGCCTCATTTTCCAGTCTTGACTCCATATTCAGTTTCATCATTTGTAGGGCATGTCGCCCATTTCTATTAGAGACTTTTTATATTTCAGTTATTCAGACTTTGGTTTGTAATTAATTCAGGATGCAGACTTGTTTCATCTATTTCCATATTGAGATTGTTGTGAGGAGTATTTCCTCCAGACTTATTATTATTTGTTGGTTACTTTACTGAGACCTTATGGTATTTGGTGATGTCATTCCTTTACATTTCACTTATCAGATGTTAATCAGATTTAATTTAAAATTTGACAACTTACTTTTTAAATACTAGGTGGTTAGAAATCATTAAAATGTTTTTGACAGTGATGTTATTAACTGAACAAACTTGGCATTTTGTATTAATTTAATAAAGGAGTAGCTACCCGGTATTTAATTAGTTGGGGTGTCACTGGTGGTATCAGAGCATCAGGTTCTAGTGTCCTTTAGGATCTGTACGGCTTCTTATGTTTCCGCTGAGCTTTCTTTGATATAGAGCCCTGATACTAAGAATGTTGTGTTCATCTCTATACATTGGGAATTCGTATTTCCATGATTTGTTTATTTGAATGATGAACTCATCCAAATTTACTTAAATTTTTAGATGGACCGTCAAGAAGAACTAGCTAAAACGGTTAAGGGAGTCAACGGGCAAGATCGACTCACACCTCAGGTATCCCCAGAGAGAATATCAACAGCCGAGTTAGCAGGTATCGTTGCACAAGCAGTTACCACTGCAGTTTTACAATACTAAGAACGCAACATACAACTTAAAGGAGGCAAAAGACCTAGAGAGGTTAGCCAAATGCATCTGAATAAAGTTGAAAAATGTGCGAAGACCCCGAAATTGCGACAACAAACTACCCAAGACCGAGTCAGTTCTAGTTAACAACATGGTAAGATGAAGCAGTTTCGAAAGGGGAATAAGGTCCCAAGTCAGTAAGGACGACACCGTCAGCAGCAGGATCAGAGGGGGAGTAACTTCAGAGGCTGATGTTTCGTGTGTGGCACGCGTGGCCATAAACACCGGGATTGTCCTGATAAGGGCAGGGCCCCGCAGCAGCAGCAGCAGGGTGCCCGACAGGAGCCGCAGAGGCCTATATTTCCCGCCGCCCTCCCAGCACCAGCTCAAGTACTAGCCCTACCAACTTTTCCTGTAGCTCCAGTGCAGCAGGGGCAGTTACAATACAGACATATCTATAATATCAACCAGGTAGCCGCCCCACAGGCACCACCCGCGATTTGGGGCATGTTTTCTATCCATGAGACTTTTGGGTCGAATTTTGTTTGTTACTGGGACAACTCAATTATTTTATAGCTACATATTATGCGAAGACCTTAGGGTTATTAACAGCAGCATTGAGCATTGTAACGTAGGTAGACTCACCACTGGGGAATGGTTCATTTTTCTTTATATGTCGGGGAGTGGGGGTAGAGATTGGTAGTTTGGTATTACCCGCGGATATGTTAGTGTTAGAGATGACCGAGTATGATGCCATTATTGGTATGGATTGGCTAGTTGCGTACCGAACATGATTGACTGTTTTAGTAGGAGTATTATCTTTGCCATTCCTGGGCAGGAGATGTTTTTTAGTGGCGATGCCTCGCCCTGAAGGAGGATCGTCCACTCATTTGTACTACATAGAGGAGGAGACCTCTAAGGAAGTGGTGATACCACTTGATTCGATACCCGTTGTTAGTGAGTTCACCGATGTATTTCAGGATATACCTGGACTACCTCCGAGTAGAGAGATAGATTTTGTTATCGATTTGACGTCGGTCACTCGGCCTATTGTCCGCGCACCTTACCGTATGGATCCAGCTGAAATGAGAGAGTTACGGGATCAGATTGAACAGTTGTTGGGTCAGGGGTTTATACGGAGGAGTACTTCACCGTGGGGTGCCCCTGTGTTGTTCGTTAAGAAGAGGGATGGATCGTTGAGGTTGTGTGTGGATTACCGGGAGTTGAATAAGGTCACGATACGGAATAAGTATCCGTTACCCCAAATCGATGACTTATTCGACCAGCTGAGAGGAGCTTCTTCCCTCTAGAAGATTGATTTGCGATCTGGTTACCATCAGTTGCGTATCAGGGAGGAGGACGTCTCGAAGACTGCTTTCTTAATGAGATATGGTTCCTACGAGTTTCGGGTTATGCCTTTTGGTTTGACCAATGCTCCAGCCGTGTTTATGGACTTAATGAATAGGGTGTTCAGAGAGTTCCTAGACCAGTTCATCATTGTTTTCATTGATGACATTCTGGTTTACTCCCGGACAGAGGAGGATCACGCCGAGCATTTGAGGCAGGTTTTGCAGACGCTACGTCAGAACGAGTTGTATGCAAAGTATGAGAAGTGCGGGTTTTGGCTGAAGGAGGTTCAGTTTTTGGGGCATATTATTTCCGACCGGGGGATATCTGTTGATCCGGGGAAGGTATCCGTGGTGAGGCAGTGGGGACAGCACACGACACCGACTGAGATCCGTAGTTTCTTGGGCCTAGCAGGATACTACAGGAGGTTTATTCGGGGTTTCTCAAAGATAGCGGGTCCTTTGACACATCTGACTCGTAAAGGTGTGCCGTTCATTTAGAGTGATGCCTGTCAGTTGGCATTCGATGAGTTGAAGGACAAGTTGACCTCAGCACCTATGTTAGCATTGCCGAGACCGAGAGTTGAGTATCTAGTTTACACCGATGCGTCCTTACAAGGACTTGGAGGTGTATTGCAGCAGGAGAGTCAGGCCATAGCTTATGCTTCCCGTAAGCTTAAGCCTCACGAGAAGAATTAACCCACCCATGACTTGGAGTTAGCGGCAGTGGTATTTGCCCTTCGGATTTGGAGACATTACCTTTTGGGGGAGAAGTTTCAATTGTTCATGGACCACAAGTCCCTACAGTACCTATTCACACAGAAGGAGTTGAATATGCGGCAACGAAGGTGGCTTGAGTTTGTGAAGGACTATCAGTTTGATATCCAATATCACCCGGGGAAGGCTAACGTGGTAGCAGACACGTTGAGTCGTAGGCCAGTAGATGAAGTGGTAGGGGTGTGGAAGGCAAAGTGGAAGGAGTTGGGACACCAGGATGCAGTGGCCCGATCATTCATGTCGGTGATGACTGTTACACTGCAGATTGTCACGAGAGTGGTAAAGGCACAAACAGTTGACCCGTTCTGTCAGGAGCAGATAGTTCGATTACTAGCAGAGGGAGACGAGTCCTATACCGTTAGTTCAGACGGGGGATTACACTTCAATGGGAGACTGGTAGTTCCGGAAGGGGAGGAATTGCGACACGAGGTGATGGCAGAGTCGCACGGCTCACGGTTCGCGGTACATCCCGGTGGGGACAAAATGTACCAAGATATGAGACATCAGTATTGGTGGAGCGGGATGAAGAGAGATATTGTCGTGTTTATTTCTAAATGCGCCACTTGTCAGCTGGTAAAAGTGGACCATCAGAGACCGGCAGGACTTCTACAGCCATTAGAAGTCCCGATGTTGATGTGGGAGAGCATCACCATGGACTTTATCACGGGGTTGCCTACGTCACAGAGAGGTCACGACTCCATTTGGGTGATTGTGGACAGGTTGACCAAAGTCGCTCATTTTCTACCCGTAAGGACAGACTACACTACGGGACAGTATGCCCATCTTTTTATTGCAGAAATAGTGAGACTTCACGGTGTGCCCCTAAATATCGTGTCTGACCGAGATAAGATATTTGTTTCATGGTTTTGGGAGAGTTTTCAGGAGGTCATGGGCACGGAATTACGGTTGAGTACGGCTTATCATCCGCAGACCGATGGGCAAATCGAGCGTACAAATCAGATGTTGGAGGACATGTTGCGGATGTGCATCATTGACCTCGGGGGTGGATGGGAGCAGTATCTTCCACTGGTGGAGTTTGCTTACAACAACTCCTACCAGTTCACTATTGGCATGGATCCATTTGAGGCGTTGTAGGGTAGACCTTGTCATTCCCCGGCATGTTGGTTGGAGGTGGGGGACAATAAACTACTTGGGCCGGAAGTGATTCAGGATGCTTCAGCGAGGATAGAATTGATACGGAGTCGCATTCAGGTATCTCGGGATCGGCAGAAGAGCTACGCCGATGCGAAGAGATTCTTCAGGGAGTTCCAAGTGGGGGACCAGGTTTTACTCAGAGTATCTCCTATGAAGGGGATTATGCGATTTGGGAAGAAGGGGAAGTTGGCACCAAGATATGTGGGACCATTTCCTATCATCGAGCGGATTGGGTCTGTTGCGTATAGACTTGGGTTACCGGATCATTTGCACAGGATTCATGATGTGTTTCATATTTCCTCGCTAAGGAAATATCTTAGAGATGATTTGGCTCATTCTCACATTGATTTGGAGGACATCGATCTCCAGCCCGATAGCTCCTACGAGGAGGGGCCGATTGATATTTTGGACCGAAGTGAGCGGAAACTGCGGTCAAAGATAGTTCTGTTAGTGCGTGTTCAGTGGCGACATCACAATGTCGAGGAGTCCACATGGGAGCGCGAGGATGAGATGCGAGAACGTTATCCAGAGTTACTTTTACCAGGTACTTTTTAGTTCCGAATTTCGGGACGAAATTCTGTTATTAGGGGGGAAGTATGTAATACCCCGCATTTTTATCGATATTTATTTATGGGATTAATTAAATAAAATGTGAATTAATTGAGAATTAATCCAGATAAAATACTAACGATATGTGAGTTGGTATTTGATTATAATTTGTATATATGTCAATATATGAATATTGAAAATAATGAATTTGTCGTGAGATAGGAATACGGCAATTTGGAAATTTTGTTGGGACGCGTGTGACAGTCGCATCAGGAAAATATTTAATTTGAATTAAAAAGTGAATTTTATTTTCATCAACCGTATGGTCATTTTGAGTGCGCCAACGAGTCCGGAAGGGTCGAAATAGTCAGAAAACACTAACCGGGGGTTAAGTTTGGGTCCCGGGGCATTATTGGGCCATACTGGTAACTTAAAAGGGCATTTTGGTAATTTCGGAATTTTGGGAATTAAAACCCACGAAAATTAGAGGTTAAAATATGATTTAGTCTTTACCCACTAAACCCACTAACAACACTAAATGACTTAATGGGCTACGGGAGTTATTGGAAAAAGTTCTAAGAGTTCCTAAGGCAACCTCCAAACCACCATTGTCATCTTGGAGAAAAACTAGTGGAGAGAGAGAGGAAGGAGAATTCTGCAGAGAGAGAGAGAGAGAGAGAGAGAGAGATAGATATAGAGACCAACCTTCATCAATTCAACATCAAATTCAGAGAAAGACCTAAGGCAAGTGGTTTAATTACGTTAATTTCAAGCGAATGTTTCTTCCGTGCTTAGAATTTAAATTAATTACATTACATTGGGAGTTTGATGAAAACCCATGAAATTGGAGATAGAAATTCAAGTTATGATATAGGGATTGCATGTAGAATGTTATTGGGTGATTATACTAAACAAAATACAACTTTTCATGATGTAAAAACGGATTTGTATATGGAAATTGATGGCTTTAAATTCTAGGGTTCATACTCATGAGGTTTGGGGAAAACTTTGGGAGATTTAATAATTAGGTGTTGTATTGGAAGATTTGATACCATGAATGTGCTAGATTACAACCTAAGAATGTTTAGGAATGTTTAGGAACCTAAAAATATTATTGGAATAATTTTTTGAGGAGTTTTGAGGTGAGAAAATTGGTGAAAAACGCAATGGGAATTTTCTGGGCTCGAACTGTCATCTCGTTAGAAGACCTGCCCAGGTCGTTCGAACGAGCTCGTTCGAACGAGCTTCTAACTAGTTAACAGTTTTCCTTCTAACGAGGGGTATGTTCGTTCGATGCCTTTCGTTCGAACGAGATCTCGTTAGATGCCCACTTCGTTCGAACGAACTCTCGTTCGAACGACCTCGTTCGAACGAGACTTCTAACGAGTTGACAGTTTGGCCTTTTTGGCCTGGTTTGATTTCTAGTGTCCCGTAACCTTGGTTAATGGTAGAGATAACCTTACCTTGATGACTAATTGATAGAGTTGGGATATTCGGAATATATTGGGGAGTAAAATATAAAAGAATGATTTGAACCAAATGGTAATTGTGGGTTAGGACGTGAATAACTAATTACGACGTGAGGATAATGGATGATGTGTATATATAAACCGGGGACACGTGTATTGGTATAAGAATGAGAAGTATACCACTAATATATTATGGTAATTACTAAGATGTGTGCATGCTTAGTATATGTATGTGATCTTATGTGTATGACATACCTACCATACTTGCTATCACGGGAGGTTTACGTTCGCTTAGGGCCATCTAATCCTTGTGTGCCCGGATTTAGAGTGGTACCTAGAGGACTTAGTTCAAGGGAATGACTTAATTGTGAGTTATTAAGCCAGCTGACTATGGATCGTAGGTATGAACGTGACCATGGATATGTTGAATTATGTTCGCCTCCATTTTTATGTGTGGTGTTTATTCTAACAATTCCTGAGAGATTCGGAATTTGTAATCCTTATGTACGTGATGTACCGGGATGGATAGCAGAGTATGTGTGCACCACAGCTTAGCCTCGGGGTGCCTGTATTGTATATTTATGATGTGAATAATATACGGTTCAATGAAAAGGAATTTGTTATGTTTAAATTACGAGAATAATTTATAGTGACTCCTTGAGAAGTTAAAAAGGGATAAGATGCCGTGAATTGTAATGTTAACAATTGAGAATCCGAGTTTAAGTAAAGCTATCTATTTAAGTGATAACATTGGGAATTCATATTGTGAATCGAGTAGTTGGGTTAGAACTTATGACGGTTTAGTTAGATATAACTAACACATGAATGGGTACAAGAACGTTAGGAGTGCACAGTTAAACGAGAGGTGAGTATTTCATGTGAGAGCACGTCCTAACATGTATTTTGCATTCATTGTTTTAAATGTTATTAAAGCACTTGCTGTTTTTAAAATACTCTCCACTTTCGGGCTCTGACCCGTTTGCTTTCAAATCTATTTTTGTAAAAAAAAACCTTTTTAGGTGCCCAGCCACATGGACACCATGCATAGGATCTCTATTCAGGTGACGAGCTGTAGCTATTGTGGAAGTTACAGGGCTTTGATATTAGACGCCTCATTTTCCAGTCTTGACTCCATATTCAGTTTCGTCATTTGTAGGGCATGTCGCCCATTTATATTAGAGACTTTTTATATTTCAGTTATTCAGACTTTGGTTTGTAATTAATTCAGGATGCAGACTTGTTTCATCTATTTCCATATTGAGATTGTTTTGAGGAGTATTTCCTCCAGACTTATTATTATTTGTTGGTTACTTTATTGAGACCTTATGGTATTTGGTGATGTCATTCCTTTACATTTCATTTATCGCATGTTAATCAAATTTAATTTAAAATTTGACAACTTACTTTTTAAATACTAGGTGGTTAGAAATCATTAAAATGTTTTCGACAGTGATGCTATTAACTGAACCAACTTGGCATTTTGTATTAATTTAATAAAGGAGTAGCTACCCGGTATTTAATTAGTCGGGGTGTCACAATTACCTGAATTAAATAAATGATTGAATCGTGTTGTTTAGTCGTTACAACCGTCGTAAGACTTTTAACCTCGTTTGCCCTAGGTAACCGGGGTGTTTAAGAGTGCGAGTGTGTGTCAGCTATTCCGACACCGCTTTATTTCTGTTCTTGATTATGTATGATGTAAGCTTGTACTCTCATATATTTAATGCTTGAAATTAATAAAGTTTATGGTTTAATTAATTATCTAATCCAAAATTAGTTTTTATATTCTTTAAACATACTAGGGCTCGGGGGATTGTAGTCCAACCTAATTTTCTCCTTCATATTAATTTGTTCATAGTTAGTTTACTTATGCGTACGCAGTTTAATTACTAGTTCAATTAATTTTCATTTAGTTCGTAGATAAAATTCAAAACTCATCACCTTTTCCTTTCTTTTTCTGAGTCAGTTTAGGGTTAAGCGACATTCCTATTTGTCATCATGTTCTACGTTCTATTTCCCTAAGAATTCGACCCCGTCTTATCGAGATTATTACTTACGCGATCGATTTGCACTTAAATTACAATTATCACGCACTACAGGCACATTTTCAGTCATGTCAAGTTTTTGGCGCTGTTGTCGGGGAATTAGGTTAGATCGATTTAATCTAAAAATTGACTCCAAATCTCAAAAAGCCAAAAAAATTATAAAATCCAAAATCCAAAAAAATCAAAAAATTGATTTTTTAATATCTCTCATATCCATTCCATGAAAAATCCACAACAAACCCCTTAATATACTCCCACATGCCTTCACGAGAATCCAATAGTTGAGTACGATCCCGATAGCCCACACACTCCTAACACACCTCAGTTCTGGGTTCCACCTCCTACACCACCAAATTCCATTGCAAGTCACACTTCTAGGACACCAAGTGAGGATACTGAGTCAATTGGACAGAGATAACTATGTTTGAGCACGCTCATTTTGGTATGGGTGAGGGTGATATGCCTTATCGTCCCATGGGAGAACTCATTTATCCTGAGAGAACTATCACCCAGGGTGCATTCTACTTCCGCACAATGCGGGATAGTTCTATTTTCATAATGGGATGATATAAATTCTTCCCACATTTCGCGTATTGGATTCTAAAAAGCCTTATTCACACATTCGTTAGTTCGAAGAGGCATGCGATACATTTAGCGATCAAGCTTGCTCAAAAGATGTCGTTCACCTAAAGCTTTTCCCTTTTTTCTTAAAGGATAAAGCTAAGACATGACTTTGGTCTTTATCACCGAACTCAATTGGATCATGGAGGGAGATGACCTCCAAATTTCTCTTAAATTTATTTCCCCAACATCGAAAAAATTCCATCCAAACTCAAATTCAAACACTCGATCAATAAGAAATTGAGTCATTTGATCGATGTTACGAACGTTTCAACGAGCTAGTTAGTACATGCCCTCATCATGGTTTTGAGAAGTACCATCTCATATCCTTCTTTCACCATGGTCCAAGTATAGCGTCTAAACAACTCATTGACACAATGTTCGAGAGACCATTTTAGGAATTAAATGAACACGATGCAAATTCCCACCTTAAGTTTATCACCGAGAGAACTCAATCGTAGGACACATCCGATCCTAATACCCAAAATTGGGTTCGACAAATTCCTACCTCTCCTTTAGTACCATGCCTTTATAATTTGAGAGATGTAGTCAGATCAAGACTATGACAATCAACCCGACCCATGAAAGAGTAGGTGTGTGATATTTATGAGGTGGTCGATTCAACGAAGGAATGCCCGACGATACCCTCCTATAAAGTAATGCTACATGAACAAGTGGATGCAATAGGGGGATTTAAAGGTAATTTAAATGCCGAAGATGCCCCTTAAATGAGAGTGACAATGAGGACAACACTAGTGGGCCAAAAGTCGTAGTGAAACCCCCCACCATTGCGTCGTTACCTCTACAATTGGTTCCATCTAAAAAGGAACCTCCGATGAAGATGTGCTAGATGTCTTCAAGCAAGTAAAGCTGAATTTACCTTTCCTCGATGTCATAAAGTAAATTACCGCCTATGATAAAGTCCTTAAGGACTTATTGATGGTAAAAATAAGGCTAAAGGTAAAGAAAAATGTGTTCCTAGCACAAAACGTTAACTCAATAATTTCAAGCGACCTTCCACCAAAATTCAAAGATCCGGATGCATCCACCGCTTTGTGCATCATGGGGAGGAATTGAATCGAGAGGGAGCTAATAGATTTAGGGGCGAGTGTTAACATTATCCCCTACTCCATGTATAAGCTATTAGACTTGGGGGACCTTGAGCCTACAACGATGACTCTCCAGCTCGCAGATCGTTTAGTGAAGATACCTCGGGGGGTTGTTGAGGATGTGATTGTCCAAGTGGACACTTTCCACTTCCCAATAGATTTTGTCATTTGGGATGAAGAGCCCTTCGTTGTACCGATCAATCACGTTCCTATCATTCTTGGCCATCCATTTTTAGTTATGGCTAACGCACTAATAAACATTCGAAATGGGCGAATGCAGCTCACATTTGGGAATATAACCCTCGAAACAAAACTCTTCAACATCACCAAGCCCAAGGTGATGAGAGAGGGTCGCGAGAGATGTATCTTTTGGAATATATAGTACACGATCCCGAGAGGAATCACGTGAGAGAGACGATAGGGGTATGTATTATTACATCATCTGAGAGTGATAATCTTGACATTGTTTGAGAGATGGGGGAGACGTGTTTAGTGACCACTATTGAGAGCGAAATAGAGCGCATAGACGTGACCGGGAGAGATATTTTATATGGGAGTGTGAGAGAGTATTCCAAGGATGAGTAAGAAAGGGAGTTAGAAAATGTTAGCCTAGAAAATTTTGAGAAAGAATTTGGGCCTATGGATGAGAGCCTCACTGTTTAAGTTCAATCTCTATTGGACTCCTTTAGTCCTTAGAAGAGACCGAATGGAAAGATAAGATAAATGAATTCCTTCTTTGTGACCATCCACCCATGCCACTTGAGTCCTTGGATGCGATAGAGGAGAGGACTCAAGTCTCATCCGACTTATAACCCGACCCATGTTTTTCCGAAGTGAAAAGAGATCTAGGTTTAGCATGTCCCTCCAATTTTGACCGAGATGTTCTCTCCAAGTCAGGACAAGTAAGTTGCAATTCGATTGAGCACCATGAGAACCCCATGCATGACAAATATCACGAACCTCAAGGTGACACCATTATCTATGGGAAGGGTCCCAATTTGTTCCGACTATTGGTTTACGATGCTAGGATAGGAGAGACGAGGAGAGTATCGGACCCCGTAGACGGGGTCAGGTAAGTATTAGGGGAAAGAGAGAGGTTGTCGCACCCCCGACGCGTATGGGGTATTTTTGTTGTATTTTTAGTCTTGTATTGGAGTTATATAGTGTCTTATTGCATTTTAATATTTGTTCGTTTTGTTTTCTCACTTATTCTTTTTTCTTTTAGCTTTTAGTACTTTTGATGGAATACAATGCAAAAGAATAAGTTGGGGGGTGGGGGTGACAAGTGTGTCTTTTAAAAACAAATGCAAAAAAAAAATGAAAATATTGAAAAAGCCAAAAATATTTTTCTTCAAAATAAATAAAAAATGGAATTTAAATTTTTTGAAAATATAATGAAATTTTATTTAAAGTCTCAAATTGTCAAAATTCAAATGCACAAAGATGAAATTGACCGAAGATGGAAATTGAGAGAAAATTGACGATGCTACGAATAGGTGTGGAGATAATGAACCCGGTGAGATTTCGGGCCTATCACTTTTTGAGAGTTTTTAAATCAAACCGAGTTAATGGTTAAATCAAAGTTCAATTCAGTGATTTAATAAGTCGTTGAGGATCTCAATTCCTTTGTTTTGATTGGTTATGAAAAACGTGTGAGATGTTGTCTTGAAATACGTGCTAAAAATATTTCTAAACTAAATGATTCTCGAGACACATATGGTAAAGTAATGAGTAATTCGGACATATGAAGTTAGGCCATCATTTGTTTACCCAAAAATATTAGCCATAAAAAATTGTGAAAAATTATCCTTTTGCTAACCCAACTTGAGCCGAATAAAATTTTCTCTTTTTGTTTGATAACCCAAAAAAAACATGAAGCTCGGAATTGTGAAATTTGAAAATTCAAAAATTTAGTCCAAATGGTGCAATAAAAAGGGGCAAGAAAAAAAATATAATAATGCTTAACAAAAATAGCAAGAATAGAAAAAGTTAAAAATATAAGAAAAAAGGAGAAAAATTAGCAAAAGCCCAAAAAAGCACTAATGGACATCATAAGAACATTTTCCAATTCCGAATTTTTGAACCATTTCCAATTTTAGCCAATGCACCTTACCACCCGAAAAAGTCCTAATCGAGTTTGAATTGTAGAATTGATTACCTTGTGGAGAGATAAGACACAAAAAGATAATAAGAGAGATTAATTGGTGTGAATAAGAGGCGATGTTTTTCGCTTTCCAATGACCATATTCCGATGATGAGATCTTATCACCATAAAAATTTCGTATTTCTAATTTGTGTGCATGAATTTGCATTCTATTATACTTACTCTTTATATCACGCATACCAAGAGCAATAGTCACATTCCGAGTGATTCGTTTGTGAGTGTATTCGTGAGATTTTGAATCAAAATGAATTTTCAAAATGTAACGCTATGATCAGTCGGTGGAAATTAGTACTTAAATTCTCGACTTTTCACACACACACACACACTACAAATTGAGACTTGTGAATATGAATTTACGACAACTATTTTTGGAAAATTTAAATCGTACAGTATTTAATTATTTTGAGTTTTTTTGGTCAAAAAATAATTTTGTGGGTATATTCACTAAAAACTCTCACGAGACACCACTCATCCTACTAGGGTAACCTAGGGGTTTAACAGCTTGTTGCATATGCGAAATGCAATCGCTTGCTCGTAAAAAAAGTATTATATCCCAATAAAAATTTTTAAGGGTCCTTAACTCATACTCTTATGCTTTTACATTGCTCGGGATGCGAAACGTTCTAAGTTAGGGAGATTTGATTAAGCATAAATATTTCGTATTTATCCCCTTAATTTCAGTGTTTTTATGATCCCATGTATTGTAATTAACTTGGATTTGTCTCATATTTATGCTACTAACCCTTTTTGACAAGTATTTCATGTTTTGCCTCATATTTCACCAAATTAATGATATTAAAGGTATGAGGTCAGCAAGTTAATGATGTTTCACCTCATAATTCACCAAATAAATCATGTTAAAGGTCTGAGGTCACCAAGTTAATGATGTTTCACCTCATATTTTTACCAAATTACTGATGTTAAAGGTCTGAGGTCACCAAGTTAATGATGTTTCACATCATAATTCACCAAATTAATGATGTTAAAGGTCTGAGGTCATCAAGTTAATGATGTTTCACCTTATATTTCACCACATTAATTTTGTTAAAGGTCTGAGGTCACCAAGTTAATGATGTTTCACCTCATATTTCACCAAATTAATGATGTTAAAGGTCTGAGGTCACCAAGTTAATGATGTTTCACCTCATATATTCACCAAATTAATGATGTTTAAAACATATACATTGTAACAAAAGTATCAACACAACATGGCTATCTTTTCATTAACATTCTCTATATAAACCGATAAATGTATTACAAAATGATAGGAACAATTGCAACATCATAAGTAATATTTCTTTATGTGGCGGCATTCCAAGGGTTAGAGAAAGGCTCTCCTTCAAGATTTTATAGCCGATAGGTACCTGGTACGACCTCATCAATGACCCTATAAGGACCATGCCAGTTAAGATGGAGCTTATTGGTTTTTTGACATGTCTTCTTCAGGACTAGATCTCCCATAGTTATCGGCCTTGACTTCACCCTCTGATTATAGAACCTCAGAGTTCTCTACTGATTGGCTGGCTATCTTATCTCTGTATCTTCTATTCTTTCCTCAATCAAATCAAGATCAAGTCTTATCTCTTACCCATTCCTCTGAGGGTCATATGTCTGGAATCTATGAGTAGGCAGACCTATCTCTATTGGGATGACAGTCTCTGAGCCAGGGACTAGTATAAATGGGGTTTCCCCTGTAGGTGTCCTTATTGTCGTCCTGTAAGGCCAAAGCACATCATATACTTCCTCTATCCTTCTTCCTATGGCCTCTTTCAGCCTCTTTTTTATCCCATCAAGGATTATTTAATTTTTTACCTCTGTCTGGATGTTTTCTTGGGGTTGGCCAGGAGAAGAGAAGAAATTCTTGATCCCTACTCTTTTGTAGTATTTTTCTAAGGAAACATTCTTAAATTGGATTCCATTGTCTGAGATAAGGGTGTTTGGAAGACCATGCCTGCATATGATGATCTTTCAGATGAAATAGAAAGTCTTATGCTCAGTGATTATGATCATTGGCTCGGCCTCTACCCATTTGGAGAAATAGTCAATTGCTACTAATAAGAGCCAATAGCTGTTTACAACTCTTGTCAAGGGTCCTAGAAAATCAATGCCCCATACAGAAAATGGCCAAGGGGAACTGATAAAAGTCAGAGGTTGGTGAGGCTGATGGGGAACGGTGGACAACCTATGACACTTATCACATCTCTTCACATATGCAGCTAGATCCTTAACTAAGGTCGACTACTAGTATCCCTAAGTAATTATCCTCTTAGACAATGGCCTCCCTCATATGTGTCTTGAATAAGAGCCCTCATGCACATCATGCAAGATGTGTAGAACCTCTTAAGTGTGGACACATCTGAGGAGAGGGAGCAAGAATCCCTTTTTATACAAGACATCTCCTACAATCGAAAATTCTGTAACTCTGAACCTTAACTTCCTCCTTTATAACTTTGACTCTAGTAATTGTCCATTTATGATGTATTTAATAAAAGGGTCCATCCATGAGGCCCCCAAACTCAGATTTAAGCAAGGTTTAGCAACCTCTTCCTCTTTGATGGTCGGCTTGAGTAGAATCTCAACTAGAACTGTTCTCCTTATGTATGTTCTTGTTGCTGAGGCCAGCCTCACAAGTGCATCAGCTTGGTTGTTGTATAGATGAGGTATCCTCTTCATATTTACTTCATTGAAGTTTTCTAGCATCGATTTCACTTTATTCAGGTATCTGGCCATCCTTTCGTCTTTGGCTTCATATACCCCCAGGATTTGGTTCACGACTAATCTTGAGTCGCTGTGGACTAGGAGTTGGCCGATACTGAGGGATTTTGCCAAAGAGAGACCTGATATTAATGCCTCATACTCAGACTCATTGTTGGAAGCTTTAAAGTTGAACCTCAGTGCATATTCAATATCTGTACCATATTGTGCCGACACTATCAACCCTTCTCCACTTTCGCTTTTACAGGACAACCCATCAACGAAGAGGTTCCAGATGGTTTCATATGAAAATAATTTACCCTCTGCTAGGGTCCCCTATTTGAAGAGGTATATATCTTTTTCATTCTCAAATGTTCTTTGTCTGACAGTACTTGTCTCGGACTCATTCGAAGTTCGATCGACATTTTTCTCTACTGTCTCATCTGCAGCATCTTGATTCTTCTCAACCTCGGCCTCATCCTAGGTAAATTCAGCCACAAAATTTACGAGAGCTTGTCCCTTGATGGAAAAACTAGGTTGATAAGCAACATCGTACTCCCCCAACTCATTTTCCTAGGTCATTAGCCTTCCTAACTTCTCAGGTTCATAGTGGACCTGTCTGAGTGGGGAATCGATGAGGACGACTATGGAGTGAGCCTGGAAGTATGGCCTCATTTTCCTGAAAGCATGTATCAAAACATAGGATAAATTTTCCATCCGAGGGTACTTCTTCTCAAACCCTTGGAGTGCCTTGCTATTGAAGTACACTAGTATTTTCACTCCCTCCTCTTCTCTTACTATTGTAGCCCTGATGGCTGACTCTGAGACAGTTAAATATACATATAGCTTCTCACCCTGTATTGATTGATATAGTAGTAGAGGGGATCCGTGGTAGGACTTCATCTCTTTAAAATCTATCACTACACCAAAAACAGGATTCTGGCACAGTTCAAAACCGTGCCAGATCAAATCTAGCACGGTTTTGAACTGTGCCAGAATCAGGTGTTCCAAAATGGGAATTTTTTTCTGGCACGGTTTAAAAGTGTGCCAGAATCAGTCAAACAGGAACACTTCTGGCACACTTTTAAACCGTGCCAGAATTTGATATTTCTGGCACACTTTTGGCACAGTTTTTAACTGTGCCAGATTCAGCATAATTTAAAAAAATTAGCACAGTTTAAAACCGTGCCAAAATATGATACACTTTTGCCACGGTTTTGAACTGTGCCAATTTTTATTAATTTAAAAAAAAAATATTTGAAAGCACAAAATTCACAAATTAATAATATTGCGCGTTATTAATAAACTAATGTACATACAAACTTCAAAATATTACAAGTCTTTAACTGCTCATAGGCCCAAAAAGAATTGGGCAGAGTTTCCTCTATTTTCTGGACATTCCAAAACCTGTTAATACAAAACCTGCCTAACATAAAGCCCGCACGGCCACAAAATATAACAATTAACTTACAAAAGACCTCATGGCCATAAAAGTCAATAATAAAACAACAAAAGACCGTACGGTCATGACACAAAAAAATGGATTCATTAATAAACCCCTTGTTGTAAACCATTGAGTTCTTTGTGTGTTCCACGTGAATAAAAGCCAAAGATAAACTGTTATCCTGCAAAAAAAAATAGAATACAAAAAAGATACGATATTAGTAACCCAATAATTTACAAAAAAAAAAATACTCAAAACAAAAAAATTACATATATGAATGGAAATTAACGTCATACTCACAAACAGGGAGACCCGGGACTACGTGGTCAGTTCCTACAAGTTACATTGGTCCCGTGCGAGGTGTTCGTGCCCCCTACGGGATCGTTTGGGGGCTGGTTTGGGTTTTCATCCTTTAACGTATTGTTTTTAAGTTTAAGTGTTGATTTTTGCAAATTATCGTCGTACTCTCAAATCGGGAGACCCGGGACTATGCGGTCAGTTCCTACAAGTTATATTGGTCTCGTGCGAGGTGTTCGTGCCTCCTACGGGGTCGTTTGGCGGTTGGTTTGGGTATTCACCCTTTGACGGCATGTTTTTAACTAAGTGTGATTTTTGCAAATTATCGTCATATTCACAAATCGGGAGACCCGGGACTACGCGGTCAGTTCCTCCAAGTTACATTGGTCCCGTGCAAGGTGTTCGTGCACCCTACGGGGTCGTTTGGGGGGTGGTTTGGGTTTTCACCCTTTAACGGCTTGTTTTTAAGTTTAAATGTTGATTTTTGCAAATTATCGTCATACTCTCAAATCGGGAGACCCGAGACTACGCGGTCAGTTCCTACAAGTTACATTGGTCCCGTGCGAGGTGTTCGTGCCTCCTACGGGATCGTTTGGGGGGTGGTTTGGGTTTCCCCCCTTTAACGGCTTGTTTTTAAGTTTAAGTATTGATTTTTGCAAATTATCGTCATATTCACAAACCGGGAGACCCGGGACTACGCGGTCAGTTCCTACAAGTTACATTGGTCCCGTGCGAGGTGTTCGTGCCCCCTACGGAGTCGTTTGGAGGGTGGTTTGGGTTTTCACCCATTAACGACTTGTTTTTAAGTTTAAGTGATGGTTTTTGCAAATTATTGTCATATTCACAAACCGGGAGACCCGGGACTACGCGGTCAGTTCCTACAAGTTACATTGGTCCCGTGCGAGGTGTTCGTGCCCCCTACGGGGTCGTTTGGGGGCTGGTTTGGGTTTTCACCCTTTGACGGCTTGTTTTTATGTTTAAGTGTTGATTTTTACAAATTATCGTCCTACTCTCAAACCGAGAGACCCGGGACTACACGATCAGTTCCTACAAGTTACATTGGTCCCGTGCGAGCTGTTCGTGCCTCCTACGGGGTCGTTTGGGGGTTGGTTTGGGTATTCACCCTTTGACAGCATGTTTTTAACTAAGTGTGATTTCTGCAAATTATCGTCATATTCAGAAACTGGGAGACCCGGGACTACGCAGTCAGTTCCTACAAGTTACATTGGTCTCGTGCGAGTTGTTCGTGCCCCCTACGGGGTCGTTTGGGGGGTGGTTTGAGTTTTCACCCTTTAACGGCTTGTTTTTAAGTTTAAGTGCTGATTTTTGCAAATTATCGTCATATTCACAAACCGGGAGACCCGGGACTACGCGGTCAGTTCCTACAAGTTACATTGGTCCCGAGCGAGGTGTTCGTGCCCCCTACGGGGTCGTTTGGGGGTTGGTTTGGGTTTTCACCCTTTGACGACTTGTTTTTAAGTTTAAGTGTTGATTTTTGCAAATTATCGTCCTACTCTCAAATCGGGAGACCCGGGACTACGCAGTCAGTTCCTACAAGTTACATTGGTCCCATGCGAGGTGTTTGTGCCCCCTACGGGGTCGTTTGGGGGGCGGTTTGGGTTTTCACCCTTTGACGGCTTGTTTTTAACTAAGTGTGATTTTTGTAAATTATCGTCATATTCACAAACCGGGAGACCCGGGACTACGCGGCCAGTTCCTACAAGTTACATTGTTCCCGTGCGAGGAGTTCGTGCCCCCTACGGGGTCGTTTGGGGGGTGGTTTGGGTTTTCACCCTTTAGCGGCTTGTTTTTAAGTTTAAGTGATGATTTTTGCAAATTATCGTCATACTATCAAACCGGGAGACCCGGGACTACGCAATCAGTTCCTACAAATTACATTGGTCCCGTGCGAGGTGTTTGTGCCTCCTACGGGGTCGTTTGGGGGTGGTTTGGGTTTTCACCCTTTGACGGCTTGTTTTTAACTAAGTGTGATTTTTGCAAATTATCGTCATATTCACAAATCGGGAGACCCGGGACTACGCGATCAGTTCCTATAAGTTACATTGGTCCCGTGCGAGGTGTTCGTGCCCCCTACGGGGTCGTTTGGGCGGTGGTTTGGGTTTTCACCCTTTAACGGCTTGTTTTTAAGTTTAAATGTTGATTTTTGCAAATTATCGTCATACTCTCAAATCGGGAGACTCGAGACTACGCGGTCAGTTCCTACAAGTTACATTGGTCCCGTGCGAGGTGTTCGTGCCTCCTACGGGATCGTTTGGGGGGTGGTTTGGGTTTCCCCCCTTTAACGGCTTGTTTTTAAGTTTAAGTATTGATTTTTGCAAATTATCGTCTTATTCACAAACCGGGAGACCCGGGACTACGCGGTCAGTTCCTACAAGTTACATTGGTCCCGTGCGAGGTGTTCGTGCCCCCTACGGGGTCGTTTTGGGGGTGGTTTGGGTTTTCACCCTTTGACGGCTTGTTTTTAAGTTTAAGTGTTGATTTTTGCAAATTATTGTCCTACTCTCAAACTGAGAGACCCGGGACTACGCGATCAGTTCCTACAAGTTACATTGGTCCCGTGCGAGCTGTTCGTGCCTCCTACGGGGTCGTTTGGGGGTTGGTTTGGGTATTCACCCTTTGACAGCATGTTTTTAACAAAGTGTGATTTTTGCAAATTATCGTCATATTCACAAACCGGGAGACCCGGGACTACGCAGTCAGTTCCTACAAGTTACATTGGTCTCGTGCGAGGTGTTCGTGCCCCCTACGGGGTCGTTTGGGGGTGGTTTGAGTGTTCACCCTTTAACGGCTTATTTTTAAGTTTAAGTGCTGATTTTTGCAAATTATCGTCATATTCACAAACCGGGAGACCCGGGACTACGCGGTCAGTTCCTACAAGTTACATTGGTCCCGAGCGAGGTGTTCGTGCCCCCTACGAGGTTGTTTGGGGGTTGGTTTGGGTTTTCACCCTTTGACGACTTGTTTTTAAGTTTAAGTGTTGATTTTTGCAAATTATCGTCCTACTCTCAAATCGGGAGACCCGGGACTACGCAGTCAGTTTCTACAAGTTACATTGGTCCCGTGCGAGGTGTTTGTGCCCCCTACGGGGTCGTTTGGGGGGTGGTTTGGGTTTTCACCCTTTGACGGCTTGTTTTTAACTAAGTCTGATTTTTGCAAATTATCGTCATATTCACAAACCGGGAGACCCGGGACTACGCGGCCAGTTCCTACAAGTTACATTGTTCCCTTGCGAGGAGTTCGTGCCCCCTACGGGGTCGTTTGGGGGGTGGTTTGGGTTTTCACCCTTTAGCGGCTTGTTTTTAAGTTTAAGTGCTGATTTTTGCAAATTATCGTCATACTATCAAACCGGGAGACCCGGGACTACGCGATCAGTTCCTACAAATTACATTGCTACCGTGCGAGGTGTTTGTGCCTCCTACGGGGTCGTTTGGGGGGTGGTTTGGGTTTTCACCCTTTGACGGCTTGTTTTTAACTAAGTGTGATTTTTGCAAATTATCATCATATTCACAAACCGGGAGACCCGGGACTACGCGATCAGTTCCTATAAGTTACATTGGTCCCGTGCGAGGTGTTCGTGCCCCCTACGGGGTCGTTTGGGAGGTGGTTTGGGTTTTCACCCTTTAACGGCTTGTTTTTAAGTTTAAATGTTGATTTTTGCAAATTATCGTCATACTCTCAAACCGGGAGACCCGAGACTACGCGGTCAGTTCCTACAAGTTACATTGGTCCCGTGCGAGGTGTTCGTGCCTCCTACGGGATCGTTTGGGGGGTGGTTTGGGTTTCCCCCCTTTAACGGCTTGTTTTTAAGTTTAAGTATTGATTTTTGCAAATTATCGTCATATTCACAAACCGGGAGACCCGGGACTACGCGGTCAGTTCCTACAAGTTACATTGGTCCCGTGCGAGGTGTTCGTGCCCCCTACGGGGTCGTTTGGGGGGTGGTTTGGGTTTTCACCCTTTAACGGCTTGTTTTTAAGTTTAAGTGATGATTTTTGCAAATTATCGTCATACTCTCAAATCGAGAGACCCGGGAATACGCGATCAGTTCCTACAAGTTACATTGGTCCCGTGCGAGGTGTTCGTGCCCCCTACGGGGTCGTTTGGGGGGTGGTTTGGGTTTTCATCCTTTAACGGCTTTTTTTTAAGTTTAAGTGCTGATTTTTGAAAATTATCGTCATACTCAGAGACCGGGAGACCCGGGACTACGCGGTCAGTTCCTACAAGTCACATTGGTCTCGTGCGAGGTGTTCGTGCCCCCTACGGGGTCGTTTGGGGGGTGGTTTGAGTTTTCACCCTTTAACGGCTTGTTTTTAAGTTTAAGTGCTGATTTTTGCAAATTATCGTCATATTCACAAACCGGGAGACCCGGGACTACGCGGTCAGTTCCTACAAGTTACATTGGTCCCGAGCGAGGTGTTCGTGCCCCCTACGGGGTCGTTTGGGGGTTGGTTTGGGTTTTCACCCTTTGACGACTTGTTTTTAAGTTTAAGTGTTGATTTTTGTAAATTATCGTCCTACTCTCAAATCGGGAGACCCGGGACTACGCGGTCAGTTCCTACAAGTTACATTGGTCCCGTGCGAGGTGTTTGTGCCCCCTACGGGGTCGTTTGGGGAGTGGTTTGGGTTTTCACCCTTTGACGGCTTGTTTTACGTTTTCACCTTTCGATTGCATATTTTTATGCTTAAATCTAAATATTTTGCAAATTTATGTCGTACACTCAAACTGGGAGCCCCGTGACTACGCGGTCGGTTCCTATGAGTCGCATTGATCCCGTGCGAGGTGTTTGTGACTACGCGTGTCTCATTCTGGTATGTTCATTAGTTGTTTTACGTTTTCATTCACCAATGTTCAATTTTCAAATGTTGTCTACTAGCCTTAATCAATTTAGAACACTTACTTATTTCATAAAATTTCGACAGAGTTTCCTTTGTTTATTCATGAAATCCAACTAATTTTAATATTAACATAATCCCAATAACAACGACAAGCACAAAAGCCGCAGCTAAACCACCAATAAATCCCTTCCACCGATTTAACATCTAAAAATAGTATATAAATCCATATATAGCCCCTTCCTCCATGTCAACCACTTATTATGGCCTTAAGACACACATCTTACACAACACACACGCGCGCACAACTAAATGAAGAATTTACTTTGGTAAAGGTGCACTACATTATAAAATCTTCTATCATCAATATAAAATACTTACCAAATTTATTCGCAACTTGAGATCCTCCGAATAAGCTCCCTCATTCTTGATCCTTGCGTATTTGTGCAAACAACTTGAGATCTTCCCTTTTCCAATCACTTCTTCGAGTTCTGCTTTCGCTTTCACCAGTGTGCTGATGTTGTATCAGTCCCGACACAAAGAGGTCCTGCAATACCAAAATTATATTTTAAAAAGATATATTAACCATTATGTAGGGAAAGTAGTCATTTTACAACATGTGACTTAATTTTCTGACTTGTGAAATGTTCTTGGTTTTCTGTTTTATTTACCAGTTTTTCAATTTTGGCATACATGAAGAATTAGTGAAAATGAGTAAGTAATTGAGAAAGGCCACAAACCAAGCACATGTGTTCGATGTATATTTATTATGTTTTATATTTATTACGTTTTACTTTTGATTTAAGTTTGTGAATCTTCTCCATGATCTAAGAGAAAAGCTAATTGTCAAATTCAACCCATCCCACTCCCCACTCCCCATATATGCAATCATATATGCACCATATATGCAGATATATGCATATATATGCATTTATGCAGATATATGCATATATGTGCATATATGCAAGAATATATGCAGATATATGCTGCATATATGTTGCATATATGCAGAAATATGCATATATGCAGATATTGGGCTTATGTTAATATTAAAATAAGTTACATTGGTCCTGTGTGAGGTGTTCATGCCTCTTACGGGTCCGTTTGGGGGCTGGTTTTGATTTTCACCCTTTAACGACTTGTTTTTAAGTTTAAGTGTTGATTTTTGCCAATTATATTCAATAGTTGATTGTATAACGATAACTCAATTCAATAGTTGATTGCATAACTATAACTCAATTCAATTGTCGATTGCATAACAATAACTCAATAATTTCTTGATGCTATAGGTGGTGGAGCAGGATTATAGAAACATAAATTAGGAATATAAGTAAGGATTTTTCATATTTGTACCTTAGAGGGAAGTACTTTGAAGCAAGGTGGTGTAGGTCGTCGGTGTCACCAATGGGAGGACAAAGGTCATTCGTCGGTGTCACCAATGGGAAGACAAACATCGTCGAGCCAATACGTAATTCCATTTTTACCAACATCTTTCAAGTTCTCTCAATGAGCTTGTTTTCCACCCCAAACTGGATACTCAGGCACTTTGATGTCATCGAGTGAAACTCGCACTTCATTCTTTCTCAACGTATGGAAGTGAACTATTCGCATACACTTTCATCTAATGTGTCCTTCATGATTGAAATGTGGCATACCGCATTCCCTTAGTAATTACCTTCATGAAAAAAACATTAAGCATTATAGATAACAATTAAAAACAAAAATATAAATATTAGAATATGAAAGTGTACTATGTTCCATTAGTAAGACCCTTTGTTGCTTAAGTCGAGGTAAGAAGTGTTCTGTATAAACATAGAAACAATTGTTAATAATTACCTTATGTTTCACAACAGTATATGTTCTATAGCTTTTATTTTCACTTTTTTGAGATGTTTTATTATATGGATTTAAGTACTCTAGTGCCAAGAGACTCCCTCTTGTACCCATGCATCAAGTTGGTAAGCCCCCAGGCTCATCACTGCAGACTTTAAGTAAACATTATATATGCACATAGATAGATACATACATATACAAACCGAAGATGACGAAAACAATTGTAAACCTTGTCCATGGAGCAGGTTCATTATCGCAACGAACGAAAAGATATCGACAGACATTAAATCCCTGGAAAATAGAAGTGTATGACAAAATGTAAAGATATATAGCAAGAGCCACATGTAAAGGATAATTTTGCAAGTAACCCTACTTGAATTCCATCTTTGCGCCAACATTTCTCAATTCTATAAACCCCATCATATCGGACTACTGTTTCTGGATCATAAGAAGAACATTTCTCCTTGTGGGACCTGACCATTGACATGGGGATTTTGGCTTAAGAACAGAGAATAAGGTTAAGATATGAGGAAAAACTAAAAAAGCTCATATGAAATGGTAAGTCAAATTGAGGCCATAAACTTTCCCAACATAATGAACAGATATTGGAATTAATTTACACGTGCAAGTTCATAACATTAATTGAGAATAGAGGTATTCGTGTTATCTTTAAAATAACTGGAACAAAAGTAAAGTGCTAGACAAATATGTCAATAAACACAGAGACATAGTTGTATATATAGTAAAATGCGATACAATACGTCACCAAAATGATAAGTACCGGAAGGTTGTATCACAGGTAGTTATACCACAGCCGTAACGGGTTTATTTCATTTTGTATTGGTTTTTTCCTTATAAAAACTCTCTTTCATTCAAGTATTCTTATAATAACAAGATTGGAGTGGTATTAAAACACAATCTGAATTTAGAAGGTACCTTTATAAATGATGAAAATTAGCATATTATGAAATGTGTTAGATGCAATAAAGATATTTAAAGCACTATATTGCTTGAACTTCCTGTATAGAGGGCACATATTACAAGTATTGAATATCTAAAATTAAAAGTGAATATAAAAATAAAGGGCACATACCTTCCTGTATAGAGGAACCACTCTCAGTGGTCATCATTTTGGTAGCCTCCCGGGAGTGCCACGGACTGAACACCATAAACCGATTGCCCAGCAATCCCCGCAACATGAGGAAGATAAGCCCCCAATTGTCTACATTCCATCCCTGTAGTTTTTTTCATGGAATATGATATACACATGTACTATGAACCCGATCGATGCTATATAAAGATCATATGGCGATTGGATTATTTGAAATCACAAAACTAAGCAAAAGTAGCGGCAGGACAAAAAAATAGCATAATTATTAGAAATCTTTTAAATAGATTACAACAAACAGTTGTAATCCATGAAATCTATTGAAATCACGAAAAACATTTGAACAATGGTTGAATAAAGGAACGAACCAACCCAACCGAAATCTTCTTTATATTCGTTAAAGATAATGGAACGAGTATCAAATTTAAACCAATATTCAATTCTCACTCCCTAAATTGATTACATTATTTTATTACATTCTGGAGTCATTGTGATGGACATGGTTAATAGCTCAAAGGTAAAGGATGTAGCTACATTTAAGTTCTTAAAAAAAATTCCATTACCTATATCACATTGAAAAAGAAATAAATTTATTTTCCAATAAAGTTGATTTTATTTATTTAAACACTAAAAATAAATTATAAAAACCAATTACCATCCTTCTTTTACTCATCCGACTATAGTTCCATTTTTTGGCTTATTCGCAAGCTACTGAATCGTAAATTTTTTGGCGTTTTATGCTCTCACCATCAGAAGGTGGAACCATGCTCCTCCATGCCCACGGAACTTAATAGATATTTGAAATTTTTGATCGCCGGACCTTCTTGTCGACGGTGGGGTGAACCGTGGATCACCCAACGGAAATCTAATTCTTTAAACCTGATTGAAAATCCAACTCTGCAAACCCCAACGAAAATCTAACTCTTCAAACCCAACTCGTAATCAATTTTAAAACCCACTCAAATTGATTTCAAAACCTAAATCAATTTGATTACAAACCAACCTAATTCAATTTCAAATCAATTTTCAAACTTAACTCAAATTGTTTTGAAAACCTAACTCCATCGATTTCAAACTATACATATATATCAGTCTTCCATCCAACAGTTTCAACGAAATATAAAAAGGAAATGAAAAATGAAGCTATTTAACTTATGCTGGGCGGTCGGCGATCGGAGGTGTGGAACAGGTCGGGGGTCGGAGTAAAGAAAAATGAAGATGGTTGTTGATGAAGAAAACGAAGATGGTTGTTGAGAGAGAGGGGAGGCGGACCAATAAGTGAGAGTCGAGTACCTGTGAACAGAGAGAGTGGAACAAGCGGGAGAGGAGAGCGGGAGAGCAAAAGAAGTGAGGGGTATTATTTTTTTAGGGCTTTTATATTTTAGTTAACTGTACTCAATTTTGACACACTTTAAAACAGTGCCAAATTTTGGCACTGTTTTAAAGTGTGCCAGATTGTCATTAAACCGTGCCAGAATTTGGCACAGTTTTAAACTGTGCCAGAATTTTAATATCAAGGTGTGTCAAATTGTTGTTTTTGGTGTAGTGTATGTCACATTCCTCATTCCATTCGAAGGCCTTTCTAAGAACTTTGAAAAGAGGAAGACATTTATCTGTAGCTCTAGATACAAACCTGTTAAGTGCAGCCACTCATTCGGTCAGCCTCTGAATGTATTTGATGGTTCTGGGTGTCTTCATTTCTAGTAAGGCCTTAATCGTATTAGGGTTAGACTTTATTCCCCTTTGATTGATGATGAAGGCCAAAAACTTTCTTGCTCCTACCCCCAAAGACACATTTGGTCGGGTTGAGCTTCATTTTATATTTTTCCATAGTATTAAAAGTTCTTTCAAGGTCGGCCACATGAGTGTCAGCCTTCATACTCTTTGTCAACATGTCATCCACATAAACTACCATGGACTTTCCTATCTGATCTTCAAACATCTTATTTACAAGACGTTGGTATGTAGACCATGCATTCTTTAGGTCGAAGGGCATGACCTTGTAGCAATAGGCCCCCTTGTCTGTAATGAAGGTTGTCTTCTCTGAGTCAGTTGAGTCCATGAAGATCTGATTATACCAGGAATATACCTCCATGAAGCTCATGAGCTCATATCCCGCTGTATCATCCACCATCTGATCTATACGAGGCATGGGAAAACAGTCATTTGGGCAAGACTTGTTTAAATTGGTGAAGTCTACATACATCCTTCATTTCCTATTACTTTTGGGTACTATGACAGCGTTAGATAACCACTCAGGGTATATAAATTCTCTGATAAACTTAGCCTCTTCAAGCTTTCAAACCTCGTCTTTGATGACATCGTACTTATTTCTTGAGTATATTGTTCTTCTCTGCTTAATAGGATTTGCGTACTTTACAACATTGATTTTATGACATATGATTTCAGGATCAATGCCTGGCATGTCTGCAGGCAAAGATACTTTATCTCTTCCTTAACAACTTCACTAGCTCCTCCTCGATCTCAGCCTTCAGGGCTTTGCCGGCTTGGATGGTTTTTTCTAGATCATCCTTATTGAGGATGATGGATTCTGCCTCTTTCGTAGCCTCTCCTTTTTTAGCTTCATTTCATCTCTAGGGTCAAGGGTGTGAATATTGTAAGTGGTTGTTTCCCTCTTATGAGCCTCTCTCTCTTCCATAGAGTTGAAACAACATTCTCGTGCTGATGTTTTATCACCTTGAACTTCCCCTAATCCATAGGGAGTTGGGAATTTTAGCATCTAGTGGACCGTTGAAGGCATGACCTCAAATTACTTGACGACTACTCATCCCATGATTAGGTTGTAGGCTGAGAAGATATTTGTATCTGTCATAAATAAATTAATTGCCCTGGTCAACCTCTTAGGCCATTCATCTCCCATTATCACATCCAAGTCATACATACCCCATGGATGGACCTTTTCACCACTGAATCCAATCAAGAGGTGATGGTAAGGGACAAGCCTAGCTCTACTGAGGCCCAAGCTCTTGAAATAGGACCAAAATATAACATCTGCATAACTACCTCCATCAACAAGGATCATATGAACTTCACACCCATGCACCCTTGTGGTGATGACTAAAGGGTCATCATGGGGAGCTAAGATACCCTTGAAATAAAGTTGTGAGAAGCCGACTACGAGGGTATCCATATCTACCTTCTTTCTCTTCTCACGTTTAACGTCTGTAGAAGCCAAGTTCATAAACTCGGCCTTAGTCACCGCTTTAGCCTTTGCCACGTGAGCCTTGCGATCAGAAACCTCTGAGACACCCCCTGTTAGTCCTCCATAGGTAGTATTCACACCAAAAGAGATCATATCGACTCTCTTTACTAGGACATTATCGTCCTTTGGTGGGAGATCAGGGTCATAGTCAACATCATCTCAAGCATCAGCTCTTCTGGCAGGGGTATCTTCCCAGCATTTATCATTTCTTTTCTTTTTAGGGTCGTCGCTTCCTCCCTTTGAAGCTCTACAATCCACATACTTTCTTAGATTTCCAGACTTTAAATTTTTTTCAATCTCATCCTTTGAAGCAAAGAACTTCTCAGTCAAATGGCCATGATCTTGATGGAACTCGTACCATAAGTTCTTGTTTCTCTTATGTGGAGGATCTTTCAGCCTCTCTGGCCATCTATAAGGTCTATCATTCTTTGTTTCAATGAGGATGTGTTCAAAACTTACAGTTAGGGGAGTGTAGTCTGAGAATTTATTGTCTACGGATATTTTCTTACCGTATTTGTTTTTCTTCGAAAATTTACCTCCATTGCTGCTCCCCCTTTCATCCTCGTATTTTACAGCCATAGCTTTCTCTATGTTCATTACATTTCCAACTGTTGCCAACAACTCGGCCATTTACTTAGGGGGGTCCTCGTCTAGTTTCCATAAGATCTTTCCCTTTTGTAGACCCCCATTCAGAGTTGTCATGGTTATGCTATCTTTGTAATATTCTACCTCTAACTTTTCCTTATTGAACCTCACAATGTAATCTCTGAGGATTTCATTCTTCCCCTGCTTGACATACAACAGATGGGTTGTCTTCTTCTGAGGTCTTACCCCAAAAAAGAAGTTGTGAATGAATCGTTCAGCCATACCTTTACAACACTCAATTAAATTTTTAGGAATATGAGTGAACCAGATATGCGCAGCTCCGATCAATGTTCTTGAGAAATCTCGTTACCTCATCTCATTAAGGATGGAATAAATGTTAGCTGTAGACTGATACATCTCAATATGGTGGACTGGGTTAGTACTCCCATCATACTTGGGAGACACCACTAGGGGTTTTAATTTTGTAGGGGTTGGGAAGTTGACAATCCTTGCCACAAATGATGAGCCCTCTGAATACCCCCTCTGTAACGGGTCTCATGTTTTTAAGAGATCTCCAATTTTGTTTTCTAGCCTTTGAATAGAGTCATTCCATGGCTTAGCAACGTCTTCTTGGCCGAGGTTGTCCCCAACCACCTCCAAAGGGTGAACTGAGGGTTCTCTAGCTACTTCACAACGTCGACTATTGACCTCCCCCTTACCACAGTCTTTGCCATATGGGGCCCGATCATTATGGGAACGACAGTCACCTAATTCTCTTCTAAAGCAGTGAGACTTCTTGATCTGGACATCCTTTCCCTCAGATCATTAACTAGGCCGAGCCTTTCAAAGTCCTACCCTCTACTTAAGCGATGAAAAGTGGATCCTCTTCGGCGTGCATCACAATCTCGTCTCTCATACTGAGCTGGGCTCTGATGACCTCTACTCTACTGAACAGGTCTTACTGTGTTGTCTGAGATCTCATATGGCTCCCACCAGTCTGTCGGAGCATCCTTTGCCCCAATGTCATCGTACATATCCTCAGGTCAAGGGTTTCTTTGGCTCTCTAGGTGTAAATGCCTAGGGTCAGCAACATCCTTCCTCCGTTGAGGAGTAGGTAGGTCCTTTGGCGGCGCCAGGGGTGGTCCCCTATACTCATGATGTAGCTGAGAAGCTACCAGAGTTATCATCTCCGGTGAGACCCCAGGTGGTCTCATTATTATGTTTTGGCTTATCTGGGAAAATTGCTCCTACATCGCTTGTTGTGTTGCATCTAAGTACCTCAAGGCTGTTGCCACCTCAGCCATTTCAGACTGGGGTGGTTCTTGACTGGAACTAGGCCCTCCAACACCAGATGTTAGAGGTAGTAACTCTGGTGCCATGGAAAAATACTAGAGAGCTTGTAAATGAAAACACTAGAGATCTCGATACCTTTAAGGATCCCTTTTAATGTGTAACGCCTCGCCTAATTAAATACCGAGTGGCCAGTCCCATACCAAATTAAAATAGAATATACAGTTGGCTCATTCTTAGTATCACTGTCGAGAACATTTACAAATCACCCAATACCCAATTAAGCCGGTGTTAAAAACTTTCCAAATTTTAACTCAACAAAATTCATTTTTAGTTTACGAATAAAATTACACATTTTATTCTAACACAATAATAACTGAACAGATAACTCAAAAGAATTTAAATGCAATTGGAATAAATATTCCCAAATAATTTCTCAATAAAAAAAACCCAACAATAATAAATGTATTAAAATGACACGAATACAAGAATATTTTGACTCAGATAGAAATGAGATAATTGAATTCCTCGGGGCGACATGCCCTAAATAAAAGAACACTACATAATGTGAATAAAATGAAGATAGACAAGAAATATTTCCATAGATCCATAGCTCGTCATAATCCTCTAAGGTTGGCGTCCCTGCTGCTGGACACCTGATATAGAAGGTACAATAGAAAAGAGAATATGCAAGGAAGCGGGTCAGAGCCCGATGTGAAAATAGTTTTGAAAACAGCAAGTGAAATATTGCAATATTTATCACTTATAATATTCATGTTAGGTTATCGGACTCTCTCTTGGGATTCTCACCTCTCATCTATAGTGCACACATAACATAACTCTAAAAGGGCTCATGAATTCTAACCCAATTCTCCTCTCATCAATTCTGATTCGCGAGATCGTATGTCCATTATTTCATTAAGATAACATCTTCTTAATAATATAAGTCAATATGCATAACTCAATAATACTATGAAATTCCAAGCACTTACTATGATTAGAAACCATTAATCAATATTTATCTACTTACGCATACAGTAGAAGAATCCCAGGTATAGGTATATATATAAATCACATATACAATATATATACTAATCGGCACCTCACATGAAATCTATGGCGCTGGCATACTCAGTTATCAAGTCCTCGTATCACTCGTACTAAGGGAAATACTAGTTTGGAATCACTCTCGAACTGTAATAATACATAACACATACAAATGGAGGCGAAGCATAGTTCCAAGTCACTAAGAGGTCAGCACATACCCTCACGTCTCTTAGGACCGTCTGACTATCATACAGATAGCCTGTACCAAGGAATCCTACATTCTAGGGTACGAGTCAATATCCCCCATAAAGATCTAATCTAGATAAGACTGTTCCGGTGCGGAAACCTCTGTGATAGAAAGTAGCGCGGGTATGATTATACACATAAATTATCAATCATACAAATAGGCATTAACATCTACTTATATAATACTAGGAATGTATCCTATCCTCATGTACCTGTTGTATTTATCAATACACTAGTACTTAACCTTATATAAATATTATGTAGTTGACACTCGCAAAATAAACATCTCACTCTAATATAAGTTTCCCACATTAACCCAAGTCTTTCTTTCAAAACTATTCCAACCGAATTTATCCAACTTAATAATGAAGATATCTCCCACATTACATTTTATCTTCAATTATCTATAATTTTCCAGCCTTGACCCAAGTATTCTATAATTTGGTTATTTTCCAAAATGTATAAAAAACTTACTTCGAACATAATTTTATATAATTCATTTCCCCCATAATCTTTTCCCAATTAAATCCCATTCAAAAATACATTTCTCGAACCTCAAGTATAACCTAATGTTATTTCCTAAGTTCCATCATAATCAAATAATCATCAATAACAATTTCTAACAATATGGGATTTAATCAAACAATAAAGAGAAGTATTTCAGTTTCCAGTGGTCGTCGATCGATCGAATGTTTCTGATCGATCGATCGATCAGTTGATTGATCGACATTCTTGGATCGATCAATCGATCAACTAGTTCACAACCCAGATTCTGCATTTTGTTCCTACGGGTTTGATACTTTAAAATCATCAAAACTCATTTAAATCAATCCCAAACTTCCTTTAATTCATCTAGAATGATATAACAAGGTATATGATCCACTACTAACAATCAAACAACCTAAAAATCATCAATTGATTTAGATTCAATCACTTTATTCCCAGAAATTTCATAACTTTCTATTTTCCATAAAAACATGTAAACTCATAATATACCTATCATTTGAAGCCAATTTATTGGGTTATGTCTTTTATATAAAAAAGGATGTTATTCCATTTAGTTCTCATTTCAAATTCCCAATCCTATCTAGCATGTATATTATAAACCTCCAAATAGAACAACATATTCACTTGCCTTGGTAATGAAGGTTTGAGCCTTTGGTGACGATTTCGTAGATCTATCTTCCTTATCTCCGGTGACTTTTTGATGGTACTGGTGGTAGAAGGTGGTTAGTCCTCCTTAGTTTGCCCAAGAGTTTCTCCTTCTTTCCAAGCAATCTTCTCTTCTCCCCAAGCACCTTTTCACTCTCTATCAAAAGGTGACCTCTCAATTTTTGTGTAGAAGAGAAAATGAACCTACGTACAACTAATCTCCAAATCTTTATAATAAGACAAAATCCGAAATCACTATTCACCCCTGTAAAAATGACCATAATGCCCTTTTTGGGTGTCTTTTCATTTTCAAATGACCCAAGAGCCAAAACCAACATCCAAATAGACTTTTCTGACTATTTTAACCCTTCCGGATGCAACGATGCACTCGAAATGACTATAAGGTTGATGTAAAAATAAGTTTCCTATTTAATCTAACAAATTTGTCCCGACACGTCCCATACCGCGTCCCGACTAAAAATTCAAATTACTGAATTAATAACTCACAGCAATATCAATAACATCACCTTCATATTAATATTCAAAAATTCGAATTTAAACCCAATGAATTAATTTATAAGAAAATCCAATTAATCCATTAATTTAAAATACAACACATATTAAAAGTCATTAAAATTACGGGGTATTACACAATGGTGAAACAACTCCACACGATGAGGGAGGACTGGTGCACCACCAGAATCTCTGATGAGTCTAAGCTTCAAGACGGTAGAGATATAACTTCTCGTTACCACAGACGGAACCAAAATGATGATGCTGAAAATAGCACCACCAGATGATGTGTTGATAACCTCAAGCTAGTAATAACAATGGCAGCACAATAGTATATATATCTAGTAGAAGGAGGTGAGGAGAAAAGGGGGAACACTAGTATATAAGTGGTTCAGCCAATCCGGCCTAAATCCACTGTGTGTGAGTAAGAATCACTAAAATGAGGGAACTAATGGAATGTGATACAATCTCTCACTTTCTCTCTCTACTGTGTATACACGGAGAGTTTTTGCTAGGGTTGTAATTTTGTATCCTCCCTAAGGTAAGAGAAGATAAGTATTTATAGTTCTTGGGGGATATAGTGTACCCCCTAATAATTCTATGAGCATGTGTGGGTTGGATACACCAATCATAGGTGGACACCTGATTGGGCCACATGTAAGGAATGATGACCAAATATTCCTTCATGTTATGGGAATGATTTGGTTATATCTGACTTGCTCACGTGTTCCCAGTCTTCCATGTCCTTGCGTGTGCTCAGACTTGTGTCATCATCTGATGGAACCTCGTCCTAGTCGAGTTTGTGCTTGGGTAAGTCCGATAATGTTTTGTCCTGTCAATCGTCAATATGACCTCGGCCAAGGAGACCGGACGAGGTTAGGTAGAGGGTTAGATGTTGTGTCAGCCTCAACAGAGGACGAGATTGATAGTAGTTCGATCCCAAATATGTTTATGAACTCGGCTGCTCGCCAATTGAGGTTGGCCAATGAGGAGCCTACGTTGCATAGGACGACCTTTCTGATGGAAATTGTAAGCTTCCTGTCAACTAAGCTGTGAGACAGGATGAGGTTAGTGCCCCTGAGTATAAGGGTACACTTTGGGCATATCAATGTGTATGTGTATGTACTGTGTGCATTTGTGTATATGTATATGTATTGTATATATGTGGGGTTAAAATACCCAAATGAGACTGAAAAATGAAAATACCCAAATAAAACAAACCCTAAGACGAAAACGTAATAATACCCAAATTAAACAAATCGAAATGTGAAAATACTGAAATTTTTTAATTGAATTTTAAAATCTCATGGTTTAAGGGATTTTGAATAGATTGAGGATATGGGATTAGATTTGTATCGGTCTAATACATGTATACTTTAATTAAGAATAAATTAACTTCATGTTAAAATAATATTAGTTCATTGAAATCTGAACTTAATTCATGAAATCAGATTTTAATCATATTATAACCTAATTGACGTAATCATATTATTTGGATGTTTAAGCCTTAATCACAAAGCAATGAACTAGGATAGGTTTGATGTTGAACCGGTTTAGATGATCCACCACGAGTTCATGTAATCTGAATATGAGTTCATGTAATCACAAAGAAATATATTTTAATTCAATGTGAATTCCCAATTCATAACATAATACATACACACACGCATACATGTATAGTACATATATACAAGCACACATGGTCATGAAAACTGGGTCACAGTCCATGATCATGACCAAGTGGTCATAACCTAGGACCGTGACCAGAGCATAAAGTGCATGACATAGGTCGTGACCAAGTCAAAGGGTGACATCCAATGGATGTGGTCATGACCATAGACCGTGACCATGGGTGTTTGCAAACTAAGTCAAAACTGAGTATGAATTAGTATGTGATTATTTATGGGTGTTTGCAAACCCAAACTAAAATTATGTGATGGTTTTCTTTTACTATGTTTTTTTAATAGAAAAGAATGTTTATTATAGTCTGTTGAATAACATGACCCAATGTATTTAAATTAATGTGTTTGTGAGTATGAATTAGTGTGTTAGATAGAGGGTGAGAGATGTATTATTACCGTACACTTCACACTCCTCTAGATAATAAGTAACTTTTGAAACTCTCTCTCTATTTCGCTCTTCATTTCGCCGCCATTTTTTTCTACTGTTATTAACCCATCATTATAATTTATAAAAAGTGTACCAAATGAAAATTTTAAGGTCTAGAGAAATAAACTATATGGCCAAATCTCAATCTTCACCCAAACCCCTAATGAGCAAACACGCGCACTTGTATAACACATATCCATGCACACACACATATTTAGTTACACGTGGTTTTTGCTCGGAAGGATGCATAACAATGTTGGGATTATATAAAACAATATAAACTTAAATCGGATCGGTTGAAAAACAATAATTAGTTAATGAATAATTAGAGCCATTACTTGTAGGACTTATATTCACACCCTCATATATTCACACCCTCATATATTGTACCACACTTATACCTCGTTTATTAGTGCGCGCCATATGGAGGGAACTCATATTTATAGGTACAGGAATAAGAAGATGGAACGGTTTAACTAGCTTGCAGATTATGGAATTCATCTATCGTAAGGTTACATGTTCGATAATATTATGTTTTCCCTACTAGAAAGTTGGGAAGAGGAAATAGAGAATATATTTTGCCTATATATTCTGAATTCGTCCCTAACAATACTTACACTGTTAGAGAAGGCAACAAAAAGCATGCACCCATTATGGATACAAATACGTAAAGAGAGCATTGACCAATTCTATGGTATCTCGCGATGTATGCACATTAAATTGAATCTTCCCAACAATTTAAAGAAGAAAGGATTTGAAGTTCATATCACGGACATCCATACATCAATCCTAGATATGCTTCTTGCAAGTTGGCCACGTGAAAAAATCTATAGTTGTTTAAAAAGTAATGTCGAATGGATGAAGATCAGACATTTTGAACATATTTTACAATCTTATTATGAGAAGATATATACATATATATAATCGTTAACATGATTAATTAGGGTTAAACATATTAGTATAATTAATTCGTTGCTTAGTTTTTTGTAGGTTATGTCGGAGATAACGTGCCAAGTAATGATGTGAAACTTCCTGGATTCATATCTCTTGCACTCCAATAACTATTCTCATCACCACTGTGTGAACAATTCTCTTCTCCTCCATTGGTTCACTTTATCACTCCGTCTATGAGTACACAAAAAATTCCTGTTAACCCAACACCCCCACCCCCATTTTTGACACCCCCCGAGCAAATGAAAATAAGCCCATTGGGTTCTCCCTTCTCGAGAATAATCCTACTGGCAATAAAAATGACATCCAGACCTTTAAATCTCAGTGTTTGTCGATTGGAAAAATGAATGTGGGAGTTTAGGTAAAACATAACTAGAACTTAGTTGATCAAGCCATCTAGGATGCCACTAGCGGGAGAAAACCTAAAATAACGTCCAAACGCCCCCATAAGAGGCACGATCACCTAGCACGGGACCAATGTAATTCGTAGGAACTGACCTCATAGTCATGGGACTCCCTTTTTTAGAACAATACAAAAATTTCCAAATACCTATACTTAGGTTTACAATATGCTACTAGAGGGTGAAAACCCAAAACAACCTTTAAACGGCCTCATAAGAGGCACAAACACATCACATGGGACCAACGTAACTCTTAAGAACTGACCATACAGTCACGGGACTCCCGTGACTCATATTATATTGGCCCCTGATGATCCTATTTGTATCCTAATATAATATTGGTGTTTTAGTTTGATTTAAAAATGTTTATCTTTATTTATGAAAGTTTATTTTATGTTATGAACTTTTAGTATGATTTGTGAATGTTTAGTATCATTTATGAATTAACTAGGATGGCACAGTGCTTCATTTTAAATTTTTAACTCCACAGTTACAATATTACTTAATTGTACATGAATTGGTTGCCGAAACAACTTTTTTGGGAGGGGATGCCTAAAAATAAATATTGTTTTTTTCATTAAATAGATATGGTCACAACCCAAATCCATGGTTCCTATTTTTTTAAAAAATAAAAAAATATATGGTCATGGTAAAAAACCATGACTATTTTGTTTATTAGTTTTTTTAAATTGGGGGCCTCGAATTTGGGTCGTGAAAATATTTAAACATCGTCTCTCATATGGTCATGACCTTCTCCGTGACTATGGGACCACGACCCTTGTCCGTGACGGTGGAGGAAATATTTTCCCACACATAGTCACGTCCAAGGTTCGTGACCATTGAGTCACATCCCGGGTCTCTGATTATAAAGATAATATTGTACCACGTGAGAGACTGTGACCCTCATTTTGGGTCACAGATGAAGTCTATGACCACGATTTTGGTCACGAAGAAAATGGTCATAGCCTAGGTTAATGACCCATGGCCCTAGTCACGGCCTAGGTCCGTGACCATCTTCTATATATGGTGTCGTGTTTGGCTAGTGGTTTTTTTGAAATTGAGAGAGGGGGTGTTCTTATTGAGTTGGACAAAATTAGTGATTTAAAAGGCTAACGTGATAAAAGGATAAGGCTCCATGGATTTCCAACTAATGGAGAGGAGAAAACGCAACATTCCAAACCAATCAGAATGTGACAACACAAACCTATGACCCTCCCTTTCCTGCTCATGGATGAGGACACGCCATTTAGTGATAAGGTTGTGGCTTGACTACAAACGTGGGTTCCCACAATTTCATTTCGTCCCTAAGAAATTTATATCTTTTGAATTTTACCCCAAAATCTTTTCTTCCATTTTGACCTCCAAAACATTCTTTTACCAAGTCATTAAATTAATCTCCAAATTTTCCATAAATTAGTAACATGTATATAAATGTTCTAAAACTTCCATTAAACAACACAAACTTTCACTTTGGTAATTCTTTTTTGGCAATCATTAAACCATATTTACGATCCTTTATTAATAAGTTTGTCCACCAATCTTTCTTGATTAATTATTATCATATAATTACCATGCAAGCCATGAGCACAATGTATTAACTTAAATCATAAATTTAAAGCTCATATTGCCCATGCAAGTCCATGTACCTACTTTATCTACATAAAATATCCATGCATAGTCCACTAACAACACATAATTATCACATAATAACTTTATTAAAAATTTGGGGTATTACATTCTTCCCTCCTTAGGGAGTTTCATCCTCAAAGTTTATTTCTTCATCCATATCATCTATGCCTTCACTTTATCATTACCTTATCATCCCTCTAGACCACACATAATTACCAATCAACACAACTCCCACATAAACACTAAAAACCTCAATTTTTCCCAATTCTTAGGATATTGCCAATAGGAGTCATCATCCCCATGCACCTAAACTTGAAGGCCCATTAGTTCTATTACTTAATTGATTGAACAGAGATTTATGAATGTTGATGTAAAAAACTAGATTCGGTCTAATTAATTAATCACATATGAAAAGGAATAAACAAATGAGACAAAAGATTTTAAAGTAGTTCAGCCTTATGAAAATGTCCTACATCCACTACTTTGTATTACTGGATGTTCTTGCCTTAATCTTGATCACAATTGCTAATGATCAATTACCCCGTTATGGAGGGTGTTACAATGTATTTATAACCTTGGGGTTATCAGTATGAATAGATGATATGTCGTTATCTAATAGACATATACATCTGTACAATAAGAATGTTCATTGAATGTGTAATTGTCGCTTGATCTTCTTGGCCAGATGCTTTGCACGTTAAGTTGCTCGGCATGCTAAATAGCTCGAGGTGATGAGTAGCTCGGTGCTGCGATATGCTCGGTGAGTATAAGCATTTGTTGTGTAAGATGACACATGTCTTAATATGAGTGGTCCATGTCAGCTGACTAACTTTTGTATCAACAGCAGCCCCCAATGCTTCACAGTTGAGTTTTGATATGAGAGTGTGGAATATTTTACTCGAAAGTTGCTCGGGCACCTTTTTATGTCTTGATTAATTACAAATCTCCAATATTTAGGAATTTTCCCTTTAGTCTTGTCATTTGAGCGCAAAATGGCAAGCTTGTAAATATTTTGAATCTGCGACAGACGCTTGAGTATTTGCGTCTTTTTTATCATTTAGCCATCGAAAACGCAATCGTCTTTTCTAGTAATCATTTATTTTCCTGCTTCCTGATGCAAGGCATTTAAAAGCGATAGATACGGATCGTCATCTACTTTTCATCTCCGAATTTCTAAACTCTTTGTCTTCTAATTCTATCTTTGTATTGTCATTATTTATGTCATCCGTCTTAGCAGATTTCTTAGTCCCTATGTAAGAACTTCTTTCTTCTTTCTTTGCTTTAGCCACCATGGTTTATCTTATAGAATCGATGGATAAGTTCCGAGCTGATTTTGTGATTCCCTATTGGGTTATTCTAGAAGAACCTCCTTACCAATCTGATTTGTTTTCTTTAGCTGAGGGACATTGGTTTCCTTCCCTTTTTATAGCGGAATGTGGCTTTTCTTTTTCGCCTAATCCCCTGTGTTTGGATTTTTACCAATATTTCGATATTATTCCTGCAAGAGTACCTCCAAATACATGGCGGGTAATTAATGGCGTACATAGGTTAAACCAGATTCATGGGACTCGTTTAGGAATCCCTGAAATTATGTTTTGTTATAAATGGGTTACCAGTAATACCATATTTTATTTAAAAATTAGGTTTTCCAATAGAGCTTTAGTGGTCAATCTTCCCGATGCTAATAGGGACTATTTTGATCATGGAGTTGTGATGAAAAATTGGCAACACCCCAGATTAAAAAGGAATGATGTTTACCAAGGTCCCAGATGTCCACTAAATGTTAATGGGATAGGTTGTTTTTTATTCTTCGGTTTAGCTACGTTTATATTTGATGAAATGTGTCACTGATATATTTTTTTATATTTTTGCAGTTGATAACATAAGAAAGCCCCCAAAAGAGAGTTACATTAATATAAAAGCTTTGAAACTCATCTGGTGTTTGCATCAATCAGTTCATGCGGAGCACATTAGAGATGCTTCTTATTTGTTAAGATAAAAAAATACTACTTCCTCTTTTATTTCTCCTCCTCTTTCCCCTCTTGTGATAATTGATCTTGATCAAGTTCCTTAATCTCAAGCCGGCGTAGAAGAATCTTCTTCTGATTTGGGTACCTCTATTGCTGATTTGATGACGAAGAAGAGGAGAATGCCTGAATTCCTTGCCAAGGATGCTCCTGTCACTGACGGGGCAAAAAAGATCAAAGGGGATGTCTTAACTGAAGGGACGAAGAAAATGGATAGTAGTCCATCCAAAGGAACAATTCCAACTGTCAAGGAGGTCAGTAGGAAATCACCTGCTGTCCCAAAAGAGGCAGCACCTTTGATTGAAGGTGTTGCTATTACGCAAGAAGAGGCAGCACCTTTGATTGAAGGTTCTCCTTTAAGGGGACTGAGGAGAGGTCTTGTAGAAAGACCTATAAAAACTGCTTCTCAGCCTTCTGGTGTTGAGGATCCTTCTTTGAGAGCGAAGACTCCAGCCCTTATTGCTCCGAGTTCGGCCAAAGGCTTGATCAAGTTTTGGACCATCCCCAAATATTGAGCTGCTGAGGGTTACCTTTCTCGGGAGAAGGTCACTGACTTAGCAGACCAATATATTGCGTCAATAAGTATCACCATCCTTGCTACTTTACCTCCATATACCGTATTCATATTCTGATATGAGCTTCTTTTCTTTTTTAATTTATGACATGTTTTAATAGTATCCTGGAGAAATATGAGGCTATCAAGGCTTTAACTTCCTCCAGTGAGGTGGAACAAGTTTTTGATGGGTTATCGTAATCTTTGAAGAGCTCTTAGTGGAAGTACGAGGAAGATAAAGCTGCTTGGGAGAAGAAAATTTTATCTACAGAGACAGCCCGCCAGCAAGCTAATACAGCTCAGGACCAAGATGTAAATGCCTCTAAGGAGTTGAAGGAAAAATTGAAGGACGCCATTTATAGCAAGAAAAAAGCTGATGGTAAGATTTAAGAGGATAAATGGTGTAAGAAAAACCTGGAAGAGAAAGTAAAACTTGCTGAGGGGCATGCTTCTTCTGAGAAAGCGAAGAGAAAAACTGTTATGAAGAAGTCCTTCAGCTCTGGCTGGGACAAGGGATGGAACAAAGCCCTAACTTCTATTACTTTCCAGATGGAGTATGCAAGTTTGAAGTACATCAGAGATAGATGGGTCACAATGTTGAAAGAGTTGAGTGTTGTAGAGGATTCTAAATTATTTTAGAAACACACTCATGGCCCTCCTCCTACTATTGGCGAAGAAAAAGAGGATGAAGCTGCATCTGATGAGTCCTCTATGATGATAATAGAATAAGTACCTGCTGTTAATGTTCCTTAGCCCTCCGAGCAAGTTCAACAGGAAACAACTTCTGCCGAGCACAGCCAAATGCCTTCCAAGCAACTAACTCCTTCATCCAAAACGGTTGATGATGTTATATGAGCTAAGGAGAAGGTGTAGAGTTGTTCGGCTCTTTATTTATGTTGTTCTTCTATTTTTTATTTCTTTATTGTAACTTTGGTTGTAATCTCTCTTCTTATGATCAATAAATTGGATTTTGTTATCTAGTCTAAATTTCTCCTTGACTTACTTCGTCTATTATTTTCCCTTGCTAGTTTGTTTCCAAGATGGAACTCTTATCAGCTTATGACACAGAGTTGATGAAAAAATGTAATGATTACTTAAAAGTTATTCACAAAAACTTTAGTGAAGCTCAAATATTTGATATCCTCAAACCTGACACTTCTGAGCGAGCAGTGGATGCATACCAATATTCAAAATGTTTACTTGATCGCGATGTAGCCAATAATGTGGCTTATTATGAAATGATTGAAGATCTCCAAGGAGTGATGGAGGAGCTCCAAATTCAACACAAAGCAACGACTGCACTCCTATATGAAGGTTATGAGAAAAAGTACCAACAGTTGAGTGTTGATCGGGGCTATGACAAATATATCTAGGCCAATGAAAAGAGGGAAAGTGCACTAAAACTTGAGATCGAATAATATCGGAATATTTCCAAGCTGTTGGAGGAAGAGTATATTTCCTTACAAGAAGAAATGAGACAACTCAAATTTATTGCCTCGACCTCTTCGGGAGCTTTAGTCCCAGTTAATGATGAAGGTTTTTCCCTTTTGGAAACTGAAAATGCTGCTTTGAGAGAAGAGTTGGAGACTTTAAAACGAACCGGTCCTACCTCATCTGCTCATGGCAGAGCAAAGCCTTATACCCGTGGTCGACCAAGGGCTGGTCAAATTAATATTGAAGAGAAGCGGACCCAACTGGCTTTAGAAAATCAAGCCATTCAATTGACGGTGAAAAATCAAGCCCTGGCAGAAATGTCTAGAAAAAATCAAAGTCTTATCGATCAACTTTCCAAGCAAGTCTCTGCCTTGGAGAGTAAAGAGAACTTTGTGAAGAAGCTTTATCAAAACATTGAGAGATTGACATATCAATTTCATAAACAGCCTAGGGAGTTTTGGAATATGGGATATAATGAAGCTTTGTGACATCTCGATGCTCTAGTGAGATAATCAAACAATGAAGGGTACAAGCAAGGATGGCTGAATGCTCTTGGTGTTATGCGTCTTAAGGAAGGAAATTCCTTGTGGTATTGGTATGAACCTAGGTTTCTCGACTTACCAGTACCTCCTTTCAACTTAGATGTTAATTAGATTCCAGATCGTACCATACCTCAATGTTTGATCTCCAAGTACCTTGGTGATTATAATCTTCATGAAGATTATGAGATATCTCGACCTCCTCATCTGCTTGAGCGACCAAGTTCGAGAAACACTAGGATGCTATGAGATATGAATTTTATCAATTCTCCTTATGCTTTAGATGAACCTCCTGCTGGAATGGAGCCTGTGCCAAAATCAAAAGGAAAAAAGTCAATAGAATAGGAAATTTCTATTGAATTAAGAAAACTTCATCTTTTGTAATTTGTTTTCCTGTGTTTAATGAATAAAAATGTTATCTTTATACACTATTCTTTCCTTGGAAATAGTTTTTAAGATGTCTTTCTTATGCCTATCTATCTATAGAGGAATGATTTATCCTATTTTGTTTTATTTGCCTAGACAATGGAGCTTGCCCCATCAGCTGCCTAGTTGAAGTGACTTATCACCCATAAATGCCTAAGTAATGGAATGATTTTCATCCCATAATCCTGCTTAGTTGTAGTAATCTTTTCAGGATTACCTTGGTTCCTAGATAGTGGATGCCCCGTGAGGTCACCCATCTTCTTGCCTAGTTTGGGATGCCCCTTGAGGTCACCCGTGATCAAACAGTCTTTGCCTTGTATAATTGTTATCACAACTTTGTTAGTCAAATTTATTGGTGCCGACCAACCGGAGTTGGTGATTATTGAATGCTGACTAACCGGAGTTGGTGGTTGTTGATGTCGACCAACCAGAGTTGGTGTAGTGTGTAGCACTAGTACTTCGACAAAAATTGAACCAAAAAGGAATATGGAAAAACCCACACTTTTGTTTATTTAAAGATAAATGTGTACATGTAAATCTGTATTACTGATAATACTTGCGCAGATGCTCCGCATTCCATGCATTTTTGAATTCTTATCCTTCTAAGGTTTTGATTCTATAACTCTCGGGGTGAACAACTGTAGTTACTCGGTAGGGTCCATACCAGTTGGCCTCTAGCTTATTATGTTTCTGGATCACCTTCTTGAGCACATAATCCCCCTCTTTGAGATCACATTTATTCACTCTTTTGTTGTATAACATGGATGTTCTTTATTGGTAGGTTGCATTTCTAATTGCCGCATCTTCTCTAACGTCCTCGAGCATATCAAGATCTAAGCGTCTCATTAAATCGCTTACAAGAGAATTGATATTCAGTACCCTGTGCGTGGGTAGGCCCAATTCAGCTTGTATAACTTCTTCACTTCCAAAGGCTAGCATATAGGGTGATTCCCCCGTGGCTGTTCGGGGTGTTGTGCGATATTCCCATAACACAGTGTAGATCGTTAATCTAATTTTCTTTTGCATTATCCAGTTGTTTCTTCAAACCGTCCAGCAGAGTCATGTTCATCACTTCAGTTTGCCCGTTGCTCTACGGGTGGCCTGGTGCAGAATGGATCTTCTGGATATTGGATTGATGATAATATGTGGCGAACTCTTCATTATTGAATTGGGTACCATAGTCGGCAATGAAAGAATGTGGCAGACCATACCTGCAAATAATATGCTTCCAAATGATCTAGTAAACTCTTTCGTACGACATATCGATGAGAGGTTCAGCCTCAACCCACTTGGTGAAATAATCAACAGCAATTACCAGATATTTGAACCTCCCTTTGGTGATCGGCAAAGGCCTGACCAAATCTATACCCCACATAGAAAACGGCCAGGGGGAAGTAATGGGTGTTAATAATGCTTGGGAAGTTCTTCGAATGGACGAAAAATGTTGGCATTTATCGCACTTCTTCGCATAAGCTATGTAGACAGCTCTTATCATCGGCCAATAATATCCCTACATAGTCATCCTCTGTAGGAGAGTTCGACCTGCTACATGATCTCCACAAGAGCCCTCATGAACCTCCTTAATTAGGCCTTTAACTTCTGAGGGGTGTACACATCTCTGTAGACCTGCTATGATACCCCTTCTATACAAGATGCCATTATTCAGTACGTATCGAGCAGCTTTAAACTTTAGCCTCTTAGTCGCAAGTTGGTCAGTTAGTACGAATCCTTCTTCGATATAGGCCCTGATAGGGTCCATCCATGACGGTCCCATATCTAGGGAAATGAACTTCACCATTAAATCTTCATCTATGCTTCGTTTTGCCAATATCTTGATAGGAATCGTTCTTCATAACTCGGTGCGAGTAGCTGAGGCTAACTGAGTTAGTGCGTCAGCTCTCGCATTCTCCAATCTTGATATTCTGATCAACTGGACCGCTATAAAAGCGGACACAATCTCCACAGCTTTGGCATGGTACCTTGTCATGAAGTCTCCCTTTGCTACATAAAAACCCATAATATGATGTACAATTAATTATGAATCAATAACACGGTGACCTATTCTGCATGCATTATTTTTGCTAAACTGAGACCCACGATCATAGATTCATATTCAGCCTCATTGTTGGAAGCTTTAAATTGAAAGCGCGGAGCATATTCGACATACAATCCATCAAGGCTGTTAAGAATTATTTTGACTCTACTGCCAGTAGCACACGAAGAGCCATCAACATACAAGTTCCATATGAGTATGCCATTATCAAACTCTTGGTCTGATAAGGTTCCCTGATGGAATATTTGATACTTCCTCTTATCCTTCTCCAGTGTTGGGCTAGTACCCGATAATTCTTATTGCTCGTTATTCGTCCCTTCTGATAGATATGCTAATGGTAGTTGATCGAGGATTGTCTTTGATGATCTAGTTACATCCACATGTTGTTTTGCATTAGGCTCTTACTGGTCAGAGGTATCTGGGTAAGTGAACTCCTCAATGAAATAGGCCACTGCCTACCCTTTGAGTGAGGACCTTGGTTTATAAACAATATCATACTCGCTCAGTTCTACCGCCCAATACATCAGCCTTCTGGATTTTTTGGCTTGTGCGAGTCCTATATAAGAGGCATATCAGTGTTCACCACTATGGTATGGGCCTGGAAATAAGGTTACATCCTCCTGCTTGCTTCTATTAGAGCTAATGCAAGCTTTTCCAACTTTGGATATCTAATCTCTGCTCCTCGAAATGATTTGATGGTGTAATACACTGGTTTCTGTATCCCGTCCTCCATTCTTATCAACGCTGAACAGACTGCGTTCTCCGAGATAGCTAAATACAAGTATAATTTTTCTCCCATCATCGGCCTAGATAATAGTGGAGGTATCCCCAAATATTTCTTCAATTCTTGAAACGCCTTCTCGTACCCATCATTCCATTCGAAAGTTGTTATAAGCGTCTTGAAGAATGGGAGACATTTGTTCGTTGCTCTCGATACAAACCTGTTAAGAGATGTAACCCGACCTGTAAGGCTTTACACTTCCTTCTTCGTAGCTGGAGATCGTAATTCCAGTAAAGATTTTATCTTCTCCGAATTCATTTCAATGCCTCGCTGATTCGCGATATATCCGAGGAATATGCCTTCTCATACACCAAATATGCATTTCGTCGGGTTCATCTTCATCTGGTATTTTTTTAGCTGATCAAAGATTTGGTCGAGGTCAGCTAGATGGTCGGCAGCTTTCTGTCTCTTAGTTAGCATATCGTCGACATAAACCTTTAGTACGTAGCACATGCATTTTTAAGTCCGAAAGGCATAACATTATAGCAGTATGTTCCCCTTGGGGTAATAAAAGAAGTACTCTCCATATCTTCTGGTTTCATCTTAATCTAGTTATAGCCGGAATAAGCGTCCATGAAGCTCAATAACTCATGACCCGAGGTAGCGTCAACCAACTGATCAATTTGGGGCAAGGGAAAGTGATCTTTGGGACAGGCTTTATTGAGATCTGTGAAATCTATACACATTCTCCACTTGTTATTCTTCTTCTTCACCATCACAACGTTGGCTAACCAATCAGTATATATGACATCTTTGATGAAAGAGGCCTTTTGGAGCTTCTCGACTTCCTCCTGGATAGCCTGGTTCTTCTCTGGGCTAAATACCCTTCTTCGTTGCTTCACTGGCTTGACCTCGTTATTAACATTAAGCTCGTGGCACAGGAAGGTTGGGTCTATCCCTGGCATGTCTTCATGACTCCATGCGAAAGCTTTCTTTATATGCCATAAAAATTCCATTAGTTCCTTCTTTATTGACGGATCCAATGAAGCACTGATTTGAGTTATCCGATCTGGTCGTTTATCATCCAAAATGATGTTTTTCGTAGCTTCGATGACTTGACCCTTCACAAGATGGGACTCATCCTTAGGGTCCAAAGTCTCAATCTCTTCATCTTCAGACTCATCTACCTGGTAGGTGGTGGTTTTCTACCTGGCCTCCTCCAGTTCCTCCTGTTCGACAAATGAATAGTAGCATTCCCGAGCTACTTTCTGGTCACCTTTCACAACTCCAACCCCAAAATTGGTCGGAAACTTCAAGCATTGGTGTACCGTGGATGGAACTGCCTCAAACTTCTTCAAGCATACTCTCCCCATGATTATGTTATAGGTTTATTGGACATTCTTATCAATTATGAAAAAGCGTACTTTTTCGGTTCTGCAAGCAGGCCAGGTGCCAATGAGCCTGTCCAACTTGATCGTCTTCTTGCCGGTAAAATCGAGGAGGGGATTGTGATATGGCTCCAACTGGGCTAGCTTCAAATTTAAACTATTAAAATAGGGGTAGAACATGATGCCTGCAAAGCTACCATTGTCTATCAATACACGTGAAATCACCACATCCTTCATTATCATCTTAACTACCAAGGGGTCGTCTTGAGGATACAGTACTCTGGCAAGATCATTTTTGGATAAACTAATAACAAGTTTGTCCTTATTCACCTTTATCGGGTGATCGTCCTCGGCCAAATTTATGTGCTATATGTAAGAGCAAGCTTGGGCCTTATTGAGGTAAGCTTTCCTTTCAACAGCCTGATCTTCGCCTCCCGCATCACCATCGGTAATCACATTACATTCAAATGATCCAAAGTTGATTGAGAATACCTCATGCTCAAGTTGCCTTGGCATTTTGGGGAGGTCGGGGTCATCCTCTGGATCATCTTTGTGGTCCCTCTTTTTGTCATCTCTTACCCGGCGAGGAGATTTGGACCTTTGTCTTCCTCTCTCGTTAGTCTTCCCACCATTTTGGCGATCAACAAACTTACTCAATTTTCCTCGCCTAATGAGTGCTTCGATCTCATTCTGGAGAGCTATGTAGTGTTTGGTCGTGTGGCCACGATCTTTATGGAACTCGCAATATTTGGACTTATCTCTCTTATCGAGGTCTGTCCTCATTTTCTTCGGCCAAGTTAGCTCCTTGTTGTTCTTAATCTCTTTCAAAATATGGTTTATGTCCACCTTTAAAGGTGTGTAATTCCCATACTTCTTTAGCTTCTCGAGTGTCTCCTTGCCTTTTGGTCGTTTTCTGTTCTCATTGTGCTTTTGATCCTTCTTCTCTGATGCACCTTCAGCTTTGGTCTCTTCTTTAGTGTCAGCATTCTTCTTCGCATCCATGGTCTCTTCGGCGTTCATGATCTTAGATGCTTTTGCCATCAGTTCTGCCATGGATTTGGGGGGATCTTTGACCAACGTATAATATAACTTTTCAGGTAATAGATCACTCATCAGAGCTGTGATTGTTGTCTTCTTCTCGTAGTTAATGACCTCAAGTTTCTCGTTATTAAAACGAGTGATGTAATCCCTGGTACTTTCTCCTATTCTTTGCCTCATGCTCAGTAGGTGTGATACTCTTTTAATTGGCTTCGCACCAAAATAGAAGTTCCCTATGAAGAGCTCTGCCAGCTAATGGAAAGTGGCAATTTTCCCCCGAGGAAGGTTGTTGTACCATATCTAGGCTGACCCAGTGATAGTTCCCGAGAATTACCTGCACCTCATCTCATCAGGAACCGTATAGATATCAGCAGCAGCTTGGTACTGCTCTATGTGGAGGACAGGATCAATTTTTCCATCATATTTAGGCGTCACTACAGGATCTTTAAATTTTGATGGTGTGGAAAAATCCATAATTGTCTGTACGAAAGGAGATCCTTGGACAAAAGTTCTTTGGAGAGGGTTCTTAGCTTTAGCCATTTCCCCTAACCGATCTTCTAATCTCTGAATGGAACCCTTCCACGGATCATTCCCAGCCTCAGGCCTATTTGCCCGGGCAATAAAGCGCACTGAATTCTCCTCTTGGGATCTTTCATTACGAGTTGCTGGGCAGGATTGGACAAAACCCTCCCTAAGATCGATTGGTCGTTGAAAATTCCTCAACACGATCCTAGGGGGATTTCCATTCCTCCTAGGGACCAGACAATCAAAGGGAGAGACTCTGCTCAACCTCTCTAAAGCGCTTATTCGCTCAGGAGTTAAGGTAACATTGTGTCGAGAATTTGTAGCTCTTATAGATGAATTATGTCCAGGTTGATATGAAGGATCATTGGACCTCTCAGTATGATAAGACTCAATATGCCTGGGCTGTGAAACATCTGGTAATAGTGTACGTCTGGTTCTTGAAGATGGAAAATGGATGTTTCTCTTTACATTTAATTGACCTGACTGGGCAGGTGATCCGTTACAAACAGTTTGGATGAGTTGTCGCATGGTTTCTTATATAGTCGTTTGCTCTTGGGCTAAGTTGTCTATTATTCCTATAAGTTGATCGATAGTTGAGGGAGTATAAGGGTTTGGAGGGATCCTGGTATTGTTCCGGTTACTAGATTCTGGGATCTCAGCCATTGGTGATGAGTTTTTAGTGAAAAATACTACATACAGTCGTTTCCCACAGACGGCGTCAATCTTTTGATGTAAAAAACTAAATTCGATCTAATTAATTAATCACAGAGGAAAAGAATAAACAAATGAGACAAAAGATTTTTAAAGTGGTTCAGCCTTATGAAAATGGCCTACGTCCACTATTTTGTATTGCTGGATGTTCTTGCCTTAATCTTGATCACAATTGCTAAAGATCAATTACCCAGTTATGGAAGGTGTTATAATGTATTTATAGCCTTGGGGTTCTCAGTATGAGTAGATGATATGCCATTTCTAATAGACATATACATCTGTACAATAAGAATGTTCATTGAATGTGCAATTATCGCTTGATCTTCCTGGCCAGATGCTTGGCACGTTAAGTTGCTCAGCACGTTAAATAGCTCGAGGTGATGAGTAGCTCGATGTTGCAAGATGCTCGGCGAGTATAAGCATTTACTATGTAAGATGACACATGTCTTCATATGATTGGTTCACGTCAGCTGACTAATTTTTGTATCAACAATGAATTTCTTCTAACTTTCACACCTAGCAAAACCATTACAGGTAAAACCCTAAGGACTGTCACTAGCCCAAAACTCAAAATTACAATTTTTTCATGTAAATCAACACCTAATTCATTTTCGTGGAGTCTCATATGTCACGCTCTAGTATACGACCCATTCCTAACCTCCTACCCAGGTAATACCTTATCTTTTAACAAAACCTTTCAAATTCTTATACTCAAGGTATTTGTGCAAAAAGATGTTGTGACTGAACAAATTCTTACAGGTTCATTCATTTACCATACACTTCCTCATCATTACATTCCCCCGTACTTTGGGACATTATAAGAACTCCTAAGAATGTCAACCATTTTTATAACGATTTTATTTCACATACAAATCCCATGTACACCTGGCCTTACCTAGGCTTCGCAGTTTATAATTCAGGCAATCAGTCGTTACATCAACCCATGTAATAAATGATAGCACACAATGATGTTATATGGGAAAATTCTTTAAGACGAGTAGTCAAACAAAGAAGAAGTTAAATCTGATGACCATGCTTTCATCACATTGAGTCAAAACACTTCAGTATCTTTGAACCAAGCTTTGAAATAAAAATCATGAATCAATGATTTTTTTCACACGATATGAACTACCGGGTGAAACACAATGGGCCACTAAATCCAAATCATTCAAATAAATACATTCCAAAAAAAATACCTTTGGTGCCATACACACACAAGGGGGCTCATGCAACCCTACACGAATGATCATTTGATTAACGACCTTAGTTACCATGATGCGTCATCCATGCCTAGCCTAACCCACAACAACACTGAGATAAAACCACACCGTACCTAAAAAACTACTAATTAACAATTCCTAACCACGTGAACCATGCAAAGAGAAACTAGAGTGCAATGCACAATCTTAACATACTATCTTAAAATTCAAGGAATTTTCTCACATAAACTATGATCCTTATATCACTCACTTTGGACCCATGTGTTACACATAACAAAATACATCAATAAATTAGTTTACACTAGACATCAAAGTCCATTATAGGGCCATGAACCTTGGCCCAAGGTGTCAACCAACAATGAAGTTGAATGGTGAAACTGTTAACCTTAGGCATCAAGACGAGGTTCTTAACAGACATGATATCATAACACTAGACTTACCTCCTTATAGGTGATTCTTACCCTTCCTTTCATCTCGATGAATAATAACGTTCCATGAATGATTGTTGAGATGTTAACACCCTTCCTTAGATGTGACCTGCAAAACTCTTCATTAACCATTGAAAATATAAGGATTCTCGTCTTGAACCTTAGGGATAAAATATAACTAATTGCATAGACCACTATTCCTCTCAGCTCACTAATGGATAGGTGATCGAGAACGTTATCGTTGACAATCCTGCCTCATGGTGTGCGTACCCCACTGTGGTTCCATTGCCACTATGCCCACTTCGATAGGTTTCAAAACTTCTAACGAAATATTCCTTGTTTGGATTATTTTCCAATTGCATCAACTATCATTCACACACTTGGAAACTCGTGATGTTCTATTCACATCTATATTTGACACCATGTCCCTAAATTTTCATATCTTGTGTGAAATCCATGAGAACCAACTCATTAATATTGTTTAAACTAGATAGGAATGTGCTAACCTTTACATGGTACGGTGCCACTAGGCATGACTGTAGCCCTTGGTTGGATACTATTCTTTATGAGCAAAAATAATGCTACCAATATCATTGTCTATCATCTATTCGAGGAACCCAATGAGACGGCATAATAACCTCTCATTGTTGAAAAATTTATTATGTATAAATGCTACATCAAACCCGACGTACAATACCCAGGTATTTCCACGTAGTCGAATGAATTAACAACGATGTGTTTGGCATTCCCACCGACATTATAATAAATTTTCCCATACCGTAATAGCTTAATCACAATTCACAAATAAAGATGGGGAAGCCATACAATCTTGTAGTTCATTAATAGATTATGGACATTAACGTTGATTTATCCCTCTAACGATCTTTACAATCCCTTGACTAAAATACCAATATAATCGTTGTCGTCTTCAAAAGGGAAAGAAAATTTCTTCCAAATGTTGCACCTCCTACCATGAGAGACATTTCAATGATTGATTAAGGCTTGACTTTATGTACTTATTGTAATGATGATGCAATCACTTAAGATATATCGGGTGGACAAAAAGGACAATACACGAAATTCTACCCTTAAAACCAACCCCTTCCTGGGAGAGCGATAAACCTCATGTTGACTCTTGTACCAAAGAAACTATTTATGATTTCTTCATCTACATCTCTTAGTCCTACAATTACTATATAAGAAATGCACCAAAATACGATTTCCCATCAAACACTTACCAGGATGTAGGAATCCATGACCACTATGTGATACTTACATTGGGTAACGGGACACTTTCACTAGGTACTAAACTCTTTATGCATTTTCTCGATGATACTTTTAATGCACAAGCATTAACCCGTCATGGACACTTTCGTGCTACTACCATTACTTGATCGCGTCTTGAGCACACTATGTGAAGAGGGCCTACAATGACACACGATCTTGATGTCAGTGCTTCAATAGTCTCTTTCTTTATCTTTTACATGAACGATGGGTGCCAAACGAAGCCACCTTGTAGCCCTCAACAGTGGGTTACCACACCTCCACTATTCTACTCTGATAATCCATTCCGATGTCTTATGGTGAAATATTACTTACTTTTTACGACCATTATACTATTGAACAATAGGATATTCCTTGATACCCCAAAAGGCCCTAACACAAGTCGCATGATGCCACCCAATTTCTGATAATTTCAACGTTGCCTCATGTCTTCAAAGTGAAAAGTCACTATGTAACTTATCATTCTACTCGATGATGTCGATGGGATAGAATAGAGACTAAAATTTAACATGTTTTTATTAACGAAGAAACCTCCAATGATGTCTTAATCCTCAACTCTGACACCACAGTCACATGCACGCACAAACTTGAGTCCTCATTCGCCTTACAAGGCTGAGCCCCAAACTAAACTTTGACGATCGAAAGATCAAATATTGACCTATGACTACATGTCACTCTCATTAGGAATTTGAAATTAAATCTCTGATACCAAATAAAGCCTTAGCCCAAATTAATGGGTAACCTATGGATTGACCTGGTTCAGTCTTGTTGAGATATGTGTGGGGTGATGTGTGAAATAACTATGATAATATTTGTAGTCCGTTTTAATATATTATATTTATCGAATAAGCATCTAATTCTATTTTTCAGGCATATAAGCATAATAATAACAAGTGTGGAACCCATTGGGCAATTCCCTAAGGTTTAATTAATCTGAGCTACTAACAAAAGAAGTAAGAATGACTTATCTACAAAATGCTCTCGAAAGACGAAATAATTCTTAAGCTATCATAACAAAGTAATGGAATGAGTCAATGCCTAGTGGGGTTCCCATCAGTAATGAAATATCGAAATGAATTGTAGAAAGAATGGATGTAATATCTTAATAATAACTTGAGTTCACACGCAATAACTAAACAATATTTGCATTAACCATGTTATGTTCAAAAGAACTTACTCTAACTTAGGTGAAAAATCATTAATCTTTATATTCAATACTTTACCATTTTATTATGAAAATGTTTCTTTAATGTATTATAACCCATACGTATAAACTTAGGAACAGTCACATTCCTTAGTTACGTTTTTGTGTTCATCCAGTTTTCCATTGAAAATCATAAATTTTGACATTTAAAATTACCATATCTTTAACTTTTTCTGAAAATAACATTTCAACAATGCACCTGGGGTATGAAAGTAATTTATTCAAACTCACATGCTAATACTGGGTTGGTAACCTCTATGGGTCTTTCAAATTCCCAATTTTAGTTATTTAACCCTTTGTTACCTTTAGCACATATCTTTACCACCATTTTATCGTGTTAAACATGGTTTTTATACTAGTTGTTGATACCAAATTTAACCTGCTGATGTGGACCAATTATGTGGAGACACGTGTCAATCTACATGGCACCCGAGAATATTTTTGACAACACCTTGACTCCGAGGAACTCAACCTCCCCGACCAACTCAAGCGCTCCGAGCAGCAAGTGTTCTCCGAGGAACTTTATTGTACCGAGCTACTTAGGAGATCCGAGCTGCACCTCGTATAGAGCATTTATAACTGAATAATTAAGAGGATTGAATGCGCATTAAATGTTGATTATTATCATACAGATGTACACGCCTATTGGACAGCTGTGTAATATTCTCTTGCATGTACAGCCTCAAGGCTATAAATACAGTGTAACCTCCTCATTAGCAGGGAACTCGGAATTTTTTGGTAAATCCATTATCGAGAATTCTACAAACAGTCAGCAATAACACAAACAGTGGATGTAGGCCATTCTTTCAAGGCTGAACCACTTTAAAAATCTCGTGTCTTATTTATTTTTTATCTGTGATTAAATAATTAGAGATAATCTAATTTTTTACATCAACAGATTGGCGCCGTCTGGGGGAATTGACTGAAACTATCAATTTTCACCAAAACAATTCATCCTCAATGGCTGATAATCCTGAATCCGGTAATCGAAATGCTAGAAACCTCCCAAATCCATCCACTCCTCCAAGTGTCCAAGATCTGGCTGGAATAATGGCTAATTTAGCTCAGGGCCAGACCGCCATGCAAGAAACCATGCGACAACTCATGCAAACTATCCAGGGTGGAACACCTGCCCAGTAAGGACAACGAAGCATTTAGAGAAATACCCAATTTCCCTCCTCGCGAACTAGACGAACATTACTCCCAGAGGAATCTCCATCTAGACATGTCGATTCATATCACACTGATAGATCTAATGATTTTTCTTATCAACCTGGCCGAACTTCATCAGTACGAGCCACAAATACTGAAAAAAATGTCACTCTATCTCTAGAAAGGACCAGTGCTCTTGAAAGATTGAGTAGAGTCTCTCCCTTTGATTATTTGGGTCCTATGAGGAATAAAAGTCCCCCTAGGATGGTGTCGAGGAACTCTGAACGATTCTCTGATTTAAAGGAAGGTTCTGCCCAATCCTGACCAGCTGCTCGTCGTGAAAGATCCCAAGAGGCAAATTCAACACGATCAGTTGCTCGTACCAACAGGCCCGAGGAGGCAAATGACGCATGGAAAGGCTCTATTTAGAGGTTGGATGATAGACTAGGGGAAATGGATAAGGCCAAAAATCCTCTACAAAGAAATTTTGTCCAAGGGACACCCTTTATCCAAGCAATTGTGGATTTCCCCACACCATCAAAGTTCAAAGCCCTAGTGGTCACACCAAAATATGATGGAAAAACTGATCCTGTTCTCCATATAAAACAATATCAGGCAGCTGCCGATATGTATTCTGTTCCAGACAAAATGCGATGCAGGGTATTTTCAGGAACTCTCACTGGATATGCTCAAATATGGTACAACAATCTTCCTCGGGGGAAGATTGTAACTTTCTTTCAACTGGTCGAGCTCTTTATTGGAAACTTCTGTTTTGGAGCAAAAACAGTTAATCGAGTAGCACACTTGCTAAGCGTTAGACAAAAATTGGGTGAGAGCACCAAGGATTATATTACTCATTTTAATAACGAGAAGCTTGAAGTTATTGACCACGAGGAAAAGACAACAATCACTGCTCTGATGAGTGGATTGTTACCAAATAAATTATACTATACTTTGGCCAAAGATCCACCTAGGACCATGTCAAAATTAATGACAAAAGTAGCCAAAATCATGATTGCCGAGGAAGTTATGGCTGCAAAGAAGAGCATGGACACTAAGGAAACCAAAGTTGAGGCCTAGAAGATTGAGAAGATGGATCAGAAGAATAATGGTGGTAACAATTAGTCAAAAGAAAAGCAAGCGTTGGAACAGTTGAAGAAATTTGGAAACTATACTCCTTTGAAGGTAGATATAAACCACGTTCTAGAAGAGATCAAGAACAACGAGGAGTTAAATTGGCGAGAGAAAATGAAGACAGATCCTGACAAAAGGAATAAGGCCAAATATTGCGAGTTCCATAAATACCATGGTCACACGACTAAAAATTACATAGCCCTTCAGAATGAAATTGAAGCGCTCATCAGACGAGGAAAGCTAGCCAAGTATGTTGATCGTAGAAATAAAGGAAAAAAAATGACCGAGCAAGACAGAGATCTAGATCTCCTCATCGAGTAGAAGAAAATAAGAAAAGAGATCATGAAGATGATCTAGAAGACGACCCCGATCTCCCTAAAAGACCAAGACAACCATAACGTGAGGTATTTTCTATCCGCTTTGGGTCATTTGATTGCAATGTTATTACTGGTGGAGATGTAGGAGGTGGAGACCTTACTGGAGAAAGAAAAGATTACCTCAACGAGGCTCAATCTTGTTCGTATATTCAACGGATAAATCTAGCTGAAGAAGATCGCCCAAGGAAGGTTAACAAAGATAAACTGGTCATCGATTTCTCTAAGAATGACCTCGCAGGTGTGCTATATCCCCATGATGACCCATTGGTGATCAAAATGAGGATAAAGGAAGTAGTGATTTCGCGAGTCTTGGTGGATAATGGTAGCTCGGCAGATATTATGTTCTACCCATGTTTTGATAGTTTGAACCTAAAGCTATCCCAGTTGGAGCCATATCATCGGCCCCTCCTTGGTTTTGCTGACGAGAAAGTTTTTCCACTTGGGACGATCAAGTTGGATATGTTCATCGGTACATGGCCTGCTTGTCGAACAGAAAGAGTGCGCTTTTTGTGATGGATAAGAATGTTCAATCAGCTTACAATATCATCATGGGAAGGGTAGGATTGAAGAAGTTCGAAGCAGTACCATCTACTATACATCAATGCCTAAAATTTCCAACCAACTTTGGAGTAGGAATTGTGAAGGGTGACCAAAAAGTAGCTCGGGAATACTACTATTCATCGACCGAGCAAGAAGAACTGGATGAATCCAGGAGAAAGACTACCACCTATCAAGTGGATGAAGGTGCAAAAATTAAAATGTTAGATCTTAGAGACGAGTCGCAGCTCGTAAAAGGTCAGGTGGTGGAAGCTACTGAAAATGTCATTCTAGACGAAAACACCCAGAACGAACAACTCAAATAGGTTCATCATTGGACACCCCATTAAAACAGGAATTGATAGCCTTCCTAAAAAGCAGAAAACAAACTTTCGCATGGAGCCACGAAGATATGCCAGGAATAGACCCAAATTTCTTGTGTCACGAACTTAATGTGAACAGGGAAATCAAACCTGTGAAGCAGCGAAGAAGAGTGGTCAGCCCCGAGAAGAACCAAGCTATACAAGAGGAGGTCGATAAGCTCCAAAAATCTTGTTTTATTGAAGATGTCAAATATCCAGATTGGTTAGCTAATGTGGTGATGGTGAAGAAGAAGAACAACAAGTGGAGGATGTGTGTAGACTTCACCGACCTCAACAAGGCATGCCCAAAAGATCATTTTCCTTTACCTCGAATTGATCAATTAGTGGACGTTACCTCAGGACACGAGCTGTTAAGCTTCATGGATGCTTATTCTAGTTACAACCAGATTAAAATGAAACCTGAAGACAGGGAGAGTACCTATTTTACTACCCCTAGGGGAACTTACTGTTATAATGTTATGCCTTTTGGTTTGAAAAATACAGGTGCAACATATCAACGACTGATGAAAAAGGTGTTTGCAGAGAAAATCAGTCACAATATGGAGCTTTATGTTAATGATATGCTAACGAAGAGCAAGAGAGTTGCTGACCATCTAATTGATCTAGGTCAAACCTTTGATCAATTAGATAAATATCAAATGAAGTTGAACCTTACCAAGTGCATATTCGGAGTACGAGAAGGCATGTTCCTCGGGTATATTGTCAACCCACGAGGTATTGAAGCAAACCCAGAAAAGATCAAGCCTCTATTGGGGCTATGATCTCCAACGACGAAGAAGGAAGTGCAAAGTCTCACAGGGCGAGTTGCAGCACTTAATAGATTTGTATCACGAGCAACTGATAGATGCCTCCCATTCTTCAAAACACTCCAAAAAATGTTTGAATGGAATGATGAATGCGAGAAGGCATTTCAAGAGTTAAAGAAATACTTAGGATCACCCCCACTGTTGTTCAGACTAGTGATGGGAGAAAGATTATACTTATATCTGGCAGTTTCAAAAAATGCAGTTAGCTCGGCATTGATAAGAATGGAGGATGGAGTGCAAAAATCAATTTATTACACTAGCAAGGCCTTCCGAGGAGAAGAGATCAGATATCCAAGACTAGAAAAGTTAGCACTAGCGTTGATCGAAGCAAGTAGAAGAATGAGGCCGTATTTCCAAGCTCATATCATAGTAGTGTATACCGATATGCCACTGAGGCAAGCTCTTTATAAACTAGAAAAATTAGGGAGATTGATGTACTGGGTAGTAGAACTTGGTGAATATGATATAATTTATGAGCCTAGGTCGTCGCTTAAAGGGCAAGCAGTAGCAGATTTTATAGCAGAGTTCACCTACCCTGATACCCCCGAGGAGCAAAAGCTGAATACCGACCAACCTGTGGATATTACAGGATCATCAGATTTCAACACCGACCAACTTAAGTCGGTTGACAATCAAGAGGAGATGGTTGATGAGCAGCCGGAGGTGCTAGGGGAGGACATAAAGAAGCAACAAATATTCCACCGAGGAACTCTATCCCTTAAAAAAATTGAGAAAGAAGTACCTATATGGAATCTGTATGTGGATGACTCATCTTGCAGTACAGGCTGTGGAGCAGGGATTGTTTTAAACAGCCCGGATGAAATCGATGTGGAGTATGCTCAGCGCTTTCAATTCAAAGCCTCTAATAATAACACTGAATATGAAGCTATGATTGCAGGTCTTAGTTTAGCAAAAACCATGGGGGCAGAGCAGATCATCGTATTTAGTGACTCACAGTTGATCGTAAATCAAATGCTGGGAGTATATGCAACAAAGGGAGAATTGATGATCAAATATCATATAAAAGCGATGGGAATTGTATCAAGATTTAACGATGTGCAATTAATTAGAACACCAAGATTGGAGAATGCAAGAGCAGATGCTTTAGCTCAGATAGCCTCAGCCACATGCACCGAGCTACGAAGAACAATTCCAATAGAGATTTTGACTAGCAGGAGCATCGACGAAGATCTGATGATGAACTTTATTACCCTTGATTTAGAACCATCTTAGATGGATCCCATCAGGGCATATATTGAAGAAGGGGTTTTGCCAACTGATAAGTTCGCAGCTAAAAAACTGAAGTTTAAAGTTGCTCGTTATGTATTAACTAATGGCATTTTGTATAAGACGGGGAATTATATCATGACTGCAAAGATGTGTGCATCCCTCCGAGGTAAAGGATTTGGTTGAAGAAGTCCATGAAGGGTCCTGTGGAGCTCATGTAGTAGGTCGGACGCTTTTGCAAAGAGTAATGACGCAAGGACACTATTGGCCAACAATGAGGGCTGATTGTATAGCCTATGACAAAAAATGTGATAAATGTCAACGCTTCTCCTCTATCCAAAGAACTCCACAAGCATTGCTAACACCCATAACATCCCCTTGGCCATTTTCCATGTGGGGAATAGACTTAATCGGGCCACTCCCGACGATAAGAGAAAGGTTCAAATACCTCGTCGCCGCTGTGGATTATTTTACTAAATGGGTGGAAGCTGAACCTCTAATTGATATGACTTATAAGAAGGTATATCAATTTATTTGGAAGAATATCATTTGCAGATATGGTCTTCCCCATGCATTCATTACTGATCATGGAATCCAATTTGATAACGAGGAGTTCGCTGCATATTGTCATCACTCAAATATTTTGAAAACCCACTCGACACCAGGCCATCCCCAGAGCAATGGACAAACTAAGTTGACGAACAGAACGCTGCTGAACGGTTTGAAGAAAAGACTGGATGATGCGAAGGCAAATTGGATCAACGAGCTACATTCTGTACTGTGGGCTTATCGTACTACACCACGAGCAGCAACAGGAGAATCTTCGTACATGCTAGCATTTGGAAGTGAAGCTGTTATACCTGCCCAACTGGGCCTCCCAACACACAGAGTGCTGAATTTCAATTCTCCTGTCAGTGATTTGATGAAAAGATTAGATTTGGATATGCTCGAGGAAGTTAGAGAAGAAGAAGCAATCAGGAATGCTGCTTACCAACAACGAACAGCTCTGTTCTACAACAAGAGAGTAAAGAAATGTGATTTGAAAGAAGGGGACTATGTGCTAAAGAAAGTGATTCAAAAGCACAACAAATTGGAAGCTAACTGGCATGGACCCTACAGAGTAACAGAAGTTGTTTGCCCAGGAACTTACAGGATTGAAACCTTGGAGGGGGGAGAATTTAAGAGTGCATGGAATGCAGAGCATCTACGCAAGTATTATCAGTAGTAGGGATTCTTATGTAAATGAATAAATGAAAATTTCTTCAGTATGAATAAAGTGTTGAAGTTTTTATCCAATTCTTTCATTTTGATGAAATTTTTTCAAAATATTAGTGCTACACACTATGCATCAAGTTCAAAATAAAAATCCCACCAACTACGGTTGGTCGATAAATAAAACCCTACCAACTACGATTGGTCGATCTACCAACTAAGGTTGGTCGATAAATATAAAACCCTGCCAACTATGGTTGGTCGGTCTACCAACTACGGTTGGTCGATAAATAAAAATCCCACTAACTACGGTTAGTCGATCTACCAACTACGGTTGGTCGATAAATAAAACCCTACCAACTACCGTTGGTCGGTCTACTGACTATGGTTGGTTGATAAATATAAAAACCCTACCAACTACGGTTGGTCGATAAATAAAAATCCCACCAACTACGGTTGGCCGATAAATAAAAGCCTACCAACTACGGTTAGTCGGTCTACTAACTACGATTGATCGATAAATAAAACCCTACCAATTACGGTTGGTCGGTCTACCAACTACGGTTGGTCGATAAATAAAATCCCACTAACTACGGTTGGTCGGTCTACCAACTATGGTTGATAAATAAAAATCCCTTAACTACGGTTGGTCGGGGAATAAAAGTTCACCAACTCTAGTTGGTCGGTAATCCAATTACAATCATCTCCAACTGTTTAAATTAAACAGGATCATGAGATAAAGGATATTTTATCACATAAAGATCAAAGATTGATAAATCACTGCAATGAAATAAACAACTTGCAAGCAAAAATATTCTACAAATTATTTAGAAGAAAATTGAAGTGACAATTTTTCATTTAAATTAAATAGAGTTACATAAGTGGTGAAAAGTACAAGTCATTACATAAAATCCTATTCTATGGGTTTCTTTCCCTCTGCCTTTGAAGCAGGTTCCACTCCGACAGGAGGATCATCTAAGGCATAGGGGGAGTTTATGAAGTTTATGTCTCGAAGCATCCTGACATTCATTACTGAGGGTCGATCAAGTAAGTGCTCCGGGCGAGATATCTCAAAATTAGAGTGAAGACTGTAGTCACCGAGATACTTTGAAATCGGGCATTGAGGAATGGCCCGAGCAGGAATTTAGCTCATATCAAGTTTGAAAGGTGGCACTGGCAACTTGAGCAACCCAGGGTCATAGTAATCCCACAAATAGTGACCCTGTTCCAACTGCAGCACACCCAACACATTCAACCATCCTTGCTTCTACCCCTCGTTGTTTGACTGTTGGATCCGATCATCAAGGTGATAGAGGGCTTCATTATAACCAGCCATCCATAATTCTCTGGGTTACTTATGGAATTGGTAGGTCAACCTCTCTAACTGCTCGTGAATATTCTTCACCAAATTTATTTTGTTCTCCAAGGCAGAATTTTGGGCAGCAAGTTGCTCATCGAAGGTCTGAATCTTCTTAGATATCTCAGCTAATTCTTGATTCTTCGCCATCAACTGGAAGGCCTGATTCTCCAAAGCTAATTGAGTTCTTTGTTCCTCAATTGAAATACGAGTAGCCCTTGCTCATCCCCGAGAAGCTCTTGCTCGCCCGCGAGCAGAGGTAGAAGGTCCAATCCTTTTTAAGGTTTCCAGTTCATCTCTCAAGTTGGCATTTTCGACCTCCAAGAAAGAGAAACCCTCATCGTTGACAGGGACCAAAGCGCTCGATGTAGATGCTGCAGATTTCAGCTGAGATATCTCTCCTCGCGGGTTATTATTTTCCTGTTCCCGCAACTTTGCGATCTACCTATGCTCTTCGACCTCGTTCTTCAAAGTCCTCTCCTTATAATCATAAGCAGCGACTAACTTATCATATCCTTTGTCAGCATTTAGTTGCTGATACTTTTTCTCATACCCCTGATGCAAAAGGGCAGAAGATTCCTTGTATTGTTGCTGAAGTTCCTCGATGATACCCTGGAGATCTTCAATCATCTCATAATAAGCCACGTTATTGGCAACAACTCGATCGAGTAAGCATTTCAGATATTGGTAAGCTTCCATTGCTCACTCAGAGGCATCTGAACCCAGGATATTAAAAATTTATGATTCATCCAAATCTGTATGGCCAGCTTTGAAATATTCATTACATTTTTTCATCAGCTCAGTATCGTGAGCTGACAAGAGTTCCATCCCGGCCATAAACTAGCAAAGAAAAGCCATAAACAGGATTAATAAACAATAAAGGCAGAGCAAGACAAAGAAAGTCAACATGAACAATAAAAACTCCAATTTTTATTCATCAAAAGACAAGTACAAGGTTCAAGGTTCAAGGTTACATTCAAAAGAAATAATAAAATTAAAGCCCGAGCAACTTTACACCTTCTCCTTGTGTTTTGCGACTTCCTTGGAAGGCTGAGATGAGGAGGCTGGTTTCTCGGAGGATATTGGCAGTTGCTCGACAAAGGTACTGGTATATTGAAGCTGCTCGATAGGAGTAATAGTTGGTTGGGGATGCTCGTAGCGAAGTTTAACTGTAGGGACCTGATCCCCAACCATCATTGAAGACTCTTCAGAGGCAGCTTCGTCCTCTTCTTCTTCTCCAGGGGAAGGAGGAGGACCGTGAACATGACGTTAAAACAACTCAGAATTCTCAGAGACCTTTAACTCCTGTAGAGCAGCAATCCATCCGTCCCTAAAGAATTTGATGCTAGCAAACTCCAACTGAGAGGACATGGCAGCTAGGCCTTTGTTCCAACCTTTGTCCCAGCCAGCACTGAAGGACTTTTTAACAGCCAGTTTCCTCTTCACCTTCTTCGAGGAAAGCTTCTCAAATAGAAGTTCATCTGCAGCTTTCAATTTCCTTTATGCCTCTTCCTTCTGACGATCAGCTTCACGGAGTTTGCCCAGTTCTTCCTCAGTAGTTTTAAGCTTGGTCTCAAGCTCTCCGACATTTTTTAACTTTTCCTCAAACTCAATATTCTTCTTCTCACATTCTTTCATTTTCCTCTCCAACTCCTGAGAGGCCTCCACAGCTTTCTCTTTCTCTTGCTCAATGGCTTTTAATTGCTTTTCCCAAGAAGTTTTATCTTCGTCATACTTCTGACGAGAATCCTTTAATGACTATGTCAGACCTATAAGAGCTTCCTCCACACCTGACGAGGAGCTCGAAGCTTTAAAGCTTCATCCTTTTTCAAAATGGTGTTGAAACAAGTTACCAACTGGAAAAAGAAAACAATTATAAGTCAGTGCAAGTACATAATATTGAAAAGTGAAAGTTTAGATTAGTAATACTTACTGAGGCAATATGTTGAGCTGCCAAGGTGGTAACCCTATCCCGAGAAAGAGTGTCTTCAAGTCCTTGGATTTCAGGGATAATCCAATACTTCACAGAGCCCATGGCAGATCTCAGAGCAACAAAAGTGGGAACACCACTTCCAGCAGTTAGAGGCTGAGAGATGGATTCAGCCAATTTATTCGAGGAGCTTTTCTTTAATTTCCTCGTGGGAGCAGGAACATTCTCGACCAAGGATGTTGTCTTGGTCGGTGAAATGACTATAACCTAGCTTGGAGGAGAAACAGCCACAATCTTGCTCGGAGCCACAGGGGGCTTCTCGAAAACCTTTTTTAGCAGCAGCAGGAGGGGGTGCATCAACTTTTCTTATCCCTTCCTCTGGGACATCCTACTTATTTCTCTTTGCCTCTACATTGGCAGAGTCTGATTTGTCAAAGTATGAGGGAGCTCTTCTTCTCTTCATTCTGTCACTGAGAGGAATATTTGATTCAGGAGAGGAACCTTCAGAAACTGGTGTTGGTTTTATGTCACTTATTATTGGACGAGCACTAAAAGATGGAGTGTAACTCTTATACTGCAACAAGTACGAGGCTGATCTGATATGTTCGTCAGCAACAGTTTGATGCAAACTCCAGATAAGTTTCAAATGCCTCAAATTGACATCAGTTTCTTTAGGGGATTTCTTTTTGCTATCAACTGTAAATAGACAAAAATTAAAATGTCAATGACGCAGTTTATCAAACATAAAGAAAACATAATTTCAAAAAAAAATAAAAATAAAAACAACCTATCCCATTGCCATAGGGATGGCATCTAGGACCCTGATACACATCATCTCCATTTAATGGATCATGTTGCCAATTTTTCATAACAACCCCATGCTCGAAGTAATCCCTGTTGTCATCGGGGAGATTGACAACTAAAACCCTATTTAAAAACCTAGTTTTTAAATCAAAAGTGTTATCACTAACAACCCATCTATAGCAAAACATAATTTCTGGAATTCCTAAACGGGTTCCATGAATCTGATTTAACCTATAGACTCCATTAACTATTCTCCAGGTATTAGGATCTATTTTTGCAGGTACCGCGTTAAAATATTGACAGAATTCCAAACACAAGGGGTTTGGAGGAAAAGAAAAGCCACATTTAGCTACAAAGAGACTGAGGAACCAATTTCCCTCAGCCAAACGAAAATAGTCAGAAGGTTCAGCAAGTTCTTCCAATATGACCCAAGAAGGAATAGAGAAATCAGACCGAAATTTGTCAAGCGACTCAACAAGATAAACCATAATGAATAGAGGAAATAAAAGAGAAGGAAGAAGATCTTACAGGAAAAAGATGAATCAGGTGACAACGAACAATGGAAGAAACGAATGCACAAGACAGAGAAGAAGTGAAGAAATTTTAAGATGCAGATTTGAAAAAGTAAAAGACGATCGAGTTTTCTAAAGTGTTTAAATAATTTACCTGGAGAATAGATAAAAGCAATGATTACCAAGATGGACGATTGCGTATCCGGAGGCTAAAAAGAAGAAAAAGACACGAAGCGGTGATTGAAATTCGAAAAACTTTAAAAAGCCTGATACTATGTACTCAGAAAAGGAGTTATGTACAACGAACATTTGTCTAAAATTCATAAAGTTTAGGCAATATAAATGTTCCATATTTTTCTTCAACATCAAACCATGAAACATTGGGGGCTTCTGTTGATACCAAACTTAACCTGGTGACCTGGACCAATTATGTGGAGACACGTGTCAATCTACATGGCACCCGAGAACATTTTTGACAACACCTTGACTCCGAGGAACTCAACCTCCCCGACCAATTCAAGCGCTCCGAGCAGCAAGTGTTCTCCGAGAAACTTTATTGTACCGAGCTACTTAGGCGGTCCGAGCAGCTTAGGCGGTCCGAGTTGCACCTCGTACAGAGCATTTATAACCGAGTAATTAAGAGGATTGAATGCGCATTAAATGTTGATTATTATCATACAAATGTACACGCCTATTGGACAGCTGTGTAATATTCTCTTGTATGTACAGCCTCAAGGCTATAAATACAATGTAACCTCCTCATTAGCAGGGGACTCGGAATTTCTTGGTAAATCCATTATTGAGAATTCTGCAAACAGTCAGCAATAACACAAACAATGGACGTAGGCCATTCTTTCAAGGCTGAACCACTTTAAAAATCTCTTGTCTTATTTATTTTTTATCTGTGATTAAATAATTAGAGATAATCTAATTTTTTACATCAACACTCGTTATGAATTATTTAGCCACTAAGAAGTCGTCATTTATTCCCTTAAGCATTTACTTACTAGATTCTTTTATTCATTTTATGTCATGAGTTTAATAGTTTATTTTCTTACATGATTACCCATAAGTTTTGATGCATATCGTTTTGAACCAGGAATATCACATCCGTATATAATTATTGATCGTTTACCTTTCTCGAAATTTTATTAATTTCATATCTTTTTTATTTATACCCATTATATCCTAGAGGTAACCATATTCCATTTATGTTTATAAGCTCACATTACCTTTTGTAAAGGTTGCAACCGTTACTTCCCTGGTCAGTAGTTTGGGGTCTAAGACGAAGTCGTACCCTAGTGCTCTAGTCCCTTATTAAATTTCCCCGATACTATTATAAGAAAACTCTTTCTATTTTCATGAAGTCCATTTCCTTGCGGTCCAACTGCCATTTTTATCAAATACCTAGATTACTATGGTCATTATTTCTTGCACAAATGCACCATTTAGTTCCTTTTTCACATTAAGATTTATACTCGGTCTGGAGGCCATTTAACCCAAGGTAATTACCACCGTGTTATATTCTTTACCACATTTTTCACACATTTTTAAAGTTTACTTATTTTAAAGTTTAGCCCACTTTGTATCCTTTACCAAAATGAGGTAATTCTTCAATTCAAGTTTCTGGACCGTTTATCAATTTTTAGTTCACTTTATAACATATGAAACCTTAAGTCTCTTTACAAAATATCACACCATTGGGTGAAAACCTTAATTTTTATAACCTTTAGAGTTCATTTTATGACATAAGATAAATAATGAATTACCTAATAATATTACCAACTATATGGAAAATTCTCATGATATATCCTTTGAAAATGCACATTTCACTATGTCACATACTCAAGCTTTGTTAGGTTTAACTTAACCCCTTTAAAATGTTATGAAATATTTATACCCCTTTTATACAAATTAGGGGTCGTGTCAAACTAAGCTTTGTAAATATTTACCAATGTTACCATAAAAGACTAAACTTTGTATAGTCATTTTTTAACCTAACATGTTAACAAGTGACACACTCCAAATAATTTTCACCTAAAATGAAGACTCATTAGCACATTATTTCATTACATGAAATAATTATTTTACATAAAATAATAACCCCTTTATATACTTCTTTAAAAAATATAATTTCTTACATTTTTTAAATTTATAGTAATTTAAATAGTATACTTTTACTCCATACTTTCATATTATCTACATGAAATATCAATACTAGTTCCATAGGTATCATGTTAGAGTATTGTTCGTACAGAAACATGCATTGACATGAAAGCTTCGAATTTCAGAACATACCCAAGGTAGAATCCCCCACCTTATGAGCCCAAAACATAAGGAAGAAGGTTAAAGAAGGGGGAAACCCCCAACCTACAAAGGTGGCCTTAAAGGGGTTTCCAATATCCCATGAAATGACCATGAAAACATTCTTTAAATAATGACGTTTAAACTACATTATATTACACCTCAAACTACATTAAAATTCTTATGTTTTTTGCTAAAAATGTCTTGGCTGGTGGTTTTATCCAAATTCAGAGAGAGGGGTGTTCTTATTGAGTTGGTCGAAATTAGTGATTTAAAAGGATAAGGTGATAAGGGATAAGGCTCCATGTATTTCCAACCAATGGAGGGGAGACAACACAACATTCCAAACCAATAAAAATGTGACAACACAAACCTACCAGCCCTCCCGATCCCACTCATGGTCATGGACATGCCATTTAGTTTCGTGGTTGCGAAATAGCTGCAATCGCACTACTAATGGCCGCACTTGCGAGTTTCCAGAATTTCATTTCGGCCAAAATCAAGTTCTATTTTCTCATTTTTACTAAAAAACCTTTTCTTCCATTTTGATCACTAAAATATTCTTTTAGCGGTCATCAAATTAATATCCCAACTTTCCATAAATTTTAATAACACTTATATAAATGTTATCTTCACAAATTTGCATTTTTCAATTTGATAAAATCTTTCATGGCAATGATTAAACCATATTAACAAGCCTTCATTAATAATTTATTTCCACTAATATTTCTTGATTAACCCTAATCATACAATTACCATGCAAACCATGAAACACCATGCATTAATGTAAATCCCTCATATTGCCCATTCAAGTCCATCTAACCACTTTATCTACGTAAAAGATCTATGCGTATTCCATGCACAACACATAGTTATCACATAATATCTTTATTAAATAATTTTATGTATTATAGTCACCTTATTTAACTCCCAATCAATGCACAAAGGTAAAAATCCATCTTCCTTCTTTACAAAAAGAATTGTATTTCCCCATGGCAAAGTGCTCCATGAATTGAATCCCTCCAAAATCTACTTAATATTCTCCCTTAACTCCATCATTTCTAATGGTGGCATCCAATACGGTGTCCTAGAAATTGTCTTAGAGTTAGGTGCTAAGATAATGCAAAATTGTTCTCTCTATCAAGTGGTAACTCTAGCACATGTTCAAACTAATCAGCAAACTACACCATGAGAATTAAATATAAATACATACTCACTTCCTCCTAGATTTCCTAACCTATCAAATACAAATGTGTTATGGCATCCCCCTCCTCCCTAGACATATCCATTACGTACATCTCATGCCTCGGTATCGCAAACATCACCGCTCGTCAACTCTAATATATGTGAACCTCATATGTGACTACCCAATGTATCCCCAAAATCACATAATAAGTATGTGTATCTAAAATCAATAAATTGGATATAAACTGTAACCAACCAATATCTATCTCGATCCCCTCGCCCAACTCATATTTATGTGTAAAAACAATCAAAGGTGCAACGATCGATAAGACCTATAAAAAGATCTCGCTGACATACCGAAACACTACAAGAAAAAAGACTTTTAATTACAAAACAAAATTGTGACTAATCATTAAAAAATTTCCACTAAATCATTTAGTGGCAAAAAAAAATTTATCATAGCTTTGCCACTAAAGACCTACTCCTAATACCTTTAGTGGCAAGTTTATGGCGTTTGCTACTAAATGTTACAAATTTAGTGGCAACCAGATTTTGCTACTAAATGATGTACTTTTAGTGACAAATTATTTGCTACAAAAACCATTCAAAATTATCACTAAAAACATGTTATTTGCCACTAAAAGGTTCTTTTTGTGGAAATATATGATTTGCTACTAAAACTAAGTTTTTTCTTAAGGTCACGATAGTTTTGTGACAATTCAGATTTGCCATTAAAAGGTTCTTTTTGTAGCAAATATAAGATTTGCTAAAAAAACTAAGTTTTTGCTCAAGGTCAAAATAGTTCCGTGGCAATTCAAATTCGCCACTAAAAATATTTTTTTTTAGCAAATTATTACCTCCGCTAATAGTTAATGCATTTAATATTCATATTTTATGTGTAAAATAATTAACCAATAATACTAAATGCATTTAATTTTTCTTATTTAATATTTGAGATGATTAAAACAATCTCGTAAGAACTTTTATGCTTCATTGCTTGTACAAAATATATTTATAATATTGTATACTCAATGTATTTATAATATTCCACATCAAAATCAATTTAAGTACATCAATTACATAAATCGTTTCATCGTTCACAAAAAAAAACTAGTACAAAAGAAATAGATATGAAGGGATTGATCATTTATGCTTCATGCATCTCTTCTGCTACTCATGTACTATTACGAGCTATGCGAATGGATAGCTCCTCAAATCTTCCAAAAAGGTCATTTATTCGCTCTTTTATTGCAGCGTTCTCCTTTCTTGCCTCATTTGCTTCTCTCCTCGCCTTGTCAGCTTCTCTTCTTGCTTCATTAGCTTCTCTCATGACCTCATCAACTTGTATATCTATCTCAATATCTTTATCCCTTTGCATAGCTTCAAGTCAATTGGTCTTAGAACCAACCCCTCGTTCACGTACAAAACCAAAGCGATAACCGAAAATATTTTGAAATGCTTCTGCATTATCCATCTCAACACCATCTTTAGATTGTTATGCAAGTATTTCTTTCACATCATCCTATTAACAGTTATAAACAATGTATAATTTAATATAATGTTACTATAAAAAAATTGTAGTAAAAAATAAACTTGGAAACATCTTACATATGCACTTCCAGCCTTTGGAGTAACTCAATTACCCTTTCTTTTGCTCCAATGAGTCATATACTACACCTTTGTCATAGGCTCAGGATCTCTAGTTTCCTTGTCACGCTATAGAAATTTTAAGATAAATAAAGTATTATAACAAATAACCAATAACTAACTTTACATGGGGATACGTTTTATATACGAGCATAAGTAAAAACTTACCTGCATTAATGTCCACATGTGTTCTTTGCTCTCTTATGGGATGTCACCCCATAATCGGAATTTAAATGGAGGGTGATCGCGAATAACAATGTTGATTTCATATCTGAAATTAGATGTAAAACCACCTACTATACGGCCCTCCCCCCCCCCCCCCCTCAAGTTTCTTTTGAAAATCAATTCCTCGTGTTAGTCCTCTGACTCGCTTCTTGAAAGATGAACCTAATAAAAATGTATATTCAATGAAAAGTTAGTATTAATGTTTACACATTTTCGAATAATCATATAAAGCTTATTTACATGATCACTGTTGATGTAAAAAACTAGATCGCTCTAATTATTCAATCACAGATAAATAAATAAGACAAATATTTTTAAAGTGGTTCGGCTAGGAATAAGGCCTACGTCCACTGTTATGTTATTGCTGAGTGTTTGTGGAATTCTTGATTACAAGTTCTCTCAAGAAATTCCGGTCCCCTTTGAATGAGGATGATACAAGGTATTTATAGCCTTAAGGCTGTACATGAAAGGTTCGATACATTAAATGACATACATATGAAAGGGTAATACATTTAATGCAGAGTGCGTGCCAAGAATATAAGCATTCAATGAATATCTGAGCTGTTGATTATCTGGCAATTAATGATACGACCGAGATGCAGCTCGGACCGCCATAGCTGTTCGCTGATCAGGAGTTCCTCGGAACATTAGAGATCCTCGGTGTGATATAGTTCCTCGATGTGATAGAGTTCCTCGGTGTGATAGAGTTCCTCGGTGTATTCTCGTTGCTCGGAAAGAAGCATGGCTGGTCGGGAAATGATCTTCCTCGCTGCTATTGTGCCATGTAGATTGACACGTGTCTTCATCTTATTCGTCCACATCAGCACATTAATTTTGGTATCAACAGAAGCCCCCAATGTTTCATATTTTGAACTTTGAAGAGTATGGAACATTCTTCCAGCGCCAATCTGTTGATGTAAAAAACTAGATCGCTCTAATTATTCAATCACAGATAAATAAATAAGACAAATATTTTTAAAGTGGTTCGGCTAGGAATAAGGCCTACGTCCACTGCTATGTTATTGCTGAGTGTTTGTGGAATTCTTGATTACAAGTTCTCTCAAGAAATTCCGGTCCCCTTTGAATGAGGATGATACAAGGTATTTATAGCCTTGAGGCTGTACATAAAAGGTTCGATACATTAAATGACATACATATGAAAGGGTAATACATTTAATGCAGAGTGCGTGCCAAGAATATAAGCATTCAATGAATATCTGAGCTGTTGATTATCTGGCAATTAATGATACGACCGAGATGCAGCTCGGACCGCCATAGCTGTTCGCTGATCAGGAGTTCCTCGGAACATTAGAGATCCTCGGTGTGATAGAGTTCCTCGATGTGATAGAGTTCCTCGGTGTGATAGAGTTCCTCGGTGTATTCTCGTTGCTCGGAAAGAAGCATGGCTGGTCGGGAAATGATCTTCCTCGCTGCTATTGTGCCATGTAGATTGACACGTGTCTTCATCTTATTCGTCCACATCAGCACATTAATTTTGGTATCAACAGAAGCCCCCAATGTTTCATATTTTGAACTTTGAAGAGTATGGAACATTCTTTCTCGGTATATAGCAATATTAAATGTACTTCCCGGGTTTCAGGAACATTGTATTCAAATTTCCTTCTTATTTCGCAGTTTCCGCCTTTTTGATAAGCGCTTTGATATTCGTGCAAATTTTGTCCTTTTAGCCGCCGGAAGTTTAGTAGTTTCTTTTTGGTAATCATTTCTTTCGCCGCTTCCCAATGCAAAGTATTTAAACTTCTTTGGTAACCATACCGTCGTCTACGTTTTTCATTCTCTGCATTCAAGCTTTCTATTCTCTTCTTCTCTTGTGCGTTCATCCTTGTTTCCGTTCGTTGTCAACACATCTCCTTTCTTTCTGTAAGATCTTCTTTCTTTCTTCTGTATCTCTTTTATTCAATATGGTTTATATTGTGGAGTCTATTGAGAAAGTCCGTTCTGATTTTTCCATTCCTTCGTGGGTAACTCTAGAGGTTCTTTCTGAGCCTTTGGATTACTTTCGATTGGCTGAGGGACATTGGTTCCCCAGTCTTTTTGTTGCTGAATGCGGTTTTTCCTTTCCACCAAACTCATTATGTCTTGAGTTTTGTCAATATTTTGATCTTGTTCCTGCAAAAATAGCCCCCAATTCATGGAGAATAATTAACGGGGTGCACAAATTAAATTTAACTCATGGGACTCGTATTGGGATCCCTGAAATTATGTTTTGTTATAAATGGGCTGTTCTAGATAATGTTTATTATTTAAAAACTACGTATTTGAATAGGGCTCTTGTAGTTAATCTCCCTGACTCAAATAGGGATTATTTTGAGCATGGGTTGGTCATAAAAAATTGGCAACATGCGCCTTTATCTGGGAATGAAGTATACAACGGTCCCAGATGCCCCCCATACGGCAATGGGATAGGTTTATTTTTCATTTTATTTTACTTATGAAATTATGCTTTCATCATGTTTGACAAAATGTATGACTGATATTCCATTATGAATTTATTTGCAGTTGATAGCAAAAGAAAAACTCCAAAAGAGTCAGAAGTGAATATCAAGCATTTGAAACTTATCTGGAATTTTCATAAGATCATTGCTGACGAGCATATTAGATCTGCTTCATATTTACTACAGTATAAGAGTTACACAACCTCTTATACTGCTCGCCCTGTTGAACCAGCTTCAACACCAGAAAGTTCATCTTCAGATTCTCATATCCCCCTATCTCAGAGAATGGGCAAGAAAAGAGCTCCTCCTGCTCTATTTGGTGAAACTTCTTCTGCTGTTGGAGCCCAGAAAGGCAAAATTGATGTCCCAGAGGGGACTAAAAGAGTAGATGCTGGTTCCTCCAAAGTTGCCGAGAAGCCCCCAGTGGCCCCGAGCAAGAAAGATGCTCCTGCTGATGTAATTGCCATCTCTCCCACCAAGACTTCTTCCTTGGTTGATGCTGCTGACCGTCCTTTGAAGAGATTGAGGAAATCATCCTCAGTTAATCTTGCTGGAACTGCATCTTCTCTACCCGCTGGTGGTAGTAGTGTTTCAATCATCCTTCTTCCGAGTTCTTCAATGAGCTCAGTTATACCCGAGGTTCTCGGGGTTGATGAAAAAATTCCTAGGGATACACTGACATCCCTAGCTGCTCGTCATCTTTCTTCAGTAAATTTCTCACTCCTTTGGTCTTTCTTTCTTTTTCTTGAATTCTTGTATTTGTGTTGACTTTACTGTTTTTCTTATCTTTCAGCTGGTGAGCTGCTTCAATACCATCGTGAAGAAAGATCAAGTTATTAAGGCTTCCAGTTCCTCGTCCGATGTTGACGATGCTTTGTTGGGTTTAGCCCAATCTGTGAAGGAATCTCGCCAACAGTACATCGAGGAGAAAACTGTTTGGGAGAAAAAGTTGGCTGTGGCTGAGGCTGATAAGATGAAGATGGCTGAAACTTCCAAGAATTTGGAGGAGAAAATTAAAGATTTGGAGGTTAAACATCAGGAATATGATGATAAATTGAAGAAGGCAGAAGAAGAATTATCTACTCTGCGAGATATCAAGGTTAAGAAAGAGGAATTGGAGGTGAAGCTCTCCTCGGAGAAGTCGAGGAGAAAAGTTGCAATCAAGAAACATTTCAGCGTTGGTTGGGAGAAAGGATGGGAGAGAGGGATAGCTGCAATGACGTCCCAAGTTCAATATGGGGAGTTGAAATACTTCCATGATGGTTGGGTAGCTGCTCTGCAAGAGCTAAAAGTCCAAGATGATTCTGAGTTATTCCAACGGCATCTCCCTGGTCCTCCTCCACCAATTGTGGAAGAAGAAGAAGATGAACCTGCCTCAGATGAGTCTTCTATGGCTATGGGCGATCAAGTTCTTGCCTCTCAACCCTCTGCCACCGATGACGTTTCTTCTATGCCTCCTCCTCCCGAGAAGATTCCTACCGATCAAGCTGTAGTTACCACCGAGCAACCGAGCTCCTCGTCCCAGCCTCCCGAGAAAGTCTTGGGAGACAAGGAAAAGGTGTGAAGTTGTTCGGTAGCATTTCTGTATTTCCTTGTAATCGAACAATGTAACTTTTTGATGATCTAATAAAATATGTCTTTGCTTATCTCTGTTGTTGATAACTTGTTTTTGTTGATTGTTGTCTTTTTTTTGTCATTAGTTTGTTGCTAGAATGGAATTGATCTCTTCTCATGATACCGAGCTGATGCAGCAATGTCATCAATACTATAAGGCTGGTCATACAGATCTTAGTACATCGGAAGTTGCTGATATCCTTGGTCATGGTGCTTCAGAGCAGGCTATTGAAGCTTATCAGTACTTGAAAGCTTTACTCGACCGAGCAGTGGCCAACAATGTCGCTTACTATGAGTTGATTGAAGAGCTTCATGGTTCCTTAGAGGATCTTCAAAATCAACACAACGAATCAATGGCTTCGTTGCATAAGGATTATGAAAATAGATACCAGCAGCTCTCTTCAGAAACAGGCCACAAGAAGATCATTGCTGGGTATGACGTTAGGGAGAGGACCCTAAAAGGTGAAGTTGAAGCCTGTAGACAAATTGCCGAGATCCTGGAACAAGAAAATAATAATTTGCAAAAAAAATTAGCTCAATATGAATCTGCTGCTTCATCTTCTACTGCATTAATACCAGTTACTGATGAAGGCTTCTCGTTCTTAGAGGTCGAAAATGCCAAACTAAGGCAAGAGCTGGAGGACTTAAGAAGATCTGCCATTTCTGGAACTGCTCGGGGACGAGGAAGAGGTTCTCGGGGGCGAGGAAGAGTCCTCAGCCAAAATGTTGAAGAGGCTCGCACTCAGTCTACTCTGGAAACTCAAGCATTCCAGTTGAAAGTAAAAGACTGTGCTCTGACTGAAATGTCCAATAAAAATCTGTCTCTGGAAGATCAGCTGGCATCAACGAAATCTGCCTTGCATAACAAGGATCTCTTTGCCAAAAGCCTTCATGAACAATTGGATAGATTAACCTTCCAATTCCATAAACAGCCAAGGGAATTCTGGATGGCAGGATACAATGAAGCTCTCGTTCATCTGGATGCTCGCATTGAACATGCTAACAATGAAGGTTACAAGCAAGGATGGTTAAATGCATTGGGTGTATTAAAGTTGGAGCAAGGGCATTTTTTATGGGACTATCATGCTCCATCATTATTAGACCTGCCTGTACCACCTTTCAAATTGGATATGGCATGGATCCCAGCTCGTTCCATTCCTCGCAGCCTAATTTCAAAATACCTTGGTGATTATAGCCTTCATTCCCAGGTTGAATTATCTCGTCCTGAGCATCTTTTGGATACACCTTCTGTTATGAACGTCAGAATGCTCAGAGATGTTAATTTCATCAATTCTCCCCTTTGCCTAGAAGACCCTCCTGCCGGCGAGGAACCTGTTTCTAAAGCACAGGGCAAAAAACCAATAGAATAGCAATATCCATGTAACAATTTAGTACATTCTTGTAACTTGTAATTTATTCTAGATTAATGAAAAGATTTTCATTTTCTGTTTGCCAATTTTGTTAGCCTTGTGTTTATCAAACACCTTTATATTTGTACATATGTATCTGTTAAAAAGATAACAATATTATCGTTCAATAAGCAACTTAATAAAAAGTTACAAGTATTAGTAATGTTTCTCGATCACTTAATAATAAAGTAATGAGTAAAAATATTCAAACTGTTTCCAACCAACCAAGGTGGGTGAATAATGTTTGTCGACCAATTACAGCTGATGGGTTTTTTTATCCCCGACCAGCTATACTTGGTTTAATTATAAAATTGCGTCCGACCAACTAAGATCAATAAGTTGTCCTCGCCGACCAACTACAGTTATTGGGTTTTTATCCCCGACCAACTATACTTGGTGTATTTTTTGAACATTTTGTTCTTCAAAGAACTCATTGTAATAATATTACCTCCCGACCAACATAAGTTGTAATATGAGAGTATATTTTTATCTTACCAACCGTAGTTGATCATGCTGGTGTACAGTTTCTGGCTCCTTAAAGCTTTTGGCTCCTTAGAGCATTTTTTGGCTCCTTAGAGCATGTCTTCCTAACCAAAGGAGGTTGGCTACTTATAGCACTTTTGCTCCGTAGAGCTGTCCTCCTAACCAAAGGAGGTTGGCTACTTATAGCACTTTTGCTCCGTAGAGCTGTCCTCCTAACCAAAGGAGGTTGGCTCCTTAGAGCACTTTTGCTCCGTAGAGCTGTCCTCCTAACCAAAGGAGGTTGGCTCCTTAGAGCACTTTTGCTCCGTAGAGATGTCCTCCTAACCAAAGGAGGTTGGCTCCTTAGAGCACTTTTGTTGTGTAGTGTATTACACTAGTATTCCCCGAAAAACTTTCAACCAGAAAGAAAATGGCGAAACATCTTCGTTTTATTCATAATGAAAGAAATGCTTTACATTTGACATCACTGATAATACTTGCGCAGGTGTTCAGCATTCCATGCGTTCTTAAATTCCTCTCCTTCTAGAGTTGCTATTCTGTAAGTTCCTGGTCGAACAACCTCTGTAACTCGGTAAGGTCCATGCCAGTTTGCTTCCAGTTTATTCTGCTTCTGGATGACCTTCTTTAGCACATAATCCCCCTCTTTTAAATCACATTTCTTTACCCTTTTGTTGTAAAACAGAGCTGTTCGTTGTTGATAAGCAGCATTCCTAATGGCTGCCTCTTCTCTGACTTCCTCGAGCATATCCAAATCCATCCTTCTCATCAGATCACTGATCGGAGAATTGAAATTTAACACCCTGTGTGTTGGTAGGCCCAACTCGGCAGGTATCACAGCCTCACTTCCAAATGCTAGCATATATGGTGATTCTCTTGTTGCTGCTCGGGGAGTTGTTCGGTAAGCCCACAAAACTGACTGTAGCTCATTAATCCAATTTTCTTTAGCGTCACTTAACCTCTTCTTCAACCCATTTAGTAATGTTCTGTTCGTCACTTCAGTCTGTCCATTGCTTTGGGGATGGCCTGGTGCTGAATGAAACTTCAAGACGTTTGACTGATGACAATAAGCAGCAAATTCTTCATTATCAAATTGCGTTCCATGGTCTGTGATGAAAGCGTGGGGGAGACCATACCGACAAATGATATTCTTCCATATGAACTGATACACCTTCTCGTACGTCATATCAATTAGTGGTTCAGCTTCCACCCACTTAGTAAAATAGTCTACTGCCACGACGAGATACTTGAACCTTCCTCGGGTCGTCGGCAGTGGTCCAACCAGATCAATCCCCCACATGGCAAATGGCCAAGGTGATGTTATGGGTGTCAACAATGCCTGTGGAGTTCTTCGGATGGAAGAAAAACGTTGGCACTTGTCACACTTCTTAGCATAGGCTATACAATCAGCTCTCATCGTCGGCCAGTAGTATCCCTGTGTCATCACCATTTGCAGAAGAGTCCGACCTGCTACATAAGCTCCACAAGATCCTTCATGGATTTCTTCAATCAATTCTTTGACTTCTGATGGATGCACACATCTCTGCAAACCTGCCATAATTCCTCGTCTATACAAAACACCATTAGTTAACACATACCGAGCAACTTTATACTTCAATTTCTTGGCAGCTTGTTTGTCCTCCGGTAGTACTCCTTCTTCAATGTATGCTCTCATAGGATCCATCCAAGATGGTCCTAAATCAAGGGTAATAATCTTCACCGTCAGATCTTCCTCTATGCTCCGACTTTCTAGTACTTCAATTGGTATTGTTCTTCGCAGCTCGGTGCGCGTAGCTGACGCTAGTCGGGCCAATGCGTCTGCTCTAGCATTCTCCATTCTCGGTATCCTCACCAATTGAATAGCATCAAATTCTTTCAATAACTCCATCACTTTTGCATGGTACTTCACCATTAACTCTCCCTTCACTGCATATATTCCCATCATTTGATTCACAATTAATTGAGAATCACTGAAAACAATTACTTGACGTGCCTCCATAACTTTCGCCAAATGAAAACCTGCTATCATAGCCTCATATTCAGCCTCATTATTGGAAGCTTTGAATTGGAATCTCAAGGCATACTCCATGTCAATATCATCTGGAGAGTTTAAAACAATCCCTGCTCCACAACCAGCCGTGCAAGATGATCCATCTACATATAATCTCCATGTATGTAACTCGTCTTCAAATTTCTTATCTGTTAGAGTTCCTCGGTGAAATATCATCTGTTTTCTTTCATCATCCCCGGTTATCCTTCGTTCCTCGTCGGTCATTTGTTCGCGCCCCTCTACCAACCGGAGTTGGTCGGGGTTTGAATATGATGATTTTTCTACATCCACAAGTCCTTTTACCAACCTTGGTTGATTTGGATCTGTGTCTGTTGATCCTGTATCGTCCACAGGTAGGTCAGCAAGCACCTTTTGCTCCTCGGGGGTATCAGGGTATGTGAACTCTGCTATAAAATCTGCCACGGCTTGCCCTTTCAACGATGATCTGGGTTCATACACAATATCATATTCACCGAGCTCTATTGCCCAGTACATCAATCTTCCTGATTTTTCTGGCTTGTGAAGGGCTTGACTTAACGGCATGTCGGTATACACAATGATGGTATGGGCCTGGAAGTATGGCCTCATTCTTCTACTTGCTTCAATTAATGCCAGTGCCAATTTTTCCAGCTTTGGGTATCTGATTTCCGCACCTCGGAAGGCCTTGCTTGTGTAATAAATTGGCTTCTGGACTCCATTCTCCAATCTGATCAACGCCGAGCTAACTGCATTTTCTGATACTGCCAAATACAAGTACAGCTTCTCTCCAGTTATTGGCCTAGACAACAATGGTGGGGCTCCCAAATACTTCTTCAAATCTTGAAAGGCTTTCTCACATTCATCAGTCCACTCAAAACTTTTTCGTAGTGTTTTGAAGAATGGGAGGCATTTATCAGTTGCTCGGGATACAAATCTGTTGAGTGCTGCAACTCGTCCGGTAAGACTTTGCACTTCTTTCTTCGTCGTCGGGGATCGCAGTCCTAAAAGAGCCTTGATCTTTTCTGGATTCGCCTCAATACCTCGTTGGTTGACGATGTATCCGAGGAACATTCCTTCTCGTACTCCAAAGGTACATTTCGTCGGGTTAAGCTTCATCTGGTATTTATCCAGTTGATCAAAAGTTTGACTCAAGTCAACCAAATGATCTGCAGCTCTTTTGCTTTTGGTGAGCATGTCGTCGACATAGACCTCCATATTATGGCTGATTTGTTCGGTGAAAACCTTGTTCATCAACCGCTGATATGTTGCACCTGCATTTTTTAAACCAAAAGGCATAACATTATAACAATAAGTTCCCCTTGGGGTAATAAAAGAAGTACTTTCCCTGTCTTCAGGTTTCATTTTGATTTGGTTGTAACCAGAATAAGCATCCATGAAGCTGAGTAGCTCGTGTCCCGAGGTAGCATCCACTAGTTGATCAATTCTGGGCAATGGAAAATGATCTTTTGGACATGCCTTGTTGAGATCAGTAAAATCAACACACATTCTCCATTTGTTGTTCTTCTTCTTTACCATCACCACATTCGCCAACCAATCTGGATATTTCACATCTTCAATGAATTGGGCTTTCTGGAGTTTCTCGACCTCCTCTTGTATGGCCTGGTTCTTCTCGGGACTAAACACTCTTCTTCTTTGCTTCACAGGCTTGATCTCCTTATTCACATTGAGTTCATGACATAAGAAGTTTGGATCTATTCCTGGCATGTCTTCATGACTCCAAGCAAAAGTATTCTTCCTTCTTCTCAAGAAAGTTATCAACTCCTGTTTTATTGAAAAATCCAACGATGATCCTATCTGAGTTATTCGTTCAGGATGCTCATCGTCCAGGATAACAATTTCTGTAGATTCCAAAGCCTGCCCTTTTATGAGTTGAGATTCATCCCTAGGGTCAAGAGTTTCAATTTCTGTGCCTTCCTCCACTTGGTAAGTAGTAGTCTTTTTCTTTGATTCTTCAAGTTCCTCTTGCTCGGCAGACGAATAATAGCATTCCCGAGCTACTTTTTGATCACCTTTCATAATTCCTACTCCAAAATTCGTTGGGAATTTCAAACACTGATGTACTGTAGATGGAAATGCTTCGAACTTCTTCAATCCAACTCTTCCCATGATGATGTTGTAGGCGGACTGCACATTCTTATCCATCACAAAAAAGCGTATTCTTTCTGTTCGACAAGCAGGCCAAGTTCCAATGAGTATATCCAACTTGATCGTCCCAAGTGGAAAAACTTTCTCGCCAGCAAAACCCAGAAGGGGTCTGTGATAAGGTTCTAATTGAGATAATTTTAAATTCAAGCTATCAAAGCATGAATAGTACATGATGTCTGCCGAACTACCATTGTCTACTAACACCCTTGAAATGACCACATCCTTCATCCTCATTTTGATCACCAGAGGATCATCATGAGGGTAGAGAACACCTGCCAGGTCGTTTTTTGAAAAACCAATCACTAGCTTCTCTTTGTTTACCTTCCTCGGACGATCATCCTCGGCCAGGTTTATTCGCTGAATGTATGAACAAGCTTGAGCCTCTCCGAGATAAGCTTTTCTTTCTGCAGTAAGGTCTCCTCCTCCTGCATCTCCTCCTGTAATAACATTACAATCAAATGACCCAAAACGTATGGAAAATACCTCTCGTTCGGGTTTCCTTGGCTTTTTGGGAAGATTGGGGTCATCATCTGGATCCTCTTCATGGTCCCTCCTCTTTTTCTCCTCTGTACGACGAGGAGATCTAGATCTCTCTCTAGTTCTATCATCATTCTTCCTCTCACTCCTGCGATCTACGTACTTTGATAATTTTCCTCTTCGGATGAGTGTTTCAATCTCGTTCTGAAGGGCTATACAATTTTTGGTCATATGGCCATGATCTTTGTGAAACTCGCAATATTTGGCTTTATTCCTCAGGTCGGGATCTGTCTTCAGTTTCTCTGGCCACTTGATTTCCTCGTTATTCCTGATTTCTTCCAAAACATGATTAATACCCATTTTCAATGGAGTATAATTATCATACTTCTTTAGGGCTTCCAACTTCATCCTGTTATTCTTGGAATGTTTGTCACCACCATTACCTTTCTGATCTTTCTTCTTAGAATTGTCGACCTCCACTTTAACTTCCTTATCCATATTCTTCTTCGCAGCCATAGCTTCCTCGGCATTCATGATTTTGGCCGCCTTTGCCATCAACTCCGACATATTTTTAGGTGGATCTTTGGCCAAAGTGTAGTACAGCTTGTTAGGCAGCAAACCACTCATCAGAGCAGTGATTGCTGTCTTTTCTTCATAATCTATGACTTCCAACTTTTCGTTATTGAAACGAGTTATGTAATCTCTAGTACTTTCACCTAATTTTTGTCTAACACTTAGCAAGTGTGCTACTCGCTTTACCGGCTTTGCTCCAAAACAAAAATTGCCAATAAACAGCTCGGCTAACTGAACAAAAGTTGAAATCTTACCCCGAGGAAGATTATTGTACCATATCTGTGCAGATCCGGTAAGAGTTCCCGAGAATGCTCTACACCTCATCTCGTCGGGGACAGCGTAGATATCTGCAGCAGCTTGGTATTGTTCTATATGAAGTACGGGATCTGTCTTTCCATCGTACTTGGGAGTTACTACGGGTGCTTTGAATTTCGACGGTGTAGGGAAATCCACAATGGCTTGCGCAAAAGGTGTTCCTTGAACAAAAGTTCTCTGTAAGGGGTTCCTCGCCTTAGCCATTTCTCCCAGTCTATCCTCCAACCGTTGAATGGAACCTTTCCATGCTTCATTCCCTTCCTCGGGCCGCTTAGTCCGAGCAACTGATTGCTCTGACGTAGCTTCCTGAGATTTATCTCGACGAGTGGTTGGTCGTGATTGCGCAGATCCTTCTCTCAAACCTGGTGGTGGTCGAAAACTTCTTGATGGAGCCCTAGGTGGACTCATGTTCCTCCTTGGTCCTAACCGACTGAAAGGAGACACTCTGCTTAACCTTTCCAAAGCACTAGTTCTCTCCGGAGAGAGAGTGATACGTTGATCTGTATCCGTAGCCCGTATCGATGAAGTTCGCCCAGGTTGATAAGAAGAATCATTAGACTCCTCATTGCGATATGACCCAGTACGTCTAGATTACGATTGCCTATGATCACTCCTTTGCCCTGAATAGGTAGGTGCAGCGCCCTGAAGAGTTTGAATGAGTTGCCTCATAGATTCTTGCATGGCGGTTTGTCCTTGAGCCAGATTCGTCATAATTCCAGCCAGATCTGGGGATGCAGATGGATTTGGAAGATTTCCAGTATTTCCAACATTTCGATTACTGGATTCTGGATTATCTGCCATTGGTGACAAATGATTTTTATGAAAAACGATAATAACAGTCGTTTCCCACAGACGGCGCCAATCTGTTGATGTAAAAAACTAGATCGCTCTAATTATTCAATCACAGATAAATAAATAAGACAAATATTTTTAAAGTCGTTCGGCTAGGAATAAGGCCTACGTCCACTGTTATGTTATTTCTGAGTGTTTGTGAAATTCTTGATTACAAGTTCTCTCAAGAAATTCCGGTCCCCTTTGAATGAGGATGATACAAGGTATTTATAGCCTTGAGGCTGTACATGAAAGGTTCGATACATTAAATGACATACATATGAAAGGGTAATACATTTAATGCAGAGTGCGTGCCAAGAATATAAGCATTCAATGAATATCTGAGCTGTTGATTATCTGGCAATTAATGATACGACCGAGATGCAGCTCGGACCGCCATAGCTGTTCGCTGATCAGGAGTTCCTCGGAACATTAGAGATCCTCGGTGTGATAGAGTTCCTCGATGTGATAGAGTTCCTCGGTGTGATAGAGTTCCTCGGTGTATTCTCGTTGCTCGGAAAGAAGCATGGCTGGTCGGGAAATGATCTTCCTCGCTGCTATTGTGCCATGTAGATTGACACGTGTCTTCATCTTATTCGTCCACATCAGCACATTAATTTTGGTATCAACAATCACTAAGGTAGAAAATCATATGATGATTATTACAATGTAAATAATCACAAACATACCAGTAATGTGTATATGATCAGAAAACAAGTTCATGTAAATAATCATATACACAGAGTCTTAAATCATCATATACACATTACCGGTGATTAAAAGTCGTTATCATGTCCTTTGTGACTTCATCAACATAATGGCAGGCAAATACACTAAGAAAACAGAAATAGAAGAAATAATGGCAGGCCAGTACAACATAATGGCAGGCCATTACACTACGAAAACATAACGACAGGCCAGTAGCGATGATGACTTCATCAACATAACGGCAGGCTAGTACTCTAAGAAAACAAAAATAACGGCAGGCCAGTTTACCGCTCAACATGATCAGTTTATAACTCGTTTCTTTTCATCATTTTGTTCTTCATTTATTTTCTTTTTTTTCTTTCTTGTAAGACAATCTCACCACAAGCAAACATAAAAAATCATAAATGCATCAATACTGTTAAGAAAATAGAAATAGCAGAAACAGAAGGAAGACTTCAATATAGTGACCAATTCTTTTGAAAAGTGTTGAGGTAATAAAGTGGACTTCAAAGCATTGGAAGATTTCAATACATTTATTAGTAATTTCTGAAATTCTTAACAGGGGAATGGCAGAGCTTGAGGAGATGTCATTTTTTAAATTCTTAACAGGGGGCTTTTCAATAATACTTAGTTAAACAATTTCCCTCATACAAATGTTTTTGCTAATGGTCTTGCTAATCATGGTATTAGTTTGGTCAATAAGAATTTTTTTTACTTCTTTTCACGATCTTCTTCAAATTATCAAAGGTCATGGTATTAGTTTTAGACAGAGTGACTAAACTGTGCTGGAACACGAACACACCAACCGACTTCTCTCAGTTGCCTCATATTACAGTGACATAATCCTTCTATTACACTGACATAGTCCTTCTATTACTAAAAGTTTTGTGTTTCCTCTTTATTGGGTATTTGTAAAGATCAAGCGTACTTCTCCGTTGAAATTGATTGACTTGTGATTAAGTTAAAATCTAATGAATACAAAGTTTTTATGATGATATGATAATGGCATAATATAGCTAAATACTATGTATATGGATAAAAATGAATATAGATAAATACTACATAGAGTCCTTCTATTAATAGTAACGTCATAAGTCAGTACTTGGGAGTTACCGGCAACTGCCATCATTTGCCAAGGATGTCATCAATAATATTAGTCGAAGTATAGTAGAATATATTTTTAAGCTGCCAATTTACTTTTCACCTAGGTGGAAAAAAATAGTACCCCAAACCAAATGCAGAATATGTAGAATTTTTACTGCCATGCCATAGTGTTACATTTTTGTAGAATAACATTAAATTACCTTTAGCTCTGAGAAAGCTAGTTTCTTTATTTTTGAGAAGTGCTTTGACGAACCACCTTCTACCACATATGATGCCAGCATGAAAGGAGCCCCAAAAAAACCAAGCATTATTGTCATTCTGGCAGAAGGTGCCATGCTGAAATCAGAGAAGATAAAACCTACTTAAAAACAAAAACTTCAATAACTAATTAATTAGATAAAAGTTACAAAAATATGGTACAAAATAAACATGTTTGAATGACTATCGACAAATTTAAAATAGTGACAATGGAAGACGGTATGAACATAAGCATGGCCTTAGAGAAATACTTTACAAAAAATTAAAAACATCTCACCAAACCACTCATCTTTTGGCCCATCCCTTCATAAACATGAAGTGTTTAAAAACATCTCATCAAACCACTCACTTCAGAGTCTTCTGATTCAGATGGGATGGATTTCCATTCGCTCGCAAAGTATTGCTTAAAGGCCACGCTTATGTTCTCACAAATTAACTATGAGAAGACAGTTTAAAAAAATGGCAATCAGTACCTGAGATTTTAGTTGTCGATATCTGTAAACAAGATGAAGAGGATTTGTTAGATTTATACATGGATAGAAGGACTAAAAAGAAATGAATTGCATTAGAAATTGGGAAAACACGAAAAAATAATAGAATGGACCCAAATAATTGGTTCTATTAATTTTAATGAGACGCCAAAGAAGACAGGCACCAATAGCATATTAAATATAGAGGGTCCACATAGAATTATTTAAGTTTAATTCTTATATTTAATATTTAATTCAAACTGGATTTTTAGCCAAACATTAAAATAGTCCTTTTCCTCTGAATTACTCATATCACTTAATCAACTAGTATAGTTCTTGCAAAAACTTAGTAAACGCATGTGTTGTTCTCTCTAACTATTCACAGTCAAACCAATTTTCATGTTTTTTTGGTCTGAATGATGTTAAAGAGAGAGTCTCCTATCCAAATCCATTTCTAAAACTCTACCCTTGTTCTATGCAAGATACCTAGGGTCATAACAAAAGGTCGAGCAATCAACGCAACTACATTATAGGAATCAAATAGAAAATAAAAGTGCTTTAAACTAAAATATTGCTATTTTGTTAGATATGATGAATTAAGAAGCATAAAATCTAGGACACAAAATATAGTAATGCGGAGCTTCCAAGCGCAATCTAACAACCTGGCATAACTGCAACATCAAATGGGTGGGGGTTTAACGTCTTCTAGAACATAAGTACATTAGTCAAACTTTGAAGTCCAGTATCCAATCGTTGGATTAGATACAACTACCACTGAACAATCAACCATGCATGTCCTCATCGTTCTTCTACTTCTAACCTATTGAATTGTTATTACCATCTATTAATTACAAATTTCAACTCAGAAGACTCAAATAAAAGAATAAAGAAATTAACTGGCAACACGAAAATGAGGCGAAAGGATAAATAGGTGAAAGTATCGTGACTCATTCTGACCCATCAAGATCAAAGATGATTGTAAAACACTGTGGGGCATCCTAACAAATACCTTGATATTTTTTTCACCTGGTTTGACTGTGTTCACCATGTAAATTTTGCGTAACCCCTCAAAACATTATATAAACTTCAAAAGGCAACATGTGTACTTTGCAATTGCATATTCATAACAATATCAGAGGATGACTGGCTTAGTTGTGAGAGCCTTCACTTCCAAAATTCGAATATGAGGGTTCAATCCCCGCCCATACCACCACCCACCTTACATTCTTACCTTCGTGCAGTTGGAGAAGACACTTAAGACCTACCCTTTGTTTTAAAACAGAAAAGGATACACACAGAGTAATATAGGGCAAGCTAATGAATCTAGGATAGCAACAGTCTAGTAAAGATTTCAGCAAAATCCCAACTAAGGTTTAAAAGCTTCAATAAATTATAAAATAACACATCGGTTAACAACATAACCTAAACTTTTACTAGGTAGTAGGAAGTATAAGCCTGTCAAAGCAAACAATATAGGTGTACTAATACACTAAGAATCTTGTAGAACATCTAACAATTTCAAATTCTAAAAATGCTCATTGTAAAAGCATATATCTAGTGATATCAAACTTTGTGGCATTTGTATGTAACAGTACCATAAACAAATATTCTTGCAACTTCACTACAACATGGGATAACTCGAAGAATAGTCTACCTAAATTCTAAAATTCCATCAAGCATGTAAAAACACTCACACGATGATCCAATGTAATATAATTGCAATATGCACATTGAGAGTAAATTCATTACAAGTGGAGTAAGATTTTACAATATTCAATGAGTAGATGATAAGGAATAATATGAGTGTCTATTACATGTTGGCGAAACATTGGGGAATCATCGAGTAGAAGATAAGGAATAATAATATAATAATATGATTGTATTAAAACGTCAAAAACAGGATTACGTTCTCCAAATCTTTGGATATATGATCGAATAGTTACTTTTTTTCCTTTGATGGAGAATAACTAGTTTTGTATTATCAGTGGCCTTGGGGATTATATTACTAATATGAGTTGTAAGAATATGATGATTCAAAAAAATCGAAAAAATAAAAGCAGTAGAGTGATACATACAACTTGGAGAAGAGCATGAATGTTTTGAGTTAATATTACTCTGTTAGTTCAATAATTCTTTTTGAAAAAAATAAAATAATGTCAGCACAAAGCAAAATCAAAATGCAAGCCTTAATCTCAAGATTCATGGCCTTTTCTTATCTTATATGGATATACTATATCATCATGTTCACAATTGTAGTCATCGCGCTATTAACTTCTCACAATTTCATAGTGCCCTAATTTTTTTACTACATTATAGATATTGTATATGCATGAAACCAAAGCACAAAAATCATAATCTAATTGAGAACAATATTTAGTTAATCGTTATTTAAATAATGCGACCAAGATGTTTAATGGTAAGGTATTCAGACGATGAAATTACAAAATCATCAACCTCAAAGATAGTAAACTATTTGTACATATACCCCTCCATTATAAAGAGAGTATGATGAGCAAATTTGGATTTTGCTATATAGGATCATATGTAGGGAAGAGCAACTTCTAGTCTTCTAAATTACTGATTGGCTAGGGATTGATTCTTATCGTGAAAACTATAATTTAACATATAACAATCAAACGGTCTTAGAAGGCTCAAAATTAAAATCAAACCAAGCTCCAATTTCCAAATCAAAATCAAATTAATCTCTAATTATGAAATTAAACCCTAATCGAAATCAAACCAAGCTCTAATTACGAAATCAAACCCTAATCAAAATAAGACTCAAATCAAAATCAAACTTTTTGAGAAGAAGAAAAGGATCACAACTATTCAAGAAATAAACCAATATGGATAAATGACCTCTTTTATTGTTGAATCAATGTGATACAAACTGAAATGATAAGAACCAATAAAAAACTATCTAAAACTAAAGCATGTATTGAAATAAAGTAATCCACGTACAGTTGTATATAATGACGACAATTATTTCCCTTATTTGATTGAAGGTTTCATGAAACATCAAATTTCAAAATTGCACGATTATAGCGAAAAAAGACATATGTCTTGATAACATAAGGATCCACAGTTGCTCCAAACATCATATATATCTGTTAATAAATATGTAAGTCCCAACAAACCCCATCACAATTGACATTATCTTTGTTACAGATGACACGCACCCAAATGCTATGAAACACTGAGTAAATTGCGTTTCTATAGATGCTACCCCTTTGAGATCCAATATATAGATATACACATAGCCTCACTATAAATACCTCCCTTTATAATGAGTTAATCCATTTTCACCTACCTAGTACTCAGGGGCGAAGCTATTCTCGGAGCAAGAGGGGCCACGGCCTCCCTTAAGATTTCTCATTGTATTATAGTCAAACATTTAAAAAATACTTTCAAAATCTAACCTCCTAAAAATGATAAATACATTTAAGTGCAAGACATTAACTTGTATTATTTTTCTTTGAAAGATAATATTCGGATGAGTAACTTTGTAATATCACATAATTTTATATACTTTTTAGGCAACATGAGTATTCATTTGTGAGGGCTAAAAAGGAAGGCATGGCTATAAATTATGACCCGAGAGGATATAAATTACTGGGAATAATGTTTAAACCCTAATTATTAAATCTACTCAAACTAATTATTCGAACTTATTAGAACTAGGGGTGGAAAATTGTCACACGACACGATAACACGACACGACCCACACGACTTCTAACCGGTTTGGGTGAAGCCTTAACGAATACCGGTGCTTAACGAGTGGACCCGCTAAATACAACAACTTAAAGAATTAGGTTTGAGTTTAGTCATTTAGTATAAATACACAGCATGACTCATTTAGGCAAGACACAACACTGTACACACAAAAAGTTTAACGGTGAGGTTTGGGTAGACGTGATTTTAACACGAACCCAGTTAAACTCGACACGAAATCAACACGACACAACCCATTGTCACCCCTAACTAGAACCGGAACCAATAAATACTAGTTGGGTAGACATATTAGATCGATCCAATCTCAATCAAGTGACTGAATTAATCTAGTGCCCCCAAGTCGAAATCCTAGCTTTGCCCCCGCTAGTACTCCCTTTGACGTTAGGAACGTAAATATTAAACAAACTCAATTAATACCATCTTTCCAACCCACCAAGTGTTCAAAAGGCTTTCTCATTTTATTTCTATGTTAAGGTTCCCACTGTTTCATCCTTCCTCGACGATTGATAGAAGCTAAGCCGGTTCAAGTAGCCCTTTGTGAAGTCACCAACGGCTACTAATATACCTTATGACCTAAATCATGCAGTAGCTCATTTATATGCAGGTGGTGGAGATATAGTTGCAGTTATGTATGATTTAATATGCAACTAATGATTCAATTTTATGAACAAAATTAGATAATGACATATGGAACAAAATTAGACAATGACAATAGCATGAATTATGAGACTCCATATACGATTTTACCGACCCAGAATTTCAAAAATCATAAAAAACTCATACCAAACAAGCATTAAAGGCTACTTACATATAAAATGTACTAAATCACATAACTATCGTTGTAAATGAGATCGAGATAGTAATAGTAAGTAATAAAGATTTAAAACATACTTATAAAAAATAGAGAACAATGCTTTCAAGTTCACGAGATAGCAAACGACATGGATTTGATTCGCCCTCGTAACACCAATCTCAATTTTCGAAACATGGTTTTGCCAGGCTAAATAGAAATTTAAACGCATATGATTAAAATTAACTAAATTATATTTATTAAACACAGAGAAATATTAGAACCAATCTTGATTATGTTGAAAACAAAAGGCATAGCTATTATTAAAATTGACAATTTCAATATTTGTTTCAAAGATGTGTACCAAGTTCTTAACCCAACACCACACAAAACTACCATAATAAAAATATCAAAGCTCAAACACATAAATAATTTTGTATGCGTTACACATGTGGCATGTTAGAGTATGTGGTGCACTTTGGCATGTTAGAGAATTAAATAATGCTACGAATCTAAACACCATAAAAAAATTCCTTTAATCCGAGGTTGATTAGTGGTGATAGACCAAAAATCCGAACAAAGTTATATATATCTGTGGTGACAATTATTATGCAACAAAAATAGATAGGAGAAAGTCAATCACCAAGCAAGAGTAAGGAATATAAAATGACAATCACACAACAAATGATGTACGTGATTCAGCAAAGATGTGCCTACGTCCACGATGGTGCAGTCAATGTAATTTCTATATACTCTGGGGAGTGGTTACAGAGAATACAACTTGTCCTTTGCCCCGAACTTAGGGTTTAATATATACATGTTCATTTTAGTGAGTGGGGGAGTTGGACTCCCCCACGTCTTCCATCTATCCCTTGAACCTCCCTTAATGGGAACGTGGGAAGAGAATGGATCATAATCAAAATAAGAGATGGGGGGTCTAGACTTTGGGCCGCCAAAATTGGGCTACTCGTCTAGGCCCATCATCTTAATTTCGGGTATCCACAATTGCCCCTAAGTTTATTGGGCCATGTTTTGAGGCTCAATAAATTTAAATGATTTGCCATAATGGCTGCTTCGTATCTTGTGCAACTCTTCAAAAGATGGAGAACTGATTTTGGCGGCATCCTCTTCGAGGTCTGTGCATTATGATTAGCAACACTTAAAGGTTTTCTAGAACAGTTACTTTTCGTCCGTCGTTTCAACCTTCCCGGCATTCTTCCCTTCCCTGTGAGCTCTAGCGATTCGTACTTTCTTCTCTCAGTCTCCATCCTTAATGCTTCCCTGTTATTTGGGCTCGTGCTTCTTCATCGTTCGAGCCGAACTTCCATCTTGTAAGTCTCCTGTGCCTTTTCTTCGTACTTTCTCTTTAAATTTGTAGTTTTCTAGGGTTTTTCGATGGCGAAGATTGGGAATAGGTCGGTCTCTGAATTTAGGAAGTTTTATAACATCCCAGAGTGGGTAGATATTTAGTGTTGCACTTCCCCCTAGAAACGTTAGAGATATAGAGGATGCCCATTGGCTCCATGTTTTGTTACTTTCCCAAGGGGGACTCACTTTTCCTCCCAACGATCTGTTCTTACACTTGTTTGGCTATTTCAGTATTGTTCCTGCACAGTGCTCGCCCAATGTGTGGAAGATAATTAATGGCATCCATAGAATAAATCAATTATATGGTACCAAGTTAGGGATTGCTGAGGTATGCTTTTGCTATTCTTTTTCTTGAACTAGTTTTGGTGTCCTCTACCTCAAAGCCAGGAGTCCTGATAGGGTATTGGTAGTAAACCTACCTGATTCCCTTAAGGACTATTGGCAAGAGGGATTCCTAGCTAGAAATTGGCAGTTTTCTCCCCAGTTTGAAGGGTCGAGGTCTGATAGGTCCTTTGTTCCCTTTTATGGTGAAGAATACATAGGTAGACTTTGCTCTGATCTTTTAATTTTTGTTGACTTGTGATCTTTCTGAATTTTCTCTATTTTGTCTTCAGCGAGGTCGAAGAATTTGGAACATGCTCTCAGCGAGGTTCGTATCTCCGAATTGGTAAAGGCCTGGAATATCAGGGAGCCTTTAGCTTACGACGAGCATCCTCGGTCTGCTGCTTTTCTGCTCGAATACAAGAACGTTGGATCCAATTTTATAGTTAGGCTGGTGGAGAGTATCCCTGAGTTTGATACTTCTAAAAAGACTGCTGCGGATCCTATCCAGTTGTACGAGGAGGAGAGCAGCTCTGAAAGCAATATCACAGGTGGTGCTGTAGGAAATTTGAGTGAAGGAAGCTCCAGTAGTAGCAGTTCTTCTGAACGTGGGGAAGTTCCTGAAGTTCGAGAGTCGTCGAGCACATACATCAATTCAAGCGAGGAGATGGTTCCTCTAAGGAAGAATCTAATTCGGGATGATGATGATGATGATGACATGCTCCTCGCCCAGAGGTTGAAGAAGCAAAAGTCTAGCTCTGGGGCCATGGTTACTGGTTCTCGACCTTCTGCTCAGGAGCAAGAGAAGAAGAGGAAAGAAGAAGAGCAAGTGAGAGAGAGAGAGAGAAAAAAGGAGGAGGAGAGAATAAAGGTGGAGGAGAAGAAGAAAGTGGAGGAAAAGAAGAAGATAGAGGAGAGTAAAAGAACGGAGAGGGGGAAGGAGGAAGAGAGGAGGAAGATGGAGGCTAGGACGAAGGCTGGGCAAGCCTTAGTCCTGGTGTCTGCACTGCCCGAGGGGGCTTCAGTTGCAATATATCCTCAGTTGGCTGCCGCACTACTCAAGAGAGCAGTTATTCCTGCTGATCACCAAAGGGAGTTGGGGTCTGATCAACTGGCCTTACAGGCTAGCCAGAGGCTAGCTTTGGTAAGACTATTCCTTTTTCCCCAATGTTTTAATGAATTCCATTATTTCCTTCTTCTAATGTTTACTTCTTCCTACAGTTTGTGACCGACTTCGCTGTGCTCTATCGTTCTCACGATGAGTTGGTGAAGAAAAATGGTGAACTGAATAAAGAGAATATTACCTTGAGGTTGAAGGGTACATAGCACGAAGCTGGTTTCAAAGTCATTGATGCTACTCGGATATCATCCGATCTGGCTTTTACTACAGCCAACCGGGAGAAGGACGCGGCAGTTAAAGAGCTGAAAGAGTTATGAGAAGCTTACGACTTGGTTTACTCGAGCAACCTGGCTGTCACAGAGGAGAATAAGGTTCTGACCGAGCAGTTAAAGGAGAAGGAGTCCCAGGCAACCACCATTAAGGAGGATTCATATAACTCTGGGTGGACTGTTGTATATGAAGATGATGAGGTTCAGATAGGCTATATCAGCCGTCTGAACTTCAAGAAGGATAGGGACAAGGCCCTCTTAGCTGCTGGGGTTGATATCGACTCTCCTCTATTCGATGAGCATGACCCTGGTCCAAAGCCGACTGTGGATGAAGACGCTCCTGCCCCTGCTCTTGAGGGTGTTGATCCTGTCTCCCAGTCCCTCATTGTGGCGACAGAGGTTACCCCTGCTGAAGGCGATGCTCCTGCTGATGCTGATAAAGGGAAGCATCCATCGACCTCTGAGCAACCCGAGGTTGCTAACTAGTTATCTTCTAGGATTACTTTATATTTTCTCTTTTTTCTGTCTGTAGATTTTATTTTTGCTGCTCGATGTACTTTTAATCCTTATTAATGAAAAGGTTTCTTTTTCCCATTGCACTGTTCTATCTTTATTTTCGATGTCTTCTTATGTCTTTGTAGTTGGTTGATGTAGAAGAATATATTCCTGCCACATCTCAATTGGGAAGGACCCTTGGTCCTAATGCGAGTCCTCAGGTTCTCTAGGCCTTTGTTAAGCTTTACAAATCCATTAGGTCTAGGAATCAAAAGTATAAGGATCAGTTTGAGCTTATGGCCAAGTTGAAGGACAGGCTCCAGGAGATGGAAGAGGTTGGTGCTTCAGTGAAAGAAGAGGTGAATGCGTTCAGAGTAAAGCTTCTCGATGCTTCCGAGATCAACCAGGTTGGTGAGATGCTTTAGTAAGAAAATAAAGATTTAAAGAAAGAGGTCTTGCGTCTTAGGGAGCACGCGCCGAGCACCGCTCCTTCAGTGTTGCGAGGCTCTTCATCAACGCAAGCTAGGGATGGATGGATCGATGTTCCCCCTGTACTGCGAGGTTCTTCATCGATGCGAGCTAGGGCTGGCTCGAGCGATGTTCCCCCTGTACTGCGAGGTTCTTCATCGACGCGAGCTGGCAGGAGCACCAGGAGCCGAGATAGGGAAATAGAAGAGCTTCGAGAGAGGGAAATGGAAATGGAAGTTCTTCACATTGATGTCCAGCGAGCATATGTGATCGCTTCTGGGCTTCAAAGGGATGTTACTCGACTGCGACACCTTTTTAAAAAAGGACCTCGGTGGGTATGGGCCGACAGTTATGATTAGGGTTGGTAAGATGCTCCGACTAGGCTGAAAGAGTTTGAGGAGCTCGCCTTCATCAGGGGGTGGTTGAGTGCATCGAGGGATATACAAGTTCCAAGGAATTCAATGCTCTTATATCGCCATGAAATCCCCCCTTCAGCTCGGATGCCCAATCCCTTTCGGAGAGATGATCAATGGATACCCATTGATGCCATCCCTCGGCAGCTACTGGAGTCGAATGCTAACGATGTTGAGGAGGGGTTAGCCCCTCATCCTGATGACGACCGAAGGGCCCAAGTGGCTGATTACCTTGCCGTGAGGCCTCATCCTCATTAGTATTTCTCTAGTGGCTTCTCTGTATATTTTTTTTAGTGTAAATGCTTTGGGCGAGCTCGCCGACTAAACATATATCACCATTGTTGTAAATATGATGAATTAATATAATTTATGTTTTGGGCTAATTTAGCCGACTAAACAAGTGCATTATATTCTCCAAGTTCTTACTCCTTTATGATCTTCTAAGTTTGTATTATCACGCAAGTGTCCTCCCAGTCCAGTATAACATTAAGATACCATTATGCACCACTTTACCTTTTAGGTCGTGTCGTCACACTCCCTTAGGCCTAAGTGTGGAAATTAGCAAGGACACACCTAGTGTTGGATATTCCATCCGATCAGGATTTTATTTAACCAAAGAAGGTTTGGTGACCAGTTTAGATTTGGCCATTTTTCCTAAGGATCTCCTATAGGGTTTCATATATTGCTAGGGGCAATGTCAGGAGGTCTTTCGTGTTTCATAACGACAACCCGAGGAGGGATAATTTCTTGTTATGATGTGATGATCAATGTGTCTGTTATTTGGAAAAGATGTGCGATAAAGCTCGTATAGATGTTACTCATTAGAATGCAACCATTTTAAATAACTTTCATTAATGATAAGGAAAACAAACTTCTAGTTCCATAACAAAAGAATAAAAGAAAGATCTAAAAACAGAATCTCTTGAGATTGGCTGCGTTCCATGCTCGTGGTATTTCTCTGCCTTCCATCGTTTCCAAGTGATAGGCACCCTGCAGATCGTCTCTTGTTATCTTGAAGGGTCCTTCCCAGTTTGGTCCTATCTTTCCATCTGATGGTTTTACTGCGCTGCCCAGGACTTTCCCCAGGACGTAGTCCCCAACTCGGAATGTTCTTGGGTTGACCCTTTTGTTGTAATGTCTTGCGAGCTGTTGCTGATAGTTCGCTAGTTTTACTGGGGCTAACTCTCGGCGCTCGTCGGCTAGGTCGAGCTCAGCGAGCAATACTGCATCATTATGGCCTTGGTCGACAAGGTTGGATCTCATTGTTGGCAAACCTGCTTCTAGTGGGATGACTGCTTTCATCCCATATGTCAGTGAAAATGGGGTTTCTCCTGTTGCTCGTTGTGGAATGGTTCGATAAGCCCATAGAATGTGTGGTAATTGATTTACCCATGCGCCTTTGGCTCGCTCCAATTGCTTCTTTAATCCGTCGATCACAGTTCTGTTGGAAGCCTCAACTTAGCTATTGCTCTGAGGGTAGGCCACCGAACTGAAGTGGTGTTTGATATCGTGTTCGTTACAGAAACTCTGAAAAGAGACACTTTTGAACTGCGTTCCATTATCGTGATGATGGTTCTTGGGATGCCAAAATGAGTGATTATATTTCTCCATATGAATATTATCATATTTGCATCTCGGATGTTCGCCAGGGGTTCCGCCTCAAGCCATTTGGTGAAGTAGTCGGTTGTAACCAACAGATATTTGTGATTGCCGATGGCGGTGGGCAGTGGTCCCACGATGTCAATTCCTCATTGGGCGAATGGCCATGGGCTGATCAGTGATTTTAGGTCGCTAGCTGGTTGGTGGACCATAGGAGCGTGAAGTTGGCATTTCAGGCACTTGCGGACATATATCACAGAGTCCCTTTGCATATATGGCCACCAATAGCCCTCCTTCATTGCTCGAAAAGCTAGAGACCTTCTTCCGATATGGCTTCCACAGACTCCTTCATGAAGCTCATGTAGCACTCGCTCGATATTCCCTGGGTGAACGCATTGGAGGTAGGGTCCAGAGAAGGATTTCTTATACAAGTTGCCCTCTGGGGATAAGTGAAAGAGAGCAACTTTGACTCTAATCTGGTGGGCGGTCTTCTTGTCATCCGGGAGCGTTCCATCCTTCAAATAATCCCTTAAGGGGTCCATCCATCTGGGAACTGATCCCACCTGGAGAACCTGTTCCACGTCTGGTAGCTTTCTACCGCGGTTAATGCTCGGATGAGTGAGGAAATCGATGGGGATGATTCTTTTTAGATCAGAGTCGACTGCCGAACTCAGGGCTGCTAGGGCATTAGCATGGCTATTTTGCCCTCTGGGAAACTGCTGGACATTGATATCTTCGAAGATCACCATTAGTTTTTTCACTAAAGCGAGGTAAGCTGCCATTCTTTCATCTTTTGCATTATAGTCTCCACTTATCTGATTGGAGACTAATTGGGAATCGTCGAACACCTGTAAATGCTTTGCCCCAAAGTGTGCGCCTTCTGGAGACCAGCTATTAGGGCTTTGTATTTTGCTTCGTTGTTGGAGCCTGTAAATTCGAGCTTGATTCCTTGTTCAAGGATTGTATTCTCTGGAGTAACGAAGACAATGCCTTTCCTTGCCCCCTTTGAGTTGGAGGCTCCATCAACAAGCAGTTTCCAAGTTTCCTCTGTCGTTTGGTTCTCCTTTTACCTTGTTGGTTGAGGTTGGTTGGAAGGTTCCTCGCCCGTGAATTCGGCTATGAAATCAGTAAGGATCTGCCCCTTGATTGCATTCCTTGGTTGAAATTGGATGTTAAATCGCCCGAGCTCGACTAACCATTTCGACAGTCTGCCCGACAAATCCGCTTTCCTTAGGATTGCCTTAAGGGGGTGCGATGTTAGGACGATGATAGTGTGGGCTTCGAAATAGTGCTTCACCTTCCTCGAAGACACTACTAGTGCAAAGGCGAGTTTCTCCAGTGGTAGGTACCTATGCTCGGCGTCTACTAGGGTCTTTCTCACGTAATAAACAGGGTGTTGGATACCTGCAACCTGGCATATTAACGCGGAGCTGACAGTGTGGTTGGAAACGGAGAGGTACAGGTACAAAGAATCTGTTTGCCATGGTATGATGAGCAGTGGTGGAGAGCTTAAGTAAGCTTTGAGCTCGTTCAATGCTTGCGAGCAATCTGGGCTCCACTCTATCGTTTTGTTCCCCTTTAAAAGCTGGAAGAAAGGCTTTAATTTCTCGGAGGATTTAGATATGAAGCGATTTAAGGCAGCGAGTCATTCTAGTGAGCTTTTGTACGTCCCGGATTGTTCTAGGAGGTTGTACCTTGTTAATTGCATCGATCTGGTCTGGGTTAGCCTCAATGCCTCTCTTGCTGACCAAGTACCCAAGAAATTTTCCTGACTGGACACCGAAAGAACACTTGCTCGCATTAAGTTTCATTCGGTATTTCCTGAGGATTTTGAAGGTATTTGACAGGTCTGAGAGGTGGTTTTCTTTCTTCTTGCTTTTAACGAGCATGTCATCGATGTAGACCTCCATGGTGTTTCCCATATGGTCCTTGAACAGCTTGGTGACCATCCGCTGATAGGTTGCCCCTGCATTCTTGAGCCCAAAGGGCATGACCTTATAGTTGTATAATCCAACTGTTGTGATGAACATTGTTTTGTCCTGGTCTGGGGCATATAAGGGGATCTGATGATACTCTGAGTATGCGTTCAAAAAACTCATTCGCTCGTGAGCTGCAGTGGTGTCTACTAGTTGGTCTATTTTTGGGAGGGGGAAACTGTCCTTAGGGCATGCTCTGTTGAGGTCAGTGAAGTCGATGCAAACTCTCCACTTCCCGTTGCTTTTTGGAACCACTACTGGGTTGGATAACCACTTGGGGAATTGTACTTCCCGTATGGATCATGCTTCTAGCAGTTTTTTAACTTCTTTTTCTACCGCTTTTGCCTTCTCAGGTGCGGTTCGCCGTGCTTTTTGGATAATTGGTTTGAAGGTGGGGTCGACATGCAACTGATAACAGACCATACTAGGATCGATTCCAGGCAGCTCGTATGGTTCCCATGTGAAAACATCTATGTTGCATCTCAGCAGAGTTGTCAATTCCTTCTATTCCTGGTCAGTGAGAGATGCTTCAATCAGGAAGACTCTATTACTGTCGCCATCTCCAGCCGTAACTTCTACCAGGTCCTCGACAACCCGTTTGAATGGGAGAAGCCTGGTCTCCTTTACTCCAGGTCTTCCTTACTTTAATTGTTATTTAGAAGGTGTCAGACCTTCTTCAACTTTCTCGCTGGGCTGATCAGCCTTTTTCTCTGGCTTTGGTCGGATGGTTGCTATGAAGCACCTTCTTTCCATCGCTTGATCGCCGTGGATCTCCATTACTCCTCACTCAATTACGTACTTGAGTTTCTAATGGTAGGTCAAGGAGACTTCTCTCATTGCGTGGAGCCATCCCCTGCCGAGGATGGCTTGGTATGGCGAGTCGATGTCCACCACCAAAAACTCAATTATCTTGGAGACGTTTCCCCGCAAACTGGCAATATAATTTTTCCCAGGGGCATAGTTATTTTTCCAGCGAAGCCAACTAAAGGGACAATAGCTTCCTTTAGGTCGGCGACGCTTAACCTCAATTTTCTGAATATGTCGAGATACATTACCTCAGATGAGCTTCCTTGGTCGACGAGCAACTTGTCGATGTCAAAGTTAGCTATTCTGAGGGTAATGATCAAAGCATCGTGATGTGGGGTTCTTACTCCCACCATATCTTCATCTATGAAAAGAATATGCTTGTTATAGTTGACGTCATCTGCTCGTCGACACTTTCCTGACTGTGACTTTACTGGATCGATCTGAAAAGCCTGCATTACCGCTGTAAGTTTCTTCATCTCCATCCGAGCTGAATTTCCTTGGATCTGCTTGGCATTAGATGCCCTATGAATCACTACGAACTCATGTCCAGCGTTATCTTCGAGCACGTTATCAGGTCTCGCCTCTCTATTAGCAACCACTTGCTCTGCCTTTTTCTCCACAAACTCGTTCAAATGCCCGGATTGGGCTAGCTCTTCAAGGTTGGACTTAAGAGCTTTGCAATGTTCAGTCTTATGTCCCCCCTCTTTATGAAAAGCGCATTTCAGCGCATTGTTCCTTTTTGTGGGATCTCCTCCCATCTTCCTGGGCCACTTGATGAATGGCTCGTCCTTGATTTTTGTGAGAATTTTGTAAATTGGTTCCTTAAAGATGGTGTTGACCACCTGAAATGCTTTAGACACATCATTGTTGCCTCCGTTCTTGGAGTTATTTTTGCCCTCGTTCTTTCCTCCCTTCTTCTGGTTCTCAGTTTTTTCACTGCCTTTGGCAGTGAGTTTAGCTCAACCGTTTTCCCCTGTACTGAGGCGGGTGACATCTTCCACCTTAGCGTACTTCTCGATGCGTGCAATTAAGTCGTCAACAGTCATAGCCTCCTTCTTCGTTAGTGACTGGTACAGAAGGGAAGAGATGGGTAACCTAATTTTGAAAGAGGCCACTGTCACTTGCTCCGAGAAATCCTCAACCTCGTTAAATAACTCCTAGTACCTCTTTGTGTAGTCTCAAAGGGTCTCTTGAGGTGTTTTCTTCATCGTCAGCAAAGCATCCATCCTTTTGGGATGGAAGCTACTGGTAATGAATTGGGTCGTAAAAAGCTCGTCCAGGGATTTGAAACTCCTGATGGATCGGTGGGGAAGCATCTCGAACCACTTCTGTTCTATGTCATGCAGGCTCGAGGGTCATGGCCTGCCGGTACTGCCTGACGTGATCAATGGGATCAGTCTTACCATCATAAATCTTAAACCTAGGAATGGAAAATTTCTTAGGGGCTTCATCTTTTTCAATTTCCCCCGTGAAAGGCGACTTCATCTGGGTTTTAAGAGCCTGCCTAGCGAGTTCTTGGGTCGATCTGGTACCGTGGTGGGCAGGATGTTGATCCATCTCCATTCGGACCAGATCTCGTATGTTCTCATTACTGCGAGTAGGGCTCTGGTAACGGCGAGCTTTTTGCAGCTGCTCGCATAGGTCGTCGTCTGATTCGTCTCCCTCCACCTTCTGGGATCCTTGTCTAGGGCTCCTCCCTCGGCTGCGAGACTTGCTCATCTGAGGGCTAGGAGTGTGGTATGGACATCTCCTAGTGTTATGATGAAGCTCTCTCTCTCCATTCTTTCTAGTCTTCTTTTCAGGAGAGCATTCTTAGCCTCGTATTTGAGAGAAGATTCCCTTTGCTCGTGCAGCCTTGCCTCGTATGCATCAATCAGTCTGTATATCTGCGTGGACCTTACAGGTCCTTGGCTTTCTTATGAGGCTGGCCTTTCTAAGCGAGCCCTCTGATCTGAACGTCAAACTTCAGATATAATTCTGCAAGGAACAGGTGGTTCTTGAATATCCCCTACCCGGGGAGCATTGTTACTGTGACCAGACATTTTAAACTCCTTTCTTGGTGTGGGCTTTTCTCAGGGAAGATGAACGTTTCCCACAGACGGCGCCAATTGTGGTGACAATTATTATGCAACACAAATGGATAGGAGAAAGGCAATCACCAAGCAAGAGTAATGAATATAAAATGACAATCACACAACAAAGGATGTACTTGGTTAAGCAAATATGTGCCTACATCCATGGTGGTACAGTCAATGTAATTTCTATATACTTCGAGGAGTGGTTACAGAGAATACAACTTGTCCTTTGCCCCGAACTTAGGGTTTAATATATACATGTTCATTTTAGTAAGTGGGGGAGTTGGACTCGCCCACGTCTTCCATCTATCCCTTGAACCTCCCTTAATGGGAACGCGAGAAGATAATGGATCATAATCAAAATAAGAGATGGGGGGTCTAGACTTTGGTCCTCCATAATTGGGCTACTTGTCTAGGCCCATCATCTTAATTTCGGGTACCCACAATATCCTTTTACAAAATTCGAATAAAAAACTAAAAATGTAAAAAGGCTTACATAGATAGATAAAAAATTCAAAGTTGATTAATGGAGACTTTACCCTATCTGAATTGCCCCTACTTCGAGGACTGTTGCTTCTTTCAGAACTGCTGCTACTCGGACTTTACAAAAAATTGCAATTTTTCTTTATAAACTGTTGGTGCGAATTTTGTACATAAAATGTTTAGAAAAAAAATTGTATATGACATGTTAATGCGATTTTTGTTTTAGTGAACTGTTGATACTCGTGAACTAATTTTGGGAGTGATTATATACAAATTTTGGGGTAATGAATCAGCCGAATGGGGGATTGATTTTGGGAGAAGTTGAATGGGTTGGGGGAATTGATTTTGAGAGATTATCGTGAGTGTTTTGGGGGGAATGAATCAACCCAAATTTTTTTTGTGCGCGCTTAGTAGATAGTAATTTGGGGGTAAATTATGGGTAAATAGAAGTCTTTTGTGGAAAAATAAATTATTTTTATACAAATAAATCATTATTAGTGACAAATATTTTAAATTTGCAACTAATTAGAATTTTGGGTTCCTGCTAAATGTCTAATTTTTCCCTCTTCACATTCAGTGGCAAAATTAGTGGTGACTTTAATTTGTTGCCACTAATACATAATCCTTTAGTGGAAAGCATAAATTTTTTCACGAAATATATGTTTTAGTGGCAATAAATGATTAGCCATAAATAAAATTGTTACAAAATGATATTTTTCTTATAGTGAAAATTATAATAAATTTACGAGATACAAAAGAGTGTGTGATGTCGAGGTTAAATAAAACTCAAGATAATGTTCCGTAAACTTAAAATGTAATGGCCACTGCCTGGACCAGTCCCTTCCCCTCTTGCAAAATCATCTGATACACCCGTTCATTCTAAAGTTGAGTTTGAGGTTATTCGATAAATTGTGTAGGAAGAGTTGTTAGTGCCCTCGGTCTCGAGTCTGCGGAGGCTCGTAGATAATGTGGTTGATAATGTTGTTGTTGCTACTATTGGGTCCTGAGACACTATTATGCCTAATGCCGTTGGCCCTACCTAGTTTTCCCATATTGTCCTTGAGTATTATCACTGGGGAAAACTCAAGATATATGGCCCCTATCGCCACATTGAAAACAAACACTTATGAAAGAAGTTGACTGAGTCCCTAGTTATCTTACATGATTTTATTACCCCTTAACTATCTAATGGGCTCCCTATAACTTTTTTCGGGGTCTAAAGTTAGTGGGTCAAATTCTCCTCAACTGTCCTTTGCCCTATTGGCCTTAAAAAAACTTTCAGTCTCCACCAGAACTTCCATCATCCTTCGGCTACGTTGCCTCAAATTAAACAAAATTAAAATTAGTTTAATTGATTTATTTATTCTTTTAAAAATCGTCCTTAAATCTCCCTTGAATCACTTTAATTCCAATCTTGAACCATCATCTTTATTATTGTATTCTAGATTTGAGGTTTGATAATGGAGTATTTTTTTTATCTGGGGAAAAGATACAGAAAGTTTTAGGTTTCTTAGCTTAGAGAGAGAGTTTTATTTGAAATTTGATGTTAAAATGAACCGAAATCATTCATAACAAGTTATAAGAAGTATTCCACCATAATGACCCTCAACTGGATCACGAGCAGCCTATGGCCTACCACAACCATGATCGTGGGGTGGTATACATGAGGTTATGAAGCTCCTTCTGCGGATGTAGCCCAAAAACTCATGGTAAGGGTTCCCTTTTAGATGCCTTGTTCAAACCAAATTGTCAATTGTCCCACATGATTAAATCTATCGAACCCTAGTCTTGCTCCCAAAGAAATGAACTAATGACTCTTTTACCCTTTGTATTTCTCCTTATTTCCCCATATAACCTTTCTACAATATTCTACTTGTAATACCCCAGTCTACTACCATCAATATTGTCCCCAATTTAACCACTTCTCATAATGGTATGGGGTTTGAATTTTGCTCTCATCCACAAACTGGTGCCAATGTGGTTTGAACCCCTAACACATGGTGTCATAAACCACATGCCTTACCAATGGAACTAAAAATCCTTGGTGTTAAAAGAGTGCAAATATACGTATATGAAACATTATTTTCCTCATCCAAGAGATGTGACATGTAACTCTCTCACTACCAAATAAATAATGGCACCATTCTGTTACAATCCATCCTCCTTAGGGGGCCAACACCTTTATTGGGATGAAGTCAACTATGAATCAATATATTGGCACACTTATTCCGGATAAGTGTTGGTTCTGATGCCATTCTGTAATACCCCACCCTACCACCATTGATATTGTCCCTAATTTAACCACCACTCATAATGGTATGGGGTTTTATTCAAGCTCACATCCACAAACTGGTGCCAACAGGGTCTCAACCCCTAACGTGTGGTGTCATAAATCACATGCCTTATCATTGTAGTTGAAAAGGCCTTGGTTTTAAAAAAGTGTAAATACATATATATGAGCCATTACTTTCCCTCACCTAGGCGATGTGGAATTTAACTCTCTGGATACCAAATCAATCATTGCACCAGTCTGCTGCACTAACCCATTAAAGTAAGCCTACTTAACAAAATTAGCCATATTAAGCAAATAAGCCCAAATTATATTATACAAAAATTCAATTCAAACAACTTCAATTAAGTGTATCCAATCAACAATTTTAGTTTTAATAACTTATTAATAAAAGTCCCAATTTCATCTTAAATTCATTTTAAATGTCAAATTCCATTTCAATTCTCATTTGAGTCATTTTATTAATTTTAAAACATACAGAGTATTACAAAAATATCATAAATTATGTGTACTTTGAGATATTAGATCTTTAAAGTCGCCAAACAAAAGATCTGAAAGTATTTTTCTTAAAATGGTCCCGCGTGGTTGATTTTATACTATGATAAAACGAGTGGTTCAAAGAAAATAAACATTCAAAAATTGGACATCTCATTCAAATGAAATTGGAGATCTCATTCAAATGAAATTGGACCTCTTGAAAACAAACATTCAATCATTTGCTCGACTTAATCTGAAACCTTGATTTGAATCTCATTTCCAGATCCTTCCATCGTCCTCTATAAATAGGGACTGAGGGTCATTTATTTCTATTTTTTTTTGCAAGGCTGATTGAGCGAGAACATAAGAGAGAGAGAGAGAGAGAGAGAGAGAGAGAGAGAGAGAGAGAGAGAGAAAGAAAATCACAAACCATACTTTGGCCAAATTCTTCCAGAAATCTTTTGAGAGTTTGAGAGCTTTTTTTTGTTCGTGGTTCAAAATCCTCTCTGGTTTACATATCTTGTCCAACACTTTCACTAAGTCTGATCTCTTCTCATATCTTTAAGATTTGTATATTTGACTAAGTGATACAGTCATGATTTATGATTAAGACTGATTTCTTCATTAGAAATCATCTCTCTATTGGTTTTTTAGTTTTAAAACATTTTTATCAAAGTTTTCCCAACATATCTCCTTTTCTTTTTTCAAGTTTTCTTGAAAAACAAGTCTTCAAAATTTTCATATCTAAATACGTTTATTTCTCCTAGTTTGTATTTCACAAATTATGAAAAAGTTTTGTAAATAAATAAGAGAGAGACATATAGGATCTTGGTTCTTTTATTACGACAAGACTGTTTTCTGATCTTCCTTAAAAAGACAAGTCTATTTTGAATAAAAGTTGATTCAGAACTCTTGCATGTCATTTTAGACCATATCTATAATTTGTAGGAAATCGTTCGTATAAGTGCGAGTGAGTTGCATGCATGTGTTAGGCACATCACTTCACTACACTTTCATATAACATCATTAAAGTTGTGTTGGTAAAGAGATTTTTACGATCAGAGTTGATGTAAATAAGGAGAAACAGAGTAAAGCTTGGAAGACGTTAAAGACAACAGTCAAAACCAGAATACTCAAAGAAAAACTAGGAGTTCTGGCATAATTTCTTGATTTAGTTTTAAGTACGATTTGTTTGGATAATACATTTCATGCTTGCACTCTAAAACTCATTCTAGTGGATTTTTCATTTTACTCCATAGAGGGAGTCATGGGTATTTCCCTTATTTGATTGGGGTTTTACCACCTTAAAATCTTTGTCTTATGTAAATGTTTTTGCTACTTGTTTTACTTTTTCTATCACTGCTATAAGTGTTCAAATTTCTTTTAAACCTTTAAGTTTCTAAGTAACTGAAATTTCCTATTCAAAAATATTTTCTAACATAATTTGTGTTTTCTTTGGTGTTATTAAAAGAGTTTTTTCAAGTAAAAAATCTAGACCCTTCTTAACTGTTGTAACTTTTTATTACATGACTTAGTAAGGGATTTTCAGTGTCAAAGAAAGAAAAGGACATTTCTTTGAAAGCCCGGAAGGAGGAGACTAAAGTTTCAGATGACGATTATGATTCCAATTTTGAGGTTGTCGCCTTGTTGGCAAAGAAATTCAAAAAACTTCTTATATTTCAAAAGCAAGCAAAAGATGCCAAAAAGTTTGAGAAATTCAAGAACAACGAGGTTGAGTCCACCCCTAAGGATAAGAGTGAGAAATTTAATAAGGTTGAGTTGGATAGGTGTTTTGGCTGTGAGGGGTATGGTTACAAAGTTATAGAGTGTCCCACTAGACTTAAGAAAAAGGGAAAGAAATCGATAGCTTATAGTGGCTCCTTAAGTGATAGTGATTCGAAAGAGGAAGAGAGTTCCCCTAATGAGAGCAAGTTTTTTGCTTTCTTGGCATGTCATGTGAGCGGCAACGATAAATTTTCCCATGAATATTCTCATGTGGATGACTCTTTCGAGGATGTTGAATCCCAAGTGGTGAGGAAGAAGTTAGTGAGGATGAGGTGGTTGATGTGAAAGAGATGCAAGTTGCATTTAATGAATTATATGCCGAAGCAGTGAAGGTGAAAAAGGCAAACTCTAAATTGCAAGCTAGGTTGAATGAGCGTGCCATGGAAAATAATTATGATTTGATTGAGGATCTTAGGGCATGGGAGAAAATGTTTAGGGAGAACCTAGAATACGTGGAGAAATAGAGAGGTAGTCATCCTGGTTTGATGGAGACTTTGAAAAAGGAGTTTCTATAGTTTGAGGAGTCTAGGAGTGGACTTGAGTCTAGATTTGTGAGTTAGAGGAGAGATTGAGAGACTCAAGTGAGGTTAAGTTTGACTTGGAATCTAGATCAAAGAAGTTGGATAGGATGTTAGGCACCGTCCAAGTCAAAAGTGATAGGTGTACTATATGCTACGACGATAGCGTTCCCTTTCCCAAAGCCAATACCAACCATGTGACAGAGCCCACTAGGAACGTGAGGAGAGGTCAACATTTTGGTAATCATTCCCACCGTCTTTACACTTTCACACATTGCGGTAGGAAAGGTCACCTTAGACATTTTTTCTATGACCTTAGGAATGCTCATAGGAAGTTTAGGAATAAAGTCGTGTCGGTTCCTGAAACCCCCACTCGTCATGTTACCCCTACTTGGGTTAGGAAATCGAAATTAGAGGCTTTAGGACTAAAGCTTCATGGTTCTCATTTGGTTGCACTTAATTCTTCCCATGATATATAAAGGATGATTGTGTTACAATGTTTGTCATATGCTAGTTTTTGCATCATGATTTATATCTTGCTAGTGTTATGACATGTGTATCATTTTGTATTATATTTTTCATTTATTGAGTCTTATTTGAAAAATACAAAAAGATTTTTGGGTTTATAATATTTTTTAAGAAAATACAAGAAGATTCTCTATTTGTTTTTGTTTTTGAGTCTACATGTTTGATGTGGCAATTGGTGTGCTTGGACCCCTTCCTTTCATTATCCATGTGTATAGGGCATTTGATCATAATTATTGATGCTTAGAATGATCTTAACCATTGTATTATGGGGTTGTTTCAAAGTTGATATGCATTTTGATTCGAATTTATATATATGCCATGTTTTCACACATGCACGAGTTTATATGAATGTTTGACATCTCTTGCATATTTGAGTTTGGTGAGACGTTCTTATCTAAATTTTGCCATCTATGAGTAAGTAGACATAAGGAGGAGGTGTGCATGTCTGCGAGGCTATAAAATTGACTCGTCGTGAAAGCCACCATTTAAAAGAGCCCGAAAAAATTAAAGGCAATAAAAAAAATAATAATATGCCAAAATATGGGCCAATTAGTTTATGTTCATTCCCAAAGAAATATATGATATATATTTGAGGGAGTTTGGATGGATAAATTAAACGGGTTTGCACCATTAATCCTAACATTGAAAAATAGTGTAATGATTCTATTGTTTCTAGAATCGTCAATATTTCAAATATGTGTTCATGTTTCGTTCATTAAGCTCACACTTTAATTGTCACATATGGCTAAGATAAAGTTTGATGATTTATCTTTATCAATTAGAGCTTCTTGATCATTTCAGTAAGTTAGTTCACGCCCATACATTCCATGTTTATGTTTGAGCAGATCGCTACTATGTTAGCATGTAACTCATATTGTTTTTGTAGTTTTCGCTACTATTTTAATATTGTTCTACATTTTTCTGCCCCTTCTAATCAGTTTTTTCACAAATTTTTATCACTAGGAAAAACTGTTTGATTTTCTGGACTAGATGTGAGAATTAGGTTTCATCGTTCGAGCGAGACAATCATGTGTTGCATTGAGCCTTTAAGTGACAAGCTCTTGTCATTTGAAGGACTAAGATGTCTCGTTCGAGCGACCCCTGGATTTCTATTTAATTTTGTTTCAGTACCCAGATTTTTATGGTTATATATTTTGTACTACTAGGTTGCTTCTGGTTTCTATTTATGCAGTTAACTTTGATAAATTTGATATTTTGCTACCTTGATTCGTTTAGTCACACCTGCGTAGATTGTTTATTCCTATTGTGTGATTATTATCTGCTAGTTATGGGTTTGATATTATTGATCATTATTAGTTGGTTGTTTTATGTTTATCTAGATATATTTCATTCATTTATCTGTATCTAGATATGTTTATCTTTTCATTGGGTTGTCTATTCAAGACGAAAAGGGGGAGAGATGTATGTGATGTGGGGGGGATTTTTTTTTATGCAAAGATACATTTGTTGCATGATTGTTTTGGTATCATATTTATGATCATGTGCTTTCATGTTTATATTGATTGGTTTACACAAATTTGTATCAAATTGTTTTTGCATCGGTTCAAATTATACAAATTGGTATATCATGTTTTGCTCATATAACAAATGATTTGGATTTAACTTTACATTTGGTTTATATCATTAGTTCCTCCATACTTCACTTGGTATTTGTCTATTTCATGTGTGTAGGTATGCTTTAGAGATTCAAGATTTCAAGACTACATCACATTCAGAGACAGTTCATGCTTGTCGGATCATCATTTACTAGTCTTGTCCTGTAATTTTGGAATTTGGATTTATGGGATGGGATTTAGAAATCGTACAACTTAACGGCCCGACTTAGGCATTTCACTGTTGGCTTTGTCCCAGAATAGTCAAAGGGGGGTGTTTGTAAGGATAAAATTTCCAATTGAGTTCATCGTATAGTTTTGACTTATTTCTAGAACAAAACATGTTTGAGTCATAGGGTGATTTTTATTATCACGATCCCACACTGTGACGTGTTGAAGTTTATTAAAGACATTGCGGCAAAGCTTCAAGGAATTAATTATGACGAATGTTTAGTTGGTGCAAGTTTATTCGTCTTCAAGTTTAATTGCATTTCGAGATCACTCATGTATGAATGCGTAATTTTAATGGGATTCAGAATTCTTTTTAAATGTTTAAGAATGTTATTTTATTAAGAAAATGTTTTTATAGTGTTTTAATATGTTTTCACTTCTTTTTATTCCAATAAGGACGGATTGGAGTTGTATTTAAGTTAAACTCTCTTTTCAGAGTTGGTTTAAATTTAAACTCTATCGTGCGCGTCGCTTAAACGACCTGATACGCCATTCGAGCGAGATGGTATTGTCGTTCGAACGGCATGCACATATTATTCGAGTGACATGTCATTTTTCTTGAACGATAAGCCTCCTTAAGAAAAGTATTTAAATGCGTGTTTCCTTTAGAATTTTACAAGTGTGTAGTTTGAAAAATAGCTTTCATAATAGTACGTTTCTACACAACAGCCTTCTTAGGTTTTTAATTCTAAACACATCCTTAGAGTTGACAAGATCCTAGTTTTCATTACTATATGCAATAGTGATTTTTTTAGCACTAAGAAAGTTTTTTTCTACATTGAATATTGTTGGTTTCACGAAGAAGAAGCGAAGGAGTTTGTGTTTCAATTTTGTAGACATTACACGCTTTATCGGTGGACATCGAGACATATGTTGACGCTTGTGTTGTGGACAGGTATCGTGGAAGAAGGACTTTCTGCGCGGGCACTGTGAGAGGAGTGGTTGAAGATCATAAGAGCATCAAGTCTCATGGGGATCGAGTCATTGAGTAAGACTTGTGTTTGTTCATTCATTGTAAATTCACATTCATAGTGATTGTCTGGCTTGGGTCGTCTGAGGTTGTTTCCCGTTGTCGTTTCCTCGTACATCTTGTGAGTATTCTTTACTTTATTTTACTTGTTTTAATCACTAGATGGATGTGTAGGATTAATAAAGATAAAATTTGGCTAAGTTTAAATTTGTTCACAACTTGGAGCGAATTAAAAATTAGAAACAGATTTTTCATAAAAAGAAAATTATTTTGTCATCCTTAAAATAGTTTTCGCATAAGAAACAACAAGGACCCATAGAATCAATCCGTAGAATACTTACATTCTCAAATTGGTATCAGAGCGGGTTGCACTAAAATATCATGTGATCCTGATTTTTACGATTTTTTTTAGATACCAGTTTTCTCAAATTGGTATCAGAGTTGGTTGAACTAAAATATTGTGTGATCCAGATTTTTCTGAATTTTTTTAAGATACCAATTTTGTCAAATTAGTATTAGAGTTGGTTGCACTAAAACATTGTGTGATCCTTTCTACAAAAAGAAAAAATTATATATCAATTTTTTTAATTAGTGATCTTTAAAACTTTGGATTTTATGAATAATTTGTATAACAGGCTTCCTATTTTTTATGGGTCAAATTATGCATATTGGAAATACAGGATGAGGTCTGCCTCAAAATATATTAATGAAAGAGTCTGGATTATTTGTGAAAGAGGGTGAACACCACGCACAGTGACCAATGGCGATCTCATAGGTCCAAAGCCTTTTTCTTCTTGTATCACGTGGCTTAAATGCCATTTTTGGGGCCATCACCCCTCCACCGCATCATCACGTGGACCGCGTCTAAGGAAGCTTGTGATTCCCTCTAACTCACTCACATGGGAACTAATACTATGAAAGACTCTAAGCTTCAAAACCTCACCACACAGTTTGAGAATATTACCATGCTAGAGTCTAAGTCCTTTGATGAGTTTTATGCACGTTTGTTAGACATAGTCAATTCTAGTTTTAATTTAGGTGAGAAAATTCTTGAGACGCGTGTAGTTAAAAAGATTTAGATATCACTTTCGGCCCGATTTATCCCTAAAGTCGTCGTCCTGAATTCCTTGGGAATTTAAGATACTCTTAGGTTATAAGAACTCACAGGAGACCTTCAAACTTACAAAATTGATATGTTCCCCAAAACTAAAAAGAAAACGGAAATAGGGATTGATTTGAAGGGCCAGTCTAAAAGAAGAAAGAAAAATTTTGTGATTCTGAGTTTGAATTTGATTTTGAAATGGATGATTTAGCTTTTTTTTGCAAAAAAAACTTCCCAAATTTAATAAAGAAAATTCTTTTAAAGAAAATATTTTTAGAAAAGTAAAATTGGAAATGACGACAAGAATGTTTGTGAGAAAAATGAGGTGAGATGTTATGAATGTGAGGGAAAAGAACACAAGGCACATGAGTGTCCCATTAGGCTAAAGAGATAGGGCAAGAAAGTTGCTCATAACGTCACTCTTAGCGATAGTGATGTCGAGTTAGTGAATTCCATGAATGAATCACCATATGATCCATGTCTCATGTTCGTGGTCAATCACGTTCGTACTTTTAGTTTGTCCCACACTTCTAAACCTGAGTGCCTCAACGATGTTTCGAATCATTCTGGAGAAAGTGAGAGTGAGGAAGAAAGTGGACTCCAAAAATATTTTCGTGATCTTTACACCTAGACCTTAAAAACGAAAACTCTTAATAAAGAGTTGTATCTTAAAGTGTTGAATTTAGAGAAGGGGGTGAATTTTTTTAGAGAGTGTGAAGCGTCGGTGAGTTAACTCGAGAAGGTGAAAGTTTCTTTGTGTGAGCAGTTCATTGTTACAGGTAGAAAAAAGACCGATTTGACCAACAACGTGGCAAGTCTTATGAGAGATCTTTAAGCTTAATTATACTTAAAGCCCATGTATCCCAACTCAAGATTGATCTCGAATGTACTCGAGAGGTCTAGGTAACTTTCGAGAACACATCTAATAAGGTTGGAAAGATGTTCCTCAGTCCCGCATTATGTAACATTGAGAGGAAAGGAATAGGTTATGACGGTTCATCCATTTTCCATATACTGACATTGTGATGGATCCTTATGGACCTCGTCCTAACCCACCTAAAGGATCGAACCCACTAAGGAGAGCACGTCCTAGGAGTTTTGAGCTAGGTACACCTAAGCTTGTGTATGTTTATTCCCATTGTAAACAAGGAGGTCACCTTAGAGAATTTTATTTTAAGTTAGGGAGAGTTTCTCACATTCATGTTCCCAGGTATTCTCCCACACATGTTACTTCACATGCTCTCACACATCACCATAGATATTTTGAGAGTTTTTTAAAGAAACTAGAGTTTTTAGTCAAGACTTCACAATGTTTGATAGAGGAATTTTCATTGGATATCTTCTCCTTTTGTGAACTCCTCCGGACCTAATGATTGAGCTCTAGATTTGTTTCTAGAGTAGGATGATTATCATGTTCATAACTTATACCCCTATTGCTAGTTTGTATCATCATGGTATTGATATGTTTTTACTTTTTATGTATTTGAAAAAATTTCAAAATGATTTTTTGTTTCTATGAAGGAGTTTAAAATCTAAAAAAAGATTTTTGGTTTATAAGAAAAATTTTGAAAAATTAAAAAGATTTTATTTTGATAAAATTTTTGAAAAGGACAAAAAGATTTCTTTATTTTTTATTTTTCGTCATAGATGGATGAACATTTAGGAAATTCGAATCACCCCTACGCTCCATCCATTCACGTGGCCTTTTCATAGTGCTTTGAGATGTGGCTGTATTTCGTTAATGTTCTTAATAATGTGTGGATAACATTTCGTTGATCGTTGATTATTAGTTTTTAAATCTAAGACACCTTGTCACCTTTATTACGCATATGCACGAACTTTTTGAACATTGTACTTATCAAGTGTCGAATATGATGATCTCATCTCAATTGTTCTTAATAACGACCCAAATGTAAAAAAATATAAGTTGTGCTTATTAGAACCATTGCCTAGGATATTGATATATGTTAAGAAATGGAAAGGGGATACGAAAGAGAAAACAGAAGGGCTAAGGCCATTTAGTTTATATTTATTGATGCTTCACTACATATGAACATTATGATTTCTTAAAAAATATTTGAGAGTGAATTATTACATATATGAGATTTTGAGGGAGTTATATAGTGGAAGATCAATGGGTTTGCACAACAGACTTTCTTAAAAAACATTAAATAGTTTGGCATTAACATTTTGAGACTCGTTAAAATTCATGGCACATTGCATAAGTTTAGTTAATATCCTTTAAGTTCAACATTTTACACTTAAGGTTGAAACTGAGTTCTTTCATTAGAAGTATCTCATGACTTCATGCACCTATGTTATGAATGTTTATGTGTATTTGCCTATGGAAAATATTCACACAATTACATTCCGTTTTCACAATTAAGATATTTTAGTGTTATTCTATAGTGACTATGTGTTTTTGTACCTATATATACTACATATATCTTATCATTGAAAAAATAAAAAAATAGTTATTAGCTAGGGGGAGAACACTTGACTTTTAAGATTATCATTGCATGTGTGTTAGTGATTATCTTTGTGATGATATATTGCTTCTTCATATGATGCTTATTATTCATGATTAGATCCTACTTCTTTGTCTATTACAAACAAAAAGGGGGAGAATAAATTGGGGGGGTATTTATCTTTTAAAACTCATATGTATCATGGTATTTTATTTGTCTTATGTGTGTAGGTCATTCCGCCTTGATGATGTTTTCTTGAACTACATAAGATTGTGACACCCCGCCTAATTAAATACCGGGCGATCACTCCTTTATTAAATTAAATCAAGGTGAACAGTTTGGTTCATTCTTAGCATCACTGTCGTAAAGAAACTTTCCAATTAACACCCTAAATAATTAAGCTAAGTGTCAAAAAAAATTTTAAACATTAACTTCCAAATTTTATTTAAAGAAAAGATTTATTTAATTTATTTACAAAGCTCAATGAATAAGATACACACCAGAATAAGCTGGAACGAAAGAATCCAATATATAAAACATTCATCAACGAATGTCAACATGCGAGAAAAAAAAATAGTACATCCGTTCTGAACAAAATCCCATAATAACGAACTAGGAAATAACTGAAATAACAATGTCCCAACATAAAGAAATAATGGAAAGGGCTACACATGCCCATCTGAATGAAAATGCTAGGAGTGGATCTGAATGAACGAAATCGTCTAATCAAAAGACCTGCAACTCCCACCTAAGCTGCAGCGCGTTCCTTCCAAAAGATCCTAAGCAAGACGCCCCTGTGGCTGGGCACCTGAAATACATACATATGCATATATACAAGGGGGAGAGGGAGAGATAAAACGGGTCAGGGCCCGAAAGTGTGTATGATTTAAAATTAGTTTAGCAAGTATTTAAATTGATACAGGCCAATGCAATAACATATTAGTTCGACACTCTCTTGAGAAATTCTCACCTCTCTTCTAGTGTGCACGCCTATCGTACTAACCTTCCCCAAATGGTTTAACTTAACATATTATCATACTAACCTTCCCAATAATTTAGTTTATCTTAACTTACTCATAAGTTTTAAAAACCGAACAATGTCAACGTGTGAAAAGGGTACTTTCGAGGTGTAGCACAACTCTCGTTTTAGCTTTATTAATTTATAAAGTTTCCCAGTGTCATATTATACTCTCATAAGACAAGTATTTCCAATCTGATTCATCAAACATGACTTACTTACCAAATCACAGTAGGTAGTTCCAAGTTTCAGAACTTCATATATATTAAATACTCGTGTAATATATATTTTCTAATGGCACCCCACATAAAAATTATGGTGCGGGCATACTCTGCTATCCAATCCCCGTATCAATCGTACTAAGGGAAATACAAGTTCAGAATCACTCTCGAACTGTATCAATACAAACACAAACAATATTGAGGCGAAGTATAGTTTCCAAGTCCAAGAGGTCAGCACATACCCTCGCGTCTCTTAGGACCGTGACTACCGATTCGATAGCCTGTACCTAGGATTCCTATCTTCTAGGGTACGAATCAATATCCCCCGTAGCAACACAGGATAAGACCGTCCCAACGCGGTAACCTCAGGGATAGCAAGTAGCGCGGGTACGTTTTTCACATGTATATAATATATGCACACACAATCATATAAATATACTACTTTCATCATATTAATATAGGTCACTCTCGTTACCCATAATTACAACATTTATCCTTAATTTCACATTATTAGTATTACGCATAAGGTTTCGTCTCTAACCTTAACTCAAAGGGTTTTCTCACTAGTTATGGAACACTCATGGGTTCTATTCATCCAAGTAACAAATTCAGTAGGTAGACATCTATTCACTATTGTAGGTATTCGTCGAAATCCCTCACTTGAAATACGTAGTTCGTCATTCCTTAATTAATTATCCCAAAGACACAATAATCATTTCATAATAAAGTTCTCAACACTTAATCATATGTCCTACTGGTCTCTCCTATATCCCAAAACATTTTATTTAATGTGCCCAAGGATTATTCCACGATTAATTAATTCAACTAATGAAACATGGGGAAATAAGAGGCTTCCAGGAAGGGTCGATCGATCGACGGCTGGGGCTCGATCGATCGAACCTTCGATCGATCGACGCTCTAGGGTCGATCGATCGATCGATCAAGAAGGTCTGCGAAAATTTCTGCAGAATTGCAGTTGCGGGTTTCACCAAGATTCTTCATTCAAATTCATATTTTCCAACCCTAATCGTCCCAAAACTTATACCACAAATATAATAACATATTACCAGATGTTTCTAACGTTAAGCATGCGTATAACCATTATTAAACATGATTAAACAACCTAAAATCTCAATCTAATCATCAAGAACCCTAAGTTTTCTTAACTTCTATTCTAATCAGTTTTTCTCCAGAATTTCCTTCTACATAATCATCAAAATTCGTGGGTTAATCCTCTACATCATATAAGACTTCCAGAATATGGTTTTAATCTTTTCTACATGCAAATTCCTATCAAAAATGGGGTTTACTTCCATAGATTATACTCCTAATCATTCCTAACTAATATGAATATTGCACCAATGAAAATACGCAAGTTAAACACTTGCCTGGGATTTCAGAGGTCTGCTTTCCTGCTGATATTGGTGTGGTTGCGTTCTCCTCCTCGCGATCTACGCGTTGGTGGTGACGGCGGTGCAAACGGTGGTGTTTTGGCCTTGAATCACCTTGAAAGGTCTCTCCTCTCTTCTCTAATGGCCGTTCTAAGATTTTGTAGGTTCTAACCCTAAAAGGCTAACTTAACCAGCTGATAAAGGCTGCTAAAATTCGTGGGTTTACTTACCCTATTTTGTAAAATGACCAAAATGCCCTCTCGGGTCACTAATTAGGCCTAAAAACACCCCGAGACTCAAACTAAACCCCCGGGTACACTTTTCTGACTATCTCGACCCTTCCGGACGCGTTGGCGCAACCAAAACGACCATACGAACAACTTATAAAATATTCACTTTTATATATTAATAATTAATCCCGACGCGAAACGAGCGCGTCCCGACTAAAATTCCCAAAACTGCCATTTCATTCACTCGTGACATTTACTATAATCAATATCATATATTACTATGCTCATAAGTAATATTAAAAAATTTCATATAATTACTAACTCACGTCACGTCAATAACTATAACATAATTAATTTTCGGATTTTTATTAAATAATACACTCTCATTAAATTTAATAAATCCCCCAAATTAACATAGCATAAAAATACGGGGTATTACAAAGATGAAGACATGAAGACTTACACATTTATGCATTTTCATTTCTTGATTTAGGAGGGCATTCGTTGCATTAGTGTTTAGGGATTAATTTGGCTTCGGTTTGTGTTTTGTACCAGAATAGCCAAATGAGAAATCTGTAAGAGAAAAATTTATAATTTCTCTATTTATTTTTTTATTTGGCTGATCCTGTTACACATACACTGCACCATCATGACTGCTTCTATGTATTCGAAGAAAAAGTTAATGATTTTTGGAATATTGATCATTTGCCCCAACAACATTTAGAATAGTTATGATAGTTTGGTAAAGACTTTACTTTTCCAAGGGTTTACATCATTTTAAAGAGTTTGCATTTTCAAAATATTTTTAAATGTTTTTAAAGAAAATTTTGAAAATCTCGTTAACTCGTTAGAACAAGATTTTCTTGTTGTTCGAACAAGTTACTCTATGTAGTTTGAACAAGATTCCAAATGTTCAAACGAAATCTAGGACGACGCCTTTTGGTTAATTCTGGAATGTCGTTCAAAGTCTCGATGGAATTCGTTCAAATTAGATGGGGTACGTCATTAAAACAAAGGTTCCAAAGATCGAACAAGATTATTTTTCATCAAGCATTAGAATGTCATTCGAAATATCATTACAAGCCTGATCGAATGAAAAAGGGTACGTCGTTCTAACGAGTACCAAGTTATTTGAATGAGCGTATGAGATTTTTTCTTAATTAAATTTGAACCAAATTTATTGTATTTATCCTTTTGGAACAAACTTACTTATAAAAACAGATGCAGAATAGAGTCTTTTAGAACTCTTTTGAAATCTTTCCATACCCATTTAGAGTTCCTTTTATGATCAAACACTACCGTTTTTCATACAAACCCCTTGGAAATTTAGAGATCACTTTACCAAATCAAAAAGAACATATTCCTTTTTCAAAGATCCTTGTAGAGTTCATCTCTACTATTGATTTATGGAGCAGGGGCTCTACTACTGAAGAAGAAAGTTGAGAGATGGATACCAAGGAAAGACTGCTTCCTGTGGGCGGGCTAGACTACGCCATTACTGTAGAAGATTTGAAGAACTACGCATTATACTTAGAGATATAAGTAGTCTATAAGTCATTTAGTGTCTATTAAATCTTATACAGTGCTAATAGAGAGGTTTTGTCTGAAAGGCATTTTTCCTTACTTCTTCGCATTTTTACATGTTTAGTTTGGCTTAATTAAGTTGGACTTCATTATTGCATACATACTTACTTAATTCAAAATAAAATTTGTTAAAATTTGAATTTGTGTGTGTTTGGCCTAAGATACGAATCAATCTATGGAATCCTTGCATTCTCAGACCTCTTTATTATTAATAAGGAATAAAGTTCACATAAATAGACCCAAGATTGCGATACTAAATCTCATAGACAACTAGGTAGTACTTAGCCTCTTTAGAATGTCACTATCCAATCTATCAACAAAATAAGTACGAAAAAGTGTTTTATAATAAGATGTACATGCTTTATAAGAAATTGAACCACTAAAGATCTCCAAATCCCAAATCTGAAAATCTTCACTCACTTTATGATATAGCTTTATTGATGTTTGATCTGGTAATTTGAACATTAATCTTTCTGGATCAACTTCGATTGTGACGCATAATGTGTTTTGGTGAAATAAAATTAATACAGTTAATCAACTTGAGGGCACATGAGTATAAATTTACTATTACAATATTCCCCTTTATATATTCCATTATAAAACACTATAAGTAAAAATATAACAAACAAATGAATCAAATGTATCACTTATGACATAACATAACCTCGAAAAAGACATAATAGTATAAGGACAAACTCGAAACCAATTATGAGGTCTTAGATTGAGATGACCAATTATGCGGGTCGAAGACAATTCTGAGGGCTTAAATTGTGATGTTCTCAGGGAACTCTATCGGGGAAATTACCTTGTGATTTTGATTTGAGATGGGGATATGGTTGCTGGGGAAACTTTCGTGTCTTTTGGAGACTTTACGGGGGAATAGCTAATTTTGTTGCTGTGAATTCCAGTGGGGAAGGGATTAGGTGATCCACCGTTTGGACATTTTGCTCGGGGAAATTTGAGAGTTTTGTCATAATGGTTTTTTATTATTCCACTGGGGAATATGAGATAACCTGAAGTTTGGAATACTTTAGGGGTCCTCTGGGGACGTTGCTTGGGAGAGATCCACTTGGCTTTTGAGGGTTTCACTGGGGAAGTAGGGGTTCAACTTGAGGGAGTGTGAGAAAAAAAATCTTGGTGAAAATGTTCTAAATCTTCCACGGGATTTTTAAGATTTTTCAGGATTTTCTGGTATTTTCTGGGAGTTTTTGTATGAAAATTTAATAGGGGTTTCGGTCAGCATGGTGTGGAGGCTTGCCATTTGACAGTGGCATGGACTTTGGGACTACCTCGAGAAGATGGAAGGTCAGTGTCGATCGGTAGGTGGGGGTGCAACACCGATCAAAATAACCCTTAGCTTCCTATAAAAAGGGAGCGGGTCTTTTACAGCTTCTTGCCTTCTCTCTCTCTGCGATTTCGTTCCAAAACCTAAAAAATGTCCTCTTTTATGAGCACTGTGACACAAAGGGAGAGGTTAGTTATTGATGACTAGGCGAATGTGGAGTGGAGGGCCAGGGCGCCTCTTGCATTAGAGAGTGAGAACTCTTTTGATGCATTTGAGTCGGTTGCGGATGAGAGAACTTTACATCGAGATTCGTCCGTCATCGCTCTTCTAGGGTGGTGAATGCTTGTGGTTATGTAAGTAAAAAATGACTTTTGGCATTCTCTTGTGGTGATTTCCTTTTGTCTTGGATTTCGACAAGGTTTTTCTCTGACAGTCTGATGTTTCTTTGTCGACTATGCATACCCGCGGGACGACGGGACTTAAGGATGTTTGGGAGCACCTTCCACCTATGGTGCGTTGTGTAGTATCATCAACAGGCTTTGGGAGGCTGGCATCTATGCTGGATGAGATGCCTCGTTCGACATTGGTCATATGTGCTTTGGAGGAGAGGTGGCGGGAATCTACCCACACCATCCATTTTGATTTTGGGGAGATGGCCGTGACTCCTATAGATGTGCATCAACTACTGGGGATGGATTGTGATGGAGAGAATATAGAGGTGGACCGATCTGTGGGTGAGGCCGGAGGCGGTGCTAGGTGATGTGGGGAGGATAGTATCTGGGGACTTTATCTTATGTCTCTAATGGCGGAGGTTTTGCTGAGTAGGGTGATTGATGTGTAGGATGGGCTGCAGGTGAGCCAGATGGCCAGGTTGTTTATTTTGCTAGTGTTGGGGAGATTTCTGGTGGCGTTAATCAGCGATGTTGTCCACGTGTATATTTTTCCATAATTGAGGATGTTTTCGAACATCCCTCTCTATGATCGGGGGAGCCTGACTTTGGCACACCTTTATTTCTCTTTGGATGCATTTAGTCGGTGCTGCCGGCAGGCTTTTACTACATCCACTTATCTTCTTGAGATATTCTTTAGTTTGCGCATTTCCCTTTCATGCTTTCGCATTTTCCTTATGCGTCTCTTTTTTATCGCGGATTCTTGTCTTTGGCAGGCGTGGTTCTATGAGGTGATTCGGTGTAATACCCAGCTGATTGCTTTGAAGGATGAGACTATTAGGGACTTTAGTCGGTTGTATCGATGACGAAAGGCCAATCGATAGTCGAGGAAGTCTCTTTCTCTACAGGCGGTGCGTCAAGTCTTGAATGGCCTGACTAGTGATAGGGTAAGACCTTTTCCTTCTTCAGACTTGGTCTTTGTGTGCTCTGATTTGATACTTTTATCTGCTGTGGATTTTCGAGGTGACCTTTTACCCATGAGGGGGATGATTATTTAGGACATGGGGTCGACTGGGGTGAATGCGCAGATGAGGCATTTGTTGGCGCATGAGTTTGGCCACTCCAAGTATCTCGGGGAGAGGGTGGATCGACAGATTGCTGAGGAGGAGGTGGTGGTGCCACCTGCGAGACCCCCTATGTCTATAAGGCGAGAGAAAATGTTGCCAGAGGACATGAGGATTATGGCGATGATTAGCGAGTCCTATTTGTTGTATACCGACACGGTTGTGCCGTATGATTATATGGACTTTGTGACGAGTTGGATGATGGCGCCTAGCATATATGCTGTGATGCCTCTCCCTCATGCGGGTTCGAGTAGGCTAGTGGGTTCTTCCCACAGTGGTGGTGGTGCATCGACATCCGCATCGATGGTGACTTCAGAGATTCCCTTTGCATAGTTATATACCCCTTCCTACAATATTTAGCGGGCTGATGGAGGGATGGTGCCTATGTTGCATCGTCCTCATGCGATGGGCCCGGAGGAGTTGGGCTTGATAGAGGAGGTCCTTCATCATGTGGTACATCTTTTTGTTTTTATTTTTTGTTTTCTTTTGATCTTCTTTTCTTGATACTGATTCTGTCTTTCTTGCAGCAAGTCCTGGTGTCCACCACTTGGCTGAGGGACATAAGAAACTATATATCTTCGGTGACTGCCCATATTCGGGACGCAGTTCATGTTCTTTCTTACTTGGTGACATCTGCCTCATCCGGGGAAGAGTCTGATTAAGGTAGCGATGGTGTGTCATCTCATTGCAGGGGAAAGAGAGCGCGTCATAAGGATGGAAGCTCTCAGAGAGAGAGGGGAAGGGTAGGTGAGAGAGAGAATGTGGGTTCGGACTGAGTCCCGTTGTTCTTCTATTTTTTTAACTCCTGCAAAAGTGATGTAACATAGAAAATATATAGGCAATGCAAATGAAATTTTTTGTCATTATCTTTTGTTAATGATGGATGAATGCATATGCTTTTTTTACTTTGCTGCTGAGACCGTAAAAAGGTTTTTTTTAGAAGTGAAGGAAAATATATTTGAGAAATAACTTAAAGATGAAACGGGGTTTGAAATTCTGTGGAGAATATCAATTTATTTTCACTGAGTTTTTTTATTTTTTTTATTTTGGCAAAAGAGGAAAAAAAGTAAGTTTCCAAAAATAGGGGGTTACCAATCGGCAAGCCCCTTGTCCTACCTATCAGCAGGTCAATCCAGTCTAATCAATCAAGGCTTTAATTGGTATTCTCTTCAGATTTTGGTACCTTGTGGGGCAGGATTACCTACGATTTCTGCAAGGGTTGCGTCTTTTGTGAGGGGTTTCAAGTATAAAAAGGGATAAGGGTGGAGCGTTTTCATCACACCTTCATATTCCTACTTTCTTATTCTGTGAGATTGCTCTCCCTGGTAGTGTTGAGTTTTCCAACTACCTCGAGACTTTAGAGGCGATGTGCTCCAACAACGTCGACTACAATGCTTTCAACATGCGTTGAGTCTCTTTATGGCTTAATTAGCCCATAGAGTGGAACATGATAATGGAGGAGGTACAATTTTGGTACCGAAGACCATGTATTTTGCTTTGGCTTGGAATGGTCCGACTTGTGAGGAGTTTTCTGCCATATTAGGGGTAAACCCTAGTGTGGCAGCTATTATGACTGAGTTTTATCAGTCTCATCGAGAGCTGTTGGCTAGACTTCTCCACATCTCCCCCTCGATGGGTAGACCTTTGGTTATTGGAGGAATTATTTCCCTTTCGTCAGTGCTGCGGTCTGTACATTTGTAGGAGGTTGGTGATGCTAGCTATGACGTTTCTTCCGTTCTGGGCTTAGTTTTGAAATTGTAATTGATGACTGAGGAACTGTTGGTTGGACTCACAACTTACTGCCATTACTTCATGGATGTCATACCATTGCAATCCTGTGGCGTTGATACTGGTGGAGGCTTTAAATGTCTTGGATACCTGGCGAGAAGGTCGTTCTGACTTTCTGAGGGGTAGCCCTGTGCTGCTGTTCATGTGGTTATCTAAAAGATTTTTCTTGGTGACTCCTCCTGAATATGCTTTATCGGCTTTACCGAACTTCTTTTCGTGTTATTTCATCAGTGTTGGCCTGGATATCGAGATCTGGAAGAACTGGTTTGTGGAGCATGGGGCTCTAAGTCTGCACTGGTCAGGGCCTTGGTGGGGACAGTTGTTGCTTATTCTGGAACTAGGGGAATACCCGTACATTCAGCTAGCTGGTCTTAGACATACCTCTTTTTATTTTCCTTAGCGACTTCTATGCCAATTTGGCTGGGATCATATCGTGCCACCTCAGACACTAGATTTCTTTCCGGTAGAAGATCTGAAAGAGCGTCTATGCATGCATCTTGGCTCTTTGTGGGAGAGTCGGCGTTCGTCGACCCATCCTTCTCAGTCTGTTGGGAGATTCTGGCACATCTCTGGGGATTATATAAAGTGGTTGTGGAGTAGAGTAGTTAGCAAGATGTTGGTAGTGGAGATTGGATAAAGGTGGTTTGTCTTATCCCATACCATGGAGGAACGTGTTGTGGTTTTTCAGAGGCTGGTTCGAGCTTATCGATCTATGGAGCGTCTACAGCACTCTATTCAGGCAGGGGAAGCTTGGGGATCCTAGGATGTAGATGATGATGGAGCGGGCTCTTCCGGTAGCTGTGGGTAAGAATCTTGGGGAGTTTGTTTTGTAATGGGGAATAATTTTGGGAGTATATTTGACTTTTTAGGAAGGTAGGGGGAAGGGAGTTATCCGTCCCTTTTTTTATGTACTTGCACTATAATTTCTTATTAGTGAAATAAACAAGTTTTTGATCATCCATTTGTACCTCTTGATGAATTTTGTATTTTGAATTATCTATACCGATCGCTAAGGCATGCATAATCCTTTTGTTCAAGTATATGTTAGAGTGAACTGTCGTTCTCGGAGATAAGAAGAAAAAAATAGTTTTTTGTGAAAAAGAAAGCGTCGTGCTCATGTTAGATGTGTGAGTTATCTACGTACCTCTAGGAGTTTTGAAAAGTTATAATTTTTCTAAAATAAAATGGTTTTTGTAGAGGATCAGGCCCACGTAGTTGGAAATGAAGATTTTTTTTTAGAATAGAAGGGAGATGCGAAGAGTCGTAGCGTGCCGAGGTTTCGAACTAGGGGTAAAATTTCTTAAGACAGTCCAGGTTGATTGGACGAGCTAAATCTTCTTCATTATGGTCGGTGATCATAGCAGCACCTCCTGACAAGATCTTCTTTACAATGTAGGGTCCACTCCAATTGGGCTTGAACTTCCCTCTGGGGTCCAGATGGGTTCTATAATTTCTTTGAGGGCTATGTCCCCTTCTCGAGCACTGCGGTCCTTAACTCTCTTATTGAATGAATGCGCTATTCGGTGATGGTACCCTTGTATATGATATAACGCTTTCACTCTCCTTTTGTCCAAGAGTGACAGCTCATCGAGACGGCTTTGATGCCAGTCCTCCTCACTGACCTGGCTTTCGAGCATGATGCTAAGCGAAGTTATTTCTAGCTGAACGGGTAGGAATGCTTACATGCCCTAGACCAAAGAGTAAGGGGTAGCCCCAATAGAGGTTCGGATTGAGGTTAGGTAGCCCCAAAGGGCATGGGTTTCAATCGACCCAATCTCGATAGCTTTCGGCCATCTTATTGATAATGGCTATGAGGTTCTTGTTGGTGGCTTCGACTGCACCATTGGTTTGAGGTCGGTAGGGAGAATATTTGTGTCTCTGAATCCCATACTCATTGACAACTTTTGTGACTTCTGCTTCGAAGTGCAACCCGTTATCTGACACTAGTTCGTACGGGACCCCATATCAGCTGATGATGTTCTTCCTAATGAATTTGGCCACTTTCTTAGCGTTCAGAACTGCGTATGACTCAGTTTTGACCCATTTGGTGAAGTAATCAGTGGAAGCTAGGATGAATTCATGCCCGTTGGAAGCCTTGGGTGTAACCTTACCTATGATGTCGATGCCCCAGGTGGAGAACGGCTAGGGATAAGTCATGTTACAAAATTCTCGCGAAGGCAGGTGTTGAAGGTTGGAAAAATATTAGCATTTGAGGCATCTCCGGACATAGGCGGTGCAATCCTGGACCATGGTGGCCCAGTAGTAGACTTATCGGATGATCTTCTTGGAAAGCATGTGACCGTTCATATGGCGTCCACATTCCCCATTGTGGATCTTTTGCATTATCTCTTCAATGTCAGACCCTGCGATGCAGTGTAGATGGGTTCCATCGAAGTATCTTTTAAATAGTGCTTTGTGATAGATGATGTACTGGGAGGCTAGTCTTCGAAGGGTTGCTCTATTTTTCTTGTTGGAACTTTTGGGATACCTACCATGCTTGAAGAGGTGCCAAATATCATAGTATCAACAATTGGCTAGCATGGGATCTTCTTCGGTGATGAGCTCAATGTGGTAGCAGTGGGTTGGTTTATCTCTCTTTTGAACTAGGAAGGCGGTCATTGTTATTCCTTAGGGCATATCGTTCATGGAGGATAAGGTAGCAAGGGCATCGTCTAGGTTATTCTTTGCTCGAGGTAGGTAATGGAAGTTTATATCTTGGAATTGGGAGGCTAGTTCTTCTAAGTGGGCATGAAAGGGTTGGAGTTTCCCATCCTTGACTTTCCATTTTTTAAGCACTTGATCGATGATGAGGGAAGAATCCTCGTAGATATCTAGGCACTGAATACCTTTCCTGAGAGAAACTTTGAGGCCTACTGCACACGCCACATATTCAGTCATATTGTTGGTGCAGGGGAAATCCAACTTGATAGCGATGGGAGTGTGGGATTCATCTCGGGCAATCAAAAGTATCCCAATTCCATATCCCTTTTTGTTGGCAGCGTCGTCGAATAACATTTGCCATCGAAGGTCGTTTTGAGCGGTGCCAAGGGTGTTTTCATCTGGGAATTCGGAGATCTATACATCATCTTCTTCCATGGGGTAGTCAGCGAGGTAGTCAGATATAGCTCTTCCTTTCATGGCATTCTACATAAAGTACACGATATCAAACTCGGTTACGAGCATCAACTATCGGTCCATTCGGCTGGATAAGGCAAGTTTCTCAAGTAGGTACTTGATAGGGTCCATTCGGGATACAAATTTAATGGGGAAGGCGAGCATGTAGTGTCGCAACTTTTGGGTTCCCCAAACAAGTGTGATGCATGCTTTTTCCAAAGCAGTGTAGTTGACTTCGTATTCGGCCAATTTTCGACTGGCATAATAGATAGCTATTTCTTTGCGGGATTCTTCAAGGTATTGGGCTAGCAAAGCCCCAACTCCAATGTAGGTTATGGTTAGGTATAGGAGTAAGGGGAGACTAGGCTGCAGTAGCATGAGTACCAGAGGTTGGGTTAGATATTGTTTGATTCGATCAAAGGCTTCTTTTTAGGACTCGTTCCAAACCTTGGTTGAGTCATTTCAAAGGAGTTTAAAAATAGGTTCGCAGATGGAGGTTAGATGGAAGATAAACCGATTGATGTATTGTAATTTTCCAAGGAATCCTTGGATTTCCTTTTCTGTTTGAGGTGCTGGAATCTTAAGTATGACCTTCAGCTTGGTAGGATCTGATTCTATCCCTTTCTCGCTAACCAGGAATACCAGGAGTTTCCCTTTGGTGATGCCAAAGACGCACTTATGTGGATTGAGTCTCATCTGATATCGCCACAATCGTTCGAACTTTCAGAGAGCAGGAACATGACCTTATCTAGTTTTGGATTTGATAATCATATCATCTACATAGACCTCGACTTCTTTGTGAATCATATCATGTAGGATGGTTGTGGCAACCCTCGGGTTGGTAGCCCCAGCATTCTTGAGATAAAATGGCATAACAGTGTAGTAAAAGGTTCCCCACGGGGTGATGAACGTGGTTTTTTCTTGGTGATCTGGGTGCATTTTTATTTGGTTGTATTCGATAAACCCATCAACGAATGAGTTAAGAGCATGACTGGCTTTGTTGTCCATGATCATGTCGATATTGGGTAGTGGTTAATCATCCTTCGGAGAGGCTTTGTTCAAGTCCTGATAGTCTACGCACATCCGAACTTTCCCTCTTAATTTCGGCACAGGCACTATATTGTCTAGCCATATGTGATATTCGATCATGCGAATAAATCCCACGTTCAGCTGTTTGACCACTTCTTATTTGACTTTGAACGACCATTTGGTGAGAAGCTTTCGCAACTTTTATTTAATAGGATTGAAATATGGAAGAGTGGGGATCTTTTGTTGAGCTATTTCAGGATCAATATCGGGAATATCGTCATAGGACCATGTAAATACGTCTAAGAATTCCTTCAGTAATTCTTTGAGTTGTGCGTGCTCATGGTCGTCGAGGGTATCCCCTATCCTAATCTCGCTCAGTTGGCTACTAGAACCGAGGTTAACAGTAACAGTTTTTTCTTCATTAACTTGAATGCGGTTATGTTTTCTGTTATTAACCTTATTTAGATCAGTTAAGAATTGTTCATTTCAAAAATCATCATCATCAAAAGTTTGATTACAATCTAAACAATTAATGTAAGGCACAACAAGATACTCAAAATCTTCATTTATTTAATTGACATGAAAAACAGCATTGAGAACCTCATCAAAGGAGGTCTCGATTACATTAGATCAAGAATAGACAACAAAAGAAGAGATGGGGTAAACATTGGTGTTAGGTTGGATTTCAACAGGTAGAACTGGCACAACATGCCAGATAAGGAGAGGTGTATCAGTAGTTTTAATCAGTTGGGATGGATCCAGTGATGTAGTGCTTGAGTGAACCATGCATAATGTCATCCCTAGTGTCTGTAAGTTAAACAAATCCTCGGAGTCACTTTCCTCAAAATATTTGGTATCTTTGATGAGAGGTTGTACATGGTGTTAGGAACTTTTGGCCCATGGGTAGTTGTCTTGGAAAAATCTCTCCATTCCAGGCTTTATCTTCTTGTCGGTATGGTCATACCATGGTTTTGGAAAACCGCAAAAGGGGAAGTCCTCACCCTCTTTGATGAATCATCCTTTCAATGAGTCACCTAGGATAGTCTGGATGCAGTCTAGTCTTCTCTTCAATCGAGACTAGTGGATCATTCTGAGCTCTTGTTCTTATGGTTGATACCCCAAACCACAAGGAGGGAATGATTTTTGAGCACAATGGGATCAAGTATCCCTTGTTGTCTTTATCCTAAACCCAGTCCGGGCATAAAGTGAATGCTTTTGAACATCTGAATCACATTAAAATTTCTATGAGGGCCTTATTCTAGAAAAATCCTTTCTCTTACATCGTCCCTTATCGACATTATAAGTGGATCAACTCGAAATTCTGATAGGAGCATATAAATTGACCCGTGATGTATCTCAAGGATTGGATTTATGGTACTTGCACTCTCGGTACTGTCGTCGTCACCCAAAATGGTGATGATTTGTCCGTCGATGAAAAACTCCAATTTCTGATGGAGCGAGGAAGACACGCCCTTGATATTGTGGAGCCAAGGTCGTCCAAGCATCAGGTTAAAACAAGCTAGGATGTCAATGACTTGGAATTAAATGACAAGGTTTATAGGACCATTCCCTATTGTAAGTTTTATGAATTCCATCACTTCCCGACGGGTATTATCGTATGCACGTATAGTAGTGGAGGTTGGAACGAGGTCACTTACCTTCAGTCCTAAGCATTTGAAGGTTCTTAATGGGCAGACATTCAAGGCAGATCCATTATCGATAAGAGAGAGTGGTATGATCTTTCCCATAACTTCGATGGAGATATTAAGTGCATGATTGTGGTTTGGCCCAATTCTGAATATTTCCTCTTCAGAAAAGGATAGCATTCGGGTAGAGGTCAAGGATCCGACTAAATTTATCGCTTATTTTGGTGTGGTAGAAGGAGGATCTGTGGGTCCAGTGAGAAACTTGATCAAAGCATTTATGTGCAGTTGGGAAGACATGAAAAGACCTCATAGAGTGATGTTAGATTGAATTTTCTTCAGTTGATTGAGGATCTTGCTCTCCTCGAGGGTCATCTCTGGCCTAGGAAGGTTTTCAACTCCCTTCCCTTTGCCATTGGCTGGTAGTAAGCTTGGGATATGGTAATGCCTCCTTGATCTAGTTATGTGATTTACTAAAGAAGGGAAGAACATGAACCTTATTTCCTCATCGATCTCGGGTTGTTCTGCCACCTTTTTTATTTGTCTGAGGAGTTCTTCAAATAATATCATCCCACACATATCGGCTATTGGGCTAGTCTTCACTGAAGATTTCTCTTCATTTGAATCTTTGAATCCTTCCCCCCATCTGGTGACAATAATTCTATCTTTCCATATGAAGTCAATGTATTCCACGACTTCAATGGCTTCTTCGTTCAGGTCTTCCCATTCTGCGGGGAGATATAAGGGTGAAGGGACTAGGCGCCCTTGTAGCTTCAGAGTATCAAATAACTCAGTTATACTGCAAATATTATTGATTTACCTGAATAATTCTCCCATAATCTGGACAACGTCATCTAGGCTGACTTCATCGATTGGTACCACCCACTGTCTGAATTTTGGGCCCATTTTTGTGCTTCTAAGAACAACGTATTGAACCTATGGCAATCAATGATCATTTGCGAGGGCAGGTTCAGCCCGAACTCTAGGAGTTGGTTTAATACTTCTGATAATTCCATACTTCCATTTTCAGAATGGGTACGGATTGCGATCCATGCTCTAGTAAAGAGTGACAGTGCCGAATCCGCGAGGCTAGCAGGGTGTAGGAGGAAATATAAGAAAGTTTGGAGAGGTTTGGGAGCATATACAGGTGTGATTTGAGATGAGGGATCAAACTTTGGGTTCTCTTCTAGGAAGAAGGCATTGGCATGATTTGGGAGTGGGCTGTGAGTAGTTTTTAGCTTAGGATTGGCTGGTGGGTCAATGGCACCCTAGTCAATCAGACCTTGGATTATGTTTAGAAGTTAAAAGCATTGGTCGGTGTCATGGCCAGTAGTTTGGGGAAAGGCGCAATGGGCATCTACCTTGAAGTTTTTTGGAAGTGGATTTAGTAATGGGCGGGGGTCCAAGGGTTTGATAGGGTTTCGGCTTAACAGAGCCTCATAAACTTTGGAGAGGGGAGCATGGAGCTCAGTGTATTCCTTTCAGACTGGGACAGGGCGGTTTTCTGGTGCCCACAAGGTGGTTGGTTGAGAGATGTTTTTGATGGTTGAGACTGCAGCACTGGTAGGCTTATCATATTTTCTTGGAGTAAACTTTTCGGACATTTTCTTTGGTTCATCTTCTATTTTAGCAATACCTTCCTCGATTTTTACTACTGCTTCTCTGAGAGCTCGAATGTGGGGATAGTATTGTCCTCCCATTATTGCTCGGACATGGGGTAAGAAGTTCTTCTTCACTATGTTGACTTGTTCTTCTTCGGATGGCTGACTGGTCAAGGTGGCTGCTTTTTCCCTCTATCGGGCTATGAAGTTACTAATTGATTCACTAGAGTTCTATTTGAACAGCTTTAAATCATGGTGAGTGACCTCAATCTCTTCGTTGTATTTGTACTGAGACATGAATTCTCAGGCTACATCTTCCCAGCTACGAATTCTGGACCCCTCGAGAGACAAAAAGCATCGGAGGGAGCAATCCTTCAAAGTTTACTGAAATAATTGGGCCATAACTTCTTCAGAAGCCCCTAGGAGAGTCATAGAACGGTGATAACTACGAAGATGAGCAATTGGGGGTCCACTTCCTTCGAATTTCTCAATATTTGGCATCTTAAACTGCTTGGGTAACCTCACTTTAGGATAAGGAGACATGTGGGTGTAGTCCATGTAATTCCCAGAGATTCTGACTTAGTCAAACTTCGTAGTTAGCATCTTGAGATCTTCTTTGACCTTATTCAACTCTTCCTATTTTGGATTCATGATCATAAGAAAGTTATCCCCAGGCTGGGGTTTGTCATAGGAAGATGGGCAGTCGGCGGCCCATTACGAGGAGGGGCATGTAGAGCGTGCTAATACTCTTTGGGAACCCAGATAGGCTCAGATGGACCCATAGTGTGAGGGAATAGGACCTCGAGCTCTCGAGGAATAGGAACCTGGTTCCATTGCATCTTGCGGACATCAGTCTAGAGGTTGTCAATCTTGGATACGAGTTGAGCTAAGACTGCCATCAGATCTGGCTGCACAACTGGTACTTCATTTTTGTTCTCCATGGAAAGAGGATGGATTCCGGACTTGGAAAAGAAGCAGGGAAACAAATGGAACTCTGGGGTGATTTGACTGAAGGCCGAAGCCAATAAGAAGCCAGGCTAAGGGTGTGCAATCAACCTGAAAAGGCATAAAATGGGATTTATTTTTGAAAAAGGAATGAAAATATTTTTGACATTGTTTTTTCTTTTTGAGATTGGAAAACAAAATATTTTTGGATTTTTGATAAAGAGAGGAGAAATGTTTTCGGATTTTTGATAAATAGAGGAGATATATATCTTTTTTGGTATTTTTGATAAAGGGAGGAGAGAATGAATGGGAGACAGGTCTCAGCATGATTATTACAATTATTATGTTCTCTCTTGTATTAGGTTTACCTAAATGCAAAAAGGAAACGTCTGACGGGACCCGAGCTTTGGAAAAATTAGGGTTTGAATTAATATATGAAAAAGTTGGACTTGTTACCAAGCTCATGGAAAGGATCCTGTTTTTAAAAAGATGAAATCGTTCAAGAATTTGGGCGGCATGACGACCCATCATTTCGGCAGAGTTTTGGGTAGAACCCAAAAAATTAACATGAGTACCCTAGGTCTGACGCTTATATGCGGGTATGTAGTTTTGTTGGGATAATTGGAAAGGGTTCCCCCTTTAGCATGACTTCCACGATATACGTCTTGATTTTGAGGGAAATTGGTGCGTATGGACAAACCATTTGATATACCTGAGTGTACGTGAATTGCCTCATGATATACCTCATGGGGACAATACGTGTAAGAGCGAATTTGATATACTCGATGTACGTGAACAAATTCCCTGTGATATATCTCCCGTCATGACTTCGGTCAAGCGGTATGATGCCGGGGAACAGTTCGATATACGTTGAAGGTACTTGGCCAATGGATGGTGAAAGTCATATCGCTTAGGCTAACTACGCCCTGCCGGACCAGCGCCCATCACGAAGTGACCCTTCAGTTATGGGATAAAATTTGGTCAATAACAATGCTCTTAGGTGGAGTAGTGTGCAAAATGGATGATATTTTTATTAGTATCTGATAGAGAGATGTACATTTCATTGACGAACATCATGATAAACAGGGAGCAAGTATGACTATGAGAAGTAAATCTACATTAAGCATGGATATATATAAGTGTGAAGGTGTGTGTTAGTGAGTAGTCGATAGAGGAATATATAGATAAACAAATGCTCATGTAAACAGAGTCTAGCCCTCAAAACAAGATCCCCAGCAGAGTCTCCACTGTGGCCATCCTCGATCCTCGCGGAGAGAGAGATAGAGAGAGAGTATCTCGGTCCCGCACATCCTTCTCAGGAGTGCTTCAGCCGTCGTCAGCGATGTGTGAGGTGAAAAATATAGAGAGATGGAGTCGCCAGTCTATTTTACTCAAAACAAACAAAAGAAGGTGGAGCCATCCCGAAGGACCGCATCAAAGACATATTGATACATACGAAACCAAAAATGATTCGAGGAGGGTTCAGAGGCTATGTTACGGAATGAGAAGGTGTTAGGCACCTATTCCGCCCTTGCGGTCTCTCATGGATTTGTTGTTATTTCCTCTATTTCTTCGTGATATGTGTGCATGTGTATATGTAATGGAGATAGGAATCATTGATTTGTATCATGGAAGAGATAAATCGAGTCATCCGTAGGAATGTTTATAAAAGTAATATTAGAAAATGGGATTTACACAATTATCCTTGCGTTGATCGTCATAATGAAATGACAACACGTATGGAACAATACGTTATTCAGAACAAATGTATGTATATGTAAATATTTAGAGATGAGAATTGAAGATAATTAAGTTAAAGAATTAGGAAAATAGAAAATTGAAAATTGAAAAAAAAAGGACTCGAGTCTCGAATTTTACCCCGAGACACCTACGTAACCTATAGAGGCTTCAAAGTACACGTAGTTAGTATGCAAAATTAGGGGTGGGGTTTATCCCATAAATATAATCTGGGACTTCTCTTATGTGTGTGTAAAAAGGTGTTTTAGTGTGAGAAGAGTGTGAGAAAGGTGAGAGAATCCCCGTTTGGAATTTATAAGCAAACCCTCTTTTTCTTTTTCTTTTTTAGGTTTTTATATGAAAAATAAGAAATGTGCAATAATACTAAATAAAAAAGTATATTTTGATATGTGAGACGGGGAGAATAAAAGTGCCAAGTAATAAAATAAGTTAATGCGAATTTAAGAGAATTTAAAGAGAGTTGAGAAAGTTGGACCTTCTTAAAGATTTGAGCTTGGTCTTGAATGTTGGAGATCAGCCCTTGCACTTGGATGATGATGGTGGATAGTTAATTCACTAAGTTTGGTGAAAAGGATGATGTAAAGTGAGGGTTCGAAATGGATTTGGATGTAGAAATCATGTTGACTTTTAGAGAGGTTTTCTGAGTTCGCTGAGAGTGATGGATCTCATATTTTAGGGTTCCTTGTAATGAGTTCAGGCCTCCTTTTTATAGGCCCAGGGCATTGCCTATTGGCATAGGTCTGGTCCTGCCAATCGACATGTGCCTTTAGGCACACCACCGATAGACAGGATTTTGAACCTGCCATTTGGCAGTCTCGTTTAGATTCCTTTGGAAAAACGGTCATAAAACGCAGTCCGTTGATCCAAATCGTGCACGGGGAATACCTCTATGAAGTTACTTCAGAGACTTTCGAGAGTTCTTTGGACTTCTCCCGGGTCCAAGATTTGACTTTGGGTCAAATGTGGCTCGAAATCGTTCGTGGGTCCTTTGAAAGGGGGATCGTCGGACGACGAAGGGTCATTCGTCCAAACGGTAATTCAGAATTGTGCTCGGGGTAGACCGTTGGAAAGTTTAGGAGATGTACTTAGACATTACAAAAAAATTGACTCGGTTTGGAGAGTTGACTTTGGCCAATCGGGGCCCCAAAGCGTTTGGTGACCTTATGGAGTAAAATGGATCGTTCGTCCGTACCGTAAGTCAGAATTGGGCCCGGAGTGGACTGTTGGAAAAGGGTTTCAGCTCCCTTTGAGGATTCATTCAGTCTCATTCAAGCTGAAGATTTTACTTTGGTCGAATGGAGTTCGGGAGCGTCTGGTGGCCTCCGAATCAAGTTTCAATGGAAAATGGGTTGTTCATCCACACCGTAAGTCAGAATCGAGCATAGGGCAGATCGTTGGAAAGGGGTTTCAGTGCCCTTTGAAGATTCATTTAGTCTTGGCAGAGCTGAAGAGTTTTACTTTTGGTCAAACAAATCCTAGGAGTTCCCGATGGCCTCTATGACAGTACTCGGGGTATGACCTAGGTTCGTAGTGATGCAGGGGGTTATAGGGACCTAAGGAGAGATTAGGGGGTGATAGAATGGGGTGTCTACAATAACAAATACCAATTTCAATTTATAATACCAATTTCAATTTATAATACCAATTTCAATTTCAATTTATAATACCAAATTTTAATTTCAAATTCAATTTTAATTTTAATTTTAAATACCAATTTCAATTTTAATTTATACTAACCCACACACTAACACACACACATTGAAACATACACATTGACCCATACACGCACACTGAAATATTAGCCCCCCCCCCACACACCAACATTGACCCCCCCCCCCCACACACACACTGACCCCAAAACACACACACACTGAGCCACCCACCCACCCACATGGATTCAAGCACCCACACGCACACACAAAGGAGAGAGAGGGGAGAGGGAGAAAAATGTACCAAAATGAGGGGGGAGAGAATCGCTAAAGGGGAGAGAGAAAAACAAGGCAACCAAAATTAGGGAAAAAAAGAGTGGCTAGGGCATTAAGATATAAAAGTTATCACGGATGTGTCATGGTCTTTGACCCTGATAACTTTTTAATGTTGTCATGATTAAAGACAGTGACAACTTTAATGTTGTCACGGTCAATGGCTGTGACACGTCTGTGATAACTACTTTATCATGAGCATGTCACGATCATTGACCGTGACAACTCTTTGTCACGGACTCATCACGGTCATTGACCGTGATAAAAAATGTATGTTTTTGTCACAATCTTTGACAATGACAAGAGTGGTCGGGTAAATGGTGCTATTTTAGTATTTTTGGTGTAGTGTGTATTTGATAAAAGAAGTGCTTGTAAGAACCATTGCCCAGGTTTCGTTTTCCAAAAAATTTATTATATGTTAAGAAATGGAAAGGGGATACAAAAGAGCAGATTCTGTTTTTGTTAAAAGTCGCCACTTGAAAAAAGAGCCTAAAAGATTAACGGAACATAAAAATAGAAGCGCCAAGGCCACATTTTATTTAATTGATGCTTTGCTACACATGAGCATTATGATATCTTCAAACATTTGAGAGTGAATTATGAAATATGTGAGATTTTAAGGGTGTTATAAAGTAAAAGATCAATGGGTTTTCACAACGGACTCTCTTAAAAAGTATTTAAATTCATGGAATATTGCATAAGTCGAGTCAATTTCATCTTGTTCATCTTTCACCTAAGGTTGAAAATTGAGTTCTTTCTTTAGAAGTATCTCAGTGACTTCATGCTAATATCTTATGATGCCTATGTTGATTTGCCTATGAAAAATGTTCACACACTTACATTCCATTTTCATGATTCGAATATTTTGGTATTATTCCATGGTGTATGTATTTTGTACCTATATGTACCTTTTATACATATACTTTTCATTTTAGAGAAAATTGAAAATTTCAAATATTTCCAAAAGAAATACCAACTTTGGGTCCTTCTTTCGCTATGCTTCTTTAAAGATTCATCGCATGTACTTAATTGATTCTCTTTGTGACGATGATTTCTTTTAAATTCGAGTTATGATATTATTCATTTTTAGTTGCTTACCCTTTGTCTATTTTTGATAAAAAGGGGCAGAACAAATTGAGGGGGAGTATACTTTTTCTTTAAACTTGTACGCATTACGGTATTCTTTTGTTTCACGTATAGGTCTCTTTTGCATTGATGATGATCTCATGGACTACACAAGATGAAGAACTGCAATTGAAGACAAAGACAAAGTCTTCTATGTCATTCTATTTCGGGTTTAGGAGGTCATTAATAGATCATTGTCTTAGGGGTATCATTATAATTTGGTTTTAGTTTTTATTTTTGTATCGGTATAGCCAAAGGTGGAGATTTATAAGATCAAGAATTTATAATTGCTCAAAGTTGAGATATTTTGTCATATTCCATTAAAAATCGAACACTACATCCGCATATGCTTCCAAATTTTTTAAAGAAAAGTTAGTCACCAAGCAACATTATGAAATTCAAGTCGTAGGAATCATCACAAATAGATTATAGAGGCATGAAAATTTGAGGATTTGATTATACTCAGTCAAATATATTATGGAATTTTTTACTCGAGGTATTTTTATAAAAAAAAATTAAAAATATTTTTTTTATTTTTTGTTCATTGGAATGAGATTGTTATCTCGTTTGAACGAGACCTGGTTCTCATTCAAATAAGGTTGATTTCATTAGAACGAAGTGCTTAAGTTGTTAGAAAAAACTTCTAACGAGCGGCCTATGTTTGAAAGAACAAACCTCATTAGAAGTACGTTCGAAGATCCTTTGAACGATCTAGGCCTTTCCTTCGAACGAGATTGGACCTCGTTAGAACAAAACTATGGTTTTCCTTCGAATGAAGTCCCATTTTCGTTCGAACTAGTTTGTTGCCTCGAAAATGATATTTTTCTATAAAAGGATTCTTTTGGACTATTTTAAACAACACTTTTGGCAAAAAATCAATTCTAATAACTATTTTAAAAGTTTGTAACTTACTGTCAAATATTTGAAAACCCTTTGCATTATACTTAGTAGAGATCTAATTAGTATGTGATTCATCGAGTCTGTCAAACTCTTTAACAGTGCTGAAATATAGGTTTTGTCCGAAAGGAATTTTTTCTCAATTTCTCTTTTGTTTGGTTTGGTTTGATTTGATTACTTGGTTTGGAATATCATATTTGGACTTTATCTTGCATGAACATCTAATTCTAATCAAGATAACATTTGGTTAAAAACTGAATATTTGCATGTGTTAACTAATAATACGCAAATATTGCGTATTTCATCCCTCGAACCTACGCATTTTAGCCCCCTCATGTATCTTAATCCCTATATTTATGCTCGTTAACTAGACAACCTCGGATTTCTATGTTAACATGCTTTACAGGGGTTAATTGAGATTTTATAGGTATTTGGATGCTAAGTGTGAAGTTTAGACTCATTTCGGCTAATTTTCGTACGTAATCGCAAGTTCAAGGGCATTTTAGTCAATTCATAGTTTGGGCACCTGGCCCAACATCTTCACGGAAGTTGTATCCCTCCTCGCAAGCTTCGTGTGTCCATGAACGGTGTGCCATTTCAATCCTTAACGAAGAAGTTACGGCGATTTTAGCGGAAGTGAATTCCAAATGATCCAAAACAGGAGGAAGATTGATGCAGACCTGCTTGATCGATCGATCGATAAGATGGCTCGATCGATCGATCCTTTAATTTTCATTCATCATGGGAAGCAGTGGGCTCATATATGATTGAACGATCGATCGATCCCCTGTTTCCTGCGATATTTTCCCCTTTTATTTTCTTTTTCCTTTTCTTTTCTAATTTAATTCCAACTTACTATGTAAAGGTTTTTGTGTAATATTGAGATATACTTAGTTTTAGAAGATAGTTTAGCTTAGAGTTTGGGGGGTTGGATAGTTCTTCATTTCTTCTTGGTTTGACACCCAATTGGGTTTGTAAGTCGACTATTCATCTTCACTCTCCATTAATATTGTTTGTATTTCCTTTATTCTTGCTTTGTAGTTAATTTACATGCCTTCATAATTAGGTTTACTTGATTTGTAGTGTACTTTTATCGTATTTATTTACCGCATTTTTAATATGCTTTCTAGCTAAGTTAGTCTAGGTTGTGTCGGATTAAACTCATTTCGAGTTGACATGTTACTTGGCTTTGGTGATGGAGTTTAGGGGTCTATTTCGGATGCATTATCCTAGTTATTATGCCTAGGAGATATGACGGGGCATATCATGTATGCTCCGTGCTTACGACCTTGCGTGCGTAATTTTTGGGTTATTTGTTGACGCCAAAATCGTATTAGGCTGTTATGGGAATTTAGGGGTTTGACAACTCTTGATTTAATTAACTATCAAAACGAGACGCATTTGTAATAACTCATCGAACCATGAAACCATTTTATACTAATTAACTCGGATGAGGGATATTCCACGTAACCTATAGTTTTTACTCGCTTTATTAGTCTAGCTTTATTTTCCCTCACCTAGATTGATCTTACCCTTTTGTACATCTTTTCCTTTTTGTGTATAATCATCTTTTACGCTTTTATTTAGGAATACTAAACCTTATAAATTCTAGCAACTCGTCTCTATTGATTTTTGATACCTGACTTGCCTTTAAACTTGTATCGCAAGTGCAGTCGTAATTTAGGTTTTTGTATTGAGGCGGTGAACAGAAAACAACGATCGACGTTTTGACGCGACGCCACTTTTCACCCTCAATCAAAAGGGCGTCATTTCCGGGGATGAGTTTGTTTTAGAATTAATTTGATTTAGTATTTCGTAATATTTTCTTTCTATTTGTATTATTTTCCTAACATTTTTGTATGACTTCTACATTTGAGCGCCAAGAAACGCTTGAATTTCTCGCGCGCATCTTCTTTGGGGAATTCGCCACGTCGAGCCATTTTTGGGGTAAGCATGACTTATTATAATTCTTTCGGTAGTCATTGTTATAATTCTCAAAATGCTCATAATCCTATGACTTTAAGTCAATGCTTAGAGTCCCAAAAATTTACAAATTCAAAAATGACTTTGGGCGAGTATAACGAAAGTCAAAACTTGGGTTATTAGAATTTTGATGATGATGATAATGATTTTGGGCCTCTAATTCCTTATAATAAGAATTTTTAAATGAATTGCAATAGTTTTCAAAATTCTTATAATACTGAGTTTAAGTTTAAGTCCGATGGTAATTTTCAAAGTTCGCATTTTCAAGAATCCGCACCTCAGCTTATGACTTTTAGCGAGGTCTTTCGTATGCTTGAGAATGAGAAACTTGAAAATCGTTATCGAGAAGAAAATCGTTTGTGGGAGCACGAAATGGATTTATTATTTGAATCCGACGACGATTTTGCTTCCGAGACGCTTGAAGTCGAAGAATGTTTTGAACCAATTGGGGACTTTGCGCCTACTTTGGAACAAATCATTCTCGACTTTGCCCATTGCGTAATAGATATTTAAAGTGAGGATGAAAATGACGTAATATCTATTTGCAATGAAATGATTTCTTGTTTGTCCCCCAAAGAAAAACATTTCAATGAAAATAATCTTATTTCCTTCGAAACTGAATCTTCAAGCGATGATGATTCATCTCTTGAGTTTGAATTTCTTTCCTCCCCATTTTCGTTTTCTGTTATCACACCGTCATAAGTACCCGATGAATCGGTTTCAAACTTTAATGTGTTAAACCTTTTTGCCGATGAGGAGTACTTGCTCGAGTCGCCTTCCACGATCGCATCTTTGACTTCTTGTGCGCCACCTCCCATTCCAATTTCAAAATCCTTGGGACGATATTCTGCTTTTCTCGGCCCCCACATGTTTTTGTCACCCGTTCAATCCAAATCACCCATCGTCCCTCCAAAACTTTATATTACCGATGGTTCCTTTCTTACGCCTTACACATGCCTTCCGTTATTCAAACGAAATTCATATTTTTTGAAAGTCATGCTTGATATTGAGGGTACACCGGTTATCCTCCAAAGTCAAATCATTCTCATGGTGGACCATCAACTATTTAGACTTCTAGAGTACAGTTAGTGTGAAGCCTAAATAATAGGTTGAATATAGTTAACTTTTTATTCTTTCTCTGTTTTTATCTTTTCTTTCCTTTTTAATTTAGTTTAGTGTGATTAGTTAACTTTTTGTTATTTGTTCTTGCTATGCTCGCTAGTAACTTATTTTGTAGATTCTTTGGATTTGTTCTTTGGGGATCGCTCCATTTTGGGTAATATCGCTATTTTCCTCTCTTTAGCTTGGTTCTTAATTCACATTGAGGACAATGTCAGGTTTTAAGTTAGGGGTGTGGGATATTCTATCAATTTATTTATTTAGTCCATGTTTTTCCTCACATGTTAGTTACTTATTATGTTGTTCTTAGAAAAATTGAAAATTTCAAAAAGATTTTCTTTCTTTTTTCTCCTTTATTGGGCATTTTGCCTTTGTTTCTGATGATAAATTTTAATAATTGCCCGATAAAATAGACAACTCAACGATGCATGTTCTCGATTTTCGAACTTATTAGACTTTAGTACTAATCATTGATATTATGAATAACTTCATGAATTAAACTTTAATCCCATGATCACATGCACTTTTATTGTTTTATTAATTTTGTGTCCATCCCCGATCCTCGCTCCGGGAGAGGATTCCTTTGGTCCCGCGTGTCCCTCTCGGGAGATCTTCGGTCGGCGTCGTTGATGAGGTGAAAAATGTAGAGAGATGGAGTCGCCAGTCTATTTTACTCAAAATAGACAAAAGAAAAGGTAGTTGTGGCCATCCCCGATCCTCGCAGTGGGTGGGAGGCATGAGGGAGGATCCTAGGTCCCGCGCATCCCTCTCGGGAGCGCTTTGGTCGGCGTCATTTGGGTGAGATGAAAAATGTAGAGGGATAGAGTCGCCAGTCTATTTTACTCAAAACAGACAAAAGAAAGGGAACCATACTGAAGGACAACATCCAAAGACGTACTAATGCATACCAAAAAAAAATGATTCGGAAAGGGTCCGGAGGCTAAGTTACGAAATGGGAAGGTGTTAGACACCCATTCCGCCCTTACGATATCTCATCGATTTTTGTCATTTTCCTTTATTTTCCCCGTGATATGTGTGCACGTGAATATATATAGTGGAGATAGGAATTATCGACTTGTACCATGGAAGGGGTAAAGAGAGTCATCAGTAGGAAGGTATAAAAATATTAGAAAATAGGATTTACGCGATTATCCTTACGTTGATCATTACGATGGAACGATAACGCATATGGGATAATACGCCACTAAGAACAAATATCTGTAAAATTGAATTTAGAGAGAATAGGAGATGAAGGAAAAAGTGAAAATAGGACTCGAATCTCGAATTTTACCCTGAGACGCCTACGTAGCCTATAGAGTCATCAAAGTCCACGTAGTTCTCATGCAAAATTAGGGGTGGGGTTTATACCATAAATCCAATTGGGGACTTCTCTTATTTGTGTGTGTAGAAAAATGTTTTAGTTATGAGAAATGTGTGAGAATTCTCGTTTGGAATATATGATCAAACCCTCTTTTTCTTATTTTTTGGGTTTTTTATTTGTATGAAAATAAGAGATGTGCAATAATACCAAGTAAAAAGTATATTAGGATATGTGAGATGAGATAATAAAAGTGTTAAGTAATAAAACAAGTTGATGCGAATTTATAAGAATTTAAGGAGAGAGTTGAGGAAATTGGACCTTCTTGAAGATCTTGAGCTTGATCTTGAATGTTGGAGAGAAACCCTTGCACTTGGATGATGATGGGGAGTGATTAATTCACTAAGTTTGATGAAAAGTGAAGGTTGGAAAGGGATTCTGATGTGGAAATTGTGCTGACTTTCAGAGAGCTTTTCTGGATTTGCGGAGAGTGATATGTTTCTGATCTGGGATCCTTTTGAAATGAGGTCAAGGCCTCCTTTTTATAGGCCCGGGGCATTGTCGATCGGCATAACCCTGTTCCTGCCAATCGACATGTGCGTTTAAGCACAAACTGTTGATCCGAATCGTACACGGGGTGGACCGTTGGAAGGTTAATTCAGAGACCTTCAAAAGTCCTTTGTACCAAACCCGGGTTTGGGAGTTGACTTTGGGTCAAATGTGGCTCAGAAGCATTCGTCGGTCCATTGGACGGGGAATCATCGGACGCAAACGGATCGTTCATCTGCATGGTAAGTCCGAATCGTGCACGGGGTGGACCGTTGGAAAGGTTAGGATATGTACTTCGACACTACAAAGAGTTTGATCAGATTCAAGGAGTTGACTTTAGTCAATCGATCCCTGGAAGAATTTGGTGACCTTTTGAAGTAAAAATGGATCGTTCATCCGTACCGTAAGTCCGAATCGCACACGGAGCGGATTATTGGAAAAGGGATTCAGGGCCTTTGAATATTCATTCTGTCTCGATCGAGCTAAAGACTTTGACTTTTGGTTAAACGGATCCTGGGAGTTCTCGATGGCTTTTAGGTCAGTACTCGGGGTATGACCTGGGTTTGTAATGATAAATGGTGGTGCTAAGGACCTAAGGATAGTTTAAGGGGTAACAGAATGGGGTGTCTACAAAACCCCTCGACGGGTGAGTTTGTAACAAACGATATTCATCGAATAGACATCGTATGATGCTTTTAAGGGCGGGTGACCAATTCAGAGGGTCGAGGCTAATTCTGAGGACGTGAGGGAGTGAGGATGACCAATTCAGGAGGTCGAGGTCGATTCTGAGGACCTAAGGGATGGTTTAGAAGAAAATTTTAGGCCAATTCCTAAGGAGGTTCTAGGGATGACCAATTTTGTGGGTTGAAGTCAATTTTGAGGGCTTGAAGATAAGGGTGACCGATTCTGTGGGTCAAAGCCAATTCTGCGGGCTTGTGTATAGATGACCAATTCCGCGAGTCGAAGCCAATTATGCGGGCTTGAAGACGAGGGTGACCGATTCTGTGGGTCGAAGCCAATTCTGAGGGATTGAAGATGAGGGTGACAAATTCTGTGGGTTAAAGCCAATTCTGCGGGCTAAAGTAGAGAGTGACCGATTCTACGGGTCAAAACCAATTCTGCGGGTCAAAGATAATTATGTGGGCTTAAGTAGAGATGACCAATTCTGCGGGTCGAAGACAATTCCGTGGGCTTAAGTAGAGAAGACCGATTCAACGAGTTGAAGCCAATTCTGTGGGCTTAAGTAGAGATGACCAATTCAACGGGTCGAAGCCAATTTTGTGGGCTTAAGTAGAGATGACCAATTCTGCGGGTCGAAGCCAATTCTGGGGGCTTATGTTGAGATGTTCTTGGGGAACTCTGCTGGGGAGATTTATCTTGTGATTTTGTTTTGGGCTGGGGAGTCGATTACTGCGGAAATCTTTTGCATCCTCTGGAGGAATAGCCAAAATTCCACTAGGGAGGTGATTTTTAGAGATCCTCTGGGGATGTTGCCGGGAGGAGTTTTACTTGGTTTTGGGGAGTTTCACTGGGGAAATAGGGGTTCCGCATGAGGGAGTGCAAATTTTTTATTAGTGAAAATGTTCAAAATCCTTTATGGGATTTTTAGGAATTTTTCTGAGAATTTTCAGGGCTTTCTAGTATTTTTAGGGAATTTTTATACTAAATTTTAGGGGGTTGCTGGTCGGCATGGTATGGAGGGTGCCATTCGGCAGTGACACGAACTTTTGGACTGCCTCGGGAAGGTAAGGGGTACTGATCGGTCGGTGGGGGCTCAATGCCGATCGGCATGACCCTTGGAATCCTATTTAAAGGGGGTGAATTCCCTTCATTTTTTATAGCTTCTTGCTTTCTTTCTTTCTGTGATTTTCCTCTGTAAATCATTATATCATTTCGATCTCTAAGAAATGGCTGCCTTTGTGAGCACTGCAGCACATAGGGAATTATTGACTGTTGATAACTGGGCTAACGTGGAGTGGAGGGCCAGGGCGCTTCTTGCTTTGGGGAGTGAGAACTTCTTTTATGCATTAGAGTTGGTTACAGATGAGCAAACCTTGCTACGGGAGCCATCGCGTCATCGCTCTTCGAGGGTGGTGAGCCCTGGCAGTTATGTAAGTAAAGAATTTTGGCATTCTTCTCTTTTTGGTGATTTTTCCTTCCTTCTGGAATTTTAACAAGGTTTTTTTCCTTATTTTGACAGTCTGATATCTCTTTGAAGAACATGCGTGCTCATGGGATGACGGGGCTTAAGGATGTCTGGGAGCATCTCCCATCTGTGGTACGTTAGGTGGTATCATTAGCAGGTTTTAGGAGGTTGGCGTCTACGCTGGATGAGACGCCTCGTTCGATAGCGATCTTGTGCTCTTTAGGATAGAGGTGGTTGGATACTACTCACGCCTTCCATTTTGGCTTTGGGGAGATGACCGTGACTCCCAAAGATGTGCAGCAGCTGTTGGGGATGGATTGTGATAGTGAGCAGATAGAGGTGGATCGCACCCTGTGGGTCAGGCCGAAGGTGGTGAGGGCGGCGCTCGGCGATGTAGGGAGGATAGTGTCTGGGGATTCTATTTCGTTGTCCTTTCTAAAAGATGTTTTGCTGAGTAGGGAGGTTGATTTGGAGGACATGCTGCAGGTGAGGTGGATGGGCCGATTGTTCATATTGTATGTGCTAGGAGGTTTCATGGTGACATCGAGCGATGACGTCGTCCACTTGTGGTTCTTGCCGTATTTAAGGATGTTTTTGAACATCCGTATCTATGATTGGGGGAGCCTCACTTTGGCGGCCCTTTATTTTTCTTTGAACGCATTCAGTCAGTGCTGCCGGAAAACTTTTACTCGAGCCATGTATCTCCTTGAGGTATTCTTTAATTTGTGCATTTTCTTTTCATGCATTCGCATTTTTCCTTATGCGTCTCTTTTTATTGTGAATTCTTATCTTTGGCAATCGTGGTTCTATGAGGTGATTGGGTGCAATACCCCACTGATTGCCTTGAAGGACGAGACTATTGGGGACTTTTGTCGATTGTATCGATGGCGCAAGGCCAATCGGCAGTCGAAGTGATCTCTTTCTTTGGACGCAATGCATCAGGACTTGAATGGCCTAGCCATTGGTAGGGTAAGACTCTTTCTTCTTCAGTCTTGGTTTTTTCCATGTTCTAATTATGTATTGACTTATGTCTGCTCGGGATTTTCAGGTGACTTTTTACCCTTGGGGGACAGCCATTTAGGATACGGGGGCGACCGGGGTGAATGCACAGATAAGGCATGTACTGGCTTATGAGTTCGGCCATTCTTGGCATCTCGGGGAGTGGGTGGTTTGACAGATTATGGAGGAGGAGGTGGTGGTGCCACCTGCACAGCCTCCTATGTCTATGAGGCGGTAACGGCTCTTGTTGGAGAATGCGAGGATCGCGGCGATGATCGGCGAGTCCTACCTATTGTATACTGATACGGCTACACCTTATAACTATATGGACTTTGTGATAAGCTGGTTGATGGCGCCCAGCATATACGATGCCTTGCCTTTCCCTTCTGCGGGTTCGAGTCGGGTGATGGTATCTTCCCACAGCGGCAGTTGTCCGTCGGCGTCTGTGGCAGCGGCGACTTCTGAGGTCCCCTTCGTTCAATTGCATTCCCCTTCATACAACATTCGACGAACTGATGGAGGGATGGTGCTTATGTTGCACCGTCCTCATGCGATGGATCCGAAGGAGTTGGGTTTGACGGAGGAGGTTCTTCATCCTGCAATACACCTTCTTCCTCTTTTTAGTTCCTTTTCTATTTTGATCCCTCTTTGATGCTGATTTTGCCTTCTTCTTACAGCAAGTTCGAGTTTCGACCACTTAGCGGAGGGACATCAAAGATTGGATATCCTCAGTAACTGCCCACATTCGGGATGCGATCCCGATTCCTTCTTGCTTGGTGCCGTCTGCTTCATCCGTGGAGGACTATAGATCGGGTAGTGGTGGTGCATCATCTCACCATAGGGGAAAGAGAGCGCATCACAGGAGTGGAAGCTCTTAGAGAGAGGGGTGAAGGGTAGGTGAGAGAGAGAGAGAGAGAATGTGGGTTCGGGCTGAGTTTCGTTGCTTTGTTTTTTTCTTTATCAGAAGAAAATATATATGCAATGGAAATGGAGTTTTTTATTATCTTTTGTTTATGATGAATGCATGCATGCACATGCGCTTTTTACTTTGCTGCTGCGGCCATAAAAAGAAATATTTGTAGGATTTTGAAGGAAAGTTTTAGAAAGGATTTTTGAAATTCTGTTGAGAACATTAATTTATTTTTTATTGAGCTTCTGATTTTGACACAAGAGGAAAAAAGAAAATTTCCAAAAATAAGGGGTTGCCAATCGGCAAGACCCTTGTGTTACCTATCGGCAGTCAAGTCCACTCCCATTAATTCAAAGCTTTGATTAGTACCCTCTTCAGCCTCTTGTACTTTGTGGGGTAGGATTCCCTCCGATTTCTGTAGGGGGCATGTCTTTTGTGAGGGTTCTCACGTATAAAAAGGGGTAAGCGTGGAGTATTTTCATCACGCCTTTACTTGTCTACTTATTTCTTAGTTTTGCAAGATGGCTCTCCCAGGTAGCATTGAGTTTGCTAACTACCTCAAAGCCTTGGAAGCAATGTTCTCTTATAATGTTGACTACGATGCTTTCAGTATGCATCGGGTTTCTATGTGGGGCAACCTGACCATTGAGTGGAACATGTTGATGGCGGCGGTACAATTTTGGTATTCCGAAGACCATGTATTTCGTTTTGGGTTGGATGAAGTTTGTCCTACCTACGAGGAATTTTCTTCCATACTGAGGATAAATCCTGGTGTTACCGCGGCTCAACCCGAACTTTCTCATTCTCCCAGGTATTTACTGGTCGGGCTTCTTCGTATTTTGCCTTCGACATCCAGACCATTGTTTACTGGAGGAATGATCTCCCTTTTGGCAATGTTACAGTTCGTGTATTTACAGGAGGCTGGCGATGATGGATACGCCAGAGCCGTTGTTCTGGGTTTAGTATGAAAATTGTTACTGGTGACTGGGGAACTGCTGGTGGACCCACAACTTACAGCCATTATTTCTTGGATGTCATATCATCGTAATCCTGTGTTGTGATACTGGCGGAAACCTTGAATGGCCTGGATGCCTGGCGAGAAGGTCATTCTGGCTTTATGAGGGGTAACCCCATGATGCTGTTCATGTGGTTGTCTGAAAGACTCCGTCTGGTGGCCCCTCCAGGATACCCTTTGTCAACTGTACCCAACTTTTTTTCGCGCCACCTCATTAGCGTTGGTTTGGATATTAAGAGCTGGAAGAACTGGTTTGTGGAGCATGGGGATCTAAATTTGTGCTGGTGAATGCCTTGGTGGGGACAGTTGCTTCCTATTCTGGAGTTGGGAGAATAACCGTATGTCCGGCTGGTTAGTCTTAGGCAAACCTCTTTCTATTTCCCTTGGCGTCTTCTGAGTCAATTTGGCTCGTGCCACCTTGGACACTAGACTTCTTTCCGGTAGAAGATTTGACTGAGCATTTATGCATGTGGCTTGGCTCTATGTGGGAGAATCGGTGTCCATCGACCCGTCCTTATCAGTATGTTGGGAGAGTTTGGCATATCCCTATGGATTATATGAATTAGTTGTGGAGGAGAGTAGTCAGCAAGATGTTGGCAGTGGAGACTGGACAAAGGTGGCTTATTTTGTCTGATACCATGGAGGGCGGTGTGGTTGTTTTTCCGAAGCTGGTTTGAGCTTATCAATCTCTGGAGCCTTTGCAACACTTTGTTCAGGCGGGGGAAGCCTGGGGACTCCGGGATGCAGAGGATGATGATGGAGAGGTCTCCTCTAGTAGCTGTGGATAGGACTCTTGGAGAGTTTATTTTGTAATGGGGAATAAATGTGAGGGGGTTTATTTTGGCTTTTTTAAGAAGGTAGGGGGAAGGGATTTATCCATTCCTTTATGTAATTGCACTGCAATTTCTTATTAATGAAATAAACAAGTTTTTGATCATCCAGCTGTGCCTTTTGATGAGTTTTGTATTTTATCTATACCGATCGCTAAGGCATACATAATCCTTTTGATCAAGTGTATGTTAGAATAAACTGCCATTCTCGGAGATAAGAAAAGAATAGTATTTCTGAAAAAGAATGGGTCGTGATCATGTAAGGTGTATGAGATGCCTACATACCTCTGGGGGTTTTGAAAAGTTCTAATTTGTTTGAAAATGGTTTTTGCAGAGGATCAGGCCCACGTAGTTCTGGGTAGAGGGAAATGAAGAGATTTTTGTTTTTTTAAGAATAGAAGGGAGATGAGAAGAGTCGTAGTTCGCTGAGATTTCAGATTAGGGATAGAACTTCTTGAGATGTTCCAGGTTGACTGGATGAGCCATCTCTTCCCCATCTAAATCAGTGAGCATGGCGGCACCGTTGGACAAGATTTTCTTGACAATGTAGGGGCTGCTCCAATTGGGCTTGAATTTCCCTCTGGGGTCCCAGATGGGTTCTATTATCTCTTTGAGGGCTACATCCCCTTCTTGGACACCGCAGTCCTTGAATTTCTTATTGAATGATTACCCTATTCAGCGATGGTACCCTTGTATATGGTATAGCCCTTTTAGTCTCCTTTCATCTAGGAGGGTCAGTTCGTCAAGATGGCTTTGGCACCAGTCTGCTTCGCTAACTTTGCTCTCAAGCATGATGCGCAATGAGGGTATTTCTAGCTCCACGGGTAAGACGGCTTCCATTCCATAGAATAGAGAGTAAGGGGTACCCCCAGTGAGGTTCGAATTGAGGTTCGATAGCCCAGAGGGCATACGGGAGTCGGTCATCCCAATCTCGATAGCCTTTGGTCATTTTGCTGATGATGGCTTTGAGATTCTTGTTGGCGTCTTCAACTGCACCGTTGGTCTGAGGTTGGTAGGGAGAATATTTATGTCTCTGAATCCCATACTCATTGACCACTTATGTTACTTCTGCCACGAAATGCAAGACGTTATCTGATACTAGCTCGTGCGGGACCCCATATTGGAAGATGATTTTTTCTTGATGAATTTAGCCACTTTCTTAGCATTCATCTCTATGTATGACTCAATAGAAACTAGGATGAACTCATGCCAATTTGAAGTTTTAGGTGTAACCTTCCCTATGATGTCGATGCCCTAGGTGGAGAACGGCCAGGGATAAGTCATGTTGTATAATTCGCGGGGAGGCAGATGTTAAAGGTTAGAGATTTGTTAGCATTTGAGGCATCTCCGGACATAGGCGGTGCAATCCTGGGTCATGGTGGTCCAGTAGTAGCCTTGTCGAATGATATTTTTGGCAAGTATATGACCGTTCATGTGGGGTCCGCATTCCCCATTGTGGATCATCTGCATTACCTTTTCAATGCCAGCCCCTGCTATACAATGCATATGAGTTCCATCGAAGTTCCTTTTGTGTAGTGCTTTGTGACAGATGATGTACTAAGGGGACAGTCTTCGAAGGGTTAATGGATCTTTCTTATTGGAATTTGGCACCCCGCTTATTAAAATAAGAGGTGGCCAGTCCGATAATCCAATAATTATAGGAATCATAGATTGTCCATTCTTAGCAACACTGTCATATAATAATATATGAGATAACCACCAATTATCTTAGAAAATGAACTGTTAAAAGTTTTATTTGCAAGTTAAAGAAAAGCATTTACACAATCCAATTGATAAGAAGGTGGATGCAAATAAACACAGGTATTAAGTCGGAAACTATATACAACAAAATAATGGAATAAATTATCGGTTAACAAACATATACAACAGGGTTACACGAGTATTAAAGTACAATATCACATATATACTACAATTATAAAACTTGGGCAACACACCCGAATGTGCATCCGATCATAACTATAATACAAAAAGATGGAAGTGTCTATATCAAATATCCCATAACATCTGCAAAGTGTTACAGCTCCAGGTTACTAGAATAGGAAAGTCAATACGGGCGTCCTTGCGGTGGAACACCTGGTCGAATATAAGATTCATGCAAAACAAAGAGAAATAAACGGGTCAGGGCCTGATTTTATATGATCACTATATGAATAAAATGCATGATAGTTATGGACAATCTAATCATCATGAATGAGCTTGTTTCGTTCACCATAAGTATTGATAAGGAATCTAATTTCTCAATCTAAAAGCATAACCTAACGCAATATCAATGACAATGATCACACTTCAAATTTGGCAGGAGAAAATTGATAATAAAATACTTAATGATATTCCATTTCCTTTTATACACAATTCATTTCATCGTTCCTTTACTCATTAGAAAAAATATTCAAGACATTTTATTTCATAAAGTGTCGTATAATCAATAAGATTCCACTTCAATAAGAATAGTTATATTACTCAACATATAATGATTCTAAGACCATCCTTCCGAGATTCCCCACGGGACGGGCCTTAAATAGCTATCATCTTCCATGGCCTATCACCAAGAAAACCTGGGCATCCTACATCGTGTGACACTGGGAAGCGGTCATATACCTTTGACAGTGAGTCATAACCACACCCAGAATTACCTCACTTCGAACAATAATCACACAATATATAATAACCGGTCCTATGGACGAGGACTATATTCACCCTGCATTCACTAGCCAGGGGACTTCACGTCATACGCGTAACTTCCCCTATGATAGCATTTAGTGAGGTGTGTATATGCAAATTTATCATTCACAAGTTATTTACTTTATCAAGCATGCCTTACATTTTATTCGGAGCCATAAGCATTTAATGTCATCATTATAAACCTTCATGTTTAATTATACCTAATATAAATCTCCCTTAATTAACATTCCAGCTATAACCCCTCATGTATGATATTCTTCAACACAATTCTAAAAGTCAACATTAACTCACTCCAATTCTCCTTAGGTATAGACTAGTTCATTCTAATAAAGAATCATTCATCTTCCTCCAATTTAACTAACTAAATTGATGCCCGAACTAAGCCCCAACTCTCATTTCTACTTAGGTTCTTAAATACCTTACCACTAGACTCTAATACTCTAGTTTTACTTCATTAAAGAAGGTTCCCAAGTCCCTATCTTAAAAGAAAGAAGATAGAAGAAACTAAACATTTAAGGGTGAAAACAGGGGACCGATCGACCGGTCATGGGACCGCGGTCGGCCGCGCCTCTTTAGTTTTTCCTAGAAAGGAAAGCAGTAAGTTCATTTTGGAAGACCCGGTCTATCGGTCCTGGGACCGCGGTCGACCGCGCCCTGAATTTATACTTATCGAAGAAATCAGTATGCCTCCCCCTTAAGGCCCGATCGACCGGTCCTGGGAACGCGATCGATCGCGCCTGATAGACCCATGATTCTCTCTTCTTCTCCAATGCTAGATCCAAAACCTCAACCCTTTATTCTTACAATTCTTTCATTCTCATCAACTAACAACACAACCACAACCTCTCTACACCACAACAAAGTCTCATTACCAACTTAAATCATACAAACAACAAGATCCAAGGGTTAAACATCAATATTTATCAAAACCTGCTATTTGTTCTAATTTTCCAATTACACAGCTATCACAACAAATTATTCACATTAAATCATATACTAGCAAGTAAGAAACTTGCCTTAATCTGAAAACATGGATTCTCTTTCGGTAGATGCAAGATCAAACCCAATTTCTTCTTCTATTCTTCCTTATCCCTTTCCCCCCAAATTATCTTTCTCTCTCTCTCTCTCTTTCTCTCTAGGTTTAGGAACATACACTTGATAAATAAGAGGGGTGCAAGACTTAATCGTGCCTTTAGCATTAATGCCCATCTTTAAATGTTAATACACCATTAAAATGACTCATAACTACATAATTAAGTCATAACCTGTTAAAAGTGCCCGGAACCTAAAAATACAATATGGCACTTATTTTGACCATCTCGACTATTTCGGGACTAATCGCATCGTCTAAATTGGCATCCGAAATAATATAAATCACTTCAAGTTCCAACTTCATTTAAATCATATATGCCTTTTAAAGCACAACGACACCATGAATCATAACATAATGCTATTTACATTCACATAATAGTAAATATGCAAAATTTAGTAAATATTATCTTTTAATTCACTTAAAACAATATTTACCCCATTATCCAATATTTTATATAATTACCTTTCATGGAAAATTTAATATAAAATCAATTACTCAAAAGTAAGGGTTATTACATACTCCCCCCCCCCCCCCCCCTATAAGGGAATTTTTCCCTCAAAATTAGGCGTACCTTGCAAAAAGAGATGTGGATACTTTTCTCGCATATCGTCCTCACGCTCCCTCATTGGCTCCTCGGCATTGTGATGACCCCATTGGACCCGAACTAAGGGAGAACTCTAGATCTTAGTCTACGCTCCCCGTGGTCTAAGATTGCAACAAGTTGTTCCTCGTATGAAATATCGGGTTATAAGTCGATATCATCCAAAGGAATGTGCGAGTGAGCTCCTTTACACCTCTTGTACTTTTTCAAGGATGAAATATGAAACACATCGTGAATCTGTTATAAGTGTTCCGGTAAGGTAAGTTGATAAGCTACTGGGCCCATCTTAGCAATAAAGGGGAAAGGGCTTATGTAGCGCGGCGCAAGCTTTCCTTTCTTCCCAAATCTCTTTATACCTTTCATTGGCGATACTCGCACCAAAACTTGATTTCTAACCTCCAATTCGACATGCCTTCTATTAACATCAGCATAACTCTTTTGACGATCTTGATCTATTTGGATGCGATTGCGAATAAGTTTAATCTTCAAAGAAGTATCCTGGATCATTCCAGGTCCAAGAAATTTATTATCCCCTACTTCCAACCATCAAGTAGGTGATCTACACGGTCGTCCATATAATGCTTCATAGGGTGCCATCCCGATAGTGAATTGGTACAAATTATTATAAGTAAATTCGACCAAGGGAAGTTATTGTTCCCAACCTCCTTTGAAATCAAACACACACATTCTGAGCATATCCTCCAACATTTGGTTGACTCTTTCTGTCAGCCCATCTGTTTGAGGGTGGTAGGAGGTACTCAACTTCAATTCAGTTCCCATAGCTTCTTGGAAACTTCGCCAAAAATGGGAAACAAAAATTTTGTCTCGATCGGAGACTATATTAATGGTCACCCCGTGGAGTCTAACAATCTCCGCAATAAATAGATGAGCATAGCGAGCCGCATTATAATTTGTACGTACCGGTAAGAAATGGGCCGACTTGGTCAAACGATCGACAATCACCCAAATGGAATCATGACCGCTTTCTAACATTGGCAATACCATTATGAAATCCATCGAGATGGTTTTCCACTTCCATACTAGGATTTATAAGGGTTGTAACAATCACGTCGGTCGTTGATGATCTACCTTCACCAGTTGACAAGTAGTGCATTGGGAAACAAATTCATAAATGTCCCGTTTCATATCCACCCACCAGTATTGACGGTGCATATCTTGGTACATTTTGTCCCCACCAGGATGTACTGTAAATTTGGACCCATGAGATTCTGTCATTACGACTCGTCTTAAATCCCCTTCATCCGAGACAACAAGTCTCCCGTGGAAACATAGCCCACCCTCAGAACTTATAGAGTAGGATTCCGCTCCCTAGGTTAAAAATTGGTGTATACGGTCCTGATAACTTTTTTCCCTTCCTTGCGCTTCCACAACCCTCGCCACTATAGTAGGCATAACGGTCAACACCGACATGAATGCCCTAGTAACAGCATCCTCTTGGCTGAGATCCTTCCATTTAGCCTTCCAAATTGTGGCTAACTCCTCCTCGGGTTTTCGACTCAACGCATCCGCCACCACATTCGCCTTACCTGGGTGATAATGAATATCAAATTGGTAGTATTTCACAAACTCTAACCATCAATGTTGTCGCATATTCAAATCCTTTTGTGAAAATAAATTTTGCAACTATTTGTGGTCCGTGAAAAGACTCAATTTCTCCCCCAAGAGGTAATGTCTCCAAGTCTTCAAGGCAAAAACCATTGTCGCAAGTTTCAAATCATGAACCGGATAATTCTTTTCATGGGGCTTTAGTTTGCAAGAATCATAAGCAATATCCCGATGTTCTTGCTGTAACACACCTCCCAACCCTTGCAGAGCTGTGTCAGTAAAGACCAAATATTCCAACCTCGGCCTCGGTAACACAAGTACATGAGCAGAAGTTAACTTATCTTTGAGCTCCTCAAAAGCTAGTTGACAAGAATCATCCCAAACAAACCTCAACCCCTTTCGAGTTAGATTTATCAAAGGGCTAGAAATCTTAGAGAATCCCTTGATAAATCAGAGGTAATAGCCATCCAAACCCAGAAAACTACAAATTTTTGTAGGTGTCATGGGCTGACCCCATTCCCTCACCGCTATAACTTTACTCGAATCTCCCGAAATACCCTAAGCTATCACAATGTGACCCAGAAACTGTACTTCATGTAGCCAGAAACCACACTTCTCAAATTTTGCATACAATTGATGATTCCTCAATGTCTACAAAACCACCCGTAAATGCTTAGCATGATTGACCTCCGTTTTAGAATACAATAGGATGTCATCAATAAATACGATAACAAATTGGTCCAGGAAGTCTCGAAACACTCTATCAATGAGGTCCATAAACACGGCAGGAGCATTGGTTAGCCCGAAGGGCATAAGCAGAAATTCATAAGACCCATATCTAGTTAGGAACACATATTTGGAAACTTCTTATTCTCGTATCCGCAGCTGGTGATACCCCGTCCTCAAATCTATTTTAGAGAAGTAAAACACTCCCCTAAATTGATCTAAAAATCATTAATTCGAGGTAGTGGGTATTTGTTCCTGATGGTAACTCTATTCAACTCCTTGTAATCTACGCACAACCGTAGAGAACCATCTCTTTTCTTCACAAACAATATAGGACCTCCCCATGCCGACGTACTATGCCTAATAAACCCGTGTTCTAACAACTTTTGAATCTGATCTCTTATCTCCCTCATCTCAACAGGAGCCATATGGTACGGACCTCTAGTAATCGACCGCGTTCCCGGGGCTAAATCAATCATGAACTCAATCTCCCTACTTGGAGGTAAACTCGGAATCTCCCAAAAAACATCCGTAAACTCTCTAACAACGGAAATCGAATCTAAGGAAACAAATACATCACGAGAAGTCTCCTCTGCAAGACAATATAAATACATGCTAGACCCCCCTCCAAAAGAGGCATAGCCACAAGTAACATATCTTGCCCCAGAATGGTAAAGACTATACTTTTTCCATAGCAATTTACTATCGCGTAACACTTTACTAGCCAATCCATACCTAGATTACATCATACCCAACCATATCAAGGACGAGAAAATCGGCCTCAAAACATAAGTTGCCAAGATTTATTTCTACTCATTTACAAACAAAGAAAATGAGCGAACCATCACCCATAGAAGATTCCACACTAGTGAAAGTACTCTCCGCAGATTTAATTATCTCCGTCGATTGAGCAAAACTTAGAGAAATAAATGAGTGTGTCTCACTCATATCAAACAATACACGACCCATATGCCCATGCATAGGAAACTTACCCTCAATAGCTGGCGGCACGGGCGGGGCTGGTGGAAGTATAACATCATGTATGTGATAAACATGCCCATACTGTACTTGTCCCTGTTGTGGAGGGACGACTGGATTGGGCTCTTGTGGTGGTAGTTGTGCCTGCTAATGCTGTGGAATTATAGGAAATTGTCCCCCAATTAACTGCGGACACGATTTCCTATAGTGACCCGGCTCCCCACATTGAAAGCAACGACCCACCATATTTTCCTGATTACGGCTCCTGTTATTTCTAAACTGCCCAAAGCCTTAGCCCGGATGGCCTCGACCCCCATTGTTACCCCGACCTACCTGTCCTACCTGTTGCTGTTGCTGGGCACCTTGACCGTGCCTAAAGTTACTGCCACTGAAATTAAATCCACCGAAATGCTACCTTTTGGACAAATCCCCTTAGTGGGCGTCCCTTTCCTTTTGCTTACCTCCCGATGATTGGGACGAGGGTAATTCTCCCCCTCCAGCACCATTGCCTCCTGGCTTACTCGCTTTCCCCACAACTGAAACTTTCTTACTACCTTAAACATGTAACTCATGATCTTGACAATGAAGTAACACGACATTCATCACATCCCTGAAAGTTTGTAAAGATAGATTACCCAGCAAGTGTTGTCGTATCCTCCAATGTAAGGCTCCAATGAACTTTGATATTCTCCTCTCCTCCGGGGTTACCTCATTCGGCTCAAAACTAGCAAAACCAGTGAATTCATCCTCATACTCTTCCAACGAACGTTCACCTTAAACTATATCTTGATGCTTCCTCCTCAATTCCCTTTGGACTGTCGAAGGAAAATATTTTCGATCAAAAAAAACCCAAAAGTCATTGATAGTCATAGTATCTCTTTGGTTTGGTGTGGTCATCGACTCCCACCAGTGCAATGCTGCTCCAACTAGCTTAAAGGTAGCAAGGATTTGCTTTCGGTCCTCACTACAGTCTACCATATGACGATGGCGTTGCATATCCTCTTTCCATTGGTTAGCTATGATCACATCGGAACCACCCTGAAATTCTGGGGGATTACCGTTTAAAAAGGATTCTCTGACTCTTTCCCATGGAGAAGGTCCCGCAGGTACTTGTACTTCCTGAGCCCTCAGCTGTTATGCTTGGGGAAATTACTGAACTACGGCAGTGATCACAACATTGACTGCCTGGGTAACTATATTAGCTACCTTAGTGGCATTTATAGTTCCTTGTTGCGACGGTGGAGGACCTACATCATTTTCTACAAATATATTCCTTCTCGTAGGGCTACCCCTCTTAGGTGACATCTGAGAAAAGAAATAATAGAATTAGAATACCATGTAGAACAATTATCTTCACAGAAGATCGCAACCATACAAAACAAAATAGTCCTAATAATAGGTCTCTATATCAAAGAACGCTACGGTAGAACGTGATAAGTTCGCATAGATCCTAAAGACTCTAGAACTTGATGCTCTGATATCATCTGTGACACCTCGCTTATTAAAATAAGAGGTGGCCGACCCGATACTCCAATAATTACTGGAATCATAGATGGTCCATTCTTAGCAACATTGTCGTATAATAGTATAAGAGATAACCACTAATTATCTTAGAAAACGAACTGTCAAAAGTTTTACTTTTAAGTTAAAGAAAAATATTTACACAAACCAATTGAAATGAAGGTGGATGCAAATAAAGACAGATATTCAGTCGGCAACTATATACAACAAAATAATCGAATAAACTGTCGGTTAACACACATATACAACAGGGTTACACGAGTATTAAAGTACAATATCACATATATACTACAAGTACAAAACTTGGGCAACACACCCGAATGTGCAGCCGATCATAAATAGAATACAAAAAGATGGGATCATCCATATCAAAAATCCCATAACATTCGCAAAGGGTTACAGCTCCAGGACACTGGAATAGGAAAGTTAATGCAGGCATCCTTGCAGTGGAACACCTGATCGAGTATAAGATTCCTGCAAAACAAAGAGATATAAACGGGTCAGTGCCCGATTTTATATCATCACCATGTGAATAAAATGCATGATAGGTATGGACAATCTAATCATCATGAATAAGCTTGTTTCGTTCACCATAAGTAATGAAAAGGAATGTAATTTCTCAATCTAAAAGCTTAACCTAGCGCAATATCAATAACAATGATCACAGTTCAATTTGGCAGGAGAAAATTGATAATATAATGCTTAATGAGATTCCATTTCCGTTTAAACACAATTCATTTCGCCGTTCCTTTCCTCAGTAGTAAATGTATTCAAGCCATTTTATTTCATAAAGTGTCGTATAATCAATAAGATCCCACTTCAATAAGAATAGTTATATTACACAACATATAATGAATCTAAGACCGTCCTTCCGAATTTCCCCATTGGATGCGCCCCTAAATAGATATCATCTTCCATGGCCTATCACCAAGACAACCTGGGCATCCTACATCACGTGACGTCGAGAAGCAGCCATATACCTTCGACAGTGAGTCATAACCACACCCAGAATTACCTCACTTCGAACAATAATCACACAATATATAATAACCGATCCTATGGCCGAGGACTATATTTGTCATGCATTCACTATCCAGGTGACTTCACCTCATATGCGTAACTTCCCCTATGATAGCATTTAGAGAGGTGTGTATATGCAAATTTATCATTCACAAGTTATTTACTTTATCAAGTATACCTTATATTTTATCCGGAGCCATAAGCGTTTAATGTCATCATTATAAACCTTAATGTTTAATTATCCCCAATATAAATCTCCCTTAATTAACATTCCAACTATAACCCCTCATGTATGATATTCTTCAACACAATTCTAAAAGTCGACATTAACTCACTCTAATTCTCTTTAGGTATAAACTAGTTCATTCTAATAAATAATCATTTATCTTCCTCCAATTTAACTAACTAAATTGATTCCCAAACTAAGCCCCAACTCTCATATCTACTTAGGTTCTTAAATACCTTACTACTAGACTCTAATACTCTTGTTTTACTTCATTCAAGAAGGTTACTAAGTCCCTATCTTAAATTAAAGAAGCTAGAAGAAACTAAACATTTAAGGGTGAAAAATAAGGGACCGGTCGACTGGTCATGGGACCGCGGTTGATCGCGCCTCTTTGGTTTTGCCTAGAAAGGAAAGTAGTAAGTTCATTTTGGAAGGCCCGGTCGATCGGTCCTAGGACCACGGTCGACAGCGCCCTGAATTTATACTTATCGAAGAAAGCAGTATGCCTCCCCCTTAAGGCCCGATCGACCGATCCTGGGAACGCGATCGACAGCGCCTGACGGACCCACGATTCTCTCTTCTTCTCCAATGCTAGATCCGAAACCTCAACCCTTTATTCTTACAATTCTTTCATTCTCATCAACTAACAACACAACCACAACCTCTCTACACCACAACAAAGTCTCATTACCAACTTAAATCATACAAACAACAAGATCCAAGGGTTAAACATCAATATTTATCAAAACCTACTATTTGTTCTAATTTTCCAATTACACATCTATCACAACAAATTATTCACATTAAATCATATACTAGCAAGTAAGAAACTTGCCTTAATCTTAAAACTCAGATTCTCTTTCAGTAGATGCAATATCAAACCCAATTTCTTCTTCTATTCTTCCTTATCCCTTTTTCCCCAAATTATCTTTCTCTCTCTCTCTTTCTCTCTAGGTTTAGGAACATACACTTGATAAATAAGAGGGGTGCAAGACTTAATCGTGCCTTTAGCATTAATTCCCATCTTTAAATGTTAATACACCATTAATGACTCATAACTACATAATTAAGTCATAACTTGTTAAAAGTGCCCGAAACCCAAAAATACAATATGACACTTATTTTGACTATCTTGACTATTTCGGGACTAATCGCGTCGTCTAAATTGGCTTTCGAAATAATATAAATCATTTCAAGTTTCAACTTCATTTATACCATAAATGTCGTTTAAAGCACAACGACATCATGAATCATAACATAATGCTATTTAAATTCACATAACAGTAAATATGCAAAATTTAGTAAATATTATCTTTTAATTCACTTAAAACAATATTTACCCCATTATCCAATATTTTATATAATTACCTCTCATGGTGAATTTAATATAAAATCAATTACTCAAAAGTAAGGGTTATTACATGGAACCCTCGGGATACCTACCATGCTTGAGGAGGTTCCAGGTATCATAGTACCAGTAATTAGCTAGCTCGGGATCTTCTGTAGTTACGAGCTCAATGTGGCAGCAATGGGTTAGTTTGTCTTGCTTTTGAACAAGGAATGGGGTCATTGTGATTCCTTTGGACATGTCAACCATGGAGGCCAATGTAGCAAGGGCATCGGCTAGGTTATTTTTTGCTCAAGGTAGGTAATGGAAAGTGATGTCTTGGAATTGGGAGGCTATCTCTTCTAAGTGGGCACGGAAGAGTTGGAGTTTCTCATCCTCAACTCTCCATTTTTTTATCAATTGACCGATGATGAGGGTAGAATCCCCGTAGACGTCTAGTCATTGAATACCTTTCTCGAGAGAAACTTTGATGCCTACCGTGCATGCCTCGTATTCAGTTATGTTGTTGGTGCAGGAGAAATCCAATTTGATGGCGATGGGAGTGTGGGAGTCATCTGGGGCGATCAGGAGTATCCCAATGCCATATCCCTTTTTGTTGGAAGCGCCGTCAAAGAACATTTGCCATCGAAGACTATCCCGAGAATTGCAGAGGATGTTTTCATCTGGTAATTCGGAGATCCAGACATCGGCTTCATCCATGGGGTAATCAGTAAGGTAGCCAGATATGGATCTTCCTTTCATGGCTTTTTGTGTGACGTACATGATATCGAAATCGGCTAGGAGCATCAACCATTGGGCCATTCGGCTGGACAAGGCGGGTTTCTCGAGCAGGTATTTGATGGGGTCCATTCGGGATACAAGTTTGATGGGGAAGGCGAGCATGTAGTGTCGCAACTTTTGGGTGACCCAGATAAGCACGACACATGCCTTTTCCAAAGTAGTGTAGTTGATTTTGTACCTGGTAAATTTAGGATTGGCATAATAAATGGCACTTTCTTTGTGGGAATCTTCAAGGTATTGGGTTAGCAAATCCCCAGGTACAGTGTTGGTTATGTTTAGGTATAGGAGTAAAGGGAGATCAAGTTATGGGGGCATGAGTACCAGAGGTTGGGTCAAATATTATTTGATTCGGTCAAAAACTTCTTGGCAGGCCTCGTTCCAAACCTTAGTTAAATCCTTTCAGAGGAGTTTGAAGATAGGTTCACAGATGGAGGTTAGCTAGTTGATGAATCGGTTGATGTATTATAATTTCCCGCGGAAACCTCGGACTTTTTTCTCTGTTGGGGGAGGTGGCATCTCAAGTATGGCTTTTAGCTTGGCAAGATCTTCTTCTATGCCTTTCTCACTGACCATGAATACCAAGAGTTTTCCCTTTATAACGCCGAAGATGCATTTTTGCGAATTGAGTCTCATCTGATACTGTCGTAATCGTTCGAAGAACTTTCGGAGAGTGGGAACATTACCTTCTCTAGTCTTGGATTTGATAATCATATCATCCATATAGACCTCAAGTTCTTTGTGATATAGATCGTGAAGAATGGTTGTGGCAGCCCTCTGGTAGGTAGCCCCAGCATTATTGAGACCAAATGGAATAACAGTGTAACAAAAGGTTCCCCATGTGGTGATAAACGCGGTCTCTTCTTGGTAGTCTGGGTGAATTTTGATTTGGTTGTATCCGGTGAACCCATTGACGAATGACTTGAGAGCATGACTGGCTGTGTTGTCCACGATCATGTCGATATTGGGTAACGAATAATCATCCTTTTGAGAGGCTTTGTTCAAGTCCCAATAGTCTACAAACATCCGAACTTTCCCTCCGAATTTCGGCACAGGCACTATGTTAGCTAGCCATATAGGATATTTGATCACATGAATGAAACCTACGTTCAATAGTTTGACCACCTCTTCTTTGACTTTGAGCGACCATTCGGTATGGAGCTTTCTCAACTTTTGTTTAACCATCTTATAATCTAGGTGAGTGGGAATCTCAAGATGAGCTATTTCAGGATCAATGTCAGGCATATCATCATAGGACCATGCGAAGACATCCATGAATTCCTTTAGCAATTCTTCGAGTTGTGCACGCTCATGCTCATCAAGGGTAGACGCTATCCTAATCTTGTGCAGTTAGCTACTAGAACCGAGGTTAATAACAATATTCTCTTCTTCATTAACTTGAATGCGGTTATGTTGTTTATTATTAACCTTATTTAGAGAAGTTAAGAATTGTTCATTTGTAAAATCAGCATCATCAAAAGTTTGATTAGAATCTAAACAGTTAATGTAATGCACAAAAACATACTCAAAATATTCGTTTATTTCATTGATAGGAAAAATAGCATTAAGAACCTCATCAAAGGAGGTCTCGATTACATTTAAGCAAGGATAGACAACAGAAGAAGAAATAGGGTAAATATTGGGATTAGGGGTGGTTTTAGCAAGTAGAACTGGCACAGCATGCTAGTTGAGGAGAGGTGTATCAGTAACTTTAATCAGTTGGGATGGATCCAATGATGTAGTGCCTAAATGAACCATGCAGAGGGTTATCCCTAGTGTTTGTAAGTTGAAAGGATCTTCGAAGTCACTTTCCTTAGTCTCTTCGGTATCTTTGATGAGAAGTTGTACATGGTGTTGGGAACTCTCGGCCCATAGGTAGCTGTATTGGAAGAAGATCTTCATTCCATGCTTCATCTTCTTATCTGTATGGTCATACCTAGGTTTAGGAAAGACGAAAAAGGGGAAGTCTTCGTCCTGTTTAATGAATCGTCCATTCAAGGAGTCACCTGGGATAGTCTGGATGCAGTCTAGTCCTCTATTTGGTTGAGACTGGCGGATCATTCTGAGCTCTTGTTCTGATGGTTGATACCCCAAACCACAAGGAGGGAAAACTTTCTTGAGTTCAATCGTCTCATGTATACCTTGTTATCTTTGTCCAAGCCTCAGTTCGGGCATGAAGTGCATGTTTTTGAACATCTGAATCACATTGACGTTGCCATGAGGGTCGTATTATGGACAAAACCTTTCTTTGAAGTCATCCCCTGCCGAGAGTAGGAGTGGTTCAACTAAAAATCTTGATAGGTTCATAGCATTTGACCCGTGTTGTATCTCAAGAATTGGATTACTGGTACTTACACCCTCGACATTATCATCATCGCCCAAAATGGTGATGACCCGTCCGTCGGCGAAGAACTTCAATTTTTGATGGAGTGAGGAAGACACGCACTTGATACTGTGAATCTAAGGTCATCCGAGAAAAAGATTGAAACAAGATGGGATGTCAATAACTTGGAATTCGACGACAAGGTTTATAAGGCCAGCCCCTATTACAAGCTTTATGGATCCCATCACCTCCCGATGGGTATTATTGTAGGCACGCATAACAGCGGAGGTTGGATCGAGGTCGCTTTCTTTTAGTCCTAAACAATTGAAGGTTCTCAGTGGGAAGACATTAAAGGAGGATCCATTATCGACAAGAGAGAGTGGCATGACCTTCCCCATAACTTTGATGGAGATGTTGAGTGCATGATTGTGGTTTGGCCAAATCTTGGGGATTTCTTCTTAGAAAAAGGATAGCAATTGTGTAGAGGTCAAGGATTCGACCAAATTTATCGCTTCTTCTGATGTGGTAGAAGGAGGAACTGTGGGTCCAGTGAGCAACTTGATCAAAGCATTTATGTGTAGCTAAGAAGACATGAAAAACCCCCATAGAGTGATGTTAGCTTGAGTTTTATTTAGTTGATCGAGGATCTTGCACTACTTGAGGGTCATCTCTGTCATAGGAAGGTTTTCCATGCCCTTCACCTTGTCATTGGCTAGTAGTGAGCTTGGGATATGGTAATGCCTACCTGACCTGGTCATGTGATTTACTGAAGAAGGGAAGAACATGAATCCCGTTTCCTTGTCAACCTCGAGTTGTTCCGCCACCTTATTACTTTGCCAAGAAGTTCCTCAAACGATATCATCCCACACATTTCGGCTATCAGGCCAGTCTTTTCTGAAGCTCGCTCTTCATTCGAATCTTTGAATTCTTCCCCCCATCCAGTGGAAATAATTTTGTCTTTTCACGTAAAGTCGATCTATTCCACAACTTCAACGACTTCTTCATACAGGTCTTCCTAATCGGTGGGGATGTGTAAAGGTGAAGCGACGAGGTTCCCTTGTAGCTTCAAAGCATCGAATAACTCGATGATACTTCAAATATTATTGGTTTGTCTAAATAATTCTTCCATAATCTGGACAACATCATCCAGGTTGACTTCATCGATCGATACTACCCAACTATCTAACTCTCAAGCCCATTTTCGTGCTTCCAAGAATAGCATACTGAACCTTTGGCAATCAATGATCATCTGTGATGGAAATTTCATCCCGAACTCTAGGAGTTGGTTTAATACTTTTGATAATTCCATACTTCCATTTTCGGAACAGATACGGATGGTGATGCATGCTCTGGTAAGGAGTGACAGTGCCTGATCAGCGAGGCTAACAGGGTGTAGGAAGAAACATGGGAAAGTTTGGAGTGGTTTGGGAGAGTGTATGGGTGTGATTTGAGTTTAGGGATCAAATTCTGGTTTCTCTTCTAGAAAGATGGCATTGGCATGATTTGGGAGTGGGTTGTGAGTAGTGTTTAGCTTAGGATTGGATGGTGGGGCGATGGTACCCCGGTCAATTAGACCTTAGATTATGTTTCGGAGGTGAAAGCATTAGTCAATGGTATGGCCAGCTGTTTGGTTAAAGGCACAATGGTCATCTACCTTGAAGTTTCTTGGGAGTGGATTTGTCAATGGACGAGGATCCAAGGGTTTGATAAGGTTTTGGCTTAGCAGGGCTTGATAGACTTTGGAGATGGGTGCATGTAGCTCGATGTATTCCTTTTAGACTGGGATAGGACAGCTTTCCACTGCCCATGATGTGGTTGGTTGGGAAATGTTGTTGACAGTTGAGACTGCAGCACTGGCAGGCTTATCATATTTTCTAGGGGTGAACTGTCCGGACACGTTCTTTGGTTTGACATTTATTTTAGCAAAACCTTCCTCGATTTTTACTCCTGCTTCTCTAAGAGCTCGTAAAAGGGGGATAGTATTGTCCTTCCATCGTTGCTCGGACATGGGGAAAGAAGTTCTTCTTCATTATGCTGACTTCTTCTTCCTCGGATGGTCGATTGGTCATGGTTGCTACTTTTTCCCTCCATCGGGTTATGAAATTACTGATTGGTTCCCCAAGGTTCTGTTTGAGCAGCTGTAAATCATGGCAGGTGACCTCAAGCTCTTCATTATATTTGTAATGTGATATGATATCCTCCCAACTATGAATTCTGGACTCTTCGAGAGATAAAAACCATCGAAGGGCGTTATCCTTTAGAGTTTACTGAAATAATTGGGCCATCACTTCTTCAGAAGCCCCTAGTAGAGTCATGGAACGGTGATAGCTGCGGAGATGAACAATCGGGGGTCCATTTCCTTCGAATTTCTCAATATTTGGCATCTTGAAATTCTCCAGTAACCTCGCTTTAGGATAAGGAGACATGTGGGTGTAGTCCATGTAATTCCCCGAGATTATGACATGGTAAAACTTCTTGGTGAGCATCTTGAGGTCCTCTTTGACCTTGTTCAATTCTTCCTCTTTCGAACCTACGATCATAGGAAAGTTAGCTCCATGTTGGGCAAGATTCGTAATCGAAAGCTGGGCAAGCGACGGCCCATTAGCAGGAGGGTCATGTGGAGTGTGCTGATACTCTAAGGGAACCCAGATACACTCGGGTGGATCCATAGCATGAGGGAATAGGGCCTCGGGCTCTTGAGGAATAAGAACATGGTTTCGTTGCATTTCTCGAACCTCAGTTTGGAGGTTATCAATCTTAGACACGAGCTTAGCTAGGACTACCATCAGATCCGGATGCACAACGGGGACTTGATTTGTGTTCTCCATGGAAAGAGGATAGATATCGGGCTCGAAAGAAGTAATAATGGAACGAACAAAACTCTGGGGTGATTTAACTAAAGGCCGAAGCTAATAAGGAGTTAGGCCAATGGTTTACGATCGACCTGAGAAGGCGCAAAATGGGATTTATTTTTTTTAAAAAAGGGGTGAAATTTTTTTTCGAGATGGAAAGACAAAATGTTTTTGGATTTTTGATAGAGAAATGAGAAATGTTTTTGGATTTTTAACAAAGAGGGGGAAAATGTTTTTGGATTTTGGATAAAGAACGGAGAAAGGTTTTTTATTGGATTTTTTTTTATAAAGAAAGAAGAGATGGTCTCAGCATGATTATTATTATGTTTTCACTTGTATTAATTCTCCTAAATGTAAAATAAAATGCCGGACGGGACCCAAGCCTGGAACAGTTGGGTTTGTAATATACGCAAAGCTATGGTTGGACTTGTGACCAAGCTCATGTATAGGGTCCCGTTTTAAAAATGCACGAGAATTCGGGCGGCAGGCCGACCCAGAATTTCGAAAGAGTTTCGGGTAGAAATCGGCAATCTAACATTTGTGTCCTAGGCTTGACACCTATATGCAGGTATGCAATTTGTTGGGTGAATCGAAAAGGATTCCCCCCTTTGGCGTGACTTTCACGGTATACGTTTCGCTCTTGCGGGCAATCGGTACGTGCAGACAAGCCATTTGATATACCTGAGTGTACGTGAATTGGCTCACTATATACCACGTGGGGACGATACGTGTGAGAGCGAATTTGATATACTCGATATACGTGAACGAGTTCCCTACGATATATCTCCCGTCATGACTTCGATCAAGCAGTACGATGCGGGGGAACCATTCGTTATACGTCGAAGGTACTTGGCCAATGGAAGGTGAGGGTCATATCGCTTAGGCTAACTGTGCCCTGTCGGATCAGTGCCCATCATGATGTGACCCTCCAGTTACTGGGTAAAATTTGGTCAATCACAATACCCTTTAGTGATGTCATGTGAATCATGCATGATCCTCTTATTAGTATCTTATAAGAATATCTTTCTTGATTATGCCAAACAGGGAGCAAAGTACAAGTACAAATGTTACACCAAGTATGGATGGGTGATGCGTGCAACATGTGGATATATGTGACCCTAGGTGCACGTGGTGCGAAGTGTACAAGGAGAATTTTCTACAAGTGCATGAATAGAAACATAAGCATGGGGGACACACTAGTAATAAAGGGGAACATGCAAATAGGGGGAAAATATAAACAAACATGACACCCATGTAAATAGAGTATAGCCCTCATAAGTCCCCAGCGGAGTTGCCACAGAGACCATCCCCGATCCTCGCAACGGACGAGCAACGTGAGGGAGGATCCTAGGTCCCGCGCCCCCCTCTCGGGAGTGCTTTGGCCGACGTCATTTGGGTGAGGTGAAAAATGTAGAGAGATAGAGTTGCCAGTCTATTTTACTCAAAACAGACAAAAGAAATGGAGCCATCCCGAAGGACAGCATCCAAAGACATACTGATGCATACGAAACCAAAATGATTCGAAAAGGGTCCGGAGGCTAAGTTACGAAATGGGAAGGTGTTAGGAACCCATTGCGCCCTTACGGTCTCTCATGGGTTTTTGCTATTTTCCTTTATTTTCCCCGTGATATGTGTGCATGTGTATATATATAGTGGAGATAGGAATTATCGACTTGTACCAAGGAAGGGGTAAAGCGAGTCATCCGTAGGAAGGTATAAAAATATTAGAAAAAAGAATTTATGCGATTATACTTACATTGATCATTACGATGGAACGATAACGCATATGGGATAATACGCCACTAAGAACAAATATATGTATATATATGTAACCTAGGAAAATTGAATTTAAAGAGAATAGGAGATGAAAGAAAAAGTGAAAATAGGACTCGAATATCGGATTTTACCCCGAGATGCCTACGTAGCCTATAGAGGCATCAAAGTTCACGTAGTTCACATGCAAAACGAGGGGTGGGGTTTATCCCATTAATCCAACCGGGGACTTCTCTTATTTGTTTGTGGGTGTGGGTGTGTAGAAAAAGTGTTTTAGTTGTGAGAAAAGTGTAAAGTGTGAGAATTCCCGTTTGGAATTTATGAGCAAACCCTCTTTTTCTTTTTCTTTTTGGGGTTTTTTATTTGTATGAAAATAAGAGATGTGCAATAATACTAAGTAAAAAATATATTAGGATATGTGAGATGAGAGAATAAAAGTGTTAAGTAATAAAACAAGTTGATGCAAATTTATGAGAATTTAAGGAGAGAGTTTAGGAAATTGGACCTTCTTAAAGATCTTGATCTTGAATGTTGGAGAGCATCCCTTGCACTTGGATGATGATGGGGAGTGATTAATTCACCAAGTTTGATGAAAAGGATGAGGAAAAGTGGTGGTTGGATAGGGATTTTGATGTGGAAATCGCGCTGACTTCGAAAAAGGTTTTCTGGATTTGCTGAGAGTGATATGTTATGATCTGGGCTCCTTTTGCAATAAGGCCAAGGCCTCCTTTTTATAGGCCATGGGAATTACCAATCGGCAGGTACGTTTAGGCACACTGCCGATAAGTAGGGGCCGTTTGGCAGTGTCTTTCAGGCCTTTTCAAAAAATTGGTCGTAGAGCACAAATCATTGATCTAAATCGCGCACAGGGTAGACCGTTGTAAGGGTAATTCATAGACCTTAGAAAGTCCATTAGACTGCTCTCTGGTTCGGGAGTTGACTTTGGGTCAAATGTGGTTCGAAAGTATTCATCGGTCCATTAAACAGGGAATCGTCAGGCGCAAATGGATCGTTCGTATGCATGGTAAGTTCAAATCACACACGGGGTGTACCACTGGAAATTTTAGGAGATGTACTTCGACATTCCAAAGAGTTTGATCCGGTTCGGGGAGTTGACTTTGGTCAACCATGCCCTGGAAGCATTCAGTGACCGTTCGGAGTAAAAATGGATCGGTCGTCCATACCGTAAGTCAGAATCGCTCACGGTGCGAACCATTGGAAAGGGGATTCAGGTCCATTTGAAGATTCATTCAGTCTCGGTCGAGATGAAGACTTTGAATTTTGGTCAAATGGAGCCTGGGAGTGCCTGATGGCTTCTAGGTCAGTACTCGGGGTATGACCTGATTTGTAGTGATGAAGGGAGGTGTTAAGGTCCTAAGGAGAGTTTAAGGGGTAACAAAATGGGGTGTGTATAGGAGCCATCCCGAAGGACAGCATCTAAAGACATACTAATACATACAAAATCAAAATGATTCAAAAAGGGTCCGAAGGCTAAGTTACAAAATAGGAAGGTGTTAGGCACCCATTCCGCCCTTACAGTCTCTTATGGGTTGTTGCTATTTTCCTTTATTTCCCCGTGATATGTGTGCATGTGTATACGCAGTGGAGATATGAACCATCGACTCGTATCATGGAAGAGATAAAGCGAGTCATCCGTAGGAATGTTCCTAAAAATAATATTAGGAAATAGGATTTACGCGAATATCCTCGCGTTGATCATTATAATGGAATGATAACTTACATGAAAATATATGTATATGTAAATATATAGAATTTAAGAGAATTGAGTTTAAAGAATTTACAAAAATTAAAAAATGAGAGAAAGGTAATAATAGGACTCAAGTCACGGGTTTTACCTCGAGACGGCTACGTAGCTTATAGAGGCATCAAAGTCCATGTAGTTCACATGAAAAATGTGGGGTGGGATTTATCCCATAAATCCAATCGGGGACTTCTCTTATATATGTGCGTGTGTGTGTGTGTGTGTGTGTGTGTGTGTGTAAAAAAAAGTGTTTTTAGTTGTGAGAAAAGCGTGAGAAAAGTGTGAGAATTTCATTTGGAATTTATGAGCAAATCCTCTTTTTCTTATTTTTTGGGTTTTTTTATATGAAAATTAGAAATGTGCAATAATACTAAATAAAAATTATATTAAGATATGTGAGATGAGAGAATAAAAGTGTTAAGTAATAAAACGAATTTAGGGGAATTTAAAGAGAGAGTAGAGAAAGTTGGACCTTTTTGAAGTTCTTGAGCTTGATCTTAGATGTTGGGGAGCAGCCCTTGCACTTGGGTGATGATGGAGAATATTTAATTCACCAAGTTTGATGAAGAAGGTTATGAAAGGTGAAGGTTGGAAAGGGATTATGATGTGGAAATCACGCTGACTTCGAAAGGGGTTTTCTGAGCTTGCTGAGAGTAATGGATCTCTGATTTTTCTCCTTTTTAAAATGAGGTTAGGCCCTCCTTTTTATAGGCCCGGGGAATTGATGATTGACATAGCACTGGTCCTTCCAATCGGCAGGTGTGTTTAGGCACACTGCCGATAGGCAGGGTTTGGAACCTACCGTTTGGCAGTCTCTTTCAGGTTCCTTTGAAAAATCAGTCGTAGAGTGCAAACCATTGATTCGAATCATGTACGGGGAGAATCATTGGAAAGGTAATTAAGAGACCTTTAAAATTCTATTGGACTGTTCCTGGGTCCGGGATTTAACTTTGGGTCAGATGTGTCTTGGAAGCATTCGTCGGTCCTTTGGACGGGAAATTATCGGACGCAAGCGGAACGTTCGTTCGCATAGTAAGTTAAAATCGCCCATGGGGTGGACCATTGGAAAGGTGATGAGATTTACTTTGACATTCTAAAGAGTTTAACTTGGTTCGGGGAGTTGACTTTGGCTAACCGGGGCCTGGAAGAGTTCGGTGACCTTTCAGAGTAAAATGGATCATTCGTTCGCATGGTAAGTCAGAATCATGCACGGGTCGGACCGTTAGAATGGGGTTTCAGTTCTCTTCGAAGATTCATTCAGTCTCGGTCAAGCTAAATATTTGACTTTCGTCAAACGGAGCCTGGGAACTTCCAGTGACCTCCTGATCGAGTTTCGGGGGAAAACAGGTCGTTCGTCTGCACCGTAAGTCAGAATCAGTACGGGACAGACCGTTAGAAAGGGGTTTCAATACTCTTCGAAGATTCATTCAGTCTCATTTGAGATGAAGAGTTCGAATTTTGGTTAAACGGAGCCTAGGAGTGCCCAATGGCCTTTAGGTCAGTACCCGAGGTATGACATGTATTTGCAATAATGAAGGGAGATTATAAGGACCTAAGGAGAGGTTAGGGGGTATTAGAATGGGGTGTCCATGGAGCCCCTCGATGGATGAGTTTGGAACAACCGATAGTCTTCGAATAGACACCACATGATGCCTTTGAAAAAGGATGACGAGAGGGTCGAGGTCGATTCTGAGGACCTAAGGATGAGGATGACCAATTCCGCGGGTCGAAGCCAATTCTAAGGGCTTGGAGATGAAGGTGATCGATTCTGCGGGTTAAGGCCAATTCGAAGGGCTTAAAGGGGCATCCTGGGGATGGTCTTAAAGGAAAGATTTAGGTCAATTTCAATGACCTACAGCAATGATGGGGGTGATCAATTCTGCAGGTCGAAACCAATTTTGAGGGCTTATGTTGTGATGACCAATTTTGTGGGTCGAAGCCAATTCTGAGAGCTTAAGGTGAGATGACCAGTTCTGTGGGTCGAAACAGTTCTGCGGGCTTAAGGTGAGATGACCAATTCTGCGGGTCGAAGCCAATTCTGTGGGCTTAAGGTGAGATGACCAATTTTGCGAGTTGAAGCCAATTATGTGGGCTTAAGGTGAGATAACCAATTCTGTGGGTCGAAGCCAATTTTGCGGGCTTAAGTTTGAAATGACCAATTCTGCAGGTTGAAGCCAATTCTGTGGGCTTAAGGTGAGATGACCAATTATGTGGGTCGAAGTCAATTCTGCGAGCTTAAGGTGAGATGACCAGTTCTGCGGGTCGAAGCCAATTCTGTGGGCTTAAATTGAGGTGACCAATTCTGCGGGTCGAAGCCAATTCTACGAGCTTAAGTTTGAAATGACATCGGGGAACTCTGTCGGGGAAATTACCTCGTAATTTTGATTTGAGCTGGGGAGCAGATTTCTGGGGAAATCCTTGTGTGTCTTCTCGAGACTTTACTGGGGGAACAATCAATTTGATGTTGGGGAAGTGATTAGGTGGTACAAGGTTTGGACACATTTCTCGAGGAAAATTGAGACCTTTTGGGAATAGGCGATGATCATAAAGTTTTGGACATTTCTTGGGAGAGATTCTCTTGTCTTTTGAGAGTTTCGCTGGGTAAATAAGGGTTCTACTTGAGGAAGTGCCAAATTTCTTAGTAAAAGTGATCTAAATCCTTTCCAGGATTTTTAGGGATTTTCTGAGGATTTTTTAGGGTTTTCTTGTATTTTTGGGGAATTTCTGTACAAAAAATCAAGGGAGCTGCCGATTGACATGGTATGGAGAGTGCCAATTCAGTATGACCCTTGGCATCCTATATAAAAGGGGCGAGTTCCCCTCATTTTTTACACCTTCTTGCCTTCTCTCTTTCTGCAATTTTTTTCTACGAATCGTTCTAGCATTTCGTAATCTGCAAATGGCCGCTTTTGTGAGCACTGTAGTACACCGGGAATGGTTGGCTATTGATGACTGGGTAAACGTGGAGTGGAGGGCTAGGGCGCCTCTTGCTTTGGGGAGTGAGAACTCTTTTGATTCATTCGAGCCGGTTGTGTATGAGCGAACCTTGGTGATGTGGGGAGGATAGAGTCTGGGGACTCCATCCGTCTGTCGCTGCTGAAGGATGTTTTGTTGGGCATGGTGTTTGATGTAAAGGATGGGCTGCAGGTGAGGCAGATGGACCAACTATTTATTTTGCTAGTGTTGGGGGGATTTCTGGTGGCGTTGATCAGCGACGTTGTCCACTTATGGTTTTTACCATATCTGAGGATGTTTTTTAACATCACTTTATATGAATGGGGGAGCCTTACTTTGCCGACCCATTATTTTTCCTTGGATGCATTCGAGCGGTTCTGCCGGAGGTCTTTCGATGGAGCCATGTACCTTCTTGAGGTATTATTTAATTTTGTGCATTTTTCTTTCATGCATTCGCATTTTCCTTATGCATCTCTTGTGATTGGGAATTCTTGTCTTTGGAAGATGTGGTTCTATGAGGTGATCGGGTGTAATACCCAGATGATCTCTTTGAAGGACGAGACCGTTGGGTATTTTTGTCAGTTGCATCGATGGCGCAAGGACAATCGTCAGTTGAGGAGGTCTCTCTCTCTAGAGGCGATGCGTCAGGTCTTGAATGGCCTGACCAGTGATAGGGTAAGACTTTTTTCTTCTTCAGTATAAGGCCTTTGGGTGCTCTGATTTTATGTTTCCTTATATTTTGCTGGGGATTTTTCAGGTGACTTTTTACCCTTGGGGGACGACCGTTCAAGACACGGGGTTAACTGGAGTAAATGCACAGATGAGGCATTTGCTGGCGCATGAGTTTGGCCACTCTTGGTATCTATGGGAGAGTGTGGTCTAAAAGATTGCTTAGGGGGAGGTGATGGTGCCACCTACGAGGCCCCCTATGTCTATGAGGGGGAGCGACTGATTCTAGAGGATGTAAGGATCGTGGCAATGATTGGTGAGTCCTACCTGCTGTATGCCGATACAGCTATGCCGTATGATTATATGGACTTTGTGACGAACTAGATGATGGAGCCCAATATATATGATGCACTACCATTCCCTCCTGCGAGTTCGAGTAGTCCATTGGGGTCCTCCCACAACGGTGGTGGTCCTTCAATATTTGCGGCGACAGCGACTTTGGAAGTTCCCTTCGTGCGACTGCATACTCCTTCATACAATATCCGGCGAGCTGATGGAGGGATGGTGCCTATGCTACATTGTCCTCATGCGATGGACCCAGAGGAGTTGGGTTTGACAGAGGAGGTTTTTCGTCCTGAGGTATTTCTTTTATGTTCTTATCCTTTGGTTTCGTTTGATCCTTTCTGCTTGATACTGATTCTGCATTTTCTTACAGCACGTCCGGGTGTCAACCATTTGGGTAAGGGATATTAAGGACTGGAAATCTTCGGCGACTGCCCATATTCGGGACGTAGCTCCTGTTCCTTCTTGCTTGGTGTCGTCTGCCTCATCTGGTGAGGAGTCTGGTTCAGGTAGTGGCAGTGCATCATCTCACCGTCGGGGAAAGAGAGCGCGTCGCAGGGGTGGAAGCTCTTAGGAGAGAGAGGTGAAGATTTGGTGAGAGAGAGAGAGGGGGGAATGTGGATTCGGGTTGAGTCTCATTTGTTTTTTGCTTTTCTTTATTTTCCTGCAAAAATGATGTAACATAGAAACATATCTATGCAATGCACTGAAGTTTTTTTTATTATCTTCTGCTAATAATGAATGCATGCATGAACATGCGCTTTTTACTTTGCTGCTGAGACCGTAAAAAGAAATATTTTTGGGATTTTGAAAGAAAGTCTTATTCAAAATGAGAATTTATATAAAGATGAAAATGGGATTTTTGAAATTCTGTTGAGAATATCAATTTATTTTGAGTTTTCTGAAATTTGACAAAAGAGGAAAAAGGAAAATTTCCAAAAGTAGGGGGTTACCGATCGACAAGCACCTTGTCCTGCCTATCAGCAGGTCAGTCCAGTCCCATCAATTCAAATATTTGATTAGTACCCTCTTCATCCTTTAGTACCTTATGGGGCAGGATTTCTGCATGGGTTATGTCCTTTGTGGGAATTTTCAAGTATAAAAGAGGGGTAAGAGTGGAGTGTTTTCATCACACTCTCACATCCTGACCCTCTTATTCTGTGAGATTTCTCTCCCTGGTAGTGTTGAGTTTGCCAACTACCTCGAGAATTTGGAGGCGATGTGCTCCTATAACGTCGACTATGATGCTTACAACATGCGTCGAGTTTTTTATGGCGTAATCGGCCCATAGAGTGGAACATGCTGATGGCAGCGGTACAATTCTAGTACCCTGAAGGCCATGTATTTCTCTTTGGCTTGGGAGAAGTCTGTTCAACTTATGAGGAATTTTTGGCCATGTTGGGGATAAGTCCGGACATTACTGCCGCTCTTCCTGAGTTTTCCCGTTCTCCCGGGGAGTTATTTGTCGGGCTTCTTTGTATTTCGTGCTCGGTGGCCAGACCACTGGTGGCTGGAGGTATGGTCTCTCTTTCGGTGGTGTTCGGTTCGTGCATTTGTAGGGGGTTGGTGATGTCGGATATGTCGAAGATGTTGCTATAGGCTTGGTTTCAAAATTATTGCTAGTAATCGGGGAACTGTCGGTGGGCCCACAACTTGCAACTGTTACTTTATGGATGTCCTACCATCATAATCTTGTGGCGGTGATACTGGCAGAGACTTTGAATGGCCAGGATGCTTGGAGAGAAGGTCGTTCTGACTTTCTGAGGGGGATCCTAGTGATGATGGTCATGTGGTTGTCCGAAAGATTTCTCCTGGTGACTCCTCCGGAATATCCTTTGTCGGTTATACCCAACTTCTTTTCGCGCCATTTTATTAGTGTTGGCCTGGATATTGAGAGCTGGGAAAACTGGTTCGTGGAGCATGGGGCTCTAAATTTATACTGGTCAGTACCTTGGTGGGGATAGCTGCTGCCTATTCTAGAACTAGGAGAATACCCATATGTCTGGCTGGTTGGTCTCAGACAGACCTCTTTTTATTTCCCTTAGAGTCTTTTGCGCCAATATGGATGGGAGCAGATCATGCCACCTCGAACACTGGACATCTTTTCGATAGAAGATTTGACAGAGCATCTGCTCATGCGGCTTGACTCTTTATGGGAGAGTCGACGTCCGTTGACCCGTCCCTCTCAGTCTGTTGGGAGAGTTTGGTACATCCCTGGGGATTATATTAAGTGGTTGTGGAGAAGAGTAGTCAGCAAGATGTTGGCAGTGGAGACCGAATAAAGGTGCCTTATTTTATATGATACCATGGAGGGGAGATGTGGTAGTTTTTCTGAGGCTGGTTCGAGTTTATCGATCCATGGAGCATCTGCGGCACTCTATTCAGGGGAAGCTTTAGGACCCCAGGACAGATGATGATAAAGCGGTCTCCTCTAGTAGCTGTGGGTAGGACTCTTGGAGAGTTTATTTTGTACCGGGAAATAAGTTTGGTTTTTTATTTGTCTTTTTAGGAAGGTAGGGGCAAGGGAGTCATCCGTTCCTTTATGTAATTGTATTGTAATTTCTTATTAATGAAATAAATAAGTTTTTGATCATCCAGTTGTGCCTTCTGATGACATTTGTATTTTGAATTATCTATACTGGTCGCTAAGGCATGCATAATCCTTTTGTTCAAGTATATGTTAGAATGAACTGTCGTTCTCGGAGGTAAGAAAAGAATAATTTTTTTATGAAAAAGAAAGGGTCGTGCTCATGTAAAATGTATGAGCTTCCTACGTACCTCTGGGGGTTTTGTAAATTTTCAATTTTTCTCGGAATGATTTTTGCAGAGGATTAGGCCCACGTAGTTATGGGTAGAGGGAAATGAAGATATTTTTTTTTAGAATATAAGGCATATGAGAAGAGTCGTAGCGCAACGAGATTTCGGACTAGGGGTAAAATTTCTTGAGATGGTCCAAGTTGATTGGACGATCCATCTCTTCCCCATCTAAGTCGATGAGCATGGCGGCACCGTCGGATAAAATCTTCTTCTTAATGTATGGGCTGCTCCAATTGGGCTTGAATTTCCCTCTGGGGTCCCAGATGGGCTCTATTATTTCTTTGAGGGATAAATACCCTTCTCGGACACCGCGGTCCTTGACTCTCTTATTGAATGATTGCGCTATTCGACGATGGTACCCTTGTATGTGATACTACTCCTTTAGCCTCTTTTCGTCCAGGAGTGACACCTCGTCGGGGTGTCTTTGATGCCATTCTTCCTCACTGACCTTGCTTTCAATAATGATGCGTAATGAGGGTATTTCTGGCTCCATAGGTAGGACTGCTTCCATGCCATAGACTAGAGAGTAAGGGGTAGCCCCAGTAGAGGTTAAGATTGAGGTTCGGTAGCCCTAGAGGGCGTATGGGATTCTGTCAGCCCAATCTTGATAGCTTTCGGTCATCTTATTGATGATGGCTTTGAGGTTCTTATTGGCGGCTTCGACTGCACCATGGGTTTGAGGTCGATAGGGAGAAGATTTGTGTCACTGGATACCATACTTTTTGACCACTTCTGTGACTTCTACAACCCGTTATCTGACACTAGCTCATGCGGGACCCCATATTGGCAGATAATGTTTTTCTTGATGAATTTGGCCACTTTCTTGGCATTCAAAACTGCGTATGACTCAGCTTTGACCCATTTGGTGAAGTAATCAATGGCAACTAGGATGAACTCATGTCCATTAGAGGCCTTGGGTGTAATCTTTCCTATAATGTTGATGCCCTAGGTAGAGAACGTCCAGGGAGAAGTTATGTTGCATAATTCACGTGGTGGCAGGTGTTAAAGGTTAGAGAACTATTGGCATTTAAGGCATCTCCAGACATAGACAGTGCAATCCTGGATCATGGTGGTCCAGTAGTAGCCTTATCAAATGATATTCTTAGCAAGCATGTGACCGTTCATGTGGGGTCTGCATTTCTCGCTGTGGATTCTTTGCATCACCTCTTCAATGTCAGCCCCTGTGATGTAGTGTAGATGGGTTCCATCGAATTTGCTCTTGAATAGTGCTTTGTGATAGATGATGTACTAGGTGACTAGTCTTAGGAAGGTTACCCGATCTTTTTTATTGGAACCCTCAGGATACCTACTATTCTTGAGGAGGTGCCAGATATCATAATACCAACAATTGGCTAGCTCGGGATCTTCTTTGGTAATGATCCTAATGTGGTAGCAGTGGGTTGGTTTGTCTTGATTTTGGACCAAGAAGGGGGCCATTATTATTCCTTCGGGCATGTTGACCATAGAGGCCAAGGTAGCAAGGGCATCGGCTAGATTATTCTTCGCTCGAGGTAGGTAGTGGAAGGTGATGTCTTGGAATTGGGAGGCTAGTTCTTCTAAGTGGGGATGGAAGGGTTGGATTTTCTCGTTCTTGACTTTCCATTTTTTGAGCACTTGGCCAATGATTAGGGCAGAGTCCCCGTAGACATCTAAGCATTGGATACCTTTCTTGAGAGCAACTTTGAGGCCTACCGTACACGCCTCGTATTCAGTCATGTTGTTTATGCAGTTTGATGGCGATGGGAGTGTGGGAGTCATCTGGGGAGATCAGAAGTATCCTAATGCCATATCCCTTTTTGTTGGTCGCGCCATCAAAGAACATTTGCCATCGAAGGTCATCTTGAGCGGCGCAGAGGATGTTTTTATCTGGGAATATAGAGATCCAGACATCAGATTCTTTCATGGGGTAGTCAGCGAGGTAGTCAGAGATGGCTCTTTATTTCATGGCTTTTTGTGTGACATACACGATATCAAACTCGGCTAAGAGCATCAACTATCGGGCAATTGGGCTGAATAAGGTGGGTTTCTCAAGCAGGTAATTGATGGGGTCCATTCGAGATACAATCTTAATGGGGAAGGCGAGTATGTAGTGTCGCAACTTTTGGGTGATCCAAACAAGCGTGACGCATGCTTTTTCCAAAGCAATGTAGTTGACTTCGTAATCGTCCAGTTTGCGACTGTCGTAATAAATGACTCTTTCTTTACGGGAATCTTCAATATACTGAGCTAGCAAAACCCTAGTTGTAATGTCAGTTATGGTTAGGTATAAGAGCAAGGGGAGACCAGGTTGTGGTGGCATGAGTATCGGAGGTTGAGTCCGGTATTGATTGATTCGATGGAAGGCTTCTTGGCAGGCCTCGTTCCAAACTTTGGTTGAATCCTTACGGAGGAGTTTGTAAATAAGTTCATAGATGAAGGTTAGCTGGTTGATGAACCGGCTGATGTATTTCAATTTCCCAAGTAAGCCTCGGACTTCTTTCTCCATTCGGGGAGGTGGTATCTCAAGTATGGATTTTAGCTTGGCATGATCTACTTCTATCCCTTTCTCACTGACCATGAATCCTAATCATTTTCCCTTTGTAATGCCGAAGACACATTTTTGTGGATTGAGCTCATCTTATATCGTCATAATCTTTCGAAGAACTATCGAAGAGAGGGAACATGACCTTCTCTAGTTTTGGATTTGATAATCATATCATCCACATAGACCTCGATTTCTTTATGAATCTGATCATGCAAGATGGTTGTGGAAGCCCTCTGGTAGGTACCCCGACATTCTTAAGACCAAATGGAATAACAGTGTAGCAAAAGGTTCCCTATGGGGTGATGAACGCAGTTTTTTCTTGATGATCAGGGTATATTTTGATTTCATTGTATCCGATAAACCCGCCGACGAATGACTTGAGAGCATGACTGATCGTGTTGTCCACGATCATGTCGATATTGGGTAGCAGGTAATTGTCCTTTGAAGATGCTTTGTTCAAGTCCTAGTAGTCTATAAACATCTGAACTTTACCTCCTGATTTCGGCACAGGCACTAAATGGCAAGCCATGTGGGATATTTGATTGTATGAATGAAACCCACGTTCATTTTTTTTACCACCTCTTCTTTGAGTTTGATCGACCATTCAGTGCGGAGCTTTCTCAGCTTTTGTTTAATTGGCTTGTAATCTGGAAGAGTGGGGATATCATGATGAGCAATTTTAGGATCAATGTTGGGCATATCGTTATAGAAAAATGCGAAGACATCCACGAATTCCTTCAATAATTCTTCGAGTTGTGCGCACTCATGCTCGTCCAGGGTAGCCCCTATCCTAATCTCGCGCGCTCATGCTCGTCCAGGGTAGACCATATCCTAATATCATTAAAAGTCGGTTTAAAGTCTTAAGTTGTAAAATTCAAATACACAAAGCCGAAATTGACTAAAGATGGAAATCGAACGAAAATTGACGACTTAACGAATAAGTGTGGAGATTAACAAACCCGGTGAGATTCGAGCCTATCACTTTTTGTGAATTTTTAAATCAATCCGAGTTATTTGTTAACTCAAAGTTTTTTTTCAGTGCTTAAAAAGTTGTCAAGTATCTCAATCCTTTCATTTTGATCGGTTATAAAAGACGTGTGTGATATTGCTTTGAAAAACGTGCCAAAATTGATCTCTAAACTTAAATTCATCTCGAAACGCATATGGTAAAGCAATTGGTATTTTGGACAATGAAGTAGGCCCTCGTTTGTCACCCAAAAATATTGGCCAGAAAAAGTAGCGAAAAATTACCCATTTTGTAACCCTATTTGAGCCAAATAAATTATCCCTTTCGTTTGATAACCCAAAAAACCCAAATAGCCCGGAATTGCGAAAAATGGAAAAATTCAGACTTTAAGTTCGGAAAGTGCATAAAAAGGGGAAAGAAAAAAAAATATGCTCAACAAAAATAGCAAGAAAAGAAAAGAAGTGAAAAACAGAAGAAAAAAATAGAAAAGGAAAAAAAAAATGAGCAATAGCCCGGAAAAAGCACAAATGGACATCATAAATGACTTTTCCAATTTCAATCTTTCCTAACACTTTCATTTTACCCAATATACCTTAATACCCGAAAAATTCCTAACCGAGTCAAAATTGCGAAAATTGATTACCGCGTGGAGAGCTAATACACCAAAAGATAAAAAAGAGATCGAATGTGCGGAAAAAGAGGAAATGTTCCCGTTTTTAAAACTGTAATCCGTTGATGAGATCCGTTCACTATGAAATTTTTGTCTTTCTAATTGTATGCATGATTTTACGTCCATTACATTTACTCTTTATATCACGCATACCGAGAGAATAGCCATAATCCGAGTGATTCGTTTGAGAGAGAATTCCGTGAGAAATTGAAATAAAAATGAATTTTCGGATAAGTAACGTAATGATCAATCGGTGAAAATTGGCGGTTATATTTCTGACTTCGCACACACACACACTACGGTTTGAGACTTGCAAATATGACTTGATGATGAATATTTTTCTGAAAAAGTTTGAATTATACAATTTTTTCGTAATTTGAATTTCGTTGAGTCGAGTTTTGTGGGTATATTCTCTGCAAACCCTCACGAGACACAACTCGTCCTACTAGGGCAACCTAGGGGTTTAAAGGCTTTTTGCATACGCTACATGTAATCGCTTGCCCGCGAAAGAGGTATTCTATCCTAATAAGATGTTTTCAAGAATTGAGGCTGGCTAGGATTCTTTTACATTGCTCGGAACGCGCAAAGTTCTAAGTTAGGGGGGTTTGATTAGGCATAAATTCTTCCTAATTTATCCCTTGATTTAGTTACTTTTAGCACCTCGAACAACGTAATTGAGTTGACTTTATCTCATAATCTTGCTACTGACTGATCCTAATGAGTACACCTAGTTTTTGGTATTTTGTAGTGATTTACAGGTATTTGATGTCAAGAAACGAAAGAAGGAAACTGAAAGAATAAAGGAAGAAAGAAGGAAAGTCAAAAGGGAAAAAGTGGAATTTCCAATCGGAATTCGGATGAGGTACCTACAGAGAAGTTAAATAGATCTCATTCACGAGCACATAGGAAGAAACGGCACCTCAATCAGAGTCCCGGCACAAAAGATATGAGCAGTCAAAGAGGAGCAAAAAAGTCAAATAGGCAGACTGGTCCGCCCCTACCCCGGACCGGTCCGCTTTGCCAAACTCCAAAAGACCCCGGATCACAAGCAAATCGAAGACGGCAAAAATAAAAAGAACCGGTCCGCCCTCGGACCGGTCGGCCCCAAAATAAAAATAACCGATCCGCTTTCAGGGGCAGACCGGTCCGCCTAAGGCCCGTACCGGTCCGGCCATCGAGATTTGCAAATCTTATCTGTTTCAAAGAAGAGTCCTAGTGCAGCTGAAATTCCTAAATTCATGGAGGGTATACAAACCCAATTTATTATTGTTATGAGGACGGATTATTTTTAGAGGATAGTAGTTAGTCTTTCTCTTTTATCGAGGAACTCTAGTTTAGCTACAATTACCAATTTTAATTCAAGGATTGAAGATTTATTCAGAGTTCGTGTGATTACCAGTTTTATTGATTGCTGCAATTATTGCTTGGGTGATTTTAGTGAGTTATTTCTTCTTTTTAATTCTATGCTACATCAATTCATCAGTTTTCCTTAGATTAATCATGAACTCTCGCACATTAAACACTGTCTTCATCACTTTCATCAAGCTAGGCTAGATTTCCTAAGGCCGGGATACATGAACCCAGCCTGATGTGTTAATTGCACGTGTATAAACATTAATCCTCTAAATTTAGTGATTGATTACGACCTTATTGCGTTGCAACATAACAGTTGTAGGTCTTTATATCTCGTTTGCCTCTGGGTAACCGTGATGATTTAGAATGCAATTCGAGTGTTACTATCGCGATACCGATTTACTCGTCCTCGGATTAGGTATGATGCGGGCTTGAACCTCGTATACATAATGCTTGGGAGTACTAAATTTCGGGTCAAATCAATCAGTCAAATTTACGATTAGTATTTTACCAGCAATACACTATGGTTGGTGGATTGTATTCCCGTCCTATTTTTCTCATCAGTTAGTCAAAGGTTTTAAACCAGTTTCATTCACATTTTAGGTAAATTAGTGTAGTTGCATTTCGTCATAATTTTCTAATTGCATTTAGCATAATCATTCTCAAAAACCAAATCATTCTCTTTTTCTTTTCAGAGTCAGAGTTAGGGTTCCTCCGTCTTTTTCCATCGTCACAACTCCGTTGTCCTTTTTCCCTGTGGATACGATACCCGACTTACTGGGATTATTACTTGAGCGACAGGCTTGCAATTGAGCCTAGAGTGAACGCATTTCTGAGACACATTTTCAGTCGCGTCAAGTTTTTAAGTTAGGGTTCCTCTGTCTTTTCCCGTCGTCACAACTTCGTTGTCCTTTTTCCCCGTGGATACGATACCCGACTTACTGTGATTATTACCTGAGCGATAGACTTGCACTTAAGCCTAGAGTGAACGCATTTCTGAGACACATTTTCAGTCGCGCCAAATTTTTGGTTCCGTTGATGGGGAAATAGGTAGACTTAGGATTAGATCGAGTCAATCCAAAGCTTCGACCAAAAATCTCCAAAAAAATCCAAAAAAAATAAAAAAATTCAAAAAGCACAAAAAGATTCACAAGCATCATCTCTCCTAAGCTTTAATGAAAAATTCTGAAACTACTCCCACACCCCATAATACGCCAACCAACATTCACGAAAATCCAATTGTTGAGTATAATCCCGATAGTCCCCACAGTCCAAACGCCCCATAGTTCTAGATCCCACCTCCCACACCGTCGCACACAATATCCAATAATACTCCGTTTTCCTTCTTAGGACACATTCCGAGCACACCTAGTGAGAGCACTGAGTCGTTAAGTGAGGAAGAGATGTCGCAACATGGAAGTGCACCCGCCGGTGAGGAAGAGCCCCCATACCGCCCACTGAGAGAATTCTTATATCTCGAGCGCATTGTCACTCCGAGATGCAGTATTTCTCACATATAATGCAGGACAATTCCGTTTCAAAAATGGGATGATCCAGATGCTACCGCATTACCACGGTATGGATTCTGAAAAGCCATACCTCCATATTAGGGAATTTAAGGACGTGTGTGATACTCTCAATGATCAAACCTGCACACAGGAGGTGATCCGCCTCAAACTCTTCCCTTTCTTACTCAAAGATAAAGCTAAGACCTGGTTATGGTCTTTACCTCCGAGTTCGATTCCATCATGGAATGAGTTACAATCGAGATTTCTCAAGAAATTCTTCCCAACACATCGAATAATCTCCATAAAGGCTCATATTCAAGGGTTCAGACAAGCTAAAAATGAGCCATTCCATCGATGTTATGAATGTTTCAACGAGTTAGTTACTTCATGCCCCCATCATGGATTTGATTCAGCGCAAATCATCTCTTTTATCTATAATGGGTTGAATCTTAACTCCAAACAACTTGTTGAAACCATGGGAAGTGGTTCGTTTATCGATTTAGATGCCCATGATGTTGAGCTTCACCTGAGGTATGTCGTCGAGACTACCCAATCCTGGGATACATCTGATCCTAACGCTCAAAATCGAAATCGTCAAGTGACCACCACTCCGTCGGCGTCCGGCCTATTCCACGTAAACAATAACTCTATAACGGATAGTCGATTGGAGACTCTTGAGAAAGGATTTCGAGACCTATGCGAGATATATGGAAAAGGACCAGCTGAATCCATACCAAACCCCGTCGAGAAGGTGTGTGCGATTTGCTAGGCGGGACATTCAACTGAGGAATACCTGACGATGTGCGATTTGCTAGGCGGGACATTCAACTGAGGAATGCCTGACGATACTCGCCTAAAAATTTATGCTTCAGGATCAAGTTAGTGGTATAGGAGGGTTTAAGGCAAATTTCGGTGCCCCGCACGGGAATTCATATAACCCTTCATGGAAAAACCATCACGATTTTAGCTATGGGCAACAACATGCCGCGATGAACCCTCCTTCACATGTTGCCCCCCTCCACCACAACACTTTCAACAAGATCCACACATGCAAGGACATGTGCAAGCACCACTACCTCAAGGAGCGTATATTCCGCCATCGCGAAGAACTCTCGAGGATACCATGAATCAATTCATCGCAAGCAAGATCGCAACTAATGCCAAATATGATCGTCTGATTGGCGACATAAATGTAAGTCTACTAAAAATACAATCCTCGTTGAGTGTCCAAGAGAAGGGAAAGTTTCTTGACCAAGGCTAAAGAACTCCCCAAGGTTAAACTAGTGTTAGCTCCACCTCTACTGAACATCGGGAGAAATGTCAAGCTGTGACCACTCTTCGTAGTGGGAGAGTCGTTGATTTATCACCTCCCCCACACGACACGATAAAAGACAAGGAGATTTCAGCCGACAAGAAAGAGGCCGAAGATGTACCCTTGAATGAGAGTGACAAAGAAGAAGGTAGTGAGCCACAGGTAGTAGTGAAACCACCCTCCGCGGCACCGTTTCCTCAACGGTTGATTCCCTCCCATAAAGGAAACCCACGTGAAAACGTGCTAGAAGTGCTAAAGCAAGTAAAGTTGAATTTACCTTTTCTTGATGCTATTAAGCAAATTCCAGATTATGCTAAAGTCATCAAAGACTTGTTGACGGTGAAGAGAAAGATGAAGGTAAAGAAGAACGTCTTTCTAGCACAAAACGTGAGCTCCATTCTACTAAACGAGCTCCCACCTAAATTCAAAGATCCCGGTGCACCCACCATATCCTGCATCATTGGAGAGAATAAAATCTAAAAAGCCATACTTGACTTGGGAGCAAGCGTAAATATCCTCCCTTACTCCATTTATAGGCAAATTCATTTGGGCGACCTCAAGCCCACAAAGGTCACTCTCCAATTAGTGGATCGAACAGTGAAGATCCCACGATGCATAGTCGAGGTCGTGATCATCCAAGTTTACACTTTCTACTTCCTGGTAGATTTTGTCATTTGGGACATGGAGCCCTCCTTCAACTCGAGCAATCATGTTCCCATTGTCCCGGGGCATCCATTCTTAGCTACGACTAACGCAATTATCAACACTCGGAATGGGCGAATGCAACTCACCTTTGGGAACATGACCTTGGAAACCAACATCTTCCACATAGCCCAATATACGGGGGAGGAAGATGATCTTCACGTGGTGAGCCTCATAGATGAGATAGTAGAGGAGTATTTTGAGGAGAATTACTGTGGCGACGCTTTAGAGTCCTATTTAACGGCAAGATATGAGAGTGAGGGGACGTACTCTGACTTCAAGAGGGAGGTTGGGGAGTTGAGAGAGTTACTCGATGAGAGTGCGTCAGACGAGGATGTGAGAGATGTCAATTGGGTTTCTAGATTCGAGGAGTTACCTCCGAGGGATACACGCATGGTTCCCTCCAGTGAAAAATTTCCAACCCTTGAATTAAAGAAACTCCCCTCCCATATTAAATATGCATACCTAGGAGAAGATGAGACATTTCCTATTGTTGTCTCCTCTAGCCCAGACGAAGGGCAGTAGGGTAAATTATTGAAAATTCTGAGGAAGCACCAAAGTGCTTTTGGTTGCTGCATTGCTGATTTGAAGGGGATAAGTCCTTTGATTCGCACTCACAAGATCTATCTCGAAGAGGACGTCAAACCCTCTAGAGAAATGCAAAGAAGACTAAATCCTAACATGAAAGAAGTTATGAGAACCGAGATTATCAAGTTGTTGGATGCCGGGATTATCTACCCAATCTCAGATAGCAAGTGGGGAGCCCTATTCAAGTCGTCCCGAAGAAGTCAGGGATGATGGTGATCGAGAATGCTAAGGGAGAGCTCATTCCCCAACGTACCACCACCGGGTGGCGCGTTTGCATTGATTACCGGAAACTCAATGAGGGAACTAGGAAAGACCATTTACCCTTGCCATTTATTGATCAAATGCTTGAGAGAGTTGTCGGCCACCCTTATTATTGCTTCCTTGATGGTTATTCCGGATATAACCAAATTGAGGTGGATGTACTTGACCAGGAAAAGACGACCTTCACTTGCCCTTTTGGAACGTTTTCCTACAAACGTATGCCATTTGGCTTGTGTAATGCACCCGCGACCTTTCAAAGGTGCATGTTGAGCTTATTTAGCGACATGGTCGAGAGAGGACTCGAAGTGTTCATGGATAATTTCAGCATTTTTGGCACCTCTTTCGATCATTGTTTAGAAAAACTGGAAAAAGTCCTTGCCTGGTGTGTGGAAAAGAACTTAGTGCTGAATTGGGAGAAATGCCATTTCATGGTCATCGAGGGAATAGTTCTTGGCCACATAGTATCATCCAAGGGCATAAAGGTTGATAGGGCAAAGATTTATGGCATAGCTGATCTTCCCCCACCAAAATCGCTTAAGGACGTGCGCTCATTTTTGGGTCACGCGGGGTTTTATTGACGGTTCATTAAGGACTTTAGCGCTATCGCTAGACCCTTAAGCAACCTACTCATGAAGGACACCCCATTCGAGTGCACGGAAGCATGCCAAAGCTCTTTCGAAAAAATGAAGAACATGCTTGTGTTCGCTCCCATCAAGCAAGTTACGAATTGATCTTTACCATTCGAACTTATGTGTGATGCTAGCGATTATGCAATCGGGGCTATTTTGGCCAAATAAAAAGATAAGAAAGATCATGTCATCTACTACGCTAGCCGAACCCTTATCGGACCTCAACTCAACTACTCTACCACGGAGAAGGAGTTTCTAGCGATAGTCTTTGCCCTTGATAAATTACCATTTTATCTCATTGGTTCTCCCATCACGTGTTTCACCGACCACGCGGCTTTAAAATACCTACTTGCAAAGAAAGATGCCAAGACGCGCCTTATAAGGTGGATCCTACTCCTACAAGATTTCAATCTCTCCATCAAAGATAAGAAAGGAGTAGAAAATGTCGTCGCCGACCACTTATGTCGGCTTTCGTCCGACGTACCTAGTGATCCCGTACCCATTTTCGGGTCAAATCAATCAGTCAAATTTACGATTAGTATTTTACCAGCAATACACTATGGTTGGGGGATTGTATTCCCGTCCTATTTTCCTCATCAGTTAGTCAAAGGTTTTAAACCAGTTTCATTCACATTTTAGGTAAATTAGTGTAGTTGCATTTCGTCATAATTTTCTAATTGCATTTAGCATAATCAATCTCAAAAACCAAATCATTCTCTTTTTCTTTTCAGAGTCAGAGTTAGGGTTCCTCTGTCTTTTTCCGTCGTCACAACTCCGTTGTCCTTTTTCCCTGTGGATACGATACCCGACTTACTGGGATTATTACTTAAGCGACAGGCTTGCACTTAAGCCAAGAGTGAACGCATTTCTGAGACACATTTTCAGTCGCGTCAAGTTTTTGAGTTAGGGTTCCTCCGTCTTTTCCCGTCGTCACAACTCCGTTGTTCTTTTTCCCTGTGGATACGATACCCGACTTACTGTGATTATTACTTGAGCGACAGGTTTGCACTTAAGCCTAGAGTGAACGCATTTCTGAGACACATTTTCAGTCACTCCAAGTTTTTGGTGCCGTTGCCGGGGAAATAGGTAGACTTAGGATTAGATCGAGTCAATCCAAATCTTCGACCAAAAAAATCCAAAAAAACATAAAAAAATTCAAAAAGCACAAAAAGATTCACAAGCATCATCTCTCCCAAGCTTTAATGCAAAATTCTGAAACCACTCCCACAACCCATAATACTCCAACCAACATTCACGAAAATCCAATTGTTGAGTATAATCCCGATAGTCCCCACAGTCCAAACGCCCCACAGTTCTAGATCCCACCTCCCACACCGTCTTACACAATATCCAATAACGCTCTGTTTTCCTTCTTAGGACACACTCCGAGCACACCTAGTGAGAGCACTGAGTCGTTAAGTGAGGAAGAGATGTCGCAACACGGCAGTGCACCCGCCGGTGAGGAAGAGCCCCCATACCGCCCGCTGAGAGAATTCATATATCCCGAGCGCACTGTCACTCCGAGATGCAGTATTTCTCACGTATAATGCAGGGCAATTCCGTTTCAAAAATGGGATGATCCAGATGCTACCGCATTACCACGGTATGGATTCTGAAAAGCCATACCTCCATATTAGGGAATTTAAGGACGTGTGTGATACTCTCAATGATCAAACCTGCACACAAGAGGTGATCCGCCTCAAACTCTTCCCTTTCTCACTCAAAGATAAAGCTAAGACCTGGTTATGGTCTTTACCTCCGAGATCGATTCCATCATGGAATGAGTTACAATCGAGATTTCTCAAGAAATTCTTCCCAACACATCGAACAATCTCCATAAAGGCTCAAATTCAAGGGTTCAGACAAGCTAAAATTGAGCCATTCCATCGATGTTATGAACGTTTCAACGAGTTAATTACTTCATGCCCCCATCATGGATTTGATTCAGCGCAAATCATCTCTTTTATCTATAATGGGTTGAATCTTAACTCCAAACAACTTGTTGAAACCATGGGAAGTGGTCCGTTTGTCGATTTAGATGCCCACGATGCTGAGCTTCACCTGAGGTATGTCGCCGAGACTACCCAATCCTGGGATACATCTGATCCTAATGCTCAAAATCGAAATCGTCAAGTGACCACCACTCCTTCGGCGTCCGTCCTATTCCACGTAGACAAGAACTCTATGATGGATGGACGATTGGAGACTCTTGAGAAAAGATTTTGAGACCTATGCGAGATATATGGAAAAGGACCAGCTGAATCCATACCAAACCCTGTCGAGAAGGTGTGTCCGATTTGTGAGGCGGGACATTCAACTGAGGAATGCCCGACGATACCCGCCTAGAAAGTTATGCTTCAGGAGCAAGTTAGTGGTATAGGAGGGTTTAAGGGAAATTTCGGTGCCACGCACGGGAATTCATATAACCCTTCATGGAAAAACCAACACGGTTTTAGCTATGGGCAACAACATGCTACGTTGAACCCTCCTTCACATGTTGCCCCCCTCCACCACAACACTTTCAACAAGATTCACACATGCAAGGACATGTGCAAGCACCACCACCTCAAGGAGAATATATTCCACCACCGCGGAGAACTCTCGAGGATACCATGAATCAATTCATCGCAAGCCAGACTGCAACCAATGCCGAATATGATCGTCTGATTGGCGACATAAATGTAAGTCTGTCAAAAATACAATCCTCGTTGAGTGTTCAGAAGAAGGGCAAGTTTCCTGCCCAAGGCCAAAGACCTCCCCAAGGTCAAACTAGTGTTAGCTCCACCTCTACTGAACATCAGGAGAAATGTCAAGCTGTGACCACTCTTCGTAGTGGGAGAGTGGTTGATTTATCACCTCCCCCACACGACACGATAAAAGACAAGGAGATTTCGCCCGGCACGAAAGAGGCCGAAGATGTCCCCTTGAATGAGAGTGACAAATAAGACACTAGTGAGCCAGAGGTAGTAGTGAAACCACCCTCCGCGGCACCGTTTCCTCAAAGGTTGATTCCCTCCCATAAAGGAAACCCACGTGAAGACGTGATAGAAGTGTTAAAGCAAGTAAAGCTGAATTTACTTTTTCTTGATGTTATTAAGCAAATTCCAGCTTATGCTAAAGTCATCAAAGACTTGTTGACGGTTAAGATAAAGATGAAGGTAAAGAATAACGCATTTTTAGCACAAAACATGTGCTCCATTCTACTAAACGAGCTCTCGCCTAAATTCAAAGATCACAGTGCACCCACCATATCCTGCATCATTGGAGAGAATAAAATCGAAAAAGCCTTACTTGACTTGGGAGCAAGCGTAAATATCCTCCCTTACTCCATTTATAGGCAACTTGATTTGGGTGACCTCAAGCCCACAAAGGTCACTCTCCAATTAGCAGATCGAACAGTGAAGATCCCACGAGGCATAGTCGAGGACGTGATCGTCCAAGTTGACACTTTATACTTCACGGTAGATTTTTTCATTTGGGAAACGGATCCCGCCTTCAACTCAAGCAATCATGTTCCCATCATCCTGGGGCGTCCATTCTTAGCTACGGATAACACAATTATCAGCACTCAGAATGGGAGAATGCAACTCACCTTTGGGAACATGACCTTGGAAACTAACATCTTCCACATAGCCCAACATACGGGGGATGAAGATGATCTTCACGTGGTGAGCCTCATAGATGAGATAGTAGAGGAGTATTTTGAGGAGAATTACTGTGGCGACGCTTTAGAGTCCTGTTTAGCGGCGAGATATGAGAGTGAGGGGATGTATACTGACTTCGAGAGGGAAGTTGGGGAGTTGAGAGAGTTACTCGATGAGAGTGCATCGGACGAGGACGTGAGAGATGTCAATTGGGTTTCTGGACTCGACGAGATACCTCCGAGGGATACACGTATGGTTCCCTCCAGTGACAAATTTCCAACCCTCGAATTATAGAAACTCCCATCCCATATTAAATATGCATACCTAGGAGAAGATGAGACATTTCCTGTTGTTGTCTCCTCTAGCCTAGACGAAGGGCAGGAGGGTAAATTATTGAAAATTCTGAGGAAGCACCAAAGTGCTTTTGGTTGGTGCATTGCCGATTTGAAGGGGATAAGTTCTTTGATTTGTACTCACAAGATCCATCTCGAAGAGGACGTCAAACCCTCTAGAGAAATGCAAAGAAGACTAAATCCCAACATGAAAGAAGTTGTGAGAACCGAGATTATCAAGTTGTTGGATGCCGAGATTATCTACCCAATCTCGGATAGCAAGTGGGTGAGCCCTATTCAAGTCGTCCCGAAGAATTCAGGGATGACGGTGATCGAGAATGTTAAGGGACCAGGCGCCCTTGTAATTTTAGAGTATTAATTAACTCGATCATACTACAAATATTATTGTTTTGCCTGAATAATCCTTCCATGATCTGGACAACGTCATCTAGATTGACTTCATCGGTTGGTACCACCCAATTTTCTCACTCTCAGACCCATTTCTGTGCTTCCAAGAACAGCGTATCTGTGAGGGAAGTTTCAGCCTAAACTCTAGGAGTTGGTTTAATGATTCTAAAAATTACATACTTCCATTTTCAAAACAGGTACGGACAGTGATGCATGCTCGGATAAGGAGTGACACTGCCTGATCAGTGAGGCTAATAGGGTGTAGGAGGAAATATGGGCAAGTTTGGAGAGGTTAAGGAGAGTGTATGGATGTGATTTGAGTTGAGGGATCAAAATATGGGTTAATTTCTATTAAGAGAGCATTGGTATGATTTGGGAGTGGGTTGTGAGTAATGTTTGGTTTAGGATTGGCTGGTGGGGCAATGGTACCCTAGTCAATTAGACCTTGGATTCTATTTCGGAGCTGAAAGCATTGGTCGGTGGTATGGCTAGAAGTTTGGTGAAAGGCGCAATGGGAATCTTCCTTGAAGTTTCTCGGAAGTGGGTTTGGCAATGGACGGGGGTCCAAGGGTTTGATAAGGTTTCGGCTTAATAGGGCTTGATAAACTTTGGAGAGGGGAGCATAGAGCTCGGTGTATTCCTTTCGTATTGGGACAGGGCAGCTCTCTGGTGCCCACGAAGTGGACGGTTGAGAGATGTTGTTGATGGTTGAGACAGCAGCGTTGGCAGGTTTGCCATATTTTTGGGGAGTGAACTGTCCGGACACTTTCTTTGGTTCAATTTCTGTTTTAGCAAGACCTTCCTCGATTTTTACTCCTGCTTCTCTGAGAGCTCGAAAGTGGGGATAGTATTGTCCTCCCATGGTCGCTCGGACATGGGGCAAGAAGTTCTTCTTCACTATGTTGACTTGTTCTTCCTCGGATGGCCGATTGGTCATAGTGGCTGCCTTTTTCCTCCATCGGACTTTGAAGTTACTGACTGATTCCATAGAGTTTTATTTGAGCAGCTCTAAATCACGGTGGGTGACCTAAAGATCTTCGTTATATTTTTACTACGACATGAATTATCGGGATACATCCTCCCAGCTATGGATTCTGGACTCCTCGAGAGATAAAAACCATCGGAGAGCACTATCCTTCAAAGTTTGCTGAAATAATTGGGCCATCACTTCTTCAGAAGCCCTTAGGAGAGTCATGGGATAGTGATAACTGCGAAGATGAACAATCGAGGGTCCACCTCCTCTGAATTTTTCGATATTTGGCATCTTGAACTTCTCGAGCTTCCCTTAGGATAAGGAGACATGTGGGTGTAGTCCATGTAATTTATGTAGATTCAGACTTGGTCGAACTTCTTCGTTAGCATCTTGAGATATTCTTTGACCTTGTTCAACTCTTCCTCTTTTGGATTAACGATCACAACCAAGTTAGCCCCGGGCTGGGTAAGGTTCGGCATAGGAAGCTAGGCAGGCGATGACCCATTAAGAGGAGGGGCACGTGGAGCGTGTTGATATTCTTCGGGAACCCAGATAGGCTCGGGTGGACCCATAACGTGAGGGAATAGGGCCTCGGGCTCTCGAGGAATAGGAACCTCGTTTCGTTGCATCTCTCGGACCTCGGTCTAAAGGTTGTCGATCTTGGACACGAGCTGAGCTAAGACTGCCATCAGATTGAGCTGCAGAACTGGTACTTGATATGTGTTCTCCATGGAAAATGAATGGATACCGTACTCAGAAGAAGTAACAGGGGAAAGGACGGAGCTTTAGGGTGATTTGACTGAAGACCGAAGAAAATAAGGAGTCAGGCCAAGGGCCCACAATCGACCTGAGAAGGCGCAAAATGGGATTTATTTTGAGAAAAAAAAGTTAAATATTTTAGAATTTTTTGTTTCTCTATTGAGATCGAAGGGCAAAATATTTTTGTATTTTTGATAAAGAAGTGAGAAATGTTTTTGGATTTTTGATGAAGAAAGGAAATAATATTTTTGGATTTTTGATAAAGAAGGAAAAAATGTCTTTGAAAGACGGGTCTCAGCATGATTTTTATTATTATTATTATTATTATTATTATTATTATTATTATTATTATTATTATTATTATTATTATTATTATTATTATTATTATTATTATTATTATGTTCTCACTTATATTAAATTCGCCTAAATGAAAAGTGAAATGACGGATGGGACCCAAGCCTGGAAAAGTTGGGTTTGTAAAATATGCAAAGTTATGGCTGGACTTGTAACCACAGTCATGGGCAGGGTCCCGTTTTAAAAATGCACGAAAATTTGGGCTGCAGGCTGACCCAAAATTTCGATAGAGTTTGGAGTTGAAATCGGTAATCTAACATGTGTCTCATAGGCTTGACACCTATATGTGGGTATGCAGTTGGTTGGGTGAATCGAAAAGGGTTCCCCCCTTCGGTATGGCTTTCACGATATACGTCTTTATTTTTTACGGCAATCGGTACGTGTGGACAACTCATTTGATATACCCGAGTGTACGTGAATTACCTCACTATATACCTCATGGGGACAGTACGTGTGAGAGCGAATTCGATATACTCTGTGTACGTGAACGAGTTCCCTGAGATATACCTCCCGTCATGACTTCAGTCAAGCGATACGATGCGGGGGAACCGTTCGATATACGTAGAAGGTTCTTGGCCGATGGAAGGTGAGAGTCATATCCCTTAGGCTAACTGCACCCTACCGGACCAGCGCCCATCACGAAGTGACCCTCCAGTTATTGGACAAAATTTGGTCAATCACAATGCTCTTTGGGGATATTGTGTGAATCATACATGATTCTCTTATTAGTATCTTATGATGAGAGTATCTTTCTTGATCATGACCAACAGGGATCAAAGTATGAGTACCAACGGTATACCAAGGATGGGTGATGCTTGAAACATGGGGATATATTGTATCCTAGGTGCACGTGGTGTGAAGTGTACATGGAGAATCTTCTACAAGTGTGTGAATAGAAGCATAAGCATGAGGTACACATGAGTAGTAAAAGGGGAACATGCAAAATAGGGGAATATATAAGAAAATAAAACACTCATGTAAATAGAGTCTAGCCCTCAAAAAGAAAAAAATCCCCAGATGAGTCGCCATTGTGGCCATCCCCGATCCTCGCAGCGGGAGAGGATCCTTTGGTCCCCTGCATCCCTCTCGGAAGCGCTTCGGCCTGTATCGTTGATGAGTTGAAAATTTTAGAGAGATGGAGTCGCCAGTCTATTTTACTCAAAACAGACAAAAGAAAAGGGAGCCATTCCGAAGGACAGCTTCCAAAGACATACTGATACATACGAAACAAAAATGATTCGAAAAGGGTTAGAAGGCTAAGTTATGAAATGGGAAGGTGTTAGGCACCCATTCCGCCCTTACGGTCTCTTATGGGTTGTTGATATTTTCCTTTAATTCCTCGTGATATATGTGCATGTATATATGTAGTGGAGATAGGAATCATCGACTTGTATCATGGAAGAGATAAAGCGAGTCATCCGTAGGAATGTTCCTAAAAATAATATTAGAAAATAGGATTTATGCGATTATCCTCGCGTTGATCATTATAACGGAATGATAGCGCACATGGAATAATACGCCACTAAGAACAAATATATGTATATGTAAATATATAGAATTTAAGTGAATTGAGTTTAAATAATATAGAAAAAATATAAAATGAGAGAAAGGTAGGAATAGGACTCGAGTCACGGGTTTTACCCCGAGACGCCTACGTAGCCTATAGAGGCATCAAAGTCCACGTAGTTCACATGAAAAATGAGGGGTAGGATTTATCCCATAAATCCAATCGGGGACTTATCTTATATATATATATGTGTGTGTGTGTGTGTGTGTGTAAAAAAAAGTGTTTTAGTTGTGAGAAAAGTGTGAGAATTCCCGTTTGGAATTTATGAGCAAATCCTCTTTTTCTTGTTTTTTGGGTTTTATTTATATAAAAATAAGAGATGTGCAATAATACTAAATAAAAAGTATATTAAGATATGTGAGATGAGAGAATAAAAGTGTTAAGTAATAAAACGAATTTAGGGGAATTTAAAGAGAGAGTTGAGAAACTTGGACCTTCCTGAAGCACTTGAGCTTGATCTTGGATGTTGGGGAGCAGCCCTTGCACATGGGTGATGATGGAGAATACTTAATTCACCAAGTTTGATGAAGAAGGTGATGAAAGGTGTAGGTTGGAAAGGGATTAGAAATCACGATGACTTATAGAGGGGTTTTCTGAGCCTGCTGAGAGTAATGGATCTCTGATTTTTCTCCTTTTTCAAATTAGATTAGGCCCTCCTTTTTATAGGCCCAGGGCATTACCGATCAGCATAGCCCTGGTCCTTCCAATCGGCAGGTGTGCTTATGCACACTACCGAAAGGCAGGATTTGGAACCTTCCGTTTGGCAGTCTCTTTTAGGTTCCTTCAAAAAATTGATCGTAGAGCACAAACCGTTGTTCCGAATCTCGCATGGTCAAAACGTTGGAAAGGTAATCCAGATAACTTCTAAAGTCTTTTGGACTGCTCCTGGGTTCGAGAGCTGAGTTTGGGTCAGATATAGCTCGGAAGCATTGGTCGGTCCTTTAGACGGGGAATTATCGGACGCAAACGGATCGTTCGTCCACATGGTAAGTCAGAATCACGTACGGGGTGAACCATTGGAAAGGTGAGGAGATGTACTTTGACATTACAAAGATTTTTACTTGGTTCGGGGAGATGACTTTGGTTAACCGGGGTCTGTAAGAGTTCGGTGACCTTTCGGAGTTAAACGGATCGTTCGTCTGCATGATAAGTTATAATCGTGCATGGGGTGGACCGTTGGAAAGGGGTTTTAGTGCCCTTCCAAGATTTGTTCAGTCTCGATCAAGCTGAATAGTTAACTTTTGTCAAACATAGCCTGAGAGCATCCAGTGACCTCCTGATCGAGTTTTGGGGGAAAATTAGTCATTCGTCCACAGCGTAAGTCAGAATCGCGCATGGGATGGACCGTTGGAAAGGGGTTTCAGTGACTTTCGAAGATTCATTCAGTCTCGTTCAAGGTGAAGAGTTTGACTTTTGGTCAAATGGAGCCTGGGAGTGCCTAATGACCTTTAGGTCAATACTCGGGGTATGACTGGGATTTGCAATGATGAAGGGAGGTACTAGGGACCTAAGGAGAGGTTAGGGGGTATTATAATGGGGTGTCTACAGATTTGGTTTAAGATTTTTATAACTCGGTAATCTTTTGTTGCATTATATATACTTACACCGAGTAAGCTTTGTACCTTTCGTCGTTTGTGAGTGTTATACACTATTCTTTCCTCTTTGAAAACGATACATTCATTGGTAATATCTCTATTCTTCATTTGATCGTTCATTAATTGAGTTCATTCTTGAAATCTATTACTTGAGCATGATTTTTAAAGTTTGTTTTAACTCAAGAATTGCGTAAACTTTATAAAATGATCATAGGCTATCTTTATCAAGTCACCCATATTAGCCTTGACCTCGCCTTATATGTTTCCTCTAGTCAACCCCTTTGAGCCTAAATACTAGCCTTTTGTTTCATAACCCCAAATCCCATAACCAAGTCCGAATTGGAGTTATATACCTTACATAGTACCTTCCATACCATTGTTTGGAATGTTACTTGGGATTGAATGATGTTATTGTGTTGTGTTGCAGTTGAAATTTAGGCATGTGAGAGTGTGAAAAGTAAAGAAAATAGTGATGTGAAAAAAGAGAAAAAGAAAAAGCAGAAAATAAAAGAAAACAAAAGAAAAAGTGAGAAAAGAAGAAAAGTAAAAGAAAGAGAAATTTGTATATGTTTTGTATATAGTTCAATAAGCTTTGATTACTCTCCAATTTTTATATCTAATGCTTGTTTGGAACTTGTTTTCTAATTTTTGATATTGCTTGCATTTTCCCATTATTTTGAGTTTTTATTTCCGAACACTTTGAATCCGTACATATATATCCTTTGTTTCATACCCTAGCCAAACCTACATTATAACCCTTTTAAAGTCCTATGTGATCTTAAGTAGATGTAATTCAAAGGTTCAAATAGTTTTGATAATCTGTCAAAATGCATTTCACCTCCTTTAGTGAGCGGTATCTTTCATTGAGATTATAATTTTTAATTTCATTTATAGTGTTCTTCATTTGTGACATGTGTGCGTCCTAGTTTCCATTTACATTTACTCTTTATTCCCGCATGTTCCGTGTGTTACCTCCCTGTTTCGAGTGAATTCACTTGATGAGTGTAATGCCTGTGAGGATTGAATTTATGCTTGCTCTATTTAGTATCCTATTTATATAAGTTTTTTCCAAATTACACTTTGCATGTGCTCGCTCCCCTCCCACATTTTAAGGTTTCAATTCTAAGAGGTGCATTCTATAATGTTAATGATTTAAACTTTTGTTTGAATTCGTTCATTATACTAATAATGCGTATGAAATCTTGTTCTCTATTATTGGGCTTGTCGCATATTGGTTTGGGCTTATTTTGAGGAAACCATATGATGTTTGTGGGTTTCATCCATGAAAACCCTCATGACACTCGTCCACTAGGGTAACCTAGGGGTTTAACGGCTTATTGCATATGCTAAATGCACTCGAATCGCCCACGAAAGTGGCCTTATGCTTTTATACCATATTTTTGTACTTGTATCCTGCTTTTGGTTTGATTGTAGTTCTTGTTGCATCCTATTTCATTGCTAGGGACTAGCAATGTGTAAGTTAGGGGGTGTGATAATATGCAAATATTGCACATTTCATCCCTCGAACCTATGCATTTTAGCCCCCTCGAGAATCTTATTCCCTATATTTATGCTCGTTAACCAGAAAACCTCAGATTTTTATGTTAACATGATTCGTAGGGGCTAATTGAGATTTTATAGGTATTTGGATGATAAGTGTGAAGTTCGGACGCATTTCGGCTAATTTTCGTAAGCAATCGCATGTTCAAGGGCATTTTAGTCAATTCACAGTTTGGGTACCTAGCCCAACATCTTCACAGAAGTTGTATCCCTCCCCGTAAGATTCGAGTGGCCATGAACGGTGCGTGATTCTGATCCTTAACGAAGAAGTTACGACTATTTTAGCGGAAGAGAATTCTAAATAAGCCAAAACAGGAGGAAGATTGATGTAGACATGATTGATCGATCGATCGATCAGACGGATCGATCAATCAATCCTTCAATTTTCATTCATCGTGGGAAGAAGTGGGCTCATATCTGATCAATCGATCGATCGATCAAAGGGATCGATTGATCGATCCCCTGTTTCCTGCGATATTTTCAACTTTTATTTTCTTTTTCCTTTTCTTTTCTAATTTAATTCCAACTTACTATATAAAGGTTTTTGTGTAATATTCAGATATACTTAGTTTTAGAAGATAGTTTAGCTTAGGGTTTGGGGGTTTGGAGAGTTCTTCTTCATTTCTTCTTGGTTTGACACCTAATTGGGTTTGTAAGTTGACTATCTATCTTCCCTCTCCATTAATATAGTTTGTATTTCCTTTATTCTTGCTTTGTAGTTAATTTACATGATTTTATAATTAGGTTTACTTGCTTTATTTACTTTCTTTTTAGTTTAGTTTTATCGTGTTTATTTACCGCTTTTATTTACCGCATTTTTAATATGCTTTCTAGCTATGTTAGCTAGGTTGTGTCAGATTGAACTCCTTTTGGGTTGACATGTTTCTTGGCTTTGGTGATGGAGATTACGAGTCTATTTTGGGTGCGTTGTCCTAGTTATTACGCCTAGGATATTTGACGGGGTGTATCATGTATGCTCCGTGCTTACGACCTTGCATGCGTAATTTTTGGGGTATTTGTTGACGCCAAAATCATATTAGGATGTTATGCGAATTTAGGGGGTGTGACAACTCTTGATTTAATTAACTATCGAAATGAGATGCATTTGTAATAAATCGTCGACCCATGTAACTATTTTATTCTAATTAACTCGGATGAGGGATATTCGACGCAACCTATAGTTTTCACTCGCTTTATTAGTCTAGCTTTATTTTTCCTCTCCTAGATTAATCTTTTCCTTTTGTGCATCTTTTCCTTTTTGTGTATAATCATCTTTTACGCATTTATTTAGGAATATTAAACCTTATAAATTCTAGCAACTCGTCTCTGTGGATTTTCGATACCCGACGTACCGCTACACTTATATCGCAAGTGCAGTCATAATTTAGGTTTTTGTATTGAGGAGGTGAATAGAAAACAATGATCGACGTTTTGACGCGACGCCATCATTAACCTAAGATACAAGTGAATCCGTATAGCCCTAGCATTTTCAAATGAAGATGTTTAGGCCATAATGGAAACGGGTAATTTTGTCCTTTTATTTATTCTGCAATTATTTATTTATCGGCATGTCTCTTTATTCATTTTTTTGCATAATTTTGCATGATAATTAATTGATGAATTAGGAACACCCGTTTTTATGGACAATAAGCTTTTTGTTTTTAATTTTGGAATCGGCCTAGATCCCCTTTCTTCTTAAAAATTCATTTTGTTTATTCTTTTCTAAATTGAATTTAATACGGTAATTAATTTAATGGTATAAATTAAATTTTGATCTCCGATTTTTATTTCTAGAAAATTAAAACAGTGAGATCGAGTAATTTAATTTGTATAAGTAAATTGAAAAATTATCAAGGATTTAATTCGGAATTTAGAATTGAACGAATAGTTTTTCGTATTACCCTAAAGTTTAAAATATTATGTGGGAGAGCGGTTTCAACATCATCCCCATGTTCTGGTCCCCCATCAAATCAGTATATTGAGTATTGTGATGTAATTACTTCATTGCCTCAGCTTCAGTCTGGCCCCCGGTCATATGGATTCAATGAGGGTATGTGGTATTCTGAAGATTCTTAAGTGATAGTTCTAAGAATTGAATGAGAGTAAGTTCGGTCCCCCAACGGCTAAGTTCTTCATGAGAGAATTTAGATTCAAGATTTGAACCAATGCTATACACTTAAATGAAATTAATAATATCCTCCCCAACGGAGTCACTATCAGTAATTGTGGGGCCAGAAGACGTCGGCTTTCAATATGTTGGACGTAATTTTTTTGAACTATTTGGATAACATAATGAAAGATGAAAATATGTCTAGTTTAAGGTGGTTTTATTTATGCTGCCACTGAGAAATATCACTTCGTCAGGGAACTAGGATCTTCGACATGATTAGTTTTTCATTACCAGTAGAGGGATGCCACTTTAAAATTTAATTAAATTAATTCTCGTATGTAAATAGCATTTAATTTTTTCAATAATGATTCTAAGATTTCAAAAAATGAATTGACATTTTATTCTTAATAGTTTTCATTGGAATAAGTTCCAAGAACTGAAAATGTAATTAGATATTGGTCTAACTTAAGGGGATTATATTCTTATTTAGTCCACAAATCCTATCAATATTTTAAGATTGTGATGTTATTAAATCCTCTCTTCAGCGTGTCTAGCCCCTTATCGGATGATTTTACACACAAGAATCAAGGTATTTTAAAATATATGGTAATTGTTTTAAAATGAGTGTTACATGTGTCCCGTCCCCCCAACGGGTAAGTTCTATATGTATACGTATAATTTTAAAGAGTTAGGTAATGAGAATTTGTTACACCTATGTTGAAATGATCTCCATCATTGATTGAACAAGGGATTCTTCGAATCAAATTTAGTGGGGAAACCCAAAACCATTTAGTAATCTGATAGCGAGTGTTATTGGTAGCCAAGGATAGTGATAGTTATTCAAAAGAGCTTTACTTCTTTCCCGAAAGTGAGGTGGGAGGATAAGAATAAGTCTCAGGTACAACAATTTTGGTTAAGAAAAGTTCAAATTCCTAGGTAGTAGTGAACTTTCTAAAAGTCATGTATTCTCACTACAAGTAATTAGAAGTTTTATAGCAACAGTGTCTGGTTTTTCTTGATATGTAAGAAAAAGGGCATCGTAATGTTTCTCTCTAAAAAGTGAATGATTTATTTATGGTCCGATCAATGATAACCGTGTATGCAGACTCGAGAATCACAAATCAGGATTGCAACTCTTTGCAGAGGTTCTAGGTAATCAGGAAATTACTTAAAGGAGAGATGTTCCTAGTTATGGGAAATTACAATAAGGCTTCCCCATAAGTAGTAGGAAATCTTTTAGATTATGGTGATGACATAAAGATAATGTAGGTAAATTGTTTAATGTACCTAGTTTTAAATATATTGGTTTCTCTTTTCCAAATTTATTTTGAAGAGATATTCAATTGATTTTATAAAATTATTTATCAAAAATGGATATCTTTTATATGTTCTAGTATATTAGAAAATAATTGGTACATTTAAGGTTTGTTTTACCAATACTGCTAAATACTGATATATGAATAATGTTAATGGACAAATCATTAAAGATAAAGTTTTCTTCTAGAACTAAACACGATTTTGGCACTTACGCTTAGGTTATTTTATTCTAAAAGGAATTTACAGACTAGTCTAAAATGGACAATTGATTTAATTATAAGTTAAGGCAATTCTAGTCTTGAATTATATTTAGATTGTAAAATGACCAAGGACCCCGTATGGATCGAAAAGCTAAACAACCAAAGATGTGTTAGAAATGGTTTATTTCGATTAGTGTGGTTTTTTACTATTCGGCCAAGAGTTGATTTTGAGTGGTTCATCGATTTCCTTGATGGTCACTCAAAGGCATGGATATGTTTACCTTATGCACCACAATTTTAATGACTTTAAATAGTTTAAGTGTATAAGACAAAGGTGTGGCATAGGTGAGGTCAACTAATCCAAACTTCATGATCTTATCATAGGAGTTTGTACCTCTTAGGAGAATTAAAGGATCATTTATTAGAAGTTGAGATTTTATCCTAAATGTCTACACTGAGTATTCAATTTTGGAATAGTGTAGAGCAAAGGAAGTAATAAGTCTCTTTTAAGTATGATGCGGTCCATGGTTATTTATTTAGGATTGTAACATTCTTGTTGAGATTTTACTTAAGAGATGGGTATATACATTCTAAATTTAGTTTCTTCTTAATCGGTCTCTTCGACTCCTTTTAAACATTGGAGTGGGATCAAACTTATTCTGGTGCATGTTCGGATTTAGGGGTGCTCGACACTCGTGTTGTGGAAAGAGCTAAGGAATTTAAAATTAACATAGAGGTATGTTTATTTTTTGGTTATGCCAAAGGAAAAAAATGTAGTTTGTATCACATTACTTAGCACAGAAAGGTCGTTGGTTGCATCAATGACCAGTTCTTTTAAAAGGATTATGTAATAAACCATGGTCCCCAGTTTAAGCTAGGCTAATAAGATTAAGTAGAACATCATATTTCAAATGTTTATATACCACCCGTACATGATGGATTACAACTTGATATCGATAATACACTACCTAACGGTAGTGGGAGAGTTATCGATGATCAAGATAAATATGTCAGTTATACTGGATATCTAATGGTACCACGTCGTAGTGGGAGCATCGAGAGAAATCCTGAAACGTTGGTGTTTTGGGGGAATCATTTTGATGATATCCGAAGAAAATACAAACCGGATCCTAGGAACTAAAACGAAGCATTCCAAGAGAAGGAATTTTTCTTGGACTTATGACTATGGATACCAAAAACATATAAATCTTGTTTTGGTATGGGGTAAAACCATCAAGAACAAGTGGAACTACAAGAAGTTAATGATAGATGAATGGGAGTGTGTTAACTTTAAGTCAAGTCTTGAAAAATGGTTTACCTAGAAAAATAGGGATTAACTATGAGTAAACCATCTCGCGGTAGACATGCTAAAGTTTGTCGAAATTATTTTAACATCAAGACTTCATTTTTGAACGATTGTCTTAACATGTATAAAGTAAGAAGTCGGGAAAGCAAAGCGATGTAAGCTTGTTAGATACATTTATGGATTTATGATACCACTAAGGTCTTGGGTCTAGGTAATCAATTGTTTATTTTAATTAAAGCCCAAATAATACTTGTTTGTATAAGAATCATGACGAAAATATGGTGATATTTTTAAGTAAAATTTATGGATTATATTCTCCTCATTGGGAACTATATGGGAGTATTGTCTTACATAAGTGTGTGGTTATCTAGATAGCTCAATATAAATTTCTTAGGATAATTCAATCACATCCTTATAATCAAGCTTTGGCTAGATCGGATAAAAGGATGTTGATATTATCTCAAGTCACTTATATCGATGTTATATGCACAAGATTAACATCTGGATTCTATGAAAATATTTTATTTTCAAGTATGTAATCACTCTATTTAGGAATCAATGTCCTAAAACACTTAATTATATAGATAGTATGATGAATATACCTAATGCGTTGGTGATGGATAGGCTCAAGTATGCTATATTGTGTGCTAGACTAAAAATTGTTATGCCTTCGGCGTGGTTAGAAGTTCTTAGTCACATAGTCTTATACCTTTAAGGTAAAAAGACTAGGTTTTTAGTCAGATAAAGATTCTAGTATTTCTATCTCAGAATATATGTTTACCTAAGGAGGTTGAGATACAAGTTAGAGGATTGTGCAACAATATTAAGATTTCTAACTCTACTAAGGAGGAGGATGTCATTGCTACTTCAGAGGAAACTAAAGACGCTATACGGATCGGTTACTTCCTAAGTAAATTGGTTGAGGTTCCTTCAAGTGTAATTGTCAATTACATTTTAGTATATATAGCGATATAACTGCAAGTTCAAGATAACCCATAACCCATTAGAGGGTTAGGCACATTGACAGTAAGTTTCACTTAGTTCGAGAGATCAAAAAAGGAGGTGATAAGATTATGAACAAGGTCGTATCGGATAACACCCGATTAATCCGTCTACCAATAGGCAGTAAACTATCGTGGATATGGGTTCAGAGTAAGATACATAAGAACATGGCTTTAAGAATAAGTGGGAGATTATTGGAGCATTTACTTTTAAGTAAAGGTGTGTTAGTTCATTTTGAAATAAGATTCATGGTTGCGAGAATGCATTATATTTATTCTTTAAATACATTGTAGACACGTCAGTTAATTGTAACTAGTAGGAATTTTAGTGAGTTGGGTTTGGCTTGATCACTGGAGATCAAAATTCCGATTTTAGTACAACTAAATAGTTAACAACTCCCATAGGGAGTTGACATCGTATCAAAATGATTGCAGTATAATCCTAGTGGTTTATCTCAAATTATGGGAACCTATTTGATGGCTCGAGAACTTGTGCAATAGTTTGATTGAGAATTATGAGCAGTACATCCAGGAATGTATTGAATAAAATCACCCCTGAGATTTAAGTCTAAGGGTTGTCTTTATTAGACTTTGGTAATCTTACACCATTTGCAAAGGGTGTATAGATTCTTAAGCTCAAGAATTATGAAGACGAAAATGCTTGCACGATTTTTTCTTTGACTACTATGGGTGTGATTCGATTTTAGATTGTATCAAATGATCCCTACTATTTGGGAAATTATTGTAGGAGTAGGTCTAAGATCATGATTCGAAAAAATCCACGTCCAAAAAAAATATTGGATTGTGATAACCTCTTAATAGACTTATATTTTTGTTTCCACTAGTAAATCCCAGTGAGTGGATTATTTTATAATTTAGTGGAGTAACAAATAAGTTAAGTCTGAGAATCAAGGAATTGATTAAATGTTGGTTAAAATCAATTATTAGAAAATTGATTTGACCAATGGGTATTAAAAACTTAACATGGGGAATCATATTATATACTATAATTAACTTTGCAAATAAGACCTTATTTTTTCGAGTGATTTAGAGATAATTAAATTGGAGTGCAGTCGTGATTATTTAGTGAAATTGATCACGATTAAATAAAAAATGATATAATTATGATAACTGGAATTGGTATTTTCGAGTATTTATTTGGGAGCCAACTTTAATTATTAGTCTTGGGTCCCTAGTATTGTCTATTTTACAAGTAGTAGGCCTAAACTCTCTAGAATCCATGTTTGATTAAATCCCATAACCCATGGCTATCTATATTGGAGTAATCTAGGGTTTTAGGTGAATAATCCATTATGGAGGGTTAAAGAGGGAGAGGAAAAACATTATTTCTCCTCATATCAATCACAACATGATTCACTATGGTATAGTATTCTTGAAATCTTGGGTTTAATCGTTAAATCTAGCTCTTGTTTTTTCTTTTTAATGCATGATATTTCGAAGTTCTTAGGGATGAAATTTTTATGTGTTTTAAATGTCAATCCCATGTGTTTTCCCAATAGTTTAATGATGTGATCTAAGGTTTCTTTAAATGTTTGAAACTCGAATTAAGAATAATGGAAAATCACTAAAGGTTATGACTCATATAAAAGACAAATCTTGTAAATTCAATTATTTGAGGTTAATGGCCCTAGAGTGGGTCATTTTTTGTGTTTAAAAGGAAAAATTGAAGTGTTATTAGTTTGGAACTTAATCGGTTTACAGTGACTGTGGTTAATAATGTTAATCCTAATATGGGTTTGGGGAATTAAAAAATAAATAAGTACGAAACTAAAATTATTTATGCATAACTCATAGTCACTTTGAATATGCTCGAAAAAATACTTGACAAACGATCGAGGTTAGTGTTTGACACTATGACCTTAACACAAATTTCTCTCGTAGTGGTGCTTCATGGTTATTAACATTTTCCTCCCAAGTTACAACCATCCTCTTGTTGTAGAGCACTTCAAACAGATGAACCATGTGACCCAAATCGAAAAACTGTATTTTACTCTCTCTCTCTCTTCCTTGCGCACGCGCTCACCTTTTTCGACACTGACAAATGCATGAAATATTTAAAGGATGCGATAATAAAAAATAAATTTCCAAAATTAGAGACTCGGTTCCTATTATAGAGGGTAAAATGTTTGCTCGAAAAAGTTCCAAATGTAAAAAGCTGCCTTTTAGTGACGTTAACGAAACGCTGTGACACTTCGCCCATTTCAGCGATGGTTCGCGTTGCGTTATAAGGAGCGTGACACTTATTGGTGACGCTTGACATTGTGCTTTAAAGAAACGAACACATGAAAGGAAAATTGATAGAAATTAGCCCTTAATTTTTTCCCCAAATTTAAATGGAATTTATCCCAAAAATATTTTTTTCAAGACGACACATGATCGACTCGGGACGGACAAACGTCGACGCATGCTTGTGAATTTTGGGCCAAAACTTAAACCATGCATCATATAAGTCCTCTCCCCTTTAGACACTTGGAATACCTAGAGGGGCTCCATGCCTAAGTGCATTTTATGGGTAGGCGGGTTCTCTTCCTATGTGTGATAAACTATTTCTTCTTACATTTAACCAAGTTTCACCACGTCAAGTATCTCTTAGAGTGAACTTCTCATTCACTCCATAATGTTGAGAACGCATTCCAATGCGAGTTCATCCCAACGAATGAGTGATACTCACATTTTAATTTATTTGGCTTAAAGTTGATCAAAATTAACTGGTCAAGAACTCATTTTTTTAATAAATAATTAGTTAGACTGTTGTGTGATTGGGATTAGTGTTAAAAGGTAACGACGTAATATTAAACTACATGTTTATCTATTGCATTGTTTAGATTACTAATATTTAATGTAAGTATTTTAGAACCTTAATCCGTATGCTATTGTGAAGACTATTGTACCCTTCTCTACAATAGCTCAATTGAGTTGATGCTTCTAATTCTTAACAACTCTAATTGTAAAAGTTAATTTTCTATTGTAACTGATCTGTTGTAACTAACTTCTATTCTCTAGTTAATTCCTATATAAATCTGTAATTAGCATCGAATGAAATCAATAAAGAAAGCTTTTCTCACTTTTCTATATCTCACTTTCTCTCTCTGATTTTTAATTTCTGATATATGAAATTCTTCATGGTATCAAAGCAGAAGATATTACTCCATGAACTTTCATCTTCTTTATTCATCTTCTTCCTCAATTATCTTCATTCAACTTCTTCTTCAAACAACAATGGTGCCATCGCTAGGGTTACTTGCAAATCTAGTGTTCTTCGTGTCAAATCTCTCTTCTCTGGTAACAATTCTTCTTGATTTCGCATATTACATGGTTTGGAAATCTTAGATTAAGAATTACCTTCGAGCAAATCATCTTTTAGGTTGCATTTATGGCTCAATCAAAGTTCCTTCATCAGAAATCACAGATTCATCTGGAAATAAAACTGCAAATCCAGAATATACAAAATGGATCGATATAGATCATCAATTGGTAAGTTGTCTTAATTCCCTAATCTCACCAACCATTCTTCCTCAAATTGTTGGATTCGAGTACTCCTCTGAAATCTGGATATACCTAACCAAGCGATATGTGTCTTCTTCAAAATCTCATGTTCATGAGTTGAAATTACAACTTCTTAATGCCAGCAAAGCACAACAATCAATAAATGCCTACATTAACCATATCAAAGAATGGGATGACAAATTAGTAGCACCTGTATGCCCTATTCATGATGATGATTTGGGCCTATATACAATAAATGGATTATCTCCAGATTACTCCTCTCTCAAGACTACTCTGCGAATAACAACATAAATGATATCTTTTCAAGATCTTCAGTCCCTTCTTTGATAGGAGGAAGCTCACCAGAATCGATAAAAAACATCAACAGAGTTAGGGGATAAACTTCCAGCTCTCTCTGTAATAAGCAAGATTGGACCAGAAAACACCTCCTCTTCATCAGCTTCTTCACAAATGCCTTCTTCTAGATCTTCATTTGGCATTCTTCTTAATCCCTTATTTCAGCACTAATAACCATTTCCTACAAACAACACTTCTTCATATCAATATAATCAAATGGGTTTTGGATGGGGTCGCAACAAGAACACAAGAGGGAGAACAAATAGCCAGAATAACTATTCTAAAGTCTTCTGTTAGATATGTGGTAAAGGAAATCATAGTGCATCAGAATGCTATCACATGTATAATTCTTCCTTCCAAACCTCTAATGCTAATACACAACATAACACCTATCCTCTCACTGCACATTTTTCTAATCCCTGACCATCATTTTACCCCTCTCCACCTTCAACCTTTACCAATTCCTCCCTAATTCTACCTAACACCACTTCTTCTCCCTATTTTTACCCCTACCCTTATGTTTATCCACCCCCCATCCTACTCCTCCACCTCAAGAATAGTGGTATGGGTATTCCTCTTTAGATACTAACCTTCATGCCTTCTTTACCACCACATCCACCATACCCTCAAATTCTTGGATCTTTGATACTGGTTCTACCACCCATCTCACCAATAATCCTACTACTCTTCATCATCCTTCAAAGTATCAAGGAACTACCTCAATTTCTGTTGCAAATGGCTCAGTAATTCTAATATCCCATAATAGTGATGGATTATTATCCACCTTCTCTCACCCTCTTATACTTTTTAAAATACTCCATATTCCCTAATTGAGTCACAACCTACTGTCTATGTACTAACTAGCAAAAGACAACAACTGATAAATTATCTTTGACTCTCAAGGATTTGTGATCCAAGACAAAGTAACTGCTAAAACTCTCTTCGAAGGTACCTTCTAAATGGCTTTTATATGTTTCCCTCTTCTCATAATGTTTCTCCGTCACCTCCTACTACTCTACACACAATTACTTCAGATCAGTGGCATTATCGTTTAGGTCATCCTTCCCCTAAAATATTACAAACTCTACACCCTAAATCCAACGTTTCTTGCTATCTTAACACCTTATCTCCATATCACCCTTGCCTTGCCTCAAAGAGTCATAAACTTCTTTTTTCTATCTCTCCCACTTCTACCCATTAACCTCTCTCTCGTATCCATAGTGATGTGCGGGGACCCACCTTCTCCACTTCCATTTCAGGGTATAGATTATATGTTATTTTTATAGATGCTTTTTCTAGAATTACTTATTTGTATCCCCTTAAAGCAAAATTTGAAGTCTACTCCACCTTTGTCCATTTTAAAACCATGGTAGAAAACTATTTTTCCATTAAAATTCATATCTTAAGGACAAATAATGGGACAAAATATGTAAACTCTGCCTTCAACACCTATCTCTCCACCCATGGTATCCAACACTAAACCTTTTACCCCTATACACCAGAACAAAATGGAGCCAGTGAAAGAAAACCCAGACACCTGGTGGAGGCCACTCTAACCCTACTGAACCACTCTTCCATTCCCTCCACATATTGGCCCAATGCTCTTCTCACTACCACTTACCTGATTAATAGGTTACCTTGTTCACCCCTTCAGTTTCTCTCCTTTTTTGAGAAACTATGTCATCTTTATCCTAACTACTCTCACCTCAGGGTCTTTGTGTGTTGTTGTTACCCATGGCTCCTACCTTATATATCCTCTCAACTCTAACCAAAATATAGGCCATGTGTGTTTATTGGGTATGCTGCTGAGTCTATGGGTTACAAATGTCTTAAAGTGTCTACTAGACAAGTGTTTGTCTCTAGACATGTTCAATTTCTCAAAAATCATTTTCCATTCTCCTCTCAATTCTCCACTACTCCATCATTCTCCTCCTAACCTACCTCATTCAACTCCCCATCAACTTATCTATAAGAACATTTTTTTTCCTTCATCCCAATTCCCATCATCTTCCCCTCCTTCCTGTCCCTCTTCTTCCCTACCTTCTTCCTCTGTTCCTCCCACTGCAATCACATAATCTTCAAATTCTTCCTCCACCTCTTCCTCTTCTTCCCCTGTAATTATTCTTAGCCATCCCATGATCACCAGACTTAAATTCGGTATTACTAAACCTAAACTTCCTTTTCCACTCACTGCAAACTCATCCACCCTCTCTAACTCACCAAACCTTCTTACCTCTGAACCAACTACCTTTAAACAAGCCAACAAATCAGAGGTTTGGAGGAAGGCTATGTCTGAGGAGTATAATGCTCTACTTGATCAACACACTTGGTCCTTAATGCCTCTTCTTACTGGTAAATATTTAATTGGATGCAAATGGGTGCTTAAAATCAAAGAAAAGGCAGATGGTTCAATAGCTAGATATAAGTCTAGGCTGGTGGCAAAGGGGTTCCACCAAACTGAGGGTCTAGACTACTTTGAGACTTTCAGTCTAGTTGTGAAACAACCAACATTTAGACTTATGGTCATATTGGCTCTTCATTTTGGGTGGTCACTGACTCAACTTGATGTATCTAATGCATTTCTTCATGGGGTTCTAGATTAAGAGGTCTTTATGCAACAACCACCTGGTTTTATTAACTCTCAATAATCCCACCTTGACTGCAAACTTCACAAAACCTCATATGGCTTGAAATAGACACCTAGGGCCTTGTTCTCTACCCTATCAAAGTTTCTTTTACAACATGGTTTTGTATAGAGCAAGGCTGATACTTCATTATTTGGGCTCCATTAATCTGATCACATCATGGTTATCTTAGTCTATGTGGATGAACAGGAAGCAAACCCACTCTTATTTCTGAATTCATACAAATAATGAAGTTCTCTTTTGCTATGAAGGATTTGGGCCCCTTGCATTATTTTTTGGGTATAGAGGTTAATCATCTTTCATCTGGTGGTCTGCAGTTTTCTCAAGTCAAGTATGCTTCTCAACTACTGAGTAAAGTTGTTATGTTAGACTGTAAGGCTACTTCCTCTCCTATTTCCACAAAGGATTCCATTGAAGAACCTTATACTCTTGACTCACTTGAGTCTACATTGTATAAGTTCTCATCTAGTTTGGAAATTGTGACAAAATTTGAGTCACATCCCCTAGATACCAAAGAGTCTCACATTCTTCTCATAATGCCTCACTTGATTCTTTTGATGGTAAAATCTCAATCACACACACACACACTAGGATTGCATACATTGTACATAAATTGCATTATTTTCTTGTGTGTGAGTTGTGTGTGTTAATTCCCTTTCAATCTAGTTTTTAATAATTTTTGGGAATTTTTTAAATATTTTTTAAATGATCTTTTGAAATTATGATTTGGGTTTTAAAACTTTTGGGGTCATTCTGTTATTACTAATTTTATCCTTTCATACCTGAAAGTTTGGTTGGGTAGAATCAAAATGTGCTTGAGACTTCAGGGTGTCTGTGTAATTCTTTTGAAAACACGTGCGTTTGGTTGCATTTGGGCCTTACACCTGTCATTATTCAAATTTGTGTTTATTTATACACTCAGAACCTGTGCGAATTATCATCCCTTAGATTTAGTTTATCAACGGTCTGCATGCGATCTATCCCAATCCCAGTGAACCATCATTTGACCAATCAGAGATCGTTTAAATCACCGCTTTTGTTAAACCGTTAGATGAGAGTCAACAGTCCATGACCAAATCTCAGCCATTAGATTTTATCTCTTTTTCTCGAACCTTCCTTGCTGACTATAAAAAGAGGTTAAGTCTCAGTATTTGAGGACTTTTTCCAGTTCATCCAAACTGAGAGAAAAAGAGAAGAGAGAGAAATCAGAGAGAAAACCTTAAATCGTTCAAACCCCAATCTCACTTTCAAACCCTAAATTCTTTTCCAAAATCAGTTTACACCAAACACCAAACCTGAGTGTTTGAGAGTTATTTTTGGTAGTGGTTTGAAGGCAGTTCGTGGGTTGAATCCTCTGAGTTTGAGATCTTGTAACCAACTTAAGCATTTCAATTTGATTTCTACTTCTTTTTTATAGAAACTGTAGATCTTGCTATTTTATGTTATATTACACTTAGATCTACATTTTTTACGTTTCTCATCTTGAGAAATTAGATTTGTTGATTATTTTTCTGTAAATGTTTTTCACAACTCTAGAATCAACAAATCTCCTTTCTGTTTCTAGTTCTTATGAAACAAGACTTCTGATTTAGTTGGAATCTCAATCGGTGGTTTTCAATTTCAAAAATATTTTTAAAACCCTCTGAAATTGATTAAGACCTTGAACCTTCTTTCGAGCAAGGTAACCTCGGATTCTAGGTTAGTTTAAAGATCAAGAAAGTTCTTTATTTCTAAAAAAAGAGAAACTGAAAAACTTAATTCATTTAGATCTTTCTGTAATTCGATAGGACTTGTTTGCATAAATAAGTGTGAGTGTGTTCATGCATGTGTTAGATCACTTTCATAAACACTTGTCACACTACAATACAGAAGTGTTGGCTGTAAGATCTTTAAACTTCAAGAGTCGACGTAAAGCTGGAAGAAAGTGTTAAGAAGTTAGCAAGCTGAGAAAGCCACATCAACATCAGAACTGCAGAGAAGTTGGAATCAAACTAGTGGGTACATATTCTAAACTTGTATAGGTCTGTTTTGTTTGCATGTGTGTTAAATAGCCTCTAACTTGTATATGTTGTTTTAATGGATTTTTGGTTTGTGACTTCGTGGATGTTTCCTCAATTGGGTGAGGTTTTACCACGTTAAAAACTCCTTGTACTTAATATTTCTACATCTCCTCATCTCATTCTTGTTGGTGTGCTGATTTAAACTGTTTTCCAAAACTTGTTACATAATCTTGAACTTATCTCGTACATATTTTTATTAAACACATATTGTGGTTAATCTGTTTTGATTTAAAGAAAAGAGTTTCCCCAAAAAACTGTTCGGAGTTACTTCGAAAGTTTAATCTTTAATTAAACGGCTTAAGTAAAAGCTTTTCATCCACTTCCATTGATCAAAATCCCTATCATAATCCTGAGTGTTTCGAAGCCTAGTGGGTTCTTTACAATATCTGACCATTACTAGGCATGATATTACTTTTGCTGTCAATAAAATCTGCCAACACATGCATACACCTTTAAATTGTCATTTTAAGGTTGTGAAGAGGATTCTTAAGTATATTAAAGGGACACCTACATATGGTCTTTTATTTCAATCTGTTCCACTTTCTCTAGATGCATATTCTGACTCAGACTGGGCTCGAGATAGTCTTGATAGAAGATCAGCCACTGGCTATTGTATTCTCTTGGGTTCCAACCTCCTCTCTTGGGCTGCAAAGAAACAACCCACTGTCTTCAGATCAAGTACTGAGATCGAGTATAAGGCACTAGCAAACACAACCTCTGAACTTCTCTAGATTAAATAATTGCTCTCAGATTTTTGCATAATCCTCTCTGCTCCACCTACACTATAGTGTGACAATATTAGTGCTCTCGCTTTGGCTGCTAATCCCATTTTCCATGCTAGGACCAAACATGTGGAGGTGGACTACCATTTTGTGAGGGAGAAGTTTGCTTCTAAAACTCTACATTTTAAGCATATTGCTTTTACTAATCAACTGGCTGATGTTTTCACCAAACCCCTTCTAGTGACTAGATTCAAGGACCTCAAGAAGAAGCTCATTCCAACTTCTTCTTAGTCAAGTTGTTACTGGCTTCCCACCATCAACTTGAGGGGGCCTGTGAAGACTATTGTACCCTTCTCTACAATAGCTCAATTGAGTTGATGCTTCTAATTCTTAACAGTTGTAATTGTAAAAGTCAATTTTTTGTTGTAACTGATCTGTTGTAACTAACTTCTATTCTCTAGTTAATTCCTATATAAATCTGTAATTAGCATCGAATGAAATCGATGAAGAAAACTTTTCTCTCTTTTCTATTGTAATACCCCGTATTTTCTGTAATATTTATTTTTGGGGATTAATTGAATTAAATGTTTATTAATTGGAAATTAATCCGGATATATATATTAACGTGATGTGAGTTAGTATTTTATTATAAGGTGTATACTTGGCATTATATAAATATGGTTAATATTGAAATTGTCACGTGATTGAAATACGGCAATTTGGGAATTTTGTTGAGACGCGTGTGACCGCCGCGTCATGGTATTTTTATTAATTTTAAAAGTGAATTTTAGTTCCATTAACCGTATAGTCGTTTTGAGTGCGCCAATGCGTCCGGAAGGGTCGAGATAGTCAGAAAACACTAGTCGGGAGTTTAGTTTGGGTCCCGGTGCATTTTTGGGTCATACCGGTAACTTATAGGGGCATTTTGGTAAATTGCATTTTTGGGAATTAAAAAGTGACGAAAATTGGAATTACAATCTGACTATTTCTTTAACCCACTTACTGCACTATGTGACATTATGGGCTACGGGAGAAGTTGATATACCATTCCAACTTACCAAAAACCAAAACACACCTCCATACCTCCATTGTCTTCAACCTTAGGAAGAGCTTGAGAGAGAGAGAGAGAGAAGGAAAGAATTCTGCAGAAAGATAGAGAGAGGACAGACTTAACTTCAAGATTCAACACCAAATTCAGATATTAATTAAGGCAAGTGATTTAAACTCATTTGATTCAAGATATGTTTTCATGTTTAGGAATTTTCGAAATTATTCTTGGGAGATGATTTAGACCCATAAATTGGAAGTTAAAATCTTGGAGATATTTTAGGAATTGCATGTAGTAATATTCTGGACGAAATTTATGTTCTAAACAGAACCTTTGATGATTTAAAAATGGAGTTAGAAGAAGTTTAATGATGTTCTTGAATGGAAGAATTCTGGAAATTATTTTGATGTAGTTTTGATCTAAACTAAGCCTTTAAATGATGAATTATGGGACTTAGAATGTTAATACTGTTGTAGGATGATAGTATAATGTTATAGTAACCTTGTCTTGGAGTTTCATGCTTAAAAATGGAGTTTTGGGACGAAACTGTAACTGCAAAACGAAGCAGTCCGTAACAGACCTGGTGCAATCGATCGATCGACATTCATCAGTCGATCGATCGACCACCATCGATCGATCGAAGGTAAAGGTCGATCGATCGACCTTCCCAGAATGAATAAAGTTTTCCTTAATTGAATTTTAATGGTGTTAACCCTTGGATAATATTATGACATTGTGAATACCCTTAACCTTAAGGAAGACCAGTAGGCATGATTATGAGATTAGACTTTAATTGGAATCTAATTTGAGGAATTATTCTAAATTAATGAAATTCGTTATGTGAGATAATATTTGGGCAAATAGTGCAAATTTGAATAATTTGATGGAATAAGGTTTGGGGCAGAAGTAAAGACCTTAGGTATTAAGATGTTATATGTGGGAATAATGGGAACTTAATAGTCTATTCGAGATAGGTTTTAAGTTTAAGAAATTACGACGTGAAACGTGTCGACTATTTTATTTATATATTTTCGGGATACTTGAAATATATGAATTTGGAATAATGGTATAATGAAGTAGAGTATACCTTTATTAATATTGAGATATCTAAGATGTGTGAATGCTTAGTATATGACTTTATGTGTATGACATACCTACCATACTTGCTATCACGGGAGGTTTACGTTCCCTTAGGGCCTTCTTATCCTTGTGTTGCCCGGATTTAGATTGGTTACCTCAATGAACATAGGTCATAGAAGGACTTATTGTGATATTAATAAGTCTGCTGATCGTGGGAGCGTAGGTATGTGCGTGACCCATGTGATGGTGACTGTGTTCGCCTCCACTATTTGTGATGTTGTTATCTGAACAATTCCTGAGAGATTCGGAATGTGTGATCCTTATGTACGTGATGTATCGGGATAGATAGCAGAGTATGTGTGCACCGCAGTTTAGCCTTTGGGTGCTTATATTGTATATTTATGATGTGAAAAATATACGGTTATATGAGAAGGAATTTATTATGTTAAATTGTGAGTATAGTTATGGTAATGTTTTGAAAAGATAAAAAGGGAACTTTTATCAATAAATGGTTTTGTTAATAATTGGGAATTCGAGAATTAAAGTAGAACTCTCTATTTAATTGTCAATGATGGAACTTATAACGTGAACTGAGTAGAAGTGTTAGAAACTCTTTAGATAGTTATGAGATAACACATGAATGGGTACAGGAACGTTAGGAGTGCACAGTTAGACGAGAGGTGAGTATCTCATGTGAGAGCACGTCCTAACATGTATTTTGCATATACTGTTTTAAATGTTTTTAAAGCACTTGCAGGTTTTTAAAATATCTCCACATTCGGACTCTGACCCGTTTGCTTTCGAATCTATCTTTTTGTAAAAACCATTTTAGGTGCCCAGCCACAAGGTCACCATGCATAGGATTCTCATTCTGATGACGAGCTGTAACTGCTTGTGGAAGATACAGGGATTTGCTTTTAGACGCTTATATCATTTGGATTCCTTACTCAGTATTCCTCAGCTGCAGGGCATGTTGCCCAAATTCTATTAGATACATTTCCATTTCAGTTTTTAGACTTTGGCATGTATTCATTCAGTATTCAGTATTTCATTATTTACTTCAGTTGTGGGATTGTGTTATGAGGAGTTTTTCCTCCAGATTTATTTATATCATGTGACGGTTATTCTATTTACTTCATTATGGTGAATGGTGTTATTACTCTTGCTTTAAATCGTTTATTGCGTGTTATTCAGACTTTAATTAAAATTTGGCAACTTACTTTTTAAATACTAGGTGGTTAGTAATAATAAAATGTTTTCGACAGTGATGCTATTAACTGAGCCAACTTGGCATTTTGATTTAATTTAATAAAGGAGTAGCTACCCGGTATTTAATTAGTCGGTGTGTCACACCTATATCTCACTTTCTCTCTCAGATTCTTGATTTCTGAGATATGAAATTCTGCATCTATATACACGTACACTTATTTAAACATTGTTATACATCTACACGTATTGGGTATAAAGACCACTCTGTTTTCTTAACCCCACAGGTACAACAGTTAAGGACATTGTGAGAGCCCTAGCCAAAGTAAGGCAAGTGATGTGATCAGTGCTTTGGCCATTTTCCATCACTACACTAGGTTGATGGCATTTTTCGTAATTCCGTCTCTACACTGAATTATTTATATTCAGTTTGTAATAATCAGTAATTTGAGAAGTCTCTCTCAAGCGTCTTCATGCAATTATGCTAGTCACTCAGATAGACTAGATGCTTATCCATAAAACATTTCATAAATATGGTTTTCGCAAGTATATTTTTCATTTAATGTTACATTTACAAGTAGATGTGGTGTAACAAACTAAATGAAAACCATGGCATCAAAGATTGAAAGGTATATGTGTTACTATATATATTTACCATCCGAGTCACACCACATCTATAGAATTTATACAACATTTCATATTATTGTTGGGTCCACTTCAAGTAAAACCATTGTTTATATGTAAATTTATTTTGAAAATTGGAGTCCCTTCCAAAAACACAGTGTTCACTATCACATCATATTTTGACGTGTTTTAAGAGTTGGTTAACTAAAAACATTTTAATTAAAAGTTAAATAATTTGATTTATATAACCGTTCATCCACCTCCAAATGTCATTTTAACCCATGTCACCTTTCTCGTTACTTCTCTCTCGGAAGAATCACCATCCTAACCTTTATGCTACGCGTGTGTGTGTATAAGAAAGAAAGAGAGAGAGAGAGAGAGAGAGAGAGAGAGAGAGAGAGAGAGAGAGAGATGTGCAAGTGGAGCTGGGCTAGTGTGTTTTATCATTTTGATATCTATAGGTCTAACATAAGGATAATTGTTTCCATTTTAGAGCTTCATTTCTAAAATCATGAAAGCTTCATTTAAAAATTGAAGTCCTAGGGGTATAAATTGGAATTTACTCTATTATTGGTGGGTATTTTCCCGTATAAGATCACTGACATGAGTAAGATATTAAATACTATCTTGTCCGCTAAACTTGATCTCATGTATTTTCTAGAGAAAATAAAGAAAATTAAATTCCGAAGTAGAAATCCGCCAAATTTTCGTTTTGTGTAAAAAGATGTGGCCATCTATAAACCAAAGATTGTAGACTATATGTATTATGGATGTGAGAGTTTGAGGCTTAGACGTAAAGTTGGTTGCGTGTGGTGCGACTTTGCAATGAAGATAAGAAAAAACTGTTTGTTTGTGAGTCAATTTTAGGATGTTTGGCTGGAAAAAATTGACCGCTCAATTAGGACGGATTAAATGTTACTTATTCGTCTTTGATGTCGTGCTTTATCATGTAAGTTGTGCATGAAGTTCCAAACATTGGGCAAGAGATTCATGCATGGTTGGATTTAAAGTAGGAATACTTTGAGATGAATGTTCCCTTTCTTTTTACCACAAACAAGGAGGTTTCAAGTCATGTTTAATGTTAAACTATTGTTATATGTTCTGGTTTTTTTTTTGTTGTTGTTGAAATGAAAGAGGTTATATAGGTTATTTTTATTTGTCACCCACGTTTTATATAGATATTTGTTTTTGCACTTCACATTTTAAATTCTGTGTGCTTGCACCATACCGTTAGTGAAATTCGTAAGGTGCTCTCAAATTTTTCAAAAAAAACCAGCATACCCCTGTTTTAATCCAAAATAGTATAAAAGTTAAAATATATATATAATAAATCATTAAAAAATATTTAGAAATTCATTAATTATAGAAAAATAATTTTTTGTAAATCAGAGAAAATATTTTTAAAATCTGAAAATCATAAAAATAAATATAAATTACAAAAAAATGTTTAAACGGTATTTTAAAGTCTGAAAATAATAGAAAAATTATTTTAAATAACAAAAACCTTATAAAAAAATCGAGGGAAAACATATAAATATATTTTTAAAATCAAAAAATCATGAAAATAATTGTGAATTACAAAATAAAATATTTAAAAAAATATTTAAAAATCTACAAATAATAGAAAAATATTTTAAATTACAAAAAACTTATAAAAAAATTTAAACGTTACTATCTTAAATAATTTTTAAATGTTTTTCTATAAATAATTTTATTTCTTGCAAATAAAATTACTAAACAATATTCAGGAAACAATGTTTTCAACTGGAAAAAATCCAGAAAAAAAAATAAGTTTCCAAAAAAAAAAAAAGAAAAAAAAAATTGCCACAAAAAAATGTATAAAGGAAAAAAAAAACTTTCCATCTTTCCAGCATAAAAAACGAAAAGTAAAATATAGCTTTAAAAACCAGCATTCCACCTAAAATAAATTCCATCCCAAAAACAAAGACAGGTTTGGAGCAAAAAAAAAAATATCATACCCATTTTTTGTTGGAAAATATTTTGTTTTTACACAAATTATTTTATGATCAATTTAATAAATTGGTCAACTTTGACCCATTATAAAAGTAGGATCCACACTTCAAATGTGGTGGGACCAAGTACTTACGTGTTCCTTATAGCAAGACGAGTTAGATGATATATTCATTTGGTAAAAATGAACAAATGATGAATAAGAAATTTGGTTTCAAAGTTCCATATTTACGTATGAAAATTATTGAAAAATTTTATTTAATTTCTGGGTAGAAATTTCGTAACTGTCGCTAAAGGTTGTGATTGTTCGTTATATAGTGACTGTTCTTCAGAACCGTCCCTAAAGGTCGTAACTGTTCACCATATGTTGTGACAGTTCATGAAAAACGTTCTTAAAGTGATTGTTTTCTAAAAGACATTTTTTTCATGAAAAAACACTTTGTTTTCTATAAATACAAGACTTGTCTTCATTTGTTATAGAGAGAAAAATAATTTCAATACTTTTCATTCCCGATCGAGTCGGATAGAGTATCAAACATAATTGGTTCGTGGGACACGCATACTGAAGTGCTTCTTGCGCGTGTCGAGGCCTTTTCATTCTGGGAGGCAAACGTTCATTGTTCATTTTCGTAAGCATTGTAGCGGGAGCACATTTTATCCAAATGAGAGAATGTCAAACATTTGACTCGGTCATCTTCTTCGTTTGTTAGTTTTTATTTATTTATTATTGATCTTATTATTTATTGCATACATATGATTTATTTCATATTTTAATTTGATAAAACACAATAATATATATTTTAAATAATAATCGTAAGACAAGATGGTGTTTAACCTGATACTTGTATTATTCATGTTTTGATTATACTCGTTATAAAAGTTTTCATGCATGCTCGTAGATATAAATTACCTAACAAATTTGGTATGGAATTTGTTGAACTCTGTTGCATAAAAATTTTCACAGTTAATATATTAAATAATTTTTCTCGAAAGATTTTGGTTCATGGGAAATGTATATTGTAGTATAAATTTATGGTAGTATAAATTTATGCTTTCTTTGAGTATAGAAAACACCGAATGTGTTGATTAACATTCTGACTAGTGGGCATTTTAACAAGAAATTAATATTATAATAAATTCATGTATAATCATTTTTGAACGTTGATTGACATGAATACTACTGATTGGGGATCTTGCATTTTGTGTTAATTGTATCTATTAAAATTGGCATTTAGTGGATTATTATACATTTATGATATCATGATCATTTACCCACATTATCTAAGCCACTATGATTGCTTCCTTTTTTGTATGAAATATGAATGCCATATTTATTCTTTTAGTTATAAAAATGAATGTTATATATGTCTTTTTAAGATAATGGTTGACCGCTGACACTTTAATCTATTTTATTATTCTTGTCATTGTTGAAGAAATATCTAATTAATTATTGAGAACAATTTTGCTGGCAATGATATTGTATTCTGTTTATCATTAGTTTTCAAAGGAAACGGACACACTATTTTCTGAAACAATCAAACGGTAATGGAAAGTAAAATTTCCTTTCGTAATAGTCAAAACAGTTGAAGTAAAGGACCCAATTCGTTTTTGGCATTAGGATTGCAATACATATTTGGCAAATGACACACATATTTTAAAAGCTTTTGTTGTTTGGTGCCAAGGATGCACATTTTTAGTTTCTGGTATTAAAATGTCAAACATAATTAATATATGAAATCATATTAAATTTATATAAAAATGATTGAAAACAGTTAGAAAGAGATATTGAAATTATAATTGAAAATTATATTTTCAAAAGAATGTGTTTTAATTGTCACTAAATATGCATATGCTATTTTGTATATATATTTTAAATTTCAATCATATTTTGAATGATAAGTGTGTTCATATGTCGTTTACGTGGCACTATAAGTGTCTCACATGTCTTTTATGTAGCACTATAAGAGTCATAGTAATATGAAAATATTATATAATGACATAATGGTCACTTGAGTTGTCACATCCATATGTTATAATATAATTTTAAATCCAGTAATTTAAATATTGGATTAAGTGTCTGTTACAATTTTGACAAAGTGCATTTAATGAAATAAAATTATTTAACTTTGATTGTACATTGCATAACGTATATGTTGATAACTTATTTTGTGAATAGTGCATTGTCGAATGCTTTAATTTATAAGTTAGACATTGTCGGGCAAGCCCTATTATAATATTTTGTTTGTCAAAAATAGAGAATAGTACCATATATCTCGAAAGAAAATTTAAAGAGATGATTTTTGTGTAAGCGATTAAACTTTCCATTACGCATATGTAAAATATGTTGGAGACATAAGTATATTTTGAAGTATGGTATTCTTTAATGAAGTGATGGCAACATATGTAGTGATATAATGGCTATATGGTTGATCATGTGTGCAAGTAACATAACAAATTTATTGTAGTTCTTATATCGTGGGGATACGATGGTATACAATGATATTGTGTCACACGTTTAGTGACATGATAGCGGTTTGTGACGACATGATAATTATGTACAAAAGATGTTGAATTTCGATCACATCTTTGTTGTGTATTTGTTTTCATAATTTTAACGTGACACTATAATCGTACTAAAATAGAAATAATATATGCAATTATATTATGGTCTCTTGTGTGGTTATATGTATATGTGTGATAGTTTTACTTTAGTGTCATTACATAATTTTTGGGTTATTCCATTAAAGCACATTTAATGAAATATGATGACACAATTAGTTATTCATTTATGTATTGCGCACTAAATTAAATGAGATTATCACTTGTTAAACATTGCAATGCATGCATTCTTTTGACTTCTGCATTTAACAACAATGTAATGTTTAACCAATTTAGGCATTGTATTGAAAGATTTTATAATATCATGAATATACAACGCATATGAATTTTAAAATGCATGGAAATTCAATGCGAGTAAAATAAAAACAAGACAATAATTAATATTGGTATACCTCAATGTTTTGGATATGATAAAAAAAGTTGAATAGTCGTGGACAAGGCATTGCACGTATATTTTCTTAAGATGTGTTACATTCTCAATGACTTGGACACAATATTGAATGTTATAAAATGCGATGAAGATTACAAAATATGTGAGAATCTTTAGTTGATATAAAGTGATGTATTCCTTTTCATAATGTATAAATTTATTTTGGAAGAATTTTATACTTCCAATTAATGCGTTTGTCTACGTGATTGTCAAATGCATTCTTGAATAGAGAAAAATTAGTGTGGTGTGATTATAGATCTATTTCTCAGATTTATGATTCAAAATTCAGAACCGAGCGGTTTAACGATTGCTTTAAAGATGGTATAGAATTAAATCATAAATCCATAGAAATGGTCAAGGGATTCAGAACTGAGTGGTTTCACGACTGCTTTAAAGAAGGTAGAATCAAATTATGGTCTCAAGGGAGACTTAGGCATAATCTTAAAACTCCACAACTAGTAAACTCAAATAAGGGTAAGTAACCAAGTTGCATATTTTATATTATGATAATTTTAAAGTCCATAATCACAGAATGTGTTCATGAAGCATATATATTATTTGTGTCAACTGAATTTTATTTAGAATGAAATTATTGTTTACCTTCTCAATGGACATATATGTTGGTCCAAATAATCATTAATGTAGCAACACATGGTTTTATGTGCCAAAGTCATTGCATTTTGAAGGAAAAATAAATCCTTTGGAGGTTGAGAATAAATAGAGAAATTTCGTATAATTTCAAATTTATGTTTGAAATTGTGGGGGAAGCATTGTTTTCTACAAGTTATATTCTCAACACATTAATGCACGATAAAATTTCAAAATAAAAGGTTGAGAACCTTTGTATAAATTATGATAAATGTGTGGGTATTTATCTAAGGCGACGATTCCTATCCAAAAAAGGAACAAGACATGATTCCTATTGACAATAGGAATAAAACCATGGAATATATATTCATTGGTTGCATAAGTATATTTAACGTACTTATCGTACTATAGTTCTAACGTCCATCTATCTTTAAAAGTGTATATATATACATGATTGATTGAACGTTAATTAATATTTACGTACTTTGATCATATTCAAAGAGTGGAAAATGATTAAAGCATGCACACGAATATTCAAAAGGAAGATAATGGATCAAAGACTATAAAGTATAAATAAGTTGTTTCATGCAATGGTATGGTGACAAAGATAAGATAGATTTTTCTCAAATTAGATATATGATTCTTGAGGCTCGTAGTTCCGAGTGATTATGTTAGCACAATTGGAATGCTAATGTTTGCAAATCCTCTAAATAATATTTGTACAAGATTACTAATGGAATATGAATTTATTTTTTGTAAACGCAAGGTACCTTTGATAATTTTAAAGAGGATGATCCTAGATATTAATTTGAATGCATATTGTTGGTATTGGCAATCATTGTCTGAAAGGGCACAGAATAATCTAGCAAGTCGTGATTTATTAGTCATGACATAAGACCATATTTATTTTAGTGATAAGATTAGTCCTAATAAGATAACTGCAGATCCGCTAACAAGAGAGTCAGAGAAGTTCATCCATGGGAATGGGCTTAAAGCCGATTAAAACCTAAAAGAATTGTAATAATGGAAGTCTAACCCAAATGACTGAAGATCCCAAGAATTAGGACAACTTAATTATGTGTAATTCAGTTATCATTGACAAGAAAATTAACTTTTTCTCCCATTCCTAGGATGAGTCAGTTCACTATCTGCCGCGTGTAGCAGGATAAATTTTATTTTGAATGATTTCTATATCTTGAACATATGGGTCAAGTGGGGTATTAGCGGGATACTCTTTGTAGAAATAACCTATGTGAGTGAGAAGGGGCCACTTCTATGAGAATAACCAACGACTACATTATTAAATTCTCCAATACACTCATGAAATCATCAGGTGTCCAAGTCTAAAACGGACACAACAATGAGAACCAAGAATGTTTGAAGAAGGACTGTGTGAATTCTATTGTCTCGGTTTAAATAAAAAGGTTTATCAATCCAAGACATAGCGTTCATTGATTGGCCAGTAAACTCGAAAGTCTCTCACTAGGAAAGATTCAAGGCCAATAGCTATCTTTACCGATGCAGCTCTTTTCCACTGATACTTTCTCTAATTTGTCTTCATGTTCATTTGATTCTTCACCCAAATTTCATTCATGTCGGGGATTGTTGAAAAATATTATCTTTTAATATATTGGTTAAATTTGAGCCATTATAAAATTAGGACCCACACTTCAAGCGTGGTGGAACCAAGTATGTACGTGTACCTTATAACAAGACGAGTTACATGATATATTCATTTGGTAAAAATGAACAAATGATGAATAAGAAATTTGGTTTCAAAGTTCCCCATTTATGTATGAAAATTATTGAGAAATTTTTTTTAATTTTCTGGGATGAATTTTTGTAACTGTCGCTAAAGGTTGTGACTGTTCGCTATATAGTGACAATTTTTCATAACCATTCCTAAATTCCGTGACTGTTCACCATAAGTTGTGACAGTTTATAAAAAATGATCCTAAAGTGTGTTTTTTGAAAGACATGTCTTTTCTTGAAAAAAACACTTTGTTTTGTATAAATACAAGACTTGTCTTCATTTGTTATAGAGAGAAAAAAAAGAGAAAAATATTTTCAATACTTTCCATTCCCGATCGAGTCGAATAGAGTATCAAACTTAATTGGTTCGTGGGACACGCACACTGAAGTGCTTCTTGCGCGTGTCGAGACCGTTTTATCCTGAAAGGCAAACGTTCATTGCCCATTTCAATAAGCACCATAGCGGGAACGCATTTTGTCTTAAGGCGACAATGTCAAACATTCGACTTGGTCATCTTCTTCATTTGTAAGTTTTTATTTATCTATTATTGATCTTATTATTTATTGCATACATGTGATTTATTTCATATTTTAATTTGATAAAACACAAAAGTATATATTTTAAATAACATTTTCATTAAAAAATTATCAATCATCACAATAAAGCCACGATTCTTCTTCAAAATAAAATTCAATAATTTTTCTTTAAGCCTCAAATTGGATGTGATTGGCTGGAGAGGTGAAAGCCACAAAGAAAGAGGGAACAATTAATAAAGTAAGGCAAGACACAATGGAAATTAATTAAGAAGATCAAATTGATTTGCACTACATTTAGTGGATGGTAAAATTCACGAACTGGACTTAGTTATTCAGTCACTAACGGAAGCTATGTGGCGGGGAGTGCTGATGTGTTGCGGACAAGGACAGAAGAGAGGGTGGTTAACATAATAACCCCATATTTTAAAATATTTTTCATAATTTATAATTATTTTCATGAATTTCAGATCTAAAAATATTTTTTACAAGTCTTCCCTATTTTTTATAATTTAAAATGCTTTTCTATTCTGTACAGATTTTTAAATATTTTTTATATGCTTTTTTTGTAATTTTTCATTTATTTTCATGATATATAGATTTTAAAAATATATCTATAAGTTTACCCCCAAATTTTTATAAGTTTTTTGTTCTTTAAAATATTTTTTTCTATTATTTTTGTATTTTAAAATATTGTTTAAACATTTTTTATTGATATTTATTTTCATGATTTTCAGATTTTAAAAATATTTTCTCTTATTTACAAAAATTCTAACTGTTTTCTATAATTTTTGGATTTTAAATATTTTGTAATGATTTATTATGTAATTTTTATTATTTTAAAACTTTGATATTACTTTGGATTAAAATAGGGGTTGGATGGTCTTTTTAAAAATTTTAACAGCACTTAATGGATTTCATTAACGGTGGGGTGCAAATACAAATATCAATATAAAATGTGAGGTGGCAAGTCAAAAAAATCCATTATATAAACACTAAAGGCAAAGGCAAAACCAAACACCTAAGGGCAACACAAAGATCCGAACCCAAAATCGAAACAAATTGGCTATGTACAAATTAATTAAACTCAAAATCCCATTAGCCCACAACAAAACAACCAAATGTAATTAACTAACAACACAACACGCATAATACAAAAGATATGTGTAGACCACCCAAATATATCAACACGGGTCCAAAGTACCGACACAATAGCCAATAGAAAATGAACACCCGTGAACCACTGTTGGCCACTTCCACTGACGTTAGGACAAAGAAACTAAAGTAAACCAACACATATCAATCTTCAATCTCAGGGAGAGAAGGAGAGAACTTCCATCCTCAACCTTTCGTAAACCCTAACTTCAGAGAAACCATAACCAAATCAAATACATCAGCCAAGAATACTACAAACCTACAAACCTCTTGTTGGAGATTTTATAAAATAAGTGAGTAAGAGTTTTGGGTGTAAAAGCTTAAAAAGCTTGTCCCACATTGGAAGTGTGTGGAAAAGGTGGGAAGCTAACCCAAATATAAAAGGGGATAGTGTCCCATATTGGAAAATGTACAAAGCTAAGTGTCACCGCTAAGCTATAAAAGGAGTGGGCAACCTTTGAGTCCCACATTGAAAAAATATTAAGAATTTGTGCACTTAATAAGTACAAATGGAAGATGAAGAGTTAATTTATCTATCATTTAAGAGGCTATTAAAGAGACCTCAATACGGTGCGAAGCACAGTATGCACATGCACATGCACACGCACACGCACACGCACAGTACGGTGCGGGGCAGTGGGTTGTAGAGGCGCTAGTGGCACACTTCGCACGCCACGTGTCCGCAGTGGTAGCGGGTTGCCGGGATTTGTCTGAGTCGGATCGCGATAGCTCGAGAGCGGTCACTTTTTGGTTGACCTTTGCAAAACCGATTCAGTATTAATTGTACCTGTTCGGAAATGACTTAAGACTGTTGGTAATAAACAGTCATACCATTTCGGAATTGATTAAGACTGTTAATCCAACAGTCATGACTCTTGAAGACAAAGCCTTTCATTATCTATAAATAAAGGCTGCCTAAAACGAAATTAGATTGATAACAAAAAACCAGTTTCAGATTTCCAAACCCTGCTATTACTCTCTTAAAATTTTCAGGAGATACAAATTCTCTTATTCTGTTTTGTGCACATAAACAGAATAAGAACTTGATTGACTGTTTTTCGCTGTTGCATCCAAGGGCTGTCTTTGAATATACAAGTTGTAGGCAGTGCAACTCGCTTCATTGTATCTTAAGTACGGATTTATGGATTCTCGTTTATATACCGAAGTTATTCGTGTGGGGCAAATATTGTATTTAGGAAAGTGACATCACGCCTTGAAGATTCATAAAGTTTTATTGTTGTATTAAAGTTGACATTGTTGTGATACAATAAAGAGTTCTATTTCTGCATTTGCTACATAATTTCCAACAGCTCTTACCAAATGATCTCAGAGAAAAGCCTCCAAATCCACATACAGATAAAGTATCTAACTGTAATCAACACTATTGGCAGGAAAGGTCTCAAGAAATAAAGAAAGCTAGAATTAACCAGTTAAAGGATCCCATTCAAACACACATATAAGTAAGAAAGGCATATGAAAGCCTATTTAAACTCACATGTAAGGTGAGAAAGAGCACAATATAGAAGAAAGAGCTCAAACACCATAACCCAAATCATGTTTCAAACCCAGAAACCAACCCACCACAAACTAGAGCTGAACATACATCCCCACAAACAAAATGAAGGTCCCATTCAAACCCATAGTAGGAAAAAAAGCCCGCGAGCAATAGAGAAACACAAAACATGATAAGTATTTGAATCCAAAGCCAAAAATATGATATGATTAATACTTCTTCAACCTTCATAGAGACACTAACTTTGCAATCACCATTTTGCAAGAAAGCTCAACAAGAATAGAGAAATTCAGCATCATCCAGTTAAAAGATCTCATTCAAACCCACATATAAGTAAGAAATGCAGAAGGAAAGGTCATCCAAACTCACACGCAAGGGGAGAAAGATAACAAAATTTGGCAAAAATATCATATTAAATCCTAGCCACTTACGAGGAAGACTCATCAAGCCTACCTATGTAGAAAAAGAGCATAACACGTCAAAACCTAACTCACCACATCCCAAATAATTCTTCAAACCCAGCTATTGAGACACCTTTGTCCATATTTGACCACACATAAGATAAGTATTTGAAACCAAAACCAATTATATGATATGATTAACCCTCTTCATCTATTAAAATGTTTTAATCTTCAACATGTAGATCCAAAAAACCCAGAAAAGTAGAATCCCAGGAAATAATATCAATACCACAATAATTAACCATAACACCAACTATGAAGACCTATTAAACATCCATGCAGCTAGGCAAACTCTAAATTCTTTTCCATTTAATTACAAGCATCACTTAAAACTATTACTTGGATACCCTTTCATTGATCCCCCATATCATAACCATTTCCTGTGTTATTTCATTCCCTCGAATTTTAGGCCATTTAACAATAGCATTATAATCTAACCTTGACATATTATTGAAAACTCTTGCATCTCTCTCTTTCCATATATAATAAGTTGAGATTGCTAAGGATGATTTCCTTATATCACCGATAAAATTATCCTTGTCATGAGTGATATTAAGGATAATAGTATTAAAATCTTTGATATTTCTTATTTTACCATAGTATCTAAGCACCTTCATCCAAATACTGTTAGAATAAACATAATCAAAGAATAAATGTTGACGAGTTTCAACACTAGGTTAACATAGAACACGAGCATCATTATTAATAGTACCCCACATCTTCAACTTATCTTTAGTCCATAAACTCATCACGTATAATAAGAAAGCAAATTTAGGAATTATTCTTCTAAACTAATAAAATCATAATTCTCACTATAACTATAATTACTACTTTTAGAAGCCTTCCATCTTACCCAATCATTCACATCCCTTCTAGGCCTAATATTAGTATTAGCAATAGTAATTAGATCATTTGAAATAGGAATAGGAAATCTACATTGACCCTCGACAATGAACTCCACGACTTTAGCCTTGATGTTTTTAGTAGCATATGTTTGTGTGGTTTTTATTTGGCTTGATGAATAGGTTTACTTGCGAGCATGCCATGCATGGTTGTAGTCTTGTCAACCATCATATCCTAGCCTTGTGATAATATTAGGCGATCGTGTCACGTTCGATGCTTCAATTAAGAAGACTTGTGTTTCCCTTAGGGAAGACTTTGACGTGAGTGATAAATTTAAATAACTAACTAGAACACAAGAAGAAGCTATAAATTGCATAAACTAAAGCAAAGGTCGATCTTTGGAATTAAAGAAGTGTAAATGCGATAAAATAAAGGATTACACTACGAAATGTAAAGCAAGAGAGTAAAAGAAATCAAATGCAAAGGCAATAAACTTTGAATAAACTGAAAAAAAAAAAGATACAATCTACCTTAAAATCCATTCGAAATGAAAGAAAAACACTAAATAAAAGAAAAGAAAAGATAAGATAACATGAGAAAATGTATTTTTTTGGTAAGGGATTCCTTTTTTCCTTTGTCTCCAAGTTTATTATTCATAGAGTTTCATGACATGCAATTGTTACGTAACTGCTGAGTGGTTACATAATTCGATTTTTCGTGCATTAGTGCTCCTTTAAACATTGTTTAGTTATCAATGCCACGTCCAATGTCTTGACACGTGTCAAGTGTTTAAGCTTACTTTAGCATTTAACCCATGCATTTTACGTGGCTATATAATTGTTTATTAATTATACGTGACAAGCCTTCATTGGGCGGTAATTATATTGTGTAAGCATACCCCCCGCACTAATTAATATTTGAAAAAAATTTGATTAGTGAATTGTTGGCTTTCCCATGACATTACTCCACATTCGTGCCATCATTACTTCTGATCACACGCGGCCTATATAGATACCTATTGGCGATAAGATGATATTCACTTTAGTCTATCAAGGGACCTTTATGAACTATGGTGGGATGCTTACCATAGTCCTTAGATGAATTTCAAAGTATCTAATTGGGTTTATACTAAGAAACCTCTACTTTAGATACATCATCACTTTCAACAACCATATCTTTAAGCCCCCCTTCCTCAACATAATGGGGTGTTGAGACTGAAATAACTAACCTATTAATATTAGATTTAGACCAACCAAGAGAAAGCGGGGAAGGGATTTCATAATATACACAACCAGTCTTCCTCTGGAAACTAGTAGCGAATAATTCATCATCATAAAACTGATCCAGGGTGATATTATTGCCCCCATGGATTTAAATCAATTTTGATTGAGTTTGAAGTGAACATTTCTTTATTCTCTTGAGTATGATCTTATACTTCCTCTTTTCCCTCTTGAGTTTCAAGCGCAAGTTGTTTTCCCAACTACACGATCCATTTACTTAGATAAAATTCTTCGTTGAAACTTGACCAACCTTATTTTCCTTTTAATACTCATAAAAGTAAGTATTTGAGTATTCTGGATGCCTAGCACCATTCATCTTATAAAGTTCTATGGTGTGGATCTAGTGATTCCCACAACCCCTTGCATGCTTTCGTCCATCATGCTTCTTATTATATCATCGATGGCCACACTACCTCTTATTCCCTAGTTGGATCCAGCTTTTATATCAATGCGTTTGAAAAACTGGTGACTAAAATAAGCTTCTCCACTATTCCCCTTTCTGACATAGTTGTCTTCTCACACCCGTCGTTTGGATATCCAATTAGAGATTTGGATAAACTTGTTCAAGATGGCCTAGACATTGGTTAAAACACTATTACTCATCCCACCCTTGTCTATCACATTGACAAAGATCTAGAACTTCTTTATGCCTTCTTATATCTCTCCCCATGGGTACTCTTAAACGAACATGCTCTAGATAACTTGCTCTGGGCCATTTTGATTCTTCAAAAGTTTGAATACACTCCTCTCATTTCTAAAGCTCAAATTTCATTATTCCTAAAACCTTACCTTTATTTTTATAAGATATTAATACATCATGATGCTGATTTTAAATATTATGAGGAGCACATAGATTTCATGGTGATATTTTTACCAAAGTCATTCGTATCTTGGAGGATTGGCAGTAAATTTATTCAGTTTATATTCAGCAGCAGGGTGACCCTGAGGATTATGTCTTTGATGACCTCTATCCTAAGTAAATTCCGCTCAAATCAAGGCATTTGCATAAGGAAGCCAATGAGATGGTTCAACTTCGTCAACACTATGAACCTTTCCTTGATGACGATGTCTCTGGATCTTGCTTATTTAGAATCGTAATAAAATCATATTATCTTCCTATGGAATACATTCCATAAATTTTTTACCTATCCATTTTCTCATTATTATTCTATCCAAAGAGAATAACTAGTATTTCCTTTCATGCCTTTGTAATTTCTAGACTCTAAAATATCAATGAAATGGTATTATATTGTTTTTAATGTTGGTTGATTATATAAAACCAATATATGTTGTATGGTAATTGAATTATTAATTAAACCAATATTTATCACCATAGCATAGTATATATTTATCCATTTTATGAACATCGCATGCTTTAACCAAATTTTGTATGTTGCATATACTTGTACCAATTTTTTGTACTTTTAAATGAAGTGAAATTTTAACTATGGCCTATTCAACATGCATGTCTCATTATTGGTAGTGGTTCCACCAAATCTCTTTTCATGTGTGGAAGTGTTCAAATGATAACTTTTTCTACCAACTGAAATAATTAATTCATAAGAAAATAAGTAATTTTTGCGATTCTCTTCAACCAAAATATTTGGCTGCTTTGGAACTCCAATGCTTAATTATGGTTCTTTCGAGGATTAATGACCCATAAATGTAATCATGAGAATGTTTTGATTGACAGGGATACTAAAGGCGCCTATTTGTCTTTCCATTCCCCCACCATTCCACCTTTTGACAGGGACGTTCTCAGAGAAACGTGTCAATGTCTGCTTGGATTTCTTTTGCATTTCAAATGATACCATTAAGATATTTAAGCTCATTTTTCAGATTCTTGTCCTTTTTTATCGTTCACTCTCTCTCTCTCCAAGAAAACTTTCATCTCTCACGACTATTTTTTCTCTCTTTAAACTTTTCAACATTAATGGCATCCATCTCTTTAAACACGGATGATTACCTTATGCTCGATGAAATTATCAACATGCTCTCATCCAATACATCCAATTTATTGGGAACATTGTTTGTCCCATAAAATATTCATGTGGGGAATCCGTCTCCATTATTGGTCCCTAGTTCAAGGAATAACTCCTAGTGTTTGTTTCTATTTTCTACCCTAAGTTTGGGGGACACCATATCCTAATACCAAACTTTCCAACCTCTAATAATCGTCCTCATTCACGTTTAGGGTTTTTCCTTAAAAGTTGGATAATGACATATAGGTGCATCAGATGCTTTCTAACAAAATAGAAGATATGGAGAAATTCAGCATTCTCGATGCTTTGAGCCTAACCCAATCGCTATCCCTACTGTCATTTTCTTTTGGAACTCATCATCTAATTTCTTATAATTCAATTTTGGGATGGTAAGCCCCACTGTATTTGACATTTGTCAACTGACTGGGCTCAAATTTATAGGAGAGAAAGTTCACCCACATATGCCATTAGTTGACACTACATGGAAGATGAAAGTTGGGAACATCCACCTGACATACTCCACATTTATGTATGCACATATGAAGAGCACTCATATTTTGGATGATAAGGAGTATTTTTTTTTCTTTTTTATGCTTTGGCTGTCAATACATGTACTGTGTGCTATGTCTCAAAGGGTAATTTTAGAATAATCCTTTTTAGCTGCCAGTCTTATTAAGGGTAAGGAAGTTTCCCTTGATCTATATTTTTTAGCTTATCTTTACAAGAGTTGTTCTGAGTTTATTGAGGAACTTTTTAGTGCCAAACAAGGTGTATAATACCCCACTCTACTACGACCGATATTGTCCCCAATTTAACCACCAACCACAGCGGTAACATGTTTATTTTTAAGTCATATCCACAAAGTAGTGCCCCTTGATATGTGGTGTCATAAATCATATGCCTTACCAGTGAACCTAAAAAGGACTCGGTGTTAGAATAGTGAAAATATAAATAAATGAACCATTACTTTCCCTCACCCAAACGATGTGGGATGTAACTCTCGAGCTACCAAATCAACCATGGCACCGTCCTGTTACAATCCACCTCCCTTAGGGATCCTAACTTCCTTATTGGGATTAAATCAATCATCACTTGACACGGTGTATGAGAAAATTTTATAATTTCTCAATTTATTTTTTATTTGGCTCATCCCGTTACACCCCACTACACCTTTATGACTACTTTCACGGATTCTAAGATAAGAAGTTGATAACATTTTGGAAGTTTGAAGATCATTCCTCTCAACATCATTCTGAAGTGGTATGAAGTGGTTTCGTAAAATATTTATTTATCCATGGGATTTTTAAAAAGAGTTTACTTTTAAAAGGTTTTTTGAAATATTTTTAAATGATTATTATTAAAAGTTTTTTTGATAATTTTGACGAATCGTTAAAACGATATTCACAAGTTGTTTGAACGAGTTACTATAGTATCGTTAGAACGAGATTTAGTCGTTCGAATGAAATTTGGGATGAGGCCTTTTGGTTAGTTTTGTAATATCATTTGAAGTCTCGTTGGATGTTGTTCAAACGAGATTGGGTACATCGGTAGAACGAGTTTTCCACATTTTAATGAGTGATTTTTTTGTCAAGCACTGGAATTTCGTTCGAAGTTTTGTGGAAAATCGATCAAACGAAAAGGGTAAGCCGTTCGAACTAGGTACCTGGTCGTTCGAACGAGAGAACAAATTTTTGTTTTCAATAAAATATGGTCCAAATCTTTAATGCTTATCCGTTTGCAACCAAATTCCTTATAGATAGGGATGCGGGATTAATGTTTTGTATAACTCTTTTTAACCCTTTTCCAAACCATTTTAGAGATCTTTTTGTGATCAAACTTTATCAAATTTTCATTGAAACCCTTGGAACATAAGATATCACTTTACCAAATCAAGAACAACATAACTCATGTTCAAGAAACCTCGTAGAGTTCATCTCTATTGCTGATTTGTAGAGTCAAAGCTCTACTGGTAAAGAAGAAGGTTGATCGGTGGATACCGAGGGAAGATCGCTTCTTGTGGACGATGCTAGACTGTGTCATATTTGTACAAGAATTCAAGAAATCACTTTATATTTAGTGGAGCTAAGTATTATTTAAGTCGTATAGTTTATGTCAATCCTGATACAATGTTGAAATAGAGGTTTTGCCCAAAAGGGGTTTTGCCTTACTTCTTCTAGTTCTTAGGTTGTTTATGTTGTTTGGCTTATTTAATTTGGACTTCATCATTACATGAACATTAAATTAAATCAAGATAAAATTTGTTATAATTTGAATTTGTTTGTGTTTGGCCTAAGATACGAATAAATCCATACAATTCGCTTTCTCAATTAGCACACTTATTCTGAATGGGTACTGGCTCTGATACCATCATATAATACCCCACTCTACCACCATTGATACTGTCCCCAATTTATCTACCGCTCACAGCGATATAGTATTTTTATTCCAACTCACATCCACAAATTGGTACTAATAGGGTTTGAACCCCGAACATGTGATGTCATAAACTACATGCCTTTCTAGTGAAGACGAAAAGGCTTCGGTGTTAGAAAAGTGAATATATATATATATATATATATATATATATATATATATATATATATATATATATATATATATATGAACCGTTACTTTCCCACACCCAGGCGATGTGAGATGCAACTCTCTGGTTATCAAATCAACCATGGCACCAGTCTATTACAAGGTGGGCCACTATAAGTCCTTCAAATGTGCTTACTTGCATATTTGACAGATATTGGAGATATAAAAAATAATTTTGAATTTAGAAATTATTTATGCTTATTATAACTCTAAGCATGGGAATAAGAGCCTATAAGATCTCATGAATATGGTTAGAGGTCTGCCAATCGATAGGCCGAGGAGTTATTTGCAGCTTCTGTTGGCACCACTGAGGCACAACTTTGGCTAGTCCCAATTTTGAGCAAATATTCATTTACATAATAGATAAACCCATTTTAGGGGGAGATTTTTAATTGCTAGGGATATGTATTGCAAAAAATTGCCTCCAACTACCCCCAATTCCAGGTCTTTTGGAGAACTCTACTTGCCAGACCATTTTTTCAGGTAATTTGGCTTTTACTAGTCAATTTCAGTCCCTATGAGGAGTCATTTCAATTCTCATGTATTTGTTAGGTCTTATCAAATCTCAAAGGCACGTATTGTCAAAGGCATGGTTGACTATCATAAGATTCTATATACCTTTAATATATTTGGGGTTGAGTTTAATCTAGGAGTTACCAAGGTTTTACTGATTGGTGGTCTAAATACATCATAATTTTATTGAAGCCATTACATGTAGTCCCACAACCTTCAAATCCTTCTTCTTCTGATAAATCTTTTGTTATTTATTATAATCTTATCTTTATTTATATTAGCCTGAACTCATCCATTTTATGTTCTTGTAGAAATCCCCCCTGAAGATTATGTTTCCTTTCGTGATAGGAAATTAACTAGTAAGGAAAAGGGATCTTTATATGATGAATCTATGAGGGAGGAAAAAGAAGAATAAAAAAAATAAGTTCCACCAGCCACTTCAAGGTCTTCTTTTAACAATCTAACCAACACTTCATCGGCTACTATTGAACCTACTGAACCACCCATCTCTATTATGTTCATTATTCCTGAAGGGAAACGTATGAAAATAATAACAAAGAAACTTGTACACAAAGTCAAGGTGAGAGGTATGTTAATTCCTTTTTCCTTTTGAAACCATTCCTAGTACTTTTGGCATCATTGCACGAATAAATTTAGCTTAGAACTATTTTTATCTTATCATAGGTTTAGCTGACACCTCAACTAGCATGGACGGACCTAGGCTAGTCAGAAATCCTATTCCACCTCCTTCGACATCTTTACTATATGAGTTAATAAACGAGTCTGTTGGTATTACAACTTCAACATCTATTCCCACTTCGATCCCAGTATCTGAGGAAGAAACAACCCTACAGACTATTAATTCTTCTATCTCCATTCCCATTTCTAAAGATGAGACGGTTGGGATATCAACTCTCAAGGTAAGAGATCCTATGAATAATTCCAATCTTATTGGCAGCGTTCCAAAGTCACCTTCCATTCCACTAGTTCCTGGAGATGTTCCAGGTAAAATTGTTTTACCATTGAGAGAATTATCTCTTGAGGTAGAGTTCAATACTCCAACTGAGGATGTTCCTAGCTTTATCACACTAGTAAAGGTCACTGACTTCCATGGATAACTTCTAGAGATTATGTTCGGGGCTTCAGCTTGAGCTTCATAAATTACTACAAGTAGTGTAGATTAATAGCCGCAACATCTCATCCAATTTTAACCAACTCCCCCATCTTGGCAATTGGAGGCTTCATAATCTTTACAACTTCTTCGAATCTTTTCTAGGGTTCCATTTTAGAACTTATTTGAATTTACCTTTCTCAGTGCCCTTAGGTCAGCATTCTCCTTCATTTCCAAACTCTAATGCTTGGAGGAAAGTGTTATGAGGTCATTAAATAATGGAGTCTTTTCACTCCCATATCATATCACAACTATTGCCCAAGTAGAGAATGAGAAGAATGCATTGTGTGTGGATAGATCCCATTTCTCTTATCAAAGAGTTGAGGTAGCTAAGGGCCTACAAGATTCAAGATATATTCAAAGAAAAAATATTTCCCTCATATGTGTGAAAAAGGAGTTGGAGAAACAGTTGTATAGAGTCAATGATGATTTGGAGTTGGCTATTATGGAGGAGGTTCATTGTCATCAAACTATGAGCAAAATGGTTAGCAAAATACAGGTCTCAACCAATGATACAGCTCAACTTGATAAGAGAGTGGTTCAAATTAGAATCAAGAGACTTTCATATGAAAAAATTTGGACCAGTTTTAGGTCTTTTGTATTCAGACATTTTTATTAGCATGAAAATCTAATTTCCTACTTTTCTATCTATTTATGTATTTTTTTCTTGCTGCCTCGCTTTCCAAATGGTTGAGTAATATGGCTTTAGAAATTAGTCATTTTTTTCCTCATGTCAATATAACCATTGGTGTCTCTTAAATGGTATGATCCACCTTTGAATTCATTATATATTTCGAATGGTCCTTCTCATTTTAGAGACCACTTTCCATAAGTTGGATCTTTTGATCCCAGAGAAAAATGGTTTTCCAAACAAAATTCCCTTCTTTAAAGGCCTTTTTCTTCACATTTTTTGTATAACTATCAATTATTTTCTTTTTTTTTTGGACCTGGATATTATTTAAGGCTCTGACCATATCCTCATCTTTGTTTTCCAACTCCATGTGAATAGCCTAGTCAAATCCTTTTACTATTAATTCATTTTTACCTACCACCCTAAATGAATTTTGAGTGATTTCAACTGGTCAAAAAACATCATGCCCATAGGTCAAGGCGTATGGAGTTACCCCAGTACTTGACCTTTTAGAGATCTTATAATCCCATAAAACTTCTGGAAAAAAATTATGCCAATCCCTTGGATTTTTCTTAACCACTTTGTTCAAGTTATTTTTCATTACCTTATTATTAATATTTGCCTGACCATTTGATTGAGCATAGTAAGGTGATTTTTTGTTAAAGTTGAAGTTAATTCCAACACCATCTCTAATTCTAAGACGCTTGCATTGTCTAAAGTTATGGTTTCTAGGATTTCAAACCTGTATGCAATGTCTTGGAAGAAATCTACCAATTCATTCTTGCTAACTGATTTCAAATATTTTGCTTCCGACTATTTAGTAAGATAATATGTTTCTACTAGCACAAAACTTTTCAATTTAAAGGATGGAGGAAATTTTTCCAAGGACATCAATAGCTTGAAAAACTGTTACTAAAGCCGTTTAATAGAGGATTAAACTATTTAAGTAACTCCGAACTATTTTTTGAGGAAAATCTTTTCTTTAAACCAAATCTGTTTTAATCACAAGATGTGTTTGATAAAATATGCACAAGCTCAGTTCAAGGTTTGTTAACAAGTTTTGAAAAACAAAACAAAAACAGTTTAAATCAGTACACCAGCAAGAATGAGATGAGGAGATGTAGAGAGATTAATGACAAGAGATTTTTAACGCGGTAAAACCTCACCCAACTGAGGAAACATCCACGACTCCCTCTACGAAGTAAAAAGAAAAAATCCACTAAAACAAAATATATCAGTTACAAACTATATAACACACATGCACACAAATAAGTCCTATACAAGTTTAGGAATGTACTCACTGGTGTCCTTCTAACTTTTTCGCAGATCTGATTACTGATGTGGTTCTCCCAGTTTTCTAACTTCCACTTTGTTCCAGTCTTAACGTCGACTCTTGTTTAAAGATCTTATTACCAACACTTTCCGTGTCGTAGTGTGTAAATCTTTGTGATGGTGTTCTAACACATGCATGCACACACTCACGCTTATTTATATAAACAATCCTAGCAAATTACAAACCAGATCTATATGTTGTGATTTTCAGTTTCTCTCTTCTCCGAAATTTCAAATATTATTTGACCTTTAAAATGATCCCGGAATCCACGGCTATCTTGTTCAGAAGACGTTTCAAGATCTTAATCAATTTCAGGGTTTTGAAAATGTTTTTCAAATTGAAAACCGCCAAGTGTGATTCCAACTAGGTCAAAGGTCTTGTTTCAAAAGGACTAGAAAAAGAAAATGATTTTGTTTATTTTTGAAGATGAAAACATTTACAAAAAATAATCAATAAAAAATTTATCAAGATGAGAAACTAAGAATGCAGATCTAAGTGTATTGTAACATAAAATGACCAGATTTATGATTTCTATAAAACACCGATACAGATGTAACCTAATGTTTAAGTTGGACACAGGATCTTAAAATGAAGAGGCTACAACACGAAACAACTTTCAAAACATCACTCAAAAATCTCAAACACTCAGGGTTGGTGTTTGGTGTAAACTGGTTTTTGAAAAGAGGGTTAGGGTTTGATAAAGTGTTTGGAACGAATTAGGGTTAGGGTTTCTAAATCTGTTATTTCTCTCTCTCTCTTTTTCTCTCCTCTCTCCTCTATCTTCTCTCTTCTCTCTTCTCTCTTGGATTAGATGAAGTGGCAAAAACTTTTCAAAGGTTGAGGGTTGGCCTCTTTTTATATTGGGTTGAGAAGGATCGAGAAGGAGGTTCGACATCAATGGCTGAGATTAAGTCTTGCCATATTGACTTCCATCCAATGGTTTAAGATAAGCGGTTGGTTATACACTTTTTGATTGGCTAAGAGAGGTTCATAGGGATTGGGACAAGGAAGCATGTAGGGCATTGATAAATTCAATCCAAGGGTCGTTAATGAATACCGGTTGTCTCTCTTAAAAAAACACACAATCAACCAGTAGGAGTGCGACAGGTGTAGGGCAAATAACGGACCACAAACGCGTGTTCTACAAATAATTACAAACACACCCTAATGTCTTCAGCGCTTTTGGATCCTACCCAAGTGAACTTTATAGGAATAAAACCAACAATCAGAAATTAGATAATGACCCTAAAACCTTTTAATTACTATTTTAATTATGAAACAATTGTTTTAAAAATCAATAAAAATTCCCAAAAAAATTATTAAAAAATGTTTTAATGGAAATTAACACACAAGCAATTTATGCAATATATGAACAATGTATGCAGTCCTAATATGTGTGAGTGTTTGTAAGTATACCTTTGACCAATCAAATAAGAGGAATGAATTGTATTGTAGTGCCTAATGCTCTTTGGTATTCTAGGGAAGGGACTTAATTTTATCTTTATTTTCAAACTAGATGAGCACTTATACAATGTAGACTCAAGTGAGTCAAGAGTATAAGGTGCTTCAATCTCCCCCTTTGAAAATATGAGACAAAATCTCCTTTGAGTCATCTTGGACTCATAGGGCAATAAAGAGAAAAAAAAAACCTATTCCTATACAAATATTATATCTACCCATATCCTAGAAAAGAAAATTAAATAACTCAACTAATTACAATTCAATACCCTATTACAACTGTTGAGAATAACTGTATAGAGTCCAACAAATAATCACTGAGATCAAGCTTTTTAGAATATGCACAAAATAAATGAACTCTCATTAGACTCAAATCTCTCCCCCATTTTGTCTCAAATGGACAAAGGGAAAAACTATACAGGTCAAAGAGTTTATTCCGGACAAACCATTCCTATCGATTTACACAAGGTAATAAACCTATTATAATCCAAAGGTTTGGTAAACATATCTGCGAGTTGCAACTCAGTAGGAAGATAATTTATTTTTAATTCCTTAGTCTCAACTAATTCGTGTATAAAGTGATGTCTTATTTTTACATGTTTTGTTCGCGAGTGTTGAACGGGAATTTTAGAGATATTGATCGCGCTTTGATTATCACAATAGAGATGTAGTTGCCAAAGTAATTGGGCACAGCAGCTTCCAGTGGCTATGTATTCAGATTCAGTTGTTGATAAAAAAGTGAAGTTTTGTTTCTTACTACTCCAACCTACTAAATTATTATCAACATAGTAACATTCTCCTGATATGCTCTTACTATCATCAGTACACCCTACCCAATCGGCATCAGTGTATCATATTATAGTGCTAGGAGTATCATTGGTGTACCAAAGTCCTAAATTTAGAGTGTCATTTATGTATTTTATGATTCTTTTAACACAAGTTAAATGGCTCTCTTTAGGATTGTTTTAATAACGGGCACACACGCAAACAGTGTACATAATATCAGGATACGAGGCAGTAAGGTATAGCAAGGTTCCTATCATACTACGATACAAGGTTGGATCTACGGATTTCCTAGTTTCATCTTTAGACAGCTTGACAGTAGTACTCATGGGAGTTTTATCATCTTTTGCACTCTCAAGGCCGAATTTTTTAACAATCTCTAAAGCATATTTTAATTGCGAAACAAATAATCCTTCTGAATTCAGTTTAACTTTAAGACCCAAGAAAAATTGTAACTCCCCCATAAGAGACATTTGATATTATTTATGCATAACTTTAGAAAAAGATTTAACTTCTGAAGGGGAAGTTGATCCAAAGATGATATCGTCAACATAAACTTGAGCTATAATGATATGTTTGTCAAAATGTTTGACAAAAAGGGTTTGATCATTTTCTCCTCTCTTAAAACCTTTGTCTAAGAGAAAGTTGGAAAGTCGCTCATACCAGGCTCTTGGTGCTTGTTTTAGGCCATACAAAGCCTTTTTAAGACGAAAGACATGATTTGGATATTTAGGGTCAATGACCTTTTGGTTGTTTTACATAGGTCTCCTCAATTAATATTCCATTAAGGAAGTCAGATTTGACATCCATTTGATAAAGCGTAAAATGTAAGTAGAAAGCTATGGCAAAGAGAAGAAGAACAGATTCTAATCGAGTAACAAGAGCAAAATTCTCATTAAAATCTATTCCTTCAATTTGAGAGTATTCTTGAGCAACTAATATGGATTTATTTCTAATGATTATCCCACTTTCATCAGATTTATTTTTAAATATCCAACGTGTGCCAATAACCTTTTTGTGATCAGGCCTAGGTACAAGATACCAAACATTATGAATGATAAATTGAAGAAGTTCTTCCTGCGTTGCAGAATTCCAATGAGGATCATTCAATGCATCATTTACATTCTTTGGTTCCACAAGGGAAACAAAACATGCATAATGAGCATAGCTTCTTAATTGAGATCTTGTACGTATAGGCTCACTGGGTTACCAACAACGTTATTTATGGGATGTTATTTAGAAACCCAGTTGGGTACTTCAGGTGTCTCAATTAGTAAAGAATCATCTATTTCTGGAGAGTCATTTCCTAAAATATTTTTAGACTCTTCCATAATAGTTGGTTCACCAGTCTTACTCTCTACAGTAGTATCACTTACAATAACGTTTATGGATTCCATTAAGGTCTTAATGCGAAGATTATAGACACGGTATGCTCTACTGTTAGAAGAATATTCTAGAAAGATGGCTTTATCTCCACGAGTCTCAAATTTGGATAAGTGTTCTCTGTCTTTGCATACATAACACATACTACCAAAGGTTCTAAGGTACCTAAGGTTGGGCTTCTTCCCATACCAAAGTTCGTAAGGAGTTTTTTAGAATTCTTTCTAAGATATAGCCTATTGATAATGTGACATGCAGTACGAATAGATTCTACCCAAAAATACTACTGTAAAGTTTTGGCATGAATCATAACACGTGCCATCTCTTGAAGGGTACGATTCTTTCTCTCAGCAATACCATTTTGTTGAGGAGTCTTAGGAGCACTAAATTCTTGTTTGTAATCATTATAGTCACAATACTCTATAACACTAGTATCTATAAATTCTCCACCTCTATCACTACCAATTCTATTTACTTGAGTGTCTTTCTCATTTTCAATTCAAAGTAAAATCTTCAAAAAGGTTTGGAAAGTGTCAGACTTTTGTTTCAAGAAAGCTACCCAGGTAAATCTGGTGAAGTCATCAACCATAACAAGAATGTAACTGTGTCCACAGAGACTAACAGTTCGAGAAGGACCCATTAGGTCCATATGGATGAGCTCCTTAGAGGTAAGGATATATTTGACTTTCTTATGAGGGGCTTTAATAATTTTTCCTTCCTGACATGATCCACAGACCATATTAGAAATAGGTTTGATCTTAGGAATACCTCTAACTATTTCTTGAGAAGACAGTCTACTAAGGTTTTCGTAATTTATGCGACCCATACGATTATGCCATATCTCATTGTCATCCATTCTGGCAATGTTACACACCTCAGCATTGTTTTGAACAGTATAACAATTGTACAGAGTCCTGAGTCCTGTAATAATGCACTCACCTTTTTCATTTAAAATTTTGTAATTATTCTTTGAAAAGGTGACAGTATGATTTGAGTCACAAAATTACGAGATACTAAGTAGATTAGCCTTAAGACCTTTTACTAGAAGAACATTTTCAAGTAAAGGTAATCCTTCTTCTTGGAGTGTTCCTTTACCAATGATTTGAGATGATACACCATCACCAAAAATAACTTTTCCTCCAGCAAAGTTGGTTTTGTTTAAAAGTTTGGTATCATCCCTAGTCATGTGTTTTGAACATCCAGAATCTAAATACCAACCAGAGGGACTGTGTTCAGCTTTTAAAACAGTAATCACAATATTACACTTCATCTGGGGTAATAGTTCATCTTTTCTAATCCTAATAGCTCTTGTTTTCATTTGTGCTTATTTGCTCTCATTTGATAAAATTTGCGAGCATTAGATTTTTGTTGAAAAATGTTTTGCGCATGAGGTTGAATTTTATGAAAAGTATGAGCATTTGATTTAGAAAAGTGTCTAGGAACCCTTCTTGGAAATGATCTTTTAGGTTTAGTCTTTCTCTTTCTAGTTTTAGTACACATGAGTATTATAGACAGGGTTGACTAAATGTTTAGAGTAGCATCCTTCAGAGGAATGACCATATAAGTCACAGTAAGAGAAAAATAAATTTCTCGAAGATGGTATCTCCTTAGAAAAGTCTCTAAACATTGGCTTCATGAAATTTTGGGGTTGAACCTTATTTCTAGGGAGTACAGTTTAAAAGGCAGAATCACTCTTCCTAATCGGGGGGCAGACATATTTATCCTTAGGTGGACTTTCTCACTTAGAGTAACTTGATTCCCCAATATCAAACTTTGATTATTTTTCATCAAACTCATTTTTCAATGAATGGAAATCTAGACAAGTTTCTATAGGTCTTTTGCCTCCTGACACAAACTTGATTTGTTCAAGGTTTTTAGTTTGAGTCTTCAAATTGGGGTAAAACCTTATTCCAGTTCGATCATTAGAATTGGTTTTTGAGTCAGCAACAAAACCTTCAAAACGGTTTGAATTGTTTTCAAATTTTGTAAATTTTTTTAAAACCGTTGTTGTCTTCTCTTTGGATTGTTCCAATTCTAATAATGTCCTTTTATATTTTTTCTCCAGAGATTCATTTTTTTCAATCAAATTCTTCAATTTTTGATCAAAAATTTTGACTTCATTTTCATGAGTTAGAGATTGGGTAGTATACTCTTCAGCAGTAAGTTAACCATCTGACTTAGGTCTTCTAGTTTCTTAGTGATATTCTTCACTATCTTCTCTAGTCTAGTGCTTTTCTTGAGAGTTTTCGCATAAAGTGTGTGAATGTCAGGGAGGTCTTCAGTGTCTGAGTCACTAAGTGTAGTGAGTGAAGTGACCCCTATGGATTCAATTCTTAAACTCACGCACCCATTGACATCGTCATTATTGCATTCCCTTTGACTCACATACCCTGTGGTAGAACTAGTAATATTCTCAAAAGTTAAAGCATCTAAACCAGTAGCAGCATGATTTATAACAACAGAAGTAGAGCTATTATCATCATTTTCAGACATAGGCATATCATCATTATAGATTATCTTAGCAAAGAAAGACATGCAAGGATCAAAACCATCAGAAGATTCAGGTTCCTCATTTTCAGAATCACTTGAATTTTCCCATGTTTTGCAAATGTTGGCCCTAGCATGTTTATTGGCAGTGTTCAGTTTCACTCTACAGTCTTGTGCTATGTGTCTTAGTTTCCACATTTAAAACATTCAATGTTTTTGAAGTCTTTATTGGGTCTTATGCCCTTGTGATGTTTGTCTTGACCTTTCTCATGAGGTTTGTAGTTGGACTGAATTGGATAATTTATCTTACCTTGTCTGTTTGCTATTTTATTTCTAAATTTGATAATTTTCTTAAATTGTTTTGACATCAAAGCAATTTGATTATCCAAACTGTCTATATCACATTCCTCATCAGAATCATGAGTAGGAAGAATAAACTCAGGTTTCATTAGCTTAGAGTAGAAACTTAAGTTGGAACTAGTCTGTTTCCTATGGGACTGGGTCATTTGTTCCTTAAATTTTAATTCCATTTCCACATTTCGTAGTTTACTACTGTGTAATTCAAGAGTGAGATTTTAATCACATATTTCCTCAATAGCATATCTTTTGTCATCAAATTTATGTGGTAATGATCTTATAATTTTAGATACAATTTCATGTATGTCATATGTTATCCCATTAGCATGCAGTTTGGTCACAATGTCAGTCAATTTCATGTAAAAATCATCAAAGGATTCAGAATCTGACATAATTAGGGAGTTATACGGCTGGGCAAGCATTTGAGTTTTAGCAGCCTTAACTCTAGTGTCACCTTCATGTGCAGTGATCATTGTATCCCAAGCTTCCTTAAAAATGGCACAAGATGAGATCCTTTTGAACTCATGTTCATTTATGGATATATAGATGGCATGCTTGCCTTTGTTATTGTTTCAAGAATAACAAAGAGAGGGGTCTGGTCATGTTGCCAAATCTTTCATTTTTCCCATCCATTGTTTTGATTTTAAGAAAACAATTTCAGAAACACAAGATATTTTAAAAATATTTCCAAAGCTCTGATACCAATTGAAAAACTGTTACTAAAGCCGTTTAATACAGGATTAAACTATTTAAGTAACTCCAAACTGTTTTTTGAGGAAACAATTTTCTTTAAACAAATAAGTTTTAATCACAAGATGTGTTTGATAAAATATGCACAAGATTTGTTCAAGATTTGTTAACAAGTTTTGAAAAACAAAACTGAAACAGTTTAAATCAGCACACCAGCAAGAATGAGATGAGGATATGTAGAGAGATTAATGACAAGAGATTTTTAACGTGGTAAAACCTCACCTAACTGAGGAAACATCCACGACTCCCTCTACGGAGTAAAAATAAAAAATTCACTAAAACAAAATATATCGGTTACAAACTATATAACACAAATGCACACAAATCAGTCATATACAAGTTTAGTAATTAACTTTTTCACAGATCTGATTGCTGATGTGGTTCTCCCAGTTTTGCTAACTTCCGCCTTGTTCTAGTCTTTACGTCGACTCTTGTTTAAAAATCTTATTACCAACACTTTCAGTGTTGTAGTGTGTAAATGTTTGTGATGGTGCTCTAACACATGCATGCACACACTCACACTTATTTATATAAACAGTCCTAGAAAATTACAAACCAGATCTATATATTGTGATTTTCAGTTTCTCTCTTTTCCGAAACTTCAAACCTTATTTGACCTTTAAAATGATTCCAGATACCACGGCTATCTTGTTCAGAAGACGTTTCAAGATCTTAATCAATTTTAGTGTTTTAAAAATGTTTTTGAAATTAAAAACCGCCAAGTGTGATTCCAACTAGGTCAAAGGTCTTGTTTCAAAAGAACTAGGAACAGAAAATGATTTTGTTGATTTTGAAGATGAAAACATTTACAAAAAATAATCAACAAAATATTTCTTAAGTTGAGAAACTAAGAATGCAGATCTAAGTGTATTGTAACATAAATGACCAGATCTATGATTTCTATGAAACAAAAATACTGAGCTAACCTAATGTTTAAGTTGGACACAAGATCTTAAAACGAAGAGGTTCTAGCACAAAACAACTTTCAAACCATCACTCAAAAACTCTCAAACACTCAGGGTTAGTGTTTGGTGTAAACTAGTTTTGGAAAAGAGGGTTTGGGTTTGATAAAGTGTTTGGAACGACTTAGGGTTAGGGTTCCTAACTCTGTGATTTCTCTTTTTTTTTCTTTCTTCTCTCTTCTCTCTTCTCTCTTGGATTAGACGAAGTGGCAAAAACTTCTCAAAGGCTGAGGGTTGGCCTCTTTTTATACTGGGCTGAGAAGGATCAGAAAGGAGGTTCGAAATCAATGGTTGAATTAAGTCTTGTCATATACTGACTTCCATCCAACAGTTTAAGATAAGCGGTTGGTTAAACACTTTCTGATTGGCTAAGATAGGTTCACAAGGATTGGGACAAGGACGCATGCAGAGCGTTGATAAATTTAATCCAAGGGTTGTTAATGAATACCGATTTTCTCTCTTAAAAGAAACACACAATCAACCTGTAGGAGTGCGACAGGTGTAGGGCAAATAACGGACCATAAACGCGCGTTCTACAAATAATTACAAACACACCCTAATGTCTTCAGCGCTTTCGGATCATACCCAAGTGAACTTTATAGGAATAAAACCAACAATCAGAAATTAAAGAATGACCCCAAAACCTTTTTATTCGAATTTTAATTATGAAATAATTGTTTTAAAAATCAATAAAAATTCCCAAAAAAATTATTAAAAAATATTTTAAGGGAAATTAACACACACAATACACACTAAAACAATTTATGAAATATATGAACAATATATGCAGTCCTAATGTGTGTGAGTGTTTGTAAGTATACCTTTGATCAATCAAACAAGAGGAATGAATTGTATTGTAGTGTCTGAGGCTCTTTGGTATTCTAGGGAAGGGACTTAATTTTGTCTCTATTTCTAAACTAGATGAGCACTTGTACAATGTAGACTCAAGTGAGTCAAAAGTATATGGTGCTTCATAGATCACCCTCTAAATAGCCTGTAATACCCCGTATTTTTTGACTATATTTATTTTGGGATTAATTAATTAATTAGCGTATTAATTGGAAATTAATCCGGGTTAATAATACTAATGTGATGCGAATTGGTATTTGATTATGTGCATATATGATTATATATGAACTTGGTATTTGAAAATTTGTCGTGGGATTTATATACGGCATTTTAGAAATTTTGTTGAGACGCGTGGGACCGCCGCGTCACGGTATATTATTTTATTATTAAAAGTGAATTTAAAATCTATAATCTGTATGGTCGTTTTGAGTGCGCCAACGCGTCCGGAAGGGTCGAGATAGTCAGAAAACACTAGCCGGGGGTATAGTTTGGGTCCCGGGGTATTTTTAGGCCATACCGGTAACTTAAAGGGTATGTTAGTAATTTGGTATTTTTGGGTAATTAAAAGTGACGAAAATTGAGAGTTGTAATCTGATAAGGAATTGACCCAACCAACCCTTTATTAACCCCATAAGCTACGTAGGTTATCATTTAGTCTTCCAACTCTCCCAAAGAAAACCCTAGCCACCATAGCCATCTTTGGAAGAAGAAAGCTTAGAGAGGAAGGGAAAGAGGAGGAATTCTGCAGAAAATCTGCAGAAAGAGATTACAAATCCAACACCTGATTCAGAAACAATCAAGGCAAGTGATTTATTCCATTTAAATTTTAGAGAATGCTTCTTCCATGTTAGATTATTCATAAATTTTGTATGTTCTTGGAAGATAATGAAAAACCCATAAGATTGGAGTTATTAGTTTGAATTTTGGGATATAGGTTGCATGTAGAATGTTACTGGACGATCATATTATGTGAATTACTGCCTTTTGTAATACCAAAAACGGATTTAAGATGAGGTTCATGACTGTTCTTGAGAAAAATCAGAAAAACTAGGTTTTTGATGAAGATTGATCCATATGTAGCCTATAGTTGTGGAAATATTGATTTATGGACGTTAGTAATATTGTAGGATTGTTATATGACATTACTATAACGTTATATTTGAGAATCACACGTTAGAAATAAGTTTTGGGACGTTTTTACAATCTGCAGAACGAAGCAGTCCGTAGCCATACCTGTTCGATCGATCGATCGACATTCATCAGTCGATCGATCGACTAGATCGATCGATCGATATTCATAGGTCGATCGATCGACCTTCCCAGAATGAGTAAAATTTTCCTTAATTTGATTTTAATGGTGGAAACCCTCGGAGAATATGTTTGGAGAACTTATGAATACCCTCAACCTTAAGGAGACCAGTAGGAGTGATTATTATAGTGGACTTTAATTAGAATACAATTCGAGGAATAATTCTAGATTATTGAAATTCGTGAAGCGAGATAACGTTTAGGTTAATAGTGTAAAATTGTGTAATTCGATGAAATAAGGTTTAGAGCAGAAGTAAAGACCTTAGGTATATAGATGTCATATGTGGGAATTATGGGAACTTAATAGTCTATTCAAGATAGGTTTTAAGGATAAGGGACTACGGCGTGAGACGTGTCGACAATTTAACCTTATATTAACGGGAGACTTGAAATATATAAGTTTGGAATAATGGTATAATGATGTATAAAATACCTTATTAATATGGTAATATCTAAGATGTGTGAATGCTTAGTATATAGTTTATGTGTATGACATACCTACCATACTTGCTATCACGGGAGGTTTGCGTTCGCTTAGGACCCTCTAATCCTTGTGTGCCTACGGGGGGGATTTAGACTGGTACCTTGATGAACATAGGTCATAGAAAGACTTATTGTGATATTAATAAGTCCGCTGACCATGGGAGCGTAGGTATGTGCGTGACCCATGTGATGGTGACTGTGTTCGCCTCCACTGTTTGTGATTTGTGTTATCTGAATTATTCCTGAGAGATTCGGAATATGTGATCCTTATGTACGTGATGTACCGGGATGGATAGCAGAGTATGTGTGCACCATAGCTTAGATTGCGGGGTGCTTGTATCGTATATTTATGATGTGAAAAATATACATTAAATTAATGGAAATCCTCATGTTAATGTTGTAAAAATATTACGGTATTGTTTCGAGATATATAATGAGTTAGCTGATAGTTATATCAATGGCATAGTTAGTAACTGAGTTTACGTTAAACCTCTATTTAATTACGAGCGTTGTTATGTTAATTGGAACCGAGTAATATGGGTAGAACCTTTGGCAGTTTAGCTAGTTATGTTGTCAGTTAGCTAGTAATATGGGTCGTTATAGATGGGTACTTACGTTAGGAGTGCACAGTTAGTCGAGAGGTGAGAATTTAATGTGAGTGCACGTCCTAACATGTACTTTGCATTTAATGTTTTAAATGTTTTTAAAGCACTTACAGGTTTTTAAAAATGATTTCCACTTTCGGGCTCTGACCCATTTGCTTTCAAATATATTTTCTTGTAAAACCATTTTAGGTGCCCAGCCACAAGGACACCAAGCATAGGATCCTCATTCAGGTGACGAGCTGTAGCTGGTTGTGGAAGCTACAAGGACTTGCTTTTAGACTCCTCTCTCATTTGGATTCCAGTCTCATCATCTATCAGTTGTAGGGCATGTTGCCCAATTCTATTAGACATCTTTTACATTTCAGTTTTCAGACTCTAGCATGTATTGCTCAGTATTCAGTTTTAGTTATTTATTTCAGTTTACTTATCAGTTGTGGGATTTGTATTGAGGAGTTTTTCCTCCAGAGTTTATTTACATTTTGTGATGGTTATTCGTTTTACTTCAGTATGGTGAATGGTGTTATTTAGTTATTCATTACTCTTGTTGCATGTTAATCAGATTTAATAAAATTTGGCACTTACTTTTTAAATACTAGGTGGTTAGTAATAATAAAACGTTTTCGACAGTGATGCTATTAATTGAGCCAACTTGGCATTTTGAATTAATTTTATAAAGGAGTAGCTACCCGGTGTTTAATTAGTCGGGGTGTCACATAGCCATGTTTTACTTTATATTGTAGGTATTTACCACATATATATTTTAGAGGCCCATGTTGTTAGCATGTTTGACATCCTTTTGCAAACTCAATATCGTCTTTTAAAATGGAAGGCCAATAAAATCCATGTCTTCTTAACAACTATCTCATCTTAGGACCAGCTTGATGAGACCCACAAATACCCGCATGAACTTGTTCTATGGTTGTTAAACCTTTATCCTTACTTAGGCACTCTAGTAGCATTCCATTATCAACTCTTTTATATATTTTTCAACATAGATAATATAACTGGTTGCTCTTAATTTGACAACCCTATCACCCTTGATATTTGGGTCAGTTAGATATTCAATTAATGGATTTCTTGAATCCTCTTGAATATAAATATTTTCAATTTCAACCAAAGATCGCCTGTTATACAACAACGGTAAGAATCCATTATTGGAACTAGGCTTTAATTTTTCTTCGAAGTTGTCATCAAGATAAAAACATGATTCCTTTTAAGTCACTTTATTGGTTTCTTCATTTATAAATATGATAACATAATTTAGTGACTTGCTCAAATTTGGACGATAAATTTAAAGCCACTTGGTCGTGTAAAATTAAATTATCATGAACATATTTTTATTCATCAGTCAATTATCTTATAACTAATTGGGAATCACTAAAAAATTCTATTACATAAGCATTAAAACTTCGAACAATCTCTAGGCCCATTATCACAACCTCATATCCCCTTTATTATTAGAATATGTGTTCTCTTTTCCATTGTCTTTAGGGTATTCAATGACCACCCCTATACCCAACATTATTTCATTCTTAGAACCGCCAAACCATTACTTCCATAGACTTAAAGATATATATATATATATCCTATCTCATATTCCCTCCCCCATTCATCCTCACAAATATGATGTGTAAAAAAATTAGCTAAGGCTTGGACTTTTATTACTCTTTGAGGTACATAATGTAAGCAAAACTCAAACAGAGCTAACACCCACTTAACAATTCTATTGGGTAAAATAGGCCTTGTAAACATATATTTGATTAAATCAAACTTTGAAATGACAAACACATCTATAGGCAATAGATAATATCTTAGTTTCATAGCAGCAAAATAAAATATCAAACATATATTTTCCATTTTCGAATATCTATATTAATAATCATTTATGAACCTAGTAAGGTAATACATAAGTTGTTCTTTGTGATTCTAGTAATCTTAAGCCAATAAAACTCCAATTGATGCATCAGAGGCTGAAATATGCAACTTTAGTGGCTTGTCTTCTCTTAGAGGTGTGCTTAGAAGGTCAATTTATTCTCTTTTTTACAATCCATCTCCTCTTGGTCTTTTATATTCAACAAAGGAAAAAATACTTTGGTTTTTCCTATGACATTAGCTATAATATACAAAGGAAATTAACTTGTACCAAAAACCTTTACAATTCTTTCTTAATTTTGGGAGTTGTGCTTTCAATTATAGCTTTAGATTTGTTATGATCAACTTGTATTTCTTTTTAGTGTACCAAATATCCTACGAAATTTCCAACAGAAACTCCAAAGGCACATTTTAAAGGATTCATTTCGAGTTGATAAAGCATAATCCTTTTAAAAAAAAATTAGGTGTGTTATATGATCAGCTACTATTTTTGACTTGACAATTATATCATCTGTATACCACTCTAAAAAGGGACCAAACATGTCATGGAAAATGGTATTCATTCCCCTTTTGTATGTGTTCCCCACATTCATTAATCAAAATGGCATTTGTATCCATTCGAAGGTTCTTAAATTACCAGGGCACCTAAAAGATGTTTTATTCACCTTTTCTATAGCTATGCATAATTTTTTATAACCAGAATGACGAACATTTATAGACATGATAGCATGACCAGCTAATCAATCAACCAATGAATCTACCTCTCGATTTAGATATTCATCCTTTGGGGTGGCTACATTTATATTTGTAAAACCAATTAACATTCTTAATTTTCCATTTTTCTTAATTAGTGGCAGTATATTATAGAGACATTCAACATACATGTCAGTTCGAATGAACCCATCCTTCAATAGCCTCTTTATTTTAGTTTTTTATCTTGGTTGTGACCTCTGGTGTCATTTGTCTTGGAACTTGTTTGACAGGTTTATGGCCTTCTTTGATTAGTAGCCTATGTTTTATAATTTCATGTCCAAGCCAGGTAACTCATCATATTCCTAAGAAAAACAGTCATTGTACTGAAGTAAAAGGTCTACAACTAATTGTTATTCCTCTTTGCTTAATTTGGCACTCATTGTGACTCTACTATTTTGTTCGGTTCCCAAATTGATTTCTATAAAATGATTTGGTTGATTCTCCATGAACTACTCATATTCTATTGGTGAACTTGTTAATTCACCACTATCTTGAGGACTTTTATCATCCACATCTTATTCAAAGACATAATCAGCCCAATTGATGGTCTTTTCTTCACCAATTTTGGTGTTCAATTCCAAATCCTTGAACTTGTACAATACCAAGGCCAAACTTTCTTTATTCTGGTCAATATTAATGGATGTACTATTCGTTAAACAACTATTTTGTTTTCTTTAGATGGTCCCATTAGACTAAGAACTAACTCATACCAAGCCTCATTCGAGACCTCTCCTCTTGATGCTTTGGGAACCAAAGCATCTTTATTCACTATTCCCACATTTTCTTGGTAAAATCAAGCCTCCAAATAATTACAGCTATTATGAAAAGGCAATGGATCATCCTTTGCCTCTTCCATAAGCCTATCCTCTTTCATCAAAAGTAGTTTTTAATGCATAGAAGAAGGATAATAAATCTAATATATAACAAGTAATGCATTGGATCTAGGTTTTTCTTCAATGATAAAGAAACAAGTTCTAGACTTTCTAGTGCCTAATTCAATATCAGTGGGTAGAACACCTTTAGTCATATTTGTATCCCCAGTAAAACTAGAATAATAATTTAATAATTTAAGTTTTGTTTAATTTAGTGTATTTTTGTTAATTTTGGAAAGCCTGGAATATGGCATTATATTAACAGTTACGTCGTTATCTACCAGTATTTTATTAATTAAAACCCCATTTATCCAAGATTTTATGAACAAAGGTTTGATATGATTAGTCATATTCTTCGTGGACTCTTCAAACCCATATATTAAATCTAGAGTAGATATAAATAAGTCAAAGTTGTCTACCTGTTACTTCTCATCTTCATCTTCATCTTCATCTATTATTGGGACCTCCTATCCTTCTCTAACTTCGAACGTTTTTAGGAGGATCACAAACATATTAATTAACACTTACTGAGGCAAAGACCCAAACAGGAGAGCTATTGCTGCCCAACATCTTGGTCAGGTACTATGGCATCTACTTCTATCCTTTTTTCCGTTTCTTATTCGGTAGAGAAGTTATCACTGGATGAACTATCTCCATCTACAAACAATATTTTCCAATTCCTTAGGATTTCTAACTAACAAGTCTAAAGAAGACTGGCTCCTTTCTAGATTTCTGTGAAACCTTAGGCTTGGCCTTGATGATAAGGAAGTAATCCCATCAAACCCACCTATTCATATAAGATCTAAGGCCTCCTTCTAGGCACTGTACTTTTTTTGTTTTTCCATTGTTGTGTGTGATATATCATTACCTCTAGTTCCATTATCTTTAACTTGGTGGTTTCACAAAATGCCACATACCAAGGGCCACTTCTTGAAGTTTTACTGCTTTTGGCCTCTTAAGCATTTCATTAAACTATTATGCCACCTTTGGGTCTTGGATTATTAAATATTCAGGCACCCCCTTTCATCATTAGGATTTTTGGGATTTTTTTCTGGCCCTGAATTCCCCACATACTAATGTGATTTGGCCCCCTTAAAACTAGGCCAGATACATTGGTCATTTCGTGGAATCTTGGCTTTACCATGAGGGTAGTAAGGATAAAAAATGGTCTCGTCTTTTTAAAGACTTTGCTCTTGACTTACTCTTGACCTTGGAACATTAGGACTTTGGCAGTATGGACACTATTATCATTCATGTTATTTTCCAGTTGTTTTTTTCCTTTCGAAGCCACAAACTTGCACATCTTTTCATGTTCCCCACACATGATGCATAGGTATTTCATAACTTGTTAGTATATGTCCTCAGTCATTTCAAGCTTTAAATCCTTTGATTCATCTTTAGTCTTCATATTAAATTCAACATGCCATTTGTTTTGAGACAATCGAATTAACTGCATATTTGTTACCATTTCCTTTAGGTTGAGAAATGGGTCTTCATCAACCCCCATGTTTTTCTCTTCTTTTCTAGGAAACTTTAGTTTTCCTCGTCTGATCAGCACTTGAATCATGTCATAAAAACAAAACAAGCATTATTTTAGTGGGAGAAAACATTGTTCCATTTACAATAGTTTTTGCCTTTAATATCATTTAGATTTTTAGCATCATCGGGTGGTTTCAACATTTTAGCATTTATAAGATAATAAAATATCTCATCAGTTTAGAAATGTCAAATGAATACTTTTTTATCACCCCATTTGATTTAGGGGCAAAAGACTCTGGTGTTGAGTCCTTTCGAATCAGGGGTTCACAAGCTATAGTTTTAGTTCCTATCATCTTAGCAACATATATTTCAAAGTTAGTATCTTTATAATGTGTCTTGAAAGAATAGTTATTTCTTTCATGCTCTTACTCTATAAGAGACTCATATCCAGATACCTTGACAGAACTCTGTGGCATCAAATTCCTTTCGAAGTCTAAATTCTAATCCATTTTGTTCCAAATTTATAAATTCAAACTCAGGTATGACTATTTTATGTTTGTTCCTAGCCCTTTTAAACCTATTTATGAAGGAAGATGCCTTTTTATTAAGTTTTTATCTTAATTTAACTGAATCATACATAAAGACTTCTGGCCCAGTTTGGAATAATTATATATGGAAAATAATTTCCATATATTGCTAAGTTTGGATAAAGTTAGGTGAAAAAATTATAAAACACGAGATGGTTGCATCAATGAGTGAACTAGAAAACAAATGCAGTTTGAGGTACTCATTTGTTCCATCATAAGAACATTGACTAGTGAACCTAATAATGTGTTCCATAGTGGACTAACTTTCATCACTTGAGAAAAGGGAAAAGGTTAGGAATTTGAAACCTTTTGGAAGTCTAACCCTATCTATCCACATAGGGTATGGCTTCTTATAAATTAAGGTATTCACCCCTGATCCATTGGTCTACAGATTTCATGTATGATGTCTATGGTGAAAATTATATTCTACACAAATAAGTGAGAGAAACGCAATCACCAAAGAAAATAAAGAAAATAAAATTCCAATCACGCAACACAATATGTACGTGGTTCAGCAAGAATGCCTACGTCCACGGTGGTGCAGTCAGTATTATTTCTATATACTCCGGGGAGCGTTTACAGAGAATACAGTGCGTGTCCTTTATATGTCTTCCCTTAGGGAGTGGTGGTGTTGGACTCCTCCACGTCCATCACATTCTCCTGGAATATCTCTATACGAGACGCTCAGAGGAGACTAAGTCATAACTCTTTTTATAGGTGAGGGGTCCGGATTTTGGACCGTTTTCATTAGGCTACTCGTCCGGGCCCATAATGGTAAATTTGGGTACCCACAATTTCCCCTAAAGTTGTTGGGCTATAATTTGGGCTTAATAAATTTAAATTATTTGCCATAATGGTACTTATGTGAATCGTGTAACTCTACCCAAAGTCGAGAGTTGATTTAGGCGACAGTTGCTTCGTGTCCTATGCACGATGATTGGGAGCATTTAAAAGCTATTTGGCACCGCATTCTATAGTTGTCATTTCAAATTTCTTTGCGTTCACTCATCTTCTGCGAGTTTTAGCTGTTGTATCTCCTTCTCCAGGCCTTTATTTTCTTCGCTTTCAATCTCCCTCGTCATATGGTCTTGTGATCTTTCATCTTATAAGTCATCTCTGCTCTTTCTTTATGCTTTGTTTGTTGTCTTTTCTCTGAATTTGTGACTTTAGGGTTTACAAATGTCAAAGATAGGTAATAGATCAGTGTCTGAGTTTAGGAAGTTCTATAATATCCCAGAATGGGTAGAGATTGAGTGCGCCTCTCTCCCTAAGAATGTTAGAGAGATAGAGGGTGCTCATTGGATTCATGTCTTGTTGCTTTCTCAAGGGGGCTTACTTTTCCTCCAAACAATGTGTTCCTTCATTTCTTTGGTTATTTCAACATTGTTCCTGCACAGTGTTCGCCCAACGTATTGACGATAATTAGTGGTGTCCCTAGAATAAATTAACTTTATAGCACTAAATTAGGGCTCGCCGAAGTTTGCTTTTGTTATTCCTTTTCTCAAACTAGCTCTAGTCTTCTTTACCTCAAGACTAGGAGTCCTGACAAGGTATTAGTAGTAAATTTACCTGATTCCCATAAGGAATACTAGCAAGATGACTTTCTTGCTAGGAATTGGCAGTTCTCACCCCAGACAGAGGGGTCAAGGTCTGATAGATTCACTATTACCTTTTATGGGGAAGAGTAGATAGGTAGTCTTTGCTCTGCCCTTTCGATTTTTTTGTTAATGTGCGATTTTTCTGACACTTTCCTGCTTTCTTTTCAGTGAGGACAAAGAACTTGGAGCCTTCCCTCAGGGAGGTTCGAACTTTCGAGCTGATTAAAGCTTAGAATATCAGGGAACCCTTGGCTGACGGTGAACATCCCTGGTTTGCTGCTTTCCTGGTCGAGTACAAGAACATTGGGTCCAGTTTTATTGCAAGGCCCGTGGATAGAATTCCTCAATTTGATAATTCTAAAGAAGTTGTTGTCGAACCCATTCAGCTGGACGAGGAAGAGAGTAGTTCTAAGAGTGATATCAGAGGAGGTGTTGAAGGTGGTTCTGGCGTGGAGAGCTCCAGCAGTGACAGTTCTTCTAGCTCAGAAGAGGTTTCTGAACCCAAGAACCTTCAAGTACATCCAGCAGCTCTAGCGAGGAAATGGTTCCCCCAAGAATAAACTTGATTTGGGATGATGATGATGATATGCTTCTCATTCAGAGGTCGAAGAAGCAGAAGTCCAATAGTGGGGCTATTGCCACTGGTTCTCGGTCTGCTGCTCAAGAGCAAAAGAAGAAGAAGAAAAGAATAGAAAGGAAGAAGAGAAGGTGAGAGAGAGAGAGAGAGAGAAAAGAAGAGGTAAGAGGAGAAGAAGAAGACTGAGGAGAAGAAGAAGGTTGAGGAGAGTAGGAGGGTAGATAAGGAGAAGGAAAGGGAGGAGGAGAGGATAAAAATAGAAGCAAGGACGAAGGCAGGGTAGACCTTAGTGCTTGTGTACGCATTGCCAGAGGGGGCCTTGGTTATCACTTTTCCTCAATTATCCCCTGCTATGCTCGAGAGAGAAGTCCTTCCTATTGATCGCCAAAGGGCGATGGGGACTGACCAGTTAGCCCTGCAAGTGAGTTAGAGGTTAGCCATGGTAAGCCTATTTCTCTTTTCTAATATCTTCTTCTACTTACAATTTTTGACTGATTGCTATGCTCTATTGCTCCCGCAACGAGATGATCAATAAGAATGGTGAGCTGGATAAGCAGAATAATGCTTTGAAAGTGAAGGGTACCTAGCTCGAGGCCAGCTTGAAGGCCGTTGATGCTTCTCAGATGTCTTCTGATCTGGCATTTATTAAAGCCAATCGAGAGAGGGAAGTAGCGGTCAAAGAACTGAATGAACTATGGCAGGTCTACAACTTGATCTGCTCGAGTAAGTAGACGGTCGTAGAGGAGAACAAGGTGCTGAACGAGAAGTTGAAGGAAAAGGAGTCCGAGGTAGCCACCATTAAGGAAGACTCATATAACTCTGGTTGGGCTACCGCATATGAAGATGTTGAGGTTTAGATAGGCTACATCAGTCGTCTGAACTTCAAGAAAGGCTGGAACAAAGCCCTCTTGGCTGCCGGGGTGGATTTTGCCTCTCCCTTGTTCAATGAGCATGATCTAGGACCAAAGCTAATCGTGGATGAAGCACCTGCCTTAGTCGTCTAAGGTGTTGACCCTGCCTTCCGGTCAGTTCCTGCTGATGCCCTTCCTGTTTGGGTGACAAAAATTATCCATGCTGAGGGAGGTGCTCCTAGTGCTATTGACAAGGGGAAGCAGCTAGCTTCTTCTGAGCAACCCGCGGTCGCCAGCTAATTTATCCTTAGGATTGCTGTTGTATTTTTATTTGTAATGTTACATTTTGTTTCTCGATGTACTCTGATCCCTTTATGTATTAATGAAATGAGAAGGGTTTTTTCCTCAGTGTACTGATTCATTTTATCCTTTACTGCTCTTTTATGGCCTGTAGTTGATTGATGTAGATGACTATATACCAGTCACTTCTCAATTGGGAAGAATGCTTGGTCCTGATGTGAGTCCCAAAGTTCATGATACCTTCGTAAGAATTTGCAAATCGTTGCGATTAATGAATAAGCGTTTCATAGAGTAGACGGAGCTCATTGTTAAACTGAAAGACAGGCTTCAGGAGATGGAATAAGTTGGAGCTTCTGTTCAGGAGGAAGTGATTACTCAGCGAGCAAGACTCCTCGATGCTACTGAGATTAACCAAGTTGAGGAAATTCTATAACAGGAAAATGAGTCTTTGAGGAGGGAAGTGTTGCTCCTCAGGGAGCATGCGCCGAGCACTGCACCTCGCATTTTAAGGGGTTCCTCCTCATCATGAGCTGGTGAAGGATCGAGTGACGTTCCTTCGGTATTATGAGGCTCTACCCCATCGACTGTTCTACGAGCTGGTACAAATGCAAGTATCCCAGATAGGGAAATGGATGAGCTTCCTGAAGATGTTCGTCGGGCTTACGTTATTACTGCTGGGCTTCAAAGGGATGTCACACTATTGAGGCATCTATTTAAGAGAGGACCTCGACGAGTATGGGTTGATGGTTACGACCATGGTTGGGTGGATGCTCTGACGAGGCTGACAGAGTTTGAAGAGCTCGCCTTTATCATGGGATGGTTGAGTGCCCTAAGGGAGCTACAAGTTCTAAGGAACTCAATAATCTAGTACCGTCATAAGATCTCCCCTTCCCCTTTAAGGCCTAATCCCTTCAGGAGGGATGATCAGTGGATCCCCATCGATGCCATCCCTCGGCCGCTATTAGAGTCAGATGCGACTGAGGTCAAGGAGGGACTAGCTCCTCATACGAATGACAGTCAAAAAGCACAAGTTACTGATTATCTTGTACAGAGGCCTCGGCCACATTAAGATTTTTCCAGTTGTAACTCTGTACACATATGTAATGAAGCAATATAGTAGTGATGCTTTGGGCGGTTTCACCGATTATACATGGGTTGTTTATTTATGTTGTGGCGAAGTAATTAAAATTAATGTTTTGGGCGAACTTGTCGACTAAATAAGTATTCTATATTTCTTACATCATTTATTCTTTGCTTAATAATCTTGGGCCTCTCTTGGTCGAATAAATTGGTAAGTTTGCATTGTCAAGTAAGTGTCCCTCCAGTCCAGTATGCTTATGGGATACCATTCTTACTTACTTTACCTTTTAGGTCATGTCATCATACTCCCTTAGGCCTAAGTGTGGCAATTGGCGAGGACACATCTGGTGTTGGATGTTCGATCCGATCAGGGTTTTGCTGACCAAACATTATTTGGTCGACCAATTTGTCTTGGATGAATTGCCTAAGGATTTCCTCTAGGGCTTCATATATTGCCAGGGGCAATGCTAAGAGGTTGTTCGTGTTTCATAATGAAAACCTAAGGAAGGTGTCTTCCCTGCTATAGCGTACTGAGTAGTGTTCCTATCACTTGGAAAGGGTGTGCAAGTTATAAAGTTCATATATTAGCTAACTAACACCTCATAGAATGCAACTGCCAAACAACTTTTATTAATCATAAGTAAATGAGCTGCCAAAATCTAGTAAAAAAGCGAAAGAAAAAACTAGAAATAGAATTTCTTAATCTTTGCTGCATTCCATGCTCGGGGTATCTCTCTGCCCTCCAGGGTTTCTAAGTGATAGGCTCCTTGTAGGCCATCTCTTGTTATCTTGAATGGTCCTTCCCGGTTTGGCCCTAACTTGACATCTGATGGTTTTACTACGCTGCCAAGGATTTTCCTTAGGACATAGTCACCAACTTGGAATGCCCTTGGATTGACCTTCTTGTTATAGTGTTTTCCTGATAGCTCACTAATTTCACTAAGGCAAGTTCTCTGCGTTCGTCAGCTAGGTCGAGTTTAGCGAGCAATGCTGCATCATTCTGGCCCTGGTCGGTAAGGGTGGACCTCATAGTTGGTAGGCCTACTTCTAATGGGATGACCTCTTCCATTCCATATGTTAGTGAGAATGGGGTTTCCCCCATTGCCCGACGTGGGGTAGTGCGGTGAGCCCACAAAATATGTGGCAGTTTATTTACCCATGCACCTTTATCTCGCTCTAATCGTTTCTTTAACCCATCGATCAGTGTTTTTTTGGAAGCTTCGGCTTGACCGTTGCTCTGAGGATATATCACCGAGATGAAATAGTGCATGATCCCATTCTCATTGCAGAAGCTTTGGAAAGGGCCACTTTCGAATTGTGTTCTATTGTCAGTGATGATGGTTCTGGGGATTCCAAAATGGGCAATTATGTTTTTTCCATATGAATCTCATCATATCTACATCTCAAATGTTTTCCAGTGGCTCTGTCTCGATCCATTTGGTGAAGTAATCCATTACGACCAACAGATACTTGCAATTATCGGTGGTGGTAGGAAGTGGTCCTACGATGTCCATTCACCATTGGGCGAAGGGCCAGGGGCTGGTGAGTCATCTTAGGTCGCTGGTAGGTTGGTGAACCATAGGGGCGTCTAGTTGACATTTCTTTCACTTGCGAGCGTACACTGCTGAATCTTTTTGCATATATGGCCACCAGTAGCCTTCCTTCATAGATCGAAAAGCTAGTGATCTTCCTCTAATATGGCTCCCACGGATTCCTTTGTGGAGCTCGTATAGAATCTTTTCGACATCCCTCGGGTGAACACATTGTAGGTAAGGGACGGTGAACGATCTCTTATACAACTTACCCTCAGGAGATAAGTGAAAACGAGCAGCTTTAACTCTTATCTAATGAGAGGTCTTCCTATCACAACCATCCCTCAAATAGTCGCTTAAAGGGTCCATCCAACTGGGTGCTAACTTAATCTGGAGCACATGTTCCCCGCCTGGCAGCTCATCGCTCTGGTTGATACTCGGGTGAGCGAGGAAGTCGATGGGGATTGTTCTTTTCAAGTCAGAGTTGATTGCCGAACTCAGGGCTGCCAGGGTGTCAACATGGTTATTCTATCCTCTGGGAAATTACTGGACACTGACTTCTTCGAAGCTGGCCATTAGCCTCTTGGCCAAGGGGAGATAAGTTGCCATTCTTTCATCTCTTGCATTGTAGTCCCCGCTTATCTGATTGGAGACTAATTATGAGTCGTCGAACACCTGTAACTGCTTTGCTCCCAAAGTGTGTGCTTTCTGGAGGTCGGCTATCAAAGCTTAATATTCCACCTCATTGTTGGAGGCTTCAAATCCAAGCTTGATTTCCTGTTCGAGGGTTGTACCTTTTGGAGTAACAAGCATAATGCCCACTCCTGCCCCCTTTGAATTGGAGGCTCCATCAACAAATAATTTCCAAACTCCCTCTGTTGCGTGGTTTTCTCCTTGCTTCACGGGTTGAAGTTTGTCTAGAGGATGCTCTCCTGTGAATTTAGCTATGAAATCAGCAAGGACTTGTCCCTTGATTGCATTCCTTGGTTAAAATTGGATGTCAAATCTCCCGAGCTCAACTGACCATTTAGTTAGTCTTCTTGAAAGATCCACTTTCCCCTGGATTGCTTTAAGGGGGTGCGATGTAAGAACAATGATGGCGTGAGCTTTAAAATAGTGCTTTAACTTCCTTAAAGCTACTACAAATGCAAAGTCGAGCTTCTCTAGTGGTAGGTACCGTTGTTCAGCATCTAATAAAGTCTTGCTCGCGTAATAAATGGGGTACTGAATTCCTGCTTTCTCGCATACCAGCACACAACTCACGACGTGGTTGGAAACGATGAGGTATAAGTATAAGGAATCTCTTTCTTGAGGTATGACGAGCATGGGTGATGAGCTAAGGTAGTCCTTGATCTCGTTCAATGCTTGCGAGCAATCTTGATTCCATTCTACTGTCTTGTTTCCCTTCAAGAGCTAGAAGAATGGTTTGTATTTCTCGGTGGACTTCGAGATGAAATAGTTCAAGGCAGCGCGTATGCGGTGAGCTTCTGTACGTCTCGTATTGTGCGAGGGGGCTGTACTCTATTGATTACGTTGATCTTCTCTGGGTTAGCCTCGATGCCTCTCTTACTGGCCAACTATCCAAGAAATTTTCCTAACTGGACACCGAAAGAACACTTGTTCGCGTTGAGCTTCATTCTGTATTTCCTGAGGATCTCGAAGTTTCTCAATAGGTCTGAGAGGCGGTCTTCTTTGCTTCTGCTCTTGACGAGCATATCATCGATGTAGACCTCCATGGTGTCTCCCATTTGGTCTTTGAACATCTTGGTGCCCAGCCGTTAGTAGGTTGCCCCTGCGTTTTTGAGCCCAAAGGACATGACTTTGTAACAGTATAATCCGATGGAGGTGATGAATGTTGTCTTGTCCTGGTCCGATGCATACATAGGGATCTGATGATACCCCGAATACGTATCCAGCAAACTCATTCTTTCGGGAGCTGTCGTGGCTTCCACAAATTGGTCAATTTTTGGGAGGGGGAAACTGTCCTTAGGGCAAGCTCTATTAAGGTCAGTGAAGTCGATACAAACTCTCCATTTCCCATTATTCTTTGGAACTACTACTGGGTTGGATAACCATTTGGGGAATTAGACCACCCGTATGGATCCTGCATCTAACAATTTTTTTACTTCTTTCTCTACAGCTTTTGCCTTCTCAGGCGCAGTTCGCCGTGCCTTTTGGGTGATAGGTTTGAAATTGGGGTCGATATGCAATTGATGACAAACCACACTGGGATCAATTCCAGGCAACTCGTATGGTTCCCATGCAAAAACTTCTACGTTGATTCACAATAAAATCGTCAATTCCTTTTTTTCTTGATCTGTGAGAGAAGCTCTAATAAAAAATACCCTGTCCTTTTCGCTACAACCAGCTGTAACTTCCACCAGGTTTTCTATGACCCGCTCAGAGGGGACGAGCCTGGTCTCCTCCACTTCGGGTCTTCCATACCTTAACTGCTATTTTGAAGGTATCGGACCTTCATGTTCCTCGACCTGCTCATTGGGCTTCTTGGCCTTCTTCTCTGGTCTAGGGTGGATGGCTGCTATGAAGCACCTTCTTGCCATCACTTGATCGCCATTGATCTCCATTACTCCTCGCTCAGTCACATACTTGAGTTTCTGATGGTAGGTCGAGGGGACTGCCTTCATTGCATGTAGTCATCCTCTCCCAAGGATGGCTTGGTACGGCGAGTCAATGTCGACTACAAGAAACTCAACTTTAAAGGAGGCCACTGCTACCTTCTTCGAGCAGTCCTCAACCTCATTGAATAACTCACAGTACCTCTTCGTGTAGTCTCGGAGGGTCTCTTGAGGTGCCTTTTTCATTGTTAGCAAAGTATCTATCCTTTTGGGATAGGAGCTACTAGTAATGAAGAGGTTCGTGAAGAGCTCAGCCAGGGACTCAAAGCTCCTGATAGACCTATAAGGGAGCCTTTCGAACCATTTTTGTGCCACATCATGCAGGCTCGAGGGAAAAATTCGATACATCAGTGCATCCCGGTGGTTCTAGAGGGTCATGGCTTGCATGTACTTCCTAACGTGATCGATGGGATCAGTTTTCCCATCACAAATCTTAAATCTTAGAATATCTTGCTCCCAAATCATAAATCTTAAATCTTAAATCCGGTACTTTAGTGCATCTCGGTGGTTCTAGAGGATATTTACGCTTCCTCCCAAGTCAAGTAAGGCTTTTTCAATTTTATTCTCTCCAATGATGCAGGATATGGTGGGTGCACCGGGATCTTTGAAATTAGGCGGGAGATCATTTAGTAGAATGGAGCTCACGTTCTGGGCTAGAAAGACGTTCTTCTTTACCTTCATCTTCCTTTTTATCGTCAATAAATCTTCGATGACTTTGCCATAAGATGGAATTTTCTTAATGGCATCAAGAAAAGGTAAATTCAGCTTTACCTGCTTTAGTACTTCTAGCACGTCTTCACGTGGGTTTCCTCTATGGGAAGGAATCAACCTTTCAGGAAACGGTGCCGCGGAGGGCGGTTTCACTACTACCTTTGTCTCACTAGCATCTTCTTGGTCACTCTCATTCAAGGGGACATCTTCGGCCTCTTTCGTTCCGGGCGAAATCTCCTTGTCTTTTGTTGTGTCGTGTGGGGGAGGTGATAAATCAACGACTCTCCCACTACGAAGAGTGGTCACAGCTTGACATTGCTCCTGATGTTCAGTGGAGGTGGAGCTAACACTAATTTGACCTTGGGGAGGTCTTTGGCCTTAGGCAAGAAACTTGCCCTTCTCTTGAACACTCAATGAGGATTGTATTTTTGACAGATTCGCATTTATGTCGCCAATCAGACGATCATATTTGGCATTGGTTGTGGTCTGGTTTGCGATGAATTGATTCATGGTATCCTCAAGAGTTCTCCGTTGTGGAGGGATATAATTTCCTTGAGGTGGTGGTTCTTGCACATGTTCTTGCATGTGCGGAGCTTGTTGAAAATGTTATGGTGGAGGAGGGGCCACATGCGAAGGAGGGTTCATTGCGGCATGTTGTTGCCCATAGCTAAAACTGGGATGATTTTTCCATGAAGGGTTTTAGGAATTCCCGTGCGGGTCACCGAAATTACCCTTAAATCCTCCGATACCACTAACTTGCTCCTAAAGCATTACTTTGTAGGCGGGTATCCTCGGACATTCCTCAGTTGAATGGCCCGCCTCACAAATAGCAA